>JAYESD010000010.1:119819526-121066634 GCA_036927565.1 Tuctoria greenei | reverse complement strand
CATCCTAAGGAATTCCAGTACAGTAGTGCGAATAAGGTCTATACCTCAGGATTGTCAAAAGCTGCATTAACATCATCGAGATTTACTTCTTCATTTTCTACTTCTTTGACAGGTTCGTAATTCTCCTCAAACCATTCATCATTTCTGATCTCTTCTATACTGATTCGCTGTTATAAATGGAAGACATATTAAGTCAACAAATCAACACAGGTAACAGCAACTAATCACTGTTAAGGTATATGTTTAGGTGTGTGTCAAGGGTGATTATGTCATTAGCTAGGAGGGTTCTTGGCCCCCCAAATTTGTACCCCTATATGTACCCTTTGGCAGCATCAATGGATGCTAATCACTTTTCTCCCTCCATTATGGCTAAGGCGTGTTGGCTCCGGTAGTTGCTCCTACAGCTTCACAACCCCCTCGCTCAAAGCATGCTTGTCTACTGCAACAACATCAGCACCTTCTACCTCTCTAACCCCATCCAACACCAGATTACGAAAAATGTGGAGATTGATCTCCACTTCGTTCGTTCGTGAGCGCGTCGCCATCGGTGATGTCCGAGTGCTCCTTGTTCCAACAATTTCTCAGTTCGCCGACATCTTCACCAAGGATCTTTCTTCGTCGCTGCTCTCGAAGTTTCGATCCAGTCTCAACATCTACCGCGGCTACATGTTGCAACTGTCGGGGGGGGGGGGGGGGGGGGGTTGTTAGACTACATGTTCAGTTGTGTGTAAAGGGTAATTATGTCATTAGCTAGGAGGCTTCTTGGCCCCCAAGTTTGTTCCACTATATGTACACTTGGTAGCATCAAAAGAAACTAATCACTTTCCTCCCTCCATTAATCAACATTTATTGTTCTTGTATGTTACATAGAAGATAGGAAACATGTCAGCACTGTGGTTTTAAGTCCTCCAGTTAGGAGTGTTGGAGTGTATAAGTGATTTGTCTCTCTACTCCAATCAGTTTAAGCTTTTGGGTGCAAAAAGTCAGCACATAGTAGCTTAACATAGTATCAGAGCTAGATGTATCGAGTTCGAATCCTGACGGGCGCAAACCTACTCCTATTTCCACGTTTGAGGCACGAGGGAGTCTCACGTGAGGGAGAATGTTAGAGTGTATAAATGAATTGCCTACCCTTCATCATCAGACTAAACTTTTAGGTGCAACCGGTCAACACGTAGTAGCTTAACAGTGAAGCTACTTACCAGGGTTGAAGTCCTCGTTTGCACAAATAAAAAAAGGCCATGTTCGAGTTAATCTTGTTTCTGAAACATTAGTAAGTTTAGAGTAAGAGTTCTAGTTGGTTTGGAGTAGGAGTCCTAAATGGTTAAGAGTTAGAGTCCTAGTAGAGCAGGAATAAATACAGTTAGAATCCTAGTAAAGAATGAATAAAGAGTCCCAGTGGGACCATGGATCAAGTTCTAGTAGGACTACACTACACATCTACCCCATATAAGCAAAAGAATAGAGGGACTGTTTTTTAGAAAGGAAGACGGTAGGAAAAGTCCCGACTGTGTTATGTATTGAATATGATATGATAGTGTAACTGTATCGGGTTACAGACGTGATATTTTACAAGAAGTGACGTATTACACACTTTGATGGTGAAGTTAAGTCCAGAGACCCAAACCATCGCTCAGAATAGAGGGACTGTTGGACATGAGAAACAACACCAGATTTCTATAAGGTCACTCGTTGGATTCCCCAAAATACATGGGTTAAGACCTGACCTATGGAGGGTGGGCCTTCATGAATGGGGTAAGGGCCTCAAAGCACTGCACCCCATGTAGGGTGGACGGTTTTTTTCGTGACCTCTTCTCAACCCAGTGATGGACCATTGCTCGCACGACGCCCTCGAGAGGTCTTTTCCCTCATGGGCCAAGTTACATGGTAGATAAATCATATGTCTACTCAGCTAATTTATCGTTTGTATGTCTCATATGTTAAGCTACTATGCGCTGACCGGTTGCACCTAAAAGCTTAAACTGATGGGAAGGGTAAGCAATTCACTTATACACTCCAACACTCCCCTCATGTGAGGCTCTCTCGGGCCTCTAACGTGGAAAATAGGAGTGGACTTGCATCTGCCACTATTCGAACCCGAAACCCCTGGCTCTGATACCATATTATGAATATGACCTTATATTATTGAGAAGGTCGGAGACTCCAATATATAGAGTACACGATGAGTACAAATATGCAAATAAGTCTCTAATACATTATCTAATATAAATATAATATTATATCTCTAACACCCCCCTCAAACTCTAGGTGCATCACGGACACTGAGTTTGAAGAGATAAAAAGCATGCTGAGAGCACAAAGATGACTCAAACGGTGGTGTCACTGAGCAAACGTCGAAGTGAACGAAGCAGCAAGACTGGAGCCAACCGAACTGGCAGGCGTAGTGGAAGGAAGACGAAGCCAATCAAGCTCCCAAAAACGCTATGATTTACGATGACGACGCTCAGTACCAACCAGAGATCGTCCGTGAGCAACTCCCAGAGTCGTAGACCTCGCATATGTAGACGCATACGAGGAACTCAGTCACAGTAATTGGTGTCATTGAAAAGCACTAGACACTGCACAACTGGAATTCCGGCCGAAGAAGAAGTCATCATGGAGAAGATAACCGACGACAGCGAGAGCGCAAAATAAGCAGCGGCAGACGACGGCAACAACACAAACAACAACAACAACCAAGCCTTTGTCCCAAACAATTTGGGGTCGGCTAGAAATGAAACCCAACAATTTTTGAAGAAAAGTAATAGAAAATAAGATGATAGTAAAAAAAATACAAATAAAATAAGATTCTATATTTTATTTATTTTAGAAATGGATTAATAAGAAAGAAGATAAGAGTAACAAAATACAAATAAACTAAGATTCTGGCACATGAATTGATAATTTCAATGCAGTCCTATCATAAGTCAAATCTCTAGGTATGTCCCACTTCTTTAAGTCTTGTTTCACCGCCTCCTGCTATGTCAACTTTGGTCGACCTCTACCCCTCCTAAAATTTTCTCTACTCTTTATAATCCCACTGTTAACCGGTGCTTCTGAAGGTCTCCTCTGGATATGCCCAAACCACCGTAGACGATGTTGGACTAGGCTCTCCTTAATCAGTGCTACCCCTACCCTATCACGTATCACCTCGTTCCTAATTTTGTCTCTTCTTGTGTGACCGCACATCCACCGTAGCATGCGCATCTCAGCAACACTCATTTGTTGGACATGTTGCCTTTTAGTTGGCCAACATTCTGTTGCGTACAGCATTGCAAGTCTGATCACCGTGCTATAGAATTTTCCTTTCAATTTTTGTGGATATGTTGCCTAGCTAACATAACTGAAATGTGTTGGATTGTGTTATGTGTTTGGGCCTAGCCTGTATACTGGTCCATCTATGTATCTATAAATATGTACCTAGACCTATGGTTAATCAAGCATTCATTCTAGCCTTCTATCATGGTATCATTAGCCAAACCCTAATTCCCACCACCCTAACCCTAACCCTAACCCTAACCCTAAACCTAGCCGCCGACCCCCCTATGGCCGGCGCACCCCCCGAGCCGCAGCCGGCCCCCCCCCCCCCGGGCCGCCGCCGGCGCGCCCCTCCTGGCCGCCGCCGGCGCCTCTCCTCTGGTCGCCGCCCCTCCTCTGGCCGCCGCCCTCCCTCTGGCCGCCGCCCTCCCTCTGGCCGCCCCTCCCTCTGGCCGCCCCTCCTCTCTTGTCGCCGCCGCTCCCCTCCCCCTGGCCGGCGGCCCCCTGGCCGGCGCCCTCCATGCCGGCGCCCCCCTGGCCGGCACTCCCCTGGCCGGCGGCCCCCTGGCCGGCGGCCCCCTGGCCGGCGCCCCCCTGCCGGTGCGCCCCATCCCGCCTGTGTACCTACGACTGGTCCGGCGGCCGGCGCACCTCTCGTCTCTGTAGCCCGGCACGCGCCTGCCACAGCGACTGATCCGACAGTTGGCGGATCACTTGGTGGCCCTACTGCCGTCGCCTTCATGACGGGCTTCGGATCTGCTGTTAGCACTGCTACTGCTCCTCGTGCGGCCACTGATCCTCTCTACGGCGTCGCCACCACCACCACGACGGTCGCGGACACCTCCGGTGTCTTCGCGGCTCTAGCTGCCTCTCGCGAGCGCGAGCGGGCACTCGCTCTTGCCTTATAGTAGGAGCGCGCTTCAGCGGCTGCTCTCTCGCACCAGATCCAGGAGAGCGCTCACCGGCCGCTGAGCGCGACGTACGAGCCCACCTCGGACACCAGTGTGCACTCCGCATACTCGGCATCGCTCACCGCCGCCCTACACGCCCAGACGGCTGGAGTTCAGAACATTCGGACACTAGTGTCGACTGTTCTGAGCTGTACCTCCACCACCTACGCCCGCTGGCGTAACGAGTTCCTCCTCACGTTGCGGCGGTACCAGCTTGCGGACCACGTCCAGCAGGACGACGCCCCGTGGGATGACTCTTGGATCAGCATGGACAGTCTGGTCCTTGCCTGGATCCTTGGCACTCTCGCCGACGATCTGCACAAGCTTGTCGAACAGCGCAGTGGGGGGACCGTGCGCCGGGCTTGGCAGATACTGGAGCACCACTTCTTGGGGAACCATGCGACTCGGGCTCTTCACATTAACGCACGATTCCAGACTACAGTGCAGAGTGACCGCTCCATCTCTGCCTACTGTGGAGAGATGAAGGGCATGGCTGACTCCTTGCGCGACCTTGGCGAGTCGGTTGCTAACAGCACTCTAGTACTTCGGGTCCTTCACGGCCTGAACGAGCGCTTCAGCCATCTTCGCTTCTGGCTTCTCCGTATGGAGCCGCCACCGACCTTCGAGAAGGTCTGGTCTGATCTCGAGCTTGAGGAGATCACGACTGGTGGATCTGCTACCTTTGGGTCTGCCACAGCCTTCTATGGCTCTGGGCAGCCCTCACGCCCACCGTCTTCTGGGGGACCACTACCGCGACCACCTACTCCGCCTACCGCTCCGGGTGCCTCTGCTGGCTCTGGGAGTGGTACTCGTCGACGTCGCGGCGGAAGGCGCGCAGGACGAAGTGCTGGCGGCACTCCTACGTCCACTGCTCCTACTGGTAGTGGTACTGGTGGCACTGGCCAGGGAGGTGCGCCCTGGCCCACACCGTACAACCCGTGGACTGGCCAGATCTCTATGTGGCCTGGACCGTCTCCGGGTCTTCTTGGGGCGCCACCGACTTCCTCTACTCCGCGCCAGCCACGTCCTCAGGCGGCGTACGTAGCCCATCTGGGCTATGGCGGACCTGGTCGCCCTGCGGCTGGATCGCCAACTCCAGCCTACGGCGGTGCTTCCTACCCCGCCGGGTACTCGGAGCCACCAGCACCCCTCCAGGAGCCGCCCATGGGGTGGGACCGTCAGGACTTGCCGTCTTCCTTCAGCACCATGCACCTTACACCGCCGACTACTGATTGGGTGGCTGATTCTGGCGCCTCCTACAACACCACCCCAGATGCTGGTATTCTCTCTTCTACCCACCCACCTCATCCCTCGTTTCCTTCATCGATCGTTGTTGGCAATGGATCCAGTCACCTCAGTAGGTGACTCAGTTTCTCTGGGTTCATTCCATCTTCATAATGTTCTCGTTGCTCCAGACATTATTCAAAATTTGCTTTCCATTCGTCGTTTCACCACTGATAATAATATTTCTGTTGAGTTTGATCCTTTTGGTTTGTCTGTGAAGGATCTTTCCACCCGGCGTCTTCTTCGATGTGATAGTCCGTGGCCCCTGTACACTCTTCGACTTCCTACTTCCGCTGCATCTCCGTCTTTTGCTCTGGCTACGACAGCTTCGTCTGCTACTTGGCACCGTCGGCTTGGTCACCCTGGTGCTGATGCTATGTCGAAGTTGTCTAGTAGTTCAGTTATATCGTGTACTAGGGGCACACATGAGTCATTGTGTCACGCTTGTCAGCTTGGTCACCATGTTCGGCTTCCTTTTCCCACTTCTGTGTCTCATGTGCAACATATTTTTGATCTTATTCACTGCGATTTGTGGACATCTCCTGTTATCAGTGTCTCGGGTTTTAAATATTATTTGGTGGTACTTGATGATTTCTCGCATTTCTCTTGGACTTTTCCCTTACGTCTAAAATCTGAGACATTTGATACTCTCTCTCACTTCTTCACTTGGGTTTCCACACAGTTTGGGCGTACTGTTCGTGCTCTCCAGTGTGACAACGGACGCGAGTTTGACAACTCGTGACTCCGTGACTTTCTTCTTACACATGGCACACAGCTACGCATGTCTTGTCCATACACATCCTCCCAGAATGGCAAGGCTGAGCGCATGCTTCGCACCACTAATGATGTCATGCGTTCCTTGATGTTTCAGGTATCTATCCCCGCTCGATACTGGGTAGAGGCACTTCACACTGCCACCTTCCTCCTTAATCGCCTTCCCACCAAGGCGATTCGAGCACCGACTCCTTTCTTTGCCCTGTATGGCACTACCCCTCTCTACGACCACCTCCGTGTCTTTGGGTGCGCCTGCTACCCTAATCTTTCCACCACTGCTCCACATAAGCTTGCGCCCCGCTCTACTAGGTGTGTCTTTCTTGGGTACTCCCTTGAGCATAAGGGATACCGGTGCCTCGACCTCTCTACCCACCGCATTTTGATCTCTCGGCACGTCGTCTTCGACGAGTCCTCCTTCCCCTTTTCTTCCTCCACCTCTGGTTCAGCTGCAGAGCTGGACTCTCTTTTTTCTACTGACACCGAGGCTGCTCCACCACAGCTGCCTTGGCCTTTTTTTGCAGGTACATCACCCACCGGCTCACAGGTGGCTCCCACGACGTCGCCAGCTGCACCTTACGCTGCACCGACACCTGTGGTGACTCCAGCTGTGCCTACTACAGCCACGACACGGCGGTTCAGTGACCCTGCTCTCGTCTACCAGCGACGAGTGCGGGTTGGTGCCCAGGCTCCGTCGACCCTGGGGACGAGTGCCGCACCACGCGTGGCACCGACGTCTCCTGCTACGCCACGTGCAGCCCCAGTGTCTCCTACGGCTGCGCCACGCGCAGCCCCGGCGTCTCCGACCTCGCCTCCTGCACCACACGAGGCCCCGGCGCCTCCTACGGCTGTGCCACGCGCGGCCCCGGTGTCTCCGACATCGACTCCTGCGCCACACGAGGTCCCGACGTCCCCTACAGCTGCGCCACGCGCGGCCCCGGCGTCTCCAGCCTCGACTCCCGCGCCGTGTGGGGACCCGACAACTACTCCGGCTCCCGCATCCCCCCTGCGCCACGCGCGGCCCCGGTTCCACCGTTCGCCGACCCTGCTCTTGTCTACCAGCGACGGGAGCGGGTTGGTGCCTCTGCGCCTGCTCGTCCCGAGCCCTCGGTGTACCACCCACCGTTGCTCCACCGGGACCCAGGACACGTTCACCCGATGGTGACTAGACGTGCCGCTGGGGTTCTCCGGCCTCTTGAGAGGTTCTCCGGCGTGGTACTCTCTTCGACGACACCGACACCATCCACTTCCTCTTCGGTATCACCTATACCGACCTCCGTCCGTAGCGCCCTCGCTGACCCTCACTGGCGCCGCGCTATGGAGGAGGAGTATGCGGCCCTACTTGCCAACCGGACATGGGACATTGTTCCTCGTCCTCCCCGTGGCAACGTTGTCACAGGCAAGTGGGTTTTTACGCATAAGAGGAAGGCGGATGGCTCCCTGGAGAGATATAAGGCTCGTTGGGTACTTCAGGGCTTCACTCAGCGCCCTGGAGTGGACTACGACGAGACCTTCAGTGTGGTGGTTAAGCCAGCGACAGTACGGACTGTTCTGTCGTTGGCTCTCTCGCGTTCTTGGCCTGTCCACCAGCTGGATGTCAAGAACGCCTTCCTTCACGGGACGCTATACGGGCTGAAGCAGGCGCCTCGGGCTTGGTACAGCCGGTTCGCCTCCTTCCTGGCCTCGCTCGGCTTCGTCGAGGCCAAGTCGGACACCTCGCTCTTCGTTTACAGGCATGAGGGTGACCCTGTCTACCTCCTCCTGTACGTGGACGATATTGTCCTCACAGCGTCTAGCCCGGCTCTTCTTCAGCGCACGATCTCCGCCCTGCAGCGTGAGTTCGCGATGAAGGACCTCGACCGGCTCCACCACTTCCTGGCGTTGCGGTCGAGCACCGTCCGGACGCTCTGTTCCTCCACCAGCGCCAGTACTGCCTGGATATCCTCGAGCGAGCGGGCATGGCTGATTGCAAGCCGTGCTCCACTCCCGTGGACACCCAGGCGAAGCTGTCTTCGGCCGACGGCACCTCGGTCGCCGACCCCACATCTTACAGGAGTCTTGCAGGTGCCCTGCAGTATCTCACCTTCACGAGGCCGGACATCTCCTACGCGGTTCAGCAGGTGTGTCTCCACATGCATGATTCGCGGGAGACGCATCTCACAGCGATGAAGCGGATTCTTCGGTACCTGCGCGGCTCCCTTGACTACGGCCTTCTACTTCGACGTGACTCGCCTTCTGAGCTGGTGGTCTACACCGACGCTGACTGGGCGGGGTGCCCTGATACCCGCCGCTCCACCTCTGGCTACGCCGTCTTCCTGGGGGGGATCTTGTCTCCTGGTCCTCGAAGCGGCAGCCCGTGATTTCTCGCTCCAGTGCTGAGGCGGAGTACCGCGCCGTGGCTAACGGCGTAGCAGAGGCGTCTTGGCTCCAGCAGTTACTTCAGGAGCTCCACTCCCCTGTCGCCCGGAGCACGTTGGTCTACTGTGATAATGTCAGCGCCGTTTACCTCTCCACCAACCCCGTCCAGCACCAGCGCACGAAACATGTGGAGATTGATCTTCGCTTTGTTCGTGAGCGGGTTGCACGCGGTGAGGTTCGAGTTCTCTATGTGCCGACGACGTCACAGTTTGCCGACATCTTCACGAAGGGACTCCCGTCGACTTTGTTTTCTGAGTTTCGGTCCAGTCTCAACATCTGTTGTGGCTAGATGTTGGGACTGCGGGGGGGTGTTGGATTGTGTTGAGTTATGTGTTTGGGCCTAGTCTGTATACCGGCCCATCTATGTATCTATAAATATGTACCTAGACCTATGGTTAATCAAGCATTCATTCTAGCCTTCTATCAAAATGCTTCAAATTTTGTTAGTTCCAATCTTTCATCTAATCTAAAAGTAGCTATCTGCCTTCTTAAATGGTGTATTGGCCTTTTTTAAAGTATATAAATCTACATATTTAATGATAAAAACTCCAATCTCAATGTTTGAAATGAATAAAAATGGCAACACATCTAGCCATAAACATCACACAATAGAAAAGAAAAAAGGCAAACATTATATGTTGTTATTGTTATAAGTCGTTTCATTGTTAGTTTCTGATCGGATTTATTCGAGTACTAGCATATTGATGTAAAAGCTAAAACATAAGGCTGCATATCATCCAGAGGCCATGATAAGGTATCAGCTCTTAGCGAATTCTTATCAGCTAAACGGATGTAGAGCTTTACTTACTGTATCTGGATTTGGGTCAAGAATTTTACGAATAAGTGACTTTGCACCACCTGAAAACCAAGCTGGAAATGAATATTCTGCGTTCTCAATCTGTATGAAAAAAAAAAGATGGACATAGTAAGCTAACTCTCCAACAACAGCTATAAAAGATATGAAATTCATAACATAGAGCAAAGTAACATTTAAAAGACCCAAAGTGGGTCGGAACCTTCCACGGACCATGCGCAAGTGAGAGCTATGTGCATCGGGCTGCCCTTTCTTAGCAAAGTAACATTTAGAAGTATACAACTCAGTTGTCGAAGAAAACAGGAAGAGCTCTTAATACAAATACTTATGCCATGCCACCAATTGCTTAGTTCCTATAAGTCTCAATAAAATATAGAAACAAAGCAAGAAGCTTTGTGAGTTCATGCATGTCAAGTTGGGACAGGGATCCCCTGACTTTACTGCACGCCGTGACATGGTCACTAACGTGTGGGACCGGGTCCACATGTCAGTGACCGCTGATTAAGTCAGGGGATCCTCATCCGTCAAGTTGTAGCTCTGCTAGTTGACATCTGTCATTGTCTCCCTCTGTTAAATGGAGAAGTACATGTAAAGCTTCGCGTTGGAGTAGTCTGGTTTAAAGCTAATAGTTAGAATGATTGGTGTATGTCGGTGTTTGGATCCAGCAGATCTCCCGACACTACCTTTGGTAGATCGAGGAGTTGTAGTTCGGTAATGGGCGCGCAGAGATTCAAGAAGGTGAAAGACAAGTGTACACAGAGATTTACGTGGTTCGGGCCGCCTGAGCGTAATACCCTACTCCACGGGGTGTGTTGCTATTGTATTAAGCGTGTGAGTCTAGAAGAAGCTCCAGAAGAAGAAGCTCGTCTAGCTCAGGGAGTTCAGTAGTGGTCTGAAATCGTCTCTTGTGTATCGTCGACTAGTCTTTTTATAGTACAAGGACTGGTCGTTACACCGTTAGCCTGGCTCGACATGTGGCCCCAGCGGTTACACATGCTTGGTACACAATTAATGAGGTTAGTTACCCTTAATAGCCTGGTAACGGGTCTTAACAGTGCCGTTACCAGTATTAAGGGTCATCCGATTGTGTGTCATTAATATGATATTAATGACACTTAATCGGGTCTTGAAGCCTTTGATTGCTCCTTGAAGATCCGGAGCCGTTGGAGGGTCCACCAGCCTGATTGTTGAAGTTGAAGGTTCGGCGGTCGCCACGTGGCAGCTCTGGAGCTTACCATCGTGGACGGGTAGGTCCGGTGTTGTTGGACACGTGTCAATACAGGAGCTTCCCTCTGTCTGGGGTTAGATCCGAGGGTGCCATACTGGTATTCCGTCCAGAGCTTTCCCATATGTGGGTGATAGCTCCGGTCTTATGATACACGTGGCGGTCCTAAGACTAACCATGTCGGGGAAGCAGGTCCGGTTACGCCTAACATGTGGGGCCTTCGGAAGTCTTCAAATCTGGTAGATGGAGTTTCCTTGTGATCTTTGCAATCCCAAGGGGTATCCGGTACGTAGGGTACCGACAGTGGCCCCCTGGGCCCACCTTCGGGAGAGACCTTTCGGATGAAGTCATTCCGCCGGAGGTGGGTCCATTCTTCGATTTTTGAGCCGTGTCTTCAAGGGTCTTCGGACGTGCCGTTGGCGATAGTTCGTAGTTAAACCTCCGCCGCGTGGCATATCTAGGAGGCGGCAGGTGAGATCTCAGCGTGCGGATCTCACACAATTGAAGGTCGGCGGTTCACGAGACGAAAATCGTATCAATTCAGCGCCCTGTCAGGCCGCCGCCTTCGGGTTTCCCACCTTTCATGATGACAACCGTTCGCCTGGGGTAAGAACCTCGACTTGATCGTCGGGGTGGCCCCGGGCCCCCTTGTCACTGGCGGGGTGAAGTTTTTGACTGGTATCGTCGGTTCCTCTGCGGTTTCCATCCAAGCGTTGTGAGGGCTTACTTAAGAAGGAAAGCACGCACCGTTTGGGGTTCTTTACGCCTTTCATTCGAACTTGCATTCAAACCTTCCAAACTTTCGCTTGCCTTTCCTCTCTTACCTCGCTGTGCCGCGATGAAGTTGGGTCTCCGCCAGAGCCGACTGAAGACCGATGATGATTTGAAGAAGGTTCGGGCCCTCATGGGATGGTCCCCTGACTTCTTCAACCACTTGGTCCGCGCCGGCAAGCTTCCGTTCGAGAAGGAACACGCCGGCGACATGGTGTACTTCTCCGCGTACGCCCTGGTGGGGCTGATCCCACCTTTCTCCTCTTTCTTCTTGATGCTGCTAGACTTCTATGGTCTGTAGCTGTACCATATTGGCCCCCACTCCATTCTCCTGGTGTCAATCTTTGTCCACTTCTGCGAGATGTGGGTGGGCATTCCCCCTGCATTGAGCTCTTCCGCACCTTCTTCACTGTCCAAACCACGGGCAGGAGTGACGAGTACCTTGGCTTCTACTATTTTGTGATGCGCAAGAAGTGCCCGTACAAGTACTTGCGGTCGTTCCCTTCTGGGAAGTGGGACGACTGGAAGAAGGATTGGATTGTCATCAAGGTGGAGGAGCACGAGAAGCTGGAGCTGCCGGAAGGCCTCCCCAACATTGACACTGCAGTTTGGAGTGAAGCTCCGGTGTTGTCGGACACCTTTCAACCCTGCTCTGACCAGGATCCGCCTGTGCGTAGAAGGAGGGATGACTCCTCAGACGGTGTTTTGCAACTTCCTGACCAACAGGTGGGCTCCGCTGAAGGGGAGAAGCTTGCTTGATCCCTCAACAGTATGCTGGACGACGACCGGATCGAGACCGATTTGAAGTCCAACATGGAGGGTGCAACTTTGGAGTTCCACCTCAAGAAGTTCCAGCACGGCATCGACGTCGAGGGTGACGACTTGGCTCCGCCGGCAGCTTTCCTCCCTCTGAACATGGAAGCAGAGTTCATCAGGGAGCTCCGGCGGACGATGTCGATGCTTGACGAACTTGGTGTCGTTGAGAGGCGTTCGACCTCCAGGTTGGCGATCTCCGAAGCTCCTAAAGGCGGCTCCGTTCCCGCCCCTAAGCCAAGAACCGAAGTCGTCGGCAAGGGCAAGGAATTGGCCGAACCCTCGAGCCGTAAGAGGAAGCATGCCGACAGAAGGTCCGTCAGGCCTACTTCTTCCGCGGCAGCTCCTTCTCCCCAGAGGGGGAGGTCTACAACGGCGGCATCTACTCCAGCAGCGGCATCTTCCCGGGGTGCTGGCTCCGGCCATGTGACTCCAGTACTAGGGCCAGCTGAGGGCTCTGGTTCCGGATGTCCTTCCCGATCGAGGGGGGCCTCGACCAGGGCAACGCCGATAGCAGCAGCAAGCTCCGAGGGACCCTCCGGGACTACCACGCCAGTGGCAGCTGGGGCCAGTCCGGAGCGTCCGGAGAAGAGGTTCCGTGCTAACTGGTGCAGAAGCCTTCCGAGGTAATTTTTGATTTTTTTACCTCAGTCAGTTTTTTTATTATTAACTGTATTTTGAGTTTCTTCGTCCTTCATCCACAGCGTGCCTAAGAAGAGGGCTGAAGCTTCAGTCCCTGCAGCAGCGGTTGAGGCTGTGCAGGTTGAAGCTCCGGCTCCGATTCCAGCGCCGCCCCAAGAGGTGGCTGAGGCTGCAGCAGCCCCGGCGCTGGCTGTCATGGTTTTGGACCTCGACTCGTCCCTAAAAGCTCTCGTGGTAGCGCCGGACCACGGGAATGAAGATGTAACAGCGGCGCCAGCCCCGGAGGTTGAAGCTCCGGGCTTGGATGCTGAGATGTTGGACGCTCAGGCCACAGAGCCGAAGGTAGCTGCGATTCCGGCCCTAGAGCCGGATGTTGTTGAAGCCCCGGCAGTCGATCCAGTGGTTGGTGAGGTCCCGGCAGTGGAGCCGGGTGTTGATGAAGCTCCGGCACTTGAGCCGGTTGTCGAGGAAGCTCGAGCAGTAGAGCCGGTTGCTGCAGAAGTTCCGGCTGTGGAGCCGGCCGTTCAAGAGGTTCTGGCGTCTGAGCCAGTTGCTGTGGAGGTGTCGGCGCCTGATCTTTTGGTGGTCGAAGCGCCAGCGCCCGAGCCCATGATGGTCAAAGCGCCAGCACCTGAGCTAGAGGCAGAGGAGGCGCCTGCGCTGGAGCCAGAAGTAGCTTCTGCTCCGACCGAACCTTCAACACCCGCTCCGGAAGCGGTGATCCCGAAGGTGTCCGCTGCTGAGCCAGGGTGCCAAGATGAAGCTGTTGGCCCCCCGCCGGAGGGGCCAGTTGTTGATGACCTGGCGACGGGACCTTCGAAGTCAATTCCAGAGGTAGGAACTTCTGTTGCAAGTACTTCCTCGGCGGCGGCGGCCGAGGCTATCCTGGAGGACGGCCCTAGTGCTTTGGAAGCTCAGGGAACCGCTCTTGTAGAGTGGGACCCAATTTTTGTCGCTGAAGATCCGCTGGAGCCAACGGAGAGGACCCCGGTAGGTCCGGACCTGATCTCCCTATCGTTGTCTATTGACAACGCCTGCTCCAGTCTTCGCCAGGTCCAACTGGCTTTCTACCACGACAGCAAGGCCCTCGAGGAGGAGTGTCAAACCCTTAGGAGGTAGCGCAACCGACTCCATTTCGAGACCAAGCTGACGCAGTCGAGGCTGGCTGACGACAAGGAGTGGGTACAAAGGGAGAAGGTCCGCCTGGAGTATTGGGGTAAGTTGTTGGATGAGAGGGAAAGCATGACGCGGACCCTCGACAACCAGTCCCGGGCCATCTATGAGCAAACAAGGCTGCAAATAGCGCAGCGGATGATCGCCAGGAAAGGCTCGCCGCCATCCACGATAGTCTCGTCAAGCGCCGGGAGGCTCTTGAAGCGCGGGAGAGACGGCTCGAAGATGAAGAGCAGAAATTCCTGGAGCTGCGGGACGACCTCGTGAAGAGAGAGGAAGAGCTTGTCCAAAAGACAGCTCTGGCTGACAAGAGCCTCGAAGAACGCACCAAGAAATTGGAGGAGTGTTGCGAGGAGGAGGAGAAGAAGGCCTGGGAGCGAGGGCAAGATCTCTACAAGCAGGAGAATGCCATCGCCGCCAGGGAGAAGAAAGTGTGGGGCCGAGAAAAAGATCTGGTCAACCGCCAGAATGAGATCCACCTCCGGGAGGAAGAGCTCAGCAAACTCGAAAGGCAGGTTGCTAAAAATTTTTAGTAGAATGCCAAAGAGGTGGAGCATTTTGCTCGGGAGAGCTCGGAGCTTGCGGCGGCCAAAAGATCCTTGACGGAGATGCGTGGCGCAAGGGTTACAGAGTCCCAACAAGTTTGGGACTTTCTGGGAAAGGCCAACGACGCGCTGACGCCAATGGGCTTCAGTCCCGTGCGTCTGGATGATCCGGAGCCGGAGCTAGACCAGGCGTTGGAGGCGCTGAGTTCAGCATACAACAAGCTCACCAAGATGGGCGATGTCATCGCGGACCAGCTGGAAACAGAGGGTCAGTCCCTGGCAAAGAACGTCTCAGAGTTTGTGCTGACGTGCTACACCAGTCGGGGCCCTCAATTCCCTCTGGACCCGGTGCTTGAAGGCCCCATCGAAGGAGAGGGTGAAGCCGCCCGAGCCAGCGTGTCGAAGGTGGCCCAAAAGGTCGCCCAGTTCTTTCATAGGGTCCAGGACCATCTCTCTGTAGCTCCCGCTTGTATTCTCTCTTCTTCTTCTCCAATTTTGTAATCTCTTGTCTCTAGATGAATGAAATCCAAATTTTTGTGAATTTGAATTTCATTTTTTGTCCTCAACACCACCTTTGTCTCACTTGGCCCCCTGGTAGATGTACACAATTTGATTGTGAACATGTACCAAGAGGATGTAACAGTTGTTGAAGACTTGCGTGCTTCGAACTTGTAGAATGTAGGTCCGAAGTCTTCGATAGTGTAGGCCCCCTGAGGTTGTCGGAGCTTAGTGGCTCCGGCATTGACCATCGTCGGAGCTTAGTAGCTCCGGCAGTAGTCTCCATCAACGCGTAAAGCATCGATGGTTAGTCCTCTAGGGTGTCAGAGCTTGGTAGCTCCGGCAGTGACCTCTGTCAACACATGGTGTGTCAACGGCAGACTCCACTTTAGAGTCTTTCCACCATCTTCACGTTGACGGCATGCCCCTTAGCTTTACCGGAGCTGAGTAGCTTCAGTGATGCTCGATGTCAATGTTTGAACATCGACCACAAGCCGCCTAGAGGATGTCGGAGCTTTGGTAGCTCCGGCTTCATTCACCATCATCATGAAATATTTATTTTTCCTGCACACTGAGGTCAAGAAAAACAGTAAAATCCGTTTCCTATCTATAACTTCATTGCGGCTTACTATTCTCGAGAAAGTTTTAGATCGAACACAATTCTAAATACAATCAAGAGCGTTGTCTTGTTTCCTTCATGTCCGATCGTTTCTGGACTCGCCTTACTTCGGCCTGTCGGGGTGTAGGTAGAGTAGCGTACTTAGGGTGCATGACCAGGCTAAGTCGATAGCACACTCCGGCCCTAGATTGGCTTGGCGGCATTCAGACGAGTAGAACATCAACAATGTTTGAACCTGGAAGGATAGACAATGCAACTCGAATTGTACATGAACTGGTCGAGCCAAAGTTTCTTAAGAACTACACAACTTTGTTATAGACAAGAAAGAGAAAAATAAAAAATATTGAGCCTGTACAAAGTAAATGCACGTGGAGTCTGTTTTCACATGATGATGTCTTTCATTATAGGTTCGTGGTACAGGGGAAACAAGTACACTCTTAGGGTACGGAACCAGGCTAAGTGTGTTTCGTTTCTCGTTTGACCCAAGATAGCTAGCTACACTTTTAGTTCTGAGACTGTGACAAGTGTTGCATGGACGTTGCGGACCTAACGGGGTAGGTCCGACTGCCCTCCCGTAAGAGCTACCCAACTCTGTACAATGACTCTATAACATACATCACATGTAATTACAGACTCACCTCCGTGATATTAAGCGTAGAACTTACGGAGGTGCTCAATGTTCTAAGTATTTGGGAGAGGTGTCCCATCCTCGGTTGCCAAGCAAACGCATCCGGGACGGGATACTTTGATCACTCGGAAGGGTCCCTCCCAGCTGGGGGAGAGTTTGTTTAACCCTTCTCTGGATTGTATTCTCCGTAGCACCAGATCGCCTTCCTCGAGCTATCGGCTGTGAACATGCATTTGGTGATAGCGCTGAAGAGCTTGGCGGTATCGGGCATTCCGAACAGCTGCTCGGCACCTTCCTCTTCAAGGAGGTCTTCACGCCGGAGCTGGTCCTGCGTGGCTTCGTCGAAGGTTCGGACCCGGAGCGACCCCAAGGTGATTTTCGGAGGAAGGATTGCTTCAGCTCCGTACACCAGGAAGAATGGTGTCTCTCTAATTGATCGGTTTGGAGTTGTCCTGTTGGCCCATAAAGTGGGCGGAAGCTCTTCGATCCAGTTGGCTCCATGTTTTTTAGACGCTCATATGTGCGCGTCTTGAGTCCTTTCAGGATTTCTACATTTGCTCTCTCGGCTTGGCCATTGCTTGCCGGGTGAGCTACGGAGGCGTAGCTGACTTGGATGCCGAGATCTTCGCAGTATCCTTGGAAAGTAGAGCTTGTGAATTGGGTCCCATTATTTGTTATGGTTTTGTTTGGAACTCCAAATCTGCATACGATGGAATGCAAGAAGTTGATAGCTGATTGCTTGTTTATTGTCACAACTGGAGTTGCTTCCGGCCATTTGGTGAACTTGTCAATAGCAACATACAAGAATTTGTAACCTTCGACGGCTCTTGGGAAAGGTCCCAAGATGTACATCCCCCACACAGCGAAATGTCATGTAGGAGGTATCATTTGTAGAGGCTGAGCTGGTGTGTGAGTTTGTTTTGCATGGAACTGGCATGCTTCGCATTTCTTCACCAGCTCAGTTGCATCCTGGCGCGCTGTAGGCCAGTAAAAGCCATGGCAGAAGGCTTTACCGACCAGCGTGCGGGAAGACGCGTGATTCCCACACTCGCCTCCATGGATTTCTGCGAGGAGCTCGCAACCTTCTTCCCTTGTGATGCACCGCATTAAGACGCTATTGGCACCGCGTCGGTAGAGATCCCCTTCTACCAGCGTGTATCTTTTAGCCAATCTGACTATCCGGTCAGCGGATACATGATCGTCAGGTAGGATATTGTCTTTCAAGTAGCTCCGGATCTCCGAGATCCATGCATCGGAGCTTGCTTGAGCATTTGAGTCTTGCGTGTTGGGTTGCTCGGAGCTTCCGGCAGCACCTACGACCCTTGATGGCTGCCATGGTAACAGGGCCATCGGGACCACCAGCTTCGGGATGCTGGTCTCGCTCCCTTCGCTCAGTTTGGCAGGCTGAACTGTGGGTTTTGACAACCTCCGGACGAAGGTTCCATCAGGAGCCGGAGCTCCGGTTGACGCTTTCGTCGAGAGTTCGTTAGCTTCAGCATTATGGATACGGCTGGACATGGTGGAGATCCAGGACTTCGAAGTCCTTCTGAAGCCTCTAGACTTCAAGAAGATAAGCTGCTAGTTGAGGATTGTTACAGGAGCATTCACCCTTCACCTGTTCAATGATGAGCTGCGAATCTCCCTTGACCAACAGCTGCTTGACACCATATGATAGTGCCACCTTTAGTCCGTAAATGAGTGATTCATACTCAGCCATGTTGTTGGTCGCCTTGAAGTCAAGGTGGACCATGTATTTTACCTTCTCCCCGGTTGGAGCGAGGACTCCAGCTCTGGCCCCCTGCTTTTGCATGGAGCCGTCGAAGTAGAGGGTTCAGTGAGCTTCATTGAAGACCGGAGCCTTGAGTTCCGGCTTCTGCTCACTAGGGCCCCCAGGGTTTGATGGAGAGGGGGTCCATTCCGCCACGAAGTCTGCCAATGCTTGACTCTTGATCGCTTGTCTTGGGACGAATTCAAGATTGAATTCGGCCAATTCCGCTGCTCACTTTGCAATGTTCCCAGTAGAATTGGGATTATGCAAGATCGCACGCAGTGGATAAGAGGTCACCACTGAGATCTTGTGAGCTTGGAAGTAATGGCGAAGCTTCTTGGAGGCGATGAGAACTGCATAGAGCAGCTTGTGTACCTCTAGGTATCGAGTCTTGGCATCATGAAGTGCTTCGCTGATGAAGTACACTGGGTGCTGGACTGTCCGGACCCTCCCGGAGGGGCCCGAAGCTTCCTCCACATCGACCCGAACCCTCCCGGAGGGGTCCGAACTTGCTTTGGGGACCTCCGGGTCCTTGCTGGGGGAACCCGGAGCTTCTACTGGAGCGACCCGGACCCTCCTGAAGGGGTCCAAATCTTCTAGAATAACTCCCTGTAGATCCATGTCTGGGGGCTCGGACCCAGACTCACCTTCAGGAACCTCCGGACCCTCCCGGAGGGGTTTGGATTCCTGAACTTGGGATGGTTCTGGTCTCTCCGCAACCAAGACCATGCTGACAACCTCGTCGGTTGCTGAAATGTAAAGCAGTAAGGGCTCACCAGGGTTCGGAGCTACCAAGGTTGGTAGAGTGGTGAGGAGCTACTTTAGCTCCTGGAACGCTTTTTCTGCTTCTTCAGACCATTGGAATGGTCCACTTCCTCAATAGCTTGAAGAAGGGTAGTGCCTGTTCCGCCAGTCTTGAGATGAACCGGCTGAGGGCGGCTAGACATCCAGTCAGTTTCTGGACGTCCTTGATACGAGCTGGTGGCCGCATCTCCTCAATGGCTTTAATCTTCGCCGGATTTGCCTCTATGCCCCGGTGGTTTACCAGGAAACCAAGAAGCTTTCCGGAGCTAACCCCGAAGACGCACTTGTCTGAGTTCAGCTTCGTGCGGGTGACCCGCGGCTTGTCGAAGACAGCTTGCAAGGTGTCAAGGAGTGACTCCTTGTCCTTGATCTTGACGACGATGTCATCAACATACACTTCCAATACGTCTCTGATGAGCGCTCCAAAGGTTTTGTACATAGCTCGTACAAATGTTGAAGTTGCATTCTTGAGACCAAATGGCATGGCAGTATAATAGTACAATCCATCTACTGTGATAAAAGAAGTATGTTCTTCATCTTCCCTAGACATTCTGATTTGATGGTACGCAGAATATGCATCTAGGAAACACAGTAATTCACACCTGGAGGTGGAATCCACTATTTGATCTATTCTAGGTAGTGGGAATGGATCTTTTGGGCATGCCTTATTCAGGTGTTGTGTAGTCGATACACATCCGAAGCTTCCTGCCGGCCTTGGGTACAATGATTGGGTTTGCCAGCCATTTTGGATGGAAGACTTCTCACATGAATCCAGCTTCGAGCAACTTCTTCACTTTTTGTCGTATGAAGTTTTGTCGCTCTACTGATTGCTTCTGAGGCTTCTGGTGTACAGGCCGAGCGTCAGGATAGATCTTCAGATTATGCTCAATCATTTCCCTAGGGATCCCAGACATTTGCGACGGTTGCCAGGCAAACACGTCGACATTAGCCTGGAGCAAAGTGATGAGCGCGAGTTCCTATTTGTCATTCAGACCTCCCGATATACGGGTGGTCTGAGCGGCATCGGAACCGATTTGGACGACTTTGACCGGGATGTCGGTGTCGCCACTTGGTTGCACGCGAGGTGCGGAGGTTGAGCCTCGTTGACGAATACTCAAGGGTTTCGGAGCTTGTTCCTGCCTGGATTCTTCCTCATGCGCTGTAGCAAGCGCATGAAGTTCTTCCAGAGCAGTCACTCCGGCAGTGCGGTCCCTGCGTATCCGAAGAACACCAGCTCGTGTTGGCATCTTCAACACCAAGTAGTCATAATGAGCAGCAGCCATGAACTTGTACAAGGCGGGCCTGCCCAGAATGGCGTTGAAAGGTAAGTTGATCTGAGCGACGTCAAAGATCAACTTCTCAGTGCGATAATTCTCCCGAGTCCCGAAGGTCACACGGAGAGTTATGGCACCGAGTGGGTTTATGGCCCCCGGACCTACTCCGGAGAAAGGTCGGGAGGGGCGAAGGGGCGAAGGTCGGAGCTGAAGCTTGACGAAAGCTTCGAAGCTTATGAGGTTCAGCCCCGAACCTCCGTCCACCATTACATGGTGGAGTTGAATGTTATTGATGGTCGGAGATACCATCAAAGGTAGTTGACCAGCTCCGATCATGTTCCGAGGGCAGTCCGAAGCATCAAAAGTAATGGTGGTGTCTATCCACTTTCGATGAGGCTCCGCCCTGGTTGCAGGAGCTACTGAAGCCATGTCCTGCCGCATGGTCTTGAGGACACGGCGGGAGGTGATGTCCCACGAACCACCAAAGATGGTGTTCATGGTCTTCTGACGCTCATTGTCGGAGACGTCGGAGTTGTCGTCGACGAAGGTGTAAACAGCCTTCAGGACCTTTTTAGGGTCCTGGAAGCCTAACTCCTCTTCAGCCGGAGCTTCATCGATCTTCTGTTTTCCTTCCCTCTGACGGAAAGGAACTTCTTCCCGGCGCTTGTTGTAGCGCTCAGCAAGGTTTTGGACCTCCCGGCAGCCCTCCAAGTTGTGGCTGTTCGACTTGTGGACGGGGCACCACACTTTGGAGTTGCCACCGTCTTCAGGGAGACGACCGAGGTCGTTTTTCGGGGCATGGCCCCCGGCCACCCGAAGCTGCAGCAGCTGCAGTGGTAGATGTGTCGGCCGACGGCTTCTTCTTTCCGTTGGACTTTTTCTTCTTTTTGCCACTCTCGGAGGTAGTGGCTTCGCCTTTGGAGGATTTTTTACCATCCTCCGAAGGTGGTTTGGAGTGCATTTCACGGCCCTCCGCAGTTTTGGCACATTTGTCTACCAAGCTAAAGAGCTTCGTGACACTAGTGATCTCCTTGATCGCCAGCTTCTCCAGCATCTTCTTATCTTGTACGCCCTGTCTAAATGCCACGATAACAGAGGCGCTGGAGATAGAAGGAATAGTGTTTCGTACCTGGGAGAACCTCTGTTACGACGTTTTCTATCACTGTAGTCGATGAATGAGCGCAGGGATTCTTCCCCCTTCTGCACGACTGCAAAAAGGTCCAGTTTGGTGCCTGGTCGGGTGTATGAACTCCCGAAATTGGCGGTGAACTGTTGGCATAATTCCTCCCAACTATTGATGGGGTTGTGAGGAAGACTCATGAACCAGGACCTGGCGGTCCCAGTCAAGGCCACTATGAAGTAGTTAGCCATTACGGCCTCATTACCTCCAGCCGCAAGGATTGCGGTGGAGTAAATCTGGAGAAACTCAGCGGGATTAACAGTCCCGTCAAATTTCTCCGGCAGGTGAAGGCGGAACTTTTGTGGCAATCTGACCATGCGTAGGTGCATGGTCAGGGCAGAACAGCCTCCTCCTACTCCCTCAGGAGCAGGACTGTCTCGAGCCTCTCGCCTTTCGCGAGCACGTTCGATATGGACACGGCCATCCTGTTGACGGTAACGGCGATCAAGCTCCGCCCGGAGGTCATGAGTTGAAAGTCTGGTTACCATATGAGTGCGTCGCGCCCCGGAAGGCAGTGACGTAACTTGCTAAGATGCAGCACGCCTCCTGTTTTGGGAAGCGTGCGGACCAAGTCTGCCCGACACGGTCCGGCGCTGCGATGGGGGCTGCACCGAAGGAGGAGGACCTTGGTTGCTGATGCGGTCGGCTGCTGCTGCCACCAGATGTTCCATATCAGCCCTCCATTGCTCCATTGCACCCTGGGATGCACCTGGAGGTGGTGGACGTTGGAGGAGAGCACGCGCTGCATGAAGCGCGTGTTCAGAGTTGTTATTCGCTGATGTGGTGACCGACGTCGATGCACCGTCACGATGCCCATCTTGACGTGATGGTGCAGGCGGTGAGGGTGGAGGCATGACTCCTGCTGGAGCCACGGCACCTGTTGGTTGCTGCATGTTGGAGGGATTGCCCCCAGCGGGTTGAACAGCAGGGTTGCTGTTGGATGATCTAGCAGTTGAGTTCACCATAGTTGAAATCTCGGGCGCCCCTTCCTGGCGCGCCAACTGTTGGTGTTTGGATCCGGCAGATCTCCTGACACTACCCTTGGTAGATCGAGGAGTTGTAGTTCGGTAATGGGCGCGCAGAGATTCAAGAAGGTGAAAGACAAGTGTACACAGAGATTTACGTGGTTCGGGCCGCCTGAGCGTAATACCCTACTCCACGGGGTGTGTTGGTGTTGTATTAAGCATGTGAATCTAGAAGAAGCTCCAGAAGAAGAAGCCCGTCTAGCTCAGGGAGTTCAGTAGTGGTTTGGAACCGTCCCTTGTGTATCGTCGACCAGTCCTTTTATAGTACAAGGACTGGTCGTTACACCGTTAGCCTAGCCCGACATGTGGCCCCGGCGGTTACACATGCTTGATACACAATTAATGAGGTTAATTACCCTTAATAGCCTGGTAACAGGCCTTAACAGTGCCGTTACCAGTATTAAGGGTCATCTGATCGTATGTCATTAATATGGTATTAATGACACTTAATCGGGTCTTGAAGTCTTTGATTGCTCCTTGAGGGTCCGGAACCGTTGGGGGGTCCACTAGCTTGATTGTTGAAGTTGAAGGTCCGGCAGACGCCATGTGGCAGCTCCGGAGCTTACCGTCGTGGACGGATAGGTCTGGTGCTGTTGGACACGTGTCAGTACAGGAGCTTCCCTCTGTCTGGGGTTAGGTCCGGAGGTGCCATACTGGTATTCCGTCCGGAGCATTCCCATGTGTGCGTGATAGCTCCGGTCTTATGATACACGTGGCGGCCCTGGGACTAACCATGTCGGGGAAGCAGGTCCGGTTCCGCCTGACATGTGGGGCCTTCGGAAGTCTTCAAATCTCGTAGATGGAGTTTCCTTGTGATCTTTGCAATCCCAAGAGGTATCCGGTACGTAGAGTACCGACAGTGTCAGAGAAGTTAGTATAGGTCATGATACTCATATCGGAGGCGTTGGCATGCTACACTATCCATGTTTGCAAGTCGTCTGACTAATCGCGATTAGTCATCATTATCGCTCCCTTAGTCACGATTAGGCCCGTCGACCTGCTGTGAAACGTGGTGGAGGTGTCATATGAGTATTGAAATATGGAAGGCGCAAAGAATATTTGGAAGCATCATAAATAATTAGGTAGTTACCATATTAGATTGGGTCTAAATTAGGGATATCTGGACGCGTCAGGAATAATTGATTAGTTACCATATTTTAAATTAGAAATATTTGGAGGCACCAGGAATAGTTGGATTGATTATCATGTTTTGAGATCATAATATTCCCTGGATATTAGAAGATTAAGTCGGGATTGGTTTCCTAATTTGTACATGTCCTGATGGCTATATATGTCCACCGAATTATATCAATAAAGGCAAGCATAATTTGAGAGAAGAGATTTATCTCAGTTATCTCAGGGCTTTGATCATTGGCGTTGTCATCACGACGACGCCGGCGATCAAGTGTCCTGTTCAGCGGATTCATAAGAAAGTTTATGATAATTTGGTATCAAATTCTGTTACGATTCGATGGGCAACGAAAGATCTACGATCGATGTTCTCTCCAATCAACTCACGGAGATTCATGCTGCCATAAACAAGATCTTCAATGAGCTAAAGCTTGAATACTCACGGCTAAAAAGCGTGCAGGATCGAGCACTTGCAGAAAAAATCATGCAGGTCAACGGTCTCTGTGAGACCACAGCGCAGGTCCGCGCATGTGAAGACGCAGCGGACGAGTAGGGCTCCTGCGCGTATGTGTGCAGCTCGGCCTGGACAAGGCGCGCGGCCAAGGCGAAATGACTACAAGGACCCGGTGGCAGCACAGCAGCACGGAAGTCAACAGCCCACAAATGCAACAACAACCAAGCATTTGTTCCAAGCAAGTTGGGATCGGCTAGAAATGAAACCCAACAATTTTTGAAGAGAAGTAATAAAAAAATAAGATGAGAGTAAAAAATGCAAATAAAACAATATTTTGAATTTTATTTATTTTGGAAATGCAATAATAAGAAAGAAGATAAGAGTAACAAAATACGAATAAACTAAGATTCTAGCACATGAATTGTTAATTTCCATGTAGTCCTATCATTAGTCAAATCTCTAGGTATGTCTCACTTTTTTAGGTCTCACTTCACCGTCTCCTGCCATGTCAACCTTGGTCGACATCTACCTCTCCTAAAGTTTTCTCTACTTTTATAATCCCACTGTTAACCGGTGTTTCTGTAGGTCCCCGCTGGATATGCCCAAACCACTGTAGTCGATATTGGACTAGATTCTCCTCAATCGATGTCACCCCTACCCTATCATGTATCACCTCGTTCCTAATTTTTTCTCTTCTTGTGTGACCGCACATCCACCGTAGCAAGCGCATCTCTGCAACACTCATTTGTTGGACATGTTGCATTTTAGTTGACCAACATTCTGCTCATACTGCATCGCAAGTCTTATCACTGTCGTATATAATTTTTCTTTCAGTTTTTGTGGGACCCTCTTATCACATAAGATTTCATATGCTTGCCGCCACTTCATCCACCCGATCTTGATCCTATGGCAAACATCTTCGTCAATATCACCACTGCTTTGTAACATTTATCCTAAATATCGAAATGTGTCCCTCCTAGGTACTACTTGTCCTTATAGACTAACATTTCCCTTGTCGCACCTGACATCACTAAAATCGCACCTCATATACTTGGTCTTGGTTCTACTAAGTCTAAACCCCTTGGACTCTAATATATGCCTCCATAGCTCCAGTTTTTTTTAACGTCATCCCTGGTTTCATCTACCAACACTACATCATCAGTAAAGAACATGCACCAAGAGATATCCCCTTGTATTACCTCATCCATCACTAAGGAAAAGATGTATGGACTTAAAGCAGCCCACAAACGCGTCCACAACATTATCTCCTTCCCCACAAAGAGTTTGTCCTCAAGCTTGAAGGTGGGGTGCTTCATCTTGAAGTCTTCTAGCTGCTCCCAGATGCATCAGCCTCAGAATGACCTACCCACTTGATGAGTAATTCTCAGACACGTCTATTCTGTCGCACCCTTTGGATCTTTTAAGGCATGGGCACCACCGACCCATGGAGAAGTAGCAGAGGCGCCACCTGAGGTGGAGCAAGACCTTCAAATTTCTTCTATAGGATACATGAAAGACATCGTGTATCCTGGCTTGAGGAAGCAGCTGGAGCTTGTCAGATACAACACCAATGTGATGTGTTATCTGATATGGCCCAAAGAATTTAGGACTAATCTTCGAGGGAGGCGCCATCATCACTTCCACAGCTGTACTCTGATGAAGCCACAACCAAACCTAATCACAATTTGAAATTTCACCTCACGACGAGACTTATCTTCATAGCTCTTCATGTTGACTTGTGCCTGCAAAGTTTGCCCTTGATTTCAGCCAAGACTCATCCCGGTCCTTCAACTGGCTGTCAACTGTTGCTACCCTGGAGGCTCCTGATACGAGATAATAGTTGAAGGGTCCCTGCCATAGATCACTCTTAAAGGCGAGCACTTGAGGATCGTCTTAATGAAGTGTTGTAGCAGTACTCATTCTAGGGAAGCTACTGCAGCCAAGTTTTTGGTCGATCACCAGCCAGACAGTGAAGTTACATGGTGATGACCTTATTAACGACCTCAGACTGGCCTTCAGACTGTAGGTGGAAAGATGATTTGAGATGTAGACGAACACTAGCCAATTGTAACAAGTCTGACCAGAACAGACTCGTGAAGACGGTGTCGCGGTTGCTGACGATGGAGCAGGGAAAGCCGTGTAGACGTACGATGTCGTCGAGGAATGTCTGTGCCATTGAAGCAGCATTGTACGAGTCGCTTAGGGGGGTGAAGTGGGCGTACTTAGAGAAGCGATCCACCACCGTCAGAATCACCGACTTCGGAAACTCTCGACGAAGTTCATGGAGATATCACACCAAATCTCCGAAGGTACGAGAAGTGGCTGGAGCAGCCCAGCTGGATGTA
The DNA here is from genome assembly GCA_036927565.1 of Tuctoria greenei. NCBI lineage: Eukaryota > Viridiplantae > Streptophyta > Magnoliopsida > Poales > Poaceae > Tuctoria > Tuctoria greenei. The sequence goes on along the minus strand of JAYESD010000010.1, from coordinate 121,040,244 downwards.
GATGATCTGTCTTGTTGGGCTAGCAGGTGGCGGAACCACGGGTGAACTCTCGAACCCTATGTAAGAACAAAGGACTATAGAATGAGAGGCGCAGCTGGTGGGCCGTCTTCTGGATGCCCTCATGACCCCCATCATGTGCCTCGGCCAATAGGAAGGGCCACAAGGACATCTTTGGAAAAAGGAGCTTCCTTCTGTACAGGAGAAGGTCGTCTCGCTCAGACCAGCCATCGGGTGCGGCTCCCTCCTAGAGATGGACGCGCAACCGATTTGTCTGCTGGTTCGCCACGATCTTCGCCGATGAGAGTCGAAGAGGTGGGAGACTAGCGCTGAGATGGCATGTACTACCATGTCTTCCTCATCGCGACAGGACAGGGCGTCGGCTACCCCGTTGAGAAATCTCGACCTGTACTCGACCAGCAAGTCATAACCAAAGTGCTTGCTTACCCAAGCATGGGGAATCGTAGTAAAACGCTGGTCCAATATGTATTTCAGACTGAAGTGATCAGTCCGAACAGTAAAGGGGCGGCTCTATAGGTAAGACCGCCAGTGGTGTACAACCTTCACAAGGCTGATCAGCTTCTAGTGGTGAGGAGCTACGGTGCAGCTGAAGGAGGTGATGGCATTGTCGCCCTAGTGGAGCACTGCACCGAAGCCGGCGCGTCACAGTCGACAACGAAGCGTTTGTCGAAGTATGACATTTGAAGAAGAGGCACAGCCACAACGCCTGTTTGAGGTGGGAGATGGCATCGTACGCATCGTTGGTCTAGTGGAACGCCTCCCGCTTTAGAAGGGCGATGAGGAGCTCGGCCACCGCACCATACCCTGCAATGAACTTGCGGAAGTAGCCGGTAAGTCCAAGGAAGCAAGGCTCGTAGGGGCCCAGGTGTAGGCGAGCACTCCACAGCTTCCACCTTGGTCGGGTCCATCGCACGCCCTGAAAGGAGACCATGTGTCCCAAGTAGGACACAGACTCCTGGCCGAAAAAGCACTTGGACTTCTTCAGAAGCAGCTTGTGCGGCTGAAGAATCTAGAACACCTGCTTGACATGTTGGAGGTGTTCCGCCCGAGACCTGTTGTACACCAGGATGTCATAAAAGAAGACAAGCACATGCTTCTTGATGTAGGGGTCGAGGACGTCGTTCATCAGTGATTGAAATGTTGATGACGCGTTAATGAGACCGAACGGCGTCACCAGAAACTCGTAGTTGCTGGAATAAGTCTTGTTCACTTTAGCATCTTTGAATGGTCTTGTACTTTAGCATCTTTGCATGATCTTTGTGGCCCCAATTAGGACAGCATCTTAAGGACACTAGGACAGCATAATAAGGACACTAGGACAGCACCTTAAGGACAGCTAGGATAGCACCTTAAGGACAGCATATTAGGACATCATCTAAGCATCTTAGACTAGCATCTTTGTGGCATATGCTTGGCTCTCATGGCAGCTACAAATATGTAACCTCAACCCCTAGGTTGAGCATAGTATTGTGTGAGAAATAAACAAGAAAATTACCCTAACTCTCTAGTGTCATCCTCTCTTTCAATGAGAGTAAGAATTCAGCTACTAACACTTGGTATCAGAACCGTTCTATCCTGCAGCCTAAACATCTCTTGCTTATCTCCTTCCCGCACCTCTCTCTGTCCGCAACCGGCAACAGGAACACCGGCTGTTCCAGCTCATCCCTCTCTTGCACAGACGAGCAACAGCTTCTCCCCCACACAGCAGCCCTCACTAGTGCGCCATGTCCGACGGACAGTCTCAGCGCTCGGTCGCCTCGAACGCGCGGCACACGGAGGTCGTTGCGGCGACAGCGGCAATGGCAGCAAGATTGGCGGCGACGGAACTGGCAACAGCGAGGGCGGAAGTGGAAGCAGCGACAGCAGCTGTAGCGCGTGCGGGCAGCAGAGCTGGAGGCTTTGCGCGGCAGTAGCTCCAGCGGCTCTATCGACGGCGGCGCCAACGATGAGCTCAGGCTAGCGAGGGAGGCGGCGCGAGAACAGGAGGTGCAGCGAGCAGGCGCGCGCCCTCATGGACGCGACAGCCGCAGCCCAGACGGGCGTGGATGCGCCGATGGCGCTTCCGGCGGCGGTAGATGGGTTGGCGGAGAACGCGACCATTACAGGCGACATGGTTCTCCCTCCCCAGACAGGTACCATGGACACCACGGGGTCCAGGCCATTGTCAGGGATGTCGGTCCCGGCAGTGGGTGGCCTACCCTCACCAAACCCAACTACGTCGAGTGGGCTTGGTGATGAGGGTACGGCTCGTGAGACACATGTGGGAAGCAGTTCGGTACGGCGACGTCGACTACTACGAGGATCCCGTCCGAGATGCAGTTCTCGCTTTCCAAGAAGCGGATTGCCAAGGAGGTCTGGGACACCATCGCTGCGGCACGCATTGGCAGCGATTGCGCCCGCAAGACCACACTGCAGGTGCTTCGCAAGGAGTGGGAGAACATGGCCTTTAAGACAGGTGAGGACATTGATGACTTTGCTCTGTGTCTCAACACTTTGTTGCAGAAGTTGGTGCAGTTCGGCACCGACACCTACAACGAGGAGAGAGCTGTCGAGAAGCTCTATTGTTGCATCACCGAGAAGTACAAGCAGATTGCTTGCTCGATCTAGTCTCTGCTGGACCTCTCCACAATGTCGATCGAAGAGGCGATAAGTCGCCTCAAGGTCATCGACAGCGACGAACCACAACCTCTCCCGAGGCCTATCACCATTGGCGGGAAGTTTCATCTCACTCGCGAGCAGTGGGAGGTTGGTCAAAGTGACCAGAAGAAGGGGGAGTCCTCTTTCCTGACAGGCGGCTGCAAACGTGGCAAGTCGCTCAAGGGGCGCGGAGGTGCCCAGGCCGGGACGCAAGGACGTGACGAGGCTGGCGCGCACAGAGGCGCGCAGGGCGGTGCCGCTGGCAACCAGAAGCCGGCACGAGACGACACTTGCCACAACTGTGGCAAGCTTGGTCATTGGGCCAGGGGTGTCAACGGCCATAACGTGGCCAGGCCCACGTCGCACAAGTGGAGGAGGAAGCCCACGTCGCAGAGGTGGAGGAAGAGACAGCTTTGCTCCTGGCTTACGGAAGCATCAAGCCACCTCTAGTGGCATCGACCGCAGCAGCTCTCTTCCATCTTGATGAGCCAAGAGCACACGCTTTCGACGGCGACGGCTCCAACAACGATAAGACTGACGGGTGGTGCCTCGACACCGGCGCCACCCATCACATAACTGGTCGACGGGAGTTCTTCGCTGAGCTCGACCCTAATGTCCGAGGCTCCGTCAAGTTTGGTGATGCCTCCTGCGTGGAGATCAAGGGTGTCGGCTCCGTCATCCTCACCACTGAGTCTGGTGAGCACAGGCTGCTCGTCGGAGTCTACTACGTCCCGCGTTGAGAAACTCCATCATCAGCATGGAATAGCTAGATGAGAATGGTTCGCGCATGGATATTAAGGACGGAGTCATGAGGATTTGGGATCGCCATTGTCACCTTCTTACCAAGGTAACCAGAGGCACCAATCGACTCTACGTCCTTAACATGCAGGTAGCACAGCCTGTCTGCCTTACCACTTGTCAGGACAACGAGGCATAACAGTGGCACGAGCACTTTGGCCATCTTCACTTCGAGGCCCTGAAGCAGCTCAGTGCCAAGGAGATGGTGCGAGGCATGCCATGCCTTGACCACGTGGAGCAGCTCTACGACGTCTGCATGTTGACGAAGCAGAGACGGCTTCCTTTTCCCAGCAGTCGATCTTTCGAGCCAAGGAGCAGCTCGAGCTCGTGCACGGGGACTTGTGTGGCCTGGTGACACCGGCTACACCAGGCTACTTCCCGCTGCTCGTCGACGACCCTCCTGCTACATGTGGATGATGCTCCTTGGTAGCAAGGGAGAGGTTGCGAACGCCATCAGGCGCGCGCAGGCCACTGCGGAGGCGGAGTGCGGCCGCAAGCTACGTGTGCTGCGCACCGATAACGGCGGCGAATTCACGGCGGCTGAATTCGCATCGTACTGCGCGGATGAGAGTGTTCAGCACCACTACTCCGCGTCGTACAGCCCGCAGCAGAACGGTGTCGTCGAGCGGCGCAACCATACGTTTGTGGGGATGACTTCGGCCCTCCTCAAGCAGAGGGGAATGTCGGTTGTCTTCTGGGGAGAGGCGGTCATGACCGCTGTCTACATCCTCAACAGCTCGCTGTTGATATTTCCTACGCAATACTAACAATTCATCCCTAGCAGGGGTGCCAGAAATGCTTGTTGGTAGGTTTTATATTATACATGTAAATCTGCAAGCGCACGAAAACTATCGATGTAGCATTTCCTCTATAAGATTATTCCCAAAGAGTGTCATTTATATTCTCCCAAAGGAAGGCTAGGTGGAAGTAGTGGTGCTACATCAAGTGGAGAGGCTAGGTTGGCCTAAGTAAGTAGGGTTCTAACAAGAATGGATAAAGGGTAATTGAGGTAGTGTGACACACACAAGAGCATTCTATTCTAAGGAGATAAATATGGTAAAGAGGGATCAGACTAAGAACTAGGTAAAGACTCCTACAATGCTTCTAATGTACATATACATAGCCTAGTTTAGTTACTAATGATCATGTCAATTATGAATTCTCATGCTAAGTGGATTAACACATCGAGCACGGGTTTACCCCTAGCAATGCTAGGACGACTCCCGCCAAGAGCATGTGGCATAGCCGAACATGGAAGATTACAAAAGACAAATAGGACTGTCACCACCTACAGCCTACCTCTTCAATATGTGGGCATACGAGACATTCAACGCTACTCTCTGTTCTAGCACCATGCTAGCATATTAAGTAATTACCTTAACAGCCTAGGCACAAGCCATCCTAAGGCAATGACCTAAATCATCGTTGAACCAATGTTAATTCATAGCATAAGTGATTCATGTTAAGATAATCATGTCATAGCTAATTAGACTATATTGGAGGTTTATAGTGTTTATGATGATACATTGAGAATGGTATAGCATAATCATAAATACTACTCCTACCACATACATGGAATCCACAATCAAACAAGAAATGCTTCATCCAAGTATATGAACAATTGAAGACTAAAGATAACATCTTTATTAAGAATAGAGTCACAAATACAAATATGAATATGGGAGACATATCTTTTCCAATTGGAAATTGGGAAGAGACTCCTTCTACTCCTCTCCTACTTGGCTTATAGACTAGAGACTCTCCTCTCTACAGCCTATACTCCATGTAGAGTAGTGGATACAATGAATGAATACTCAAGTGGTGTGTGTTGAAGTGAGGGGTGAGGAGTCCTATTTATAGCTTGGAGAAGGGTCGGTTCCCGCAACCAGAAGCGCGCGAATCAGTCACCCATGACCTCTTCAAGCCGGGAGGAGCCAACACGTGGCGTTTGACCGCGTTTGGCGCCAGGACCTAGTCGGCCGACTAGGGGGATCGGCCGACCTGGTCCTGGCTCCAAATGGCCAGTTCTTTCTCCAAGTGACTGGCAGGTGGGTCACATTCCATGATATGAGTGCTACACCGTTGGATGGCCTCGGATACTCCTGTTCGTGGGCCATTTGATCCATGTGGTGCCATGTGGCGTCACCTGATTGGCTGCAATGATATTTTATAAGATTCATCCCCTTGTTTCACTTCAATTCTGCATAGAATCCCTTCATGCACTACTTTCTCCAAGGACAAGTGGAAATAGGTTAAATAGAAAGGTGATGTGTGTAAGAAATGATATTTACTTCACATAATTGAGTTATATTGACGGGTGAAATTGGTATATAACAGTCGTCAACAAACTCCCCCAAGCTTATCCCACTACTTTCTCCAAGGACAAGTGGAAATAAGTTAAATAGAAAGGTGATGTGTGCAAGAAATGATATTTTCTTCACATAATTGAGTTATATTAACGGGTGAAATTGGTATATAACAGCTGTCAACACTCGCCCGCCAAAGATCTCCACGGCAAGACGTCGTACGAGGCTTGGTATGGGCGCAAGTCGGCGGTCTCTCACCTACCGGTCTTCGGCTACCTCGCGTTCGCCAAGGAGCTTGGCCACATCGGCAAGCTCGACGATGGAAGCACTCCGGGGGTGTTCATCGGCTACGCGGAGGGCTCGAAGACCTATCGCATTCTTGACCCAGAGACACAGCGTGTGCGCACAACGTGCGATGTTGTGTTCAACGAAGGGCGAGGATGGGCATGGGACAAGGCGGTGGACGACGGCTCGACTCCGATGAACAGACGACTTCATCGTCGAGTACGTGTACTTCAAGGGAGCTGGGGGAGTAGGCAGCTCTTCTCCACCAAACGTGTCTACCCCAGCCCCCCGAGCGTCCACCTCCATCTCAGCCGGCGACCCCATGCACTCCAGCACCGACGACCACCCCTCTTGGAACATCGACTCCGTCACTAGGGATGAAAACGGATCGGATATTTTCCGATCCGTCCGGGTATCGGATCCGAAAATATCCGATCCATATCCGTTTTTGTCGGATTTTAATTGGATATGAATCGAATATCGGATATTTGAATTCGGATATCGGATCGGAAACGGTACGACTTAATATCCGTCCGAATGGTCGGATATCCATATTTTATCGGATATATCCGAATCTAAATCCGAATAATATCTGAATCATTTTTTTGGCCCATTGACTAACATGCGGCCCAAATGGAAATCTGACCTACCTGCTCATCCATAAAAAGAATTGCTGAAAGTGGGATTTGAACCCACATGCTCACACATGCAAGGCTAGAGCCAAACCACTAGATCACCCAACCACTATTGCATAAAAAAAGTTTTTTTCCATCTTTATCTTCAATACCGCAACGTATATGATTCACAATGGAAACATGAAACTGTGGATGAAGCTCCTGTGACTAAAAAACTAGACATATTTTGCAATAAAAATATAAAGTTGTAGATTAAGTTTTTGATTCATACATCAAGTCATTATCATACAGTGTTAATAGAGATCATTAGATACTTGTGGTAACTTGTGTTATGACTACGAGTTATGTGTTATTTTTAAAAAAAAATTAGTTACATGTGTTATGTGAAATGATGTGATATGTGAAATATTAATTACATGCGTTATGTGAGTGAATTTTATATTTCTTTTATTGTCTATCATTTAACGATGTGATATGTGAAATGTATTTTCCGAAATAAATATCTGAGTCCTTCCGATATCCATAAATTTCCGATCCGATGAATCCGTTTCCGATACATCCGAAATATCCGATACCAAATTCGTTTCTGGCAACATCCGATCCGAATCCGTTTCCAAAATTATTATGTGGATATGGATATGGAAAAGCATTTTATCCGTCCATATCCGTCCGTTTTCATCCCTATCCGTCACCAGCTCGTGTCGAGCACGACCCGATGGATTTCTCTACTCCGCTCTCCCACGACAAGGAGCGCCTCGACGCGTGCTACGACGGCGAGCAGCTGTAGTATCGTAAGATGGAGAACATTCTCAGCGACCAGCCGGTGCCGGGACTGGCCCCTCACGATCTGGATGATCACGATCTGGAGGTGCAGTTGCGTGCGACGACGGCGAGCCTCGGTCTTTCGCGGAGGCCGAGAAACACGCGGCATGGCGTGCCGCGATGCAGTCGAAGATGGACGCGGTCGAGACAAACCACACTTGGGAGCTTGCTGACCTCCCTCGTGGTCACTCTGCGATCACTCTTAAGTGGGTGTTCAAGCTGAAGAGGGATGAAGTCGGCGCCATCGTCAAGCACAAGGCTCGCTTGGTTGCACGCGATTTCGTACAGCAGGAAGGGATCGACTTCGACGATGCCTTTGCCCCCGTGGCACGGATGGAATCTGTGCAACTCCTTGCACTGGCTGCCCAAGAAGCTGTACGAAACCGCATGTCCAGCACATGAACGTCAAGTTCGACGTTCCTCAACGGCGAGTTGAAGGAAGAGGTCTACGTACACCAGCCGCAGGGATTTGCGCTCCCTGGCAAGGAGGGCAAGGTGTTGCGCCTACGCAAGGCCCTCTATGGCTTGCGGCAGGCACCAAGGGCGTGGAATGCCAAGTTGGATTCCACGCTCAAGAGGATGGGCTTCGGGCAATGCCCGCACGAGGCGGCCATCTACCGGCGGGACAATGGAGGAGACACCCTACTAGTGGGTGTCTACGTCGACGACTTGGTGATCACTGGCATCAAGGATGCGGATGTGGCAGCGTTCAAGGAAGAGATGAAAGTCACCTTCTAGATGAGTGATCTGGGATCCCTCTCCTTCTAACTAGGGATTGAGGTGCACCAGGCCGACTTCGGGATCATGCTTCGACAGACCGCCTGGGCCAAGCGCATTGTTGAGCTAGTTGGGCTCACAAACTGCAACCCAGCTCTCACTCTGATGGAGGAGAGGCTAAAGCTGAGCCGCGATGGAGGAGGTGGACGCTACACAGTACCGGCGTCTTGTGGGGAGCCTTCGCTACCTCGCCCACACACGACCGGTCTTGGCATTCTCCGTCGGCTACGTTAGTCAGTTCCTGCAGCGACCGACGACAGCGCACCAGCAAGCTGTGAAGAGGATCATCCGCTATGTTGCGGAGACTCTCAACCACGACCTCTACTACCCGAGGTGACCTGAGAAGGCACACCTTGTTGGGTACAACGACAGCGACCACACCGGTGACATCGACACCAGCAAGAGCACGAGTAGGATCATATTCTTCTTCAGCAAGTGCCTCGTTAGCTGGCAGTCGATCAAGCAGCAAGTGGTGACCATGTCCAGCTGCGAGGCCGAGTACATAGCAGTTGTTGGATGCTCCCTCCCCGGTGCTCCTTGATGCAGCAGAAAGCTGCCCAGGTGAATCCTAGTCAGATTCATGGGCAGGGACGTGAACCAGGGGAGTTCAGTTCGGACTCTGATAAGGAGGCACCGGTTTTACCAGGGCAGGGGACTTCTCACCTGAGTCCAAATCTGTTTCTGCAGCAGGGAGCCGACTGAAACAGGAGGTGCGGACAGCACCTAATAGATAAGAGTCCAGGATATTATAGTTAATAGATAAGAGTCAAGATATTATAGTTAATAGATAGAGTTCTGGATCGTAGAGTTTGAGATTTGTCTCATCTGTAATAGATAGAGGTAGAGTTAGCTTTTGTCTTATGTGACAAACGTAAAGCAGTAAAACTCTGTACAGGGGCTTATAAAAAGGCCACCGCTATGTACAGATTTGTATCCCATCAGAGCAATAAAATATTATATCCATCGGCCAGAATTTGTCTTCTAGTGCCTGATCTGATCGCCTGAACACCAAAGGAACTCGGCTAGTTCCTGCTGTTCAAGTTGGGCGACAAGCTATCCCTCCCTTCGATTCTGTTTGGTCAGATCAGAATACCAGGAACAAGACCCCAATCATCTACTATCCTCTTGCCCCTGCGTTCAGGCCTTCTCCTTTGTTTCAGTACGGTCCAGAAGAATTCTGTAGGGCTGACCAACATTTGACCAGTGATAAATCTGCGATAGTAGCCTCTTAGTTCTAAATCCTCGCAGCACCCAGGGTGATTTGGGTTGCGGCCATTTCCCCACTGCTTCAACTTTGGAGGGGTCCATGGATACCCCCGCTGCTGAAGTGACATGGCCCAGATAGGCTATAGACTGATGTCCAAAAGAACATTTGGTCTGTTTGAAGGCTAACTTGTGCGCACGCAGGGTCAAAAACACCTGTTGATGTGTTGCAGGTGTTCGGCCCACGTGTTGCTGAAGATCAGAATATCGTCAAAGAAAACCAACACAAATTTTCGCAGGAACGGCTTCAACACTTCATTCATCAGGGACTGAAAAGTGGAGGGCGTGTTGGTCAAGCCAAACGGCATGACTGGAAATTCGAAATGTCCTTGATGGGTCCTGAAAGATGTTTCCTCAATATCCTCCAGGTGCATGCGCACCTGGTGGTATCCACTGCAAAGGTCCAATTTAGTGAAAAACTTTGCACCAGGAAGTTCATCAAATAATTCATCCACAGCAGGGATGGGGAATTTATCCTTCACTATCTTCGCGTTCAACTCCCGATAATCAACGCAGAAACACCAACTCCCATCAACCTTCTTGACAAGCTGTACCAGGGAAGAGGAAACTGAAGAACATTCTTGAATAATTCCCTAGCACAACATGTCCTCGTACTGACGCTCAATCTCATCCTTGAGCAGTTGAGGGTATCTGTAGGGTCTAACAGCAACGGCCCCGTGCCTGGGAAAAGGTGGATCCTGTGATCATGGCGGCGTTCAGGAGGTAGACCCCTATGTTCTTCGAAAATGTCCTGGAAGGCGGCAAGTAGTGCAGGAAGCAGGTTATGATCTGTAGTCAGGGTTGTGCATAGTGACGTGGAGCAGCTTGCCCCCTTCCATTTGACTTTTCGATCTTGACGCCAGAACTCCATTGTTAAGTCATCAAAATTCCACACAATGGGTCCTAGAGAGCGCAGCCATTGAACCCCTGGCACAATATCAAAAGGGGCTATTGTGATTTTACCCCTAGTTTCAATGTTAATTGTGATTTTACCCTCCAAAATTCAAGGTTTATTATTTTACCCTTGCTTTTTTGAAATGAATGTAAAGTATACCCTTGTTCCGTTAGTTGGAGTTAACGGTGTTAAACATGAGAAAAAAGACATAAATGCCCTTGTGATTTTACCCCTACTTTTAATGTGTATATGTGATTCTACCCCTATTGTAATAGTCATATTAACATACTGAAGATGTATTTAGTAGCATTTTGAACAAAATATATTATATGCAGGAAATGTTATTAAACTTCAAAATGATAGCAAAATTGTCATGATTTTTATTGCAATCTGAACAACATCTCAAAGATATTTGAACGATATTTCGAAATGCTAAATCAACTCCGAATGCTCACTTTGCACAACAGCGCGGCAAAACAGAAATACAGAGAGGTAAAATCCCTTTCATGCTCCACGAAGAAATGCGCAGGTTATGGACTGGCAACAGAAGACAGGCGCGTAGGCTCCAAGCGGGCAGCAGCAGCAGTTGACGTGCGTGCTCCAGAAGGCGGCAGAGTTGCGGCCGATGTGTGGCCTGCCGGAGGGCAGCGACGTTGTAGTCTGCGCGCGGCCTGCAAAGGGCGCCGCGGTTGCGGCAGTTGCGCGGCCTGCGGAGGGCGCCGCGGTTGCGGCAGTCGCACGACCTGCGGAGGGCAGCGTTGGCCGACACATGGCGTGCGGAGGGTGGCGGGGTTGGGCCGTCGCACAGCCTGCGGAGGACGGCGTCGGCCCGGCGCGTGGCGTGCGGAGGGCAGCAGGGTTGCGGCCATCGTGCGGCATGCGAAGGATGTCGTCGGCCCGGCGCATGGATCCGGAGGGTGGCGGGGTTGCGGCCAGCGCGCAGCTTCGGAGGGCGATAGCGGCTCGACGTGTGGGGTCCGAAGGGCGGCGGCTAGCGGCCTGGCGCACGGCTTCGGAGGGCAGCGGCGTCCCAGCATGCGGACTCCGTCAGGCTGCGTGTCGCTTCCGGGGGCGGCGGCAGCCGGTGCACGGGCACCGATAGTGGATAGCGACGGTTTGCATAGGGCTAGGAAGATAAAACGGTCCTTTTCTATTTCTGAATCTTTTGTTTCATTTTTAAAAATCATTTAGTCCAAATAAACTAACGTCATTAAGAATGGAGGGCAAACTGTAACTTCATTTCTAAACAATAGGGGTAAAATCACAAACATAGAAATTGAAGAGTAAAATCACAATTGAACTTCAAAACAGGGGTAAAATCACAATAATCCCGGTCCCAGATGATTGATTCTCGGATAAAAGTGTGAGTTGAACCAGTGTCCACCAGTGCCAAAAACTGCTGGTTCTGCAGCTGAACCTGCAGCTTCAAAGTGCTAGCCATATCTATCCCTGTTATTGCATGTAAGGATATCCCCAAGTCAATAGCTGCGTCTTCTTCTTCCATAGTGTCTTCGAGTTCCAGTAAATACACACTTGGAAGTACACTTATGATCATTTGTGTACTTCTCAGTACAGTGATAGCACTCACCATTCGCTCTTTTTGCCGCCAGCTCTTCAGGGGACAACTTCCTGAACCGCGGCTTAGTATTAAGAGCTTTGGCTGTTCCATCTTTGGCAAGGGTGCAGTCAGGTTCTTGGGTGGCTTAATGACAGGAGCTGCTGCAGACAAGCGTCTCTCATATGCCCTTGTGAGACTCGTGGCAGTCTGCAAGTTAGAGAGGAATTGCAGCTCCACATCTGTTCTCAATGGCTCTCCTATCCCTGCGGTGAACATGTTGACCTGCTGCCAGGGGGAGAGGTCAGCAAAGCGACATAAGAGAACCAGGAATTGGCGCTGATAGTCCTCCACTGAACCAGTACGGCAAAGGTCTTTCAGCTCCGCCAACTCATTCGAGAGCAGTGGTGGTCCAAACCTCATGTTCACAAAGTCTGTGAACCGAGACCAAGAAAGAATTCTGAAATCACGCTCCAAGGCGAAAATCATTCAGCTGCAACCCTGTCTAGATGGAGGGATGCAATCCAGACCTCCTCTTCTAAAGTGTGCATCCACGGAAACATGTATCGCACTTGTTGAGCCACGGGAGCGGATCTGACTCGCCATCAAACCGAGAAAAGTTGATCTTGGGTCTTCGATAGCCACCGTCATCACAGCAGGGAGGAGCTTGGAACCCGCCCCCCCCCCCCCCCCCCCCCCCCCCGCCGTTGCCGCCAATAGGGCTGTCTGTCATACCGTTTGATGGGTGAAGAGAATAGACCAGCGGAGTGTTGTCTTTCCCCTTCATGCGCGCCAGCCTCTGGTCAAAGGCATCCATGCGAGGAATACGATCCAGAATCGGCAATGCTTCGGGATCCACATGACCGTCATCAGGGCCGGCCATGGTGGTCGAGGCCCTGCTGGAATATGATACAAAATTGGTATGAGATCCCCTCTTAGGTGTACGCAAGGGGGGATGCAGGAGACTGAGAGTAGGGAATGGATATCAGTGGATATCGGGGGTCTGCTGGTCGCCTGGCTTCCCTGCTCACCGCTGCTGGGCAGAGTGCCCGCCACGGTGATCAGAAGCCCTTCGCCCAACAGGGAGGAAAGTCTTCTTTTTCTCAATGGATCCTAATACATCCTATTGGGTGCCTTTTATAGATCAAGGTGCCTCCCTTCTGTTGCAATCTTATTCAACAGAGTTTATCCTCCTAACAGAAACTAACAAAGCAACAAACTGAAAAAACGAACTTGGAACAGATCTTATCCTCCCAAGCTGCCGGCTCAGGTGGGCCTTTGTGGTGGGTGCCTGGTATAGTGGCACCCCACAAAGGCATCCACCATATTAACATGAAATCATATGTATATAGATTATCTAAAAGTCAAAATGTAATATGCATTTTAGTAGTCCTGGCTCGAGAAAAGTAATTTATCTACACAGTCAACAGAGTAGTTGTCAGCACTGGTTACGCCCTTTTTTAGTCAACGGAGTAGTTGATTTGAAGTCATATTACAATATCATAGGAGCCATACCTTTCCATAAAGAGCAGTCAAATCCGCTTCATCAAATGGAAGATAACCTGCCAACAAGACATATAAGATGACTCCACATGACCAAGTATCAGCAAGGGCTCCATTATATCCTTTATGACTGAGAACCTGATCCAATAACTGAATTGAATAAATTGGTGGAGTAAAGAAAATATCTGTCATATAGAGGTGACTGAATTTACCAAGAAAGAATAGATAGTTATTAGGCATGCATGTTTAAAACAGTCTAATAAGTAGTGTTAGTATGTGAGATAAGTTGAGCATATGTACAAATGTACAAAATTCTCTCCACAAACAGCATCAATGGACATTAGACAATGTTTTCCACTTTTCCTCTCCTTTATTGGCTAGTTTAGTATATAGATACAGGTGTGATTTTGTTGTTTTCAATGAGTCATCATTTAACATCCCTATGTGCCAGGTGATAAGGTACAAATACAATCATAGCACATTACAACTAACAAGGTAGAATGATGTTTTGCCAACCCAAGTGCTCTTGAAGTGTTTCCAAATGCTAAATCTAATAGCTTCACTTGATTGACACAAAATTTCCAAAAAAAAATTAAGAAAAGTGGTGAAATCGTATTCTATCGTTTCTTTGCAGTGGACAGATTTAGTGTCTTATTAACTCAAATAGTATCATTCAGCTGCACTACCTCTGGGGCAACATAGTTTGGGGTTCCACAGGTCGTACGCAAAAGGGAATCTCCCTGCAAGTGATCAAACAAATCAATTCAAGAAAGAGACCTAAAACTGAAGCTATGATTAAGATTCATAAAGATACACACCTGGGCAGGCCACGCACTGAGTCCGAAGTCTGAAATTTTAAGATTACCTTGGGAATCAAGTAGGAGATTTTCAGGCTGCATCCATACACAATTTGATCAACACCAGAATTATAAATTCAGATATATTCAGTGTTTCTCTTTCATCATTCACCTTTAAATCTCGATGGTAGACTCCTTTTCTGTGACAAAAATCAACACCATCAATAAGCTGCTGAAAATATTTACGTGCATCTGCCTCATTGAGTCTCCCATAGCGAATCTGAAAATAGTAAGTTGCATAAACATTATAATGTACCCGTTCATGTTAACATTTGGAAGAACCAAGTCTAACTACATGGAAAAATATGGTAAAGGATGGATTCAAATTAAATCTTTTGGGTCACGTATGCATTTGTTCCAACATATTCAACTGAAATAAGGATATATTGAAATATATATTTTCTGCAAATACATATTAATATAATACAAACATCTAAGGCAGATACGAGCGATCAAGACTTAAAAATCCAACAAGCACAAGAGACCAATTGCAGATCCAAGATGAACTGCGACCGGCACATAACTAAACAGCAAAGACGTGGAACTGGTATCTATTTCCGTATGTCCTATCTAAAAGTCAAGGGTGAAAATGACAGTTATGACTAACAACAGTCATGTTACGTACAATCTTATCAAATAGCTCGCCACCAGTGATGAACTCCAAAATTATAAATATCTTCTTCCGGCTCGCCAAAACCTGCACATAACAGAACAAATGGGACTAGGTTCAAAAAAAGGAGAAGTGGTCATAATAAGATGCTAAACAATCAAAGATAGGAGGAGAAAGATAGCTGCGTACTTCATGTAGCCTAACCACATTTGGATGCCTCACAAGCTTCATTATGGATATCTCTCTCTTAATCTGCAAGAAAAAAGGACAGTTCTTAAGCACAAGTTCGGTCATCCCAGGACAATACTGTTTTTGAAAATTTCCGACGATCCACATCATCAACCCTGGCACATCCTATGTTATTTATCAGAATTTTATTTGGAAACAGACTAAGCGCAAATTGGTTCACCAAAAAATGATTGGATAGGGAACAGGCTGTAGCCCAGTTGGCCAGCATGGGAGGTTCCCACCTGTGCCACCAGGGATCGATCCCTGGTACTCACTCTTCTTCTTAATGAATTAGCAGCCCATGGTGTCCGGACCATGTCTTAAAAAAAATGATTGGATAGTAGAAATCTAGCGCCACCAGGTTCAGTTTGCTACAATACCTAGGCGAATAAATACGGACCCCCCCCCCCCCCGGCAGCGACAACATGTACCCGGGTGAGAGCTAGAAATTTGTACCAGTTCACAGCTGAGGACCGAGAAAGAAGGAAGGGAAAGAGCTCACCTGTTCGGCCATTTTGTGCTTGAGGATGGAGGATCGGTCCAGCACCTTCATGGCAACACTCTCCCCTGTCTCTGTGTTCTGCGCGAATTTGACCTTGGCGAAGTTGCCCTCCCCGATGGTCCGCCCTACCTCGTACTTGCCGACGCGCCGCAGCGGCCCGCCTCCGCCGCCCACACCCACCATTTTCTCCTGTTCCTTTAGGCGATGAATCCGGGCGATGCAGAGCTGCGGCGTCTCTAGTGTGGGTGGGGAGGGAAAGGATCTCAGGCGCTCGACGCCGCAGCCATTGGTGGTGGGACAGGAGGGATTTCAGACAGCGTCTGCGTTGGTGCGCGTGAGGACAGACAAAAATGGGGAATTTCTGCGGGCTGAGCAGAGGCAGGCAGCTTGTGCCAGTTTTCTACGGAGCGTTGAGTCGTGAGCTGGCATGCGACATTGGAAGCAGTTTCGTGGAGTAGGTACGCGCGTTCGGTCGGGCGGACTCCTGTGACGTGCCCACTGAATTCTGGAGGTGGCCCGAGGTGCTCTTTGAAACGGCGTTGGTACTGTCACATCAAGTGCTGTAATTCAACGTCTCCACTAATTCTATAACTGTAACCATCCAAGTCCTTGTTCTATGACGGTATTGAATATCAGGTTTGGAGGAACAAATGGAATACAAATGGTTGTACTGCAGGTTACGACAAGGATACAAATGGAAGGACGTTAAATGAAGGAGACCACAGCAGCCAATGAGATCAAACCATCAGCAAGTGGCAACTGCTCATACACACAAGTCAATTTCTGATTACACTTTATGCGCTACGGTGAAAAAATTTCGGCTTCATTTTCGAAAAAGATAAACTTTCAGCTCAATCTCATGAAACAAAAAAAACTATTTTTAGGTACTGTTTAGATCAAGGGATTTTTATAAGAATTTGACAGGAATTATTTTACATAAAAATGATCTACATTTATGTGTTTGAAAAGGAGGAAAACAACTTTGCATAAGAAAAAAAGCGAACTCTGTGTGATTTCACATGAAACAAATTATCCAGTCCAACTCAAGGAACCATCCACACGCCTCTCTACCTCTCTCTATCTACCCTCTCCCGTTCTTCTCTCCCTTCCTCCACTGGCTTACAAATAAAAAATAATCCAAAGTGCTCTAAGACTGGCCACAGCGGTTCCCGCTATAGCCCCGCCATTGTATTTTAGCGGGCTGGATGGTCCGCAGTGGCGACGCTAAAAGGACCGGTAAACTGGCGGGAGGAGCAGTTCACCGCTAGATGTAGCGCGTCCTGCAAACAAATGGGAAGAAGAGAAAGAAAAAAAGAGGAGAAAAACTAATAGAATAAAGGAAGAAGATAGGGGGGAAAATATAGAGGTCCGATTTAGAGGTGAACGAGCGCAGAGAACAAAACTGTAAAGCAGAGAATCTTTTAGAGATAGTGGTATAGAGGGCTGATATAGAGGTCAACGAGTGCGAGCAGTCTAATGATCTGCATGCAACCAGGTACAGTGAGCTAATCTTAATGCTTTGAGGTTGGCAAATATCATACATAAATGAAGCTACTTATGAATAAATAGGTATGTCGAGTACTCTGCGTACAAGCATAAAGCAGCTCCGGACTCTACCTCCCCGCTGAGATGGGCTATGGTGCTGCCACGTGTCCAGCGGCTCCGGATTTAGCCTTTTTGCTGATGCAGGCTCCAGCGCTACCACGTATCGTGCAGCTCCGGATCCTGCCTCCCTGCTAAGGCGGGCTCTGACGCTGGCACATGTCCTGCAACTCTGGATTCTGCCTCCCCGTTGAGGCGGGCTCCGACGCTGCCACGTTACCTGCGGCTCCGGACTCGGCCTCCCTACTGAGGCGGGCTCCAGTGCTGCCACGTGTTAAATGGTTCCGGACCCAGCCTTCCCGCAGAGGTGGGCTTTGGCGCCGCCCCATGTCCCGCGGCTCTAGACCGCGGCTCTAGACCCAGCCTCCTCGCATAGGCGAGCTACGGCGCCGCCACGTGTCCCGCGGATCCACACCCAGCCTCCCCACAGAGGCGGGCTTCGGCGCCGCCACGTGTCTAGTGGCCCTGAGCCCAGCCTTCTTACTCGGGCGGGCTCCAGTGCTTCCACATGTCCTGCGGCCCGTTATGAGCAGTAGGTCTCAAGAGTAAAGAGAGTCTTGTCTAGTCGCACATTTAAGACTCGCACGTTTCCCAAGAGCACGATGTGCAGCGCACGCCTCCGTGTGCCACAATACAGACATGGGGCGCCTGCACCTGTCAGGTACTATAGTAACCAGTCAGGTCGCAGTGATAGCGCAACAGTGCAACACCGTGCGGTTAACTAAGTAGGTTGCGGCGAAGCGACAGGATGAGACATTCCCACCATCACCAACATCTATGCTTAGTCACTGGCGTTCGACGTGACAGGGCGGCGCATGGTCAAGCCATTGTTAGAGAATGCAACAAGTAACCATAAGTACTTTATATTTTGTATAGGGTGAAGATTTCCAAGGGGCCACCTGTCAGGCCCCGGGTCTTTGTGTAACTGTCGGACCTTGAACTATAAAAAGATTGGGCAACCACCGACACTAGACAACTCCAGCTGAATCCGAACTAGGCTCAACTCGGACTCACAAAACCACGGCGAACTCACAAGCTAATACACACACTCTCGTGGACGTAGGGTATTACGCTCTGGCGGTCCAAACCACGTAAATCCTCATGTACACTGTCTTCATCTTGCTTGAGCGTTTCAGAACTTAGACCCTCCAATCAACGAACCTTTGCGGACTGCTCCAGTAGCGGTGCCGAAGGAAGTGTCGTAAAACCACTTCGACAAGGTCGTAGTTCACGATGGCCGCAGGATGTTACCAATTTGTTTTATGTGCTATAAATAATGATAATGTAGCTTATAAATTGTATTTAGTTGCACCAATATTTTTGTTCATGTGTTTTATTCCTGCATTCCAAAAAATTAATTTTTCCCTTCCTTTGTTTTGGATTCCTACGGTTTTGTCATTGTCGGTACCCTAGAAACCGTACACCCCTTGA
This sequence comes from Tuctoria greenei, assembly GCA_036927565.1. Taxonomy (NCBI): domain Eukaryota; kingdom Viridiplantae; phylum Streptophyta; class Magnoliopsida; order Poales; family Poaceae; genus Tuctoria; species Tuctoria greenei. Next base: position 121,021,520 of record JAYESD010000010.1, on the reverse strand, counting down.
GGTTATAAAGATCTCAAAGGAAAGTCATCTACTTGATTTGAAGACCTTCGGAGGCCCACATGTCAGACATAACCGGACCCGCTTCTCCAACATGGTTAATCCCAGGGTCGCCACGTGTACTATCAAACCAGAGCTACCGCCCACAAGGGGGAAGCTCCGGGCCATGTACCGAAATGACACCTCCGGACTTAACCCCAGACCGAGAGAAGCTCCGGATCTGACAGTGTCAGGTAGCTCCAGAGCTACCTGTTTCCCACAGTATGCTCCAGAGCTGCCACGTGTCCAATCGACGAATCTTCAGCCTCTAACCTCCGGAAGACCTCGCAATGGCTCCGGATCTTCAAAGGGGAATCAAGGACTTCAAGACCCGATTAAGTGCCATTAATACCATATTAATGACACTTAAACGGACGATCTTAACACCAGTAACGGTGCTGTCAAAGCCCGTTACAGGGTCATTAAGAACAATTAAACGTGTTGAAGAGGTATCAATACTAGTAACCGCCAGGGCCACATGTCAGGCCAGGCTAACTTGTAACAGCCTGCCCTTGTACTATAAAAGGACAGGCCGACGACACGTTCAGGGGGCTAGACACACACTCCATTGACGCTCAACACAAGCTCAAACAGCTAATACAACACCAACACACCCGTGGAGTAGGGTATTACGCTCAGGCGGCCCGAACCACGTAAACTCTTGTGTCTCCTGTGTCATTTCCTATTCACCTTCTTGAATCTCCGCGCGCCCACACCGAACATCAAACTCCCCTATCACTTTAGTAGTGTAGGGAGATCTGCCGGTTCAAACCACCGACAGTTGGCGCGCCAGGAAGGGGGCGCCTGAGATTTTGAGAATGGTAAACTCAGCTGCTGGATCATCCAACGATCAACCTGTTGCTCAGGCTATTGGGGGCAATCCCTCCAATATGCAGCCACCAGCAGGAGCCTCAGCACCAGCAGAGTCACACTCCCACTACCACCGCCTCCTCGAGCAAATCATGCTGGGCAACGTGATGGTGCGCCGGCGTCAATTACTGCGTCGGCAAATCATGACAACCCGGAACACGCGCTCCATGCAGCGCGTGCTCTTCTCCAACGCCCACCACCTCCGGACGCATCCCGGGATGCCCTGGAACAGTGGAGGGCTGACGTGGAACATTTGGTTGCAGCAGCAGCCGAACGCCTCAGCAACCAGGGTCTTCCTCCTTCAGGATGAGCCCCGTCGCAGCGGCGGACTTTGTCTGGAAGACTTGGTCCGCACGTTTCCAATAGCAGGAGACGTGCTGCATCGCAACAAGTGACGTCATTGCCCTCCGGGGCACGACGCACTCACACGGTATCCAGGCTCTCAACTCATGACCTCCGGGCGGAGCTTGATCGCCGATACCGTCAACAAGATGGCCGAGTCCATATTGAGCGTGCTCGTGAAAGATGGGAAGCTTAGGACCTTTCTACTCCTGAAGGAGTAGGAGGAGGCTGTTCAGCTCTGGCCATGCACCTGCGCATGGTTAGGTGGCCACAGAAGTTCCGGCCTCACCTGCCGGAAAAATTCGACGGGACTGTCAATCCCGCCGAATTTCTTCAGATCTACTCCACTGCAATCTTGGCAGCTGGAGGAAACGAGGCCGTGATGGCCAATTATTTTCCAGTGGCCTTAACCGGGACCGCCAGGTCCTGGTTTATGAGCCTTCCACCCAACTCTATCAACAGTTGGGAGGAGCTGTGCCGACAGTTCACCGCCAACTTCGGGAGTTCATACACCCGACCAGGCACTAAACTAGACCTTTTTGCGGTCGTGCAAAAAGGGGGAGAATCCTTGCGATCATTCATCCAGAGGTTCTCTCAGGTACAAAACACTATCCCTTCTATCTCTAGCACCTCTGTCATTATGGCATTCAGACAGGGTGCACGGGACAAGAAGATGTTGGAGAAACTGGCGATCAAGGAGATCACCAGCGTCACAGAACTCTTCAGCTTGGCTAACAAATGTGCCAGAGCTGCGGAGGGCCGTGAGATGCACTCCAAACCAACCTCGGAAGGTCACAAAAAATCCTCCAAAGAAGAAGCCGCTACCTCCGGGGGTGGCAAGAAGAAAAAGAAGACCAACAGCAAGAAGAAGCCGTCGGCCGGCACATCCAATGTTGCAGCTGCTGCAACTCCGGGTGGCCAGGGGCCACGCCCCGAGAAGCGACCCCAACCGTCTTCTGAAGACGGTGGCAAACCCAAAGTGTGGTGTCCCATTCACAAAACGGGCAGCCACAGTTTGGAAGACTGTCGGGAGGTCCAAAACCTTGCCGAGCGCTACAACAAGCGTCGGGAAGAATCTCCTTTCCGACAGAGGGAAGGAAAGCAAAAAGTCGACGAAGCTCCGGCTGAAGAGGAGTTAGGATTTCAGGATCCCAAAAAGGTCCTGAAGGCCATTTACACCTCAGTCGACGATGATTCTGACATCTCTGACAACGAGCGTCGGAAGACCATGAACACCATTTTTTGTGGATCATGGGATATCACCTCTCGTCGCGTCATCAAGACTATGCGACGGGATATGGCCGCAGTAGCTCCTACAGTCAGGTCGGAACCTCATCGGAAGTGGATGGACACAACCATCACTTTTGATGCTTCGGATTGCCCTCGGAGCATGGTTGGAGCAGGTCAGTTACCTTTGATGGTATCTCCTACCATCAATAACATCCAGCTCCACCATGTCATGGTAGATGGAGGTTCGGGGCTTAACCTCATTAGCTTCGAAGCTTTCACTAAGCTTCAGCTCCGACCTTCGGATCTCCACCCCTCTCGACCTTTCTCCGGAGTAGGTCTGGGGGCCATTACCCCACTCGGAGCTATTACTCTCCCCGTTACCTTCGGGACACGGGAGAAATACCGCACCGAGAAGTTGGTCTTTGACGTTGCTCAGATCAACTTACCCTTCAATGCCATCTTGGGAAGGCCTGCCATGTACAAATTCATGGCAGCTGCTCATTATGGTTATCTGGTGTTGAAAATGCCAACACCAGTAGGCGTTCTCCGGATCCGTGGAGATCGTACTGCCGGAGTAACTGCACTGGAAGAACTCCATGCACTCACTACGGCGCAAGAGGAGGACTCCAGGCAGGAGCAAGCTCCAAAACCCCCGAGCATCCGTCAACGAGGCTCAACTTCTGCACCTCGAGTGCAGCCAAGCGGCGACACCGACATTCCCGTCAAAGTCGTCCAAATTGGTTCCGATGCCGCTCAAACCACCCGTATATCGGGGGGATTGAATGACAAATAGGAAATCGCGCTCATCACTTTCCTCCGGGCTAACGTCGACGTATTTGCCTGGCCACCGTCACAAATGTCTGGGATCCCCAGGGAAGTGATTGAGCACAATCTGAAGATCTACCCCGACGCCCGACCTGTGCATCAGAAGCCTCGGAAGCAATCCGTAGAGCGACAGAACTTCATCCGACAAGAAGTGAAGAAGTTACTCGAAGCCGGATTCATCCGAGAAGTCTTCCATCCAAAATGGCTGGCAAACCCAGTCGTTGTGCCCAAGGCCGGCGGGAAGCTTCGGATGTGCATCGACTACACCACACTAAATAAGGCATATCCAAAAGATCCATTCCCACTACCTAGAATAGATCAGATAGTGGATTCCACCTCCGGGTGTGAATTACTGTGTTTCCTAGATGCATATTCCGGATATCATCAAATCAGGATGTCTAGGGAAGATGAAGAGCATACTTCATTCATCAAAGTAGATGGATTGTACTGTTACACAGCCATGCCCTTTGGTCTCAAGAATGCAAATTCAACTTTTGTACGAGCTATGTACAAAACTTTTGAAGAACTCATTAGAGACATAGTGGAAGTGTATGTTGATGACATCGTGGTCAAGGTCAGGAACAAGGAGTCACTCCTTGACACCTTGCAGGCTGTCTTCGACAAGCTGCGGGCCACCCGCACAAAGCTAAACCCAGACAAGTGTGTCTTCGGGGTTAGCTCCGGAAAACTTCTTGGTTTCCTGGTAAGTCACCGAGGCATAGAAGCTAATCCTGCGAAGATTAAGGCCATTGAAGACATGCGGCCACCAACCCGCATCAAAGACGTCCAAAAGTTAACTGGATGTCTAGCAGCCCTCAGCCGGTTCATCTCAAGACTGGCGGAACGGGCACTCCCCTTCTTCAAGTTATTGAGGAAGTCCGGACCATTCCAATGGTCCGAAGAAGCAGAGAAGGCATTCCAGGAGCTGAAACAGTTCCTCACCACCCTACCAATTCTGGTAGCTCCGAACCTTGGTGAGCCTTTGTTGCTTTATATTTCAGCTACTGACGAAGTCGTCAGTATGGTTCTGGTTGCGGAGAGACCAGAAATACCCCACACTCAGGAATCCAGACCCCTTCGGGAAGGTCCGAAGGTTCCTGAAAGCGAGTCTGGGTCCCAACTCCCAGATTCGAATCCACAAGAAGTCACTTCAGGAGACCCAAACCCCTCCGGAGGGTCCAGGTCACTTCTGAAGAAGCTCCGGGTTCCTCCAGCCAGAACCCGGAGGTCCCCGAAGAAAATCTGGATTCCTCCGAGAGTATCCGGGTCAGTGAAGAGGAAGCTCCGGACCCCTCCGGGAGGGTCCAGACCATTCAGCGCCCGGTGTACTTCATTAGTGAAGTATTACATGATGCCAAGACTCGATACCTAGAGGTGCATAAGCTGCTCTATGCAGTTCTTATTGCCTCCAAAAAGCTTCGCCATTACTTCCAAGCTCACAAAGTCTCAGTGGTGACATCCTACTCACTTCGAGCAATCTTGCATAATCCCAATTCAACTGGGAATATTGCAAAGTGGGCAGCGGAATTGGTTGAATTTGATCTTGAATTTATTTCAAGACAAGCAGTCAATAGTCAAGCATTGGCAGATTTTGTGGCAGAATGGACTCCCTCTCCATCAAACCCTGGGGGCCCCAGTGAGCAGAAGACGGAGCATCAAGCTCCAGCCTTCACCGAGCCTCACTGGACCCTCTACTTCGACGGCTCCATGCAGAAGCAGGGGGCCGGAGCTGGAATCCTTCTCCTTGCACCGACTGGGGAGAAGGTGAAGTACATGGTACACCTTGACTTCAAGGCGACCAACAACATGGCAGAGTATGAAGCACTCATCTACGGACTAAAGGTGGCACTATCATACGGTGTCAAGCAATTGCTGGTCAAGGGAGATTCACAGCTCATCATTAAGTAGGTAAAGGGTGAATGTTCCTGCAATAATCTCCAGCTAGCTGCTTACCTCCTTGAAGTCCAGAAGCTTCAGAAGGACTTCGAAGTCCTAGATCTCCACCATGTTCAGCGTGCCCATAACGCTGAAGCTGACGAACTCTCGACCAAAGTGTCAACCGGAGCTCCGGCTCCTGACAGAATCTTTGTCCAGAGGTTGTCAAAGCCAACAGCTTAGCCTGCCGAACTGAGCGAAGGGGGTGAGATCAGCATCCCGAAGCTGACAGTCCCGATGGCCCTGTTACCATGGCAGCCATCAAGGGTCGTAGGTGCTGCCGGGAGCTCCGAGCAACCCAGCACGCAAGACTCAAAAACTCAAGCTAGTTCTGATGCATGGATCTCGGAGATCCGGAGCTACTTGAAAGACAACATCCTTCCTGACGATGATGTATCCGCTGACCGGATAGTCAGATTGGCTAAAAGATACACGCTGGTAGAAGGGGATCTCTACCGGCGCGGTGCCAACGACATCCTAATGCGGCGTATCATAAGGGAAGAAGGCTGCAAACTCCTCGCAGAAATCCATGGAGGCGAGTGTGGGAACCACGCGTCTTCCCGCACGCTGGTTGGTAAAGCCTTTCGGCATGGCTTCTACTGGCCTACAGCGCTCCAGGATGCAACTGAGCTGGTGAAGAAATGTGAAGCATGCCAATTTCATGCAAAGCAAATTCACACACCAGCTCAGTCCTTACAAATGATACCTCCTACATGGCCCTTTGCTATGTGGGGGATGAACATCTTGGGACCTTTCCCAAGAGCCGTCGGAGGTTACAAGTTCCTGTACATCGTCATTGATAAGTTCACCAAGTGGCCGGAAGCAACTCCAGTTGTCACAATCACCAAGCAATCTGCTATCAACTTTTTGCAGTCCATTGTATGCAGATTTGGAGTCCCAAGCAAAATCATCACTGATAATGGGACCCAATTCACAAGCTCTGCATTCCAAGGATATTGCGAAGACCTCGGCATACAAGTTTGCTACGCCTCCGTAGCTCACCCAGCCAGCAATGGCCAAACCGAGAGAGCAAATGCTGAAATCCTTAAAGGACTTAAAACGCACACCTATGAGCGCTTGAAAAAACATGGAGCCAACTGGATCGAAGAGCTTCCGCCCACTTTATGGGCCAACAGGACATCTCAAAACCGGTCAACTGGAGAGACACCCTTCTTTCTGGTGTACGGAGCTGAAGCAATCCTTCCTCCGGAAATCACCTTGGGTTCACTCCGGGTCCGGACCTTCGACGAAGCCGCGCAGGACCAGCTCCAACGTGAAGACCTAGACCTCCTTGAGGAGGGAAGGTGCCAAGCAGCTGTTCGGAATGCCCGATATTGCCAAGCCCTACGGCGTTATCACCAGCGGCATGTACACAACCGACAACTCGAGGAAGGCGATCTGGTGCTATGGAGAATACAATCCAGAGAAGGGTTAAACAAACTCTCCCCCGTCTGGGAGGGGCCCTTCCGAGTGATTAAAGTATCCTGTCCCGGAAGCGTTCGCTTGGCTACTGAGGATGGTACACCTCTCCCAAATCCTTGGAACATCGAGCACCTCCGTAAGTTCTACACTTAATACCACGGAGGTGAGTCTTGAGTAACTTGAGGTGTATGTTATAGATTCATTGTACAAAGTCGGGTAGTTCCTCCGGGAGAGCAGCCGGACCTTTCCCGAAAGGTCAGCAAAGCTCATGCAACACTTGTCACAGTCTCAAGACTAAAAGTGTGGCTAACTACCCTGGGTCAAACGAGAAATGAAACACACTTAGCCTGGTTCCGTACCCTAAGAGTGTACTTGTTTCCCCTGTACCCTGGACCTATAATGAAAGACATCTTCATGTGAAATAGACTCCACGTGCATTTATTTTGTACAGGCTCAACATTTTTATTTTTCTCTTTCTTGTCGATAACAAAGACGTGCAATTCTTAAGAAATTTTAGTTCGATCGGTTTATATACGATACGAGTTGTATTGTCAATTCTTTTGAATTCAAATATTGTTCATGGCCAACTCGCTTGAAAGCCGCCAAGCCAACCTAGGGCTGGAGTGTGCTATCGACTTAGCCTGGTCAAGCACCCTAAGTACGCCACTCTACCTACACCCCGGCAGGCCGAAGTAAGGCGGGTCCATGTACAGTTGGATCTAGAAGAAAAGACTACGCATTCGGTTGTATTTAGAATCACGTTTGACTTAAAATCTTCTTGAAAATCGAAAGCCGCGACAAAGTTATAGACAAGAAACAAATTTTATTATTTTTCTTGGCTTAAGTGTGCAGGAAAAATAAAATCTACGTTGATGGAGAAAAGCCGGAGCTAACAAAGCTCCGACTCCCCTAGGTGGCTTGTAATCGATGTTATGCATCACCGGAGTAATCAAGCTCCGGTAAAGCTAGGGGGGCCAGCCGTCGACGCAGAATAAAAGATGGTGAGAAGACCCCGTAAATGGAGTCTGCTGCCAACAAACTAAGTGTTGGCAAAGGTCACTGCCGGAGCTACTAAGCTCCGACACCCCGGAGGACTAACTATCGATGCTCTACGCGTTAATAGAGACTATTGCCGGGGCTACCAAGCTCCAGCGATAGACAATGCCGGACCTTCTAAGCTCCGACAACCTCAGGGGACCTTCACTATCGAAGACTTCGAACCTAAATCCTACAAGTTCGGAGCAAATGAGTCTTCAACAAAACGTAATATCCACTTGGTACATGTTCACAATCAAATTGTGTACATCTACCAGGGGGCCAAGTGAAGACAAAAAGTGAAATTCACAAAAATTTGGGGATTTCATTTATCTGGAGACAAGGGATTACATTTGGAGACAAGGGATTACAAAATTGAGGAAGAAGAAGAGAAAATACAAGTGAGAACTACAGAGAAGGTCCTAGACCCTATGAAAGAATTGGGCGACTTTCTGGGCAACCTCCGACACGTTGGCTCGGGCAGCTTCCCCTTCTCCTTCAACGGGACCTTCAAGCATCGGGTCCAGAGGAAATTGGGAGTTCCGGCTGGTGTAGCACGTCAGCACATATTCTGCGACGTTCTTCGCCAGGGATTGCCCCTCAACCTCCAATTGGTCCGCGATGACATCGCCCACCTTGGAGAGTTTGCTGCCTGCCGAACTCAACGCCTGCAATGCCAGGTCCAGCTCCGGCTCCGGATCATCCGGGCGCACGGGGCTGAAGCCCATCGGTGTCAGCGCGTCGTTGGCCTTGCCCAAGAACTCCCAAATCTGTAGGGAGTCCTCAGTCCTCAAGCCCTTCATTTCTTCCAGGGATCTTTTGGCCGCCACCAGTTTAGAATTCTCGCGGGCAAGGCGCTCAACTTCTTTGGCGTTTTGCTGAATCTTCTCAGCAACCCGCTTTTCGAGTTTTCTGAGCTCCTCCTCCCGGAGGTGGATCTTGTTCCGGCGGTCGACCAGGTCCTTCTCTCTGCCCCTCACTTTCTTCTCCCTGGCAGTAAGGGCACACTCTTGTTCGTAGAGTTCCTGCCCTCGCACCCAGGCCTTCTCCCCTTCCTCATGGCAGCGCTCTTCCAATTTCTTGACGCGCTCCTCGAGGCCCTTGTCAGCCAGAGCCACCTTCTCAGCGAGCTCCTCCTCCCTCCTCAGGACGTCATCCCGCAGCTCTAGGAGTTTCTGCTCTTCATCTTCGAGCCTTTTCTCCCTCTCTTCAAGTGCCTCCCGGCGCTTGATGAGTGCAGTGTTAATGGCCTCAAGATGTTCGTGGCGTTCATCGGCCGTACTATTGGCTGCTTTGGCCTGATCGTAGATCTCCCGGGATTGAGCGTCGAGGGCACGAGTCATACTCTCCCTGTCATCCAGTAACTTGCCCCAATATTCCAAGCGGATCTTCTCCCGCATGATCCACTCTTTGTCATCCGTTAGCCTCGACTGCGCCAGCTTGGTCTCGAAGTAGAGCCGGTTACGCCACCGTCTAAGGGTTTGGTGCTCCTCTTCAAGAGCCTTGCTATCGTGGAAGAAGGCCAGTTGGACTTGACGCGGATTGGAACATGCGTTGTCAATAGACAGTGACAACGGTATGGGTTCCAGACCTGCTGGGGTCTCCTCCGGTGGTTCCAGCGGGTTTTCAGATACAAAAATTGGGTCCCACTCCACAAGAGTGGTCCCCTGAGTCTCCATGGCACTAGGGCCGTCCTCCGGGATGGCCTCATTCGCCATCGAGGAAGGCCCCGCCGCCAGGTCTTCGTTCACCCCCTCAGGTAGGGGGCCAGCGACTTCGCTTGGGCACTCCGGCTCGGCCGCAGGTACCTCCGACGTCGTCGCTTCCGGAGCAGGAGCCGTTGCTGGCTCCGGTCTGGGCAACTCTTCAGATGGGGGCTCGAGCTCCGTCACCTCTTCAACAACCGGCTCAGGAGCCGGAAGATCTTCAACATCGACCGACCCTGTGGCCGGAGCTCCAACAATGACCGGCTCATCGGCCGGTGCTTCGGAAGTAGCCGGCCCAACTGTCGGAACTACCTCAGCTTCCGGCGCGCACGTCAGGGCTTCAATCACCTCTGGCTCAACCGCCGGGGATTCGACAATTTCCAGCTCGGAGGCCGGAATTACTGCTTCTTCCGACTCAACAGCCGGAGCTTTCATCATCTCAGCACCAAGACCCGGAGCTTCAACCTCCAGGACAGGTGCCGCTGGCACATCTTCACTCTCGTGGTCCGGCGCTACCACGGGAACTTCTGGGGATGAGTCGAGGTCCATGACCACGACAGCCGGCGTCGGAGCTGTTGCAGCTTCAGCCACTACTTGGGGCGGCACCGGGACAGGAGCAGAAGCTCCCACCCTCACGGCTTCAGCCACTGTGGCTGAGGGTGGAGCCTCACTCCCCTTCTTGGGTACGCTGCAGATGATGAACGAAGAAAATTAAAAAATAGTTGCTACAATTAAAACAACTATCCAAGGTAGAGATTAAAAATTACCTTGGGAGGCTTCCGCACCAGCTTGCGCGGAACCTTTTTCCTGGGCGTTCTGGGCTGGTCATAGCCGGCGTGGAAGCTCCGGAAGGCCCCCCGGAACTCGTCGCGGCCACGGGTGTTTCCCGAGTCGAGGCCCCCCTCGATCGGGAAGAACCTCCGGACCTGGAGGCCTCCACCGGCCCAGGTGCTGGAGTCGCGTGCCCGGAGCTAACACCCCGGGAGGACACCACTGTGGGAATAGACGCGCTCTGGGTGGACCCCACTGCGGGAACAGTCACGCTTCGGGAGGACCCCACTACGAGAATAGTCGCCGTAGTTGTAGAAGACCTTCCCCTCCGGGGAGAAGGAGCCAACGCAGAAGTAGCGGGCCTGACGGACCTTCCGTCGGCGTACTGCAGCTTCCTCTTCCGGCTCACAGGTTCATCCGCCAGCTCCTTGCCCTTGCCGACGACCTCTTCCCTCGACTTCGGAGCAGGGTCGGAGCCATCCTTGGGCATTCCGGGGATCGCTAACCCGGTGGTTGATCTTCTCTCGACGACACCAAGGTCGTCAAGCACGGGCATCTTCCGCTGGAGCTCCCTGTTGAACTCCACTTCTACGTTCAGAGGAAGAAAAGTTGATGGCGGAGTCAAGTCGTCGCCTTCGACATCGATGCCGTGCTGAAACTTCTTGAGGTGGAACTCCAAAGTTTTCCCCACCATGTTGGACTTCAGCCCGGTCTCGACCCGGTCGTCGTCCATCACGCTGTTGAGGGCCCATGCGAGTTTCTCTCTCCTCTTCAGCGGCGCCCACCTGTTGGCCAAGAAGTTGCAAAACACCGCCTGAGGAGTCAATCCTCCCTCCACGCATTGGGGGATCCTGGTCAAAACAGGGTTGAAGGCTTCCACCAGCACCGGAGCTTCACTCCAGATTGTCGTGTCGATGCTGGGAAGGCCTTCAGGCAGCTCCAACCTCTCGTGCTCCTCCACCCGGACGACTATCCAGTCCTTCTTCCAGTTATCCCACTTCCCAGAGGGAAATGACCGGAGGTACTTGAATGGGCACTTCTTGCGCTTCACGAAGTAGTAGAAGCCAAGGTACTCATTGCTCCTACCGGTGGTATGGATGGTGAAGAAGGTCCAGAAAAGTTCGATGCACGGGGGGATGCCCACCCACATCTCACCGAAGTGGACGAAGATAGACACGAGGAGAATGGAGTGAGGGCCAAGGTGGTATAACTGCAGACCATAGAAGTCTAGCAGCATCAAGAAAAAGGAAGAAAAATGTGGGATCAACCCCACCATGGCGTACGAGGAGAAGTACACTATTTCGCCGGCGTGCTCCTTCTCAAACGGGAGCTCCCCACCAGCGCGGACCGAGCGGTTGAAGAAGTCCGAGGACCATCCCATAAAGGCCCGGACCTTCTTCAAGTCGTTGTCGGTCTTCAAACGGCTTTCGCGGAGACCCAACTCCATCGCAGCACAGCGAGGCAAGAGAGGAAAGGTAAAGCACAAGTTGGGAGTTTGAGCGCAAGAACAGATGAGAGGCGTAAAGAACTCCCGACGGTGCGCACTTTCCTTCTTAAGTAAGCTCTCGCAACACTTGGATGGAAACCGCAAGGAAGTCGAAGATACCACCCAAAAATTCCACCCAGCCGATGACAAGCGGGCCCGAGACCACCCCGACGATCAAGTCGAGGTTCTTACCCAGGCGAACGGTTGCCATCATGAGGTGGGAAGCCCAAAGGCGGCGGCCTGACAAGGCGCGCAGAACCGATACGGTTTTTGTATCGGGAACCAGCGACCTTCAATTGCGTGAGATCCGCATGCCAAAGATCTCATCTGCCGCACGCGACGAGGATTTAACTCCAAATCATCGCCAACGGCACCTTCGAAGACCTTTGAAGACCCAGTTCAAAAGTCACGAGGATGGACCCACCTCCGGCGGAATAACTTCACCCCAGTGGTCTTCCCCGGAGGTAGGTCCAGGGGGCCACTGTCGGTACCCTAGAAACCGTACACCCCTTGAGGTTACAAAGATCTCAAAGGAAAGTCATCTACTTGATTTGAAGACCTTCGGAGGCCCACATGTTAGACATAACCGGACCCGCTTCTCCGACATGGTTAATCCCAAGGTCGCCACGTGTACTATCAAACCGGAGCTACCGCCCACAAGAGGGAAGCTCCGGGCCATGTACCGAAATGACACCTCCGGACTTAACCCCAGATCGAGAGAAGCTCTGGATCTGACACGTGTCAGGTAGCTCCGGAGCTACCTGTTTCCCACAGTATGCTCCGGAGCTGCCACGTGTCCAATCGACGAATCTTCAGCCTCTAACCTCCGGAAGACCTCGCAACGGCTCCGGATCTTCAAAGGGGAATCAAGGACTTCAAGACCCGATTAATTGCCATTAATACCATATTAATGACACTTAAACGGACGATCTTAACACCAGTAACGGTGCTGCCAAAGCCCGTTACAGGGTCATTAAGAACAATTAAACGTGTTGAAGAGGTATGAATACTAGTAACCGCTAGGGCCACATGTCGGGCCAGGCTAACTTGTAACGGCCTGCCCTAGTACTATAAAAGGACAGGCCGAAGACACGTTCAGGGGGCTAGACACACACTCCATTGATGCTCAACACAAGCTCATACAGCTAATACAACACCAACACACCCGTGGAGTAGGGTATTACGCTCAGGCGGCTCGAACCACGTAAACTCTTGTGTCTCCTGCGTCATTTCCTATTCACCTTCTTGAATCTCCGCGCGCCCACACCGAACATCAAACTCCCCTATCACTTTAGTAGTGTAGGGAGATCTGCCGGTTCAAACCACCGACAATCATTTTCTCAATTCTCATATTTGTCTCTGTTCCTATGTTTTTTTCTATTCATTTGTTTTTCATTCATCTTTTCTAAATAGGGCCTTACTATATGATAATGTTGAAGTCAATAACTTTGTTACTTCAGTATCAAATTACTCTATTCTTGAATGCTAGAAATGTTGTCAGTTCTTAAATCTCAACTGACAATAAAACTTCCCTATTTACAATCAATTTGAAATCAACAACTGATCCCTTACCAATAGTAGCCGACTGCGAAAGGGAACCTATGTTCTATTTATTATCATATTTCCTTAATAATGCGTAATATTTTGTCCACTTCACCATAATTTAAAGTTTACACTATATTGTGCAAACCATTAATGTCTCCAAGGATGTTTCATCTCTATCATGCTGTAACTGCACGATGATGTTTTCAAGGGGTTGCATGAGGAGTTGCACGTCTCCGTCGAGAAGCAGTGTGTCATGACTCACGCCATTGCAGAAATAGTGTGGTCAGAGAACTACAATGGATCCAACGGCGATTGCATCGACCGATGATGATGAGACGATGATTACACAGCTAACTCTAAATTCAAGAGAAGTATCGTGTAAATTGTTCTACTATTATTTGATTTTCAGGGTAAGTGATGCTACATGCTACCTAGTAAAATGCTTTAAGATTTTCATTATGTAAATACATCGTCACTTGTTTGGTTTCGTGCTTCATATAGTCAATGTTTAATAATTGAAAAAAAAAGACCGTTCAAATTAACTACCTAGGCAGAGAGTGCAGAGACACAGATTAATTGACGGAACTGACAAATTTCATTAAATTGTTAGTTAAATTAAGAAACGACTACATATTTGTAACAATATTGAGGTCAATTGTAAATTCAGCTGACTTACAATATGTCTCATTCTATATATATCTCTCCTTTGTCCTAAATTCTTCACCAGTATTTTTAGTTCTCTCCAGTGCTATGTAAAGTTCCTCTTTAGTGTTGCCATCGACCACCTCACAAGTGACTAGCAAGTCATCCCCTTCCTATCTAAAATCCTTTTTATGGCCTCTTTAGTAGCACAGAAACCAGGTGGGATCCCGGCCGAATTCCAAACCCAGAAACCCTTTCCCTTTGATGCACTTGGTAGCCTAATTTCCCAGCTCAATCCGCGGGGAGCACGGGCCTTTGCGGCCCGGTCTCGCGACGTCGGGCAGAAGAACCCTGCCTCCCTCACATGGGAAAAAAATATATGCAGCACTGCTGCAAATACACATTTGTGCAGCACCATTCTAATGCATGACACGTGTTCACACACATATCTCGAAGCGGTACCCGCAGCAGCAAGCAACCAAGCATGTGCACGATCAGCTTGAGGGACGAAGCACCCGGCGGCTCGCTATAGCCCGCTTTGAATCGGCTCGCCCGCTTTCCACGCATGGATCTTTTTGCGATCGGGGAGTGCTCTCGAACGCGCCTCTCCTCCTCGGACCAGACCCTGCCGCGGTGCCGCCTCACCGACGATCATCCCTCCCGCCCGTGGTGGCCTTCATACTTGGCCTGCCACATGAGCACTCCGCTCAGGGCTGAGCCGTTGTGGTCATGGCAACGGATCGTGGGATAGTCAATGTGCAGTAGTACGACAACCTACACCCTTACATATTAGATCAAGCCCGCTGCCGCAGACACTGTTCGCCTACGACGTCAAGGATGATTTGTCGGGCCAGATGCTGTGTCAGGACCCACCTTCCAAGGGTCCACTTGTGCATCCCGTACCAATCCCTGGATCATTAGTTAGTATGCACAACAGAACAGATCGAGATCCATACAATGATTATTTATTTGTAAATAGTATAAGTCTTACAAACATGATCTAGATTACATTGGGTTTGGTCGGAGATGGCCACCAAAATAGAAGAAATCTTCAAAACAGCGGAGCAAAACGGCGCAATGCCCAACAGACAAACTTGGGAAGTAGGACTAGACCTAGTCATCATCCTCACACACTTCAACTTCTTTGTCTTCTGATAAAACCACATATAAAGCAAGAGTGAGTACACAAGGTACTCCGCAAGCCCTAATACTACTCAAGGGGAGGTGTATCATGCATTGGGGCTTGTAGCAAGGAGAGGCCATACGGCTTAGTTTTGTCGAAAAGCATTTTATGCAGGTTCTCTTTGAAGAGAGTTTTGCAATAAGAGGGAAATGTAGTTGAATAAGTATTATTAAAGTTGGCGAGCCCTGGGGGAGTTTCAGACCATCCCACCAGTTCCCTCACTTTTATATGAGTCTTCGGACCCAAGGCCCTAACGACTCTGGCATGCATGCCAACTCTTTCCCAAAACACGGCGGCCTTGGCCACCCACACACACACTTCAAGGAGATGTGCTAATACTAATCAATAGGAGACCAAAGCATAGTGTGCCAAGACTGTGACAACAACTATCCGGATAGATTAAGACTCTGCAGAGTTTGTACACTTTACCCACAGGCTACGTACTCCGGATCAGAGAGTAACGTAACGCTCATCCCATCTGTCGGTACCCTAGAAACCGTACACCCCTTGAGGTTACAAAGATCTCAAAGGAAAGTCATCTACTTGATTTGAAGACCTTCGGAGGCCCACATGTCAGACATAACCGGACCCGCTTCTCCAACATGGTTAATCCCAGGGTCGCCACGTGTACTATCAAACCGGAGCTACTGCCCACAAGGGGGAAGCTCCGGGCCATGTACCGAAATGGCACCTCCGGACTTAACCCCAGACCGAGAGAAGCTCCGGATCTGACAGGTGTCAGGTAGCTCCGGAACTACCCATTTCCCATAGTATGCTCCAGAGCTGCCACGTGTCCAATCGACGAACCTTCAACCTCTAACCTCCGGAAGACCTCGCAACGGCTCCGGATCTTCAAAGGGGAATCAAGGACTTCAAGACCCGATTAAGTATCATTAATACCATATTAATGACACTTAAACGGACGATCTTAACACCAGTAACGGTGCTGTCAAAGCCCGTTACAGGGTCATTAAGAGCAATTAAATGTGTTGAAGAGGTATCAATACTAGTAACCGCCAGGGCCACATGTCGGGCCAGGCTAACTTGTAACGGCCTGCCCTTGTACTATAAAAGGATAGACCAACGACACATTCAGGGGCTAGAGACACACACTCCATTGACGCTCAACACAAGCTCATACAGCTAATACAACACCAACACACCCGTGGAGTAGGGTATTACGCTCAGGCGGCCCGAACCACGTAAACTCTGGTGTCTCCTGTGTCATTTCCTACTCACCTTCTTGAATCTCCGCGCGCCCACACCGAACATCAAACTCCCCTATCACTTTAGTATTGTAGGGAGATCTGCCGGTTCAAACCACCGACAGTTGGCGCGCCAGGTAGGGGGCGCCTGAGATTTTGAGAATGGTGAACTCAGCTGCTGGATCATCCAACGATCAAACTGCTGCTCAGGCTGTTGGGGGTAATCCCTCCAATATGCAGCCACCAGCAGGAGTCACACTTCCACCACCACCGCCTCCTCCAGCAAATCATGCTGGGCAACGTGATGGTGCGCCAGCGTCAATTACTGCGTCGGCAAATCATGACAACTCGGAACACGCGCTCCATGCAACGCGTGCTCTTCTCCAACGCCCACCACCTCCGGACGCATCCCGGGATGCCCTGGAACAGTGGAGGGCTGACGTGGAACATTTGGTTGCAGCAGCAGTCGAGCGCCTCAGCAACCAGGGTCTTCCTCCATCAGGACGAGCCCCGTCGCAGCGACGGACTTTGTCTGGAAGACTTGGTCCGCACGTTTCCAATAGAAGGAGACGTGCTGCATCGCAACAAGTGATGTCATTGCCCTCCGGGGCACGACGCACTCACATGGTATCCAGGCTCTCAACTCATGACCTCCGGGCGGAGCTTGATCGCCGATACCGTCAACAAGATGGCTGAGTCCATATTGAGCGTGCTCGTGAAAGACGGGAAGCTTAGGACCTTTCTACTCCTGAAGGAGTAGGAGGAGGCTGTTCAGCTCTGGCCATGCACCTGCGCATGGTTAGGTGGCCACAGAAGTTCCAGCCTCACCTGCCGGAAAAATTCGACGGGACTGTCAATCCCGCCGAATTTATTCAGATTTACTCCACTGCAATCTTGGCAGCTGGAGGAAATGAGGCTGTGATGGCCAATTATTTTCCAGTGGCCTTTACTGGGACCGCCAGGTCCTGGTTTATGAGCCTTCCACCCAACTCTATCAACAGTTGGGAGGAGTTGTGCCGACAGTTCACCACCAACTTCGGGAGTTCATACACCCGACCAGGCACTGAACTAGACCTTTTTGGGGTCGTGCAAAAAGGGGGAGAATCCTTGCGATCATTCATCCAGAGGTTCTCTCAGGTACGAAACACTATCCTTCTATCTCTACCGCCTCTGTCATTGTGGCATTCAGACAGGGTGTACGGGACAAGAAGATGTTGGAGAAACTGGCGATCAAGGAAATCACAAGCATCACGGAACTCTTCAGCTTGGCTGACAAATGTGCCAGAGCTGCGGAGGGCCGTGAGATGCACTCCAAACCAACCTCAGAGGGTCACAAGAAATCCTCCAAAGAAGAAGCCGCTACCTCCGGGGGTGGCAAGAAGAAAAAGAAGACCAACGGCAAGAAGAAGCCGTCGGCCGGCACATCCAACATTGCAGCTGCTGCAACTCCGGGTGGCCGGGGGCCATGCCCCGAGAAGCGACCTCGACCGTCTTCTGAAGACGGTGGCAAACCCAAAGTGTGGTGTCCCATTCACAAAACGGGCAGCCACAGTTTGGAAGACTGCCGGGAGGTCCAAAACCTTGCCGAGCGCTACAACAAGCGCCGGGAAGAATCTCCTTTCCGACAGAGGGAAGGAAAGCAAAAAGTCGACGAAGCTCCGGCTGAAGAGGAGTTAGGATTTCAGGATCCCAAAAAGGTCCTGAAGGCCGTTTACACCTCAGTCGATGATGATTCTGACGTCTCTGACAACGAGCGTTGGAAGACCATGAACATCATTTTTGGTGGATCATGGGATATCACCTCTCGTCGCGTCATCAAGACTATGCGATGGGATATGGCCGCTGTAGCTCCTACAGTCAGGCCGGAACCTCATCGGAAGTGGATGGACACAGCCATCACTTTTGATGCTTCGGATTGCCCTCGGAGCATGGTTGGAGCAGGTCAGTTACCTTTGATGGTATCTCCTACCATCAATAACATCCAGCTCCACCATGTCATGGTAGACGGAGGTTCGGGGCTTAACCTCATTAGCTTCGAAGCTTTCACTAAGCTTCAGCTCTGACCTTCGGATCTCCACCCCTCTCGACCTTTCTCCAGAGTAGGTCCGGGGGCCATTACCCCACTCGGAGCTATTACTCTCCCCGTTACCTTCGGGACACGGGAGAAATACCGCACCGAGAAGTTGGTCTTTGACATCGCTCAGATCAACTTACCCTTCAATGCCATCTTGGGAAGGCCTGCCCTGTACAAATTCATGGCAGCTGCTCATTATGGTTATCTGGTGTTGAAAATGCCAACACCAGTAGGCATTCTCCGGATCCGCGGGGATCGTACTGCCGGAGTAACTGCACTGGAAGAACTCCATGCACTCACTACGGCGCAAGAGGAGGACTCCAGGCAGGAGCAAGCTCCAAAACCCCCGAGCATTCGTTAATGAGGCTCGACTTCTGCACCTCGAGTGCAGCCAAGCGGCGACACCGACATTCCCGTCAAAGTCGTCCAAATTGGTTCCGATGCCGCTCAGACCACCCGTATATCAGGGGGATTGAACGACAAATAGGAACTCGCGCTCATCACTTTCCTTCGGGCTAACGTCGACGTATTTGCCTGGCAACCGTCATAAATGCCTGGGATCCCCAGGGAAGTGATTGAACACAATCTAAAGATCTACCCCGACGCCCGGCCTGTGCATCAGAAGCCTCGGAAGCAATCCGTAGAGCGACAGAACTTCATCCGACAAGAAGTGAAGAAGTTACTCGAAGCCGGATTCATCCGAGAAGTCTTCCATCCAAAATGGCTGGCAAACCCAGTCGTTGTGCCCAAGGCCGGCGGGAAGCTTCAGATGTGCATCGACTACACCACACTAAATAAGGCATGTCCAAAAGATCCATTCCCACTACCTAGAATAGATCAGATAGTGGATTCCACCTCCGGGTGTGAATTACTGTGTTTCCTAGACGCATATTCCGGGTATCATCAAATCAGGATGTCTAGGGAAGATGAAGAGCATACTTCATTCATCACAGTAGATGGATTGTACTGTTACACAGCCATGCCCTTTGGTCTCAAGAATGCAGCTTCAACTTTTGTACGAGCTATGTACAAAACTTTTGAAGAACTCATTAGAGACATAATGGAAGTGTACGTCGATGACATCGTGGTCAAGGTCAGGAACAAGGAGTCACTCCTTGACACCTTGCAGGCTGTCTTCGACAAGCTGCGGGCCACCCGCACAAAGCTAAACCCAGACAAGTGTGTCTTCGGGGTTAGCTCCAGAAAACTTCTTGGCTTCCTGGTAAGTCACCGGGGCATAGAAGCTAATCCGGCGAAGATTAAGGCCATTGAAGACATGCGGCCACCAACCCGCATCAAAGACGTCCAAAAGTTAACTGGATGTCTAGCAGCCCTCAGCCGGTTCGTCTCAAGACTAGCGGAACGGGCACTCCCCTTCTTCAAGTTATTGAGGAAGTTCGGACCATTCCAATGGTCCGAAGAAGCAGAGAAGGCATTCCAAGAGCTGAAACAGTTCCTCACCACCCTACCAATTCTGGTAGCTCCGAACTCTGGTGAGCCTTTGTTGCTTTATATTTCAGCTACTGACGAAGTCGTCAATATGGTTCTGGTTGCGGAGAGACCAGAACTACCCCATACTCAGGAATCTAGACCCCTTCGGGAGGGTCCGGAGGTTCCTGAAAGCGAGTCTGGGTCCCAGCTCCCAGATTTGAATCCACAAGAAGTCACTTCAGGAGACCCAGACCCATCCGGGAGGGTCCAGGTCACTTCTGAAGAAGCTCCGGGTTCCTCCAGCCAGAACCCGGAGGTCCCCGAAGGAAATCCGGATTACTCTGAGAGGATCCGGGTCAGTGAAGAGGAAGCTCCGGACCCCTTCGGGAGGGTCCAAACCATTCAACGCCCGGTGTACTTCATTAGTGAAGTATTACATGATGCCAAGACTCGATACCTAGAGGTGCATAAGCTGCTCTATGTAGTTCTTATTGCCTCCAAAAAGCTTCGCCATTACTTCCAAGCTCACAAAGTCTCAGTGGTGACATCCTACCCACTTCGAGCAATCTTGCATAATCCCAATTCAACTAGGAATATTGCAAAGTGGGCAGCGGAATTGGCTGAATTTGATCTTGAATTTATTTCAAGACAAGCAGTCAAGAGTCAAGCATTGACAGATTTTGTGGCAGAATGGACTCCCTCTCCATCAAACCCTGGGGGCCCCAGTGAGCAGAAGACGGAGCATCAAGCTCCAGCCTTCACCGAGCCTCACTTGACCCTCTACTTCGACGGCTCCATGCAGAAGCAGGGGGCCGGAGCTGGAATCCTTCTCCTTGCACCGATTGGGGAGAAGGTGAAGTACATGGTACACCTTGACTTCAAGGCGACCAACAATATGGCAGAGTATGAAGAACTCATCTATGGACTAAAGGTGGCACTGTCATACGGTGTCAAGCAATTGCTGGTCAAGGGAGATTCACAGCTCATCATTAAGCAGGTGAAGGGTGAATGTTCCTGCAATAATCTCCATCTAGCTGCTTACCTCCTTGAAGTCCAGAAGCTTCAGAAGGACTTCGAAGTCCTAGATCTCCACCATGTTCAGCGTGCCCATAACGCTGAAGCTGACGAACTCTCGACCAAAGCGTCAACCGGAGCTCCGACTCCTGACAGAATCTTTGTCCGGAGGTTGTCAAAGCCAACAGCTCAGCCTGCCGAACTGAGCGAAGGGGGTGAGATCAGCATCCCGAAGCTGACAGTCGCGATGGCCCTGTTACCATGGAAGCCATCAAGGGTCGTAGGTGCTGCTGGGAGCTCCGAGCAACCGAGCACGCAAGACTAAAAAACTCAAGCTAGTTCCGATGCATGGATCTCGGAGATGCGGAGCTACTTGAAAGACAACATCCTTCCTGACGATGATGTATCCGCTGACCGGATAGTCAGATTGGCTAAAAGATACACGCTGGTAGAAGGGGATCTCTACCGGCGCGGTGCCAACGGCATCCTAATGCGGTGTATCACAAGGGAAGAAGGTTGCGAACTCCTTGCAGAAATCCATGGAGGCAAGTGTGGGAACCACGCGTCTTCCCGCACGCTGGTTGGTAAAGCCTTTCGGCATGGCTTCTACTGGCCTACAGCGCTCCAGGATGCAACTGAGCTGGTGAAGAAATGTGAAGCATGCCAATTTCATGCAAAGCAAATTCACACACCAGCTTAGCCCTTACAAATGATACCTCCTACATGGCCCTTTGTTGTGTGGGGGATGGACATCTTGGGACCTTTCCCAAGAGCTGTCGGAGGTTACACGTTCCTGTACATCGCCATTGATAAGTTCACCAAGTGGCCAGAAGCAACTCCAGTTGTGACAATCACCAAGCAATCTGCTATCAACTTTTTGCAGTCCATTGTATGCAGATTTGGAGTCCCAAGCAAAATCATCACTGATAATGGGACCCAATTCACAAGCTCTGCATTCCAAGGATATTGCGAAGACCTCGGCATACAAGTTTTCTACGCCTCCGTAGCTCACCCAGCCAGCAATGGCCAAGCCGAGAGAGCAAATGTTGAAATCCTTAAAGGACTTAAAACGCGCACCTATGAGCGCTTGAAAAAACATGGAGCGAACTGGATCGAAGAGCTTCCGCCCACTTTATGGGCCAATAGGACATCTCAAAACCGGTCAACTGGAGAGACACCCTTCTTTCTGGTGTACGGAGCTGAAGCAATCCTTCCTTCGGAAATCACCTTGGGTTCACTCCGGGTTCGGACCTTCGACGAAGCCGCGCAGGACCAGCTCCGGCGTGAAGACCTAGACCTCCTTGAGGAGGGAAGGTGCCAAGCAGCTGTTCGGAATGCTCGATATCGCCAAGCCCTACGGCGTTATCACCAGCGACATGTACACAACCGACAGCTCGAGGAAGGCGATCTGGTGCTATGGAGAATACAATCCAGAGAAGGGTTAAACAAACTCTCCCCCGTCTGGGAGGGGCCCTTCCGAGTGATTAAAGTATCCCGTCCCAGAAGCGTTCGCTTGGCTACTGAGGATGGGACACCTCTCCCAAATCCTTGGAACATCGAGCACCTCCGTAAGTTCTACACTTAATACCACGGAGGTGAGTCTTGAGTAACTTGAGGTGTATGTTATAGAGTCATTGTACAGAGTCGGGTAGTTCCTCCGGGAGAGCAGCCGGACCTTTCCCGAAAGGTCAGCAAAGCTCATGCAACACTTGTCACAGTCTCAAGACTAAAAGTGTGGCTAACTACCCTGGGTCAAACGAAAATGAAACACACTTAGCCCGGTTCCGTACCCTAAGAGTGTACTTGTTTCCCCTGTACCCCAGACCTATAATGAAAGACATCTTCATGTGAAATAGACTCCACGTGCATTTATTTTGTACAGGCTCAACATTTTTATTTTTCTCTTTCTTGTCTATAACAAAGACGTGCAATTCTTAAGAAATTTTAGTTCGACCGGTTTATATACGATACGAGTTGTATTGTCAATTCTTTTGGATTCAAATATTGTTCATGGCCAACTCGCTTGAAAGCCGCCAAGCCAACCTAGGGCTGGAGTGTGCTATCGACTTAGCCTGGTCAAGCACCCTAAGTACGCCACTCTACCTACACCCCGACAGGTCGAAGTAAGGCGGGTCCATGTACAGTTGGATCTAGAAGAAAAGACAACGCATTCGGTTGTATTTAGAATCGCGTTTGACTTAAAATCTTCTCGAAAATCGAAAGCCGCGATGAAGTTATAGACAAGAAACAAATTTTATTATTTTTCTTGGCTTAAGTGTGTAGGAAAAAATAAAATCTACGTTGATGGAGAAAAGCCGGAGCTAACAAAGCTCCGACTCCCCTAGGTGGCTTGTAATCGATGTTACGCATCACCGGAGTAATCAAGCTCCGGTAAAGCCAGGGGGGCCAGCCGTCGACGCAGAATAAAAGATGGTGAGAAGACCCCGTAAATGGAGTCTGCTGCCAACAAACTAAGTGTTGTCAAAGGTCACTGCCGGAGCTACTAAGCACCGACACCCCGGAGGACTAACTATAGATGATCTACGCATTGATAGAGACTATTGCCGGGGCTACCAAGCTCCAGCGATAGACAATGTCGGACCTTCTAAGCTCCGACAACCTCAGGGGACCTTCACTATCGAAGACTTCGGACCTAAATCCTACAAGTTCGGAGCAAATGAGTCTTCAACAAAACGTAATATCCACTTGGTACATGTTCACAATCAAATTGTGTACATCTACCAGGGGGCCAAGTGAAGACAAAAAGTGAAATTCACAAAAATTTGGGGATTTCATTTATCTGGAGACAAGGGATTACATTTGGAGACAAGGGATTACAAAATTGAGGAAGAAGAAGAGAAAATACAAGTGAGAACTACAGAGAAGGTCCTAGACCCTATGAAAGAATTGGGCGACTTTCTGGGCAACCTCCGTCACGTTGGCTCGGGCAGCTTCCCCTTCTCCTTCGACGGGACCTTCAAGCACCGGGTCCAGAGGAAATTGGGAGTTCCGGCTGGTGTAGCACGTCAGCACATATTCTGCGACGTTCTTCGCCAGGGATTGCCCCTCAACCTCCAATTGGTCCGCGATGACATCGCCTACCTTGGAGAGTTTGCTGCCTGCCGAACTCAACGCCTGCAACGCCAGGTCCAACTCCGGCTCCGAATCATCCGGGCGCACGGGGATGAAGCCCATCGGTGTCAACGCGTCATTGGCCTTGCCCAAGAACTCCCAAATCTGTAGGGAGTCCTCAGTCCTCAAGCCCTTCATTTCTTCCAGGGATCTTCTGGCCGCCACCAGTTCAAAATTCTTGCGGGCAAGGCGCTCAACTTCTTTGGCGTTTTGCTAAATCTTCTCAGCAACCCGCTTTTCGAGTTTTCCGAGCTCCTCCTCCCGGAGGTGGATCTTGTTCCGGCGGTCGACCAGGTCCTTCTCTCTGCCCCTCACTTTCTTCTCCCTGCAGTAAGGGCACACTCTTGTTCGTAGAGTTCCTGCCCTCGCACCCAATCCTTCTCCTCTTAATCATGGCAGCGCTCTTCCAATTTCTTGACGCGCTCCTCGAGGCCCTTGTCAGCCAGAGCCACCTTCTCAGCGAGCTCCTCCTCCCTCCTTAGGACGTCATCCCGCAGCTCTAGGAGTTTCTGCTCTTCATCTTCGAGCCTTTTCTCCCTCTCTTTAAGTGCCTCTCGGTGCTTGATGAGTGCAGTGTTAATGGCCTCAAGCTGTTCGTGGCGTTCATCGGCCGCACTATTGGCTGCTTTGGCCTGATCGTAGATCTCCCAGGATTGAGCGTCGAGGGCACGAGTCATACTCTCCCTGTCATCCAGTAACTTGCCCCAGTATTCCAGGCGGATCTTCTCCCGCTTGATCCACTCTTTGTCATCCGCTAGCCTCGACTGCGCCAGCTTGGTCTCGAAGTAGAGCCGGTTACGCCACCTTATAAGGGTTTGGTGCTCCTCTTCAAGAGCCTTGCTGTCGTGGAAGAAGGCCAGTTGGACTTGACGCAGACTGGAACATGCGTTGTCAATAGACAGTGACAACGGGATGAGTTCCAGACCTGCTGGGGTCTCCTCCGCTGGTTCTAGTGGGTTTTCAGATACAAAAATTGGGTCCCACTTCACAAGAGTGGTCCCCTGAGTCTCCATGGAACTAGGGCCGTCCTCCGGGATGGCCTTAGTCGCCATCGAGGAAGGCCCCACCGCCAGGTCTTCGTTCACCCCCTCAGGCAGGGGGCCAACGACTTCACTTGGGCACTCCGGCTCGGCCGCAGGTACCTCCGACGTCGTCGCTTCCGGAGCAGGAGCCGTTGCTGGCTCCGGTCTGGGCAACTCTTCAGATGGGGGCTCGAGCTCCGTCACCTCTTCAACAACCGGCTCAGGAGCCGGAAGATCTTCAACATCGACCAACCCTGTGGCCGGAGCTCCAACAATGACCGGCTCATCGGCCGGTGCTTCGGAAGTAGCCGACCCAACTGCCGGAACTACCTCAGCTTCCAGCGCACACGCCGGGGCTTCAATCACCTCCGGCTCAACCGCCAGGGATTCGACAATTTCCAGCTCAGAGGCCGGAATTACTGCTTCTTCCGGCTCAACAGCCGGAGCTTTCATCATCTCAGCACCAGGACCCGGAGCTTCAACCTCCAGGACAGGTGCCGCTGGCGCATCTTCACTCCCGTGGTCCGGCGCTACCATGGGAACTTCTGGGGATGAGTCGAGGTCCATGACCACGACAGCCGGCGTTGGAGCTGTTGCAGCTTCAGCCACTACTTGGGGCGGCACCGGGACAGGAGCAGAAGCTCCCACCCTCATGGCTTCAGCCACTGTGGCTGAGGGTGGAGCCTCACTCCCCTTCTTGGGGACGCTGCAGATGATGAACGAAGAAAATTAAAAAATAGTTGCTACAATTAAAACAACTATCCAAGGTAGAGATTAAAAATTACCTTGGGAGGCTTCCGCACCAGCTTGCGCGGAACCTTTTTCCTGGGCGTTTTGGGCTGGTCATAGCCGGCGTGGAAGCTCCGGAAGGCCCCCCGGAACTCGTCGCGGCCACGGGCGTTTCCCGAGTCGAGGCCCCCCTCGATCGGGAAGAACCTCCGGACCTGGAGGCCTCCACCGGCCGAGGTGCTAGAGTCGCGTGCCCAGAGCTAACACCCCGGGAGGACCCCACTGCGGGAATAGACGCGCTCCGGGTGGACCCCACTGCGGGAACAATCGCGCTTCGAGAGGACCCCACTACGAGAACAGTCGCCGTAGTTGTAGAAGACCTTCCCCTCCGGGGAGAAGGAGCCAACGCAGAAGTAGCGGGCCTGACGGACCTTCCGTCGGCGTACTGCAGCTTCCTCTTTCGGCTCACAGGTTCATCCGCCAGCTCCTTGCCCTTGCCGACGACCTCTTCCCTTGGCTTTGGAGTAGGGTCGGAGCCATCCTTGGGCATTCCGGGGATCGCTAACCCGATGGTTGATCTTCTCTCGACGACACCAAGGTCGTCAAGCACGGGCATCTTCCGCCAGAGCTCCCTGCTGAACTCCACTTCTACGTTCAGAGGAAGAAAAGCTGATGGCGGAGTCAAGTCGTCGCCTTCAACGTGCCGTGCTGAAACTTCTTGAGGTGGAACTCCAATGTTTTCCCCACCATGTTGGACTTCAGCCCGGTCTCGACCCGGTCGTCGTCCATCACGCTGTTGAGGGCCCATGCGAGTTTCTCTCTCCTCTTCAGCGGCGCCCACCTGTTGGCCAAGAAGTTGCAAAACACCGCCTGAGGAGTCAATCCTCCCTCCACGCATTGGCGGATCCTGGTCAAAACAGGGTTGAAGGCTTCCACCAGCACCGGAGCTTCACTCCAGATTGTCGTGTCGATGCTGGGAAGGCCTTCAGGCAGCTCCAACCTCTCGTGCTCCTCCACCCGGACGACTATCCAGTCCTTCTTCTAGTCATCCCACTTCCCAGAGGGAAATGACCAGAGGTACTTGAATGGGCCTTCTTGCGCTTCACGAAGTAGTAGAAGCCAAGGTACTCATTGCTCCTACCGGTGGTATGGACGGTGAAGAAGGTCCGGAAAAGTTCGATGCACGGGGGGATGCCCACCCACATCTCACAGAAGTGGACGAAGATAGACACGAGGAGAATGGAGTGAGGGCCAAGGTGGTATAACTGCAGACCATAGAAGTCTAGCAGCATCAAGAAAAAGGAAGAAAAAGGTGGGATCAACCCCACCATGGCGTACGAGGAGAAGTACACTATTTCGCCGGCCTGCTCCTTCTCAAACGGGAGCTCCCCACCAGCACGGACCGAGCGGTTGAAGAAGTCCAAGGACCATCCCATGAGGGCCCGGACCTTCTTCAAGTCGTTGTCGGTCTTCAAACGGCTTTCGCGGAGACCCAACTCCATCGCAGCACAGCGAGGCAAGAGAGGAAAGGTAAAG
This sequence comes from Tuctoria greenei, assembly GCA_036927565.1. Classification (NCBI taxonomy): domain Eukaryota; kingdom Viridiplantae; phylum Streptophyta; class Magnoliopsida; order Poales; family Poaceae; genus Tuctoria; species Tuctoria greenei. The sequence goes on along the minus strand of JAYESD010000010.1, from coordinate 120,994,349 downwards.
CACAAGTTGGGAGTTTGAGCGCAAGAACAGATGAGAGGCGTAAAGAACTCCCGACGGTGCGCACTTTCCTTCTTAAGTAAGCCCTCGCAACGCTTGGATGGAAACCGCAAGGAAGTCGAAGATACCACCCAAAAATTCCACCCAACCGATGACAAGCGGGCCCGGGACCACCCCGACAATCAAGTCGAGGTTCTTACCCAGGCGAACGGTTTCCATCATGAGGCGGGAAGCCCAAAGGCGGCGGCCTGACAAGGCGCGCGGAACCGATATGGTTTTCGTATCAGGAACCGCCGACCTTCAATTGCGTGAGATCCGCATGCCAAAGATCTCATCAGCCGCACGCGACGAGGATTTAACTCCAAATCATCGCCAATGGCACCTCCCCAAGACCTTTGAAGACCCAGTTCAAAAGTCACGAGGATGGACCCACCTCCGGCGGAATAACTTCACCCCAGTGGTCTTCCCCGGAGGTAGGTCCAGGGGGCCACTGTCGGTACCCTAGAAACTGTACACCCCTTGAGGTTACAAAGATCTCAAAGGAAAGTCATCTACTTGATTTGAAGACCTTCGAAGGCCCACATGTCAGACATAACGAGACCCACTTCTCCAACATGGTTAATCCCAGTGTTGCCACGTGTACTATCAAACCGGAGCTACCGCTCACAAGGGGGAAGCTCCGGGCCATGTACCGAAATGACACCTCCGGACTTAACCCCAGACTGAGAGAAGCTCCGAATCTGACACGTGTCAGGTAGCTCCGGAGCTACCTGTTTCCCACAGTATGCTCCGGAGCTGCCACGTGTCCAATCGACGAATCTTCAGCCTCTAACCTCCGGAAGACCTCACAACGGCTCCGGATCTTCAAAGGGGAATCAAGGACTTCAAGACCCGATTAAGTGCCATTAATACCATATTAATGACACTTAAACGGACGATCTTAACACCAGTAACGGTGCTGTCAAAGCCCGTTACAGGGTCATTAAGAACAATTAAACGTGTTGAAGAGGTATCAATACCAGTAACCGCCAGGGCCACATGTCGGGCCAGACTAACTTGTAACGGCCTGCCCTTGTACTATAAAAGGACAGGCTGACGACACGTTCAGGGGGCTAGACACACACTCCATTGATGCTCAACACAAGCTCATACAGCTAATACAACACCAACACACCCGTGGAGTAGGGTATTACGCTCAGGCGGCCCGAACCACGTAAACTCTTGTGTCTCCTATGTCATTTCCTATTCACCTTCTTGAATCTCCGCGCGCCCACACCGAACATCAAACTCCCCTATCACTTTAATAGTGTAGGGAGATCTGCCGGTTCAAACCACCGACAATCATTTTCTCAATTCTCATGTTTTTCTCTGTTCCTATGTTTTTTTTCTATTCATTTGTTTTTCATTCATCCTTTCTAAATAGGGCCTTACTATATGATAATGTTGAAGTCAATAACTTTGTTACTTCAGTATCAAATTACTCTATTCTTGAATGCTAGAAATGTTGTCAGTTCTTAAATCTCAACTGACAATAAAACTTCCCTATTTACAATCAATTTGAAATCAACAACCGATCCCTTACCAATAGTAGCCGACTGCGAAAGGGAACCTATGTTCTATTTATTATCATATTTCCTTAATAATGTGTAATATTTTGTCCACTTCACCATAATTTAAAGTTTACACTATATTGTGCAAACCATTAATGTCTCCAAGGAGGTTTTCATCTCTATCATGCTGTAACTGCACGATGATGTTTTCAAGGGGTTGCATGAGGAGTTGCACGTCTCCGTCGAGAAGCAGTGTGTCATGACTCACGCCATTGCAGAAATAGTGTGGTCAGAGAACTACAATGGATCCAACGGCGATTGCATCGACCGATCATGATGAGACGATGATTACACAGCTAACTCTAAATTCAAGAGAAGTATCGTGTAAATTGTTCTACTATTATTTGATTTTCAGGGTAAGTGATGCTACATGCTACCTAGTAAAATGCTTTAAGATTTTCATTATGTAAATACATCGTCACTTGTTTGGTTTTGTGCTTCATATAGTCAATGTTTAATAATTGAAAAAAAGACAGTTCAAATTAACTACCTAGGCAGAGAGTGCAGAGACACAAATTAATTGACGGAACTGACAAATTTCATTAAATTGTTAGTTAAATTAAGAAACGACTACATATTTGTAACAATATTGATGTCAATTGTAAATTCAACTGACTTACAATATGTCTCATTCTATATATATCTCTCCTTTGTCCTAAATTCTTCACCAGTATTTTTAGTTATCTCCAGTGCTATGTAAAATTCCTCTTTAGTGTTCCCATCGACCACCTCACAAGTGACTAGCAAGTTGTCCCCTTCCTATCTAAAATCCTTTTTATGGCCTCTTTAGTAGCACAGAAACCAGGTGGGATCCCGGCCGAATTCCAAACCCAGAAACCCTTTCCCTTTGATGCACTTGGTAGCCTAATTTCCCGGCTCAATCCGCGGGGAGCACGGGCCTTTGCGGCCCGGTCTCGCGACGTCGGGAAGAAGAACCCTGCCTCCCTCACATGGGAAAAAATTTTATGCAGCACTGCTGCAAATACACATCTGTGCAGCACCATTCTAATGCATGACACGTGTTCACACACATATCTCGAAGCGGTACCCGCAGCAGCAAGCAACCAAGCATGCGCACGATCAGCTTGAGGGACGAAGCACCCGGCGGCTCGCTATCGCCCGCTTTGAATCGGCTCGGCCACTTTCCACGCATGGATCTTTTTGCGATCGGGGAGTGCTCTCGAACGCGCCTCTCCTCCTCGGACCAGACCCTGCCGCGGTGCCGCCTCACCGACGATCATCCCTCCCGCCCGTGGTGGCCTTCATACTTGGCCTGCCACATGAGCACTCCGCTCAGGGCTGAGCCGTTGTGGTAACGGCGACGGATCGTGGGATAGTCAATGTGCAGTAGTACGACAACCTACACCCTTACGTATTAGCTCAAGCCCGCTGCCGCAGACACTGTTCGCCTACGACGTCAAGGATGATTTGTTGGGCCAGATGCTGTGTCAGGACCCGCTTGTGCATCCCGTACCAATCCCTGGATCATTAGTTAGTACGCACAACAGAATAGATCGAGATCCATACAATGATTATTTATTTGTAAATAGTATAAGTCTTACAAACATGATCTAGATTACATTGGGTTTGGTCGGAGATGACCACCAAAATAGAAGAAATCTTCAAAACAGCGGAGCAGAACTGCGCCATGCCCAACAGACAAACTTGGGAAGTAGGACTAGACCTAGTCGTCATCCTCACACACTTCAACTTCTTTGTCTTCTGATAAAACCACATATATAGCAAGAGTGAGTACACAAGGTACTCCGCAAGCCCTAATACTACTCAAGGGGAGGTGTATCATGCATTGGGGCTTGTAGCAAGGAGAGGCCATACGGCTTAGTTTTGTCGAAAAGCATTTTATGCAGGTTCTCTTTGAAGAGAGTTTTGCAATAAGAGGGAAAGGTAGTTGAATCAGTATTATTAAAGTTGGCGAGCCTTGGGGGAGTTTCAGACCATCCCACCAGTTCCCTCACTTTTATATGAGTCTTCGGACCCAAGGCCCTAATGACTCTGGCACGCATGCCAACTCTTTCCCAAAACATGGCGGCCTTGGCCACCCACACACACACTTCAAGGAGATGTGCTAATACTAATCAATAGGAGACCAAAGCATAGTGTGCCAAGACTGTGACAACAACTATCCGGATAGATTAAGACTCTGCAGAGTTTGTACACTTTACCCACAGGCTACGTACTCCGGATCAGAGAGTAACGTAACGCTCATCCCATCTGTCGGTACCCTAGAAACCGTACACCCCTTGAGGTTACAAAGGTCTCAAAGGAAAGTCATCTACTTGATTTGAAGACCTTCGGAGGCCCACATGTCGGACATAACCGGACCCGCTTCTCCAACATGGTTAATCCCAGGGTCGCCACGTGTACTATCAAACCGGAGCTACCGCCCACAAGGGGGAAGCTCCGGGCCATGTACCGAAATGGCACCTCCGGACTTAACCCCAGACCGAGAGAAGCTCCGGATCTGACACGTGTTAGGTAGCTCCGGAACTACCTGTTTCCCACAGTATGCTCCAGAGCTGCCACGTGTCCAATCGACGAATCTTCAGCCTCTAACCTCCGGAAGACCTCGCAACGGCTCCGGATCTTCAAAGGGGAATCAAGGACTTCAAGACCCGATTAAGTTTCATTAATACCATATTAATGACACTTAAACGGACGATCTTAACACTAGTAACAGTGTTGTCAAAGCCCGTTACAGGGTCATTAAGAGCAATTAAATGTGTTGAAGAGGTATCAATACTAGTAACCGCCGGGGCCACATGTCGGGCCAGGCTAACTTGTAACGGCCTGCCCTTGTACTATAAAAGGACAGGCCAACGACACGTTCAGGGGCTAGAGACACACACTCCATTGACGCTCAACACAAGCTCATACAGCTAATACAACACCAACACACCCGTGGAGTAGGGTATTACGCTCAGGCGGCCCGAACCACGTAAACTCTGGTGTCTCCTGTGTCATTTCCTACTCACCTTCTTGAATCTCCGCACGCCCACACCGAACATCAAACTCCCCTGTCACTTTAGTACTGTAGGGAGATCTGCCGGTTCAAACCACCGACAGTTGGCGCGCCAGGTAGGGGGCGCCTGAGATTTTGAGAATGGTGAACTCAGCTGGTGGATCATCCAACGATCAACCTGCTGCTCAGGCTGTTGGGGGCAATCCCTCCAATATGCAGCCACCAGCAGGAGCCTCAGCACCAGCAGGAGTCACACTTCAACCACCACCGCCTCCACCAGCAAATCATGCTGGGCAACGTGATGGTGCGCCGGCGTCAATTACTGCGTCGGCAAATCATGACAACTCGGAACACGCGCTCCATGCAGCGCGTGCTCTTCTCCAATGCCCACCACCTCCAGATGCATCCCGGGATGCCCTGGAACAGTGGAGGGTTGACGTGGAACATTTGGTTGCAGCAGCAGCCGAACGCCTCAGCAACCAGGGTCTTCCTCCATCAGGACGAGCCCCGTCGCATCGACGGACTTTGTCTGGAAGACTTGGTCCGCACGTTTCCAATAGCAGGAGACGTGCTGCATCGCAACAAGTGACGTCATTGCCCTCCGGGGCACGACGCACTCACACGGTATCCAGGCTCTCAACTCATGACCTTCGGGCGGAGCTTGATCGCCGATACCGTCAACAAGATGGCCGAGTCCATATTGAGCGTGCTCATGAAAGACGGGAAGCTCAGGACCTTTCTACTCCTGAAGGAGTAGGAGGAGGCTGTTCAGCTCTGGCCATGCACTTGCGCATGGTTAGGTGGCCACAGAAGTTCCGGCCTCACCCGCCGGAAAAATTCGACAGGACTGTCAATCCCGCTGAATTTCTTCAGATCTACTCCACTGCAATCTTGGTAGCTGGAGGAAATGAGGCCGTGATGGCCAATTATTTTCCAGTGGCCTTTACTGGGACCGCCAGGTCCTGGTTTATGAGCCTTCCACCCAACTCTATCAACAGTTGGGAGGAGCTGTGCCGACAGTTCACCGCCAACTTCGGGAGTTCATACACCCGACCAGGCACTGAACTAGACCTTTTTGCGGTCGTGCAAAAAGGGGGAGAATCCTTGCGATCATTCATCCAGAGGTTCTCTCAGGTACGAAACACTATCCCTTCTATCTCTAGCGCCTCTGTCATTGTGGCATTCAGACAGGGTGTACGGGACAAGAAGATGTTGGAGAAACTGGCGATCAAGGAGATCACCAACGTCACGGAACTCTTCAGCTTGGTGGACAAATATGCCAGAGCTGCGGAGGGCCGTGAGATGCACTCCAAACCAACCTCGGAGGGTCACAAGAAATCCTCCAAAGAAGAAGCCGCTACCTCCGGGGGTGGCAAGAAGAAAAAGAAGACCAACGACAAGAAGAAGCCGTCGGCCGGCACATCCAACGTTGCAGCTACTGCAACTCTGGGTGGCCAGGGGCCATGCCCCGAGAAGCAACCTCGACCGTCTTCTGAAGACGGTGGCAAACCCAAAGTGTGGTGTCCCATTCACAAAACGGGCAGCCACAGTTTGGAAGACTGCCGGGAGGTCCAAAACCTTGCCGAGCGCTACAACAAGTGCCGGGAAGAATCTCCTTTCCGACAGAGGGAAGGAAAGCAAAAAGTCGACGAAGCTCCGGCTGAAGAGGAGTTAGGATTTCAGGATCCCAAAAAGGTCCTGAAGGCCGTTTACACCTCATTCGACGATGATTCTGACGTCTCTGACAACGAGCGTTGGAAGACCATGAACACCATTTTTGGTGGATCATGGGATATCACCTCTCGTCGCGTCATCAAGAATATGCGACGGGATATGGCCGCTGTAGCTCCTACAGTCAGGCCGGAACCTCATCGGAAGTGGATGGACACAGCCATCACTTTTGATGCTTCAGATTGCCCTCGGAGCATGGTTGGAGCAGGTCAGTTACCTTCGATGGTATCTGCTACCATCAATAACATCCAGCTCCACCATGTCATGGTAGACGGAGGTTCGGGGCTCAACCTCATTAGCTTCGAAGCTTTCACTAAGCTTCAGCTCTGACCTTCGGATCTCCACCCCTCTCGACCTTTCTTCGGAGTAGGTCCGGGGGCCATTACCCCACTCGGAGCTATTACTCTCCCCGTTACCTTCGGGACACGGGAGAAATACCGCACCGAGAAGTTGGTCTTTGACGTCGCTCAGATCAACTTACCCTTCAATGCCATCTTGGGAAGGCCTTCCCTGTACAAATTCATGGCAGCTCCTCATTATGGTTATCTGGTGTTGAAAATGCCAACACCAGTAGGCGTTCTCCGGATCCGCGAGGATCGTACTGCCGGAGTAACTGCACTGGAAGAACTCCATGCACTCACTACGGCGCAAGAGGAGAACTCCAGGCAGGAGCAAGCTCCAAAACCCCCGAGCATCCGTCAACGAGGCTCGACTTCTGCACCTCGAGTGCAGCCAAGCGGCGACACCGACATTCCCGTCAAAGTCGTCCAAATTGGTTCCGATGCCGCTCAGACCACCCGTATATCGGGGGGATTGAACGACAAATAGGAACTCGCGCTCATCACTTTCCTCCGGGCTAACGTCGACGTATTTGCCTGACAACCGTCACAAATGCCTAGGATCCCCAGGGAAGTGATTGAGCACAATCTGAAGATCTACCCCGACGCCCGGCCTGTGCATCAGAAGCCTCGGAAGCAATCCGTAGAGCGACAGAACTTCATCCGACAAGAAGTGAAGAAGTTACTCGAAGCCGGATTCATCCGAGAAGTCTTCCATCCAAAATGGCAGGCAAACCCAGTCGTTGTGCCCAAGGCCGGCGGGAAGCTTCGGATGTGCATCGACTACACCACACTAAATAAGGCATGTCCAAAAGATCCATTCCCACTACCTAAAATAGATCAGATAGTGGATTCCACCTCCGGGTGTGAATTACTGTGTTTCCTAGACGCATATTCTGGGTATCATCAAATCAGGATGTCTAGGGAAGATGAAGAGCATACTTCATTCATCACAGTAGATGGACTGTACTGTTACACAACCATGCCCTTTGGTCTCAAGAATGCAACTTCAACTTTTGTACGAGCTATGTACAAAACTTTTGAAGAACTCATTAGAGACATAGTGGAAGTGTACGTCGATGACATCGTGGTCAAGGTCAGGAACAAGGAGTCACTCCTTGACACCTTGCAGGCTGTCTTCGACAAGCTGCGGGCCACCCGCACAAAGCTAAACCCAGACAAGTGTGTCTTCGGGGTTAGCTCCGGAAAACTTCTTGGTTTCCTGGTAAGTCACTGGGGCATAGAAGCTAATCCGGCGAAGATTAAGGCCATTGAAGACATGCGGCCACCAACCCGCATCAAAGACGTCCAAAAGTTAACTGGATGTCTAGCAGCCCTCAGCCGGTTCATCTCAAGACTGGCGGAACGGGCACTCCCCTTCTTCAAGTTATTGAGGAAGTCCGGACCATTCCAATGGTCCGAAGAAGCAGAGAAGGCATTCCAGGAGCTGAAACAGTTCCTCACCACCCTACCAATTCTGGTAGCTCCGAACCCTGGTGAGCCTTTGTTGCTTTATATTTCAGCTACTGACGAAGTCGTCAGTATGGTTCTGGTTGCGGAGAGACCAGAACTACCCCATACTCAGGAATCCAGACCCCTTTGGGAGGGTCCGGAGGTTCCTGAAAGCGAGTCTGGGTCCCAGCTCCCAGATTCGAATCCACAAGAAGTCACTTCAGGAGACCCAGACCCCTTCGGGAGGGTCCAGGTCACTTCTGAAGAAGCTCCGGGTTCCTCCAGCCAGAACCCGGAGGTCCCCGAAGGAAATCCGGATTCCTCCGAGAGGATCCGGGTCAATGAAGAGGAAGCTCCGGACCCCTCCGAGAGGGTCCGGACCATTCAGCGCCCGGTGTACTTCATTAGTGAAGTATTACATGATGCCAAGACTCGATACCTAGAGGTGCATAAGCTGCTCTATGCAGTTCTTATTGCCTCTAGAAAGCTTCGCCATTACTTCCAAGCTCACAAAGTCTCAGTGGTGACATCCTACCCACTTCGAGCAATCTTGCACAATCCCAATTCAACTGGGAATATTACAAAGTGTGCAGCGGAATTGGCTGAATTTGATCTTGAATTTATTTCAAGACAAGCAGTCAAGAGTCAAGCATTGGCAGATTTTGTGGCAGAATGGACTCCCTCTCCATCAAACCATGGGGGCCCCAGTGAGCAGAAGACGGAGCATCAAGCTCCAGCCTTCACCGAGCCTCACTGGACCCTCTACTTCGACGGCTCCATGCAGAAGCAGGGGGCCAGAGCTGGAATCCTTCTCCCTGCACCGACTGGGGAGAAGGTGAAATACATGGTACACCTTGAGTTCAAGGCGACCAACAACATGGCAGAGTATGAAGCACTCATCTACGGACTAAAGGTGGCACTGTCATACGGTGTCAAGCAATTGCTGGTCAAGGGAGATTCACAGCTCATCATTAAGCATGTAAAGGGTGAATGTTCCTGCAATAATCTCCAGCTAGCTACTTACCTCCTTGAAGTCCAGAAGCTTCAGAAGGACTTCAAAGTCCGAGATCTCCACCATGTTCAGCGTGCCCATAACGCTGAAGCTGACGAACTCTCGACCAAAGCATCAAACGGAGCTCCGGCTCCTAACGGAATCTTTGTCCGGAGGTTGTCAAAGCCAACAGCTCAGCCTGCCGAACTGAGCGAAGGGGGCGAGATCAGCATACCGAAGCTGACAGTCCCGATGGCCCTGTTACCATGGCAGCCATCAAGGGTCGTAGGTGCTGCCGGGAGCTCCGAGCAACCCAGCACGCAAGACTCAAAAACTCAAGCTAGTTCCGATGCATGGATCTCGGAGATCCGGAGCTACTTGAAAGACAACATCCTTCCTGACGATGATGTATTCGCTGACTGGGTAGTCAGATTGGCTAAAAGATACACGCTGGTAGAAGGGGATCTCTACCGGTGCGGTGACAACGGCATCCTAATGCGGTGTATCACAAGGGAGGAAGGATGCGAACTCCTCGCAGAAATCCATGGAGGCGAGTAGGAACCACGCGTCTTCCCGCACGCTGGTTGGTAAAGCCTTTCGGCATGGCTTTTACTGGCCTACAGCGCTCCAGGATGCAACTGAGCTGGTGAAGAAATGTGAAGCATGCCAATTTCATGCAAAGCAAATTCACACACCAGCTCAGCCCTTACAAATGATACCTCCTACATGGCCCTTCGCTGTGTGGGGGATGGACATCTTGGGACCTTTCCCAAGAGCCGTCGGAGGTTACAAGTTCATGTACGTTGCCATTGACAAGTTCACCAAGTATGGTTCCATTCCTTGTCATCCTTCCAGATCTATATATGATCATGTATACGTTTTCGACATTCGTTCCATGGGCGTAGCTTCCAAACTACGTGTCATGAATTCCATGGGAGCTTTGCGGTTGACCTCTTATCATTATCTCAATATGATTCACCGTAGTGACTTTGCGGTTGGCACAGGGTGTAAATCCTTTGCCGGTGTGCCGACCGGTCCATAACGGTATGATCCACACCATTTGTCATATAGGCTTTTAGGTCTGTTAAAATCCCACCCCACTTAAATAGGATTTTAACTACTATGTTTTTTTGTTCATTAGTGTGGTTCATTATTATTGTTATTATTATTATTATTATTATTATTATTATTATTATTATTATATTTATCGATTTAAAATTTATTATTTGTAGTTTTGTGTTGTTGGTTTTGTTTGGTTTATTTATGCACTTAATTATTTATTTATTGACTTTGAGGATTAACTGGAGTACTTCGATCAAGACGGTTTCCTGCATGAGCAGTGTGCTTATGGTAAGCTCGAACAGGAATACACTCTTGAATGGGTATTGCGATGATCTAGTAGGAAAAAGGGGAGTGAAAGATCTTGTTTTGGTCGTTACTATTATCCTCACATATATACGTATGTATGTATGTATAGTTTAAATTTTATTTTATGTATTTTTTTGTGTACATTATATATATATATATATATATATATATATATATACATGCATTCCATATGTATTTATTTTATTAAACACCCAACTTATCTTCTTTCATTTGATTATTGATCTGTGTTGTATTAGAGCACACAATTTCACTCAATCAAAGAACCAAATGGAAATCGGCGAATCACACCCAAACATTACTAAATTACAAACTTATACATATTATACTATTAATCGTTCTATTCGTGGCTTACTCTATGTCACTATAGGCTAAACCATTCTACTCATGGACACTAAGGTCATTCTAGGATTCTATCGATGTGACTGGAGATGTAGGGTTGCACGTGCTTGCTCTTCCATAGATCGTGATGTCGTTCTTGATGCGTGTCGACGATGTCTTCGAGTAATGTTTGTAGAGTAACTGCTTTCTTTATCTTCATGCACCCTCTTGATTAATTAGAAGGATGTTTGGCTGATCGAATCTTCAAATGGTCTGGTGCGAATGCTGCATGGTTCCAACCTTGCGTATCGCGTTGGCGTCCATCTTACTCTTGAACGATCAAAGTGTGTTGGGTTGAGGTCAGTGACACTATCGAATGAAATAAAATAAGTTTTCAACATAGAAAGAGGTAAGTGCAGAAAGAACATAAGGAGAGGGAGAATCTTTCAAAAATAGTTTTATACTTTTCAAAATATATGTTAAGGAACTAGGATAACGCTAAGGTTTCGTCCTACAGCCAAGTATGTCTTTGATACCACTCTGTCAGGACCCGCCTTCCGAGGGTCCACTTGTGCATCCCGTACCAATCCCTGGATCAGTAGTTGGTACGCACAACAGAATAGATCAAGATCCATACAACGATTATTTATTTATAAACAGTATAAGTCTTACAAACATGATCTAGATTACATTGGGTGTGGTCGGAGATGACCACCAAAATAGAAGAAATCTTCAAAACAGCGGAGCAGAACGGTGCCATGCCCAACAGGCAAACTTGGGAAGTAGGACTAGACCTAGTCGTCATCCTCACACGCTTCAACTTCTTTGTCTTCTGATAAAACAACATATAAAGCAAGAGTGAGTACATAAGGTACTCCGCAAGCCCTAACACTACTCAAGGGGAGGTGTATCATGCATTGGGGCTTGTAGCAAGGAGAGACCATACGGCTTAGTTTTGCCAAAAAGCATTTTATAACGGTTCTCTTTGAAAAGAGTTTTGCAATAAGAGGGAGAGGTAGTTGAATCAGTATTATTAAATTTGGCGGGCCCTGGGGGAGTTTCAGACCATCCCGCCAGTTCCCTCACTTTTATATGAGTCTTCGGACCCAAGGCCCTAACGACTCTGGCACGCATGCCAACTCTTTCCCAAAACACGGCGGCCTCGGCCACCCACACACACTTCAAGGAGATGTGCTAATACTAATCAATAGGAGTCCAAATCATAGTGTGCCAAGACTGTGACAACAACTATCCGAATAGATTAAGACTCTGCAGAGTTTGTACACTTTACCCACAGGCTACGTACTCCGGATCAGAGAGTAACGTAACACTCATCCCATCTTCCCCGAGTAACCCCACATTCACACCTCGGCCTGACGCAGGGGCTATTCGGGCATTAACTACCCAGCCAGACACCAGACGACTCTCAGTCTTCATGCCATTTCCTGGTCCACCGTACCCTCCATGGCTCTACAGGTTTTCTCATATGGCAGTCATCAGATAGGGAGAGTCTCGCCCATACAGGTTCCGTGGTTGTAGAAAATCACTATGTTGAGTTCAAATGAACCGGTCCTTATATTGGTGAGGCGGCTCCATCCGTCCTTGGCTAGAGGACTAGTTCGGAACACACAACATCGAACTAAACTAAAGTACTCAGCACAAGGCTAGTCCGGAAAACATGCTCATCGGACTATTACTGAAGCACTCAACGCCAATCGGTGGATTACACCGAATACACAGCCGCAGCTGGTATACCTCTTAGGGAGCCCGCGACATCCCATCACCATACCCGCCTCGACCACCCTTCCCCCTTCGCACACACAGTTCATTAATATCCCACCCATATCCTAACTCACACCACCAAACACCTTTTAACATATTTCACAATCATGTATACAGTGTGTTGTGGTTCACGATGTGAACATCGCAGGGGTTCCTAAGCATAGTACTAACAAGGAGGTGCTCACATCACTGCTATAGCGCAGTGATGAAGCTGTTAGGTTGTCAAGGGCTTGTGTTGTCAAGGTCAAGGAGGTGATTGTGATAGTCACTGCTATTATCGTAACTGATACAATGTCTTGTTTCAAGCCATTGATAGCGAGTAACTTATGTGTTACTATTCATCTTTGGCTAGTAGCTGACACCGATACTCAGTCATCAACATAGCTCATGCTACCACATCAAGTGGTTCATAGCATAACAATATTTTAAAATATACATACAATCATGCAATAAAAACAGGTCATAGGTGCGATTGCAAAACATAGGTGAAATATGATCAAGGAGTTAGAGCTTGCCTTTACGATGGTTTATCGAAGTCTTTGTCCTGTTCTTCATGATTCAGGTCTTGAATATCTCTTTTGCGAACTCTTCGTTTACTAAGTACGAAGCTATACGAATAAATATAAAACATCGATAAAGATTCGAGAAATCCAAATAGAAATCCAATAAACATGAGCAGTCATTCAATAACGCGGTTAGTAAGATTGTTATAAAATTTATTGGAGAATACGCCATTCTACTGGTGGCTATTTGGAAACACTACTGTTTCATTGGTTAACTAAGTGGCCATTGAAAGGATATAAATGTTTTATCAGTCTTCTTAGTTGTTACATGGTTTATGAAGTTTAAAGTGAGCTCACTAGTTCATAAGGTAAATTACATATATTGTGATCAATGAGTCAAATATAATTTCTATAATTCTTTTCTATCTTCATAATATGATATTTGCTAAAGTCCTAGTAATGTGAGTCTCACGTATTTTATGGACTAAGCATGAGTCCTAACGTGCTTGTACGTAAGGCAACATTCTGGTAAGGACCAGTGCGTGACTTATCAACCCATTCTTCCTACTTTATCATTTTCCTAATATACTCTAAATGTTGTGAAGTTATTGTGGGATTCCTTTAATGCATATTTGTTAGGACTCCATGGGATTATTGTTGAGACTCTATTCAATTTAGAGCTTGCTTGTGAGTTCTATTACTCATCAGTCTTCTAATTATTTTCTATAATTCCACCATTTAGTTTATTATCCTATATGTTATTTTAATCGATTACTGTTTCAAGGTCCTAGTGATATATTCCTAGAATGTTTTGAGGGTCATTTATGGAGGAGACTTTTATGTCTACCTTACTAACTGGGATTATTCACTTGATTTTCCTATGTGAATGATAGTCAATTCCCTACCCCATATTTCATATTAGCCAATTTCTACTTACAATATATTATATATGCCTAGTAATATTTTCTAATGATCTTTGGGTAGTTACTTGTGATGGGGTTTGGTCTATTTAGGCTTTTTACTAACTATCGGTGATTTAAACAGTTTCCTATAAGGAGGATAGTTATTTTACTACTTTATATTCTATATTGGTTGAATACTATTTTTAATTACATTATATATGCCAATTAATATTCATAATACTTTTTAGATATTCACTCGTGGTGGGTTTATCAGATCGGGAGGCTAAATATTGACTTTCCCCAATTTTCTAGTTAATCAAATAGTTTTCACTGGTTAATAATATGTCTAACATTTCCTATATATTATTTGTGTCACTAAGTACTGGTTTGTTCCCTAATAGTCACTAAATAATTTTCGGGAAATTCCTAGAAAGTTGTTAATAAGGGGTTTATCCTTTTAGAGTCTAAACATAATTCCGCATTAGTCTCCTAATTGATTATTTCATGTTTGTGAACCAATAATATCTAACACAATATATACAAGCAATTCATATGGTAATCACTCCTATTATGTACTAAAAGCAATTAAGGATTTTTAGGGAATTTTCCAGATTTTTCCTAACTAAGAAAATGTATTTTCTATTTCTTTGGGTACACTAGGGGGTGCACCTAGCATTTTACTGTGGCTTTGTGGCTTTCAGGCTAACAGTGAGTCTCATTGTGGTCAGTGTGTGTGCACATAGCAGTTTCCGCTTTGGACACGTAGGACCCAGGCAACAGTGACCTGTGGGTCTTTGGCCTTCGTGGACCGAGTCCACTCGACCGTGGGCTGCATGGTGGCGCTGAGGTGGCTGGTGGCATTGACGTGGCGTCCACATGGCGCTGGTGTGGCAGCCATGTGCGTGCCACGTAGACACAACACAGGCAAAACAGGGGAGGCGACGGGAACGACGGCCACAGGAGCTCGCCGACAGCGGCGCACTGCGGGACTACGCGTGCGCTTGGGTCCTCACTGATAAGGGATGTCATGCACGTGTTCCCTAGCATATGTAAGCTCCCGGTGAGCTCATCCAGGCCGGAGCGGTGCCGAAGGCAGCCGGCGACGGCGCACGGCGGAGGGAGGCGGTGGCGCTCAGCGAAGGAAGTGTGGGTGCAGGGTTTCGAAGCAAAAAGTTGTCGGGGACGTGTGCTAGTGTGCGGCGAAGCTGGCGGTGTGGTCACATCGGATTGGGTGACGCCCACAGCGGCCGATGGTGTGCAACGGCGGTCGCGCACGGCAGCACGTCGTCGATCCATTCGTGTGGGATACAACCTAACGAGGCGGCTTGCCGGTGACACGTTCTAGCATGTGGGGGAAGTGTTGGGGCACTCTTCCAAGCCGGGGAGGTCTCCACAGCGGCCGTCGGCGTGCGCTAGCGGCAGGGGACAGTGAGGGGCGGCGCGAGGATGGCGCAGACGGCGGTGGCGGGCGTGCGCCCGTTTCTGGCAGTTTGGTGTTGCCTAACGCACTACTACAATAAGCCTCATCACAGGCGGCTCCAAACCTATTATCACAAACGGCTTTTAAAACCACCTGAAACGAAGAGCCTGTGATAATCTGCAATTTCACAGGCGGAGAAGTGATACCGCCTGTGAAGACAAATTATCATAGGTGGTTCTTTACTTAGGCTAGCCGCCTGTGAAGATATTTTATCACAGACGGGTCGTGCAGCATATATAACCGCCTGTGATAAATGTCTTATCACAGGCGTATATTGAAGCATAACTAACCGCCTATGATAATATGTCTTCACAGGCGGGTATTGAAGCATAACTAACCGCCTATGATAATGGTGTTATCACATACGGACGTTTACCTACATCAGCCATCTGTGAAGACCTTTTAACATAGCCGGTTTCTACCATAACAGTCACCGCCTGTGAAAATAAGGTTATCACAGATTGTTCTTTACTTGTATCTAGCTGCCTGTGATAATTCTTTTTCACAGTCATGCCTAGCCGTTGGTTAATAACCGCCTATGATAAGGTATAACCTATGCAGTACTACTGCTGTTATTTCTAATTTCCAGGTCAATTCAATATAATCACAGAACAAAAAACAACAATATCATCACAGAACAAAAGTCAACAATATTATCATCACAGAAGTCAATTTCACTAAAACAATATATATATGTACAAGTTACAGATACAATTCATCTTAAAGTTTACAAGTTTTCACTAAAAACTGTTTCTATTGGCATAGTCACAAAGTTCTGGCACATCAGCTGCTGCACAATTCTTATCAAAGAACTTCCCTTTTTTATGCAAAATTTCACGACGAATGAACTGATAGAGTTCAGCAGCAATCCTATCGGCTCCTCCACTAGGAATACTTCTACAAACCGGCCATTCTTCGTTCAGATTCTTCGTGTGCTGCAATATAACACATAACAAGGTTTAGAATGTATTGGTTTGGACAATCTCAAAGTATAGATCAAAGTGAGAGTATACAGGAATTTATTTGGTATTTTTGGAGCAGTTGTACTATGAGCAATTGAATTTTGAAGTTGGAATCAAAATATGAAAATAATGTTTCTAGTAATATTGAACAGCAGAGAATATAAGCATTAAACTATGCTAGTTACAATGAAAATGAAACACAAAAGTAAGAAAATAAGGTATCGACATTAAGGATAACTTACATCCTCACGATTCACTCTATATACGCCGGCGGTCCGAAGATGCTCGCATACATAATACCCGCCTAAGACACTCCCAGCAGGCTGCTTCGGACAAGCATAATACATTTTAATGTTCAATGCATTTGTATTAGGAGGTCTCTGACCGCCAAGCTGTTTCGCGTAAAACCGCCAAGCGCTGTAATACAGGAAATGTCATATAAAACTTGTCAACACATTCTAAATGTGTGTAAATTAAAATTATTGAATAAACGTACAGTTTCAAAATGGAAAGGAAATCTTTGTAACGATCTGGTGAGAAATCGGCCGAGTCCAAGACTGTTGCCATTCCCTGCGTTGGCTTGCTGAAGATCATTATGTAGTGATTAGTGCAAACATACAAACACACGTGTTAACAATTACCAATAATTGCTATTTCAATGTCATGTGTCGAACTTACTCGAAGTGGTATGGAGCCTTTACGAAGTCCTTGCCGTCTCTGACAAAGTTAAACATTGCATGTCCTATGTAAGCTGCAACTTCTGTCTTTTATCCTTCATAAGTTTTGCAATTGCTTTTTCAAAATCTCTTTTGTTCATGTGTTTGTACTGTCCTCAGTCTCGATTCGCCTGGACGTCGAATAGCGACTTTGCAATCCTAGTAGGGTCAAGGATACCTGTCTTGTGCTCCAACTTTTCATTATCCATGTATTGCATCCTATTGAAGAAGTCCAGAATTGTTATAATCTCATGAAATGCGTATGCGTGTAGTAAGAAAAGCAAATACAAAATATTAGAGCACTTACAAGCACCAGACGAGCAGCAGGTTGATTTCGAGCATGCCCCGATGGAAAAGGGAATGCAACTCTTCAAATAAAATAACTCGTTTATCTACTCCAGTGCTCCAGAATGCTGCTTTTGGAATAAAAAATGTGACGCAATTAAGACCATATTTTGTGCTGGCACTGATGTACCACTCATGCATTCTTCTGAGCTGGACGGATTGTTTGCTAAGTTGTACGGATGTCATGAACGGCTTTCCATTCGCAAATTTAGGAGGAACATCCTCAAGCTTGTATATTGGAACTCCTGGTTTAACTAAAGCCGCCCGCCGATTATACATGACACCGTCTTCTTCCCACTCCTCGATATCTTCTAATGCTGGCTCATGAGAAGAACGATATGCACTCGATTTTCTAATATTTTCCTTCATAGCTTCCAAATAATTTGACACTTCTGATGAAGGTTTATTAATTTCGTATGAGCTAACTTTGATAGGCACTGATGATCGAGGAGTAGTCGTCGGAAGTTGGACACTGGCTTGTTGTTGAACCTATTGTTCAACTGATTGCTCTTTACTCCCAGCAGTTGGCTCTAGTACTACTTCAAGCTGTTGCTCAACTGGTTGCTCTTTACTAGCAACAACTTGCCCTGGTACTGCTTGAAGCTATTGTCCAACTTGTTGCTCTTGGATATCATCCTTGCTGAGACATAGGGGGAGTGGATCTTCCCGGAATGGGAGTGGATCTTCATGCACTTTCGCCTTAGAAGATGGGGTTGCAGTATTTGGAGATGCGACGGGGCTAGAAATTGGCTCATCGTCCAACACGATATCGCGTCAGTGCCAAATGATTAATTGGTTGATAGCCTTCCCCAGAGTCGCGATCCCCTCAGGTGTGACGTGGTCTATTTCATAATCTTCATAATCATTATCAATGATTTGAAGAACTTGCACCACAGCATAATACAACGGAAGTGGATTCCCGTTGAAGTCACGATCAGGCTTTGCCATAGCAGTGGCAACCTGTTTGGTTTTGTTCCCTGCTCTGCCTATCGGGACAAGAAGACGACAAGATTTGTCGTTAGCAATATCATCGACAGGGAACTTATGGGTTGACCCTGAGCTTGGCACGGAACCAATGCTGCTATGGTAGGCAGTTGGAGATACTAATTGCTCCTTTTGCACCGGAACCATCACTGTACTCGGTGCCACTAATTGTCCTGATTGTCTAAGTTGTTCCATTATTTCTTGCATATTTTCTTTGACCTTTTGAGCAATCGTTTCATCAAGTGTTTTCTTAAACTTCTCACGTCTTCTATATGTGTCTTTATCTTTAGGGAAACCATCTAGCCAAGACATTTGAGAAGAGACCGCTCGAACCCATCCGCTGTGTTCAGGATTTCCTAAGATAGCGGTAAGTTGGTCATTCTCCCTCTTCGGCTTGAAGAGACCCTTCTGTTGCTTTTCAATTACTTCTTTCATTTTATCCTCTACTTCATTCAGAGAGTCGGGCTTTTCAAGTTTGCCCTCGCTGGTCAAACCTGACCGAGCAAAGACCCAGCGTTGGGTTCGCTCATTGCACCCTTCTAATGGGTGAGGATTGCCCTTACTGGTAATTTCGTCTAATATCTTATTCCATTTCTGGACTTTGGAGGCATATCCGGCAGACCCCAAGAGATGATGATATTTGTTCTTTTTTGCAAGCTCTGACCTAGTTGCACTTAGAGCTTTAGCATCAGGTGTGCTCTTTTAACGAACAAACTCTTGCCACTGAGCTTGTGTGATTTTTCCCATCTTCCTCGGGCTAGGGACCTTATCGGCCTTAACATAAGCATTCTTTTCACTCTTCCAGCATCAAAACTTCTTACCGCAAGATACCAATGTTGCTTTCTTTACAGCTTCTTCTGTGCCTTTCGGGAACTTGAATTGTTTCTTTATCTTTTCCCACAACTCATTCTTGGTCTGCTCGGGTAATTTCCTCCAATTCTCGGTTGTGATCGGCACAACCTCCCTAACAAGAAAACCGCATGCATTACGGTACTTGGTAACTGAATCCAGTGGTTCTTGGGGAAGCCCACCCGGACCGACCCTTGTTATGTACATGATGCGGTCCAATGGACCCTTATTGGGACCTCGTTGCCCTCGTTTCCGCTTGAGTGAAGCTGAGGATTCATCCATTGGAGAACCTTCTGCGGTTTTAGGAGCCGATGTCACCTCATTGTCTTCACGATTAATCTAGGTAGAAAAAAAAATATAAGACTTTGTATACTTGACAACCAACATTAACTTGAACTGCTGAAGTTAAGATTCGTGATCCATACCTCGTCGGCAGGATCATATTCCGGGTCTAGATCCACTGAAGTCTTTTTAATTTTTATATTAGGAAAAGGATCTGATGGACTGTGATAGGAGCCTGAACTGCTGGAGTCAGTAAACTCCATATTGTCTTCTTTGTTGTTACTACCAGGACCAGTCTTCTTAGGGCTTTCCATGCTAGATCTAATAAGACAAAAAATCTAATAAATGGCATATTAACTCTACATGAAGTGTTGCATGAAGAAAAAGATGGAAGCATTCTAGAATTTGACAAGACATTCTAGGGTTTAAGGCGACTGACCAAAAGGTTCCTATACATTGCGAGGGTGACAAGCATGTTAAAGTTGATCACCAGCAATGGCAATTTTTATCTTTTTATTCTAAATAGGCTAGCTTCATTCAGAGTAGCTGCAGGCGAGAAGAGACACTCTTTTTCAGCGATCATCTCTACAACCGTGGGATTTGCACGGTAAAAAAGATAAAAGACCCACATTCTCAACGAATCAGCAATCCAGAAACATTCGCCAAAATCTAATCCCGGTGTGCCCGGCCGCACCAAATGGGCTCATCATGGCAGCAGGTTCAGCCATCATGAAAGGCATTACGTACCCCACATATGATGGCACCAAGGATTTCTGGGATGGTCAATTGTCCTGGATGTTTAGAAAACAGGACAGGGAAGTCGACGCCTCCTATAGTGATAAACTTGGTGAGTTCTAGAGGTTCACGAGGTTTAGGTGGCTTGATCAAGTCTGGGCATATGAAACCTTTGGTGGAATATTTCTGATAGGATGGGATTAACCAGGTCGAGGGATTGGGGGCTTATTTTTGAAATCCCCCTTCATGTGACTCCGAATCCTATATGGATTGTAACTCAATTCATACTAGGACTAGGACTGGTTCCTAAACTGAATCTGACTCCTAACTCTATTCAGAGTAGGACTCTACTAATATCGTTAAGGACGAAATCTGCTTTATCTAGAATAATCATATACCCCTAGACTGGTGTTTCCGCAACTTTGTCCAAAGTCCAAGTTCGATTCCTCTACTGGGTGCACCAGATACCCAGATCATTCAACAAAAATGAAGTCCCAATATATCTAGTTTGATACAAATGGTGCTAACAAATCATAAATGGGTACATAAACTTTTTTACTGTGAAATGCCTTAATATTAAGCTGAGTTCAATAATGGGATACATAATTGTTTTAAAGCATGCAATCCTTCTGTAATTCTTCACATCATCATGATTGAATAAGCTATTCAATAAACAAACTCATAGTCATATAACAACTACACTATCAGCAAGAATTATTTAACATTGTAATATATCATTCTCCAAAGGATAAGATACATATATGTTTATTGTACGTTTTCATGTATTTCAATTTGACCATTGTACTAAAAAATGCAAATCGTAGCCACTAATTTCGTTCAATTGTGCCAATATAGCCATTATCATCACAATCCTACGTATTTGAGTGACACATCTTTTGTTTGGCATCCAGCACCGCTAGAAGATGGACACACCTACTTCCAATAGAGTTCTCATTGCAGTTACCCCCTCAACCTAACTCATTTTGTGTATCGAGTGTGAGTCACCATGAATATTCCAGTTCATTACGTATTCGAATTCCGGTCAGGTGAGGACATTGGGTTGCTGGAACTGCTGTTGCGTAGAATTGATGGAAGTACACCGACAACCCAAGGATGCCTACCCACCGAACCCTAACCAAAGATGTCACCGAACTTGACAGTTTTTCGAATTCCACCGAACCCTAACCAAGGATGCCTACCATTTTCCAATTCTCGAACCCTAACCAAGGATATGCAAGGCGGCGGCGAGGGCGGGGAGGGAGGCGGCACGGTGAAGGAGGATGGAAGGTTGAAGGGTTTAGGGTTTACCTTGAAGCTCGGCGGCGAAGGCAATGGCTTCACTCGGCGTACTTGGAAGTGACGAGGGCGAAGCTCGGCGGCGACGGTGAAGCTCAGCGACGGCGAAGCTCGGCGGCGTACCTGGAACTGACGAGGGCGAACACTTGGCGGCAAACGAAATTTTGGCAGCCTAACGGCGTCTAAGTGTTTTGCCCGGGTTAGGTTTTTCCAACGCTGCTGAGGGGTATATATAGACTCCCATTTTCCCAGGCGGATTTTAAGTACCGACCGCCTGAGAAGATTGTTACATCAGGCGGGTTTTACTTACCAACCGTCTGAGAAGATACAATTATCTCAGGCGGTTGGTTAGTAATACCCGTCTGAGATAAACATCTTCTCAGATGGTTTTTAGTTACCAACCGTCTGTGAAGATAATTACTTCTTCTTAATTAATATGTGTTCATAATTTGATGAACGCCTACATAAAGACCCCTCACCAACCGCCTGTGAGGTTCTTAATTAATATGTGTCAACGACCGTGCGCGACCTTTGTTTTCCCCGAGGCGCGACCTTTCAATGCGCGGTAAACCAACTGCTCCATCTTCCACTCCGCGCGGCCTTAAAGACGCGCTATCACCCGTTAGTTCTCCACAAGCGCATCGCTCACTTTGAATCCTCTTGTTTTCTTCGTCTTCCTACGCTCCGACGACCCAACACCACTATGGCCGACCTTCCGCCGCCAAGCCCTCCGAGGGAGCCACCTTGCAAGAAACTATGTTGCAGCTCCCCCGAGAAGATCAACACCGAGCAGCGCCTCCTCATGGCGTGAGAGGCGTAAACAATACGTCTCGCACCATGAGTGCCTTGGGGCTGGGTACCCTTCCAGAGTATCCTGGAATGGGTACCATCGGCCACTACCTCTACGCCCTCACGGGGGTGTCTGATTGTCTCGACATTCTGTTCATGACGATGGCCCAGGTTCTTGGCCCCAAGGGCCGTAGAACGCTGGTGGAGGCGACGGCTAGCAACTTCGGGGTTGCACCGCCGGTACAGCCGGTGCAGCCGGCCCTGTCTCCTGTTGCACCGGTGCTGGAGTTGCCGCCGGAGGACGAGGAGGAGGAGGAGGAGGATGAAGAGGAGTAGTAATAGGAGTAGGATTTAATTAGTTTTTCTCTTTGTTGTTTTTAGTTGCTTCTGTTTTGTAAATATTGTTAATGAATGAAATATATCTTTGTTCATCTATGTGATTGAATATTACTTGTGTATCTTGTGTGTTCTTGTGTAAATATTTTGCATCTTGTGTGTTCTTTTGTGGGATGTGTGATTGAATATTGTTAATGAATGAGTATATTGTGTAAGACCTATATGTGCTGAATACATTGGCTTGTAGTGAATACACTTGGCTTTGATGATAAAAGTTTTAAATATCACCAAAACACCTTTTTTGTCAAGGTCCGACTCTAGCTCCGAGCTACAGCAAGGTCTGTCGGTAGGTCCGGCTTGTTTTGGGTAGCTCCGGCTACGTTAGATGCTAGGTCTGGCTTCTTGGTAAGGTCCGACTAGCTTTGGTTAGCTCCGGTGAGTTTTATCTTTAGCTCCGGCATGTCTTTGTTAGCTCCAGCATGTCTTTGTTAGCTCCGGCATATATTTGATAGCTCCGGCATATATTTGATAGCTCCGACATATACTTGATAGCTCCGGCATGCTTTTGCTAAGCTCCGACGTACTTTGTCTAGCTCCGGTTTTGGGTTGACTAGTTTTGACTAGTTTTTGGTAAGCTCCGGTGCTAGGATCTACTAGTTTTGGAAAGCTCCAACGCTAGGTTCTACTAGCTTTTGATAGCTCCGGCTCAAGCTCCGGGTTGCTCTGGCAAGGTCCGAAACTTGACCTAAGTGCTTCTGCTTTTCATTTGCAATGTTTCGTACTTGCTTTACATTGTTGGAAAGATTGCTTAGTATTCATTTGCTAAGTTTTTGGTGCGTTTTGGATGATATGGTTGATATCGTTTCTACTGTGGTTTTGCAACATGCTTATGTGAGGTTCTCACGTAAGGTGTTGTGTTCGGAAACTTGAGTCAAGTCGAGGACTTGGGCTCGTATGGATTGTTTGTTTGTTCATGTGCAGGTGTTGCTTGAGTTCAATTCATGGCTGGTGACAGGATCCATTGGACTAGTCTCAGGAGGAGATGAGGTTCCAACAACCAAGTTCGGGAGGAACTGTGGTTGAGTGGGTCAGGAGGTCGCGCAGGATGATTGAATCAAGGGCAGTGCATATGAAGGTCGAAGGAAGGTGTTCGCACGTATGCATGAGGTGCATGAAGTGGCAATATTCTTCTAGAGACGGATTATGGAAGGAAGATCTGATCGGAAGGATCGGATCGTATCGGTTGAAGACTTAGGCTGCTAGCTGCGTCGGTTATGGCTCGGTATGGAAATATCGAGTTGGTTATGTTAGGATTTTGTGTGGGTCACGAATTTGAGTTGTTTAGGAATGTGGGATACGTTCCTAAGGTGTTTGGAAGTCTTAAGATTGCTTCCATCTGCGTATAGAAGAGTCCTAAGCAGTTATGGAAAGTTCCGATTGTGATCGGATTAGGATTGGAGTCCTAGTTGAGATTGGGATGGCCTAAGCGCTGGTTATATAAGCGAGGGAAGGCCAAAGCTCGTGAGAGACGACTTTGGGGCTGTTCCTCTTGTGTTCTATTGAATAAAATTCGTAGTTTGAAGGAACTTTTGTGCCTTGTTCGTCCGACTTGTTCCAGACAAGTTTTACTCATCGAGTTTCTGGACAGCACTACCTTTCATCGGTGGTTTTAACATAACTCGAGTTTTAAAGATCCAATTGACGTGATTCTTTTTGGGTTGTCTTCACAACTTGATTGTCTATCATCTGTCAAAATTTCACGATCATTGGATTTGTGGTTTCTGAGTTACACGAGTTTCTTTGCAGCATTCCAAAAACTGTTTTTCTCGAGTAGGTCAGATTGACCATAGTCTGATCTTTCGATCATAACTTGAGTTTTTCTCGACGGATTTGAGTGATTCTTCTTGTGTTGACTTCTTGACTTGATTCTCTCTGATATATATCACTTTTGTCACGGTAAAACACGTTTAGATTAGTCTCATATACGATTTCTTTAACATATCGTTTTTCTGCCGAAAGGGTTTGGGGTTTTATTGTTTCCGCTGTGTAAGATTTTTAAATCTACCATTCACCCCCCTCTAGTAGCTTTTCACGTGCTCTTTGGTCCTACAATTGGTATCAGAGCCACGGTGCTCAAATCTTTGTGATTTGCACGTGTTTTTGACTAATCATCATGGAGAAGTACTCCGCCAAACCTTGTGTGTTTGCTGGTATTGATTTTCAGGTTTGGAAGGCACGCATGGAGGCCTTCATCCAGGCGCAAGGCTTCGCAATATGGGAAAAGGTGTACAAACCTTATGAAGTCCCGCCTAACTATCAAGTTACGACTACGAACCTCCGAGACATCGACAACAACAACAAAGCCCGAAACTTGATCATCCAAGGACTCACTTAAAGCGACTTTGATCGTGTCGCGCACCTCCGGTCAGCATACGATGTTTGGAGAGCTCTCTGTGATTATCATGAAGGCTCCAACACAATCAAGGAGGTAAAACAAGATATGTTCAAAAAGGAATATATGCGTTTTGAGATGCAACCAGGTGAGTCTATCGATGACCTTTTTGCTCGTTTCAATAAAATTCTCAGCAACTTACATAGTGTCAATGTAAATTTTTCTGATGCTGAGAATGCTAGACAACTTCTTAGTGCATTAGACATGTCAATTTGGGAGATGAAAGTAACATCTATTCGTGAATCAACTGTCATGAGTTCTCTTACATTAGATGTACTTTATTCTAAACTAAAAACTCATGAAATTGACATCCTAGCACGTAAGAACCCAAACAAGTCTATTGCATTTGTCTCACAACGTGATATGTCTAGCTCCGGCCAATCATCATCCTGCAATACTCTTGCTTTATTGTCCTCACTAACCCTGGAACGGATCGAAGAATTTCCAGAAGAGGAGTTGACACTCATCTCTACTAGATTCTCAAAAGCATTGCAAAATGTGAGAACTAGAAGGAGAGGAAGCTCCGGACCTCAACGCTGTTTTGAATGTGGTAAAGCAGGACACTTTCGTACAGAATGCCCTAACCTTTCAGGTCCAACCACCCGGGGAGAAAAACAAAGCAAGGTTCGGACCTCCTCTGGAAATTCCAACAAGAAAAAGAAGGGTACCATAGGACGCAAGATGATTAACAGCTTCATCACCGCACTTCAAGAACTTAGTTCAAGTGATGTAGACTTTGAAAGTGATGAAGATGATGACGATCTGGCCAACTTATGCTTCATGACGGGCAAAACAAGATCAAGATCAAGTCAGGAGGATGCAGAACACAGCAGTGAAGACGATGAGGTATGTTCTACCTGCAATGAAATGTGTGGTGCTATTTATCGTGCAACTATTATTATCAAGAAAAAGGACAAAAAGCTTAGGGATAACGCTGCTAAAATTGAATCACTAGAATCTGAAATTAACCGTTTAAAAACTTTGATTCCTAGTGATGATGCATGTCCCTCATGTGACTTAATCTATGAACAATTGTCCACATTAAGAAGTGCACACTCCTCCATTCTAGATAGACTTGATGAAGAAATTGAAAAGAACAGAGAGCTTGCTGCACTTAATGATAAAAACTTAAAAGATGCTTCTTGTTCTACATATGATTTGCATTGTTCTGCATGTGAAAATCTTGATAAGAAACTAAAAGATGCAATGAATGAAATTTTCATTCTGAACAATGCTTTACGATCTCATGAAGTTAAAAATTGTTCCAATTGCAAACTAAAAGGAAAAACTTCATGTGCAAACTGACTAGACTTGTCTAAGAAACTTGATGACATGAATAGGACACTAGGTCGGTTTTGTAATGGGAATAAGAATCTAAATTTGCTGCTGAATTCTTCCAAGTCTTGCAAAGATAAAACTGGTTTAGGTTTTGATTCTCTTGTTCATGCTAAGGCACATCCACCTAAAATTGTAACGTCATTAGGAAGTTGTTTGATTCAAACAGTTCCTAAACAAAAAAGAAGTGGTTTTCAAATCTGCAGGAGTGCTTTCTAATTCTGTTTCTAATGTTGGGTGCTCATCGAGACATGATTACAAAATTAAGTTTCATTGTACCTACTGTGGTAGAGATGGTCATGTCATAGATTTTTGTTTTATACTAGCTAAACAACAGAAAAGGGAAAGAATGTCTGCTAGATCTCATAACCTTAATGCTAAACCGAAAATTAGAAACATGCAACCTGCTTTAATGAGTCAGAAATTTGAAAAGGTAGCTTCTGGAACTTTTGGCAAGAAATCTACAAAGGCAGCTCCGGTAGTTCTGATAGCTCCGAGAGGTCCCGGATCTTCTGTTGTTCCCTCTGGAGCTTCAGCTTTTGCCTCTGGACCTTTTGCTTTTACCTCCGGAGCTACTGGTTTTTGTGCTAAAAGAGTTAAGAATAGAAAACCTCAAACTTCGACTCATAAACCTGCTGTTTTATCTCAGCTTTCGCGTGTTTTTCCTACTGCACGTCGTGTGACTCAGTACTGGATACCTAAATGCCTTTTGACTAACCCCAGTATTGAGTCATCGACGTATTGTGGTTCTATGTAGGTTACACATTTGAGGAAGGAGAACATTTGGATTGTGGATTCAGGTTGCTCATGCCACATGACCGGTAACAAAGATTGGTTCTCCTCCCTCTCTTTTGTGTCACGTGTAGAAAATGTTACTTTTGCCGATAATTCTTCAACTCCTATAATTGCTAAGGGTTCGGTTAAAGTAAATGATCACTACACTTTGAAGGATGTGGCACTTGTCAAAAATTTGAAATACAACTTGCTTTCTGTTTCACAATTGCTAGATGAAAATCTAGAAATTATTTTCAATAAAAACTGCTGCAAAGTTGTAGGTTCAAATAGTGAGCTTATTTTTAACATGTCTCGGTTTAGAAGAGTTTTTAAAGCTGATTTTGATATGTCTTCCTCTAAGCATAGGTGTCTAGTTGCTAATGATTCAAAGGACTTATATTTTTGGCATCGTAGACTTGGTCACATAGGCTTTGATCACCTAACGCGTGTTAGTGCTCTTGATCGCATACGTGGGCTGCCTAAGCTTAAAGGGGACAAAGAAATTGTGTGCTCTTCTTGTAGACATGCTAAGATGGTTGCAGGTTCACATACTCCTCTCACAATGATCATGACAACTGAACCATGTCAACTTTTGCATCTTGACACCGTAGGACCTTCACGTGTTCAATCCTTCGGAGGTAAATGGTATGTTCTTGTTATCGTTGATGATTATTCTAGATACTCCTGGGTTTACTTTATGGCATCTAAGAATGAAGTTTTTAGTCACTTTAGAACTTTATTTCTTAGATTATCAATTGATCACCCAGGATCATTAAAAGCAATTAGAAGTGATAATGGAACTGAATTTAAAAATCAATCTTTTGATCACTTTTGTGCTGAAAATAGAATAGATCATCAATTTTCCTCACCATATGTACCCCAAAAAAACGGTGTTGTAGAAAGAAAGAACAGAACCTTAGTTGAGATGGCTAGGACTATGCTTGATGAATATCAAACTCCTAGTAAATTTTGGGCTGATGCGTTAGCAACCGCTTGTTATGTCTCAAATCGTGTTTTCTTGCGTGCTAAGCTAGGTAAAACACCATATGAGCTCCGGTTTGGACATAGGCCTAGAGTTACACACTTTCGGGTCTTTGGTTGCAAATGCTTTGTTAAGAAACATGGTAATCTTGATAAATTTGAACCTAGATCTATTGATGGCATGTTTCTTGGTTATCCATCTCATACTAGAGGCTACCGTGTGCTT
The DNA here is from genome assembly GCA_036927565.1 of Tuctoria greenei. Taxonomy (NCBI): domain Eukaryota; kingdom Viridiplantae; phylum Streptophyta; class Magnoliopsida; order Poales; family Poaceae; genus Tuctoria; species Tuctoria greenei. Next base: position 120,965,814 of record JAYESD010000010.1, on the reverse strand, counting down.
TTACTTGACACTAACAAAATTGTGGAGACTTATGAAGTGTCTTTTGATGAAGCTAGCCCAGGTACTAGCTCCGGTGTTGCAGGACCAGATCCATATCCTCAGGGGGAGGGTATTTTCGAAGATGAAGAAGAGCCGGTGATACTGCCTGGTAGTTCCGAAGCTGACACGTGTCCAGCTCCGGACATTGAACAAGCTCCGGCTATCACCTCTGCTGGTCCTGATCGTCCAGAAGTCACAAGCTCATCAATCTACGATGAACCTAATGAAGAAGAAGCTTGTGAGACATCTGTTCCCCTACGTTTTTACAAAGATCATCCCCCACAACAGATGATTGAAAGCTTGCACGAACGAGTCACACGGTCCAGGTTTTGCGATCCAAACTCTCATGCTCATTCTGCTTTTGTTGCTTCTTTTGAACCCAAAGATATATCACACGCACTCACTAATGAATCTTAGATTATTGCCATGCAAGAAGAGTTAGAAAATTTTGAAAGAAATAATGTTTGGAAACTTGTACCTCCACCTCAAGGTCACACTTTAATTGGTACTAAATGGGTATATAAAAATAAACAAAGTGAGGATGGGGTTGTGGTTAGGAATAAGGCTAGGTTGGTTGCTCAAGGTTTCACTCAAGTTGAAGGTCTAGATTTTGATGAAACTTTTGCTCCTGTCGCTAGATTAGAAGCCATAAGAATTTTGTTAGCTTTTGCAGCATCTAAAGGTTTTAAGCTATTTCAAATGGATGTTAAAAGTGCTTTTCTTAATGGCTACATAGATGAGGAGGTTTATGTCAAACAACCACCAGGTTTTGAAAATCCAGATTTTCCTAATCATGTTTACAAACTGTCCAAAGCCTTATACGGTCTCAAACAAGCCCCTAGAGAATGTTATGATAGGTTAAAAACATTCTTACTTGAAAAGGGGTTTACCATGGGCAAGGTTGATAAAACTCTTTTTGTGCTTAAGCATGGCAATGACTCATTATTTGTTCAGGTGTATGTGGATGATATTATCTTTGGCTGTGCTTCTCATGATCTTGTGTCCAAGTTTTCAGCAATGATGAGTTCCGAATTTGAAATGAGTATGATGGGTGAACTCACTTACCTTTTGGGGCTGCAAATCAAGCAAACCAAGGAGGGTACCTTTGTGCATCAAACAAAGTATACCAAAGACCTCCTAAGGCGCTTCAACATGGACAAAAGCAAGCCTCTTCGGACACCAATGGGAACAACAACAACACTTGAACTTGATGAAGATGGTGAATCCGTGGATCAAAAAGAATATAAAAGCATGATCGGATCACTTTTGTACCTCACGGCATCAAGACCGGACATACAATTCAGCGTATGTCTTTGTGCACGGTTTCAAGCTTCCCCACGTGTTTCACATCGTCAAGCTATCGAAAGGATTCTCAGGTACTTACATGGAACTCAAGAATTTGGCATTTTTCTTCCTTCTTCCTCAACCGTTACTTTGAAAGCTTTTTCGGATGCTGATTTTGGGGGTTGTAGGATTGATAGGAAAAGTACTTCCGGTGCTTGTCATTTTCTTTGTAATTCTCTTGTTGCTTGGTCCTCTAGAAAACAAAATTCAGTTGCACAATCCACAGCCGAATCTGAATATGTAGCTGCTGCTAGTGCTTGCTCACAAATTCTTTGGATTATTCAGGTTACCATTAAATTTCACTTCATAAATCCTTTGAAATTGGTCGGAACATAAAAAACATACAACAATTGCTATTTTTATTTTTCTATCTTGATGAATATAATGCTTTTTCATTTATTTTTTTAGTGGACATTTTTACTCATCATACCAACCTCTATGAATTTTTTCAGATGTTTTAAAATTTTTTTGAATCAATGTGTGTTCATAATTTGATGAATGCCTCATATGTATATGAGCATTTAGTTAAAATGATGGATAATTTGAAGTTTGACATGTTGGAATACTTTTTAAAAAAATTAAGAAAATTCATACATGTATAAATAATACAAATATGTTCATACAAACAAATTTAAGAGAAGGATCCTTTTTTTATGATATACACAAATGTGAATAATATGTGAGTAGAAATTAATATGATATTTACCAAAACATTACAATGTCAGCTATACAAGTTATAAAATATTTAGTTTAGGTGGTAGATGTTAATTTTATACAAATATAAAAGAAAGAATCATCGAATTTGGACTCAATTTGCAGAATCTAAACTGGTTTGAGTATTTATATTGGAATCTAAAAAAAAGAAGCAAGGGATAAGGAAACTGAAGAACAGTATCGGGCATTATCTCACGCGATTGGTAAGTAATACCCGCCTGAGATAATAATCTTCTCAGGCGGTTATTAAGTACCAACCGCCTGTGAAGATCTTTACTTCTTCAATTAATATTATTGATTAAATGTGGGTCCTTTAAAAAGGCAAAATTCCACTTTCTTGTAATATTATTGATAAGTAAAGGTTACCATTAAATTTCACTTCATAAATCCTTTGAAATTGGTCAGAACATAAAAAACATACAACAATTGCTATTTTTCATTTTTCTATCTTGATGAATATAATGCTTTTTTCATTTATTTTTTCAGTGGACATTTTTACTCATCATACCAACCTCTATGAATTTTTTAAAAATTTTTAAATTTTTTTGAATCAATGTGTGTTCATAATTTGATGAATGCCTCATATGTATATTAGCATTTAGTTAGAATGATGGATAATTTGAAGTTTGACATGTTGGAATGTTTTTTAAAAAATTAACAAAATTCATACATGTATAAATAATACAAATATATTCATTCAAACAAATTTAAGTGAAGGATACTTTTTTTATGAGATACACAAATGTGAATAATATGTGAGTAGAAATTAATATGATATTTACCAAAACATTACAATGTCAGCTATACAAGTTATAAAATATTTGGTTCAGGTGGTAGATGTTAATTTTATAGAAATATAGAAGAAAGAATCATTGAATTTGGACACAATTTGCAGAATCTAAACTGGTTTGAGTATTTATATTGGAATCTAAAAAAAGAAGCAAGGGATAAGGAAACTGAAGAACAGTATCGGGCATTATCTCAGACAGTTGGTAAGTAATACCTGCCTGAGATAATAATCTTCTCAAGCGGTTCTTAAGTACCAACCGCCTGTGAAGATCTTTACTTCTTCTTAATTAATATTCTTGATTAAATGTGGGTCCTTTAAAAAGGCAAAATTCCACTTTCTTGTAATATTATTGATAAGTAAAGGCTACCATTAAATTGCACTTCATAAATCCTTTGAAATTGGTCAGAACATAAAAAACATACAAAAAATGCTATTTTTCATTTTTCTATCTTGATGAATATAATGCTTTTTTCATTTATTTTTTCAGTGGACATTTTTACTCATCATACCAACCTCTATGAATTTTTTCAGATTTTTTTAAATTTTTTTGAATCAATGCGTGTTCATAATTTGATGAATGCCTCATATGTATATGAGCATTTAGTTAGAATGGTGGATAATTTGAAGTTTGACATGTTGGAATGCTTTTAAAAAAATTAAAGAAATTCATACATGTATAAATTGTACAAATATGTTCATATCAACAATTTTGAGTGAAGGAACTTTTTTTATGAGATACACAAATGTTAATAATATGTGAGTAGAAATTAATTTGATATTTACCAAAACATTACTATGTCAGCTATACAAGTTTTAAAAATATTTTGTTCAGGTGGTAGATGTTAATTTTATACAAATGTAGAAGAAAGAATCATCGAATTTGGACACAATTTGCAGAATCTAAACATGTTTGAGTATTTATATTAGAATCTAAATAAAAAAGAAGCAAGGGATAAGGAAACTGAAGAACAGTATCAGACATTATCTCAGGCGGTTGGTATATAACAACCGCCTGTGAAGATATTTACTTCTTCTTAATTAATATTCTTGATTAAATGTGGTCCTTTAAAAAGGCAAAAATCCACTTTCTTGTAATAATATTGATAAGTAAAGGTTACCATTAAATTGCACTTCATAAATCCTTTGAAATTGGTCAGAACATAAAAAGCATACAACAAATGCTATTTTCATTTTTCTATCTTGATGAATATAATGCTTTTTTCATTTATTTTTTCAGTGGACATTTTTACTCATCATACCAACCTCTATGAATTTTTTCAGATTTTTTAAAATTTTTTGAATCAATGTGTGTTCATAATTTGATGAATTGCTCATATGTATATGGGCATTTAGTTAGAATGGTGGATAATTTGAAGTTTGACATGTTGGAATGCTTTTAAAAAAATTAAAAAAAATCATACATGTATAAATTATACAAATATGTTCATACCAACAATTTTGAGTGAAGGAACTTTTTTTATGAGGTACACAAATGTGAATAATATGTGAGTAGAAATTAATTTGATATTTACCAAAACATTACAATGTTAGCTACACAAGTTTTAAAAATATTTTGTTCAGGTGGTAGATGTTAATTTTATACAAATGTAGAAGAAAGAATCATCGAATTTGGACGCAATTTGCAGAATCTAAACATGTTTGAGTATTTATATTGGAATCTAAATAAAAAAGAAGCAATATATAAGGAAACTGAAGAACAGTATTGGGTATTATCTCAGACGGTTGGTAAGTAATACCCGCTTGAGATAAACATCTTCTCAGGCGGTTGGTGAGTAACAACCGCCTGTGAAGATATTTACTTCTTCTTAATTAATATTCTTGATCAAATGTGGTCCTTTAAAAAGGCAAAAATCCACTTTCTTGTAATATTATTGATAAGTAAAGGTTACCATTAAATTGCACTTCATAAATCCTTTGAAATTGGTCAGAACATAAAAAACATACAACAAATGCTATTTTTCATTTTTCTATCTTGATGAATATAATGCTTTTTTTCATTTATTTTTTCAGTGGACATTTTTACTCATCATACCAACCTCTATGAATTTTTTCAGATTTTTTTAATTTTTTTTGAATCAATGTGTGTGCATAATTTGATGAATGCCTCATATGTATATGAGCATTTAGTTAGAATGGTGGATAATTTGAAGTTTGACATGTTGGAATGCTTTTAAAAAAATTAAAAAAATTCATACATGTATAAATTATACAAATATGTTCATACCAACAATTTTGAGTTAAGGAACTTTTTTTATGAGATACACAAATGTGAATAACATGTGAGTAGAAATTAATTTGATATTTACCAAAACATTACAATGTCAGCTATACAAGTTTTATAAATATTTTGTTCAGGTGGTAGATGTTAATTTTATACAAATGTAGAAGAAAGAATCATCAAATTTGGACACAATTTGCAGAATCTAAACATGTTTGAGTATTTATATTGGAATCTAAATAAAAAGAAGCAAGGGATAAGAAAACTGAAGACAGTATCGGGCATTATCTGAGACGGTTGGTAAGTAATACCCGCCTGAGATAAACATTTTTGAAACTACAAGATGTTAATTAACGGCCTGAGAAGATGTTAATTAACTGACGCGCCGCACGAGGTCTGCGGAGAAGTTAAGAAGCCGTGGTGCAGGGACGCGTGCGCGACGTTCCACATGGATACCAGAGAGACGGAAGGATCTCTGAAGATCGTCTTCCACAGTGGTTTAATTTGCGCCGCACGAGGTCTGCAAAGAGTTCAATACGCGGGAAACGAACCGCTCTGCACAGACCATATATAAGGCGCGTCGTCGGTTATGTACAAGCACAGAACTTTTGCACTCCTTTCTTCTTCTTCCATCGTTCCACATCCTAGCCCAGCACCGACGAACCACCACAGCCATGGCCAACCTTCCGCCTCCTAGCCCGCCGAGACAGCCACCCTGCAAGCGGATACGCTGCAGCTCACCCGAGAGGGTGAATGACGACCAGCGCGTTCCACCGCCGGTGCAGCCGGAGCCACCGGTACAGCCGGAGCAATCGGCTCAGCCGGAGCAGCCGACCCACTCTCCTGCTGCATCGTCGCCGGAGGAGGAGGAGGAGGAGGAGGAGGAGGAGGAGGAGGACGACGACGACGACGATGATGATGACGACGATGACGACGGCGACAACGACGGCGACCACCACTATGGTGACGACGACGATGACGAGTCGGAGGAGGACCGCTTGACGTGGTTTGAGAAGTTGGCGGAGAGGGCGGAGAAGGCGGGGCCGTAGTGTAGTTTTAGGAGTTCTTGTACATATTTCTTTTGTAGTTTTAGGAGTTCTTGTACATATTTCTTTTGTAGTTTTAGGAGTTCTTGTACATGTTGAGCTTCAATTCTGTTCTTGTACATATTTCTTATGTTTTGTAATATATATGTCTTCATTCGTGTCAATGAATACTGGTGTGCTAGAATTTCTGAATTTCAATCAAGTGAATGTGCTCTAAATGCTCATATGTATATGAGCATTTAGTTAGAATGGTGGATAATTTGAAGTTTGACATGTTGGAATGCTTTTAAAAAAATTAAAAAAAATTCATACATGTATAAATTATAAAAATATGTTCATACCAACAATTTTGAGTGAAGGAACTTTTTTTTATGAGATACACAAATGTGAATAATATGTGAGTAGAAATTAATTTGATATTTACCAAAACATTACAATGTCAGCTATACAAGTTTTAAAAATATTTTGTTTAGTTGGCATTATCTCAGGTGGTTGGTAAGTAATACCCGCCTAAGATAAACATTTTCTCAGGCGGTTATTAAGTACCAACAGCCTGTGAAGATATTTACTTCTTAATTTATATTCTTGATCAAATATCTTTTCAGGCGGTTGGTAAGTAAAACCCGACTGAGATAAAGTTAAAAACCGCATGTGAAAAATCGACGTCTATATAAGGACCCCTCACCGCAGTCAAAACGCAACCCTGAAGAATTTATATCGACGCCGCAAGGCTGTTGAATTTCCCCCGCGCCGCGCCGCCACTCCGCCGCCCAGCCCATACTGCCGCGCCGCCGCTCAACCCCGCAGCGCCACTTCTCCACCCAGCCGGCCCACCGTGCTGACGCCTCCCCACCGTGCTGACGCCTCTGCAAGGTAAATGTAGTTTCCTTACTTTTTCTTTGTATATTTTCATTAGCTAATAAGCTGTTAGTTTTGTGTGTTATGGTATATGGATTTTGTCCTTTTGCATGTGTAAGCACTGTATGGATTGTGTTCTGGTATATTGATGTATGGACTATATGGATTGTTTCCTTTTTGTACCTATTATGTGACATGAATATGATGTTTAATTAACAGATGCTATTGTAATATATATAAGATGCATGAAGTTTACCTGAACTTGTAATTGTAGTTTTATGTGTTTTCCTTTTCAATATGCTACCTGTGTGTGCTTACCTCCTGCTTGCATATATTTCGAAGGAGTGATTAGGGTTAGCTTTCTAAGGAGATGGTTTTATAACTCACCCATTTAGTTACCATCGTTGGACGGGATCCGACGTCAAGATATAACGGATTGGATCCCACCCAGACCTAGCCCATGCTGCTAGGCATGTTTCCCCCTTTGACTCCGTCCGCCTCAAGACGTCGCCCGTCTCCTACATTAGTCACCCTAATCATACTTGTTATGTCTCTGTGAATTCATTTTATAGAAGACCTTTAGAGAATATTTGTGGCCAAATTTTGTAAATCTGACAAAAATTCTATTATTGAAGCATGGACCGTCGAGCGTGGATGTCTAACATGCCAAGACCCGATCCTATGTATATTCATAATGTTGCAAATTTTATTGAAGCATCCAAGAGACATGCGAAGTTACAAAAGATAGATGACATATTATGTCCATGTATCGACTGCGAAAATAAGATTGCTTGGACGGATACTATAGTAATCCAATCTCATTTGGTGAAAAGAGGTTTCAAAAATAACTACACAATATGGACAGAGCATGGTGAGTTAGATACACATGATGTGGATAAAGATGATGAGAGAGGCTCAGATGATGATTATGTTCATATCGATGATGTTAGTGACAATCAAGCTGGTGATGATGATGATGAGTTCGATTGTGAGGAGATGTTGCGTCACATTGAACCATATGTATTGACTTCTATGGGAGCAAGCAAAGGTTTAAGTAAAATGGAGACATTGCAGAATGCGGCGACAGAGCTTTTATATGATGAATCAAACGTTTGTGATAAAGAGTTTACTACATTGCATGCAGTCTTAGAACTACTAAAGTTGAAAGCTACGCACGGATGGTCCGATTGTAGTTTCTCTGATCTTTTGAAAAGTTATAAAGCGAAGAAACTTCTTTGCCCGATGGAACTAGGTGTGACAAAAATACACGCTTGTGTGAACCATTGTATTCTGTATCGCAAAGAGCATGAGCTCGCAACTAGATGCCCCATTTGTGGTGTCACTAGATATAAGAAGGACTATAATCACCAGTATGTTACCAACATGAAAAAGACTCAGAAGAATAAGAAGTTTATTATTGGTCCTGAAGGTGACGATGACGATACTTCTGGCGATGCAGACGGGAAGAATAAGAGAAAAATTCCTGCCTTGGTGATGTGGTACCTTCCGGTAATTGATCGCTTGAAGCGTTTGTTCTCAAACCCTAGGGAGGCTGAACTTATGCGTTGGCATTCCGAGCAACGCAAGAAGAATGAAAAACATATACGACACCCTGGTGATGCAACGCAGTGGAAAAATTTTGATATTCAGTATCCAAAATTTGCGAAGGAAATCAGAAATGTGAGGTTTGCCTTGGGTATAGATGGAATGAATCCGTTTGGTGAAAAAAGGAGCATACACAGCACATGGCCCGTGGTCTTAACGATGTACAACCTACCGATGTGGTTGTGTCACAAAAGGAAATATATCTTATTATCTGTTCTTATCCAAGGTCCGAAACAACCCGTCATCGAAATTGATGTGTTCTTGGAACCTTTAATGGAAGATATGGCGAAATTGTGGAATGAAGGGGTACGTACATGGGATGAGTACAAGCGGGAGTATTTCATGCTAAGAGCAATGATATTCGTTACCGTGCATGATTATCCCGGACTGTTTACATTATCGGGACAAATGAAAGGGAAGAAAGGTTGCGTTAGGTGCGTGAATAGAACTGGATTTCTATACCTCACTTTACCCAGAAAGACGGTGTACATGAGACATCAACTGTTCTTGACAGATACACACAAGTATAGGAAGATGAAAGAACAATTTGATAACAAAATCGAAAAAGATACTGCACTGAAACCTTACAGTGGAAAACTTGTGTTTGAAATGGTCAAGAACATTCATATTGCTTTCGGTAAGGGAAAAAATAGTAAAGGAATTAAGAGAAAGAAAATTACATTTTCGGATGATACAACTGACATGGCTTTCAAGAAACAATCAATTTTTTTCAAGTATCTTCCGTATTGGAAGAATCTGGAATTTTGCCATAGTATTGATTTGATGCACGTTACAAAGAATGTATTTGACAGCATCATTGGGATCTTGCTGGACATGCCGAGGAAAACAAAGGACGGATTAAATTCACGTATGGACCTAGTAAACCTTGATTTGAGACCAGAGCTTCATCCAGTAGAAAAGGCGAACGAGAAGCATTACCTTCCCCCAACCAGCTACAACTTGACGCTAGAAGAGAAAAAAGCAATTTGCAAATGCTTGCGTGGGATCAAAGTGCCCACAAGTTTCTCATCCAATATCCGCAAACTAGTCTTGATGAAAGACTTGTCTTTATTCGGTTATTATTCTCACGACTGTCGCATGATGATGACAGTTTTCCTTGCCATTGCAATAAGAGTAATCAAACCTGAGCATATAAAGAGTTGTGATCACACGTTTGTGTTACTTCTTCAATGCAGTATCGCGAAAGGTGATAGCACGTGAAGATTTAGACTATCTGAAAACATACATCGTCGAGATAATGTGCAAGCTTGAGATGTGTTTCCCACCATCCTTTTTTGATATGCAAGTACACCTAATCATACATCTTGTTGATCAGATAAAAGCATTGGGGCCACTATATTTACATCATATGTTTTCGTTGGAGAGATATTTAGGAGTATTAAAAGGTTATGTGCGAAACCGTGCTCACCCAGAGGGTTCAATTATGGAAGGATACACCACTAAAGAAGTGATTGAGGGTTGCGCTGATTACATCAAAGATGGAAAATCGATAGGTGTGCCTATACCGGTACATGAGGGTAGACTACGTGGGAGAGGTAAAGTGGGTAAGAAAACTTTTATTGTTCAAGATTACAAGAATGTACACCGTGCACATTTTGGTGTACTACAACAACTCACAATAGCTGAGCCGTACATCGAGGAACACCAATTTGAGCTTCGTGATAAAAACCAAGACCGCACAGAGGACTGGATCATGAAAGAGCACAGAATATGTTTCACTGAATGGTTAATGGACAAAAATATATCATACGGAAACACTATAGAAGAGGCAACAATGAAGAAGTTAGCTTCTGGCCCATCTGCTTTGGTAACATCATGGCAAGCATATGACATCAATGGTTACACATTTTACACTAAAGAAAAAGATGGTAAGAGTGTTGCACAAAATAGTGGTGTTCGTATTGAGGCTTATGATTCACAAGGGCAGAAGACCACATACTTCGGGTTCATAGAGGAAATATGGGAACTCGATTATGGTGAAAGAATGGTAATGCCCGTATTTAAGTGCCAATGGGTCAAACATCCTGATGGTTTGAAAGTGGACAATTACGGGCTGACACTGGTAGACTTGAATAAAGTGGGTTACAAAGATGACATGTGGTTTCTCGCCGATAATGTTGCACAAGTTTTTTATGTTCAAGATCCAGAAACTGAGAAGTTGCATGTAGTTGTTTCTGGAAAGCAAAATATTGTTGGAGTTGACAATGTGGGAGATAATGAAGAGGAATATAATCAGTATGAAGAGACGTACCTTTTCACCGAACCAGAAAACATCAAGCGCGTAGAGAGAAGCATTAAAAAGAATTTGAAACCCTATATGCGCGAAGATGTCAACGCTGGAAAAAATGTATATAGCAATGCGAGATGATATATATTGTATATATTTGTATCTTTTGAAATCAACTTAGAACAGTGTTGGTATATGGATTGTGTCCTTTTGCATTTGTGTACATATGCGTTTGGACTCAATAATTTGGAAGTTTGGAAGTTTGGTCTTTCAGATAATGATGTCTCGGGCGTGTAGCCGATTGAAGGAGGAGCGCTTGGCGTGGCGCAAGAACCATCCCCATGTATGTATATATGGCACACCGGTCGCATGGTTGTATATACTTATGTATCTGTAATGGACTGATGAACTTAACTGTAGTTTGTTTTTCCGTCTTGTTTGTTTTTGGTATTTTCAATTTCTCCGCGTAGGGTTTCTCTGCGAAGCCTGAATCGGGAGATTTATTGAAGTGGCAGTGCATCGTCCCCAGTAAAGAAGGGGTAAGTCATGAAGAACAAGCACCATATGAGTTTAACCATCATCCTCCTATTAATAAATTTCTTTTGCAGACTGAATGGGAATATGGTTACTACCCCCTGACAATCTCCTTCTCTGAGGACTATCCCTTGGTGCCTCCAAGATGCGCCTTTCCAATTGGGTTCTTCCACCCAAATGTCCATCGTTCGGGAGCACTCTGCATCGGGATTCTTGATCAAGAGACTGTAAGATAGACCTATTTTGTTCATGTAATTATTACTTATAATTGTTGTCGAACTTATTTGAACTGGTTTCTTATATTGCTTAAATTATATTTTGTAGGGGTGGTGCAGTGCTTTTACAATCAAAACTATACTACTTGAAGTTCAGCGTTTGCTGCATCAGCCAAATGTGCCTGATGTTGAAAATGATTGCTATAATCTACTTATCAAGGTTAGATGACACTTTGACTTAGTGACCAATGTAGGTTATTCATTCCTCCTTTGACATTTGTTTATTTAAATAATGTCAATATTTTTAGGATCCAGCGGAATATAAGAGACGTGTTCGGGAGCAAGCAGGACGTACAATTTAGATTGATCGATGGGAGCTTCATCGTCGATCTACAATGAATGTAGCATGATTTTTGTTCTCAGTGTGTAAAGAAATTATCTTTGAACAATTGTAAAGCCTCTAATGGTGTATTATCACAATTAAGCCAGCCTCACTGGTGATCGAGCATTTCCTATAATGCATTACTGTACTAGTATCCGGTCATCTGTGTTTTTTTCCTGATACAATTTTCCCTGCAACGACTACATACGGTTGTGATAATTGCAACGACTACATCCCTGTAATTTCAATGAAAACCACTTGTGATAATTGAACAACTACATACGGTTCTTAAACAATGACCGTCACTGAAAATACATGATCTTCTCAGGCCGTTGTTAATTAAGAACCGTCTGTGAAGTTCATTACATTACAGGCGGTTATTAATTAAGAACCACCTATGAAGATCATGTATTTACCCAGGCGGTTGTTTATTAAAATCCGCCTGTGAAGTTCATTGCATTACAGGCGGTTCTTAATTAAGAACCGTCTGTGAAGATCATGTATTTACCCAGACGGTTGTTCTTTAAAATCCGCATGTGTTGTTCTTTCATCACAGGCGGTTATTATATCATTCGTCATCACAGTCGCATATTTTAAGGACCGCCTGTGTTTGAAAATTCGAGGCGCCTGTAAAAATGCTTTTTATAGTAGTGACGCGTACGGGGGCGATATAGGGACGTGCCGACGCGCTTGGTCGGGTCGGGGAATGCCCCACGACGATCGGCGACGAGGGAGTGCGGCGCGCGGCTAGGGTCGACGGCAGGTCCGTGCTACGCTGTGTTCAACTCCTAACTGATGCGTGTTCTGTCTATCTAGTAGGCTAAGGAAGCAATGGTAGGAATTAATTCGATGTAGGGCACTTACCAGAGTTGGAGCGCGCTTCGGCAGCCGGAGTTGGGGAAAACAGAGGAGGTCCAGCAATCGACAGCGGGGGTGCTCGGGTGAAGCGCGCTCGGTGCTCGGGAAAGAAGTGTGAGGAGTGTTAGTCCATATGCGCGCCAGAGCGGAGGTTTCGGGGCCTTTTATAGGCGAGAGAGAGGCGGTAGCACGGTAGGGCGGCTGGAGGCGGTTCGCGGAGGTTCCTTGGCGCCTGCGTTTTGTCAAGGCCATGATGGCTAGGTGGAAAGAGTAAGGAGGCAATGTCGTGGCAGGGCGGCTCGGTGCCTGGCGCGGCGCAGCGTCGAGTGACGGGCGAAGTCCCGTCACGGGAAAACCGGAGCCGTGCCGGGTCGAGGAGAGAAGGCCGTGGGAGGAAGGAGAAAGGTGGGGGTGCACTGGGCTGGGCCGCAGGAGAGGGAGAGGAGATTGCGGGCCGCGGGCTGTGAGAAGAGGAAGGGAGTTGGGCCGGCAGGAAAGAAAAGAAAATGGGCCGCGCGTTTTTTTTTGTATTTTCCTCTTTTTCTTTATTCTTTCTTATATTTGGAATATAAACTCTAGCTTGATTTTGAAATTGATTTATAGTGGATGAGTCATACTTGAGTACATTTATATTCCAGTAACTTGTTGCTCATTTGGTTAAATATCTTATCATATGATTTGTTCGTTAAGTTATTTATTTGGCACATATGTGTGTGTGTGTCTATATATATGTATATATATTTAACAAACTATACATGTACATATATATATATATACATACATATAACTATATATATATATAGTTATATGTATGTATGTATATATATATATATATATATATACATACATATAACTATATATATATATAGTTATATGTATGTATATATATATATATATATATATATATATATATATATATATATATATATATATACACACACCTTAAGTTTGTAATTTGAGTTCTTTATGTTTTGTTGGTTTCCGTTTTAGAAAGTTCTATTACTCTTTTTCTATTAGCCTATTCTTCTTTAACTTCCTATTTTAGTTCAGTGGTGTGCTTACCTATACATGTCTATTGTTCGTCTTGTATGATTGTTTGCCTGGATTTTCTGTTGGCGATCAATGTTTGCTCACAATTCAATCAAAATTTTTATTCAGAGCCATTTTTAGTAGTTTCAAATTTTGGGCTGTGATATGCTGGGACAGCATGAGCACTACTGGGTGACCACGAGCGACGACTCCAGCAGCGTAGAGGAGCCGGATTTGAAGCTGAGATTGTAGCTTAGGATTAGTAATGTAGTTTTATTTTTTCTCTGGGAATGGAGATTAGATGCGTTAATGAGTTCATCAAATCGTATGGGTGAAGCATCATGCGAGAGGATTTTAAGCTTCTTCTTAAAAAAAAACGGGAGAGGGAGATAAGTTTCTCGATGATGCAGATTCGAGCCCAGGGTTAGCAAAAAGGGCACAACTTCTGTGCAATCATAGTATTTCTGCAATCCTGCAAGCAGCGAATTTCAGCCCTTAGATTGAGATCCAAGGATGGCTGCAAATTTCACACATAAGTCCTTCCACATGAATCAGGAAACATGCAAATCAAGACCCGGAGCCGAGCCGATCGCCCGAGCCGAGGCATTAGCGTGAGTTAGCGGCCACCTTCTTCTACATCGCAGCTGCAGCGATCTGGCCGCCGAACAAGGTCGCCGCAGGGACCTGTGCAGCCGCGGAAGAGCGACATGTACGCCTTCGGCGTGGTGCTGCTGACGGTGCTGCACGCGCGCGACCCGCGTGGATTAAAGAATCGTATTCGATCGGTCTCTGCCGTGGGCAGCGTCGGACAAGGGCGATGTCTGCCGATGTCGGACAGAGGGCGCTCCTTTGACAATCCAGCAGCGTCGGACGAGGGCATCGGCGGCTGAGTTAGACAGCGTGCGAGGGTGACGTCCGCGAGAGCGATCTGGCGACTGCGATCTACGATGCGTCTGATCCGGCAAGGGAGGCGTGAATGGAAGTCGAGGGCGTCGTGAGTTCGTTTTCTGTCCACGCTCGGCACTCGGCTCGACTCCGGGGCTTGATTTACATATTTCCTGGTTCAGGTGGAAGGACTTATGTGTGAAATTTGCAGTCACCATTGGATCTTAATCTAAGGGCTGAAATTCACTGCTTACAAGATTGCATAAATACTGTGATTGCACAGTAGTCGGTGCCTAGCAAAAAATTCACACTGATTAGCTGCCCATTCACCTCTCCTATCCTCTTCTTCTCTGGCTCCGTTCACCTCTCCCTCCCACCTACCGCGGCAACATCGACACCCCAGTGCCCTCCGCCTCCACCTTCTCTTCTTCCGCACCCCCGCGACGCCTCCAGCCCCCTACGGACTCAACTTGCGTACTGCTGGCTTCATCCTTGGCACCAAGTTTAAGATCGAGGCGGCACGGCCAAGGCGAGACGGCGAGGAGGAGAGGCGCGTTTGAGAGTGCTCTCCAGCCCGACGGCCGAGAAAAAAATCCGTGAGTGGCGGCCGAGCCGATCGGAAGCAGGCGAAAGCGAGCCGCCTAGGGCTTCGTCCCTAGAGCCGATGGTGTGCGTGCTTGCTGCTGGCACGGCTTTTGAGATCTGAGCACGTACACGTGGCGCGTATCTAGAAGGTGATGTACAGATGTGTATTTGCAGCAGTGCTGCAGAGAATTTTTTCCCACTCACATGCCCTCGTGCCGCCACCCCTGGGAAGATGCGGCCAGGCAGAAAGCACGAACGAACACGGTAGGCGAGGTATCTCCTTTTCTAGCCATCTCTTTCGTCCCAACTTCTCCAGAGGTGCGCACGCACACACACCCAACACGTCATGATGCTTCTCTGCTGCTTTGCCTACTCTTCGCTGCTATGATGCTTCTCTGCTGCCTTGCATATTCTTCGCCGCTTCTTACATTAGTGAATTTGTCGATTCATAGCAGCTTGTGCAGCCTCGTATGTCCGTGCGGGCGTCTAATTTTTAGTCTTCAGGTATTGATCTAGTTCTAGATTTCAAATGTGTTGTATTCATTCACATCTTGGATCCTGCTTGTGCCGCCCACCGCTCATTCTTCAATCAATCGGGGAATCTAGGGCTTGCTTTGTTTGGGCTACAGTTTTGTCAGTGTTTGCTCTAGATGTCCATGGTTCAAGTGTCCTAAGTGTGGCAGACAGTGTTTGCATCTCAGGTGGAATGTTGAATTCCTTGTATTAGATGAACGCTCAAGGTTTGCATCTAGATTCTTTTCTTGGCAGTGCGGCAGTCTCATACCTGGTGTAAACATTCAATTGTTTTTGCAAGTTATGTCGGAGATAATTAAACAAGTATGTCTATGTCCTATGCTTGCAGAATAGGATGCTGGTTGGTCTGGCCATTCTTTCATATGCATATTCTACCTCTGACATGACATTAGGGTAGGTGACAAAATACAACATGTAATGTTCCCTTAGTCATCATTTAATTTTGCTCTGCATTATCTGACCAGATTTATTGGGATAAATGTTAGTATACTTGTGTGAACAATAATCTTTCAAAAACTAATTTTTATTATGGTTGTTCTTGATGAGCATTGAAGTTTTAGGGTACCGAGGAATATATACGGTCAGTTGCATGCGTTGTTTAATGAGTTGGCGATAATTAATCTTTTTGACATTGTATAGTTTGATCAGTCATCACAATATTGCATTTTTTGCCACTGCCACATTGTATTATTTGATCAGTCAACATAGCAATAGTGCTCCCAATTTCATTTGTTTGTTCTTTGCCTTACCTGTAATAGTTGCAGTTGCAACTTCTGGTTGTGGGAGTGTATCTCTCATGAATTTCGTCAGTTAACTACTTGTGACAGGCAACAATTCATGTGTAGCTTTGTTGGCAATCTTCATATATGTGTCTTTTAGTAATTCCTACAGTTACTAAGCCTATAAGTTAGGGAATCATCTTCAGTTTCATCCTTTGTATAGTATACCAAAGGTTTCATCCTCCCCCATTTTGAACTGTACTGTATTTGGCAGTTTTTGGAATAGCTTCCGAGCTAAATGAGTCGTATTTTGTAGGAGATATCTCAAGGTCACCCTCTTATATGTTGCCTTATTTTGTAGAAAAGATCTCAAGGCTACACTTCCTGTTTAAAGTTCTAGATTTCTTCTGCACATTCACTTTCTTATGTGTTCGTCAAGGAGTAACCACACATACCCTTTCTTATGGTGTTGTACATTTTTAATATGCGCTTCTCAAGCTTCTCCTGAGATGCAAGTGGTTTGAAGCCAATCATGAACCATCCTTATATTTTTTACCATGGCTAACTGCCACTGAAAAATGTAGGAAAACACCAGTAGGTTGCTACTGAAGAAGGATTTTTTGTGATGTTGACATCTTATTTAATTATTGTTAGATGCTTTTTGAAATGTAAAAATAATTTTCATGATATTGTAGTAATGATGGAACTTGAATCTGTATTATATTATATTGTTTATGACTCATGTTACAAGTTTTTTTTCCTGATTTTAGTATTTTTAGTGATTTTTCAAATCTTCTTAGTGCATTTTTATTGGTTTTGCTGAATATTTTGGGCATTTCGAATATTTTTTTTCTTGAGTTTTAAAATTATTTTTGTATCACGGGGTTTCTAGCCCCCTCATTACCAAACAAACATGGGGAATATACACCCTGAGGGCTCGTTTGGATAGCAGTGGGTCCACTTCAATCTAAGTGAATTGAGGTGGATTGATGAGAAAGTTAGTTTATTTTCCACTCCAATCCACTTAGATTGAGTGCACCTAAACAAAGCCTGAGTGAAAATCCCACCTAGAGGTTAGGGAAAATCCCTCTGGCCATTTGAAACTTTGGGTTTTTCAGTCCAAGTTGCCAAAGGAAGCCTTAGTGTTGCCATCGACCAACACCTCATCTACTACCCTGTAGTTGACCTGTGATATTCTTTATACTATTTTATTATAAACCAATGATGTGAAATTGAAATGTATAATCAGTGATTTATAAATGATTTTTATCATAATAGCTGTTACAATTAAAATATTTTTTCGTTTCTCCATCAAACACGACAAGCGATTCAAGTTAAAATATGTCGACCTTATAGGGGAAAAGACAGTTAAGCTAAAAAGGATTGTCATATATTTACAATAATAAAATCAGTCGTACCATATGCAAGCCTTTGGCTCAGTAAGCAAACAAAGCAACCATATAATTATACAGCATATGACATTGTACATAATAAAAGTATTGAGAAAATGAAGTACATGCAGCAGTGGTATATTATAAATTTACAGTAATTGGGACTACATTCCCTGAAACGGGAGAATAATGTGGCTAGGTGTTTGGCCCTGGCCGGGTACCACATGACAACTTCATCCTTCAAAGCGGCCACGATGGAACTGATCGTGCATTCTTGTGCTCGAAACACCCTTGCATCCCGCTCTTTCCAAAAATAGCCCGGGCGACCGCAATGACAAAAGACCCAATGCCTATTGCCCGTTTAGAAGATGAGCTGTCAGATAGCCGGTTGAATCAAGCCACGAATGACTGTCCAGTACACCAATATGATGGGTGCAACAAGCTTCGCTCTGTTAGCCAATCACTTCCTGTTGGCGTTTTGAGTATCAACTAGTAATTATTTTGTTATGCGTTTGTCTCCGGATGGCTAGCTACAAAGATAAGTGATTTATCCTGTTTCAGACGAGAGGCCCTACATTCAGTGCAAGTCGTCCGATATCTTTGTTAGCTCTAAAGACATAGAGAAACGGGTTACAAGCAAACCTTGCTCGTGTGATCTCTAAAATATCTAATGCGTATGTAAATCTACTACGTTGTGAACTCGTCCCTCTCGAAGGTGTCCTTGGGGCTCCTTTTATAGAGGTTCGAGGGGGGTGTCTAATCGGCTCCTCATAATGGGGCCGATTGTACAGTTTTCGTGTGTTAGGCCGCTCGGGCTACGGAAGTTCTTCTTCGTCTTAACTTCCATCTCGTCGTTCTGTCTGCGCCGCACGTGCGATGTACTCAATCCTCTGCTATAGATGGAATGGAATAGGAGGGGTGTCAAGTTATCCTGCAAAGGGTCACATCATATGTTATTCTCTGTGTGGAAGTAATGGCGCTCACCTCAGTCTTAAATGCCCCAACTGCCTGCCTCTCTTGGACTCGAGCTCGGTACGAATCGTGCGCTCGACCTTAGAGATCGGGACTCGAGTGGGCTAGGTATCCCAATCTCGGTAGGTCGAGGCGTTGATGACGGGCCCCTTCTTGCACTGGAGGGTGGATGCGGTTTGGTCGCCGTATTAGTGGTGGCGTACCGTCGTCAGGTCCTACACTTCAGGTACCTAGGATACAGAACCCCATCAGTGGCCCTCGAGCCTTTGGCCGAGCTCCCGTTGAGTTGCTCGGAGGATGATTTCACGTTCGCGTTGGGGAACCTGAAAAATAAGAGTTCAATGAGACGTTTTAGTATCAGTTCTTCACACACACCTGACCACTGGTGGCCCGAGTTAATTTCTACAGGGTGCAGGGCCTGATCACTGTTACCTCGAATCACGTGGCGGACTCCGAGCCTCTTGCTAGGTCAGGTTAATTTGTTCACAAATTCATTTCATGTCCCACCGGTAAGCCGTCAGTAGCTCCAAGGGTCAGCAAGTCGGGAAGTTCCCTAGGATAGGGTCAAAATTCTATGTTCGGTGAGTTGGCTAATGTGTAGATCCGAGTGGAACCCGGTCGAGCCAGTTCATTTGGATCGATTGGAACAGACTGTCCTTGTTCGTTAAGGATGGACCTCATCGGGGCACAACGCCCGCATTCCTTGAAATCTCCCCAGGAACATCCTCGTAGTTCCCAGGTCCTCAAAGGGACTCGAGTGGCTCGGATACCAACCCTTCGTTGGGACACAACAGAGTCACCGAGCTGAGACTCAAATATGAATAGTTGGAGATGTTGAGGGGGTCCATACCTTCGGGTTTGCCCGTATGCAGGCCATCTTATGTCATCCATCCCTCACTCTTGTTTTCAGGGTAGCCATTTCGACCAGGCGGGCGATTTGAACCCAGAACTAGTCCATGACCCTAAAAGTGGGTCGTAAACTTAACCATTTTACCTAGGCCCGCTTGTTTGTAAGCGTCACGGCCTGTGAGCATAGTGGGAGATGTGGGGACGACAAACAACTTTGGAGTCGATGACTGTTACAAGGAGGTAGCCACCAAGCAAAATCTAGTCTCCGCCGATATCCAAAGATTTCAGGAATGCACCACATGAAATCGCGAAGCAATGCCGGTTACAGGGAGTCAAGGGCGCGTGTCACACGCTATGGTGCTCCAGTCTAGGCGCCTACAACTGTGGGTTTTTGACGTGATGGGGCGTCTTAATGGATAATGCATGTGCTCACCGCTCGCACATTTCCCAAAACACTCGCTCTCGTAACCTCTGCGCCGAGCGCTATAAAAGGCACCAACATGTATGCTAAAACCTCCTCTGCTGTACCCATTTGTCTCCAGGTTTCCTTGCGCCTCATCCTATTTCCTGCAAAACCAAAAGAGTCAATCATTTGCAAGAGGCGGGGTATGAACTTTTGAGCTAACCCTTGTTGTTGTTTGCGTGATGTCAACGTGTATGAAGAGAGCAGCGGAGCCTGAGGACCATCATGCTGCGAAGAAGGTCGGAGCAAGTGTTGAAGAGGGTTCATAGCCACCTGTGACTCCCATTAGTGGTGTTTGTTCTTTGAGTGCCAACACACCATCTTTGCAGCCCGCGACCGAGGGTCCGAACCCAATGGGGGGGGGGGGTCGGGGGCTCATAAATCCGCGTCGTTCTTCCAAGTTTGGTTTCTTTTGCTCTATTGCTTTCTTCTTGGTGAAGAGACATCGTGTCTTTGCATTTCAAACCGTTCTTTTCTATCCCAGAGAGTATCAACCTGGCGTGGTCGTCTTGGTGAGGGGATCGGGGGAAGCGATCCGACTATCGGGGTAGACTCCCTTGGTTGCGGTGATGTCCCCATTGTAGCAGGAAAGGGTGTCATCGTCTTTGGGGGCCACTTCTGTGGTGGCGGTGGAGTGGTTGCCATCCTCATTGCCTACCCAGTAGGCCTCGTGCTAGGGCACGTGGCTCTAGAGGTTGGTGATGTCGCTCCAACGGGTCCATCAGAGTGGCAACCTGCAGACGAGTCGGCAAGCGAGCAGCTACTCCTACGAGGTTGCACAACCTTCTAGTGCAGGGACCAGAGCCACCTTGCCATTAGTGCTACCCAATTTTCTGTCTTTGACACTCACTGAGGGTGAGGTTCAAGGTGCGGATGGTGATGATGGTCCTCAGGTCCTGTCGCCCGTAGGCCGGTATACTTTCGAGCAGAGTGGGGTCAAGGAGTGCGCCGAGTGGATGAGTGTCCATAAGGATGTTGTTTACATCTGCTCCCGACATGCCAATGTGAGGGGGAACCCCGAGGTGGGGTGTGATAGCGTCCTCAAAGTGCTTCAGAGGTTTAGGGCCACTACATCCAATAGCCATGTGATCTTTCTTGTTTTTTTTTTGCTGGGTTATCTTCGGGGTTAATTTTGACCTTCCCTGTAGAGGTTAGCCCGGGAGGCTGCAGAGATGGTGTGACTCTCTCGTGAGGGTGGCATGAATTTTGAGAAAAATGACCAAGCCGTGCTGAGCGATGTGCTTGAGCGAGTTCGGGTGGACATGGAGGCAGCTCGAGCGGATGCTGAGAGGGCGCGTGCGGAGTCGGAGAGGCTTCGAGTTGATGCTGCTGCAGCCCGAGAGGAGGTGGTGTGAGTTGTTCGGGAGGGCATGATCGCTACTGAGGAGCTCGGAGTCCTCCATAATGCCGCTTCTAGAATGTGCGATGTGATACTCGGACTGTCTGAGGTTGGCACCAGATTGGATTCTAGTCTTCGGGAGATTCCCACCCA
Source organism: Tuctoria greenei (assembly GCA_036927565.1). NCBI lineage: Eukaryota > Viridiplantae > Streptophyta > Magnoliopsida > Poales > Poaceae > Tuctoria > Tuctoria greenei. The sequence continues at coordinate 120,944,023 of JAYESD010000010.1, read as the reverse complement.
CTTCCTCGTCGTCTGGGGGGAGGTCGTGGCGGTACGAACGATGGTCGTGTTGACTTTGTGACTTGATGCGTGGTCGTACAGAGCTCAGTATGTCGGGCGACGCCTCCCTGGCAACCCTAGCAGAGATTCACGGGCTTTGTATCGTTAGGCTCACCGCATGAGGCTTGGTGTTCGGGAGTTCCTCTAAGTAAAATTTGGGCACTCAGATGGTGGATATCCCAAACAAGGTGGCCTCCCAACTCCACACCGTGGCTACCACCAGGGTTAACCCTTGGTCACATGTTTTCCTCGCGGTCATGGTGTCTCACTACGACGGTATTGACCTTCGTGCCATCTGGGAGGGTTTTGTGAGCGAACGATCGGATGCGGAGCTGGGAGCCATCACCCGAGGGATCCAAGCCTACTGCCTCGTCGTTGTGCGAGCTGGTTCCCTCTGAACTTAGTTGTGGAGCTAGCTTGTCAGATGGGGTGGCTGTAGTGAATTTTCATTTCTTTTAATATAGTCAGCCGCATCTCTAGGTGCTTTTGTAATGGTGGAATGAGGTTTTCTTGCTTCTTCTCTAAGTTTACCTTATTACTCCCTCTAACCCTTAGCACTTCTTCTTTTTCCTTAGTGCCTACTCTCGTCTATGTGTCCTGTTCGATCCATGGCTCTAAGAACTTTCATCACCCTAAGTGATGGGTTACATGGCGTGGAGTTACATGGGTTCTTATTAAACAAATTTTCATAGGGAAAAACCTTTGGCGTGGGAGTTTCTTGGGTCGGTTGTTGCCAGACTCTCATTCCGGTTAGGTAGCCTCGAGTGCTGTGGGACGATTGATTTGGTTCGTTCGTCTCGCAGTGCTAAGAGAAAATCACGTCTAGCTCGGGCCTAGATTTCGAGGGTTTGGCGATGAGGGTCCATCTGATTTCATACTCAGCGGTTACTTTTACAAGAATAAACTGCCAAGTGAGAAAGCCGACTTAACTTCATCTCGGGTGTTTTGCAGTAGTCGTTGTTTGGTTCCCTTCGCCGTGTGGCGCTCGAGTAGCTACCGTTTGTCCGGGTGCCTATGTTGGAGTCAGGTTGACTGGCCCATTTGGACTTGAGCCTGATGCCATTTTATTTTTGCGATAAAACAAGCTATCTGAAAAAAATACACTTAGCTTTTATCACGGGTGCCCGTAGTCTGGCAGTTGTCGCTTACATCCTTTGGGTGGTGGCTCTGGTGTAGCATGTCGCTAGGTGCCTCATTCAAGGTGGTGAGTCGTATCTTTCCCCGATGGTGTGGCATCGCATGGGAACCAACTGTTGGCACAAAGGGTCTGGGTGTGGATTCTTTGAGGAGCTATCGAGCATGCCTTCCTGCTTTTCGATCGACGCGATGTTGGCCCGGGTTGCCTCAGATGGGTTCATGAGACAGCCCAAGAAACCTTTTAGTGCCTCTCTTGGATTTTAAGGTGCCCAAGAATAAAGCATGGTTAGGGTTGAGTAGGACCTCGACTTTGGCCCCAATTATTTCCCTTGGTTCGGCCACAACTGTTGTCAAGGCTTTTTCTGACTGCGTAGCTCGTATAACAGAGCTAGCTCACTGTAGCGTCTAGGATGATGACTCCTCGGGGATTTTCAGCTTGAGGTAGGTGTAATTTGAGATTTCCATGAATTTTGCGTAACATAGCCGTCCCAAGATGGCGTGGTAGGAACCGATGAAGTTAGCGAACTCGAATGCGAGGGTTTGTGTGTGGGAGTTCGACTTGCTCCCGAACGTGAAAGGTTGGTCCACTCATCCGAGGGGCATCGCCTGTATTCCGACCATGATCCCGTGGAAGGGGCCCCTTGTAGAATGAAGTCAGGAGTGCAAGATCTTCATCTAGTCCAGGGTTGCAGTGTACAAGATGTTGAGGCTGCTTTCCCCATCCGTCTACGACCGGGTCTATTACCAGGGGGGTATCGCCCCTAGCTGTTGAATGTGGTCGGGATAGTTTGTCCTGTCGAAGGTGATGGACGTTTCGGACCACTGGTGATAGGTTGGGGTATTCGAGTCGTTGTAAGTAAATGACCCCCACTACGTAAGAAACCCAAACAGGAGACAAAGATGGGTGACATGCTGAAAGGCGGTCATCTCTTATAAGCTTAAGCGAGACGAGCCCACTTCAGCGAGGATCAGATATGGCTCGGTTGAACATTCAAGGAGACGCATTACATTACAACCCATCTCATCAGTTAAGTATGGATCCGAGATGGGCCTACTCTCCGGACAAACAAGAGACACACTTCTAACACCGCGCGTCTCCTATAAGCGAGTGAAATGAGACGTTCTTTACTGAAAGCGCGTCTCCTTTGTATTCGCTTATAGACATACATGAACACGACTCTGAATGATGACCACATTCATTCACAATTGAACACACAAAATATTCATCACACAGATGAACACAGATAACATATTCAATCGTTCACACAATTGATCACAAATAACAAATATATTAAAAAATACAAGAAAGAAGTACAAAATACAAGAAAAGAAAAACATAAACTAAAAAATGACAAAATAAAACCTAAATCCTACTCCTCCTACCCCTCCTCCTCTTCCGGCTGCTCTGTTGGTTGCTCTGGTTGCTCCGGCTGCTTTGCCGATTGCTCCGGTTGCTCCGTCTGCTCCGCCGGTTGCTCCGATTGGTCCAGATCCGGCGTTGGAACCTTGCAACCGAGGTTCCTCGCCATTGCCACCACTAGGATACTGCAGCCCTCGACACCGAGCACCTTAGCTATCGTCTCGTGCAGCCTCTGGAACCGGTCGAACAACATCTCGAGCAACTCTTTGTTGAGCCTCTCAGGGGAGCGGCAACACTATTTCTTGTAGGGTGGCTCCCTCGGCGGGCTTGACGGCAGAACGTTGACCATGGTGGGTTGTCTGAGCGGGAAGAAGCGAAGAGGAGTGACTGATGGTGCCTTTTATAAGGTCTGTGCTGTAACGCAAAATGGAGATGAGCTTCGCAGCGAAGCGCGTCTCCTATGATCGATGTCTCCCTCTCCTCTAAAAAAAGAGAGACGTACTCTAATGGAAAGCGCGTCTCCGATTCCACACATCACCTTAACCTTCATGATTTTCTCCATTTTGCTTCAGTTCACTGTTGATATCACACATATCACTTGATAACTAGATCATTCTCTTGTCCCGAATATAATCAAATAGTTGAAGAACACACAAGATAATATTCAATGACATAGATGAACAAAGATAGATTTCATTCATTAACAATATTTACAAAACAGAAGCAACTAAAAACAACAACAAAAAACTAAATCCTATTCCTCCTCCTCCTCCTCCTCCTCCTCCTCCTCCTCCTCCTCCTCCTCCTCCTCCTCCTCTTCTTCCTCCTCCTCCTCCTCGTACTCATACGGCGACTCTCACGTCGGTGCAACAGGAGCCTGGGCCGGCTGCTTTGGCTGCGCCGGCTGCACCGGCAATGCAACTCCAAGAACGAGGTTGCTCTCCGTCGCCTGCACCAGGTTTCTGCGGCCCTTGGGGCCAAGCACCTGGGCCATCGTCGCGAATAAAATGTCGAGACGATCGGCCGCCCTCGTGAGGGCGAAGAGGTAGTGGACGATGGTAACCATTCTACTAAACTGGGGAAGGGTACCCAGCCCCAAGGAACTCATGGCGGGAGACGTATTGTTGTACACCTCTTGCGCCATGAGGAGGCGCTGCACGGTGTTGAACCTCTCAGGGGAGCTGCAACACAGTTTCTTGCACGGTGGCTCCCTCAGAGGGCTTGGCAGCGGATGGTCGGCCATGGTGGTGGTGGGTCTTCGGAGCGGAGAAGATAAAGAAAAGAAGAGGATTGAAAGTGAGCGACATGCTTGTGGAGAACTAAAGGGTGATGGCGCGTCTTAAATAAGGTCCGCGCGGAGTCGACGATGGAGCAGTTGGTTTCTCGCGCATTGATGGAATGATGGGACACATCGATACCGCTTCGAGGAAACGAAAGGTCGCACACGGACGTCGCACACGTCTCTGCACCAGGACGGCGAAAATTAAGTTCTCCGCATACCTCGTGTCGTGCGTCTCTCTTTCAACAATGGAAGACGTGCTTTAGCTTAACGCTCATCTCTCTTTGTAGCACGTCTCACATTTATCTCCCTCGTCTCTTCGTCTCTTCGACAATGGAAGACGTGTTTTAGCTTAACGCTCGTCTCTCTTTGTTATAGCGTGTCTTGCATTTATCTCCCTCGTCTCTTCGTTTCCGGTGCTTCTTTGCTAATCGACCAATGGTCCTTTACTAATCGACCAACTCCAGTGCGACCGCCTCCTCTGTTCTCCATCGCCGTTGTCATCGTTGCCGCCGTCCTCGTCATCATCATCGTTGCCATCCTCGTCGTCGTCGTCGCCTTCTTCCTCGTCGTCATCACTGTTCATGGCTGGTATCGGCTTGGTGCGTAGCCGATTGAAGGAGGAGCACTTGGCGTGGCGCAAGAACCATGCCCATGTATGTACATATGGCACACCGGTAGCATGGTTGTATATATGTAGATCTGCAATGGACTGATGAACTTAACTGTAGTTTTGTTTTTCCATCTTGTTTGTTTTTGGTATTTTCATTTTCTCTGTGTAGGGTTTCTCTACGAAGCCTGAATCAGGAGACATATTGAGTGGCAGTGCATCGTCCCTGGTAAAGAAGGGGTAAGTCATAAAGAACAAGCACAATATGAGTTTAACCATCGTCCTCCTATTAATGAATTTCCTTTGTAGACTGAATGAGAAGGTGGTTACTACCCCCTGACAATCTCCTTCTTTGAGGACTATCCCTTGGTGCCTCCAAGATGCGCCTTTCCAAGTGGGGTCTTCCACCAGAATGTCCATTGCTCAGGAGCACTCTGTATCGAGATTCTTGATCAAGAGACTGTAAGATAGACCTATTTTGCTCATGTAATTAGTACTTAATTGTTGCCGAACTTATTTGAACTGATTTCTTATGTTGCTTAAATTATATTTCGTAGGGGTGGTGGACTGGTTTTACAATCAAAACTATACTACTTGAAGTTCAGCGTTTGTTGCATCAGCCAAATGCGCCTGATGTTGAAAATAATTGCTATAATCTACTTATCAAGTTTAGACGGCACTTTTAGTTAGTGACCAACATAGGTTATTCATTCCTCCTTCGACATTTGTTAATTTAAAGAATGTCAATATTTTCAGGATCCAAGGGAATATAAGAGACGTGTTCGGGAGCAAGCAGGACGATACAATTTAGATTGATCGATGGGAGCTTTAGGAATAAGTTTAGATTCAAATTTAGTTTAGAGGGTACACAATATATGAACTATGAAATTCATCGAGTGGCAAATTATCTCTGAATTGCAATGTCATTGTGTTTGTTTATCCCTGTATTCCAATTAAATCCCTTAATTGTAATGTAATTACATTTTTTTATCTCTGCGGCGGATGCTCATGATAATGTGGCAGTGGCAACGGATGCTCACGATGTCGTGCGAGCGGCAGGGAGAAGAGTTCATGAGAGTCGGACTTTAAAAATGAACGTCTCTTTTGTCCTAGATCGGAAAGCTGAACACGTTGCAACGATTGTACAAGGTATTGCGCGCAGTTGCTTGTTGGAAGCGCCAAAATGTCCTGGATGTTGAGCACACCGTGGCACATCTAGGGCACTCTAGTGCTTCCAGGGCCACAAAATAATTGGAGACGCGCCTTGCATTGGCGCGTCTTCGATTTACGCAAAAGATCTTTTGTTAAAGATGATAATGCGAGACGTGCGTTATATATGTGCATCTATGAGTTTTATTTTAAGCTCCTCGCGCGCGCTATCACGAAAATTTTCTCGCACTGAAAATTTTGCTATTTTTATCCATCATGCTCTCTCTCTCTCCCAACATTTGACGAAAATTTTTAGCACTCGTGCGCTCTCTCGACCTATAAACCGCAGATCCAGAGCACGCTGCCACCGTCGACCCCGACCTTTGCGTTATCAGAGAGTTGAGCACGCTGGAGCACGCCGCCTTGTCCCCTGTCCTCGTAGAACGCCACCGCCGTCCCTCTTTCTCAACTCGCTCTTTGTCATTGTCGCACTGCAGCCATCGACCTCTACTCCACCGTTAACCCTGAGCTTCGTCATGAGAGTGTTGAGCACACTGGAGCACGCCGCCTCGTCCCCTGTCCTCGGAGCACGCCGCCGCCTCGACCCCGACCTCGGTAATCGGTATGAGCACGCCGCTACTTTCACATAAGTGACAATGTTCTCCCTGTCCCCAGAGCACGCCGGCCTGCTGTCATCAGAGAGTTGAGGAACCACCACTCCGGTGCCTCCGCCAGCTTGTCCCGGAGTACGCTGCCACATCCCCTGTCCCCGGAGCACACCGCCGCCTCAACCCTGCCCTCAGAGCGTGCATTCCAGTGATTTTATTGAATTTGAGGATGTCCAATGAAGGCTCATCGTTAATAAAGTCATTGATCCAAAGGGAGAATTTTCATTACGGTATACATTAATCTTCCTTGTTTATGTCTAATGCAGAAGTAATGTATTTGTTTGGACTATCAATGTATAATAAATTCTGATTAGCAAACCCTTGAAACTGCAGAAACTGTGGTTGACACTAGCATTTGCCATCCAACAGAGTTTGATTTCTACCACTGCAGCCATGCTGGAATCAAGGTTCCTATGCAATAATTGGTGTTTCTCTCACGAGTTTTTGATATCAGGCTATAAAAGCATCAGTGGAATGTAAATAGTTTGTTTTTTAGGGGACAAGCACACCAGCTCAGTACCATGTCCTTTACCATGAGAACAATTTCTCTGTTGATGCCTTGCAGATGCTCACCAACTGCATGTGCTACAAGTAAGCTCTGTTCTCCATTCACTAACAGTTTCTGTGTTTATTACAATTGTATACCAATTTGTTCTTGTGTTTATTACAGTTGAATTTTAGGATGTCTCAGTTGGAGCATTAGAGGCTATGAAGGCTCATCGTCAATGAAGTTATTGGTCGAGATAATTTTCATTATGGTATACAAGATTAGATGATGACAGTTATGATGTGTATAATTAGTTACATTATAATCACGATGAACAATCTTTGTTGTGTAATTAGTATACTTGATAACCACGATTGATACTTTGATAATATTTGATTGGTCATGATAATTTAACATGTGATAATTTTGGCTATACATATGTTCATGAATAGTATGTTGCTGACACTGGTAATACGACTGCTAAATCCTGGCTAGCTCCTAATAGTAGTGCCTGTAAACAATCTGCGATGAGTTGTAGCAGAGAGCGTCTTGGATAACCTACATAAAGGAGACAAGCTTCTATAAAGACCGTATCACATAAGTTAATGAATCTGCGATGCGCTACATAATAGAGCGTCTGGGATAGTCAATATATTTGTGACGTGCTTTGTAAGGCCTGTCACACTTATAAGCTGGTGGATGACGCGCGCCAGCGGTGTCTACAATGACACTGTAAAGATCGTCTGTTATGACAAAACAAAGGAGACACACTTCTTTTGAGTGTGTCTCACACCTAGTTCGATCGGCGACGTGCCTTGAAGCCCGTCTCTGATGCCAACGTAATGCGAGACGCGATGACGAAGGCGCATAGTTTGTTCGTCTCCCTTCTTCGTTCGGGCCCGTCTCGTATGAGCCTTTCTTATGTAGTGCCCCGTACCACGTGGGGTTGGGGACTCTTATTTATATATCATGGCAGGGCCTAACTGTTGTACGTAAGTGGTGCTTATTTACGATGGCCAGTCAGACTGTTGTAAACAATAAAGGATTATTTACGACGGTCTGCCCCATCACTACGTAAGAAAGGCTCATACGAGACAGGCCCGAACGAAGAAGGGAGATGAACAAACTGTGCGTCTCCGTCATCGCGTCTCGCGTTACGTTGGTATCAGAGGCGGGCTTCAAGGCGCATCGCCGATCAAACTAGGTGCGAGACACGCTCAAAAGAAGCGCGTCTCCTTTGTTTTAATCATACCAAACGATCTTTATGGTGTCATTGGAGACGCCGCTGGCGTGCGTCGCCCACCAGCTTACAAGCGTGACAGGCCTTACAAAGCACGTCGCAGATATATTGACTATTCGAGATGCTCTATTATGTAGCGCATCGCAAATTCATTAAGTTATGTGAGACGAGCTTTATAGAAGCTTGTCTCCTTTATGTAGGTTATCCGAGACGCTCTTTGCTACAGCTCGTCGTGGATTGTTTACATGCACTACTATTAGGAGCTAGCCAGGATTTGGCAGCTGTATTACCAGTGTCAGCAACATACTGTTCATGACCATATGTATAGCCAAAATTATCACACATTAAATTATAATGACCAATCAAATATTACCAAAGTGTCAATTCTGGTTATCAAGTATACTCATTACACAACAAAGACTGTTCATCCTGATTACAATGTAACTAATTACACATATCATAACTGTCATCATCTAATCCTGTATACTGTAATGAAAATTCTCCCGGTCAATGATTTCATTGACGATGAGCCTTCATAGCCTCTAATGCTCCGACTGAGACATCCTAAAATTCAACTTTAATAAACAAAAGAACAAATTGGTATACAATTGTAATAAACACAAGAACTGTTAGTGAATGGAGAACAGAGCTTACTTGTAGCACATGCAGTTGGTGAGCATCTGCAAAGCATCAACAGAGAAATTGTTCTCATGGTAAAGGATATGGTACTGAGCGGGTGTGCTTGTCCCCTAAAAAAGCAAGCAATTTACATTCTACTGATGATTTTATAGCCTGATATCAAAAACTCATGAGAGAAACACCAATTATCACATATGTACCTTGATTCCAGCATGGCTGCAGAGGTAGAAATAAAACTCAGTTGGATGGCCAATGCTAGTGTCAACCACAGTTTCTGCAGTTTCAAGGGTTTGCAAATCATAATTTATTATACATTGATAGTCCAAACAAACACATTACTTCTGACATAAACAAGAAAGATGAATGTATACCGTAATGAAAATTCTCCCTTTGGATCAACGACTTCATTAACGATGAGCCTTCATTGGACATCCTCAAATTCAATAAAATCACTAGAATGCACGCTCTGAGGGCAGGGTCTAGGCGACGTCGTGCTCCGGGGATAGGGGACATGGCGGCGTGCTCCGGGATGAGCTGGCGGAGGCGCCAGAGTGGCGGTTCCTCAACTCTATGATGACAGCAGGTCGACGTGCTCCGGGGACAGGGAGAACATTTCCACTTATGTGAAGGTGGCGTGTGCTCATACCGATTACCGTGGTCGTGGTCGAGGCAGCGGCGTGCTCAGGGGACATGGGACAAGGCGGCATGCTCCAGTGTGCTCAACTCTCTGATGACAAAGGTCGGGGTTGATGGCGGGATACGGGTCGCCTGCAGCGTGACAATGACGAAGAGCGAGTTGAGAAAGAGGGACGACAGCGACATGCTCAGGGGACAGAGGACAAGTCAACGTGCTCCAGTGTTCTCAACTCTCTGATGACGCGAGGGTCAGGGTCGACGGCGGCGGCGTGCTCAGGTTCTGCGGTTTATAGGTCGAGAGAGTGCGCGACAGCTAAAATTTTTCGCCAAATGTTGGGAGAGAGCGTGCGATGGACAAAAAATTTCGGTGTAAATGGGAGACACACAAATTTAAGGCGCATCTCTCATTATTTTGATGCCCTGGACACCCGACATGTCCTAGATGCGCCACGATTTGCTGAAGCCAGGAACAACATCTAGGACATTCCGGCGTGTCCAACTGGCAACTGTGCGCAATGCCTTATATGGTTGTTGCATTGCGCTCAGCTTTCCGAGGTGGGACAAAAATCTTCGGCATGAATCGGAGACGAGCTCAACATAAGGCGCGTCTCAGATTTTGTTTTGGCCGTATGTTCGGAGTAAATCAGAGATGCGCCAGTGTAAGGTGCGTCTCTCAATATTTTGTGGCCCCGGACACGCTGCAGTGTCCTAGATGCGCCACGGTGTGCTGAAGCCGGCCAGGAACAACATCCAGAACATTACGACGTGTTCAACTGGCGACTGTGCGCATTTCCTTATATGATCATTGTATTGCGCTCAACTTCCCGAGATGGGACAAAAGTTCTTTGGCATAAATCGGAGACGAGCCACTGAAAGACGCATCTCGCATTACTTTGTGGACCCGAAAACGCTGGAGTGCCCTAGATGTGCCACGGTGTGCTGAAGCCAGAACAACATCTAGGACATTCCAACGTTTCCAACTGGTAACTGTGCGCAATGCCTTATACAATCGTTGCAACATGCTCAGCTTTACGAGGTGGGACAGAAGATCTTCGGAACAAATTAGAGACGAGCCCGTGTAAGGCCCGTCTCCCTTTTGCCGAATATAAGGTATCTGAGACGCGCCTTTCTAAAGTTCGTCTCTCATGCACTCTTCACATTGCCACTTGAACGACATCGTGAACCACTGTAGGGATAAACAAACGCAATGACATTGCAATTTACAGATTAATTGGAATTCATGGATAAACAAACGCAATGACATTGCAATTCAGAGATAATTTGCAACTCAATGAATTTCATAATTCATACATTGTGTGCCCTCTAAACTAATTTCGAATCTAAACTTATTCCTAAAGCTCCCATCGATCAATCTAAATTGTACCATCCAGCTTGCTCCCGAACACGTCTCTTATATTGTCCTGGATACTGAAAATATTGACATTCTTTAAATTGACAAATTTCGAAGGAGGGATGAATAACCTACATTGGTCACTTACACAAAGTGTCTAACCTTGATGAGTAGATTATAACAATCATTTTCAATATCAGACGCATTTGGCTGATGCAACAAACGCTGAACTTCAAGTAGTATAGTTTTGATTGTAAAACCAGTGCACCACCCTATGAAATATCAATTTAAGCAACATAAGAAACCAATTCAAATAAGTTCGACAACAATTACTAATTACATGAGCAAAATAGATCTATCTTACAGTCTCTTGATCAAGAATCCCAATGCAGAGTGCTCCTGAGCGACAGACATTTGGGTGGAAGAAACCACTTGGAAAGGCGCATGTTAGAGGCAACAATGGATAGTCCTCTGAGAAGGAGTTTGTCAGAGGGTAGTAACCACCTTCCCAGTCAGTCTACAAAGGAAATTCATTAATAGGAGGACGATGGTTAAACTCATATTGCGCTTGTTCTTCATGACTTACCCCTTCTTTACCGGGGACAATGCACTGCCACTTCAATAAATCTCCCAATTCAGGCTTCGCAGAGAAACCCTACACAGACAAAAAAACAAAGCTAAAGTTAGGTTCATTAGCCCGTTGCAGATCTACATATATACAACTATTCGACCGGTGTGCCATATGTACAAACATGGGGATGATTCTTGCGCCACGCCAAACGCTCCTCCTTCAGTCGGCTACGCGCCAAGCCGACACAAGACATGAACAGTGACGACAACGAGGAGGACGGCGATGGCAACGATGACAAGGACGGCGACAATGACAACAACGAGGACGGCGACGACGACGATAACGACGATGGTGAACAGAGGAGGCGGTCGCACTGGAGTTGGTCGATTAGTAATAAAGGAGCACCGGAGGCAAAGAAGAGACGAGAGAGATAAATGCGAGACGCGCGTTAAGTTAAAGAGCGTCTTCCATTGTCAAAGAGACAAAGATATGAGGGGGATAAATGCGAGACGCGCTATAACAAAGAGAGACGCGCGTTAATCTAAAGTGCGTCTTCCATAGTCGAAAGAGAGACGCGTGACACGAGGTCTGCGGAGAACTTAATTTTGGTGGCGTGGTGCAGAGACACGTGTGACATCCGTGTGCGATCTTTCGTTCCCCCGAGGCGGTATTGATGCATCCCATCATTCCATCAATGCGCGGGAAACCAACCGCTCCCTCGACGACTCCGCGCAGACCTTATTTAAGATGCGCCATCACCAGTGAGTTCTCCACAAGCGTGTCGCTTACTTTGAATCCTCTTCTTTTCTTCGTCTTCTCCGCCCCGACGGCCCACCAGCACCATGGCCGACCTTCCGCCGCCAAGGCCTCCAAGGGAACCACCGTGCAAGAAACTGTGCTGCAGCTCCCCCGAGAGGTTCAACACCGAGCAACGCCTCCTTATGGTGCAAGAGGCTTACAACAATACGTCTTGCGCCATGAGTTCCTTGGGTCTGGGTACCCTTCCCCAGTTTACTGGAATGGGTACCGTCATTCTCCCTCACGGGGCTGGCTGATTGTCTCGACATTCTCTCTGAGATGATGGCCTAGTTGCTTGGCCCCGAGGGCCGCAGAAACCTGTTGGAGGCAACAGAGAGCAAACTCGTTCACGGGGTTGCACCGCCGGTGCAGCCGGAGCAACCGGTGCAGCCGGAGCAGCCGGCCTAGGCTCCTGTTGCACCGGCACCGGAGTCGCCGCCGGAGGACGAGGAGGAGGAGAAGGAGGAGGAGGAGGAGGAGTAGGAGTAGGATTTAGTTTTTCTTTGTTGTTTTTAGTAGCTTCTGTTTTGTAAATATTGTTAATGAATGAATTCTATCTTTGTTTATCTATGTGATTGAATATTATCTTGTGTGTTCTTCAACTGTGTGAATGAATGAATGTGTGGTGTGTTCATCGTGTTCCTTAGGTATCATAAGGAAGGATTTGATTATATTCAGGTATCAAGTGAGAATGTGCTCTGAGTTCAGTGATGTGTGATATCAACAGTGAACCAAAGCAAAATGGAGAAATCACGAAGCTAAAGGTGACGTGAGGAATCAGAGACGCGCTTTCAATTAGAGCACGTCTCTCTTTTAGCAGAGGAGAGGGAGACATCAGTCATAGGAGACGTGCTGTGTTTTATGCGCGTCTCCCGCTTTTCAGAGAGGATAGCATGTCTCAGATACCAATTTAATTGAGATGGGCTTTGTTTTAACGCGTCTCCTTGTACTTTCAGTCGAGCCATGTCAGATCCTTTTGAAGCGGACTTGTCTCGCTTAACATTATCAGAGACGCCGCCTTTGAGCGCGTCACCCATCTTTGTCTCCTATTTGGGTTTCTTTCATAGTGCATGGCCTTCATAAGTCACTGTTTTTTTTTAAAATGTAAAAGTAGGATAATATGGCACGATCACCAACTCACACACGGATACATTATGCACATATATCATCAATAACACATAATATCACATCACATCATAAATAGAGTACTTAACTTCATCAAATCACAAATGAACTACACACTAGCATCTCTGCTACCTCTGGAGCCAAAGAAGTTATCCTCACACCTTGATCCAGGTGCCGTAGGTGTGGCAATAGAGTATGAGACTCCATTGCTGATCTATGTGATGTAAAAGTTTAATTAGACATGTTATAGCTTTAAAAGTGTCTTTTGACTAAATTTACTTAATTGAGCTGGAATTGAGCAGACTTAAGCATAATAAAGTCAGTTTGGCTATGTTATGCTAGATTTACCTATATTTGGCTACGACTACTAAGTTTGGCTACATCTAAAGAATTGTAGCTTACCTTTGCTCCCCATGAAGGCACATGTGCCTCCCTCGGCTCCTGTGGTGGCTGCCATGAAGGAATGACGATCTGTTGCACATGCTGCTAGGCTAAGGCCTGTCATTGCAAAGCATTATAACATACATATCACTTAATGTTATGAATTTAAAGTAATTTAAATTTCTTACTTGCATTGTCGCTTGTATCTGTGCCATGTAGTTCATAGTACTCTTGTGTCGCCTTGGTCGGAGCTTTCTCCTTCTGTAGCTATGTTTGGGTCCGCCTTAGCTCATCTTGCATATTCTGGAGCTCCAGGTCTCTTTATAAGAGACGACGGCTAGCTACAGCTGACAAAGCACACGATGAAGAGCCACTCGAAGGCCTGGCCTCCATCGGGTCGACCACTCCATCGAATATGGTAAACCTACAAAAGGAAAATATTAGAATTAAGATTTTGTAGCTTGAAGTCCCAAAAATACAAAACAATTAACATGTCACTGTCCATGGGATTTGTTGCCACCTTGCATACATGACACTAGCATCGATTGGTGCATTTTCCCAATCATAGCCTGTAAGTGCATCTAGGATATCCCTTGTGGGTTTTGGCTAATTGATGACAAACATATGAGATCCTAATGAAACTATTGAGATGACAGCAGGACAGATAAGTGAAACAACTCGGTGCACACAAAAAGGTGAAAAATGGAGTGGTGTCCAAAGAGGGATACTTTGATGGAGCTTGGAAGATCAAAATTAGATTTTGATGTATAGGGAATGTATGAAAGACACACTTCAAGAGCTCACAACTTTGCGCTGGGGTAAGGGCTTAAAATTAACTTAAAATTCACAATGCACCGGACTGGTCCGATCGGAGACCGGACTAGTCCGTTTAACTCTCTGAAATTTCTCAAATTGGGAGACCGGACTAGTCCGTGTGTCCACCGGACTAGTCCGTTGAACTTTCTGTAGTCTCTCATATTGAGAGACCGGACTAGTCCGTGTGTTTACCGGACTAGTCCGTTGATCTTTCTGAAGTCTCCCTTCTGTGGAGATCGGACTAGTCTGCGGACTAGTCCGTTGAACTTTCTGGAGTTCACCTTCACACAGCACCAGACTAGTCCGAGCTTGGACCGGACTAGTCCGACAGACTTTCTGGACTACTGAGACTGGACAAGTCCGGACTTGCACCGGACTAGTCCGGTGTTAGGGTTTTTCAATGGTTACTCTTTGGAAACCCTATAAATAGAGAATCCACGGCCTTCCAAAAGACACACACGACATATACTGCCGCAAACACAAACCCTAGTGCCACCACTTCATCCCAAGAGCCCAAAACACATCTCCCCACACATCTAAAGTGCAAAAATAGTGAAATCAATTGAACACTTGGATTCGGGATTTGGAGATCGTCATTCCTTTATTGCGAGCTCTTGGGGTTTGATATTTCTACACTCATACTCTGCATTGTAATATTTTTGAGTGTATTTGATCACTTCTTTAGTTGTAATTCGCGTGGGAGCCCTCAACGTGTGAGGTTGCCCCTCAAACTTGGTGATTACCCGTGATAGTGGAATCAAGTCGGCCTTCGTGGTGACTTGAAGAGGGAAAGGGTTGGAGACCCGGCTCTGTGTGAGCTTCCTCAACGAGGACGTAGATCTCGTGGTGAGATCGAACCTTGGGAAAAATTCGTGTGTCTTGCGCTTTATTTCCTTTACATTTTGTTCATTAGATCACTTGAGTGCTAAACATCAATCTAAGACAATTATAAGTTCTCACTTGCATTCTTACATTAATCTCAAACAAAAATATCAGTTGTTCTTGTTTCCGCTGCTAAAGAAATTTAGTTTCCCAAATAACACCTGATCAACACACATATTTCTAGCACAACGGACAAATCCGCCCACACGACCGGACTAGTCCGGCCAACCAAGTTTTGACGATTCTATTAAGTGTGCAGGAAATTCAAAAGGCCTATTCACCCCCCTCTAGGCCATATTCAATTGGTATCAGAGCAAGGTTCTCCGCTAACAAGACTCACATCTCAGAGAGATCAATGGCCTCTGAGAAGAACAACGATATCTCGAAGATGAACATTAATGAGGAGGAACAAGAAACTAAAGCCTTTGATGTGCTGAAAGAGAGCCCACACGATGACGAAGAAGTGCGACAACTAAAGGCACTCCTGAGAAAGAAACTGCTAGGGCAAAAGGGAAAAGAAGAAGAGAAGACGACGGGGAGTGGTCATCACGACTACTCCCGACATCCTTACAATTACAACCGTCTCAATTCAAACAATCACTATCTTTCCATTCCTATGGAAAACCTCCATAGTTTGACAGAAGCGACTATACCATGTGGAAGTACAACATGAAGATGCATCTAATATCCCTAAATCCTAGTTTGTGGCACATTGTTTGCACTGGCATAGATATCCTGGACAGGGATGAAAAACTCACCCCAGAACAAGAACAAGAGATTCACAGAAATGCACAAGCCGTCGCCGTGATCACATCATCACTAAGCAGAGAGGAATTCACCAAGATCGATGGCTTAGAAAGTGCAAAGGAAATATGGGATACACTCAAGACAGCTCACGAAGGAAATAGGTCAGTTCGTGAAGCTAAAATCGAGATGCTTGAAGGAGAGTTGGGGAGATTTGCTATTTAAGAAGGCGAATCACCTCAAGACATGTACAACCGGGTGAAGGCACTCATCAACAAAATTCGTGCCTATGGAAGTAAGAAATGGACGGATCACGAGGTGGTCAAGAGAATGATTAGAGCCTTCATGCCAAGAAATGTCACACTTTGCTCAATGATTAGAGAAAGCCCCGGGTTTTACAAAATGACTCCCGATGAGTTGTTGGGGAAGATCATAAATCATGAAATGATGGAGAAAGAGGCACAATACATCAAATACTTGGCCGAACTCACTTCCTCCAAAAAGAAAGAGGTTGCTCTCAAAGCAACATGCCGACCCGAACTCAAAGAAACTCGTGAAGATCAAGACGATGGGCATATAAGCGACGAGAGCACCGATCTTGATGATGAAGAAATGGTACTCTTTATCAAGAAGTTCAAGCGAATGATGAAAAGAAGACACGGCAATAACTCAAATGAAGGCAAAAGCAAGGATAAAGGAAAATCCAAGGCTCGACGCACTTGCTACAATTGCGGAGAGTATGGTCACTTCATGATGGACTGCCCTTATGAAGAAAACAAAAGGAAGAAGGAAACAAGACCTCATGAAAAGAAGAATTTCAGAAAGGGATGACAAGCCCATCAAGCTCACATTGGCAAGGAGTGAGACACAAACGACGAGTCCTCCTCCGATGAAGAAGAAGAGATGGCCACTATCGCAATCAAGAAACCTACTATGAAGGCCACACTCTTCCCAAACAAGGAAGGATGGGATATGAACAACCACACTTGCCTTATGGCTAAGGAAGGCAAGAAAAAGGTACGACTCACTCCTCCTACGCTAAATTCCTCTATTGATGACTTTGATAGCTCTAGTGATAATGAAGAAATGTTTAGAGGACTAAGTAAAATTGCTCTAAAGAAAATGAAAATGTTGTCGAACAAAATCTTTGAAAAAGAGGAACTTCTTAACCGACAAGAAGATATGTTCATCCGTGAAAGGAAGAGATATCAAGAAGTTGAAAAGCTTCTTGAGCTTGAAACAGAGAAGAGCGAGTCGCTTGAGGTTGAGCTAGCCTTGAGTAAGGAAACTTTCTCAAAGATAGAAGACTCGCATATTGCAATCAAGGAAGAACTTGCTAACTTGTAAAAAGTTAACAAGATCCTTGAGGTGCAAGTTGAGTCGCCCAAGCAAAGTGACTCCTCTTCCTCCAAGAGCTCTTCCTCCAAAGATATGAGTTCGACAACAATCGGAACTTGCACTCGCTATAGTAAGAAGAATGTTATTTCTAACACTTCAACTTCTCATAATATGCATGCCCCTCCAAGCGGCATCTTTGATAAGGAGAAGATCAAATAAGCACGCAGTGCATATATGGTCACTAAACCTCCTAATGTCAAAGATGGCCTTAGTTTTGACAGGAACAAACACATGTCTACTCCCAAACATGCTAAGAATGGAATTGTCTTTGTTAAGGAAAAATCCCATGAATCTGATTTACAAATATTATTTCGTACATTTGATGCTTCCTATGTTCTTATGAAAGCCAAACATGGAAAAGTCATTGCTAAATATACAGGGCCACGCCACAAGAACTCAAAAACTTGTGTGTGGGTGCCCAAAACTCTTGTGACTAACCTGAGAGGACTCAAGCAAGCTTGGGTACCTAAAACCAAGGAATAATTCTTTTTTGCAGGCTTATTCCTCCGGTGGGTCTAAATGGGTGCTAGATAGTGGATGCACAAATCACATGACCGGAGAGAGAAGTATGTTTGTGGAGTACGAATATGACAAGGATCCAAGTGAAGGCATATACTTCGGAGACAACAGCCAATGAAAGGTCCTTGGTAGCGGTAACATTGAAATATCCACTCAACACACATTATCCAATTTTTTACATGTAGATTCTCTAGATTATAACCTTTTATCAATATCCCAACTATGCGACAAAGGTTACAACTATTTATTCACTAATGAGGGTGTGACCATTCTTAGAAGAAGTGATGACTCGATTGCATTCAAGGGAATGTTGAAGGGAAAGCTCTATCTTGTTGACTTCAACAAAGATAAAGCCGAACTCAACACTTGCTTGGTTGCTAAGACCAACATGGGATGGCTTTGGCATAGACGGCTAGCCCATGTTGGGATGAGAAATCTGCAGAAACTTCTAAAAGGTGGTCACAT
This sequence comes from Tuctoria greenei, assembly GCA_036927565.1. Taxonomy (NCBI): domain Eukaryota; kingdom Viridiplantae; phylum Streptophyta; class Magnoliopsida; order Poales; family Poaceae; genus Tuctoria; species Tuctoria greenei. The sequence continues at coordinate 120,925,729 of JAYESD010000010.1, read as the reverse complement.
CCGTGGTCTTAAGGATGTGGTTTTTGAAAAAGACAGGCCGTGCAGCGTTTGTCAAGCAGGAAAACAAGTCGGAGCACCACACCCCGCCAAGAATGTGATGACTACCACAAGACCGCTGGAACTCCTCCACATGGATCTCTTTGGTCCAATTTCGTACATCAGCATCGGCGGGGATCCTCAAGAAGTTCTTGAAAAGAGCTCAGAACGAATTCTCATCAACCATAAAGAACATCAGAAGTGACAACGGGACAAAATTCAAGAACCTCCAAGTTGATGAGTTTCTCGATGAAGAAGGGATAAAGCATGAATTCTCGGCACCCTACTCCCCTCAACAAAATGGAGTGGCCGAAAGAAAGAACAGAACATTGATCGAAATGGCCAGAACTATGTTGGATGAATACAAGACGTCAGATCAATTTTGGGCAGAAGCGGTGAACACCGCTTGTCACGCCACGAATCGATTGTACCTCCATCGACTACTGAAGAAAACTCCGTATGAGCTCCTTACCGATAAAAGCCTAATGTTTCTTATTTTAAAGTTTTTGGTTGCAAATGTTTTATTCTGAACAGGAAATAGAGGGCCTCGAAGTTTGCTTCAAAGTCCGATGAAGGATTCTTGCTTGGTTATGAATCGAATGCCTACGCCTATCTTGTCTTCAACAAGGTGTCCGACCTTGTTGAAGTAGCACGTGATGTAGTGTTCGATGAATCTAACGGCTCACAAGTGGAGCAAGTTGATAAGTGTGTGCTAGATAAAGAGGAAGCTCCATATGAAGCACTGAAGAAAATGTGACTTGGTGATATCTTACCACAAGAGCAAACATTTGACTCAAATGCACAAGATGAACCTCAACACGGAGACAATGATCAAGGGGGAGCCCTTGCACAAGATCAAGAGGAGGAAGATCAAGAAGATCAACACAATCATGGAAGCAATGGTCTAGGGGGAGACAATGAACATGAAGATAATGAAGAACAAGCAACTACACAAGCTCCACACCCAAGAGTACACCAGAGCGTGCAAAGAGACCACCCTGTCAACAATATCATTGGAGATATTGCTAAGGGAGTAACTACTAGATCTCGAGTTGTAAATTTCTGTGAATACTATTCTTTTGTGTCTTTTTTGGAACCATACAGGGTAGAAGAAGCCTTAAGGGATCCAGATTGGGTGATTGCAATGCAAGAGGAGCTGAACAACTTCAAGAGAAATTAAGTGTGGGAGCTGGTGGAGAGACCAAAGGCGAACATAGTTGGAACCAAATGGGTCTTTCGGAACAAGCAAGATGAACACGGAGTAGTAACAAGAAATAAAGCAAGATTGGTGGCCAAAGGTTATTCTCAGGTTGAAGGTTTGGACTTCAATGAAACTTTTGCTCCTGTAGCTAGACTTGAGTCCATTCGTATTTTATTGGCATATGCTACTCACCATAATTTGAAGCTGTATCAAATGGACGTCAAAAGCGCTTTCTTAAACGATCCAATCAAGGAGGAAGTTTATGTGGAGTAGCCACCAGGATTCGAAGACCAAAAGTATCCCAACCATGTCTACAAACTGCGTAAGGCTCTCTATGGCCTCAAACAAGCTCCTCAAGCTTGGTATCAGTGTCTTAGAGATTTTCTAATTCAAAATGGATTCAATATTGGTAAAGCTGACTATACACTTTTCACTAAACATTTTGATGATCACCTATTCATATGTCAAATTTATGTTGATGACATTATCCACCAACAAATCTTTCTGTGAAGAATTTAGCAAAATTATGACAGATAGGTTCGAGATGTCAATGATGGGCGAATTGAAGTTCTTCTTGGGATTCCAAGTGAAGCAATTAAGAGAAGGTACATTTATAAGCCAAACCAAATATACACATGACATTCTCAAGAAATTCAATATGGACCAAGCCAAGCCCATCAAGACACCCATGGCCACTAACGGACATCTCGACCTCAATGAAGATGGTCCAAATGTGGACCAAAAGGTATATCGGTCCATGATCGGCTCCTTACTTTATTTATGTGCATCTAGGACAGATATTATGCTTAGTGTTTTCTTGTGTGCAAGGTTTCAAGCCGCACCTAAAGAGTGTCACTTAATTGCGGTAAAAAGAATCCTAAGGTACCTTGTGCACACACCCAACTTGGGCCTTCGGTATCCCAAAGGATCCAAATTTAACTTGATAGGGTATTCTGACGCTGACTATGCAAGATGCAAAGTCGATAGAAAGAGCACGTCAGGGACTTGTCAATTTCTTGTTAGGTCCCTAGTTTCTTGGTCATCTAAAAAGCAAAACTCCATTGTGCTTTCCACAGCAGAAGCAGAATATGTTGCAGCCGGTAGTTGTTGCGCACAACTACTTTGGATGTGACAAACCCTCAGGGACTACGGCTACAATCTTAACCATATCCCGCTTCTATGTGACAATGGAAGTGCTATAAAAATTGCACACAACCCTGTAGAGCACTCAAGAACTAAGCACATAGATATCCGTCATCATTTTCTTAGAGATCATTCATTAAAAGGTGACATTGCTATTTCACATGTTAGGACTGAAAAACAACTTGCTGATATTTTTACCAAACCATTGGATGAGAAAAGGTTTTGTGAGCTTAGAAACGAACTTAATATTCTTGACTCTCGAAATGTGGCTTGAAACGTTGCACATCTGGTTCATACTTCAAATGTTACATTTTATTGCTAAAACTGCCCCTCACCTCTTTTTCTTCTAAGAAAACTAATTTTAATGAAGAAATCTTGGAGTTTATGACCACTTTTCATTGTTGATTGCTTTCTGGTCATAAGTACCAAGATTATTTGCAAAACTTGTCCTTGGATCACTATTAGTTATCTCCAAATCCTTAGTTTTTTTCTAGTGACACCGGACTAGTCAGGTTTGCCACCGGACTAGTCCGGACAGTCCCTCTTTCTAGGTTTTCCAGGGGCACCGGACTAGTCCGTCCTCTGACCGGACTAGTCCAGTCAGCCGCGTATATAAGCAGCTGGCCGGCCCAAATTTTAAACCTCCCTCCACTTTGAGTTGAGCCCTCACCTCTCAAACCCTAGCCCCCAAAAGTGATTTTCGAGTTGAGCCCTCAAAATCCAAGTTTTCTCCATGGGAAATCCTCCCCTCGACGAGTTTATACTCCTCTCTGAACTCATCCAGATAGATTCGTGCTCCTTCAACGCAAATCTTCAAATCTCGGTAAATTTCACCCTAAAATCAAACTCTCAAATCTCCTAGTTCTAGCTTGTTTCCCTTGATTCCAAGGCAGTACATTAGCTTCAGAGATGTATTCCTTTCACTTTCATGCACCCTTGCATCCTTAGATATAAGCTGTGATTCATAGGTTTTGTTAGGGTTCTAATGCCAGGCCGGACTAGTCTGACTTTCACAGACTAGTCCGGTACACCGGACAAGTCCGCACTCTGAAACCGGACAAGTCCGGTATCTGACATTTGAATCCTCACATCTCCTTCAATTCTTGGTTCTTTCTCGTCTAATCCATGAACTACTTATTAGGCACTGTAGGATCGAAGAGCACGTGAAAATCTACTATAGCGGGGGTGAATGGTAGATTTAAAAATCTTACGCAGCGGAAACAATTAAACCCCAAACCCTTTTGGCAGAAAAACGATCTATTAAAGAAATCGTGTGTGAGACTAATCTAAACGTGTTTCACCGTGACAAAAGTGATATATATCAGATAGAATCAAGTCACGAATACAACACAAAAAGAATCACTCAAATCCGTCGAGAAAAACTCAAGTTATGATCGAAAGATCAAACAATGGTCAGTCTGTCCTACCCGAGAAAAAACAGTTCTGGAACGCTGCAAAGAAACTCGTGTAGATCATAGCCCACAAATCCAATGACCGTAAAATTTTGACATATGATAGATAATCAAGTTGTGAAGACAACCCAGAAAAAATCACGTCAATTGGATCTGTAAAACTCGAGTTACGATTAAACCACCGTCGAAAGGTAGTGCTGTCCAGAAACTCGACGAGTAAAACTTGTCTGGAACAAGTCGGACGAACAAGGCACAAAAGTTCCTTCAAACTACGAATTTTATTCAATAGAACACAAGAGGAACAGCCCCAAAGTCGTCTCCCACGAGCTATGGGCTCCCTTGCTTATATAACCAGCCCTTAGGCCAACCCAATATCAACTAGGACTCCAATCCTACTCAGATCACAAATCCTAACTTTCCATAACTGCTCAAGATTCTTCTATACGCAGATAGAAACAATCTTAAGACTTCCAAACACCTTAGGAATGTATCCCACATTCCTAAACAACTCAAATTCGTGACACACACGAAATCCTAACATAACCAACTCGATACTTCCCATACCGAGCCATAACCAACTCCGCCACAGCCGAAGTCATCAACCAGTACAATCCGATCCTTCCAACCAGATCTTTCCTTCCTTATACCATCTTCGGAACCATGTTGCCACGTCATGCACCGCATGCATACGTGCAAACACCTTCCTTCAATGTCCAGTAACCTTCATATGCACTGCCCTTGATTCAATCATCCTGCGCGACCTCCTGATCAGCTCAACCACAGTTCCTCCCGAACTTAGTTGTTGGAACCTCATCTCCTCCCTGAGACTAGTCCAATGGATCCCGTCACCAGCCATGACTTGAACTCAAGCAACACCTGCACATGAATAAACAACCAATCCATACGAGCCCAAGTCCTCGACTTGACTCAAGTTAGTTTCGAACACAACACCTTACGTGAGAACCTCACATAAGCATGTTGCAAAACCACAGCAACACGATATCAGCCGTATCATCCAAAACGCACCAAAAACTTAGTAAAAGAATACTAAGCAAACTTTCCAACAATGTAAAGCAAGTACGAAACATTGCAAATGAAAAGCAGAAACACTGCAGTCAAGTTCTGGACCTTGCCAGAGCAACCCGGAGCTTGAGCTGGAGCTAACAAAAGCTAGTAGAACCTAGCGTCGGAGCTTACCAAAACTAGTACAATGAAGCACCTGCCGGAGCTTACCAAAACTACTAGATCCTAGCACCGGAGCTTACCAAAAACTGGTCAAAACTAGTCAACCCAAAACCGGAGCTAGACAAAGTACATCGGAGCTTAGCAAAAGCATTCCGGAGCTATCAAATATATGCCGGAGCTATCAAAAACATTTCAGAGCTATCAAAGACATGTCGGAGCTATCAAAGACGTGTCAGAGCTATCAAAGACGTGTCGGAGTTACCAAAGACGTGTCGGAGCTAAAGATAAAACTCACGGGAGCTAACCAAAGCTAGTCGGACCTTACCAAGAAGCCAGACCTAGCATCTAACGTAGCTGGAGCTACCCAAAACAAGCCAGACCTACCGTCGGACCTTGCTATAGCTCGGAGCTAGAGTCGGACCTTGACAAAAAGGTGTTTTGGTGATATTTAAAACTTTTATCATCAAAGCCAAGTGTATTCACTACAAGCCAATGTATTCAGCACATATAGGTCTTACAATCTCCCCCTTGATGAATGCATTGGCAACACCATTTAAAATCCGAACATTGGCTTATTCACATAAAAGTTTTGAAGGCAATTTCTCCCCCTTTGTAAATCAAAAGAAAATGAGAAGAAAAATTATCCCATATTATCTCTCCTTATGCACATATTCTCTTTCTCTTCATGCTTATCTTATCTCTCCCCCTTTGACAATGTATTCAGCAAGTCATGAGCAAATAACAATTTATCTCTCCCCCTTTAGTTTTTATGAGCATATTATAACATATACATATAAACAAAGCTCATCCAAGTCATACTATCAAGTAACTTACACTATCACATCAATGAGATACATAAAGTAGTGTAAGCCATGCTAGAGATCAAATGTAATATTCAATTTGTAGGATCGAAGAGCACGTGAAAAGCTACCAGAGGGGGGTGAATGGTAGATTCAAAATCTCACGCAGCGGAAACAATAAAACCCTAATCCCTTTGGTAGAAAAATGATCTGTTTAAGAAATCGTGTATGAGACTAATCTAAATGTGTTTCACCGTGACAAAAGTGATAGATATCAGAGAGAATCAAGTAAAGACAACACAAAAAGAATTACTCAAATCCGTCGAGAAAAACTCAAGTTATGATCGAAAGATCAGACTATGGTCAATCTGACCTACCCGAGAAAAACAGTTTCTGGAATGCTGCAAAGAAGCTCGTGTAGCTCAGAAACCACAAATCCAATGACCGTGAAATTCTGACAGATGATAGACAATCAAGTTGTTAAGACAACCCAAAAAGAATCACGTCAATTGGATCTGTAAAACTCGAGTTATGATAAAACCACCAACGAAAGGTAGTGCTGTCCAGAAACTCGACGAGTAAAACTTGTCTGGAACAAGTCGGACGAACAAGGCACAAAAGTTCCTTCAAACTACGAATTTTATTCAATAGAACACAAGAGGAACAGCCCCCAAAGTCGTCTACCATGAACTTTGGCCTTCCCTTGCTTATATAACCAGCCCTTAGGCCATCCCAATCTTAACTAGGACTCCAATCCTAATCCGATCACAATCGGAACTTTCCATAACTGCTTAGGACTCTTCTATACGCAGATAGAAGCAATCTTAAGACTTCCAAACACCTTAGGAACGCATCCCACATTCCTAAACAACTCAAATTCGTGACCCACATGAAATCCTAACATAACCAACTCGATATTTCCATACCGAGCCATAACCGACTCAGCTAGTAGCCTAAGTCTTCAACCGATACGATCCGATCCTTCCGATCAGATCTTCCTTCATAATCCGTCTCTAGAAGCATATTGCCACGTCATGCACCTCATGCATACGTGCGAACACCTTCCTTCGACCTTCATATGCACTGCCCTTGATTCAATCATCCTGCGCGACCTCCTGACCCGCTCAACCACAGTTCCTCCCGAACTTGGTTGTTGGAACCTCATCTCCTCCTGAGACTAGTCCAATGGATCCTGTCACCAGCCATGACTTGAACTCAAGCAACACCTGCACATGAACAAACAAACAATCCATACGAGCCCAAGTCCTCGACTTGACTCAAGTTAGTTCCGAACACAACACTTTACGTGAGAACCTCACATAAGCATGTTGCAAAAACCACAGTAGAAACGATATCAACCATATCATCCAAAACGCACCAAAAACTTAGCAAATGAATACTAAGCAATCTTTCCAACAATGTAAAGCAAGTACGAAACATTGCAAATGAAAAGCAGAAGCACTTAGGTCAAGTTCCGGACCTTGCCAGAGCAACCCAGAGCTTGAGCCGGAGCTAACAAAAGCTAGTAGAACCTAGTGCCGGAGCTTTCCAAAACTAGTAGATCCTAGCACCGGAGCTTACCAAAAAACTAGTCAAAACTAGTCAACCCAAAACCGGAGCTAGACAAAGTACGTTGGAGCTTAGCAAAAGCATGCCGGAGCTATCAAACATATGCCGGAGCTATCAAAGACATGCCAGAGCTAACAAAGACATGCCGGAGCTAAAAATAAAGCTCACAGGAGCTGACCAAAGCTAGCCGGACCTTATCAAGAAGCCGGACCTAGCATCTAACGTAGCCGGAGCTACCCAAAACAAGTCGGACCTATGGTCGGACCTTGCTGTAGCTCAGAGCTAGAGTTGGACCTTGACAAAAAGGTGTTTTGGTGATATTTAAAACTTTTATCATCAAAGCCAAGTGTATTCACTACAAGCCAATGTATTCAGCACATATAGGTCTTACACAATTTAAGCAAGTCATGATCTCACAAACTTAACTATTTCAAAACCTGAAAGCATGACACTAGTTGCTGCATTTTATTATTTTTCAAAGCATAAATTTAGATCATATGATATTTGCAAGAGATTATATGCGCATCTGCCTTATTCTAACCAACCAAGCCAAGCCTATGTCATTTGAAGATCAGAAGCTTAAGGACATGGTTTTAGTCATACACAACTTCTTCCAAGTTCAAATCTAAGTGCAATGATAAGCCATCTCAAAAGAAGAAGTGCGATGCATGCATATTCTCTTGATCTTTTCTCAATTTATATTTGTGCATAAAAACTCAACATGTGAGTTGATTACTTGATTAATTCTTTATGATTAAAAGCACTTGTGAACATGTAACAAGTTCAAAATAGCAAGAAAGTTCGACCATGACCAGTTTTAGTGTAAGTAATTATTCCAATTACTAGACATGGCAAAAACTACAAAATGTATAACATGAGTAATGTAGTAAGAACCTTCAGTATGTAAAAGGAATCACAAAGTCATATATGTATGAAATACTATGCTCATATTATTTTAATTTCAGATTCACACATAGACTTTCCAAGTTTCAAAAACTCCCCCTCAATTTAAGCCATGAGGATGCATAACCCCTATTTCACTACGAATGTAACAAAAACGAGTGAAATCCAAAGGTTTTGTAAAAATGTCAGCCAATTGTTGTTCGGTATCTACATGGTGAAGCACAATGTTTCCTTTTTCAACATTATCTCGAAGAAAGTGATACCTAATGTCAATGTGTTTAGTTCTAGAATGTTGCACGGGGTTTTAAGCAATGCAAATGGCACTAGTGTTATCACAAAACAGTGGAACACTATCTAGATCAACCCCATAGTCCTTAAGTGTTTGAACAATCCAAAGAATTTGTGAGCAAGCACTTGCAGCAGCTACATATTCAGATTCGGCTGTGGATTGTGCAACTGAATTTTGTTTTCTAGAGGACCAAGCAACAAGAGAATTACCAAGAAAATGACAAGCACCAGAAGTACTTTTCCTATCAATCCTACAACCCCCAAAATCAGCATCCGAAAAAGCTTTCAAAGTAACGGTTGAGGAAGAAGGAAGAAAAATGCCAAATTCTTGAGTTCCATATAAGTACCTGAGAATCCTTTTGACGGCTTGACGATGTGAAACACGTGGGGAAGCTTGAAACAGTGCACAAAGACATACGCTAAATTGTATGTCCGGTCTTGATGCCGTGAGGTACAAAAGTGATCCGATCATGCTTCTATATCCTTTTTGATCCACGGATTCACCATCTTCATCAAGTTCAAGTGTTGTTGCTGTTCGCATTGGTGTCCGAAGAGGCTTGCTTTTGTCCATGTTGAAACGCCTTAGGAGGTCTTTGGTATACTTCGTTTGATGCACAAAGGTACCCTCCTTGGTTTGCTTGATTTGCAGCCCCAAAAAGTAAGTGAGTTCACCCATCATACTCATTTCAAATTCGGAACTCATCATTGCTGAAAACTTGGACACAAGATCATGAGAAGCACAACCCAAGATAATATCATCCACATACACTTGAATGAATAATGAGTCATTGCCATGTTTAAGCACAAAAAGAGTTCTATCAACCTTGCCCATGGTAAACCCCTTTTCAAGTAAGAATGTTTTTAACCTATCATACCATGCTCTAGGGGCTTGTTTGAGACCGTATAAGGCTTTGGACAGTTTGTAAACATGATTAGGAAAATCTGGATTTTCAAAACCCGGTGGTTGTTTGACATAAACCTCCTCATCTATGTAGCCATTAAGAAAAGCACTTTTAACATCCATTTGAAATAGCTTAAAACCTTTAGATGCTGCAAAAGCTAACAAATTTCTTATGGCTTCTAATCTAGCGACAGGAGCAAAAGTTTCATCAAAATCTAGACCTTCAACTTGAGTGACACCTTGAGCAACAAACCTAGCCTTATTCCTAACCACAACCCCATCCTCACTTTGTTTATTTTTAAATACCCATTTAGTTCCAATTAAAGTGTGACCTTGAGGTGGAGGTACAAGTTTCCAAACATTATTTCTTTCAAAATTTTCTAACTCTTCTTGCATGGCAATAATCCAAGATTCATTAGTGAGTGCGTGTGATATATCTTTGGGTTCAAAAGAAGAAACAAAAGCAGAATGAGCATGAGAGTTTGGATCGCAAAACCTGGACCGTGTGACTCGTTCGTGCAAGCTTCCAATCATCTGTTGTGGGGGATGATCTTTGTAAAAACGTAGGGGAACAGATGTCTCACAAGCTTCTTCTTCATTAGGTTCATCGTAGATTGATGAGCTTGTGACTTGTGGACGATCAGGACCAGCATAGGTGATAGCCGGAGCTTGTTCAATGCCCGGAGCTGGACACGTGTCAACTTCGGAACTACCAGGCAGTATCACCGGCTCTTCTTCATCTTCAAAAATACCCTCCCCCTGAGGATACGTATCTGGTCCTGCAACACCGGAGCTAGTACCTGGGCTAGCTTCATCAAAAGACACTTCACAAGTCTCCACAATTTTGTTAGTGTCAAGTAAAAGCACACGGTAGCCTCTAGTATGAGATGGATAACCAAGAAACATGCCATCAATGGATCTAGGTTCAAATTTATCAAGATTACCATGTTTCTTAACAAAGCATTTGCAACCAAAGACCCGAAAGTGTGTAACACTAGGCCTATGTCCAAACCAGAGCTCATATGGTGTTTTACCTAGCTTAGTACGCAAGAAAACACGATTTGAGACATAACAAGCGGTTGCTAATGCATCAGCCCAAAATTTCCTAGGAGTTTGATATTCATCAAGCATAGTCCTAGCCATCTCAACTAAGGTTCTGTTCTTTCTTTCTACAACACCGTTTTGTTGAGGTACATCTGGTGAGATAATTGATGATCTATTCTATTTTCAGCACAAAAGTGATCAAAAGATTGATTTTTAAATTCAGTTCTGTTATCACTTCTAATTGCTTTTAATGATCCTGGGTGATCAATTGATAATCTAAGAAATAAAGTTCTAAAGTGACTAAAAACTTCATTCTTAGACGCCATAAAGTAAACCCAAGAGTATCTAGAATAATCATCAACAATAACAAGAACATACCATTTACCTCCGAAGGATTGAACACGTGAAGGTCCTACGGTGTCAAGATGCAAAAGTTGACATGGTTCAGTTGTCATGATCATTGTGAGAGGAGTATGTGAACCTGCAACCATCTTAGCATGTCTACAAGAAGAGCACACAATTTCTTTGTCCTCTTTAAGCTTAGGCAGCCCACATATGCAATCAAGAGCACTAACACGCGTTAGGTGATCAAAGCCTACGTGACCAAGTCTACGATGCCAAAAATATAAGTCCTTTGAATCATTAGCAGCTAGACACCTATGCTTAGAGGAAGACATATCAAAATCAGCTTTAAAAACTCTTCCAAACCAAGACATATTAAAAATAAGCTCACTATTTGGACTTACAACTTTGCAGCAGTTTTTATTGAAAATAATTTCCAGATTTTTCATCTAGCAATTGTGAAACAGAAAGCAAGTTGTATTTCAAATTTTTGACAAGTGCCACATCCTTCAAAGTGTAGTGATCATTTACTCTAACCGAACCCTTAGCAATTATAGGAGTTGAAGAATTATCAGCAAAAGTAACATTCTCTACATGTGACACAAAAGAGAGGGAGGAGAACCAATCTTTGTTACCGGTCATGTGGCGTGAGCAACCTGAATCTACAATCTAAATGTTCTCCTTCCTCAAACGTGTAACCTACATAGAAGCACAATACGTCGTTGACTCAATACTAGAGTTAGTCAAAAGGCATTTAGGAATCCAGTACTGAGTCACGCGACGTGCAGCAGGAAAAACACGCGAAAGCTGAGACAAAACAACAGGTTTATGAGTCGAAGTTTGAGGTTTTCTATTCTTAACTCTTTTAGCACAAAAACCAGTAGCTCCGGAGGTAAAAGCAGCAGTTCCAAAAGACATGGCTGATGCTCCAGAAACAAAAGCTGAAGTTCCGAAGGAAACAACAGAAGGTCCGGGAGCCCTCGGAGCTATCGGAACTATCGGAGCTGCTTTTGCGGATTTCTTACCAGAAGGTCCGGAAGCTACCTTTTCAAATTTCTGACTCACTAAAGCAGGTTGTGTTTTTCTAATTGCATGAAAGTTATAAGATCTAGCAATTTTTCTTTCCTTTTTCTGTTGTTTAGCTAGTCTATAAAAAAAATCTATGACATGACCATCTCTACCACAGAAGGTACAATGAAATTTAACTTTGTGTTCATGTCTAGATGAGCAAGCAATATTTTTATTTGAAACCGAATGAGGCAACACTACTGCAGATTTGAAAACCACTTCTTTTTGTTTAGGAACTGTTTGAACCAAACCACTTCCTAATGACTTTACAATTTTAGGTGGATGTGCCTTAGCATGAGCATGAGAATCAAAACCTAAACCAGTTTTATCATTGCAAGACTTGGAAGAATTCAGCAGCAAGTTTAGGTTCTTATTCCCATTACAAAACCGATCTAATGTCCTATGCATGTTGTCAAGTTTATTGGACAGATCAAGACAATTTTCACATGAAGTTTTTCCTTTTAGTTTGCAATTTGAACAAAATTTAACTTCATGAGAATGTAGAGCATTGTTCAATATAGAAATTTCATTCATAGCATCCTGTAGTTCTTATCAAGATCCTCACAAGTAGAACAATGCAAATCAATTGTAGGACAGCTAGCATCTTTCAAGTTTTTATCATTTAGTGCAGCAAGCTCTTTATTCTTTTCAATTTCTTCATCAAGTCTATCTAGAGTGGAGGAGTGTGCACTTCTTAATGTGGACAATTGTTTATAGATTAAGTCACATGAGGGACATGCATCATCACTAGGAATCAAAGTTTTTAAACGGTTAATTTCAGATTCTAGTGATTCAATTTTAGCAGCATTATCCCTAAGCTTTTTGTCCTTTTTCTTGACAATAATAGTTGCACGAGAAATAGCATCACACATTTCATTGCAGGTAGAACATACCTCATCGTCTTCACTGTTGTGTTCTGCATCCTCCTGACTTGATCTTGATCTTGTTTTGCCCGCAATGAAGCATAAGTTAGCCAGATCGTCATCATCTTCATCACTTTCAAAGTCTACATCACTTGAACTAAGTTCTTAAAGTGCGGTGATGAAGCTGTTAATCATCTTGCGTCCTATCGTAACCTTCTTTTTCTTGTTGGAATTTCCAGAGGAGGTCCGAACCTTGCTTTGTTTTTCTTCCCGGGTGGTCGGACCTGAAAGTTTAGGGCATTCTGTACGAAAGTGTCCTGTTTTACCACATTCAAAACAGCGTTGAGGTCCGGAGCTTCCTCTCCTTCTAGTTCTCACATTTTGCAATGGTTTTGAGAATCTAGTAGAGATGAGTGCCAACTCCTCTTCTGGAAATTCTTCGATCTGCTCCAGGGTTAGTGAGGACAACAAAGCAAGAGTATTGCAAGATGATGATTGGCCGGAGCTAGACATATCACGTTGTGAAACAAATGCAATAGACTTATTTGGGTTCTTACGTGCTAGGATGTCAATTTTATGAGTTTTTATTTTAGAATAAAGTACATCTAATGTAAGAGAACTCATGACAGTTGATTCACGAATAGATGTTACTTTCATCTCCCAAATTGACATATCTAATGCACTAAGAAGTTGTCTAGCATTCTCAGCATCAGAAAACTTTACATTGACACTACGTAAGTTGCTGAGAATTTTATTGAAACGAGCAAAGAGGTCATCGATAGACTCACCTGGTTGCATCTCAAAACGCATATATTCCTTTTTGAACATATCTTGTTTTACCTCCTTGATTGTGTTGGAGCCTTCATGATAATCACAAAGAGCTCTCCAAACATCGTATGCTGATCGGAGGTGCGCGACACGATCAAAGTCGCTTTGAGTGAGTCCTTGGATGATCAAGTTTCAGGCTTTGTTGTTGTTGTCGACGTCCCGTAGGTTTGTGGCCGTAACTTGATCATTGGGTGGCACTTCATAAGGCTTATACACCTTCTCCCATATTGCAAAGCCTTGTGCCTGGATGAAGGCCTCCATGCGTGCCTTCCAAACCTGGAAATCAATACCAGCAAACACACAAGGTTTGGCGGAGTACTTCTCCATGATGATTAGACAAAAAACACACGCAAATCACAAAGATTAGAGAACCGTGGCTCTGATACCAATTGTAGGATCGAAGAGCACGTGAAAAGCTACCAGAGGGGGTGAATGGTAGATTTAAAAATCTTACACAGTGGAAACAATTAAACCCCAAACCCTTTTGGCAGAAAAACGATCTATTAAAGAAATCGTGTGTGAGACTAATCTAAACGTGTTTCACCGTGACAAAAAGTGATAGATATCAGATAGAATCAAGTCACGAAGACAACACAAAAAGAGTTACTCAAATCCGTCGAGAAAAACTCAAGTTATGATCGAAAGATCAAACAATGGTCAGTCTGTCCTACCCGAGAAAAAATAGTTTTGGAACGCTGCAAAGAAACTCGTGTAGATCATAGACCACAAATCCAATGACCGTAAAATTTTGACAGATGATAGATAATCAAGTTGTGAAGACAACCCAAAAAAATCACGTCAATTGGATATGTAAAACTCGAGTTATGATTAAACCACCGATGAAAGGTAGTGCTGTCCAGAAACTCGACGAGTAAAACTTGTCTGGAACAAGTCGGACGAACAAGGCACAAAAGTTCCTTCAAACTACGAATTTTATTCAATAGAACACAAGAGGAACAGCCCCAAAGTCGTCTCCCATGATCTATGGGCTCCCTTGCTTATATAACCAGCCCTTAGGCCAACCCAATATCAACTAGGACTCCAATCCTACTCAGATCACGAATCCTAACTTTCCATAACTGCTCAAGATTCTTCTATACGCAGATAGAAGCAATCTTAAGACTTCCAAACACCTTAGGAACATATCCCACATTCCTAAACAACTCAAATTCGTGACACACACGAAATCCTAACATAACCAACTCGATACTTCCCATACCGAGCCATAACCGACTCCGCCGCAGCCGAAGTCATCAACCAGTACGATCCGATCCTTCCAACCAGATCTTTCCTTCCTTATCCCATCTTCGGAACCATGTTGCCACGTCATGCACCGCATGCATACGTGCAAACACCTTCCTTCGATGTCCAGTAACCTTCATATGCACTGCCCTTGATTCAATCATCCTGCGCGACCTCCTGATCAGCTCAACCACAGTTCCTCCCGAACTTGGTTGTTGGAACCTCATCTCCTCCCTAAGACTAGTCCAATGGATCCCGTCAGTAGCCATGACTTGAACTCAAGCAACACCTGCACATGAATAAACAACCAATCCATACGAGCCCAAGTCCTCGACTTGACTCAAGTTAGTTCCGAACACAACACCTTACGTGAGAACCTCACATAAGCATGTTGCAAAACCACAGCAACACGATATCAGCCATATCATCAAAAACGCACCAAAAACTTAGTAAAAGAATACTAAGCAAACTTTCCAACAATGTAAAGCAAGTATGAAACATTGCAAATGAAAAGCAGAAGCACTGCAGTCAAGTTCCGGACCTTGCCAGAGCAACCCGGAGCTTGAGCCGGAGCTAACAAAAGCTAGTAGAACCTAGCGCCGGAGCTTACCAAAACTAGTACAATGAAGCACCTGCCGGAGCTTACCAAAACTACTAGATCCTAGCACCGGAGCTTACCAAAAACTAGTCAAAACTAGTCAACCCAAA
This sequence comes from Tuctoria greenei, assembly GCA_036927565.1. Lineage (NCBI taxonomy): Eukaryota > Viridiplantae > Streptophyta > Magnoliopsida > Poales > Poaceae > Tuctoria > Tuctoria greenei. Next base: position 120,910,196 of record JAYESD010000010.1, on the reverse strand, counting down.
ACCGGAGCTAGACAAAGTACATCGGAGCTTAGCAAAAGCATTCCGGAGCTATCAAATATATGCCGGAGCTATCAAAAACATGTCAGAGCTATCAAAGACATGTCGGAGCTATCAAAGACGTGTCGGAGCTATCAAAGACGTGTCGGAGCTACCAAAGACGTGCCGGAGCTAAAGATAAAACTCACGGGAGCTAACAAAAGCTAGCCGGACCTTACCAAGAAGCCTGACCTAGCATCTAACGTACCCGGAGCTATCCAAAACAAGCTGGACCTACCGTCGGACCTTGCTGTAGCTCGGAGCTAGAGTCGGACCTTGACAAAAAGGTGTTTTGGTGATATTTAAAACTTTTATCATCAAAGACAAGTGTATTCACTACAAGCCAATGTATTCAGCACATATATGTCTTACAGGCACGATGTCTTCAAGCTCTGATGACATCTCTTTCCCCATTGATGAAGAAGTTGAACGTGAAAAAGTGAAGAGAGCCAAGGGGAGATACATGAAGAAAAGACATGATGTCAATGTGCACTCTCCACCCTCCAACGACAATTTGCCCAAGAAAAGGAAGGTGGTTGTTAAGAAGGCCCAAGGAAGAGCTGGCGAGAGCTCCTCAGGGCCAAAGAGGACTCTCAATAAAGGAAAGAGGCTTGCTAGTGGTCCCATTGGGCCCCTAAAGATGAAGAACCCAAGTCACCGTAACAGGCAGCGCTCGAGTAAGGATTTCACCAGAAAAGGGGGTGAGCTTGCCGATAGCTTCAGGAAGGTTAATGTGTATGATCAGTATGATCAACCTCGGCAATGCTCAGACCCAAGATTTTGGAGCAACTTCCATGCCGACTACTACGAGCATGTGTACATGAAGATGAAGAATCCCGTTGTGAAGAGTCAATGGGTGAACATTGGGTACATGCAGTCGAAGAAATATCCTGCCTTCCGTGAGGTGGTTGAGTCCCTGGAGAGGCACGGACTAAAGGAACTGTTTTCTTTTGAGAATGACTGGAACAATGAGATCATCACCCAATTCTACTCTACCCTCGGCCCCTGATGCATCTCCCTCCCCTGAAGCTGAGAGGAGGACTAAACAAACTCAGGATGTGAATGCCACAAGATCTTCAGCTGCTCCTCCTAGCTCTGCACCTGCCCATGAACCCTCCGGTGGTGTGCTCAAAATGCTCACCTCTATCTTTGCCTGCTGCCGCAAGATAGAAGTCAAGCAGAAGAAGCATCAACAATATGTCAATGCCAACATCAAAGCTATCTGTGACAAGCTGGAGATTGAGCTGGTGGGATCCCCGCCCGCTTTCTAGGACTCCGAGGAAGAGTCTGCTCTGGCGAATGATGATGATGGTGGTGAAGATGAGGACAGGACCGAGACTGAAGAAGAGAGTGGTGATGAGTGGTTCCCCTCAATTTTTCCCTTTTTGGTGCCTTGATGCCAAAGGGGGAGAGATTGAGACTAGTAGTTTGAGACCATCTCTAGTTGGTGTCTTTATGTTTTTGTGATCAAGGACATGTACTTATTTTAAAAAACCTTGTAATGCACTATTTCTTCTCTTATGTGTGATGCGTATTGTTGCTTGAATGATTATCTCTATGCTCATTATTGATTACCTTTACTTCATCACACCTTGTTGATCACACACCTGTTAGGCACCCCACCATAAGGTGTGTGCATATGTGAGAAATTTTTCTGTGGATTCATCGTTATTCTCATATGTGCACACCTTATGAAAATCAAGTTTTTATTCTCAATTGTGATATCTCAAATGGTTGTCATCAATCACCAAAAAGGGGGAGATTGTAAGTGCATCTAGGATATCCCTTGTGGGTTTTGGCTAATTGATGACAAACATATGAGATCCTAATGAAACTATTGAGATGACTGCAGGACAGATAAGTGAAACAGCTCGGTGCACACAAAAAGGTGAAAAATGGAGTGGTGTCCAAAGAGGGATACTTTGATGGAGCTTGGAAGATCAAAATTAGATTTTGATGTATAGGGAGTGTATGAAAGACACACTTCAAGATCTCACAACTTTGCGCTTGGGTAAGGTCTTAAAATTAACTTAGAATTCACAATGCACCGGACTAGTCCGATCAGAGACCGGACTAGTCCGTTTAACTCTCTGGAATTTCTCGAATTGGGAGACCGGACTAGTCTGTGTGTCCACCGGACTAGTCCGTTGAACTTTCTGTAGTCTCTCATATTGAGAGACCGGACTAGTCCGTGTGTTTACCGAACTAGTCCGTCGATCTTTCTGGAGTCTCCCATCTGTGGAGATCGGACTAGTCCGCGGACTAGTCCGTTGAACTTTCTGGAGTTCACCTTCACACAGCACCGGACTAGTCCGAGCTTGGACCGGACTAGTCCAGTAGACTTTCTGGACTTCAAAGTACACTAAGACCGGACAAGTCCGGACTTGCACCAGACTAGTCCGGTGTTAGGGTTTTTCAACGGTTACTCTTTGGAAACCCTATAAATAGAGAATCCACAACCTTCCAAAAGACACACACACGACATATACTGCTGCAAACATAGACCCTAGTGCCGCCACTTCGTCCCAAGAGCCCAAAACACATCTCCCCACACATCTAAAGTGCAAAAAGAGTGAAATCAATTGAACACTTGGATTCGGGATTGGGAGATCGTCGTTCCTTCATTGCGAGCTCTTGGGGTTTGATCTTTCTACACTCATACTCTGCATTGTAATATTTTTGAGTGTATTTGATCACTTCTTTATTTGTAATTCTCGTGAGAGCCCTCAACATGTGAGGTTGCCCCTCAAACTTGGTGATTACCCGTGATAGTGGAATCAAGTCGGCCTTCGTGGTGACTTGAAGAGGGAAAGGGTTGGAGACCTAGCTCTGTGTGAGCTTCCTCAACGAGGACATAGATCTCGTGGTGAGATCGAACCTCGGGAAAAATTCGTGTGTCTTGTGCTTTATTTCCTTTACATTTTGTTCATTAGATCACTTGAGTGCTAAACATCAATCTAAGGCAATTATAAGTTTTCACTTGCATTCTTACATTAATCTCAAACAAAAATATCAGTTGTTCTCATTTCCGCTGCTAAAGAAATTTAGTTTCCCAAATAACACCTGATCAACACACATATTTCTAGCACACCGGACAAGTCCACCCACACGACCGGACTAGTCCGGCCAACCAAGTTTTGACGTTTCTATTAAGTGTGTAGGAAATTCAAAAGGCCTATTCACCCCCCCTCTAGGCCACATTCATAGCCCTGGTTTGAATCTTCACTGCTTACTCGCCATACTTCTCCTAATGACTAAAAAACCATGTAAATGTGTCAACATCAATATTAGTTAATATTAATTTACAATACATTGAAAAACTAACCAGTCGAGTTGTCACCAACAGAGTGCACAATTGGTCGGGCTGTGAAGGGTCACTTGCCCTGTGACTGCTCTTCCACACCTGAACGTCGCTCGGACGTTCAACGATCTTGTGTTCCTATGAATATGTGTCAGTAGAGCAAATATACTATGAATATATTTTCGTACATATTTTACTTAACACACATTTAGGCAGACATATGTGTCTATCTGAACCATACGTATGGCCAGGGGTGGAGCCTTTGCACCCTCAGGCCCTCCTGGACTTGGCAACAAGTTTGCACTAGCTCACAAGTGATAGAGGGCACGGTAAGCTTGCGGATGGTCCTCCAACAAGGAAATACTGACCTGCACACATTTAGTATTTTATAAAAATATTGTTAACATAACAAAATACTATTTAATAAACAAGAAACGCTTACCTCCACATACTGCTCCTCTGTCAAGTAAGTGTGAGGCATCTCTGAACGCCTCCAACTCTTGCCCTTCATGCTTCTTCAATTATTCATTCATAACTTGAATCCAGGCACAAGATATTGCTTGCGTAATACATTTCTGGGGTTGTTGTTGAAGACGGCCCTCGCGTGGTCCAGGTCCCCTGATCCGCTAAACGGAACCATCTCTACAAGAAGACAAAAACATAAATGGTATTAAACAAACTAGTTCTTGAAGAATTCAAATTCATAAAGTGTATTAAACAAAGATATCCAGAAGTTGGCACACACTCCACCCTGGATTGTTTTGTGCCGCTTGTCAGTAGCATAAGTGTAGTCATCCCATGACTTGGCAGAGATTCGCTCGTCACCGCTGCTGTTGGGGACCTCACTAGTGCAATCGCACGAGGTTTCCAAGACACCATTGACCTGTCTCATACTTCCTGAACCCTGGAAGCTAGTGTCCTTCCATCCCCCGCAGGACAAATGTGAAAGAGCGTTAAAATCATGTACTGCGCTAAAACAGTAAAACGACGCAAAATGAATTACAAAATTTTTCTTACCTATCTCCAACAGGACAAACAGCCGCCAGAGCTACCTCGTCTCTAAGAACCGGAGGAGGATCCACATAATAGCTCCTCCTAGCCCGCCACCTCCGAGGCACCTTCTCGGGGTCAGCCAACCCGAACCTCTATGCCTCAGAAGGCATCGTCTGCTGGTGGTCAGCTGGCCCAGACCCTTGTACCTCAGAAGCGGCGTCTGGTCAGCTGACCTGGACCGTCGCGCCTCAGAAGACGGCGTCTACTGGTGGTCGGTTGACCCGGACCGCTTTGCCTCAGAAGGTGGTGCCGCTGCCTCTAACTCTGAGTCTGAATCATCCTTCAATATTATAGAAATCATAAGCTAGATAAATAAATTATTAATGAAATTTATTAAATTAGGATTGGTAGATCAAATTTACCGATTCCACTGATAGACGACAGGTCTGCCTTCCAACTCTTAGGGTACTTGTCTCAACAACTGAGACCGTCTGCTCTCTCCTAAATCACTACACAGAAAAGGGTGTCCTCCACATCGAGTTCCCGGCTCAGAAACCCCTTCATGGTCTTCTTCACCCTCTTTCTCTTGTCCGACAACATTCTATTTCAAGGAATAATTGGTTATGCTACCGAAAGTGCATGGTTTTAAAGGCAACCAAAAGAGCAGCCGATATCGCAGCCATGCATGGTCCATATACAGGTTCGCATGAGTTGGAAATTATATTTTGACTTTGCTTTTTTCGTTATCATTCTCAATGGAATTTGACATGATGAATTACTGTGATCAGTTGAATAAGGAGTTGATGGTTTTGTTGATCAACTGCAGTGTCATTCGATGATTCAATCCATCCATGGACGCGGGAATTGAGTGACATGCTGAACTGCTGATGGTGGTGGTCCGGCGCCTCGGATGGACCAGCCAAGGAAAGCGAAAGCTAGGATCAGGATCAGAATAATCGGCCAGCCAACCTGCACCGGTCTATCGAGCTTTCTTCTTATCCAATTGATTGAAGGTCAAGATCCAGAACCTGGCCGTGATTTTTTTGAGCGTAGACAAGTGTCGTCCAATTGGGTGCAGATCACTACAGGAAACCCGACGATTTGCGACGGCCAGGGCCATCGCAAATAAGTTAAATACCGTCGCAAATAAGCTATTTGCGATGACTTTTCTTATTTGCGATGGTTTTTGGCCGTCGCAAATAAGTCGTCGCAATTAAGCTTATTTGCGACGGCCACCGTCGCAAATAACCTTATTTGCAACGGCTCGCAGTGGCCATCGCAAGTTATTGCCCGGGGGCTGGTGGGCCTCGCAACATTATTTGCGATGACCTGGCCGTCACAAATAAGTTCAGCCGGCAGGGCCCACGTGTCCTCCTCCGGGACCCATGCTGCTATTTGCGACGGCCTAGCCGTCGCAATTAATGCTTATTTGTGACGGTCTGGCCGTCGCAAATAGCAGAGGCTTAATTGCGATGGCCTGGAACCTTATTTGCGACGGTACTGTATAAAAAGCTGTCGCAAATAAGGTTTTTTATTTTTTTAAAAAAATAGAAAATACTACCCGGCTCGATGGCCAGAATCACAGAACAGAAACAATATATCACACAATATATCACACACAAACATCATCACAATCACAAACAGCATTCTCGATACATCTCACATGATCATCAACAAAGCAAACAAGGGCTCACTCGCCCGTCTGACCTCCGTAGCCACCTCCGAAGTCGAAGTCGTTGTCGCGCCTCATTCCAGGTGGTGGTAGCGATGGCGACGGCGTTTGTGCAGCCGTCGCAGATCCCTACAATTAATAAAACTTAGAGTTAGAATATAAATGTATCAACATGTCTCTCCCTCCCTTCCTCTCCCACTATCTCCATCTAGATCCCCCTCTCTTCCTCTTTTTTCATTTCTCTCTCTCTATCTCAATCTATCTTTCTCTCTCACTCTATCTCTCTATTGCTATCCTTTTCCCTCTATCTTCCTCCCTCTATCTCTATCTACATCTCCCTCCCTCTATCTTCCTCTCCCTCTATCTCCATCTGCATCTTCCTCTCTCTCTTCATTCCTCTCCCACTCTATCTAACTATCTCTCATTCTTTCTTCTATCTCTCTCTTTCTTCTATGTCAATCCTTTTATTCTATCTAACTATCTCTCTCTTTCTTCTATGTCAATCCTTTTCTTCTATCTAACTATCTCCCCCTTTCTTGTATCTCAATCTTTTTTTCTCTATTTTCCTCCCTCTTCTAACTCCATCTCTCACTCTATGTAACTATCTCTCACTGTCACTCTATTTTCCCGCTTTATTTTTGTTAAATTGAGATAAAATTAGAATTATTAAGTTAACATAGAAAATTACCTGACCCGTAGAAGAAGGATCGCCTGGAAGGACCGGTGGTAGTAGCGGTAGCTGGATCCCCAGACCTTGCGCACGAGCCATGACCTGTCATTGCAAACACTAAATGCTATCTATTAGTAAGTCATTTACACTGAATTAATGAGAACTTTAGTTTTTATTTTGTTACCTCCATTGCTTCCCGCATCTGTGCCAACGTTGCTGCCTGGGTTTGGATCGTGGCCTCCATCGCGACCCTTTGGCGTTCCGCCTGCCTCCTTTCCTCCTCTTGTCGCCTGAAGTTGACTTCTACAGTTTGTCGGAGGGACTGTGTAAGGATCGAATGCCCAGGAGGGGGGGGGGGGGGGGGTGAATTGGGCTTCTTTTCAAAAATCAAAGCTATAAAACTTAATTACTCAAAGCCCAATTCCCTACGCAAACAATCTATGCATTCAAGTAAATAGCAACCTCGTGGTATATAAAATGCATAAATGTAGGGTGAGAGGATGAGAATGCAAACTCACGAGAAGACACGAGGATTTATCCCGTGGTTCGGCAAGATCGTCAAGATCTTCCTACATCCACGTTGTGGCACCCACCAAAGGGTATAGCCACACCCAAGTCACCGAGACTAGGGATCTTCACTATTCTTCTCCGTTTGCCAACCTCGACAAGGTGGAGCTCAAGCCTTGTACAACTTGGATCTTCCGGGCTTCCACAATCCTCTTGGCAAGCTCCGGTAGTCACTCTCAGTTACAAACACCAAGGGACACTCCCTTACAACTCTCACTACACTAGAGATTCCACTCACCAAGAATGGAGGCACACAAGCACAATCTCTAGCTAGTTCAAGCCTATCTCTTGGTGTACAAGTGGTGAAAATGATATGGAAGTGGTAGCTCTATGTCTTGAATGCTTGAGGATGTGTAGAGTATGTCAGACCTTGTCGATTTGACAGGTTGAAGGGGTATAAATAGCCAGCCTCCACGAAATAGCCGTTGGAAAAGTAGGCTGACATCACTGCTCTGCGAACACTGGATGATCCGATGTCTCCCCTTCAGTTATCATCGGTCCAATACAAATTAGTTGATGTCATTGTGTCAGATATGACCGTTGTTAGACCGATGTTGCACTTGTCTTCTCATCGGATGATCCGGTGGCTCTTCCTCCAGAATTGGTTCAAACTTGATGCTTACTGGAGTGATTGACCGATGTGTTCAAAGGTGTACATCGGATGATCCGGTGCTACACTTAGTCCAAGGATATTGCTTACTGTACTGATGGACCGATGTAGCTTTGCCCTTAACATCGGATGATCCGGTTAGTGCTTTGTTCTGAGGTCTTCTTCTTCTGTTGAACCAACTCGACCGATGTGTTGTTCTCAGGAATCATCGATTGATCCGGTGAGTTGATTTTGTTTGCTTCGAGTTGTTCTAAGTGATTCTTTTGAACTTTGCTCGATTGACCTCTTAGACATTTGTTGGAAATGTATCTTTGATGATTTTCAAGCATTGAGTGTTGTCAATTATGGTTGAATGACTTTGACATTTGAGCTTTTACTTCTAGTCTTCATAAAATTCTTTGATCTCATAAAATGATTGTTTAGGGGTCTCCAATGATCAGTAATTGATATTCATATTCATATATTTCATTTGATTGATTTATATGGGAGACCTTGCATCCACAAATTCATTAGTAAAATCCAATGGTTGTCATTAATCACCAAAACCATACCTCATGGGGGCCTAGATGCTTTCAGACTGCATCTCAATGTCCCTCTGCGAGACGCGACGACTTGCCGTGCCCACCGAAGAAGCCTGCATGGAGCTGCCTCTCGTAGGTCTCCCCACCCTCGAGTCGACAAGTCTGTCGAATATGGCTAGCCTATAAAAAAGAGAGTCAGTAATATCAAATTGAAATATCTTGAATACTTTGAATTGAAAATGATAAAATGAATTATAAACTCACCTTCCTGCATGCCTTCTATATTTGCGTACATGTAGAGTAAAACAACAATCCTTTCATGTACGGATAGCACATAGGTCGTGTATCTACCAGCGGTAGGGCCTCTCGTTTGAAAAATGGAAAGGTCGCTTACAGGGGGTGTTTTGTCCACATTGTATCGCATCGCCGAAGTATTGATATTGTTTTCTTCCGCAAAGTAGACACTTGAAAAGTATCCTACTTCCTTAAGAGCATATGCTTCAGCGATGCACCCTTCCACCCTTGCCATGTTGCCAACCATTGGTTTCAGATATCATAGCGCTCTTTTAATGTGATACATCCACCTATATTGCACAGGACCGCCAACTTTAGTTTCAAATGGAAGATGGATAAGCAGATGTTGCATTGGATTGAAGAAACCCGATGGAAATTTTTTTCAGTCTTACATAAAAGTATGGGTATCTCCTTCTCTAACTTATCCATCATCCCGATCTTGATTTCTTTAGCACAAAGCTGTCTATAGAAATAGCTGAGCTCGGCTAAAACCTTCCACACCACATCATCTAGATAGCCTCAAAACATAACAGGTAAGAGTCTTTCCATTATAATATGATAATCATGACTCTTCAACTTAGTGAGGTTTCCTGTGTTAACATTTACGGCTCGTTTCAGGCTAGCTGCTAACCATCTGGAAATTTCAAATTTTGCATCCATTTCATAACTTCTTTCTTTTCTTTCGATCGAAGACAGAAAGAAGCACGTGGCTTTCCACCACTTTCAGAGATTTCAAGAGTTGGACGGTGACAAATGTCTGCCAAATCTAGTCTAGCTTTATAATTGTCTTTCGTTTTGTCAGGCATATCCATACAAGTGCTTATGATACTTTCGCTCATGTTACGCTCCTGATGCATGACATCAATTTTGTGCATTAGAATCAACGACTTCACATACGGTAGCTCCCAAAGTCCACATATGTGAGTCCAATTGTGTTCCTCTCCATAACCTATGAAATATCCAGGACGACCTTCATCAGGCACCAGTTTGTCCAACATATCAGAAATTTCTGACCCATTTAGACGCTTCGGTGGTCCTTTATTGACAACATTGTTCTTTTGAAAGACATGCCTCTGCTGCCTAAATATGTGATTCGAGGGCAGCCAACGTCTGTGACAATCGAAGTAAGATATTTTGCCTCCATGAGTTAGTCGAAAGCAATCCGTGTCTGAAGCACATATCGGACACGTCAGACGACCGTGAGTGCTCCATTCAGAAACATGCCGTATGCCGACAAATCATGGACATACCACAAATAAGACTCGAAGGTTGAATTTCTGCTTCTTGTAACTGTCGTACACTTCAACTCTTGTCCACAAGACTTTCAATTCTTCGATCAGCAGTTTCAACATCACGTTGAGACATGAACCAGGATGATCAGGTCCAGGTACAATGAGGCTGAGAAACATGAACTCGTTCTTCGTACAAAAAGCAGGTGACAGGTTGTACGGAATGAAAAAGACGGGCCAACATGAGTATGGCGTGGCGTTCGTACTGAACGGTGAGAATCCGTCTGTCCCTAATCCGATGCGAACATTCCTCGCATCACGAGAAAAGTCTGGATCAAAACGGTCTAGCGCCTTCCATGCATCACCGTCAGACGGATGCGTCAAGAATTCTTTGTTCTCACATTTACCTTCTTTGTGCCATCTCATGTGTCTTGTGGTTCTTTTTGATAGAAATAACCGCTTCAACTGAGGTGCCATAGGCAAGTAACGAAGCTGCTTATGTGCGACATCTGTCATCACATTATCACCATCGTCATTAACAACATCAACATACCTCGATTTACCACATTTCAAGCACATATTCTCATTGGAGTGCTCTTTCCAGAATAGCATGCAGTTGTCTGGACACACATCGATTTTCTCATACTTCATACCGAGACCAGATATCTTGATCTTTGAATGATACATATCTGGTGGTGCATTGTGAGGTTGTGGAAGGATATCGCAGATCAATTTCATGAGATCATTGTCGCAGTTGATGGAAAAAAATTACTTGGACTTAATTGCCATAAATCTGGTCAAGAAAGCAAGTACGGTCACAACCGTGTGTTCATGCAACGGCTTTTGTGATTTCTTCAGCTGCTCGAAGAACTTCTCTGCCTCATTTGTAAGAGGATCCTTCGCTTCCAGAGCTTCTAGCATCTCATCAATCCTATCAACCTCTGTTATATCATCATCCTCATCCACTTCGGCTATGACTCAAGAATTAATCTCACCGTGAAAGGTCCACACTTCATAATGTGGAGTGAAACTGTTTCGACATAAGTGAAACAAAAGCTCCAATCTTCTCAAAAACTTGGTGTTCCGGCATTTTGTACATGGGCACACACCATATCTTCCGTTGACAACGAAAATGCTCGATCCAAAAATTGATCTAACTTGATAAACCACTCATCCGAGTGACCACCGGTTCTGCTCTTCTAGCCAGTATACATCCAACTGCGGTCTTCACCCATGTTTGGCTCTGCAGTTTAAAGCAGAGACAAATCATTATTAGTTTCATTGTTATGTTATGTCACGACCCTACAACCTAGGCAGATAGATCCTAAACCCACCCAAGAGTGACCGAGCGGAGCGTGCTCATGACGAGACGCGTGATCCGGATTCGAACGAAATTTCGGCAGCATAACCCCGCTGTTCTCCACTGCACGCCCAAAAATGGTGCAGCAGAGAACAACAGGGTTACGCCATCGAAATCTCGTCCAAATCCAGACCCGCATCTCGTCACAAGCCACGCCCTCTCGGTCACTCCGAGGCTGTCCAAAAAGGGACAATTCTAAACCTGCACGTCTCACATGCCAACGGCATGTGAGACGTGCCGATCCAAAACAGGTAATACATTGCTATAGGTTATGTTGCTCATTTTCATTTTGAGATCATTTAAGAGAGAGGAAAGAACTAGAGAAAGAGTGAGAGGAAAGTTGGTCTTAGATGACAATTCCACATCCATTTCCACCGTCCAAGCAATCGCGGGTCATTGACGTCCTTACCAACCCGTTCGCTTCCGTGTCGACTTGACGCATACGGTACCACTACAATGGTCTACACAACACGATGACACTTATTATGTGTCGTGCCCTTCCGGGTTGGTCCGAGCTGGCCTAAAACCCCTTTATTTATACATATTAAGTAGTCACTCAAAAACATTATATGAATGCACTGAAGTCCAAACATACACTAAACAGAATAGAAATTGAGAATGACAGACCAAGCTATAGACAAAAAACATATAAAGCATATACAAAATCTAATTATGCATTTACTACAAAATCTGAACAAAAAACATATTAGCCACATTACACACTCGAAACTGAGACGACCTACAATACTGGTTACGTGTAGCATTATAATTGCCCTTATTGTCTGGATGAGCACCCTGTACCTAATCCACTGTTATGCTCTTATTCATGCTCAGCTTGTGCAACTACCCGTAAACTTTTGCTGGATCTATGCTGAATCCCATCATCCAACTGCCGCCACTAGCCATTGACAACAGGAAGCTATTGCCTATACTGTTTTCTAGTTGCAAATCAGTGTAATAGTTCGAGCTTCTAGAGTCACAACGCACATACCAGGAACAAGCGGACACCGAGCAACAAGCAGTTTCTTTGTTTCACATGCGATGGAGTCTTTCACAGACAAAAAACATATAAATCATAAAGTGCCCTCCTACTCATAATTTCACCAATGCCTATTATGGACCTCCAATTACACATAATCATATATACCATCATATTGCACACATATTGCCTATATTAGCATCTAATTCTCATTTTGCATATCATGGTATGAATTAGGATCCGAGGGCGCGACGGGAGAGAAGGGGCGTACCTGGGAGGAGGCGTAGAACGGCGGCGGCAATGTAGTCGGGGGCGCAGCGGGCCGAGGGCTGCGAGGCCAGGGTGGCGGCGGTGCGGCGGCGGAGCGGAGCGGCGGCGGCGGCGCTCGACACTGTAGTCGGGGGCGTGGCGGGCCGGCACCGGCGAGGCCAGGGGCGGCGGGGGGCGCGGCGGGTTGGGGGCGCGGCGGGTTGGGGGCGGCGAGGCCGGGGCGGCGGCGGCGTGGCGGGCCAGCAGTGGGAGCGGGGGCGGTGGGGCCGGGGGCAGAGCGAAGCGGCGGCGGCGGTAGTAAGGATATGACGAAGGGAACATTTCGGCCCGACGGTATATGGATTTAACTTGCGACGACCAGCTTATTTGCGATGACTCTAGGGTTGGCCATCGCAATTAACACTATTTGCGACGGTTAATGGAAAAGGCCGTCGCAAATAAGCTTAATTTGCGACGGCCTTCTTATTTGCGATGGCTACTTTAGAAACCGTCGCAAATAAGTCCTTATTTGCGACAGTTTATCTAATTTGCGACGGCCATCTGCGGGCCGTCGCAAACAGGTTTATTTGCGACGGCCGGCCATCACAAATACAGTCGGCCGTCGCAAATGACCGTGTTTCATGTAGTGGATAGATGACTGAGTACCGATGACATGACAGACTCGTTGGTGTCCATAGCACTCCAGGCTACCCGACGAAAAACATTAATCAACTTAATCAAATACTAATTAATGATAATCAACTAATCAGAACTAATAAACATTAATCAATTAATCTACTAATCAAATCTAATAAACATTCATCAATTAATCAACTAATCAAATCTAATAAACATTCATGGCAGGGGTGGACAGGGGGGTGGGGGTGGGCAGTGATGTCGCAGGGGAGGCAGCGGGGTCGATGCTGGGGACGGCAGTGGCGCGTGTGGGAGGGGGCTACTGTGCCATGCGAGGGAGGGGGCGACAGCAGTGCACAGGGAGAGGAGGGAGGTGGTGGCAGCATGCGGGGGAGGGGGGGAGGCGACAACGACACACGGGAGAGGAAAGAGGCGGCGTTAAAGCGTGGATGATCCGACGGCGGCGGAGTGCGTGTGCCAGGGCGGCGCAGCGCGGGGATAGGGAGGAGGCACAGGGCATGGGGGCGGTGGCGTACCTGGTGGCGAGTGCATTTCTGTCAGGAGTGAGAGAGAGAGAGAAGGCGCGCGTGGCGCGAGACGGTTAATCTAATCACTAATTTACGACGATTAAAGCGGAGCTGTCCTAAATTAGGTTTGTTTACGACAGTCTAACCCGAACCATCGTAAGTTTGCCTTATTACTTACGACGGCAAGTTTTGGTCGTTGTAAATTCTTTTAGTTACGAGGGCCCTGATCCCTACCGTTGTAAATAAAAGATACCACCATAAATTTATGTTTTTCTGTAGTGTATTTACACGATTGCACTAAAACGATGGCTACATCCTAATTGCTGTCCTTGCATGTACAATTGATCATTTGGATGCGTAAGGAGCTTTTGTGTTAATACAGGGCGACAAGTCAAAAGGTGGAGGAATAAGCTCACTTCTGCAGTTGCGGTGGTTTCAATGTAGCTTATGCTTCTTGTTTTATTATTCATTGGTTTTGGATGGATCAGATTGTTAGGTCTGCTCAATGTTGAACAAAGACCCATGTGAGAAGGCCTATTATTTACACTATAAATAATAGATGGGTGCCCCTTAACTCTAATCCTAAGAGAGCCTCCACCACCGCAGCCGCCCCACACAAGATGCCATTCCTCACGCATGAGACGCGTGAGGTTGCTGCTGCGAGAAGGATCCGCTCCACGTCTCATTCCACATCAAAGGTTGATCGCGGATCCGCAACCGTGCCACGAAACACTAGCACATTCCAGCGCGGGGTTTGTCTCTCTGTACGTGTGGACGTTCGTAGAGGTGCTGATGTGTTGCACACTTCGTATGGACGAAGGACTACCTCCCTATCAACTACGAGTCTTTCGCTGCTCCTCTCGACGGGAAGGTATATCTATGATCATCCACATCCAAGTGTTCCTGTTTTATGCGGTTAATTTTATTGTGTGCTAGCGAGTAGCATCCCGTGTATTCTCTTACGGTGGTATCAGAGCCGTGCTTGCGATGTTTTCGATCTAGATTAAAATTGCATATTTGGCTGTAGAACATATCGTTTTGATTTATAGCATTACTCGTAAATCAGACTGTTTTATTTCATTTTCGCCTCCTCATTAAGTGACTGGCTAAATTGCCGTCTTCATGACGGCGCGTAAGCGTTACACGGCTGACTATGAGGTTGCGAGTGCTTTTGTTGAAGTGTAGACTAAGACACTTCCCTCGGTACTACTAAAACATAGTCCGCGGAGGTTCGTATTCGGTTGGGACGCGCGTAAGATTAAGAGCGAGATGGTGACACAAATGATTTTTACGTGGTTCGGGCCGTCTGAGCGTAATACCCTACTCCACTGGGAGGTTGTTGATAAGTTTGTGTGCATAATATCCATGTGAGCTTGGTTGGCCTTGCCTCTACCGTGTGGCACAACCCTTTTATATGCTAAGGACTAGCCATTACATGGTTCGACTTGCCTGACAGGTGGCCCCAGCTGTATTGAACACCTTATACACGATCTACTGGCGTTACAGGTGATTAACAGTTTGATAACACGTATTAATAGCGTTGTTATTAGTCTTGATGCTCCTTTGATCATGCGTCATTAATACTAAATTAATGACACGTTAATCAGGTCTTGTAACGACTGTTTCAATAGCCTCTTGAATGTCCGTGCCGTTGGAGATCCTGTAGTCGTTGTAGGCTTAGGTCCGAAGGTATAACACGTGGCACTCTGTAACTTCCCTCTACGGGGAGGTAGGTACGGAGCTACTCGATGCGTGGCGGCACTGGAGCTTCCCTCTACTAGGGGTTAGTCCTGGGGTTTCTACACACGTGGCGGGACTAGTGGTTCCCTATGGAAGGAGTTAGGTCTGGTCCCGCAGGACACATGGTAGTACCGGAGCTACCCAAATAGGGGATGCGCGCCCAGTGCTGTCAGACGAGTGTTGCCTTCGAACGCCATCACCTCGGACATAGGAACTCCTTGGTTTTAAGTGCGGTATTGGGGGGGGGTACCTGATATCCAGGGTACCGACAGTGGCCCCCAGGCCCACCTCTGGGAGAAACCTCCTGGGTGAAGTTATATTACCAGAGGTGGGGCCATCTTTGATTCCTACACTTCAGCTTCAAAGTCTTTTTCTGGGCGGTTTAGATGACGACAAAGAGTTATGCCATCGCCACGTGGCCCTTTTTGACACGACGCGTGGGATCCTGGCATGCAGATCTCGCGAAATTGAAGGTCACTGGTTCCCAATACGAAGTTCATACCAGTTCCCAACTTAATCTTTGTAGCCCTGTCAGGCGGCCGTCCTCGGACTTCCAACTTCTCATCATGACAATGGTTCGCCTGGTATCACTTTTTAATCAAAGTGGACTCGGGCCTCCTTGTCATTGATGAGGTCATCTATGATTCAGGTCCGGAGGTAGTTGCCATCCAAGCGTTGCAGAGGCTTACTAAAGGGGGAAGTCTACGGAGGGAGGGAACTCTTTAGGCTTTTATCTGACATTGCGCTTAGAGCTCTCCACCCTTGCAATCCTTCTTCCTCCTCTGCTCCACTTTGCAGCGATGGAGTTGGGACTTCCTCAGAGCCGGATCAAGAAAGCTGAAGACTTGTCGAGAGTCCGCACCTACATGGGGTGGTTGAGCGACTCCTTCAACAACAGGATCCGCACCAGCAAGTTCCCCTTCAAGAAGGAGAACCTCGAGAAGATCGTCTATTTCCTGTCGTATGCCATGGTGGGGCTCATCCCACCATTCTCAAGCTTCTTGCTGATGCTGCTGGACTTCTACAGTCTGCAGCTTCACCACCTCGGCACCCACTCCTTCTTGCTGGTGGCAACCTTCGTCCACTTTTGCAAGATGTGGGTTGGTGTGCTACCCTGCGTCGAGATCCTTCGGACCTTCTTCACGGTCCATGCAACAGGGAAGAGCAACGATGTCGGTATCCTGTGTGTCGGGTACCCCACGATACTGCAAGAAGTGCAAGGGAGTTCCACCTCTCAGAGTTGAAGGCCTCTGTAGGCACCACGTGGTACACAACACTGGACCTGCTTCCCTCATATGGGTAGCTCCAGCACTACCACGTGTGATATAAGACCGGAGCTAAACTCCCTACTTAGGGAAGCTCCGTGCTTAACACGTGTCGAGTGACCCCAGATCTAATCCCCGGTAAAGGGAAGCTCCGATGCCGCCACGTGTGTATCGGCTCCGGACCTACCTTCCTGCAAGGGGAAGCTCCAGAGCTGCCACGTGTTGAGTCTCCAGACCTACAACACCAACGGGAAGACTGGCGGATCTCCAATGGCACGAACATTCAAAGGACAGTTAGTGCTACAATTACATGACCTCATTATGTGTCATTAATGCGATATTAATAACACACGATCAAAGGACCCTTTACTGGTAATGCCGCCATTAAGGCGCGTCATCACACTATTAAGGGTGCTTAAACACACCAAGATCGTGTATTAAGCAATAATAACCGTCAGGGTCACATGTCGGGCCAGACAATTGATGTAACGGCTAGTCCTTGTACTATAAAAGGATTGTGCCGCACGATACAGGACGACCAATATCATACACACGCAAGCACCAGCGAAACTCTAATACAACAACACACACCCCGTGGAGTAGGGTATTACGCTTAGGCGGCCCGAACCACGTAAATCCTCTGTGTTGCCATCTTGTCTAGAATCTGTCCGCGCCCAAACCGATCAAAGAACTTCTGCGGGCTACAATTTAGTAGTACCGGGAGAAGTGCTGTTCGTACACTTCGACATTTGGCACGCCAGGTAGGGGGAGCCTGAGATCACAAGATGGTGAACTCTGCCGCAGGATCATCCAACGGCAACAACGTTGTGCAACCTGCTGGAGGAAATCCTTCCAACATGCAACAACCATCGGGCTCTGTTGTCCTTTCGGGCGTCATACCACCACCACCACCATCTGTTTCGGCAAACAATGCTGGACAGCAGGATGGAGTACTCACGTTGATCACGGCATCGATGAACAACAACCCTGCGCACGCGCTTGTTTTTGCGCGTACTCTACTACAATGTCCACCACCTCCGGGAGCACCCTAGGGTGCGATGGAGCAGTGGAGGGCTGATGTTGAACATCTGGTTGCAGTTGCAGCCGATGACATTAGCAACCAAGGTCCTGCTCCTTCGGGGCAAGCACCTTCACAGCACCGGATCTTGTCAGTAAGACTTGGTCCGTAAGCTTCACAGCACACGAGACATGCTATATCTCAATAGGGGACTTCGCTACTCTCCAGGGCACGTCGCACCCGCACTATGTCAAGGCTTTCGATGCATGACATACGGTCGGAGCTTGACCGCCGCTACCGATAGTAGGATGGCCGCGTCCACATCGAGCGTGCTCGCGAGAGGCGAGAAGCTCGGGACAACCCTGCTCCAGTGGGAGTAGGAGGAGGCTGTTCTGCCCTGGCTATGTATCTACACATGGTCAGATGGCCACAGAAGTTCCGACCTCATCTGCTGGATAAATTCGATGGGACTGTCAACCCAGCCGAATTCCTTCAAATTTACTCCACCGTTATCCTGGCGACGGGGGGCAATGAGGCTGTGATGGCCAATTATTTTCCTGTGGCATTGACGAGGACAGCTAGGTCCTAGTTCATGAGCCTCCCGCCTGACTCCATCAACAGTCGGGCGGAGCTATGCCAACTTTAGGAGTTCTTACACCCGGCCTGACACTAAACTGGATCTGTTTGCTGTGGAGCAAACATCAGGAGAATCCCTGCAGTCCTTCATACCGCTATTCTCTCAGGTACGCAATACAATCCCCTCTATCTCGAATGCTTCTGTTATTGTCACATTCAGACAGGGCATCCGGGACAAGAAGATGTTGGAGAAGCTGGAGACAAAAGAAGTCACGAGTGTCACAGAGCTCTTGAGCTTGGCTGACAAATGTGCCAGAGCTGTGGAGGGCCGTGAGATGCCCTCCAAGCCAGCTTCGGAGGCCAACAAAAATTCTTCCAAGACTGAAGCCATTACCTCCGGTAGTGGGAAGAAGAAAAAGAAGTCCAACAACAAGAAGAAGCCGTCGGCCGGCGCACCTGCTGCTGCGGCTGCCGCAGCTTCGGGTGGCCGGGGGCCACGCCCCAAAAGACGACCTCGACCATCGTCAGAAGATGGCGACAGTTCCAAGATTTGGTGTCCCATCCCCAAGACAGAGAAGCACAATCTGGAGTACTACCGAGAGGTCAGAACCTTGTCGAGCGCTACAACAAGCGCCAAGAAGAAGCTCCTTTCTGTCAGTGGGAAGGAAAACAAAAAGTCAACGAAGCTCCAGCTGACACAGAACTAGGCTTTCAAGATGCCAAGAAGGTCCTGAAAGCTGTGTACAACACAGTCGACGACGACTCCGACGTCTTCGAAAACGAGCACCGGAAGACCTTGAACACCATCTATGGTGGTTCTTGGGACATCACCTCTCGCCGCATCCTCAAGACAATGCGGCGAGACATGGCCGCTGCAGCTCCTACCGATAGGGCAGAACCTCATCGGAAGTAGATGGACACTCCCATCACCTTCGATGCTACAGACTGCCCTCAGAACATGATCGGAGCTGGCCAATTGTCATTGATGGTGTCTCCTACCATCAACAGTGTCCAACTCTACCATGTTTTCGTGGACGGAGGTGCGGGGCTAAACCTCCTGAGCTACGAAGCCTGCGTCAAACTCCAGTTCTGACCCTCGAACCTTCACCCCTCACGACCTTTCTCTGGGGTAGGTCCGGGGTCCATTAGCCCTCTCGGATCCATTACACTCCTGGTGACTTTCGGGACTCGGGAGAAGTACAGGACCGAGAAGCTGGTCTTTGACGTGGCGCAGATCAACTTACCCTTCAATGCCATCCTAGGCAGGACTGCCCTGTATAGGTTCATGGCCGCAGCCCACTACGGGTATTTGGTGTTGAAGATGCTGACAGCTTCAGGCGTTCTCCGGATCCGCGGGGATCGCACTACAAGAGTCACCGTCCTGGAAGAACTCCACACACTCGCAACAGCGCTGGAGGAAGCATCCGACAAGGAGGTAGCTGCTCAACCTCCGAGCACTCGTCATCGAGGCTGAACCTATGCACCCCGCGTGCAACCAAGGGGCAACACTGACGTTCCCGTCAAAGTCGTCCAAATTAGTTCCGATGCTTCTCAAACCACCCATATATCGGGAGGTCTGAACAACAAATAGGAACTCACACTCATCACTTTCGTCCAGGCGAATGTTGACGTGTTTGCCTGGCAACCCTCACAAATGTCTGGGATCCCTAGGGAGGTGATTGAGGATAATATGAAGATTTACCCAGACGCTCGTCCAGTACAACAGAAGCCTCGGAAGCAATTAGTAGAGCGACAAAACTTCATTCGTCAAGAAATCAAAAAGCTGTTCGAAGCTGGTTTCATCTGGGAAGCTTTTCATCCAAAATGGCTGGCAAACCCAGTCGTTATACCCTAGGACGGCGAGAAGCTTCGGATGTGTATCGACTACACCACACTAAATAAGGCATGTACAAAAGATCCATTTCCACTACCTAGAATAGATCAAATAGTGGACTCCACCTCCGGGTGTGAGCTATTGTGTTTCCTAGATACATTCTCCGGATATCATCAAATACAAATGTCTAGGGAAGATGAAGAGCATACCGCCTTCATAACAGTAGAGGGATTGTATTGTTATACTGCCATACCCTTTGGTCTCAAAAATGTTGCTTCAACTTATGTACGAGCTATGTACAAAACTTTTGAAGAACTCATTAGGGACTTGGTGGAGGTGTATGTCGATGACATTGTCGTGAAGGTCAAGAACAAGGAGTCACTCCTTGACAACTTTCAATCCGTCTTCGACAAGCTGCGTATCATGCGCACCAAGCTGAACCCAGACAAGTGCGTCTTCGGGGTTAGCTCCAGGAAGCCCCTTGGTTTCTTGGTGACTCACCGAGGAATTGAGGCAAACCCGGTGAAGATCAAGGCCATTGAGGACATGCGGCCACCAGCCCGCATCAAGGACGTCCAGAAGTTAACTAGATGACTAGCTGAGCTCAGTCAGTTCATCTCAAGACTCGCAGAACGGGCACTTCCCTTCTTCAAGCTGTTGGGGAAGTTCGGGCCATTTCATTGGTCGGGAGAAGCAGAAAAGGCATTTCGAGAGCTGAAGCAGCTCCTCACCACACTACCAATCCTGGTAGCTCTTAATCCTCGTGAGCCCCTTTTGCTTTACATTTCAGCAACTACCAAAGTTGTCAGCATGGTCCTGGTTGCGGAAAAACCGGAACCACATCCAGTTCAGGAGCCCATACCACTCCGGGAGGGTCCGGAGCTATTTGAAGGCGAGTCTGGATCCCAGCCCCAAGGCACAAATCTTCAAGGCGAAATGCTAGAAGATCAACCTCTCTCATCTGAGGGAGTTCACACGGTTGAACAAGAAGAAGTTTTGGACACTTTCGGGAAGGTTCGGGAAGATGAACAAGAAGGTCCGGACCCCTCCAGGAGGGTCCGGGTTGATGGAGGAGAAGCTTTGAGCCCCTCCGAGAGGGTCCAGACCGTCCAACACCCAATATACTTCATCAACGAAGTATTACACGACACCAAGACTCGATACCTTGAGGTGCATAAGCTGCTTTACATAGTCCTTATTGCCTCTAGGAAGCTTCGTCACTACTTCCAAGCCCACAAGATTTCAGTGGTAACTTCTTGTCCACTGCGAGCAATATTACATAACCCCAATTCTATCGGGAACATCGCAAAATGGGCAGCGTAGTGTTGATGGCTGTTATAGATCCATTGCATCTGTCAATTTAACTCAATTATGTGAAGGGTTGATCATTTCTTGCACACATCACCTCTGTATCTAACCCAATTCCACTTGCACTTGGATAAATATGTGTATGCAACATTTTATACAGGAAATGAGGAAATGTAGAGGGACCAATCCTATAAAATATCATCCCACCCAATCAGGCGATGACACGTGGCATCCCATGGATCAAATGGCCCACAAACAGAAGTTTCCGAGGAGATCCAACGGTGTATCACCCATATACATCAATGGGACCCACCTGGTAGCCACCTGGAGAAAGCACAAGAGAAACGGTGCAATGACCAAGTCGGCCGAACCAGGGGGTCGGCCGACCTGGTCTTTGCACCAAACTCGCTCAGCCTTCACGTGTTGGCTCCTCCCGGCTCCTTGGAGTCAATGGTGACTGATTCACACGCTTTTGGTGGCGGGAACCGACCTCAACACTAGTATAAATAGGACCTCCTACCCCTCACTTCAACACACACCACTAAGACATCATTCTATTGTATACACTATCTTCCATAGTCCTTAGAGGAGTTAGGATGTAGAGAGGAGAGCCTCTAGTCCCAAGTCCAAATTGGGAAAGGAGTAGAAGAGAGTCTCTCTTCCCAATTCCACATTGGGAAAGGTATGACTTATGTTTCCTTCTTGTATTTGTGACTTTGTGCTCAATAAAGATATTATCTTTAGTCTTCTTTTATACGTATACTTGGACAAATCGTTTCTTGTTTGATTGTGGAGTCCATGTATGTGGAAGGTATAGTCTTTATGATTTCACTCTCATGATCGCATCATATGGTCACAAGCACTATAGACCCCCACTATAGTCTATATAGTTATGATATGATCTTGTTAATATGAATGACTTATGCTATGCTTCAACATTGGTTCAACGATGTTTAGGTTAGTCATTGCCTTAGGATGGCTTGTGCCATGGCTCCTAAGGTATTTGCTTAGTATGCTAGCATGCTGCTAGGATATTTAAGTAGCGTTGGATGTCTTGTAGACCTACGGTTTGAAGAGGTAGGCAGTAGGTGGTGATAGTCCTATCTGTCCTTTGTAATCCTCCACGTTCGGCTATGCCACAGGCTCTTGGCGGAAGTCGCCCTAGTATTGCTAGGGGTAAGCCCGCGTCCGATGTGTTGAATAGCATTGCATAGGAATTCATCATTGAAATGACCATTAGTATCTACCTTAGGCTATGTATATGTATTAGGAGCATTGTAGGAGCAACTCTCTAACTCTCAATCCAATCTCCCTCTAGGACCCATTTTACCCTTTAGAATAGATTGCCTAGGTGTGTGTCACACTACCCCTATTATCAACTTACTCCTGTCCGGATAATGGATTAGTATCCCATAGCTTGACCATAAGAGTAGTATATACTTTACTTCATTGCCTTCCTTTGGGGTAAATACGATACCTTTGGGAATACTCATGGGTGAAATGCTACAACGGTATCTTCTGTGCACTTGCGGATCTCATCTCTTTACCGGAGATGATCTATGGTGTTAAGAAATACCAACAAGTATTTCTGGCGCCGTTTCCGGGGATGATTTGTTAATATATCTTAGGAGCCGTCAACAAGCATTTCTGGCGCCGTTGCCGGGGAAGGCAAAGGAAGTGAAGGATAGCTATCACCTGTGATTAAGCTATAGGTACTAATAGTTATTAGACAGGATTACCCTTGTTTGTTTTCTCCTTTGTGTGAAAACAGGGTAGTGTTGGCCAACCCATTGTATGGGATGGCCAACGAGGACGCAAGTGCTAAACTGCAAGATGATTTAAGGCGTACCTCAACAAATGTCCGCTAGGCAACACCATTGCCTTTCTGCGGGATAATTTCAGCTTTCAGTAGGAGCCAAAGTCATCCATACCCATGCTTGGGGAATGCTCCAAGAAGTTCTTCTTGGTTTTCCTCCACCATGGGGTGGATAGCTGGCTCTTCATCCAACACTCGTGTCATGGGTTGGCTCCACCAATCCATGACCACATTCATGCTGGAGCTGAAGGAGTCCTATTCTCATTCATCATGGATGAGAAGAAGGTCTCCACTCAAGGGGTGGATTGAAGAATGCTCGAGTTCCCATAGCTTGTCATGCACACCACTTCACAAGGTGGATATGCTAGTTATGGAACTACACCTCCCATTGAAGTGTCATGAATATCCAAGTCGTTGGAGATTTGTTTGGATAATCCAAGTCATGGATATTCACATGATTTGTGAAAATCCATGTCATCATGGGACGCGTGGAAATTATTTCCCTAAGACCCATGAGGACCTTTTTCAATCAACAACTCCAATGGCTACCATTCACAAGGAGGTCAAGGGTGGAATTAACATCAACCTTGTATTCAAGGAGGCTATGGCTCTCCAAGTGATTTAAATTCAACTAGCCTACCTTGAAGTATCTTGGCCAAGCAGAAATCAAGACAACATTCACATGAAGATCTTAGCCAAGGACAAGAACTTAAGGAGCATTCAAAAGTCCAAGATACCCCACATCACTTGTTGGGATTCCCACAATTCGACCAAACCCATTCAACCTAGGGCAAGTGACATTGTGGATGTAGCGTTTCTTGTTTGATTGTGGAGTCCACATGTCATCATGCCCAAGGAAGCCTTTGATCCATGAGCAAGGTATGGGTCGATTCAATGGAATATCAATATGGTCAGAGTGGCACCCCTAAGAAGGACAAAGCCTCACCATGCTCATAAAGAAATAGATTCAAGAGGGAGAACCCGTTGCTACAACAACATGTCTATATCAATACAACGGGGAGAGGCTAGGTGGCCCACATGTCCAAATGACACCCAAATGAGTTTGGCATGTCAAAATAGAAGAAATCGTCCACATCTTCAACTCCGGGATTGGACAACAAATCATCACGCTGAATAGAATGGAGGTAAGTCCTACTCATCGGACTTCAAAAATTCGGTGAGTCCTCGCCAATAGGTTAATTGGTAGTTATCTCATATTTGTTTTCCAAATTGCATCAACCCTCGCATTTGCATGTTTGAAATTCCACACTTGCATGTTGGAAAGTAAAATTTCCAACCATCATAAAACTAAAAATTTGAATTAGGGGAGAAATTTAATTGGATATGAACTACATGCATGACCACTTGAATTTATCTTCCTAGTTCGAACCAAAAAGATTTGCTTTGACCCTCATTGCATTTACAAGTTATTTCAAGCTGGGCAAGACAATTTGACAATTGGGTTCAATTTGCTTTTGGCTAACGTAACCTGTTTTCGACTTGTTTTATGTGTTCTTGATTAAAGTGCAGCTAGGTCAAAATTGTGAAGAGGTGGTATGGCAAGAAAGTGGAAGGTTTCATCAAGCTCAAGTCACCATTGGGAGGATTTGAGAACACATCTCTCCTTCAAACTCATCTTGAGTTTGAGGAAGAGAAATGTTCAAGAGGATGACCCAATGGAGGAGCCAGAACCAAATCCATCGCCAAATCCAACCTCAACTTGACATTTGACATCAACCATCAAGCCTACGCCAAAAATCAAGGTTGTGAGTTTCTCACACAAAGACCTTCGTCACCAACTAATCCCCAAATGAGGTATGAGTTTAGAATTTTCCATTGTTTGGTTTGCCATAGAATTGAATGTATTTGCTTGCATTTGTGAGGAAGGTTGACACTTCCTCATCATTCAATTCTCAAGCATCCTCACAAGAGTAAGCGTGGGTATTGAATTTTGGATCTCCAAAAGGAAATCCCACCTTACTTGGAAAAATCTCAAACAAGTACCTAGAATCCTTTAAGAATTGTTTTGTAAACTTAGTCATTTTGTCGAGGTTTAGAAAACAAAACTTTTGGGCATGACTTAATTGGTGAATTGGCATATAGGAACTTGGGCATAGTGACAACCATAATTTTTAATTGAGCTTCATGCATAGATGGTGTCACTAGATTTCAAACTCCTAGGAATAAGTGATATCCTTGCTCCAAAATTGAATTGCATTTTTAGGAGGAGTCACTAAATTTCAAATTCCTAGTGAGGTTCAGGAGGATAAAATTGAGAATCTTGTTTGTCATGGTCTAAATGATAAAAATTTGCTCTTGAAAGCTAAGATGGTTAGAAACTTTAAAAGGTGTAGGGATCCATATAGTGTATTTCTATCACATGCATTGCTATGAGTAGGAGCTTTAGAAAATATGCAACATGAATTATCCATAAAGCTCCACTCTTATAAATGAATAACACATTGATCATAGATACACTTGACATTGGATCCAATGCATATCTGATTTTGTTCTTCCCTATATGTACAAATGAAAGTTCGGTTTCCTAACCCGAACGTTCATTTGTACAAGTCTCTGGAGCTAACCATCCCTCTACATTCAAGAGAGGGGGTTTGCAGG
The DNA here is from genome assembly GCA_036927565.1 of Tuctoria greenei. Lineage (NCBI taxonomy): Eukaryota > Viridiplantae > Streptophyta > Magnoliopsida > Poales > Poaceae > Tuctoria > Tuctoria greenei. The sequence goes on along the minus strand of JAYESD010000010.1, from coordinate 120,884,376 downwards.
AGTAATATTACTATGCAGGCATTCATGAAGCTGATTATTGGAATCCTTAGAGGATTCCATTTCAATATCTCTTGGCCAAGGAGTAAATTAGGATGGTTGTTATCTATCGAAAATTATGGCCGAAGGTCAATCATAACTATACGAGGATAGATATTTGAATGGGAACCCTCCATGAGCAACCAATGAGCTGCCACGAATGGGTGAGAGCATTATGCTCTCAACTATTTTAAGCACTCATTCAAGCTCAAGGGATTTTCCACCACCATTGGGTACAAGTTATTCCTATGTGGCTACGAGTTATGATGTACCATGACCAAGGAATGATAAGATCACACCCAATTTATATTGGGTGCAAGTTGTTCCTATGTGGCTAAAAGGTATGTCATTCCTTAGCCAAGGAACAACAGATCTCACTCAACCCATATTGAGTGCATGTCATTCTTTTGTGGTTCTAGGTATGTTGTACCTTACCCAAGGAACAACTGATAATACCCAATACATGTTGGGCACATGTCACTCCCTTATGGAAAAAAGATATGATACACCTTAGCCAAAGAATGACGAACATACTCAATGTATGTTGAGTGCACGTCATTCCTTTGGATCTAAAAGGTTATCATTATCTTAGCTAGGAATGGAAAATCACACCCAACACATGGAGACCCTGATGTGTGGACGATCAACATCGAAAACACTCTATTCAACCACACTCATGGTGTCAATGGGAGGCAACACAACAATCAACACTCAACCCTCCATTGTCAAAGCCACGCTGCAACAAGGATAGGCCAACTCATGGCCTACCTCCGTCGTTAGGGTTTCAACCCCTATCACGGACCTTGATCAAGAATAAGCTTGGGGGAGGACCCCCCACTTGAGGTAACTTGTATCACACCCACTACAATTTTATTTCAAAGCATCCATTGCATATTTATTTTCCATCCATCCATCATCCACCTTGCATTTAAAAAATAAATAAATATAAAAATAGGTTAGATTTGCTTTCATCAAATAAAGATGTGCGATAAGAGTGATTTAAAATTCACATAGATGAAATGATGAATAGTTGCTCTGTTGTATTTTCCTAAGTCTCTAGTTTACAACTTGATACTCTCCGAATATTGCTTTCATTGGTTTGTAATACTTTTACCTTAATTTGGAAGTTGTGGGTAGCAAAAGCTTAATCTAATTCTAGGTTGTTGCAAGACTAGAATTGGTAATAGGGCTGCTAGTCCTAGTTTGAAAGTAAAACTTAGATTTTCGGAGAAATTCTAAAAATATTTAAGTTTCCCTCAATTGATTGGAAATACCTACCAAAGCCATATGATGTTCATACATAGACAAAACCTTATGCATATGCTATTTGCTTTCACATTGAGCATAGTCAAACTAGTATAGACCTATGTGAGAAATCATTCAACTCTTTTTGAATTCTAGACTTCACTTGCACATGCTATACATCTACACTAGAAGTAAGCAAAACGTCCATCATATCCACCACACCACAACAAAAAGAGAAACTCCATGTTATTCATGTTTAGCACTCTCTTCAAAATTCATTGCGAAGAAAGGGAGTAGAAGACATGGCTACAAAAAAAGGCATGCTTACATCATAAGCATGAGAAAAAAAGAGAGAAAAGAAAAGTAGCCATGTTTCATCCCTGCAAAAAGAAAGAGAGATTATACCAAAAAGAAGTTATCTCAAGTATCCACATCCACTTCCACTCCATCACACATGCACTAGTCTTGAATCAAAAAGTTTTGAATTGAATTCTCCTAAGGCTTACTCTTTTGACTTAGCAATATATGTGATGCAAATATGCCTACTTACTTTCCTTACCAAGCTCCACATACAAGCCATATTCAATGAGTAGGAATAGTAGAGGCTCAATGCTTTGGTGAGGAAATATTCCCACTATCCACAAAGGAGTGATTGAGAGAATCAAATTGAGGTACTTAATATCTAAATTGAATTCTCCGGGATTTAAGTGGAACTTGAGTTCTAGGCTATGTTTGCTCCATTTGCTATTATACCTTTCAACAACTCATGAATATGAAAAAGCATAAGCCCCATGATAACCTAAGAAAGGTAGGGTATCATAGCCAATTTCTGCAATACTAGGTAGAGTATCTTGTTGTGCATTAGATACTTTTGAAAATAAGATATTGTAGTTACTCCTAATCATCAACCTAAAGTCTTGACTTTGCTCGGGACGAGCAAAGGATAAGCTTGGGGGAGTTTGTTGATGGCTGTTATATACGAATTTCATCCGTCAATTTAACTCAATTATGTGAAGGATTGGTCATTTCTTGCACACATCACCTCTCTATCTAACCCAATTCCACTTGGACTTGGAGAAATATGTGTATGCGGCATTTTATGCAGGAAATGTAGAGGGACCAAACCTATAAAATATCATCCCAGCCAATCAGGCGACGACACGTGGCATCCCATGGATCAAATGGCCCACAAACAGAAGTTTCCGAGGAGATCCGACGGTGTATCACCCATATACATCAATGGGACCCACCTGGCGGCCACTTAGAGAAAGCACACGAGAAACGGTGCAATGACCAGGTTGGCCGAACCAGGGGGTCGGCCGACCTGGTCTTTGCACCAAACTCGGTCAACCTCCACGTGTTGGCTCCTCCCGGCTCCTTGGAGTCAATGGTGACTGATTCACACGCTTTTGATGGCGGGAACTGACCTCAACACTAGTATAAATAGGACCTCCTACCCCTCACTTCAACACACACCACTTGGACTTCATTCTATTGTATACACTATCTTCCATAGCCCTTAGAGGAGTTAGGATGCAGAGAGGAGAGCCTCTAGTCCCAAGTCCAAATTGGGAAAGGAGTAGAAGGAGTCTCTCTTCCCAATTCCACATTGGGAAAGGTATGGCTTATGTATTCCTTCTTGTATTTGTGACTTTCTGCTCAATAAAGATATTATCTTTAGTCTTCTTTTATACGTTAACTTGGACAAAGCATTTCTTGTTTGATTGTGGAGTCCATGTATGTGGAAGGTATAGTCTTTATGATTTCACTCTCATGATCGCATCTTATGGTCATAAGCACTATAGACCCCCACTATAGTCTATGTAGTTATGGTATGATCATGTTAATATGAATGACTTATACTATGCTTCAATATTGGTTCAACGATGTTTAGGTTAGTCATTGCCTTAGGATGGCTTGTGCCATGGCTCCTAAGGTATTTGCTTAGTATGCTAGCATGGTGCTAGGGTATTTAAATAGCGTTGGATGTCTCGTAGACCCCCGGATTGAAGAGGTAGGCAGTAGGTGGTGATAGTCCTATCTGTCCTTTGTAATCCTCCACGTTCGGCTATGCCACAGGCTCTTGGCAGGAGTCGCCCTAGTATTGCTAGGAGTAAGCCCGTGCCTGATGTGTTGAATAGCATTGCATAGGAATTCATCATTGACATGACCATTAGTATCTACCTTAGGCTATGTATATGTATTAGGAGCATTGTAGGAGCAACTCTCTAACTCTCAATCCAATCTCCCTCTAGGAACCATTTTACCGTTTAGAATAGATTGCCTAGGTGTGTGTCACATTACCCCTATTATCAACTTACCCTTTCCAGATAATGGATTAGTATCCCATAGCTTGACCATAATAGTAGTATATACTTTACTCCATTGCCTTCCTTTGGGATAAATACGATACCCTTGGGAATACTCATGGGTGAAATGCTACAACGGTATCTTCTGTGCGCTTGCGGATCTCATCTCTTTACCGTAGATGATCTGTGTTGTTAAGAAATACCAACAAGCATTTATGGCATTGTTGCCAGGGATGTTTTGTTAGTATATCTTAGGAGCCGTCAACATGTAGCTAGCCAAGTTCGATCTTGAATTCGTACCATGCCAAGCAATCAAGAGTCAGACATTGGCTTACTTCGTGGCGGAATGGACTCCCTCTACATCAAATCTTGGGGGCCCCAGTGAGCAGAAGCCGGAACCCAAGGTCCCGGTCTTCACCAAGCCTCACTGGACTCTCTACTTCCATGGCTCCGTGCAGAAGCAAGGGGTTGGAGCTGGAATCCTTCTCCTCGCTCCGATCGGGGAGAAGGTCAAATACATGGTTCACCTTGACTTCAACGAGACCAACAACATGGCATAGTATGAAGCTCTCATTTACGGGCTTAAGGTGGCACTATCCTATGGTGTCAAACAGCTGTTGGTTAAGGGTGATTCACAACTCATCATAAAACAAGTCAAAGGTGAATGCTGTTGCAACAATCCACAACTAGCCACGTATCTCCTTGAAGTCCAGAGGCTCCAGAAGGACTTCGAAGCCTAGATCTCTGCCATGTCCAGCGTCTACATAATGCCGAAGCCGATGAACTCTCGACGAAGGCCTCAACCGAAGCTCCCACTTTTGGCGGGATCTTCGTTCGGAGATTGTCAAGACGAACCGCTCAGTCTGCCAAACTGAGTGAAAAGGGCGAGACCAGGACCTCGAAGCTAGCGGTCACAGTGGCCCTGTTACCATGGCGTCCATCAATGGTCATAGGTGTTGTAGGAAGCTCCGAGCAACCTAGCACGCAAGACTCAAAAGCTCAAGTTAGCTCCGATGCATGGATCTCAGAGATCCGGAGCTACTTGAAGGACAACATCCTTCCTGAAGACGGTGTATCCGCTGACCGGATCGTCAGATTGGCCAAAAGATACACGTTGGTAGAAGGGGATCTCTATCGGCGCGGTGCCAATGGCATCCTAATGCGATGCATTGCAAGGGAAGAAGGCCACAAGCTCCTTGCGGAGATCCATGGAGTCAAGTGTGGGATACACGTATCTTCCCGCACGCTGGTCGGTAAAGCCTTTCGGCATGACTTCTACTAGCCTATAGCACTCCAGGATGCAGTAGAGTTGGTGAAAAAGTGTGAAGCGTTCCAGTTCCACGCAAAACAAATTCACACGCCGGCTCAGTCACTGTAAATGATTCCTCCTACATGTCCGTTCGCCGTGTGGGGCATGGACATCTTGGGACCTTTCCAAAAAGCTGTTGGAGGTTATAGGTACCTGAACATTGCCATATACAAGTTCACCAAATAGCCGGAAGCAACTTCAGTTGTGACAATCAACAAGCAATCAACCATCAAGTTCTTGAAGTCCATCGTATGCAGATTTGGTGTTCCGAGCAAATTCATAACTGACAACGGAACCCAATTTACAAGTGTTGCACTCCCAGAGTATTGTGAAGACCTTGGCATTCAAGTCAGCTACGCCTTAGTAGCTCACTTGACAAGTAATGGCCAAGCCGAGAGAGCCAATCCAGAAATATTAAAAGGACTCAAGACGTGCACATATGAGCGCTTAAAAAAGCATGGAGCCAACTAGATCGAAGAGCTTCCTTCCACCATGTGGGCTAACAGGACAAGGCCTAACCGGTCAACTTGAGAGACACCCTTTTTCCTAGTTTACAGAGCTGAAGCAATCCTTCCTCCGGAGATCACCTTGGGGTCGCTCCGGGTCCGGACCTTCGATGAAGCCACGCAGGACCAGCTCCGGCTTGAAGACCTTGACCTCATCGATGAGGGAAGGTGCCAAGCAGCTGTTCGGAATGCACGTTATCGCTAGGCGCTCTGGCACTATCATCAAAGGCACGTGCACAATCGACAGCTTGAGGAAGGTGATCTGGTGCTGCAGAGAATACTGACTCGAGAAGGGTTGAATAAACTTTCCCCTAGACGTGAAGGTCCCTTCCGGGTGATCAAAGTATCCCATCCCGGATGCGTTCGCTTGGCAACTGAGGATGGGACCCCGCTTCCCAATCCTTGGAACATTGAGTACCTCCGTAAGTTCTATGCTTAGCTTCACGAAGGTGAGTCTGTAATTACACACAGTGTATGTTATAGAGTCAATATACAGAGTCGGGTAGGTCCTCTGGGAGAACATCCGGACCCCTCCGGGAGGGTCCGGTAAGTTCAAGCAACACTTGATACTGTCCCAGCACAAAAAGTGTAGCTACCTGCCATGGGTTAGAACAAGAGGTATAGTACATTTATCCTGGTTGCATACCCTAAGTGTGTCCTTGTCTCTCCTGTAATCCGGACCTACAATGGAAGACATTGTTATGTGAAAACAGACTCCACGTACATTTATTTTGTACAGGCTCGTTCTTTTGAATTATCATTCTTTTCCTTCTTGTCTATAATGAAGGTGTGCAATTCTTGTTGGCTTTTAGTCCAAGTAATTCATATGTTGTGTAAGTAGCATTGTTGATTTCTTCGGGTCTTATCATTGTTGGACGGTCTACTCGCCTGAACGCCAAACCAACATAGGTCCGAAAAGAGCTATCGACTTAGCCTGGTCCTACACCGTAAGTACGCCACTCTACCTACATCCGGCAGGCCTTAGTAAGGCGGGTCCAAAAGGCATTAGGATCTGGAGAAATTAATTCAGTGCGCTTGCTTACATATTGAATTCTTACAGATCTAAAGTTCAAATAAGAATAGTAAGACACAAAAGAGTTATAGACGAGAAGATGAATTTTACTGTTTTTCTTGACTTTAGTGTGCGGTAAAGATGGAAAATTCATGCAGACGGTGGACAATGACGAAGCTACTAAGCTCCGACATTCCCCAAGGAGGCCCGCCGTCGACGTTTCATGCGTTGATAGTGGGTGCTGTCGAAGCTAACAAGCTCTGACAACCCGAGGGGGCCCGCCGTTGATGTCAGGAACCAAGACGATCGAGGTGAAAATGGTGAAAAAATCACCCTGAGGGGGGCCCTCGCCGTCGACGTTTCATGCACATACAGTGGGTGACGTCGGACCTATCCAGCTCCGACAACCCCAGGGGGCCCACCGTCGACGTTCCAACACGTTGATAGTGGGTGTCGTTGGACCTATCCAGCTCCGACAATCCCAGGGGGCCCGCCGTCGATGTCCTTGTGCGTTGACAATGGGTGCCATTGGACCTATCTAGCTTCGACAACTCCTAGGGGGCCCACCGTCGATGCAATAAAAGCTCCCTGGAGAAGTCAGAGATAAAAACTTTGAACCAAAAGTCTACCAGTTCTAAGCGCTCAAGTCTTCAACACATAGTCAAATCCTTTTGGTACATGTTCACAAATAAATTGTGTACATCTACTAGGGGGCAAACAAGATGAAGGACAATGTATTGAAGATAAAATGGAACTCAATCATTCAAAAAGTTTGGATTTCACTCATCTGAGGATTGAAGATTACAAAATTGGAGAAGTTACAAGCGGGAACTATGGGGTAAAGTACTAGGTACTGTAGAAGTATGAGGCGACTTTCTGGGCAACCTCTTGAACGCTAGCCCTGGCAGCGTCCTCCTCTTCAGTAATGGGACCTTCGAGCACTGGATCCATAGAGAATTTGGGGTCTTGGCTCTTGTAACACGTCAGCACATATTGTGCGATGTTCTTAGCTAGAGATTTCCCCTCTGTCTCCAGCTGGTCCACAATGACATCACCTATTGCGTCGAGTTTGCCGCCAGCAGAGTTGAGAGCCACCAGCGCTTTGTCCAGCTCCGACGCAAGAAGTCTAGCGGCATCAACGCGTCATTGCCTTGCCCCAAGAAGTCCCACACCTGTATGGACTTGGTCTCCCTCAAACTCCGCAACTCCTCTAGTGACCTCCGGGCGGCCGCAAGCTCCGAACCTTCCCGAGCGAGGCGCTCGACCACTTTGGCATGTTGCTGCATACTCTCAGCTATTTTCTTTTCGCAGTCGGCTAGCTTCGTCTCCCGGAGGTGCATGCGGTTCTGCCGTTCGGCCAGGTCCTTTTCCCTACCTCTTACTTTCCCTTCTCTGGTGGTGACATCAGCTTCTCTTTTTGAGAGCTCCTGCTCCAGTTTCCAGTACTTCTCCTCTTCTTCTTTGCTCCATAGATCAAACTTCTTAGTGCGATGTGCCAAGTTTTGCTCTCCTAGAGTCAGATTCTGGGTGAGCTCCTCCTCTCTTTTCAAAATATCCTCCTGCAGTTCTAGGAGTTTCTCTTCCCGTGCATCGAGGTCTGCTCGACGCTTCAGGAGAATCTCGTTCAATTCATTGAGGCTGTCGTGACGTTCGTCAGCAGCATCATTCCTTTCCTTGGCTAGCACGAGAATCTCCCGAGAATTAGCGTCAAGGGCCCTGATGGCAACCTCCTTTTCCTCCAACAACTTGCCCCAATATTCCATCTGGGCCTTTTCCTTCTTGACCCAATTCTGTTGGTCGGCTAGCCTCGTCTGCGCCAGCTTGGTCTCGAAGTGAAGCCTGTTGCGCCAACGCCTCAAGGTGTGACACTCCTCTTCGAGAACTTTGCTGTCATGATCAAAGGCAATCTGGACCTGTCGGAGGCACGAGTAGGCATTGTCAATAAACAATGCCAAAGGAATAGGCTCCGGACCTATCGGGGTCATATCCGCCAGCTCCAGAGGGTCTTCAAGAACAAAAATAGGGTCCCATGCCACAAGCGTGCTTCTTTGAGCTTCTAAGGCATTAGGGCTGCCCTCCGGGAGCTCCTCGGTCGCTGCTGAGGAAGATCCTGCTGGGGGACTTCTACCTCCGGGGCTGATGCCGAAGGACCAGCCACAGGGTCTTCCGCTGCTGGCTCTGTGGGTGGAGAGCCTGCCTCCGCTTCTTCAGGATGTTCCAGCTCGGGTATGGACACCTCCAGAGCAATTACCTCTGGACCGGTCGTTGGAGTTTTGTCCGAAGCCACTTCCACTGCCGGCTCAGGTGCCGAAACCTCAACCATCTCTAGCTCAGTGGCCGGAGGTTCAACTATCTTTGGCACAGAGGCCGGAGCTTCAGGCACCTACGGATCAATAGCCGGATCTTCAACCACTTTTGGCAAGGGCGCCGGAACTTTAGGTACCTCCGACCCAAGCACCAGAGCTCCTAACACCTCCGACTCCTGCACCGGAGCTTCAGTCTCTGGTGCTGTTGCTAGTGGCGCATCTTCAACAACTTCTGCCCCGTGGTCCGACGCTACCACAGGAGCTTCTGGCGTCTCTTCTGGATCCAAGTCCATGACAGCGGGCGACGGAGCTGCGTGTCTTCTGCCACCACCTAGGGAGGCTCAATGGTTGAAGCCGGAGCTTCAACATGCACAACTCCAGTCACTGTAGCAGGTGCCAAAGTCTCAGACTTTTTTCTTGTCACCCTGGAAACAAAACGTCAAGAAGATTAAAAATATAATCAAAACAAGATTAGCAATTCAAGGTAAGTTGGCGATGCTTACCTGGGGATGCTACCACCCTAGTTGTTGCGGAATCTCTTCTTCTGGGGCCCGGAGTCAGAGCTCACCAAATTTGGTGAGACAGTAACTTCAGACCTTGGTCGGGGGCCATCTGCAGTCTTTTTGGCCGTAACCCCCCTTGGCTGGGAAGGACCTCTGGATCCGGAGCTCACAGCCAGCACCAGAGCCGGAGCTGACCCATCGGAGCTTGAGTCCCTCGAGGGCGCTGGCACTGAAGCAGGTGTGGTCACCGAAGGTCTCCTCCATCAGGGACACGGAGCTATTGGAGTTGGAGTAGACTCGATGGAACTCCCGTCAACATGTCTCTACTTCCTCTTGCGGGTGGAAGATTCAGCCGGTTCCTTGACTTTACCCTTGCCCTTGCCGACATAATCGACTCCCTGGCTCGCGGCAGGGGTAGTCATCCTCTCAGAAGCTCCGGGGATTGTAACCCTGGAAATAGGGTGCCTCTCTACAACGCCCATGTCATCCAATGCTGGCATTCTTCTCCGGATCTCCCGGCTGACCTCCGGAACCATGTTCAGAGGCAGGAAGGCGGCCGGAGGAGTCACGACATCACAAGAGACACCTCCATTTTGAATTTTTTTGAGATGGATCCTCAAAGCTTCATTGTCTAAGTTGGTGTTCAAACCGAATTCAATTCGATCATGATCCATCTCACTATTGAACGCCCATGTGGGCCGTTCCCTAGTCTTCAGCGGGGCCCACCTATTCACCAAGAAATTGCCGAAGACCATTTGGGGGGGGGGTCACTCCTCCCTCTATACATTATTTGATCCTTTCCATGATGGGCTTGTACGCATCCGACAGCTCCGAAACTACGTTCCAAGCGTCAGTATCGACATTGGGAAGGCCCTCGGGCAGCTTCAGCTTCTGATGCTCCTCCAAAGTGATAATCACCCAAAACTTCTTCCAATCGTGCCACTTGCCAGAAGGGAAGGACTTCAAATACTTGAAGGGTCAATTCTTCCGCTTCACGAAATAGTAGAAGCCGATGAGCTCCGTCCCCTTGCCAGTGGTGTGGACTGTGAAGAATGTCCGGAACAGCTCGATGCAAGGAGGCACGCGCACCCACATCTTGTAGAAGTGGACGAAAGTCGCCACTAGCGAGAGGGAGTGGGGGCTGATATGATAAAGCTGGAGAGCGTAGAAATCCAACAACATCAAGAGGAAGCTTGAGAAAGGTGGGATCAAACCCACCATGGCGTACGCCGAGAAGTGCACCATGTCTTTGGTGCGCTCCTTCTTGAAGGGGAGCTTGCCGAAGCAGATGTATTTGTTGTAGGAGTCGTTGGACCAACCCATATAGTTCCGGACACTTGCCATTTCCTCCTTGTTCTTGACCTTGCTGCGGGGAAGGCCCAGCTACATCGTGGCAAAGTGGAGCAAAAGTTGGAAGGCTGTACGAGGGTAGGCTCTGAGCGCGAGTTCGGTTGAAAGAGTGAAGAGTCCTCAAACCTTGTGGACTTTCCTTCTTAAGTAAGCCTCTGCAATGCTTGGATGGAAACCGCAATGAGAGCAAGGCCACATTGCAAAAATCTGCCCCGTCAATGACGAAGGGCCCCGTGGCCACCCCGACGAGCAAGTCGAGGTTATTACCCCAGGCGAATCGTTGTCATGATGGGCAGCGGGAAGCCCGAGGGCGGCAGCCTGACAAGGCGCTCGGAACCGATACAGTTTTCGTATTGGGAACAAGTGACCTTCAATTTCGTGAGATCTACTGCGCGAATATCACCTACCACATTCAAAGAAAGGCACACTACGATGGTGTGACGCCCGGTTCCGTAAAGTGAACTAAGCTAACGCATATGTGTGCCCAAGATGTTCATCACACATACACGAGTGGATTCACAAAAGAGTATACAGAAAATTACCACATAACAAGATTAATTCACCAATTTTTATTAAACAAACCATATTATCCTCAAACACAAGTTCTAATGAACACTAATGATAATTTCAACTAATGCAGCGGAAATACTCTAATTAAGCAAACTAAACAGCTAGGCAGCATAAGCAATAGGGTATAGCGCAGCTCCAATCAACACCACAGGCAAGCTGACGGTAGACACGGCCTAGAACTCTACATTATCGCCATTAAACTCCCAATCCTGACCTGCAACTGTTTGGGGGGGAGGGAATTGCAAGAGTGAGTACATGTCGTACTCAGCAAATGTGGAAAGTATGACATGTGGCTGATTCAAATGACGATAATAATAATGGCAAAGTGCTGAAAAGTACATCAAAACATTTGAAAAGCAATATATTACATGTATGTGAAATAAACCCATCATAATCATAAGTAATATCATAATACCAATCCACAATTCACCATCCTCATCAATAATTCTAGATTTCACCATTTGCTAATAACCATATTCAATACTAGAAATTAATCCATAACCATAATACCAACCATAACCATCCCAAATATCATCCCAATACCGAGCACCCTCTAATCATGGAAGTTGTCCAGGTGCTCATAACCGGGAGCACGGCTATCATGATAGTTTTAATTAACCCTGCAGAGTTTGTACCTCTTTACCCACGTGTTCGTGATTTCATCACCTTTCGATGACTAGAACCTCTACTATGCCGTCTCACACTTCCATCGGTGTGTGGCCAAGAGATCACAAAATAGCTTTTACAAAGTGATTACTAGCCTATTTAGACCCCACTGAGGTTTCACCGGTGGCGATGCCTCCAACTGAGCACATCTTCAACCAAGGGCCCCCTCTTGAGCCATTCGGATCCCAGGGTAGTCCCACCAATCATCAACAAACCCAATCCGACTACCCCTTCCCCGAGCATCCATAATGGTCCAAATAGCACAGTCAAAGCCCTAATTAATCAGCTACGCCGCACCCATACTTGTCCTCATGGTGGCACTGTAGTCCTGGCTTATTCTCGCATGAACCAGTCCTTAGATCTAAAGCAAGCAAACCACCATAACATCCAACTCATCCACATACCAGGCTTGCTTAGATCACCCATTACCATACCGTATTGACCAGTTCACATTAACCAGAATGTCATTAAAGCATAATTAAATTTGTAGTGTTGTTTTCCCATCCCAGTTAATTTAGCGAAGCAAAAGGTAAAAAGCCCTTCCCGACTCTCTACCATATGTTCCAGGTGACAAGGGTGGTTAAACAATTCTAGTAAACTTCATATCATAGGGTCCCCATCAAATTGACACAAGGATGCAGTTTTTCAAACAAAACATTTATTTTAAAACAGGATCAATATGCTTCAAGGACACTTGCCTTGCTCTTGCTGTTGATTAGGGTCAAAGCCTTCAAACTCTCAGTGCTGTAGATCCTCCGCGGCACTTTCTAGCGCAAATCCGTCTAATCCGCACAGTAGACATACAAGACAAGAAACACAATCAAAGAGTGCACAAATATTACTCAATATGACATGACATGCATGATTGATGCAAATGCAAGGTAGAACTTGTTACTAGATTTCCTTTAATGGTAACTAACTAGTTCTAATAGCTTTTAACAAGTTTATACAGGTTTGGAGTCGATTAGATCAAATTTTAGAATTAATTCAACACAATTTAACTAGAAGATCGGACTAGTCCGCTTGGGACCGGACAAGTCTGCACTCTACGAGATCAGCAAATTAGGGTTTTCTAGATCGACGTAAATTCGGAGATTAGGGGTTGAATTCACGTAAGGAAAAGATAATAGAAGGTATATCAGGTGTTTAGAACTCCAATGAATCAAGAACCTTGGAGGTAGCACTTGGATCTTGGTGATCTAGGGTTGGCGATGAACTTGGGGATGAATTGGTGGTGAAGAACGAAAACTTGGTGGAGATCTTGATCCTCTTTCGTTTCCTCCTCTTCTTCTTCTTGCTTGGGATCTTCTCCTCCCTCCTTGATGGTGGCTCCCCACGAACTAGGGTTTGGGTGGGTGGAAAAGTGGCAAATAGATGTCAAACCAAGGGGTGGGGTTGTTTATATAGAGGTGGAGGCTAGGGTTAGATGGATTTTGAGTTTGGGATGAGTAGAGGCCGATTTAGAGTCCCACATGGGCTCTAGAAGAGTTAGGCACGACATCCCTAGGCCCACTTAACGTGAAACCCAAGAAACAAGTCGTAAAACAAAAGATCAACTCAGAGTCACGAAATATCGGACAAGTCCGGACAGGACCGGACTAGTCCGAAGTCGTCCAGAGAGAAAATCGGACAAGTCTAGCTAAAAATCGAACAAGTCTGACTTTAAACAGAGAGGAAAACAGACAAGTCCGCTGGAAACTGGACTAGTCCGGAAAAGTCCAAGGACTTAGCAATTTTTCAAGGGTTCTTGGAATATCGGACTAGTCCGCACAAAATCGGACATGTCCGAAAGTTTCTAGAGCCAAAATCGGACTAGTCCGCAGCAAAAATGGACGAGTCCGTTTTTAGCCAGAGAGAAATCGGACTAGTCCTCAGTAAAATTGGACTAGTCCGCACTTTCCTCCATTTTAAGTGCGGTTTTGTTCCAAATGAATTTTAAATGCTCTGAATCAATTTTAAACTCGTTCCTCTTTATGCGGGTTAATGTTAAACATGTATATGAGTGTATGCAGGGCATGATGCATGAAAATGAGGGTGTTACAAACCTACCCCCCTTAAAATGAATCTCGCCCTCGAGATTCGACGTGGAAGAGAATAGATAGGGAAAGTCCTTCTTGATATCATCCTCCAATTCCCACGTTGCTTCTTTTTCTGTGTGGTGCTTCCATTGAACTTTACACCATCTAATAACCTTGTTCCTTGTGACTCTCTCCTTGGTTCCCAAGATTTTGATCGGTTGTTCGGCATAAGTCAAATCTTCCTCTAGTTCCAATTCTTCCATTGGCACTTGTTCTTCCGGCACTCTCAAGCACTTCTTGAGCTGGGAAACATGAAAGACATCATGCACGTCTGAGAGATGAGCTGGCATCTCCAATTTATACGCTACTTCTCCTCTTTTGTCCAAAATCTTGAATGGTCCAATATAATAAGGTGCTAGCTTGCCTCTTATGTTAAACCTCTTATGACCTCTTATCGGCGACACCTTGAGGTAAACAAAATCCCCTATTTTAGAGGCTAATTTTCTTCTCCTATTGTCCGCATAGCCCTTTTGCATTGATTGGGCAGCCCTCAAGTTTTCACGAATTATTCGGACTTGCTTTTCGGCTTCTTGCAACACATCCGGACCAAATACTTGAGTTTCTCCTGCCTCATTCCAGAATAAAGGTGTCCTACACTTCCTCCCATAAAGCGCTTCATACGGTGACATTTTCAAGCTTGCTTGGTAACTATTGTTGTATGAAAATTCTGCGTATGGCAAGCTTTTGTCCCAACTCTTCCCATGCTTCAAAGCACAAGCTCCTAACATGTCCTCCAAAATCTGATTGGTTCTTTCGGTTTGCCCATCCGTTTGTGGGTGATACACTGAACTAAAATTCAACCTCATTCCCAAAGCTTCATGCAATTTTTGCCAAAATCTGGAGGTAAATTGAGAACCTCTATCCGAGACTATCTTCCTAGGGACTCCATGTCGACACACAATATGCTCCACGTATATTTCGGCCAATCGTGCAGCTGTATATTTGGTCTTCACAGGGACAAAATGAGCTGACTTGGTTAAGCGATCCACAATTACCCAAATTGAGTCATACCCAGACTGAGCACGTGGTAACCCAACTATGAAGTCCATACCAATTTCTTCGCACTTCCATTCCGGGATCTTCAATGGTTGCAATAATCCGGCTGGTCTTTGATGTTCCGCCTTGACTCGTTGGCACACGTCACACAATGCTACGTATTCAGCTATGTCCTTTTTCATGCTATCCCACCAATAGCAAGTCTTCAAGTCTTTGTACATCTTCGTACAACCGGGGTGAATTGAGTAAGGTGAGTCATGTGCCTCTTTTAATATTGTCTCCCGAATATGCTTTACATTAGGCACAACGATTCTCTTTCCAAGCCATAAGGTACCATGTTCATCCTCATCAAATCTGAATTCTCTCCCTTCTTCGGTCCTTTCCTTGATTTCCTTGATCTCCTCATATGTGGTTTGTGCATCTCGAATTTCTTGCTCCAAGGTTGGGTTTAACTCCATTATTCTCATCTCATTCACAAATCCAAGATTCAACCGTTTGAACTCCTTGCGTAACTCGGATGGCAACTCTCGGACTATGAGTTGATAACTTACTCCCTTTCTACTCAAAGCATCAGCCACTACATTAGCCTTTCCTGGATGATAGTTGATCCCCACATCATAATCCTTGATGAGCTCCAACCATCTTCGTTGCCTCAAATTTAGATCTGTCTGTGTGAAAATATACTTAAGACTCTTGTGATCCGTATAAATTTCACACCTATGTCCAAGGATATAGTGTCTCCAAATCTTCAATGCGTGTACCACAGCCGCGAGTTCCAAATCGTGTGTTGGATAATTCTGCTCATGTTTCTTCAATTGTCTCGATGCATAGGCGACCACTTGACCTTCTTGCATCAATACACATCCAAGCCCTTGTCTCGATGCGTCTCAATAAATATCAAAACTCTTGCTTACATCCGGCAATACTAAAACTGGAGCTGTTGTTAACCTCTTCTTCAAATCCTCAAAACTATTTTGACAAGCTTGAGTCCATTGGAAAGCCTTTCCCTTCATTAGCAACTTCGTCATTGGCTTGGCTATCTTGGAAAAGTCCTTGATGAATCGACGGTAATATCCAGTCATCCCAAGAAAACTTCTTATTTCCTTGACATTTTGCGGGGGCTCCCACTTCAGCACGTCTCTCACTTTTCTGGGGTCAACCGATACTCCTCCTCCTGAAATTATATGACCCAAAAAACGACACCTCTTTCAACCAAAACTGACACTTGTTGAACTTGGCATACAATCGATGCTCTCTCAATTTCTGCAACGTAAGCCTCAAGTGTTCCTCATGCTCTTTCTCATCCTTCGAGTAGATCATAATATCATCAATAAACACCACGACGAACATGTCCAAGTACTCCATGAATACCTTATTCATGAGGTACATAAAGTACGCAGGTGCATTTGTCAATCCAAAGGACATCACGATGTACTCATAAGATCCATACCGTGTCCTAAAAGCTGTCTTGGGTATGTCCGATGGTCTAATCTTCATTTGAAAGTATCCCGACCTCAAATCAATCTTAGAGAAGACACAAGAACCATTCATCTGATCAAACAAGTCCTCTATACGTGGCAAGGTGTACTTGTTCTTGATTGTTACCTCGTTGAGAGCTCGGTAATCCACACACATCCTTTGAGATCCATCCTTCTTGTCCACAAATAGAACGGGCGCTCCCCAACGTGAAGAGCTAGGGCGAAAAAAACCCTTCTCTAGTTGCTTTGAATTTGCTTCTTGAGCTCCGCTAATTCCATAGGAGGCATCCTATACGGCCTCTTGGCTATAGGTGTGGTTCCAGGTATTAAATCAATAACAAACTCAATGTCTCGATCAGGTGGCATACCTGGCAACTCGTCCGAAAAAACATCCAAAAAATTACACACCACCAGAATCTCCTTAATTGCGGCACCGTCCATATGATTCAGCTTCAATTGCTTTGGTGTGGTTTGAGATGCTTCAAATTCTACGGTGATCCCTTCTTCGTTGGTCAACTTCACCGTCTTCGTGGCACACTCAATAACTCAATTGTGCTTCCTCAACCAGTCCATACCAAGTATAATATCCAACCCTTGAGAATCCAAAACAATGAGGTTGGCGGAGAAGTCTACCCCCCTTATTCTAAGGCTTACTTTTGGACATACTATATTTGTCCTCATCTCTCCTCCAGGAGACATAACCAATAGAGTAAACTTCATATGAGAGATAGGAAGACTATACTTGGCAACATACTTTGATGCCATGAATGAATGCGATGCTCCAGAATGAAATAACATAGTCGCGGGGTTGGAGTTGGCGAGAAACATACCAATGACCACATCATCCGCTTGTTGAGCATCCTCCGTAGAGACATGGTTCACGTTGCCACGAGCGAAATTCTGCTGTCCACAGCTTCCTTGTGGCGCTCCTCCATTGGGTCTTGGGTTTTGCATCGGCGCATTGCTTCCTTGACCAAGGCCTGACTTAGGACATTGATGCGCGAAGTGTCCAGCTTCTCCACAAGTATAGCACTTCTTAACTCCACCGGAATTATTGGAAAGAGCTTGATTTTGAACATTTGCAGCAGGAAAATTAGCACGAGGTGCATAAGGCATTGGAGGCCTAGGCGCTTGCATAACAGGGCGTTGCTGCACAAACTGAGTTGGGCATGGTGCATAACCAGGGTGCTGAGCTTGAATAGAGGAGCTGTAATAGGACGCATTGGGTGGTGCAAGGCGAGGGCGCATGTTACTTACTTGTTGATGTCCTTGATATGGCACCTTCCTCTTGATTTCTTGCTCCATCTCACGAATCTTGTTCTCAACCACAATTGCTTTGTCCACGAGCTTCTGAAAATTTGCGTAGTCACAATTGAGCAATTGCACTTGAATTTCATTGTTGAGGCTTCTCATGAACAAGTATTGCTTTCGACTGTCCCGACTAACATCCTCAGGCGCATACCTTGAGAGTTGAGTGAACTTGTTGAGATATTCACTCACGCTTGATCTTCCTTACCTTAAGTTCTCAAATTCTTGCCTGTTCAAAATCATAACACCCTCCAGCAGATAATGGGAACGGAAACTCTCCTTGAATTCCACCCAGATAATCCTCTCTTGATTCTCATGAGCATTGCAATAAGCATCCCACCAATCCGCAGCTGCTCCAACTAGTTGATGACAAGCAAACAAGACCTTCTCCCGGTCACTGCATTGGACAATAGCTAGCTTCTTCTCCACGGACTTGAGCCAATCATCCGCATCCATAGGGTCGGCAGCTTGAGCGAAGGTCGGCGGCCTAGTCCTCATAAACTCTCCCAATTGGTTATGAGGAGGCGGGGGGTGGCGGTGGAGGCATGTGGGGCTGATTGTTGATGTTGCCAGCCTGCAGCTGTCCCATTGTTTGTATCATGGTCTGCATGAGCTGGTTTTGGATAGCCAATAGCTGCTCAATGTTGATAGCTCCCTGAGTAGATCCTTGTCCGATGTTGTTCTGAGGCACTCCATTGTTCTCCTCCTCATCATTGCCATCCCTCTGGTTGCGAGTCCTCACCATCTGAAGGAAAGCAATAGGTAAGAATTAGAAAACGTCCCCAACTATATTCATCAAGGGATATAAACTAAGCAGCTAGCTACACTAGCCTAGGTGGACATGGCAATGCTAAGGCATCCCAAAATCCTCTATTAAGCACACAAGCAAGCAATATATATAGAAAACAGCACTCCAAGCAAAAACACATCGATTCCTGAGTGCTCCTATGTGCTCTAAAGTGTCCATTCTATCTAGGCTGCATCCTACGGTCAACCTGTGGCTCTGATACCAATCTGTGACACCCGGTTCCGAAAAATAAACCAAGCTAACGCATATGTGTGCCCAGGATGTTCATCACACATACACGAGTGCATTCACAAAAGAGTATACAGAAAATTACCACAGAACAAGATTAATTCACCAAAATTTATTAAACAAACCATATTATCCTCGAACACAAGTTCTAATGAATACTAATGACAAGTTCAACTAATGAAGCGGAAATACTCTAATTAAGCAAACTAAGCAGCTGGGCAGCATAAGCAATAGGGTATAGCGCAGTTCCAATCAACACCACATGCAAGCTGACGGTAGACACGACCTAGAACTCCACATTATCGCCATTAAACTCCCAATCCTGACCTGCAACTGTTTGGGGGGTGGGGGGGATTGCAAGAGTGAGTACATGTCGTACTCAGCAAATGTGGAAAGTATGACATGTGGCTGATTCAAATGACGATAATAATAATGGCAAAGTGCTGAAAAGTACATCAAAACATTTGAAAAGCAATATATTACATGTATGTGAAATAAACCCATCATAATCATAAGTAATATCATAATACCAATCCACAATTCACCATCCTCATCAATAATTCTAGATTTCACCATTTGCTAATAACCATATTCAATACTAGAAATTAATCCATAACCATAATACCAACCATAACCATCCCAAATACCATCCCAATACCGAGCACCCTCTAATCATGGAAGTTGTCCAGGTGCTCATAACCGGGAGCACGGCTATCATGATAGTTTTAATTAACCCTGCAGAGTTTGTACCTCTTTACCCACGTGTTCGTGATTTCATCACCTTTCGATGACTAGAACCTCTACTATGCCGTCTCACACTTCCATCGGTGTGTGGCCAAGAGATCACAAAATAGCCTTTACAAAGTGATTACTAGCCTATTTAGACCCCACTGAGGTTTCACCTGTGGCGATGCCTCCAACTGAGCACATCTTCAACCAAGGGCCCCCTCTTGAGCCATTCGGATCCCAGGGTAGTCCCACCAATCATCAACAAACCCAATCCGACTACCCCTTCCCCGAGCATCCATAATGGTCCAAATAGCACAGTCAAAGCCCTAATTAATCAGCTACGCCGCACCCATACTTGTCCTCATGGTGGCACTGTAGTCCTGGCTTATTCTCGCATGAACCAGTCCTTAGATCTAAAGCAAGCAAACCACCATAACATCCAACTCATCCACATACCAGGCTTGCTTAGATCACCCATTACCATACCGTATTGACCAGTTCACATTAACCAGAATGTCATTAAAGCATAATTAAATTTGTAGTGTTGTTTTCCCATCCCAGTTAATTTAGCGAAGCAAAAGGTAAAAAGCCCTTCCCGACTCTCTACCATATGTTCCAGGTGACAAGGGTGGTTAAACAATTCTAGTAAACTTCATATCATAGGGTCCCCATCAAATTGACACAAGGATGCAGTTTTTCAAACAAAACATTTATTTTAAAACAGGATCAATATGCTTCAAGGACACTTGCCTTGCTCTTGCTGTTGATTAGGGTCAAAGCCTTCAAACTCTCAGTGCTGTAGATCCTCCGCGGCACTTTCTAGCGCAAATCCGTCTAATCCGCACAGTAGACATACAAGACAAGAAACACAATCAAAGAGTGCACAAATATTACTCAATATGACATGACATGCATGATTGATGCAAATGCAAGGTAGAACTTGTTACTAGATTTCCTTTAATGGTAACTAACTAGTTCTAATAGCTTTTAACAAGTTTATACAGGTTTGGAGTCGATTAGATCAAATTTTAGAATTAATTCAACACAATTTAACCAGAAGATCGGACTAGTCCGCTTGGGACCGGACAAGTCTGCACTCTACGAGATCAGCAAATTAGGGTTTTCTAGATCGACGTAAATTCGGAGATTAGGGGTTGAATTCACGTAAGGAAAAGATAATAGAAGGTATATCAGGTGTTTAGAACTCCAATGAATCAAGAACCTTGGAGGTAGCACTTGGATCTTGGTGATCTAGGGTTGGCGATGAACTTGGGGATGAATTGGTGGTGAAGAACGAAAACTTGGTGGAGATCTTGATCCTCTTTCGTTTCCTCCTCTTCTTCTTCTTGCTTGGGATCTTCTCCTCCCTCCTTGATGGTGGCTCCCCACGAACTAGGGTTTGGGTGGGTGGAAAAGTGGCAAATAGATGTCAAACCAAGGGGTGGGGTTGTTTATATAGAGGTGGAGGCTAGGGTTAGATGGATTTTGAGTTTGGGATGAGTAGAGGCCGATTTAGAGTCCCACATGGGCTCTAGAAGAGTTAGGCACGACATCCCTAGGCCCACTTAACGTGAAACCCAAGAAACAAGTCGTAAAACAAAAGATCAACTCGGAGTCACGAAATATCGGACAAGTCCGGACAGGACCGGACTAGTCCGAAGTCATCCAGAGAGAAAATCGGACAAGTCTAGCTAAAAATCGAACAAGTCTGACTTTAAACAGAGAGGAAAACAGACAAGTCCGCTGGAAACTGGACTAGTCCGGAAAAGTCCAAGGACTTAGCAATTTTTCAAGGGTTCTTGGAATATCGGACTAGTCCGCACAAAATCGGACATGTCCGAAAGTTTCTAGAGCCAAAATCGGACTAGTCCGCAGCAAAAATGGACGAGTCCGTTTTTAGCCAGAGAGAAATCGGACTAGTCCTCAGTAAAATTGGACTAGTCCGCACTTTCCTCCATTTTAAGTGCGGTTTTGTTCCAAATCAATTTTAAATGCTCTGAATCAATTTTAAACTCGTTCCTCTTTATGCGGGTTAATGTTAAACATGTATATGAGTGTATGCAGGGCATGATGCATGAAAATGAGGGTGTTACAAACCTACCCCCCTTAAAATGAATCTCGCCCTCGAGATTCGACGTGGAAGAGAAGAGATAGGGAAAGTCCTTCTTGATATCATCCTCCAATTCCCACGTTGCTTCTTTTTCTGTGTGGTGCTTCCATTGAACTTTACACCATCTAATAACCTTGTTCCTTGTGACTCTCTCCTTGGTTCCCAAGATTTTGATCGGTTGTTCGGCATAAGTCAAATCTTCCTCTAGTTCCAATTCTTCCATTGGCACTTGTTCTTCCGGCACTCTCAAGCACTTCTTGAGCTGGGAAACATGAAAGACATCATGCACGTCTGAGAGATGAGCTGGCATCTCCAATTTATACGCTACTTCTCCTCTTTTGTCCAAAATCTTGAATGGTCCAATATAATAAGGTGCTAGCTTGCCTCTTATGTTAAACCTCTTATGACCTCTTATCGGCGACACCTTGAGGTAAACAAAATCCCCTATTTTAGAGGCTAATTTTCTTCTCCTATTGTCCGCATAGCCCTTTTGCATTGATTGGGCAGCCCTCAAGTTTTCACGAATTATTCGGACTTGCTTTTCGGCTTCTTGCAACACATCCGGACCAAATACTTGAGTTTCTCCTGCCTCATTCCAGAATAAAGGTGTCCTACACTTCCTCCCATAAAGCGCTTCATACGGTGACATTTTCAAGCTTGCTTGGTAACTATTGTTGTATGAAAATTCTGCGTATGGCAAGCTTTTGTCCCAACTCTTCCCATGCTTCAAAGCACAAGCTCCTAACATGTCCTCCAAAATCTGATTGGTTCTTTCGGTTTGCCCATCCGTTTGTGGGTGATACACTGAACTAAAATTCAACCTCATTCCCAAAGCTTCATGCAATTTTTGCCAAAATCTGGAGGTAAATTGAGAACCTCTATCCGAGACTATCTTCCTAGGGACTCCATGTCGACACACAATATGCTCCACGTATATTTCGGCCAATCGTGCAGTTGTATATTTGGTCTTCACAGGGACAAAATGAGCTGACTTGGTTAAGCGATCCACAATTACCCAAATTGAGTCATACCCAGACTGAGCACGTGGTAACCCAACTATGAAGTCCATACCAATTTCTTCGCACTTCCATTCCGGGATCTTCAATGGTTGCAATAATCCGGCTGGTCTTTGATGTTCCGCCTTGACTCGTTGGCACACGTCACACAATGCTACGTATTCAGCTATGTCCTTTTTCATGCTATCCCACCAATAGCAAGTCTTCAAGTCTTTGTACATCTTCGTACAACCGGGGTGAATTGAGTAAGGTGAGTCATGTGCCTCTTTTAATATTGTCTCCCGAATATGCTTTACATTAGGCACAACGATTCTCTTTCCAAGCCATAAGGTACCATGTTCATCCTCATCAAATCTGAATTCTCTCCCTTCTTCGGTCCTTTCCTTGATTTCCTTGATCTCCTCATATGTGGTTTGTGCATCTCGAATTTCTTGCTCCAAGGTTGGGTTTAACTCCATTATTCTCATCTCATTCACAAATCCAAGATTCAACCGTTCGAACTCCTTGCGTAACTCGGATGGCAACTCTCGGACTATGAGTTGATAACTTACTCCCTTTCTACTCAAAGCATCAGCCACTACATTAGCCTTTCCTGGATGATAGTTGATCCCCACATCATAATCCTTGATGAGCTCCAACCATCTTCGTTGCCTCAAATTTAGATCTGTCTGTGTGAAAATATACTTAAGACTCTTGTGATCCGTATAAATTTCACACCTATGTCCAAGGATATAGTGTCTCCAAATCTTCAATGCGTGTACCACAGCCGCGAGTTCCAAATCGTGTGTTGGATAATTCTGCTCATGTTTCTTCAATTGTCTCGATGCATAGGCGACCACTTGACCTTCTTGCATCAATACACATCCAAGCCCTTGTCTCGATGCGTCTCAATAAATATCAAAACTCTTGCTTACATCCGGCAATACTAAAACTGGAGCTGTTGTTAACCTCTTCTTCAAATCCTCAAAACTATTTTGACAAGCTTGAGTCCATTGGAAAGCCTTTCCCTTCATTAGCAACTTCGTCATTGGCTTGGCTATCTTGGAAAAGTCCTTGATGAATCGACGGTAATATCCAGTCATCCCAAGAAAACTTCTTATTTCCTTGACATTTTGCGGGGGCTCCCACTTCAGCACGTCTCTCACTTTTCTGGGGTCAACCGATACTCCTCCTCCTGAAATTATATGACCCAAAAACGACACCTCTTTCAACCAAAACTGACACTTGTTGAACTTGGCATACAATCGATGCTCCCTCAATTTCTGCAACGTAAGCCTCAAGTGTTCCTCATGCTCTTTCTCATCCTTCGAGTAGATCATAATATCATCAATAAACACCACGACGAACTTGTCCAAGTACTCCATGAATACCTTATTCATGAGGTACATAAAGTACGCAGGTGCATTTGTCAATCCAAAGGACATCACGATGTACTCATAAGATCCATACCGTGTCCTAAAAGCTGTCTTGGGTATGTCCGATGGTCTAATCTTCATTTGAAAGTATCCCGACCTCAAATCAATCTTAGAGAAGACACAAGAACCATTCATCTGATCAAACAAGTCCTCTATACGTGGCAAGGTGTACTTGTTCTTGATTGTTACCTCGTTGAGAGCTCGGTAATCCACACACATCCTTTGAGATCCATCCTTCTTGTCCACAAATAGAACGGGCGCTCCCCAACGTGAAGAGCTAGGGCGAAAAAAACCCTTCTCTAGTTGCTTTGAATTTGCTTCTTGAGCTCCGCTAATTCCATAGGAGGCATCCTATACGGCCTCTTGGCTATAGGTGTGGTTCCAGGTATTAAATCAATAACAAACTCAATGTCTCGATCAGGTGGCATACCTGGCAACTCGTCCGAAAAAACATCCAAAAAATTACACACCACCAGAATCTCCTTAATTGCGGCACCGTCCATATGATTCAGCTTCAATTGCTTTGGTGCGGTTTGAGATGCTTCAAATTCTACGGTGATCCCTTCTTCGTTGGTCAACTTCACCGTCTTCGTGGCACACTCAATAACTCAATTGTGCTTCCTCAACCAGTCCATACCAAGTATAATATCCAACCCTTGAGAATCCAAAACAATGAGGTTGGCGGAGAAGTCTACCCCCCTTATTCTAAGGCTTACTTTTGGACATACTATATTTGTCCTCATCTCTCCTCCAGGAGACATAACCAATAGAGTAAACTTCATATGAGAGATAGGAAGACTATACTTGGCAACATACTTTGATGCCATGAATGAATGCGATGCTCCAGAATGAAATAACATAGTCGCGGGGTTGGAGTTGGCGAGAAACATACCAATGACCACATCATCCGCTTGTTGAGCATCCTCCGTAGAGACATGGTTCACGTTGCCACGAGCGAAATTCTGCTGTCCACAGCTTCCTTGTGGCGCTCCTCCATTGGGTCTTGGGTTTTGCATCGGCGCATTGCTTCCTTGACCAAGGCCTGACTTAGGACATTGATGCGCGAAGTGTCCAGCTTCTCCACAAGTATAGCACTTCTTAACTCCACCAGAATTATTGGGACGAGCTTGATTTTGAACATTTGCAGCAGGAAAATTAGCACGAGGTGCATAAGGCATTGGAGGCCTAGGCGCTTGCATAACAGGGCGTTGCTGCACAAACTGAGTTGGGCATGGTGCATAACCAGGGTGCTGAGCTTGAATAGAGGAGCTGTAATAGGACGCATTGGGTGGTGCAAGGCGAGGGCGCATGTTACTTACTTGTTGATGTCCTTGATATGGCACCTTCCTCTTGATTTCTTGCTCCATCTCACGAATCTTGTTCTCAACCACAATTGCTTTGTCCACGAGCTTCTGAAAATTTGCGTAGTCACAATTGAGCAATTGCACTTGAATTTCATTGTTGAGGCTTCTCATGAACAAGTATTGCTTTCGACTGTCCCGACTAACATCCTCAGGCGCATACCTTGAGAGTTGAGTGAACTTGTTGAGATATTCACTCACGCTTGATCTTCCTTACCTTAAGTTCTCAAATTCTTGCCTGTTCAAAATCATAACACCCTCCAGCAGATAATGGGAACGGAAACTCTCCTTGAATTCCACCCAGATAATCCTCTCTTGATTCTCATGAGCATTGCAATAAGCATCCCACCAATCCGCAGCTGCTCCAACTAGTTGATGACAAGCAAACAAGACCTTCTCCCGGTCACCGCATTGGACAATAGCTAGCTTCTTCTCCACGGACTTGAGCCAATCATCCGCATCCATAGGGTCGGCAGCTTGAGCGAAGGTCGGCGGCCTAGTCCTCATAAACTCTCCCAATTGGTTATGAGGAGGCGGGGGTGGCGGTGGAGGCATGTGGGGCTGATTGTTGATGTTGCCAGCCTGCAGCTGTCCCATTGTTTGTATCATGGTCTGCATGAGCTGGTTTTGGATAGCCAATAGCTGCTCAATGTTGATAGCTCCCTGAGTAGATCCTTGTCCGATGTTGTTCTGAGGCACTCCATTGTTCTCCTCCTCATCATTGCCATCCCTCTGGTTGCGAGTCCTCACCATCTGAAGGAAAGCAATAGGTAAGAATTAGAAAACGTCCCCAACTATATTCATCAAGGGATATAAACTAAGCAGCTAGCTACACTAGCCTAGGTGGACATGGCAATGCTAAGGCATCCCAAAATCCTCTATTAAGCACACAAGCAAGCAATATATATAGAAAACAGCACTCCAAGCAAAAACACATCGATTCCTGAGTGCTCCTATGTGCTCTAAAGTGTCCATTCTATCTAGGCTGCATCCTACGGTCAACCTGTGGCTCTGATACCAATCTGTGACACCCGGTTCCGAAAAATAAACCAAGCTAACGCATATGTGTGCCCAGGATGTTCATCACACATACACGAGTGCATTCACAAAAGAGTATACAGAAAATTACCACAGAACAAGATTAATTCACCAAATTTTATTAAACAAACCATATTATCCTCGAACACAAGTTCTAATGAATACTAATGACAAGTTCAACTAATGAAGCGGAAATACTCTAATTAAGCAAACTAAGCAGCTGGGCAGCATAAGCAATAGGGTATAGCGCAGTTCCAATCAACACCACATGCAAGCTAACGGTAGACACGACCTAGAACTCCACATTATCGCCATTAAACTCCCAATCCTGACCTGCAACTGTTTGGGGGGTGGGGGGATTGCAAGAGTGAGTACATGTCGTACTCAGCAAATGTGGAAAGTATGACATGTGACTGATTCAAATGACGACAATAATAATGGCAAAGTGCTGAAAAGTACATCAAAACATTTGAAAAGCAATATATTACATGTATGTGAAATAAACCCATCATAATCATAAGTAATATCATAATACCAATCCACAATTCACCATCCTCATCAATAATTCCAGATTTCACCATTTGCCAATAACCATATTCAATACTAGAAATTAATTCATAACCATAATACCAACCATAACCATCCCAAATACCATCCCAATATCGAGTACCCTCTAATCATGGAAGTTGTCCAGGTGCTCATAACTGGGAGCACGGCTATCATGATAGTTTTAATTAACCCTGCAGAGTTTGTACCTCTTTACCCACGTGTTCGTGATTTCATCACCTTTCGATGACTAGAACCTCTATTATGCCGTCTCACACTTCCATCGGTGTGTGGCCAAGAGATCACAAAATAGCCTTTACAAAGGGATTACTAGCCTATTTAGACCCCACTGAGGTTTCACCAGTGGCGATGCCTCCAACTGAGCACATCTTCAACCAAGGGCCCCCTCTTGAGCCATTCGGATCCCAGGGTAGTCCCACCAATCATCAACAAACCCAATCCGACTACCCCTTCCCCGAGCATCCATAATGGTCCAAATAGCACTGGCAAAGCCCTAATTAATCAGCTACGCCGCACCCATACTTGGCCTCGTGGTGGCACTGTAGTCCTGGCTTATTCTCGCATGAACCGGTCCTTAGATCTAAAGCAAGCAAACCACCATAACATCCAACCCATACACATACCAGGCTTGCTTAGATCAACCATTACCGTATCGTATTGACCAGTTCACATTAACCAGAATATCATTAAAGCATAATTCAATTTGTAGTGTTGTTTTCCCATCCCAGTTAATTTAGCGAAGCAAAAGGTAAAAAGCCCTTCCCGACTTTCTACCATATGTTCCAGGTGACAAGGGTGGTTAAACAATTCTAGTAAACTTCCTATCATAGGGTCCCCATCAAATTGACACAAGGATGCAGTTTTGCAAACAAAACATTTATTTTAAAACAGGGTCAATATGCTTCAAGGACACTTGCCTGTCTCTTGCGGTTGATTAGGGTCAAAGCCTTCAAACTCTCGATGCTGTAGATCCTTCGCGGCACTTTCTAGCGCAAATCCGTCTAATCCGCACAGTAGACATACAAGACAAGAAACACAATCAAAGAGTGCACAAATATTACTCAATATGACATGACATGCATGATTGATCCAAATGCAAGGTAGAAGTTGTTACTAGATTGCCTTTAATGATAACTAACTAGTTCTAATAGCTTTTAACAAGTTTATACAGGTTTGGAGTCGATTAGATCAAATTTTAGAATTAATTCAACACAATTTAACCAAAAAGATCGGACTAGTCCGCTAGGGACCGGACAAGTCCGCACTCTGCGAGATCAGCAAATTAGGGTTTTCTAGATCGACGTAAATTCGGAGATTAGGGGTTGAATTCACGTAAGGAAAAGATAATAGAAGGTATAACAGGTGTTTAGAACTCCAATGAATTAAGAACCTTGGAGGTAGCACTTGGATCTTGGTGATCTAGGGTTGACGATGAACTTGGGGATGAATTGGTGGTGAAGAACGAAAACTTGGTGGAGATCTTGATCCTCTTTCGTTTCCTCCTCTTCTTCTTCTTGCTTGGGATCTTCTCCTCCCTCCTTGATGGTGGCTCCCCACGAACTAGGGTTTGGGTGGGTGGAAAAGTGGCAAATAGTTGTCAAACCAAGGGGTGGGGTTGTTTATATAGAGGTGGAGGCTAGGGTTAGATGGATTTCGAGTTTGGGATGAGTAGAGGCTGGTTTAGAGTCCCACATGGGCTCTAAAAGAGTTAGGCACGACATCCCTAGGCCCACTTAACGTGAAACCCAAGAAACAAGTTGTAAAACAAAAGATCAACTCGGGGTCACGAAATATCGGACAAGTCCGGACAGGACCGGACTAGTTCGAAGTCGTCCAGAGAGAAAATCGGACAAGTCTGGCCAAAAATCAGACAAGTCTGACTTTAAACAGAGAGGAAACGGACAAGTCCGCTGGAACACCGGACTAGTCCGGAAAAGTCCAAGGACTTAGCAATTTTTCAAGGATTCTTGGAATATCGGACTAGTCCGCACAAAATCGGACAAGTCTGAAAGTTTCCAGAGCCAAAATCGGACTAGTCCGCAGCAAAAACAGACAAGTCCGTTTTTATCTAGAGAGAAATCGGACTAGTCCTCAGTAAAATCGGACTAGTCTGCACTTTCCTGCATTTAAGTGCGGTTTTGTTCCAAATCAATTTTAAATGCTCCGAATCAATACTAAACTCGTTCCTCTTTATGCGGGTTAATGTTAAACATGTATGTGAGTGTATGCAGGGCATGATGCATGAAAATGAGGGTGTTAAAGATGGTTCAACAACGAACCGTCACTCCAACTGCACCTTTGAAGTCGCAGCGCGGGAATTGAAGATGGCCCCACCTCCGGTAGAATAACTTAGCCCAATGGGTTTCTCCCAGAGGTGGGCCCGTGGGCCACTGTTGGTATCCTGCGTACCGGGTACCCCACGATACTGTAAGAAGTGCAAGGGAGTTCCACCTATCAGAGTTGAAGGCCTCCATAGGCCCCACGTGGTACACAACACTAGACCCGCCTCCCTCATATGGGTAGCTCCAGCACTACCACGTGTGATATAAGACAGGAGCTAAACTCCCTACATAGGGAAGCTCCATTCTTAACACGTGCCCAGTGACATCAGATCTAACCCCCGATAGAGGGAAGCTCCGATGCCACCACGTGTGTATCGGCTCCGGACCTACCTCCCCGCAAGGGGAAGCTCCGGAGCTGCCACGTATCGAGCCTCTGGACCTACGACACCAACGGGAAGACCGGCAGATCTCTAACGGCACGAACATTCAAAGGACAATTAGTGCTACAGTTACATGACCTTATTATGTGTCATTAATGCTATATTAATGACACACAATTAGAGGACCCTTAATACTGGTAACACCGCCATTAAAGCGTGTCATCACACTATTAATGGTGCTTAAACACACCAAGATCGTGTATTAAGCAATAATAATTGTCAGGGCCACATGTCGGGCCAGACAATTGATGTAACGACCAGTCCTTGTACTATAAAAGGATTGTGCTGCACGATACAAGATGACCAAGCTCATACACACGCAAGCACCAGTGAATCTCTAATACAACAACACACACCCCGTGGAGTAGGGTATTACGCTTAGGCGGCCCGAACCACGTAAATCCTCTATGTCACCATCTTGTCTAGAATCTCTGCGTGTCCAAACCGATCAAAGAACCTTCACGGGCTACAATTTAGTAGTACCGGAGGAAGTGTCATTTGTACGCTTCGACAAGAGAGTACCTGGGCTTCTACTAGTTTGTGAGCGCAAGAACTCGCCGCTCAAGTACATGAAGACCTTTCCTTCAGAGAAGTGGGACAGCTGGAAGAAAGATTGGGTGGTGATCACGGTGGATCACCACGACATGCTGGAGCTACCTAAGTGTCTCCCCAACATCGACACTGACGCCTCGAAAGTAGCTCTGACGTTGTCAGAAGAGTACAACCCAATCCTGACAAGGATCCGGGAGTGCGTGGAGGGGGGGGGGTGACTCATCTGATGGTCATCGCCAACTTCCTGACAAACTGGTGGGCTCCACTGCAGACAAGGGAATGGCCCGCCTGAGCATTCGGTGGAGAGCACAATCACAACCGGATCGAGACTGTCTTCGATTCCAATCTAAATGAAGGAGCTTTGAAGCTTCATATCTAGAAGTTGCAGCCCGGAGTTATCCACCCCGATGATCTAACTCCTCCGGCTGATTTCCCGCCCCTAAACATGGTGCCAGGGTTCCAAAGGGAGCTACGAAAGAAGTTGCCTGCTCTTGATGACTTGGGCCTTGTGGACAAGCGTCGAAGCGCTCCTTCGACTGGGATTGCCCTAGAGCTCCTTGCTCCCACGAAAGCTTCAGATCTATGCCGATCAGTGGAAAAGGCAAAGGTCCCGCTGCTTCCCCTCCAAAGACGTCTACCTCCAGCAAAGGCAAGGAGAAGGCTCTCGTCGAAGTTTCGAGTCGCAAGCGGAAGCTAACAAGAGCGATGGGAGAAGAGTAAGGGACGCTCCTGCTGAAGTGACCCCTCCACCTCGACTTAGGTCCATGGTGATCTGCCTCCAGCTCCGGCTGATTCTTTGGCTCCAGTGCCTGTAGAAGGTGCTAGCTCTGGCAAGTCGACTTCTGCCCCGACACCAGCTGGTGGTTCTGGGTCCGGAGTGCAACCTCCTTCGGCGGAGGTCTCAGAGGTGGCAGCGCCTGCGGCCGCCACAACTCCAAGTTCGGGCCTCGGAGCTTCCGCCACACCGACGACGGCGGGTTCTAGCTCCCAACGCCCGAGGAAGAAGATCCGCGCCGATTGGAGCGGCAATACTCCAAGGTAAGGATCGACTCTTTAACTTTTGTTTTGGTTTTGCTCTTTTCTTTGTCTTGAATTCCCTACTTTCTATTTCCAGATTGTCGAGAACGAGCACAGCGGCTCTAGCGCCTACTACAGCTTCGGTGCCAACTGCAGCTCTGGTGTCTGTTGCGGCTCCGGAGGCTGCATCGCTTGAAGCTTCCGTCTTGGCTCCTTCCACCTCCGCAGTGGTGGTGGCAGATGACACGACAGCTTCGGCACTGGCTGTCGTGGAAACAAGTCCTGAGCCTGCAACCAAAGATTCCGCGGTAGCGAGGGACCACGTGGAGGAAGATTTTGTGGAAGCTCCGACAGCTACGAAACCTTATGTGGAGGCTCCGACATCAGTGTCAAATGTGGAGGAAGCTTTAGGAAGTGCTCCAGTGCCAGCTCCAGAAGCGGCGACTCCGGAGGTGGTTATGTCCGAGTCGGGACAAGCAGAGGATCCGTCTGCAGGTCCTTCATCTTTGAGCCAATGATTGAAGATCCGGTTGAGGGACCTTCTTCATCAGTCCCGGAGGTCGAAGTTCCTGCGGCCGAACCTTCATCTGCTGCAGTTAATATTGATGAGCTTCCGGAGTCGGCCCCAGCGATGTGGATCTATTTAATAACATGCTCGCACCGCGAGATCCGATTGTGATTTTGGAAGACCCACTAGAGCCCGCCGAAGCACCTCAAGCCGGTCCGGAGCCGACCCCCCTGACATTTTCTATTGACAATGCTTGCTCAAGTCTCCGCCAGGTCCAGCTCACCTTTGACCACGAAATCAAGGCTCTCGAAGAAGAGCGCAACACCTTAAGGCGTCGGCGCAACAGACTTCACTTCGAGACGAAGCTGACACAATCTAGGCTGGCTGGCCAAAAGGAGTGGGTGGCCAAGGAGAAGGTTCAACTGGTGCTGTTGGACCCGGCGCTGAATGAAAGAGAGGTCATGATTGAGGCCCTCGATGACAGGACCCAGGAGATTTTTGAGCATGCCAAGGAGACCAACGAGGCAGCTGATAATCGCTCGAATAGTCTTGACAAGTTAAACGAGGTACTCCTCAAACGCCGAGAAGACCTCGATCAAAGGTAGGATAAGCTCCTAGAGAAAGAGGAAGACCTCATAAAGAGGGAGGAAGAGCTTGCCCAGAGGCTGTCACTAGGAGGGAAGAGTTTGGCTAATCGCGCCAAGTAGTTTTAGCAGTGGTGCGTTCAAGAGAAGGAGAGGATTTGGCAGTTGGGAAAATACGTCTCCAGAAGAGAGACTGATATCTCCACTAGGGAGGACAAGGTAAAGGCCAAGGAGAAGGACTTGGCAGAATGGAGGAACCGTATCTACCACCGGAAGAAAGAGCTCAGCGACGAGGAAAAGCGGATGGCTGAAAGTATTCAGTAGCACGCTAAGGAAGTCGAGCGCTTCTCCAAGGAAGGTTCTATGAAACTTTCAGTTGCCAGGAAGTCACTAGAGGACCTTAGGAGCTCGAGAGCAACCGAGTCCTAACAAATCTAGGATTTCTTGGGGCATGCCAATGAATCTCTGGTGCCGTTTGGTTTTAGTCCGGTACGTCCGGCTGACCCGGAGCCAGAGATGGACAAGGCGCTGGTGGCATTGACCTCCGCTGGCAAGAAGCTTGACGTCATGAGTGACATGGTCATCGACGAACTAGAGACAGAAGAAAGGAACCTGGCCAAGAACATTGACGAATATGTGTTGGCATGTTTCAAAAGCTAGGACCCCCAGATGTCTTTAGCTCCGGTGTTTGAAGGACCCGTTGCCGAGGAGGAAAAAGCCACCAGGGGTAGCATTCAAGAAGCTGCCAATGCAGTTGCCTCTTTCTTCAATAGGAACTCCAGTAGGTAGGACTTTTCCTTTTTTGCCTTCAACTTGTAATCCACCAATTTTGAATGAATGATATCTAATCTTTTGAATAAATGAATTCCATTTGTGTATGTCTTCAATGCATTGCCCTTTATATTGTTGGCCCCCTGGTAGATATGCACAATTTGATTGCGAACATGTACCAATAAGGGTTTGACAATGACTTGATGACTTAATCACTTCAAACTTTTAGTTAGAACATTAGCTCTTAGGTCTGAAGTTTACTTCCGACACCTCTGAAGGCCCTTTGTGGCATTGACGGCGGGCCTCTTGGGCGTTGTCGGAGCTTCTTAGCTTCGACGGCACCCACTGTCAACATATGGAACGTTGATGGTGCTCCCCCCTGGGGGTTGTCAGAGCTTCTTAGCTTCGATGGCACCCACTATCAATGTATGGAACGTCTACAACGGGCCTCTTGGGGGTTGTCGGAGCTTCTTAGCTTCAACGGCGCTCACTGTCAACTTATAGAATGTAGATAGCAAGCTCCCTGGGGGTTGTAGGAGCTTCTTAGCTTCGACGACGCCCACTGTCAACTTATAGAACGTCAACGGCAAGCCCCCTGGGGTCTGTCGGAGCTTCTTAGCTTCGACGGCGCCCACAAACGTATAGAACGTCGACGACGAACCCTTCAGTGGTTGTCGGAGATTCTTAGCTTC
The DNA here is from genome assembly GCA_036927565.1 of Tuctoria greenei. Classification (NCBI taxonomy): domain Eukaryota; kingdom Viridiplantae; phylum Streptophyta; class Magnoliopsida; order Poales; family Poaceae; genus Tuctoria; species Tuctoria greenei. Next base: position 120,850,586 of record JAYESD010000010.1, on the reverse strand, counting down.
TACGGCGCCCACTATCAATGTATAAAACGTCAACGGTAGGCCCCCTGGGATTGTCAGAGCTTCTTAGCTTCAACGATGCCCACTGTCAACGTATAGAATGTAGACAGTGGTCCCTTTGGGGGTTGTCAGAGCTTCTTAGCTTCGACGGCGCCCACTGGCAACGTATAGAACATCGATAGCGGGCCCCCTGGGGATTGTCGGAGCTTCTTAGCTTCGACGGTGCCCACTGTCAACATATAGAACATCGACGGCGGGCCCCCTAGGGTTGTCGGAGATTCGTAGCTTTGATGGCGCACACTATCAACGGATAAATCATTGACAGCAGGCCCCCTGGGGTTTTTGGAGCTTCTTAGCTTCGACGACACCCACTGTCAACATATAGAACGTCGACTGCAGGCCCCCTGGGGGTTGTCGGAGCTTCTTAGCTTCGACGGCGCCCACTGTCAACACATAAAACATCGATGGTGGGCACTCTCGGGGTAATTTATCCACCATCATTGTTTAGATCGACGGAAGGCCCCCTGAGAGTTGTCGAAGCTTCCTAGCTTTGACAACCCCCCTGTCAACGTATAGAACGTCGACAACGGGCCCCCTGGGGGTTGTTGGAGCTTAGCAGATCCGACATCGTCCACCATCGCCATGAGTTTTTCATTTTTTCCTGCGCATTAAAGACAAGAAAAGTAGTAAAATTCGTCCTCTTGTCTATAATTTGTTTGTGGCTTATTGTTTTTATTTGATCAAAAGAATTCAACATGATAATAGGTATATTGATGCAATCTTTTTAGATCTGAATGCCTTCCGGATCCGCCCTACTGGGACCTGTCAGGATATAGGTAGAGTGGCGTATTTAGGGTGCCTGACCAGTCTAAGTCAATAGCACACTATGGACCCGTCATTAGCTTTGGTTTTCAGGCGAGTAGACCATTTAGCAATGCTAAGATCCGAATGAAGATGAACAATATAACTTATATACCACGTGCATCGCCTGGAGTAATTTTCAATAAGAAATGCACAACTTAATTATAGACAAGAAGGAAAAGATATAGACGTAAGGAGCCTGTATAGAATTAATGCACGTGGAGTCTGCTTTCACACAAAAATGTTTTTCATTATAGGTCCGAATTACAGGGGAGACAAGGACACACTTAGAGTACGGAACCAAGCTAAGTGTGCTATTCATCCTGTTCTAACCCAAGGTAGGTAAGCTACACTTAAAGTACAATGAACAAGTTAAGTGTGCTTTTGGTCTAGGACCTATCTGACTCTGTCTATAGAATCTATAATTTACATTATGTGTAAGTACAAACTCACTTATGTGAAACTAAGCATAAAACTTACGAAGGTGCTCGATATTCCAAGGATTGGGAAGCGGGGTCCCATCCACTGTTGCCAAGCGTACGCATCTGGGGCGGGAAACTTTGATAACTCGGAAGGGACCTTCCCATCCTGGGGAGAGTTTGTTCATCCCTTCTCGAGTCAGTATTCTCCGCAGCACCAGATCGCCTTCTTCAAGCTGCCGGTTGCGAACACACCTTTCTTGATAGCGCCGGAGCACCTGGCGGTATCGTGCATTCCGAACAGCTGCTTGGCACCTTCCCTGGTCGACTAGGTCTAGGTCTTCACACCGGAGCTTGTCCTGCACGGCTTCATCGTAGGTCCGGACCCGAAGTGACCCTATGGTGATCTCTGGATTAAGGACCACTTCAGCTCCGTACACCAAGAAGAAGGGTGTCTCTCCAGTTGCCCAATTAGGTGTTGTCCTGCTCGCTAATAGTGCAGATGGAAGCTCTTCTATCCAGTTGGCACCATGTTTCTTTAGGTGCTCATATGTGTGTGTCTTGAGTCCTTTTAGTATCTCTGCATTTTCTCTCTCAGCTTGGCCATTACTTGCCTGGTGAGCTACTGATGTGTAGCAGACTTGTATGCCAAGATCTTCGAAATACTCTTGGAATGCTGCGGTTGTGAATTGGGATCCATTGTCAGTTATGTTTCTGTTCAAAACTCCAAATCTGCAGACTATGGACATCAAGAACTTGATAGCAGATTGCTTGTTAATCATCACAACTGGAGTAGCTTCCGACCACTTAGTGAACTTGTTTATAGCGACATATAGGAACTTTTAACCTTCGATGACTTTTGGGAAAGGTCCCAAAATGTCCACCCCCCCACACATCGAATGGCCATGTAGGAGGTATCATTTGCAGTGATTGGGCCATTGTGTGATGTTGTTTCGCGTGGAACTCACACGCTTCACACTTCTTTACCAGCTCAATTGCATCCTGGAGTGCTGTAGGCCAGTAAAAGCCATGCCGAAAAGCTTTACCAACCCAACATGTAGGAAGAAGCATGGTTCCCACACTCGCCTCCATGGATTTTCGTGAGGAGCTCGCAACCTCCTTTCTTGTCAATGCATCGCATTAGAACGCCGTTAGCACCACGTCGGTAGAGATCTCCTTCTACCAACGTGTATCTTTTAGCCAATCTAACAGTTCGGTCAGCGGAAGCACCGTCTTCAGGAAGGATGTTGTCCTTCAAGTAGCTCCGGATATTTGAGATCCATGCATCGAAGCTAACTTGAGCTTTCGGATCTTGCGCGCTGGGTTGCTCGGAGCTTTCTGCAGTGCTTACGATCCTTGATGGATGCCATGGTAACAGGGCCACCGGGACCGCCAGCTTCTGGGTGTTGGTCTCGCCCCCATCACTCAGTTTGGTAGGTTGAGTGGCAGTTCCTAACAATCTCCTAACAAAAACTCCATCGGGAGCTTGAGCTACAGTTGAAGCTTTCATTGAGAGTTCATCAGCATAAGCGTTGTTGAGACGTTGGACATGGAAGAAGTCTAGGATGTGGAAGTCCTTCTGCAGCTTTTGGACTTCAAGGAGGTAAGCAGCGAGTTGAGGGTTGTTGCAACTGCAATGACCTTTGACTTGCTTGATGATGAGTTGCGAGTCACCCTTCACCATCAACTGCTTGACGCCATATGATAGCGCCACCTTAAGTCCATAGATGAGAGCTTCGTGCTCCGCCATTTTGTTGGTTGCCTTGAAGTCAAGGTGTACCATGTACTTGACCTTCTCCCCGATCAGAGTTAGGAGAAGGATTCCAGCTCCAGCCCCTTGCTTCTACACAGAGCTGTCAAGTAGAGACTCTAGTGAGGCTCGGTGAAGACCAGAATCTTGGTTTCCAGCTTTTGCTCACCGTGCCCCCTGGATTTGATGAAGAAGGGGTCCACTCCGCCACGAAGTCAGCCAATGCCTGACTCTTGATAGCATGTTGAGGAAATAATTTGAGATTGAATTCTGCTAGCTCCACTGCCCACTTTGCAATATTTCCCGTAGAGTTGGTGTTATGCAATATAACACGTAGTGGATAAGAACTTACCACTTATATTTTGTGGGCTTGGAAGTAGTGACGAAGCTTTCTTGAGGCAATAAGAACTGCATAGAGCAGTTTATGCACCTCAATGTACTGAGTCTTGGCGTCACGTAGTACTTTGCTAATGAAGTACACTAGCCACTAGACGGTCCGGACCTTATCGGAAGGGCCCGAAGCTTCATTTTCATCAACTTGGACCCTCCCGGAGGGGTTCAAACCTTCTTCTTGAGCTTCCCAGACCCTCCCGTAGGAGTCCAGATTTACTTCTTGATCAGTTGTGAGAACTCCCTCAAATGAGAGAGGTTGATCCTTGGCAGCTTGCCTTTAGGATCCGTGCCTGGGGGCTGGGACCCAGACTCGCCTTTAGGTAGCTCTAGACCCTCCCGGGGGGATCTGGACTCCTGAACTGAAGATGGTTCCGGTCTTTCCACGATCAGGACCATTGCTGACAACCTCCATAGTTGCTGAAATATAAAGTAAAAGAGGCTCACTAGGATCCGAAGCTACCAAGATTGGTAGTGTGATGAGGAGCGGCTTGAGCTCCTGGAACGCCTTTTCTGCTTCTTCAGACCAATAGAATAGCCCGAACTTCCTCAATAGCTTGAAGAAGGGAAGCATCCGCTCTACCAATCTTGAGATGAACCGACTGAGTGCAGCAAGACATCCAGTTAGCTTTTGGACATCCTTGACGTGGGTTTGGGGCCGCATCTCTTCAATAGTCTTGATCTTCACCGGATTTGCCTCAATTCCTCGGTGAGTCACCAAGAATCCAAGGAGCTTCCCAGAGCTAACCTAGAAGACACATTTGTCTGGGTTTAGCTTGGTGCGCATTATGCGCAGCTTGTCAAAGACAGCTTGTAGGTTGTAAGGAGTGATTCCTTGTTCTTCACCTTCACGACGATGTCATCGATGTAGACTTCCACCAAGTCCCTAATGAGCTCGCCAAATGTTTTGTGCATGGCTCGCACAAAAGTTGAAGCAACGTTTTTTAGACCGAAAGGCATAACAGTATAACAATACAACCCATCTACTGTTATGAAGGCAGTATGCTCTTCATCTTCCCTAGACATTTGAATCTGATGATATCCAGAGTATGCATCTGGGAAACACAATAGTTCACACCCGGAGGTGGAATCCACTATCTGGTCTACTCTAGGTAGCGGAAATGGGTCTTTTGGCCATGCCTTATTCAAGGTGGTGTAGTCGATGCACATCTGAATCTTCCCGCCAGCCTTTGGTACAACGATTGGGTTCGCCAGCCACCGAGGATGATGAACCTCTCAGATGAAACCAGCTCTGAGCGGCTTATTGATTTCTTGTCTAATGAAATTCTGCCGTGTGTGCTGAATACATTGGCTTTGACAATAAAAGTTTTGAATGCTGCCATAACATCTTTTTAGCAAGGTCCGACTCTAGCACCGAGCTCTGCAAGGTCCGACAATAGGTCCAACTTTCTTTGTCTAGGTCCGACATGTTTTTGGGTAGCTCCAGTGAGCTTTGTCTTTAGCTCCGACATGTCTTTGATAGCTCCGGCATGTCTTTGTTAAGCTCTGATATGTTTTGCTAGGTCCGACTTATGTTGGTTAGCTCTGACATGTTTTTCTAGCTCCGATATTTGGGATGACTAGTTCCAACTAGTTTTGGTTAGCTCCTGCGCTAGGTCCAACTAGTTTTGGTAAGCTCCAACGCTAGGTTGTACAAGCTTTGGTAAGCTCCAGCACAAGCTCCGGTTAGCTTTGGCAAGGTTTAGAACTTGATCATAATGTTCCGGTTTTTATTATGAAATGTTTCGAACTTGCTTTAGATTGTTTGGAAAGATTGCTTAGTATTCATTTGCTAAGTTTTTGGGGTGTTTTGCTTGATTTGGCTGATATCGTTTTACTGTGATTTTACAACATGCTTATGTGAGGTGCTCACGTAAGGTGTTGTGTTCAGAACTAACTTGAGTCAAGTCGAGGACTTGGGCTCGTACGGATTGGTTGTTTGTTCATGTGCAGGTGTTGCTTGAGTTCAAGTCATGGCTGGTGACAGGATCCCTTGGACTAGTCTCAGGGAGGAGATGAGGTTCCAACAACCAAATTCTGGAGGAATTGTGGTTGAGCGGGTCAGGAGGTCGCGTAGGATGATTGAATCAAGGGCAGTGCATATGAAGGTTACTGGACGTTGAAGGAAGGTGTTTACACGTATGCATGCGGTGCATGAAGTGGCAACATGGTTCCGAAGATGGTTTATGGATGGGAAGATCTGGTTGGAAGGATCGGATCGTATCGGTTGATGACTTTGGCTGTGACAAAGTCGGTTATGGCTCGGTATGGAAAGTATCGAGTTGGTTATGATAGGTTTTCATGTGGGTCACGAATTTGAGTTGTTTTAGGAATGTGAGATACGTTCCTAAGGTGCTTGGAAGTCTTAAGATTGCTTCTATCTGCGTATAGAAGAGTCTTAAGCAGTTATTGTAAGTTTCGATTCATGAACGGAGTAGGATTGGAGGCTTAGTTGAGATTGGGTTGGCCTAAGGGCTGGTTATATAAGCAAGGAAGGCCGAAGCTCGTGGTAGATGACTTTGGGGCTGTTCCTCTTGTGTTCTATTGAATAAAATTCATAGTTTGAAGGAACTTTTGTGCCTTGTTCGTCCGTTTTGTTCCAGACAAGTTTTACTCATCGAGTTTCTGGACAGCACTACCTTTCGTCGGTGGTTTTATCATAACTAGAGTTTTACAGATCCAATTGACGTGATTATTTTTGGGTTGTCTTCAGAACTTGATTATGTATCATCTGTAAAAATTTAACGGTCATTGGATTTGTGGTTTCTGATCTACACGAGTTTCTTTGCAGCGTTACAGAACTGTTTTGTCGGGTAGGACAGATTGACCTTTGTTCGATCACTTTTGTCATGGTTTATATTAGTCTCACACACGATATCTTTAACAGATCGTTTTCCTGCTGAAGGGGTTGGGATTTAATTGTTTCCGCTGCGTAAGATTTTTAAATCTACCATTCACCCCCTTCTGGTAGCTTTTCATATGCTCTTCGATCCTACAATTGGTATCAGAGCCACGTTGCTATAATAATTGGGATTTGCACGTGTTTTTGACTAATCATCATGGAGAAATACTCTGCCAAACCTTGTGTGTTTGCTGGTATTGATTTTCAGGTTTGGAAGGTATGCATGGAGGCTTTCATCCAGACCCAAGGCTTCACCATATGGGAAAAGGTGTACAAGCCTTATGATGTGCCGTCAAACGATCAAGTTACGGCTATGAACCTATGGGACGTCGACAACAACAACAAAGCCTGGAACTTGATCATCCAAGGACTCCCTCAAAGTGACTTCGACCGCGTTGCACACCTTCGATCGACATATGATGTGTGGAGAGCGCATTGTGACTATCACGAAGGATCCAACACGATCAAGGAGGTGAGACAAGATATGTTCAAAAAGGAATATAGTGTTTCGAGATGCAACCCGATGAGTCTATCGATGACCTTTTCGCTCGCTTCAATAAAATTCTCAGCAATCTGCGTAGTGTCAATGTTAACTTTTCTGATGCTGAAAATGCTAGGCAACTTCTTAGTGCATTAGACATGTCAATCTGGGAGATGAAAGTTACATCTATTCGTGAACCAACTGTCATGAGTTCTCTTACATTAGATGTGCTTTACTCTAAACTTAAGATACTTCAATGATTCATGATCGGAATGTATGACAAACTCCTTAGACCAAAGATAATGTTGCCAAGTTTGTAATACACGGACTAAGGCATACAATTCCTTATCATAAGTGGAGTAATTCAGAGAAGGACCATGAAGTTTTTCACTAAAGAAAGCAACGGGTTTACCTCCTTGTATGAGAACGCCTCCAATACCAATGCCGCTTGCATCGCATTCTAGCTCAAAGGTCTTGTCAAAATCAGGAAGTTGTAGTAATGGTGCTTGTGTAAGCTTCGATTTGAGAGCATCAAAAGCTTGTTGCTGCTGTTCGCCCCATCGAAATGGAACTCCCTTCTTCGTTAGCTCATGTAGAGGTGCTGCAATGGTGCTGAAATCCCGCACAAAGCGCCGATAAAATCCTGCAAGACCAAGAAAACTACGAACCTGTGTGACGGTAGTTGGGGCTGGCCAGCTGGTGATTGCTTCAATTTTTGCCTCATCCATCTCAATTCCCTGCGAGGAAACGACATAGCCAAGAAACGAGACTCGATTGGTGCAAAAAACGCACTTTTCGAGGTTACCAAACAAACGTGCATCTCTCAAAACAGTAAAAACAGCACGTAAATGATCAAGATGTTCATCATATGACTTGCTGTAAATGAGGATATCATCAAAGTAAACCACCACAAATTGTCCAATGAAAGCACGTAAAACCTCGTTCATTAATCGCATAAAGGTGCTGGGTGCATTAGTTAAACCAAAAGGCATGACTAACCACTCATAAAGTCCAAACTTGGTTTTAAATGCAGTTTTCCATTCATCTCCTAGTGCCATTCTAATTTGGTGGTAACCACTACGCAAGTCAATTTTTGTGAAGATGATAGCACCACTCAATTCATCAAGCATGTCATCTAATCGAGGAATAGGATAACGATATCGAATGGTGATGTTATTAATCGCTCGACAATCAACACACATGCGCCAACTACCATCTTTCTTAGGAACCAAAAGAACAGGAACGGAACAAGGGCTAAGGCTTTCACGAATGTACCCGCGGTCCAAAAGATCTTGGACTTGTCGCTGAATTTCCTTAGTTTCTTGTGGATTCGCCCTGTAAGCTGCACGATTTGGCAAACTTGCTCCTGGAATCAAATCGATCTTGTGTTCAATGCCTCTCATCGGTGGTAAACCAGGGGGTATCTCGGAGGGAAACACATCCTCAAACTCCTGCAAAAGGTTAGCAACAGCAGGGGGCAATGCAATAGACAATTCATGAAGTGAAAACATGGCTTCTTTGCAAACTAAAGCATAGCACATCCCCTTAGCATCGAATAAATCAGCAAGTTCAGATTTAGTTGCGAGCAATGATGGTGATTTTAACTTAATAACTTGCTGTTTTTCAGATTCTAATTTAGTTGCGTTGCCCTCATGAATTTTACTCTTCTCAAAATGCACAATTTCAGCAGGAGTCATGGGGAGCAAAGTGATTTTCTTTCCCTTATGCATGAGAGTATATTTATTGGTTCTACCATGATGAATAGCATCTGTATCAAATTCCCAAGGACGACCCAATAAAAGAGAACAAGCATCCATAGGAACAACATCAAAATCAGCAAAATCATGGTATGAACCAATTGAAAAATGGATTCTCGCTGTTTGTGTTACCCGAACCTTACCGCTGTTGTTGAACCATTGAATGTGGTACGGATGAGGGTGTGCTCTTGTTGTCAAACCGAGTTTCTTGACGACGTCCGTGTTTACCAAGTTATTGCAGCTACCTCCATCAATTATAGTGTGTACACGGCAGTCCTTGACGACGAGAAACATGTGGAAGAGGTTGTGTCGTTGTAGCTTGTCGTCGGTCTCCACTTTGGAGCTCAAGGCACGCTGCACAATGATGCTCCTATAGTTCTCCGTCGCCGCTGCACCAAGTACCTCTTCTTCGGTGTGTTCGTCATTTGGATCTGTAAAGTCAGTAGCAAGAGAATATTCATCTTCAACATCCGAAGTACTATCATACCCGCCATCGTCGCGTGCTATGTATGCTCGTTTGCTCGGGCAATCTCTCATCATATGACCAAGTCCCTGGCAGCGGTGACACTTAATGTCGGAAGTACGACCCGTAGAAGGAGTGGACGACGAAGGCTTGAATGATGTCGCCTTGCTGCCTTCCGGCACGCGAGAAGGTGGAGCAGCAGGTATAGTTCGTTGGCCGCCATTGGGTGGTGTAGTCGCTGCACGCGGCGTGAAGTTGCTCCTCGTGCGTTGTTGATGTTGTTGTCGGCCCTGCAATTCTTTTTCTGCCAACATAGCAAGCTGAAACAATCTGTTAACAGTATCATATTCTTTGTAATCAACAATATCCTGAATTTCACGCCTCAACCCCCCATAAAAACGAGCTATTTTATCATCCATGTCCTCCACTACCCCACAACGCAGCATACCCTTTTGTAACTCTTGATAATACTCCTCTACGGACATGTTACCTTGGTCTAAACGCTGCAATTTTTTGCGAAGGTCCCGCTGAAAAGATGGAGGAACAAATCGAACACGCATAGCTTCCTTTAATCTATCCCATGTTGGAGGATCAGTTCTAGTTTTAACAAGTTCATTCCACCATATGATAGCAAAGTCCTTAAACTCACTAGTGGCTTGACGAACTCTATGTTGTTCAGGAACAAGATGGGAATTAAATTTTTGCTCTACTGTCATCTCCCAATCAAGATAAGCCTCAGCATCATAAGCACCAGAAAAAGAGGGTATAGTAAATTTCACTTTAGCAAAAGGATCATCAGGAGGGCGGTTATAATTGTTATGATTATTACCTCCCATACCTCGACGATAAAGTGGCAGTCTTGGCTGATTACTGTGATCTTCCAGTTCATCATAAGCATTGTCTTCTTGTCTTCCAGCGAGAGGCAACCGAGCCTCAAAAGTATTCATCCGAAGAGCAAGGTCATCCAGTTTGCGAGTCAAGTTCGCCAATGACTCCTCCGTTGATGCGTTGTATTTGGCGAACATATCACGTAACTCAACATGTTGAACACATTCGTCATTATTGCTTTTGTTTCACAATGTGACATGCCTAGCTCCGGTCAATCTTCATCTTGTGGTACACTTGCTTTGTTGTCCTCTCTAACACTTGAATAGATTTAGGAGTTTCCAGAGGAGGAGCTAGCATTTCTCTCTACTAGGTTCTCAAAAGCATTGCAAAATGTGAGAACCAGAAGGAGAGGAAGCTCCGGACCTCAACGATGCTTCAAATGTGGTAAGACAGGACACTTTCGTACAGATTGTCCTAACCTTTCAGGTTCTACTTCTCGAGAAGAAAAACAATCAAGGACGAAGCACTCGTCAACAAATGATAAGAAGAAGAAGGGTTTTTCAGGTCGTCAACTGGTGAACAGTTTTATCTCCGCACTCCAGGAACTTGGCTCAAGCGACGTGGACATTGGAAGTGATGAAGATGAAGATGATTTGGCAAACTTGTGCATTATGGCGGGCAAGTCAGGATCAAGTATGGAGGAGGCAGAACACAACAACGACAATGAAGAGGTATGTCCTACTTGCGAAGAAATGTGTGATGCTATTTCTTGTGCCACTATTATTGTTAAGAAAAAGGACAAAAAGCTTAGGGATAGTGCTGCTAAAGTTGAATCACTAGAATCTGAAATCAACCGTTTTAAAACTTTGATTCCTAGTGATGATGCATGTCCCTCATGTGATTTAATATATGAACAATTGTCCTCATTAAGAAGTGTGCACACCTCCACACTTGATAAACTTGAGTTAGAAATTGAAAAGAACAAAGAGCTTGCTACACTTAATAATAAAAACTTGAAAGATGCTAGCTGTTCTAAAATTGATTTGCATTGTTCTACTTGTGATGATCTTGATAAGAAACTACAAGATGCTATGAATGAAATTTCTATATTGAACAACGCTTTATGTTCTCATGAAGTTAAATTTTGTTCCAATTACAAATTAAAAGGAAAAACTTCATGTGAAAATTGCCTTGATCTGTCCAATAAACTTGATGACATGCATAGGACATTAGATCAGTTTTGTAATGGGAATAAGAACCTAAACTTGCTGCTGAATTCTTCCAAGTCTTGCAATGATTAAACTGGTTTAGGTTTTGATTCTCATGCTCATGCTAAGGCACATCCACCTAAAATTGTAAATTCATTAGGAAGTGGTTTGATTCAAACAGTTCCTAAACAAAAAGAAGTGATTTTCAAATCTGCAGGAGTGTTGTCTCATTCGGTTTCAAATAAAAATATTGCTTGCTCATCTAGACATGAACACAAAGTTAAATTTCATTGTACCTATTGTGGTAGAGATGGTCATGTCATAGATTTTTGTTATAGACTAGCTAAACAACAGAAAAGGGAAATAATGATTGCTAGATCTCATAACTTTCATGCAAAATTTGCTGCACATATTAAACCGAATGCCAGGAACATGCAACCTGCTGTTATGAGTCAAAAACATTCAAAGTTTACCTCCGGACCTTCTGTTTTTGCCTCCGAAGCTACTGATTTTTGTGCTACACAAGTAACACCTTATAGGTCAGTAGTTAAGAGTAAAAAAACCTCAAACTTTGACTCATAAACCTTCTATTTTATTTCAGCTTTCGCGTGTTTTTCCTGCTGCACGTCGTATGACTCAGTACTGGATACCTAAATGCCTTTTGACTAACCCCAGTATTGAGTCATCGACGTATTGTGCTTCTATGTAGGTTACACGCTTGAGGAAGGAGAACATTTGGATTGTGGATTCAGGTTGCTCACGCCACATGACCGGTAACAAAGAATGGTTCTCTTCCCTCTCTTTTGTGTCACGTGTAGAGAATGTTACTTTTGCCGATAATTCTTCAACTCCTATAATTGCTAAGGGTTCGGTTAGAGTACATGATCACTACACTTTGAAGGATGTGACACTTGTCAAAAATTTGAAATACAACTTGCTTTCTGTTTCACAATTGCTAGATGAAAATCTGGAAATTATTTTCAATAAAAACTACTGCAAAGTTGTAGGTTTAAATAGTGAGCTTATTTTTAACATGTCTCGGTTCGGAAGAGTTTTTAAAGCTGATTTTGATATTTCTTCTTCTAAGCATAGGTGTCTAGTTGCTAATGATTCAAAGGACTTATACTTTTGGCATCGTAGTCTTGGTCACGTAGGCTTTGATCACCTAACGCGTGTTAGTGCTCTTGATCGCAGACGTGGGCTGCCTAAGCTTAAAGGAGACACAGAAATTGTGTGCACTTCTTGTAGACATGCTAAGATGGTTACAGGTTCACATACTCCTCTCACAATGATCATGACAACTGAACCGGGTCAACTTTTGCACCTTGACACCGTAGGACCTTCACATGTTCAATCCTTCGGAGGTAAATAGTATGTTCTTGTTATTGTTGATGATTATTCTAGATACTCTTGGGTTTACTTTATGGCATCTAAGAATGAAGCTTTTAGTCATTTTAGAACTTTATTTCTTAGATTATCAATTGATCACCCAGGATCTTTAAAAGCAATTAGAAGTGATAATGGAACTGAACTTAAAAATCAATCTTTTGATCACTTTTGTGCTGAAAATGGAATAGATCATCAATTTTCTTCACCATATGTACCTCAACAAAACGGTGTTGTAGAAAGAAAGAACAGAACCTTAGTTGTGATGGCTAGGACTATGCTTCATGAATATCAAACTCCTAGGAAATTTTGGGCTGATGCGATTGCAACCGCTTGTTATGTCTGAAATCGTGTTTTCTTGCGCGCTAAGCTAGGTAAAACCCCATATGAGCTCCGGTTTGGACATAGGCCTAGTGTTACGCACTTTTGGGTCTTTGGTTGCAAATGCTTTGTTAAGAAACATGGTAATCTTGATAAATTTGAACCTAGATCCATTGATGGCATGTTTCTTGGTTATCCATCTCATACTAGAGGCTACCGTGTGCTTTTACTTGACACTAACAAAATTGTGGAGACTTGTGAAGTGTCTTTTGATGAAGCTAGCCTAGGTACTAGCTCAAATATTACAGGTCCATATCCATATCCGCAGGGGGAGAGCATTTTTATTGAAGATGAGGAAGAGGTGGAGCTGCTGCCCAAAAATTCAGCAGCTAATGACATTGTTCAAGCTCCTGATTTTGATTCACAGCCAGTACCGACGACCACCATTGCTGGTCCAGATCCTCCTCAAGTCACAAGCTCATCGATTTGTGATGAACATGAAGAAGAAGAAGCTTGTGAAGTGTCCACTCCCCTTCGGGTTCTCAAAATTCATCCTCCACAACAAATTATTGGAAGCTTGCACGAACGAGTTACATGGTCCAGGTTTTGCGATCCAAACTCTCATGCTCATTCTGCTTTTGTTGCTTCTTTTGAACCCAAAGATATATCACACGCACTCACTAATGAATCTTGGATTATTGCCATGCAAGAAGAGTTAGAAAAATTTGAAAGAAATAATGTTTGGAAACTTGTACCTCCTCCTCAAGGTCACACTTTAATTGGAAGTAAATGGGTGTTTAAAAATAAACAAAGTGTGGATGGGGTTGTGGTTAGGAATAAGGCTAGGTTGGTTGCTCAAGGTTTCACTCAAGTTGAAGGTCTAGATTTTGATGAAACTTTTGCTTCTGTTGCTAGATTAGAAGCCATAAGAATTTTGTTAGCTTTTGCTGCATCTAGAGGTTTTAAGCTATATCAAATGAATGTTAAAAGTGCTTTTCTTAATGGCTACATAGATGAGGAGGTTTATGTCAAACAACCACCGGGTTTTGAAAATTCAGATTTTCCTAATCATGTTTACAAACTACACAAAGCCTTTTACAGTCTCAAACAAGCCCCTAGAGCATGGTATGATAGGTTAAAAACATTCTTACTTGAAAAGGGGTTTACTATGGGCTAGGTTGATAAAACTCTTTTTGTGCTTAAGCATGGCAATGACTCATTATTTGTTCAAGTGTATGTGGATGATATTATCTTTGGTTGTGCTTCTCATGATCTTGTGTCCAAGTTTTCAGCTATGATGAGTTCAGAATTTGAGATGAGTATGATGGGAGAACTCATGTACTTTTTGGGGCTGCAAGTCAAGCAAACCAAGGAGGGTACCTTTGTGCATCAAACGAAGTATACAAAAGACCTCCTAAGGCGCTTCAACATGGACAAAAGCAAGCCTCTTCGGACACCAATGGGAATAGTGACAACACTTGAACTTGATGAAGATGGTGAACCTGTGGATCAAAAAGAATATAGAAGCATGATCGGATCACTTTTGTACCTCACGGCATCAAGACCGGGCATACAATTCAGCATATGTCTTTGTGTACGGTTTCAAGCTTCCCCACGTGCTTCACATCATCAAACCATCAAAAGGATTCTCAGGTACTTACATGGAACTCAAGAATTTGGCATTTTTCTTCCTTCTTCCTCAACCGTTACTTTGAAATCTTTTTCCGATGCTGATTTTGGAGGTTGTAGGATTGATAGGAAAAGTACTTCCGGTGCTTTTCATTTTCTTGGTAATTCTCTTGTTGCTTGGTCCTCTAGAAAATAAAGCTCAGTTGCACAATCCAAGGCTGAGTCTGAATATGTAGCTGCTGCTAGTGCTTGCTCACAAATTCTTTGGATTGTTCAAACACTTAAGGACTATGGGGTTGACCTACATAGTGTTCCACTGTTTTGTGATAACACTAGTGCCATTTGCATTGCTAAAAACTCTGTGCAATATTATATAACTAAGCACATTGACATTACGTATCACTTTCTCTGTGATAATGTTGAAAAAGGAAACATTGTGCTTCACCATGTAGATACCGAACAACAATTGGCCGACATTTTTACAAAACCTTTAGATTTCACTCATTTTTGTTACATTCGTAGTGAAATAGGGGTTATGCATCCACATGGCTTAAATTGAGGGGGAGTTTTCAAACCCTAGAAGTCTATGTGTGAATCTGAAATTAAAATAATATGAGCATAGTATTTCATACATATATGACTTTGTGATTCCTTTTACATGCTGAAAGTTCTTACTACATTACTCGTGTTATACATTTTGTAGTTTTTGCCATGTCTATTAATTGGAATAATTACTTACACTAAAACTGGTCATGGTCGAACTTTCTTGCGGTTTTAAACTTGTTGCATGCTCACAAGTGCTTTTAATCATAAAGAACTAATCAAGTAATCAACTCACTTGTTGAGTTTTTGTGAACAAATATAAGTTGAGAAAAGATCAAGAGAATATGCATGCATCGCACTTCTTCTTTTGAGATGGCTTATAATTGCACTTAGATATGAACTTGGAAGAAGTTGTGTATGACTAAAACCATGTCCTTAAGCTCCTGATTGTCAAATGACATAGGCTTAGCTTGGTTGGTTAGAATAAGGTAGATGCACATATAATCTCTTGCAAATATCATATGATCTAAATTTGAGCTTTGAAAAATAATAAAATGCAGCAACAAGTGTCATGCTTTCAGGTTTTGAAATAGTTAAGTTTGTGAGATCATGGCTTGCTTAAATTGAAAATTACATTTGATCTCTAGCATGGCTTACACTACTTTATGTATCTCATTGATGTGATAGTGTAAGTTACTTGATAGTATGACTTGGATGTGCTTTGTCTATATGTATATATTATAATATGCTTATAACAATTGAAATTTCTCTTTTGAACCTTGCTGAATACATTGTCAAAGGGGGAGAGATAATATGTGAATTTTTAAAAACAACTATGCAAGGGGGATAATTTCTTTTTCTCATTTTATTTCTGTTTTAAAAAGGGGGAGAAATTGTCTTCAAAACTTTTAATTTGAATAAGCCAATGTTCGGATCTTAAGTGGTGTTGCCAATGCATTCATCAAGGGGGAGATTGTGAGACCTATGTGTGCTGAATACATTGGCTTTGACAATAAAAGTTTTGAATGCTGCCATAACATCTTTTTAGCAAGGTCTAACTCTAGCTCCGAGCTTCCGCAAGGTTCGACAATAGGTCCGACTTTCTTTGTCTAGGTCCGACATGTTTTTGGGTAGCTCCGGTGAGCTTTGTCTTTAGCTCCGACATGTCTTTGATAGCTTCGACATGTCTTTGTTAAGCTCCGATATGTTTTGCTAGGTCCGACTTATGTTGGTTAGCTCCGACATGTTTTTCTAGCTCCCCGACTTTTGGGATGACTAGTTCCAACTAGTTTTGGTTAGCTTCGGCGCTAGGTCCGACTAGTTTTGGTAAGATCCAACGCTAGGTTGTACAAGCTTTGGTAAGCTCCGGTTAGCTTTGGCAAGGTTTGGAGCTTGATCGTAATGTTCCTATTTTTATTGTGAAATGTTTCAAACTTGCTTTACATTGTTTGGAAAGATTTCTTAGTATTCATTTGCTAAGTTTTTGGTGCTTTTTGGTTGATTTGGCTGATATCGTTTTACTGTGATTTTGCAACATGCTTATGTGAGGTGCTCACGTAAGGTGTTGTGTTCAGAACTAACTTGAGTCAAGTCGCGGACTTGGGCTCGTACGGATTGGTTGTTTGTTCATGTGCAGGTGTTGCTTGAGTTCAAGTCATGGCTGGTGACAGGATCCTTTGGACTAGTCTCAGGGAGGAGATGAGGTTCCAACAACCAAATTATGGAGGAATTGTGGTTGAGCGGGTCAGGAGGTCGCACAAGATGATTGAATCAAGGGCAGTGCATATGAAGGTTATTGGACATTGAAGGAAGGTTTTTGCACGTATGCATGCGGTGCATGATGTGGCAACATGGTTCTGAAGATGGTTTATGGATGGGAAGATCTGGTTGGAAGGATCGGATCGTATCGGTTGATGACTTTGGCTGCAGCGACATTGGTTATGGCTCGATATGGAAAGTATCGAGTTGGTTATGATAGGTTTTCGTGTGGGTCACGAATTTGAGTTGTTTTAGGAATGTGGGATACGTTCCTAAGGTGCTTGGAAGTCTTAAGATTGCTTCTATCTGCGTATAGAAGAGTCTTAAGCAGTTATGGTAAGTTTTGATTCGTGAACGGAGTAGGATTAGAGTCCTAGTTGAGATTGGGTTGGCCTAAGGGCTGGTTATATAAGCAAGGAAGACCAAAGCTCGTGGTAGAAAACTTTTGGGCTTTTCCTCTTGTTTTCTATTGAATAAAATTCGTAGTTTGAAGGAACTTTTGTGCCTTGTTCGTCCGACTTGTTCCAGACAAGTTTTACTCATCGAGTTTCTGGACAGCACTACCTTTCGTCGGTGGTTTTATCATAACTCGAGTTTTATAGATCCAATTGACATGATTCTTTTTAGGTTGTCTTCACAACTTGATTATGTATCATCTTTCAAAATTTCACGGTCATTAGATTTGTGGTTTCTGATCTACATGAGTTTCTTTGCAGCGTTCTAGAACTGTTTTCTCGGGTAGGACAAATTGACCTTTGTTCGATCTTTCGATCATAACTTGAGTTTCTCTCGACAGATTTGAGTGATTCTTCTTGGTTTTTTTTGGTGACTTGATTCTCTCTGATATATATCACTTTTTTCACGGCGAAACACGTTTAGATTAGTCTCACACATGATATCTTTAACAGATCATTTTTCTGCCGAAGGGGTTGGGATTTAATTGTTTCCGCTGCGTAAGATTTTTAAGTCTACCATTCACCCCGCTCTGGTAGCTTTTCACGTGCTCTTCGATCCTACATGCCGCTCAACTGATTGTTTCCGGGGCTTCTAATTTACTCGCCGTGCATCAAGATATATCTTCAGGTTGTGCTCAATCACCTCCCTAGGGATGCCAGACATATGTGACGGTTGCCATGCAAACACGTTGACATTCGCCCGGAGGAAAGTGATGAGCGCGAGTTCCTATTTGCTGTCTAGACCTCCTGATATACGGGTAGTCTGGGTAGCATCAGAACCGTTTTGTCGACTTTGAAGGGAATGTCGGTGTCTCCGCTTGGTTGCACGTGTGGTGCAGAGGTTGAGCCTCATTAACGAGATCTCGGAGGTTGAGCAGCTTGCTCCTTGCCGGATCCTTCCTCCTACGCTGTTGCAAGCGCATGGAGCTCTTCCAGCGCTGTGACTCCAATAGTATGATCCCCATGAATCCTAAGGACGCCAGAAGGAGTCGGCATCTTGAACACCAAATAGTCGTAATGAGCTACGGCCATGAACCTATACAGGGCTCGCCTGCCTAGGATGGCATTGAAGGGAAGGCTGATGTGTGCTACATCAAAGACCAACTTCTCGGACCTATAATTGTCTCAAGTCCCGAAGGTTACCGGGATTGTAATTGATCTGAGAGGAGTTATAGCTCCCAAACCTACTTAGGAGAAAGGAGGCGAGGGACGAAGGTCCGAGAGGCTGAGCTGGAGCTTCACGAATGCCATGTAGCTGAGGAGGTTAAGTGCCGCACCTCCATCCACCAGGACATGGTAGAGCTGGATGATGTTGATGGTAGGAGAAAACATCAAGGGTAACTGACCAGCCCGGTCATATTCTTGGGGCAATCCGAAGCATCAAAGGTGATGGTCGTATCCATCCACTTCGGATGTGGTTCTGCCTTGGCGGTGGGAGCTACAGCAGCCATCTCCCGACGCATCGTTTTGAGGATACGCCAGGAGGTCATATCCCAAGACCCTCCATATAGCATATGGAGAGTCTTCTGACGTTCATTGTCGGAGATGTCAGATTCATCATCAACGGTATTGTAGGCAGTCTTTAGTACCTTCTTGGGGTCCTAGAAACCTAGCTCCTAATCTGCCGGAGCTTCGTCGACCTTCTGTTTCCCTTCCCGTTGGCGGAAAGGGGCTTTTTCTTGACGCTCATTGTTGCATTCAATGAGCCGCTGGACCTCGCGATAGTTTTTGAGGTTGTGGGTGTTCGTCTTGTGGATCAAACACCACATATTCTCACCATCACCTTCCTCAGTCGACGAACGGGGTCGTTTTTCAAGGCATGGCCCCCGGCCACCAGGAGCTGCAGCTGCAGCAGCAGCAGTAGGTGTGTCGGCTAACGGCTTTTTCTTACTGTCGGACTTCTTCTTCTTTCCACTGCCTTAGATAGCAGCTTCAGCCTTGGAGGTAGATTTGCCAGCCTCCACAGCTAGTTTGGAGTGCATCTCCTGGCCCTCCGCAGCCCTAGCACATTTGTTGGCTAGGCTAAAGAGCTCCGTGAAGCTGCTGACCTCTTTGGATTGCCAGCTTCTACAACATATTCTTGTCTCTAACTCCCTTTCAAAATGAACCAACGACAGAGACGTTGGAGATAAAAGGAATTGTGTTTTGTACCTGAGAAAATCGCTAGATGAATGATCGTAGCGATTCTCCTACCTTCTGCTATACGGGAAATAAGTCCATCTCTGTGGAAGGTTGGGTGTAAGAGCTCCCAAAGTTGGCAGTGAATTGGCGGCATAGTTCCCCCAACTGTAGATGGAGTTAGGAGGAAGGCTCATGAACCAAGACCCTGGTGTCCCGGTTAGAGCCACTGGGAAGTAGTTGGCCATCACGGCCTCATTGCCTTTAGCCGCAAGGATGGCGGTGGAGTAAATTTGAAGACATTCGATGGGGTTGAATGTCCCGTCGTATTTCTCCAGCAGATGAGGCTGTAACTTAGGTGGCCAGTTGGCCATGCGAAGATGCATAGCAAGGGCTGAACAGCTGCCCCCCACTCCCAAAGGAGAAGAGTTTTTCCGAGCTTCCCGCCTCTCGTGGGCGCGCTCCATGAGGACGCGTCCATCTTGCCTCATGTACCAACGGTCGAGCTCCGACCGAAGATTATGAGTTGAGAGCCTCGATGTCGTGTGAGTGCAGTGTGCCCCGAAGGGCAATGACGTCACTTGCTGGGAGGGCGCACGCCTCCTGTCCTGTGATGTCTGAGGACCAAGTCTACCAGACAAGGTCCTGTTTCTTAAAGGTGCCTGCCCAGCAGGGGGCGGACCTTGGTTACTGATGGCATTAGCTGCAGCTGCAACCAAGTGTTCCACATCAGTGTGTTGTTGCTCCATTGCGCCTTCAGGAGCTCCCGGTGCTGGAGGACGCTGGAGAAGTATCTGCACTGCGTTCAACGCATTCTCAAGGTTGTTCATCGATGAAGTGACCAACGCGAACACACCATCTTGCTGCGATGGTGGAGGTGGTGATGGAACAACAGCCGCCAGGACAACAATGTTGGCCAGCTGCTACACGTTGGAGGGATTTCCTCCAGCAGGCTGCTCAACATGGCCATTGGACGATGCTACGGCGGAATTCACAATCTCGAAATTTAGAGCGCCCCTTCCTGGCGCGCCAAATGTGGAAGTGTAGACTAAGACACTTCCCCCGGTACTACTAAATCATAATTCACGGAGGTTCATATTCAGTTGGGACGCGCATAAGATTAAGAGCGAGACGGTGACACAGAGGATTTTTACGTGGTTCGGGCCACCTGAGCGTAATACCCTACTCCACAGGGAGGTTGTTGATGAGTTTGTGTGCGTAATATCCGTGTGAGCTTGGTTGGCCTTGTCTCTACCGTGCAGTGCAACCCTTTTATATGCTATGTACTGGTGGCCCTAGCTGTATTGAACGCCTTATACATGATCTTCTGGCATTACGGGTGATTAACATACTGATAACGCGTATTAATGGTGGTGTTATCAATCTTGATGCTCCTCTGATCGTGTGTCATTAATGCTAAATTAATGACACGTTAATTAGGTCTTGTAATGGCTGTTTTAATAGCCTCTTGAATGTTCGTGCCGTTGGAGATCCTGTAGTCATTGCAGGCTTAGGTCCGGAGGTATAACACGTGGCAGCTCCGGAACTTCCATCTACGGGGAGGTAGGTCCGAAGCTGCTTGACGCGTGGCGGTACTAGAGCTTCCCTCTACTGAGGTTAGGTCCGGGGTTGCTAGACACGTGGCGGGACTCGAGCTTCCATGTGGAGGGAGGTAGGTCTGGTCCCGCAAGACACGTGGCTGTACCCGAGCTATCCAAACGAGGGATGCGGGCCCAGTGCTGTCAGACGAGTGTTGCCTTCAGACGTCACCTCGGACATAGGAACTCCTTGGTTTTAAGTGAGGTATCTTGGGTACCTGGTATCCAGGGTACCTACAACGTAGAGTTTATTAGTTTGATGCACAACGTGAACTGCTATATCGTTTGAAATGCCATGTCTGTTAGCGTGTAACAGCATGCGAACAGTCTGTTCTATCCGTCACCAGCTGACGGGGCCAAACACGTATTTTACAAAAATACGTGTCACAAGCATTCCGTAGAAATGTCTAACTTGTTTTTGCAGAGAATGATGTGACACTATGGCCTTAAAATCATGTGAGATGATTTGTGTAATTATTTATTTGTCATGCCTGACACAAGTTAATTACAACCGGGTTGAAGCTGTTCGCATATTGTATTCGGTCTGCGTGCCAATCTGTGAAGTGCCTATGTGATGTAATTTTATTTATTTTAATTGCTATTAGTGTGTTATAGCCAAATAAATGATATAATTCACCAATATAAGGCGAGCACGAGACAGCACGACTACCACCAGACGAACGAGCGGTGACGTCTAAAGAGTAGATGCCTACGTTGCAGATGTTTCAAGTGCTGATTTTTGTTGAATGAAAAAAGGTCATGCTATCACAATAATTTTATTATTTGTGATATCCGTATTTATGCACTGCTTGCGATGAATGTGAGAAATCCCACGCGAAAAATTAAGTTTTTGATGCCCTTCCAATAGCTGCACCTATTGGGTCATGTTAGTTGATGATGGGTCTAGCAAAGCAGGGTGTCATTTTCTACCTTGACCTATAGAGTTGTGTCGGACACCACAACATAGTATTGGTTTGCTTGACGGAGCTATCAAGTTGGGCTTGGGCTCTGGGGCACAAACATTGGGGGCTGGGACATAGGATGTCACCCAACAAACAAGAGTCGCATAGGATGCGATTGGCAATGGTTGCCTACTTTGTTCACTATGATGCTAGCAGTGATGTCAAAGCTCACTAGTTTCATAGAAAACTTTGGATCTTGTTCCACTATGCAACGCCGGAGGAATGTTAGCAAAACATAGTGGGGTTTTCATCAAAACAATTTTAAGAAAGTAGTGCTAAGTATTGCATATATCTGTTGTTGTAAAAAATGTCGAGCTCCTCGAATTGTAATATTCGATCAATCCTAGACAAATAAAGGCTAAATGGAACTAATTTTGTTGATTAGAACCGAAATCTGAGAATTGTTCTCACATAGGAAAAGAACGAGTACGTTCTTGATATGCCTTACCCCGATGAGCCTCAGGATGTCGGACACAACTCCAATGTATATCGTGCTTATGTGAAGCACACTGATGATGCAGTGGATGTGCAATGTCTGATGCTTGCTTGCATGAACTCTGAGCTACAAAAGCAATATGAGAGCACCCATCCACATGATATGATCGTGGTATTGTGTGGCATGTTTGAGAACCAAGCGAGGGTTGACAGATTTAACACCTCAAAGGTCCTATTTGGTTGCAAGCTTGCTGAAGGCGCTCCAGTTGGTCCTCATGTAATCAAAATGATTGGTTACATTGAGAGCTTGAAGAAATTGGGTTTTCCACTCAACGACAAGCTTGCCGTTGATGTGATACTGCAATCTTTGCTGTCTAGTTTTGGGCCTTTCACGCTGAACTATCACATGAATGGCTTGATAAAAGACACTAACTAAACTGCATGGGATGCTGAAGACAGCAGAGGTAAGTCTTAAGAAGACTCCTAGTCATGTGATGACGGTACAAAAGGGTAAAAAGCGTAAGTGCCCCGCCAAGGCTAAGACCACCAAAAGTAAGACTTCCGAGCAAGTGTCTAAGGCCAAGAAAAGGGCTGGCCCCACTTTTGACAATGTCTGTTGGCATTGTAATGCTAGTGTACATTGGTCGAGGAATTGTGAGGAGTACTTGGAAGAAATCAAGAAAAAGGGAGGTGGGACCTCTGCTCAAGGTATTAAAATTATTGAAATTAATCTTGCAACATGTTCTAATGAAGCATGGACATTTGATACTGGTGCCATGATCCGCACTTGCAAATCATTGCAGACGCTCAAAAGAATTAGACGCTTCGCAAGAGACAAGAATGATATACACATTGGAAATGGAGTAAAGGTTGCTGCATTGGCCGTTGGCGTTTACCCACTCGTACTACCCTCTAAATTGGTTCTAGAATTAAGTAATTGTTATTGTGTTCCTGCACTCAATAAGAACATTATATTCTTCTTCATGTTTGGAAGAAGAAGGCTATGATTTCATAATAAAGAATAATGTTGTTCTATTTTTATGAATGGGATGTATTATGGCCGTTGACTCATTGTGAATGGGCTTTATGTTCTTGATCTGGAGAGTTTTGAAATTAATAATGTGAATGCTAAGAGAATGCACACTAATGACTCAAATCCTACATATGTGTGGCATTGTCGTTTAGGCCATATAGGCAAGAAACACATAGAGAAACTCCATAAATATGGTTTTTTCGACTCTTTTGATTATGAATGAATTGATACATGTGAGTCATGCCTTCTTGGTAAAATGACTAAAGATCTCTTTGTTGGACAAAGTGAGAGAGCAAGTGAGTTGTTGGAACTAATACATACTGATGTATGTGGTCCAATGAAATCAGCCGCAAGAGGTGGTTATTAGTACTTCATTACCTTTACCGATGATTTAAGTAGATATGGTTATATCTATTTGATGAGAAATAAGGCTGAATCCTTTGACAGGTTCAAGGAATTCCAAAATGAAGTACAAAATTACACTGGCAAGACAATAAAATTCCCGCGATCTGATCGTGGTGGAGAATATTTGAGCCATGAGTTTAGTGATCATTAGAAAAGTTGTGGAATTGTTTCACAACTTAATCCACCTGGAACACCACAGTGGAATGGTGTGTCTGAGCAGAGAAACCGAACCCTGTTGGACATGGTGAGGTCGATGATGAGTCATGCAAATCTTCCATTGTACTTTTGGGGTTATGCACTAGAAATGGCTGCGTTCATACTAAATCGTGTTCCATCTAAATCTGTGGAGAGAACACCATATGAGATATGGACTGGGAAGTGTCCCAGTTTGTTGTTCTTAAAGATTTGGGGTTGCGATGCTTATGTGAAGCATTTGATGTCAACTAAGATTGAACCCATATCTTATAAGTGTGTCTTTGTGGGGCATCCAAGGGAAACCAAAGGATACTATTTTTATAACCGACAAGAGAACAAAGTGTTTGTTGCTCGAAATGTGGTGTTTCTTGAGCAAGAGTTTCTCTTGAAAGAAGTCAGTGGGAGCACAGTGCAACTCGAAGAAGTTCAAGAAACACATGATGTTCCAATCTTTACTGATGAGGCACAACAAGATGAGCCAGTGATGGTCATTGATCAAAATGTTGAACCTCAACCACGAAGACCAATACAGTCTCGTCGTCCAATAGTGAAGTACATGTTACTTACCACAGAATGACGTGACATATTGTTGTTGGACAACAATGAGTCAAGCACTTATACGGAGGCATCGATCGAACCAGAATCTGAGAGATGGCTTGAAGCCATGCGATCTGAGTTGGGATCCATAAAAGAAAATCAGGTTTGGAACCTGCTTGATCCACCCAATGGTGTGAGACCAATTGAGTGCAAATGGATTTTCAAGAAAATTATAGACGTTGATGGAAATGTTCACATCTATAAAGCACGACTAGTAGCAAAAGGTTTTTGTCAAATTCAAGGTGTTGATTATGATGATACATTTTCACCCGTCGCAATGTTGAAGTTTATTGGAATCCTCTAGCAATTGCCGCACACTATGATTATGAAATATGGCAAATGGACTTCAAAACGACTTTCCTTAATTGAAACCTAAGTGAGGATGTGTACATGAAATAACCTGGAGGTGTTATTGACCAGCAAAATGCTAGAAAATTATGCAGACTTATGAAGTCTATATGGGCTAAAATAAGCTTCTCGAAGTTGGAAGCTTTGTTGTGATGAAGTAGTCAAATCATTTGGCTTCTCGAAAAATGTAAAAGAGCCTTGTGTGTACAAAAAGGCTAGTTGGAGCGCACTCATATTTCTGGTCTTGTATGTGGATGACATACTACTGATAGGGAATGATATTCCGTTTATGGAGGACGTAAAGGCTTCACTGAGAAAAAGTTTCTGTATAAAGGACCTTGGAGAGACATCCTACATTCTAGGCATAAAGATCTATAGAGATAGATCTAAACATTTAATTTGATTAAGCCAAAGTATGTACATTGACAAGGTGTTGAATAGGTTCAACATGAATGACTCCAAAAAAGGATTTATACCTATGTCGCATGGCATATCCTTGAGCAAGAATCAGTGTGTCGTAACACCTGATGAGCAAGAAAGGATGAGTAGAATCCCATACGCTTCAGCCATTGGATCTATCATGTATGCCATATTGTGTACACACTCAGATATCTCCTATGCTTTAAGTGTTATGAGCAGGTACAATCAAACCCAGGTGATAGTCACTGGGTAGTAGTTAAGAATATCCTTAAGTACTTGTGAAGAACTAAGGATATGTTCCTAGTCTTTGGAGGTTCGGACGCTCTTTGTAACTGGTTACATCGATGCTAGTTTCCAAACTGACAAAGACGATAGCAAATCACAGTCGGGCTATGTCTTCTAGCTCAATGGTGGGGCGGTGAGCTGTAAGAGTTCTAAGCAAGAGACGGTCACAGACTTGACAACAGAAGACAAGTACATTGTAGCCTCAGAAGTTGCAAAGGAAGTTGTACAGATCAGAAAATTTGTTTCTAAATTAGGCATGGTCCATAGCTGTTCCAATCCGATTGGACTCTATTGTGATAATAGTGGTGCAATCACACACGCAAAGGAGTCGTGGTCGCACCAAAAGTCTAAACACATACTATAGAGTTATCACCTGATTCGAGATATCATCGAGCGAGATGATGTGAAGATATGCAAAGTGCACACCGACCTGAACGTCGCATATCCGTTGACCAAGCCACTTCCACAAGCAAAACATGAAGCACACACAAAATCAATGAACATTGGATGCTCGATTGATTAGTGTGATTGTGAGCTTTTGATGATGTGTACCTTATTGGTAGTCATAGGATGATAAAATCATGTCAACATTTGTAACATGCATGTTTAGTGTTTTGTTCCATGACTTTGTCATTTTGTGTATTGATGAATATGTGATTTGTTGTGAAACTACACTATATAAAATGGCATTTTTCTAAATGTGATCCCCAACTTCTATCCATCATGTGGAACTTTGATGTAGAGATAAGCTGGTGCATATGTTGTGTGAATGATCATGTTTCACGGATCATAAAAATATAAGATATTGTAACAACAATGCAGGCACGTGTTAGGAACACGGGGCTGGACCTGACCCACTATGAGACACTGCAAATACACAGCTATCGGTACCCTGCAAACCGGGTACCCCACATACAAGGAAGAAAAGGCAATGGGTCCTACTTTCTGAGAGGGGAGGTACCCAAAGGCTACTAAGTGCTCCGTGAGGCCAGACCTCGTCTCCTTGTCGAGGAGGGCTCCAGCACAGCCACATGACCTGCACCTCTGGACCCAGCCTCCCTGTTGACGATAGGTCTGGTGCTACCATACGTCCCGCAGCTCTGGACCTAGCCTCCCGTTGAGGAGAGGTCCGGTGCTACCATACGTCCTGCGGCTATGGACCTAGTCTTCCCTCTAAGGAGAGGTCCGGTGCTGCCACGCGTCCCGAGAACTCCGGACCTAGCCTCCGCGCTGAGGAGAGATCCGGTGCTACAACGCGTCCCGCGGCTCCGGACCTAGCCTTCCAGATGAGGAGAGGTTCAGTGCTGCCAAGCATCCTGAGGACTCCGGACCTAGCCTCCCCGCTGAGGAGAGGTCCAGTGCTGCCACGCGTCCCAAAGACTCCGGACCTAGCCTCCCGGCTTAGGAGAGCTCCGATGCTACCATGCGTCCTGCGGCTCTGGAAGGCAACATGTACACTCATGACTGCATTAACGAGCCATCAACATAGCATTAATATGTCATCAAGACACCTTTGTGCACCACCAAGACCTATCAAGACCATTAACGTGTTATCAGGACAAGTTAGTGCACCATCAGATCCATTAATGTGTTATCAAGGCACGTTAATGTGCTTTCATAACTAATTAACTTGGGGCTACCTGTTGGGCCCCGGTCATAGTGTAAGTTGTCGACCCTTGGCATATAAAAGGACTGGGCAACCACCGACTAGGGAACCCTCTCTATCACATCTCGCTCATACGCAAACAAGCTGAGCACACGCAATACAACACAACCCCCTTGTAGGTTATTACGCCTCCGACGGCCCAAACCACGTAAATCCATCGTGTTCATCTACCTCACAATTCCAGGAAATTCGCCCCTCCTAAAAAATACCTCTGTGGCTACTCATTAGCAGGTCCAGGGGAAGTGTCGCAAAAACACTTCAACATTTGGCGCGCCAGTAAGGGGACACTTTTTTGGATCTACGAGCCTCACTAGGATGGTGAATCCTCAATCCATCGTTGGATCCTCTCGACCCTCCCGCCATGAAGGGAGCCAGGAGGATGGCGCCACTTCCTGCTCCATAGTTGGCTGACCCGACAGACACATGTTCATGGTTCCGATGGCTATTGTTGTTACCACGTGATGGCTTTCTAC
Source organism: Tuctoria greenei (assembly GCA_036927565.1). Lineage (NCBI taxonomy): Eukaryota > Viridiplantae > Streptophyta > Magnoliopsida > Poales > Poaceae > Tuctoria > Tuctoria greenei. Next base: position 120,822,903 of record JAYESD010000010.1, on the reverse strand, counting down.
TGCTACCACAACAATGACACTGCCAGTGGGATGTAGAAAGTGTGCAGCCTGCTTAGCGTGGTCTTGCAGCCTAAGCCGGTGCCCTGTAACCCTAAGATTGTACACTTTGCCTCATGGCTGCTTCCACCACCACACGAAGACTACCTGTGACCACAGCAACAATGACACCACAAGGTACCTATGACGTATCCGGTCTCCTTGGTTATTTTCTTGCTCGAAGTCCCATGGTGCTAAACAGCCACTCCCATGAAAAGCTAATGCCAATAGAGGTTCGGAGTGTGTTGTCTGCTTAGCCTGGTACTGCACCCTAATTATGCGCACTCTACCTTTCCCGCGACTGGGTTCTGGGGGTCCGGAGTGTGCTATTTGCTTAGCCTAGTCCTGCACTGTAAGTATGCACACTCTACCTTTCTGATGATGTGGCTGAGTACTGGGGGTCGAACGTCCCTCGAAAGACTAATGTTCGTAGGAGGTCAAGAGTGTACAACCTGCTTAGCCTGGTATTGCACCATAAGTTGTGCCCTGTGACCTAAGCCAGCGCACTCTAACTCTCCAGCACTACGGTTCAGTACTAAGGATTGTAAGGCACATGCTCCTGGACATAGCAATAACGATTATCCAGATACTGTCACCATGTTCATATAATTATGCTTCAATACTATGCATATTGTCCCATTTTCGTTCTGTTACATCTTGTAGGATTTGCTATCTTGCCGAAGACGGGCAGCTTGAATTACCAGCGATGTGTTTGGATATTACTGGTAGTTTTCTCATTTGGGGTCATGTGCCCAATGAATGGCCTACTCGCCTAAATACCAATGCCAATGATAGGACCGGAGTGCGCTAAAGACTTAGCCCGGTCTAGCACCCTAAGTGCGCCACTCTACCTATTCTGTTGTTGCATCACAGTAAGGCAGGTCCGGACATTACATATTCTTGGGTGAGGCAGTAACCAATACCTGGATACTATCACACTGAATTACCCCGACTAAGGATCGTAAGCCACAACAAAACTGAGGACGGGAAGATTGTAACCAATGAGCACTATTACTTTTTCTTCTGTCACTCTTGTGCAGAGTCCTAGTTCAACCTTCTTCGGGCTCCGTCGTAGGACCTCAAGCTCCAACACTGGCACCTCCCAGGGGGCCCGCCGTCGATGTTCTTAGCGTAGATGGTGGACGTTCCTGTGCCTTCACTAAGTTCTGGTACCTTCAAGGAAGCCCACCGTCGACGATGATGATGGTGGCCCCACCTACAGTATCATCGCCTCTCCCGAGGTGGGCCCAAGGGCCACTATTGGTACCCTGCAAACTGGGTACCCCGCATACAAGGAAGAAGAGGCGATGGGTCCTACCTCTTGAGAGGGGAGGTACCTAGAGGCTACCACGTGCTCTGCGAGGCTGGACCTCACCTCCCTGCCGAGTAGGGCTTCGGCACAGCCACATGACCTACAACTCTGGACCCAGCTCCCTGCTAAGGATAGGTCCAGTGCTACCACGCGTCCCGCTGCTTCGGACCTAGCCTCTCCACTGAGGAGAGGTCCGATGCTACCACGTATCCCGCGGCTTCGAACCTAGCCTTCCCAATGAGGAGAGTTCCGGTGCTGCCACGCGTTCCGAGGATTCCGGACCTAGCCTCCCCGCTGAGGAGAGGTCTGGTGCTACCACGCGCCTCGCGACTCCGGACCTAGCATTCCCATCGAGGAGAGGTTCAGTGCTACCACGTGTCCCGAGGATTCCGAACCTAGCCTCCTCACTGAGGAGAGGTCTGATGTTGCCACACGTCCCGAGGACTCCGGACCTAGCCTCCCCGCTGAGGAGAGGTCCGGTGCTACCACACTTCCCACGGCTCTGTAAGGCAACATGTACACTCAAGACCGCATTAATGAGCCATCAACACAGCATTAATGTGTCATCAAGACATCTTAGTGCACCATCAAGACCTATCAAGACCCATTAACGTGTCATTAGGACACATTAGTGCACCATCAAGATCCATTAACGTGTCATCAAGGCACATTAATGTGCTTTCATAACTTATTAACCCAGGGCCACTTGTCGGGCCCCAGTCATAATGTAAGCTGCCGACCCTTGGCATATAAGAGGACTAGGCAGCCACTGACTTAGGAACCCTCTCTCTCACATCTCGCTGATATGCAAACAAGCTGAGCACACGCAATACAACACAACCCCCGTGGATGTAGAGTATTACGCCTCCTGACGGCCCAAACCACATAAATCCTTCGTGTTCATCTAGCTCGTAGTTCAAGGAAATTCGCCCCTCCTAAAAAGAACCTCCTCGGTTGCTCCTTAGCAAGTGTGGGGGAAGTGTCGCAAAAACACTTCGACAACAGCGCTATCGGTGGTCTCAGAATAACACGCATACTTGCGTCCTTTGACCTGAGATTGACGAAGAGTCTCAGATTGTGTAAGTTATACTTTGGGGCTGCCAAACGCTACTCCGTAACTGGGTAGTTATAAAAGTAGCTTTCCAAGTCGCTGGGTGTGTTAAGTCAAGATGGAATCCGCCCCTCTCTTATTAGAGATAGACTCCTCGGGGCACTCTCTGTGTGTTCGGAATTATAGTGCATGTCCACGCCTCGATTAAAGCTTGATCGATAATATATTCTATACACGGAGTGAGATAAGGCTAAGTTGACAAGGGTAGCACTTCACTCGCCTTGTACTTGGCTAGGTGTCGTGTGGCAAAAGTACATAGTATTGACAAGTGTTATAGGTTATGCAAGATATGATCTTCATGAACCTTCAGAAATTAGTAAGCCTTGCTAGAGGTCAATGCTAATTATTGATAAGAAATGGTTTCTCTATCATGACTGTAGGTTGGATGAACCTACGGGGTCACACACTTAAGGAGAGACAATCAATGAGTTAACTGGATCAATTGGATTGGGTTCAGGACGTGGGAGCCTTTGAACACTTTGTTCAACTCTGGTGCAAGTGGGAGACTGTTAACTCTGCCTAAGGTTGAACAAAGGCCCATGTGGAAAGGCCCATTATTTACACTATAAATAATAGATTGTTGCCCCCCAATCCTAATCCCAAGAGAGCCTCTACCACCGCAGCTGCCACACACAAGCTGTTATTCCTCACGCGTGAGACGTGTGAGGTTGCTGCTTCGAGGAGGGTTCGCTCCACATCTTGTTCTGCATCAAAGGTTGATCGTGGATCCGCATTCGTGCCAAGAACGCTAGCACGTTCCGATTCGGAGTTCGTCTCTCCGTATGTGTGGACGTTCCTAGAGGTGTTGCTGCGTTGTGCACTTCGTCAGGACGAACGACTACCTCCCCATCGACTACGAGTCTTTCGCTGCGCCTCTCGACGGGAAGGTGTATCTATAACCATCCACATCCAAATGTTCCTATTTTACGCAGTTAATTTTATTTTGTGCTAGCGATTAGCATCCCGCTTATTCCCTTACACACAGATCGCGTAGAAAAAAAAGTTAGTTCTTCTTTATTGTTTATATAAAGTAAAAATCTTATCCCCTCTATGCATGTTCAAATTTGGTGCCAAAACCAAAATCCTAAATATGGTAGCTTTCAGCTTTAAAAAATTACACGCGCGAGACTAACCAGAAGTGGATTTGCATCAGGAAGGCGCACTTGTCTGGACGATGGATGGAAATGTCTGTTCAGACTTCTATTTGCTTGACTTTGGCCAGATACAGGAGGCCACCAGCAACTTCTCAGAAGAAAACAAACTGGGCCAAGGTGGATTTGGCCCTGTTTACAAGGTAAATTGGCTATTGGTTGTTGGATCAGAGTCAAACCTTTGCCATCCCCAAATAAAAATGATACTGTCAGTTCTCAATTAGGAGCATTGAAATAATATTTTCATCGAAGAAGTTGAAATAATAATTCAGTATGCTATACATGTATCAATTTTTCTAGTCAATGATAAATATACATAACTTTTAGAACATATTAATGCATCCCATAAGCCCGTGAAAAATGAAATAAAATTTTTAAAAATCTTGCCAATAGTTATTTTTGTGGACTTGCAACATCTGTACGCGTTCTCTCGCCTATATAGATTGATAGCGATGAATGCTTCTTGTTTTGATTAAGGGAGCATTACCCGACGGACTGATGATCACGGTGAAGAGACTTAGCGTGAACTCCGGACAAGGCTTCATAGAGTTTAAAAATGAAGTCCAGCTCATAGCCACACTGCAGTATACAAGTTTGGTTAGATTATTGGATGTTGCAGTCAAGGGAAAGAAAAAATGCTAGTCTACGAGTATTTGCCGAACAAAAGCTTGGACTATTTCATCTTTGGTACGTATGCAAAACTTTGACTAAGGCAAAATTAATAATTTTCATAGCTAATCGCCTATGTAAGACCTAAAATAGCTGTGCATTGAAGGGAAAATTAAAGTTCGCGTATGAATCAGTAATATATATGTATGTGCACCCTTAATTGTTGTCAAAGATAGATGCATGCGACACGTAACGATTGTTACTCAATGTTAGATTTTTCAATCCTTCAGCTATGCAACTAAACCTCCTCTCGAGATGTAATAATCCTGTCAAGCAGGCCTGTTTACCATATTGCCTTCTCATTATTTTGTGTTGCATTACTTAGTTCATTAGGATTAATCTAGTCCTTTAATCCCCTTGGGTAACTTAATTGAGTCAACAACAATCAAGAAATCCAGGAGCTAATCATCAAGTAATTAATATTAATAACCTGATTATGGATTAGGGTTAGAACATGCCTATGATCGTACCTGTAATTGAAGAGGAGATTGCCATACTGATGGCTGTGGCGTCGGTGTTGGATGAAGTCGACAGGGCGAGATCTTCCCAACACTTTCCCTCACTGATAATCGATCTTTCTCAATGTGTTACGTGTTTTGATGTGATTTGATCCACCACCTTAATTTTTTGGACACCTTTTTACTTATATAGGTATGAGGGACGTGAGAAGGGGCGTTCCTCTAACCGAGTCGGTTGGAGATGGCACCCACGATCAGGACAACTTGGGGTCCGAATTGGATTGAGTTGCTTACTTTGTAACCAACTCCTAACTGATGTCGTGTGATCAATTCTAACAATCTCTCTCATGCTTGATATGGAGGGCACATTGCATCGAACACAATTATTTACGTAGTGCTTGACCCGATGACCACATTCAGTCTTACATTTAGAAATATAATCTTATTCTTAGTTTGACCTATTAGTATCCAGGAAATCGTAGTCTCTTTCTAAAACTCGTGCACATTATGTGTTTACTGAACACATTGCGTGAAAGTTCTTTCCGTAAGCGGATCCATAAGCATTCGCCTGATACTTATTTGCTCAACAGTCAATACTTGTAATATGATCCTAGACTTACTCATTTGCAACATGTAACTTATGTCAATATGTTTGATGACATATTTAACTTATTGTCTCAGGAGTACAACATATTAAGTAGTTTTGATGATGTCAGCCACTCTTAATCTGAATTTTCTTATAGTGTCTGCTCGGTGACCTCATTCATAACATAGGTCCGGTATGCATCACTTGTGATGCAGTGACATTTGAATTGTAGCCTTTTCTACGATAAAGCTCCATCTTACGAGTGTTATTTACTAACTGAATTTTTATACACATCTCGCAAAAAACTGAGTCTTAGTAGGCCATTGTCTCAATGACTCGTTCTTATTCAACTTAACATGAGACCATAGTTATTTACAAAAATGTAAGTTATTCTTGTATCCAATTCATTGATCTGGATTGGGCCTATTTATGCCAAAATTAAGTCGATTACTTAAACCATGTCAAGGTGACTTATTAATTAAGCAAATTAAGTACCTTCGACAACAGAATTCTTTGGAATCCATTTTTTGGTCGACTTCTTATTAGTTCCCATACTTATCAACCTTAACTAGTTAGAGAGAATGAGGATTCACACGTATACATACCAGACTTTTTAAGTATGCTCACGTATGTATTTAGTGATAAAGTTAATACCTCCTTATGTGTGTTTTAGTGAATCTCAATGTCTAACATGTAGGTGATTTCACTAAGAACCTTAATTTCGAAACCCGAGGACAAGAATTACTTAGTCTCTATAGTAGATTGACATTACTACTCGTAAGTAATATGTCATCTGTACAAAATACGAGGAAAATTAATTTCTCGTTCTTAGCATAAATATAATTGTCCTTCTTATTCTTAGCACAATTAAAAACACCTAATTGACTTATTGAACTTGAGATAATATTGTCATGAAGCCTGTTTGAGTCCATAAGTGGACTATGAGTCCATAAATGGAATTCTTTAATTAGTATCTCATATGTTCCTTATTCATAGTGACAAAACTTTTGGTCGTGTCATGTATATGTTTTTGTATTGATCCCACTTGAGAAATATCGTTATGACATCCATATTATGTAATTCTAAGTCATAATACACTACTAATGTCATGATAATTTTGTATGAATCCTTAGTTGAGACAATTGAGAATGACTTATCGTAATAATTGTCATATTACTAAATAAAGTCTTTTGCCACTAGTCCGTCCTTATAATTTTTGACATTTCCCTTTGGAGTCACAATCATGAGTTCTCTAATAGCCTATTGTTTTAGCTACATTAGAAATGTCAACTACATCCCAGATTTTATTGGCTTACTTAAACCTCATTTATCCTTTATGCCTTGATGCTATTTGGATGGGCGGGGGTTTCTTATTGCTTACTCAAATACGATGGAGTCATCCTTCATTTGAATGTAGATATCTAAATGATATCCTCTTACAAGCACATCAGGTACAAGGCGATTGATGCTCTTCATCATGAACGACTACTAACTTAGTAGACCTAGAAAACTGAGAATGTTTCTGTGTAATAGGAGCCTAACTTAACATATGTGTTACCGATGAAGAACTAATAAAACATATTGATTCAATAGCGACGAACACCACTGACCCAACTACATCAGGTATTGAAAAGAATGGTTCCTGAATCATGAAAGTGGATAAGCACCTGTTTCCCCTCAAAGATGTTTTTCTCGTCTTACCATGCTCCTCCTAATGATAACATGTGTTATTTCCATAAATTTAGTGTCGGGTAGGAAAGTGAAAACAATGTTATCTTATTAAGTAGCTAATATAATGGCATCTTGGGACTTATTATCTTATAATCTTACCTACTTATGTTTGGGCTAATAAAATTATTCTTGGTAGGACTGAAGGTGCATCTCGGTCCCGTGTGGGTTTTGAATGGACAATAACAAACAATTAAAGATACAATGAATTTGGTTGAGTTCTTGTAGAGATTATGTAAAAAATAAAATTCATGCAAATTCTTTGAAAAGGAGAAAAGGCGTGAAAGGACTTGTAGAATTAATGTTTTATTTTTTATTGAGTCATAAGAAACACCGTACTCTCAAGAGGGACACAACTCTCTTAATTTTTTAAGAATCAAATGCGAGCTCAACCCATTGGGATGGTTTTTGAAGTGTTGTTAACTGTTGGTTCAAACTTGTCTGAGGCATGGGCTCGTATATGTCCAGAAACCCTCTGCAAGGTTTCAGACTTGTCCGAATTAGGTCCGACTTGTCTGACCTACTAGGACTTAGAAAAAACCCTAAGTTCTCGTGGCATTCGGAAATGTCTGAATTTGGCCAAACATATCTAAGTTCTCTCTGCAAGGAATCGATATGTCCGAGGTATGTCAGACTTGTCCGACGCGGACTTGTCCGAAGGTGTGAAGCTAGAAAATTCTGAGAAAAACCACACCTTGGAAACTCGGACTTGTCGAGGTTAGTCGGACATGTCTGAAGCTTTTGCTCACTAATTCAAAATGAATTATTTTGCCGTACTACCAGTGGGTCCATTGGCTCGGACATGTCTGAGATATTTTTGGGCTTGTCGAGGTGTGCTGTTAACAATGGTCACATTGTTGTTGGTCTATAAATAAGGGAGCAAATCGCCTCTTATCCTTACCCTAACCATTAAAACTATAGTATAGAAGAGCACGTGAAAATCTACCAGAGGGGGGTGAATGGTAGATTAAAACTTTTTTAGCGGAAGCAACCAAAAATCTTTTGGCAGAAAATCAATCTGTTAAAAGCCGTGTGTGCAATTCATGTAAACGTGTTCAACTGTGAAAAAAGTAGTATATATTATAGAGAATCAAGTCACTAAGACACGACAACAAGAATCACGAAAAACCGTCAAGAAAAACACAAGTTATGATCAAATGATCAAACAAATGTCAATCTGTTCTACCTGAGAAAAACCAGATCTGCAACACTGCAAAGAAACTTGTGTATATCAGGAAACACAAATCCAATGACTGTGAAATTTTCACAGATGATATATAATCAAGTTTTGAAGACAACAAAAAAAAGAATCACGTCAATTGGATCTGTAAAACTCGAGTTATGATAAAACTACCGAAGCAAGGTAGTGCTGTGCAGAAATTCAACGAGAAAAACTTGTCTGAAATAAGTCGGACGAACAAGGCACAAAAGTTTCTTTAAACTACGATATTTATTCAATATAACACAAGAGGAACAACTCAAAATCCATACTACATGAGCCCATGCCTCCATTGCTTATATAACTAGCCATGAGGCCAATCCAAACCAAGCTAGGACTCGTATCCTACTCAGTTTCCACCGAAACTTTCTATAACTGCTCAAGACTCTTCTATATGCAGATAGAAGCAATCTTAAGACTTACAAACACCTTAGAAACGTACCCCACATTCCTAAAAACAACTCAAATTCGTGACCCACAGGAAAACCTATCATAACCAACTCAAATCTTTCCATATTTGAGTCAAACACGACTCAGCCGCAGCCCGAGTCCATAACCTAGTCGGTTGAACCTTTATGACCAATTCTTTATGTCCACATCTCTTTATCACGCCTTGGAACCATGCTGCCACGTCCATACACTCCTTTTACACATGCAAACATCTTCCAACAACGTCCACGATACCTTCATTTGCATTGTTCTTGATTCAAACATGCTGCCCGACCTCCCGATCAAATCAACCACAATTCCTCCTGAACTTGGTTGTTGAACCTCATCTTCTCTCTAAGACTAGTTCAATGGATCCTGTCACCAGCCATGTCTTCAACTCAAGTAACACCTGCACAAGAATAAACAACTGATACTTTTGAGTGCAAGTCCTCGACTTGACTCACATTAGTTCCGAAACCACAACACCTTAAGTGAGCACCTCACATAAGCATGTTGCAAACCATAGCAAAAACATTAACGACCATGATAAGCCAAAACGCATCAAGAACTTAGTAAAAGAATACTAAGGAAACTTTCAATAAGTGTAAATCAAGTACGAAACATTGCAAGTTAAAAGCAGAACCATTGCAATTTAGCACCGGACCTTGCCAAAGCTAACCGGACCATGAACCGGAGCTTACCAAAGCTACCAGGATCTAGTGCCGAAGCTAACCAAAGCTAGTCGGAACTAGCGCTAGAGCTAGCAAAAACATGTCGAATCTAGCCATAGAAAGTCGGACCTAGACAAAGAAGTCGGACCTAGCCAAAATAAGTCAGACCTTACATCAGACCTTGCCGGAGCTATCCAAAACAAGTCGGACCTATTGTGGAACCATTGCAGGAGCTCGGACCTAGAGATGGACCTTGTTGAGATGAGTGTTTTGGTAGTATTCAAAACTTTTTTGTCATAGCCAATGTATGCAGCACACATAGGTCTCACACAAACACTCACATGCACCTGAGAAACACTCAAGAGCCCTCCAAAATCTATTCTTCACCTTCTAGAGACGATATCATTGATTTTTGGGAAGAGTGAAGGAGTGGTCGCGAGATTTGAGAGGAAGGGGATTTGGGGTTGTTCTTTGATTTTATTCGTCGAGTTTGCTTGAGTTTTTCATGTTTGTTACTCTTGGTTTCATACCCTAGACGGTTAGGTATCGCACAATTGATTTCGCTTGTGATTTCATTATTCAGAAAGTTTGTATTCAGCCTTGTTGAGATAGTGGAAGACCAAGGTGTGACCTTTGGCATCTCTTGATGAGGGAAGGGCTAGTGAAGGCCCGATCCTATGTGGACTCTTCGACGGGGACGTAGATTCCCCCGTGGAACTGAACCTCAGTGGAAGATCCCGTATCTATTATCTCACTTTTCATTTTCGTACCGTACTTACTTTTCTAGTGATAATTTGGGTGTATTGTTGTCATCTACTTGTTTTAGCTTCTTGTAGTTCATATTTAGTCATCAATATTGCTACTAGAACTGCTAGGTTACTTTTTACAACAATAGAGTACAGAAAAATATTTCTCTTACTTATCCTGCGTAGAGAAGTCCGACCAAATCTCGGACATATTCGAGTTTTGAGATCAGGGCAGTCTTAAATGAAGTTCAGTTTTGTTCTAATATCCAATTAACTCCCATCTAGGATACTTTCAATTGGTACCAGAGGAGGTATCTGTGTCGAGGGCTTAACTGCTCGGAGATAAGATAGGGGACAACACCGGAAAAGAAGGCGCACTCAAAGACACCACCAAGACCGACAAGACCAATCCCAAGGGAACACAAAGATCAAATCCACCTCCTCCCAAGACTGATGGAAGTCAGCCACAACCACCTTCTCCATTCAACGATCAATTGTCGATGAAGATGAAGAGGTGGTCCGACTCATGGAGCTTCCCAAGAAGAAGAAAGACGGAGTTAAGAGGAAGGAAAAAGAAGAGATGGAGAGGAGGCTTAGCAGTAGTCAACAAGAGTACTCTCGATATTCTTTTAACTATGAGCGCTTAAATTTGCATTCTAACTACTTGTCAATTCCTTTGGGAAAACCATCTCACTTTGATGGAACTAACTACACCATGTGGAAGCATGACATGAAATTGCATCTATTCTCTCTCAATCCAAGTCTTTGGCACATTATATGCATAAGTATAGATATCCCCATAGATGATGAAGAGCTCACCTTTGAGCAAGAGCAACAAATTCACTGCATTGCTCAAGCGGTGATCATGCTCAACTCATTCTTGAGCCAAGAAGAGTTCAACAAGGTGGATAGATTGGAGCTCGCCAAAGAGATATGGGGTACACTCAAGATTTCACATGAGGGCAATTGATCCGTGCGAGAGGCTGAGATTAAGATGATCAAGGGAGAGATTGGTGTTGATGTTTCTTACGTCACAAATCATCTCTTGAAAGAGATGAGGTCCGCAAGCGCACGAAAACTGTCGTTTAGCATTTCAACCAAGAGTATTCCCATGGGTATCATATTTATCCCAAAGGAAGGCAACGGAGTAAAGTAAACACTACTCTTATGATCAAGCTATGGGATACTAATCAATTATCAAGATAGCGGTAAGTTGATAATATAGGTAGTGTGACACACACCTAAGCAATCTACTCTAAGGGTAAGGTTGTCCTAGCGAGGGTTAGACTACGAGAAGGAGATACTCCTACTATGCTCTAATTACTCATATATGTAGCCTAATAAAGTACACATGACTATGCTAATGATGAATACTAGGGCTTAGTGGTCCAACATATCGGACACGGGTTTACCCCTAGCAATACTAGGCGACTCCCGCCAAGTGCCTCTGGCATAGCCGAACGTGGAGGATTACAAAGGACAGATAGGACTGTCACCACCTACTGCCTATCTCTTCAATCCGTGGGTCTACGAGACATCCAACGCTACCTAACTATCCTAGGACCATGCTAGCATATTAAGTAAATACCTTAAGAGCCGCGGCACAAGCCATCCTAAGGCAATGACTTAATCATGGTTGAACCAATGTTGGGACCAAACACTAACATATTCATATTAACTTTATCATATTATTATCTAATTAGACTATAGTGGTGGTGTATGAAGTTTATGATAACATGATAATGGAATTATGTATAGATCATAACTACATCTACACCTACACATACATGGACTCCACAACCAAACAAGGAATGGTTTGCCCAAGTATATAAGTAAATAAAGACTAATAATGATATTATTATAAAGCACAAACTCAAAAATACAATAGAAGATATATGAGTCATACCTTTCCCAATTTGGACTTGGGACTATAGGCTCCTCTCTACAGCCTAACCTCAACTAAGGAACTAGGACAACTAGTGTATACAATAGAGTGATGCTCAAGTGGTGTGTGTTGAAGTGAGGGGTCCTATTTATAGCTTGGAGAAGGGTCGGTTTCCGTCACCAAAAGCGCGCGAATAAGTCACCACTGACTTCTTCAAGCCAGGAGGAGCCAACACGTGGAAGCTGACTGAGTTTGGAGGAAAGACCAGGTCGGCCGACTAGGGGGGTCAGCCGACCTGGTAAGTCCTCCAAATGATCTGTGCTTTCTCTGAGTGACTTCCAAGTGGGTCCCATCCCTTGATATGGGTGCTACACCATTGGATGGCCTCGGATACTTCTGTTTGTGGGCCATTTGATCCATGTGGTGCCACGTGTCGGTGCTTGATTGGCTGGGATGATTTTTTATACGATCCATCCCCTTGTTTCACTTTAATTCTGTATAAAATACCTACATGCACTAATTTCTCCAAGGACATGTGGACATAGGTTAAATAGAAAAGTGATGTGTGCAAGAAATGATATTTCCTTCACATAATTGAGTTTTTGTTGATGGATGAAATTGGTATATAACAGCCATCAACAAACTCCCCAAGCTTATTCTTTTGCTCGTCCCGAGCAAAGTCAAGACTTTAGGTTGATGATAAGAAGTTGCTACAATGTTCTATTTTTCAGAAGTACCATGTGCACAATAGAATAATGTACCTAGTATTGCAAAAATTGACATGGTACTTCACCCATCTTAAGTCATTATGGGGCTTATGCCTTCTCCTATTCATGGGTGGTTGAAAGATAGAACAACAAATGGAGCACACATACCCTAGAAATCAAGTTGCACTCAAATTCCGGAGAGTTTAATTCAGATTTTAAGTATCTCAATTTGATTCTCTCAAGTCTCTCCTTTGTGTGTAGTGGAAATATATCCTCACCAAGGCATTTTGCCAAAATTCATCCTACCTCTACATAAGGCTTGTATGTGGAGTTTGGTAGGGAATATAGTAGGCATATTTGCAACATATAATATTTCTAAGTCAAAAGAGTATGACTTAGGAGAAATCAATTCAAAACAATTTTGATTCAAGACTTGTGCATGTGTGATGGAATGAATTGGATGTGGATATTTGAGATCACTCCTATTTATGTAGACTCTCTTATTTTGAAGGGATGAAACATGGCTACTTTTAATTTTTTTTCTTTTTTTTCTCATGCTTATGATGTAAGCATGCATTTTTTCTTTTTCTTTTTCTTTGTAGCCATGTCTTCTACTCCCTTTTTATGCAATAAACTTGGAGAGAGTACTAAGCATGAAGGGTATGGAGTTTCTCTTTTTATTATGGAATGGTGGTGTGGTGGAATTTTGCTTACTTCTAGTGTAGAAGTATAGCATGTGCAAGTGAAGTCTTGAATTCAAAAAGTAATGAATGAAATCTCACATAGATCTATACTAGTGTGACAAAGTTCAATGTGAAGACAAATAGCATATGCATAAGGTCTATCATTGTAATGTATCATATGGCTTTGGTAGGTATTTCCAATCAAATGAGAGTAACTTAAATCTTTTTAGAATTTCTCTGGAAATATAAGTTTCACATTCAAACTAGGAATAGCAGCCCTATCACTATATCATACCTCACAACAACTTGGAATAGATTAGGCTTTTGCTACCCACAATTTCCAAATCAAGGCAAAAGTAATTCTAGCCATGAAAGCAATATTTTGGAGAGTAGTAAGTTGTAAACTAGGAACTTCGGAAAATTAAAACAGAGCAACTATTCATCATTTCATCTATGTGAATTCCAAATCATTCTTACCGCACATCTTTTATTTTATTTTGAAAGTAAATCAACTCTACTTTTTTTAGTTTTTTTTATATGCAAGGTGGATGATGGGTGAATGGAAATAAATATGCAAGGGGTGTGATACAAGTTACCTCAAGTGGGAGTCCTCCCCCAAGCTTGTTCTTGCTCAAGGTCCACGATAGGGGTTGAAACCCTAACGACGGATGTAGGCCATGAGGTTGTCCTACCCTTGTTGCAGCATGGCTTTGACATTGGAGGGGTTAAGTGTTGATGTTGGGTTGCCTTCCATGGGTTCCATGCGTGTGGTCGAGGAGAGTGTTGTCGATATTGCTCATCCACACTTCAAAGGTTCCATAGGTTGGATGTACCTTGTTATTCCTTGGCTAAAGTAGTGATAACCCTTAGCACAAAGGAATGACGTGCACTTCAACATGGTTGAGTGTGTTCCGTCATTCTTTGACTAAGATGTATCATACCTTCTTGCAATAAAGGGATAACTTGTACCTCTCATGCATTGGGTGAGATCTGTCACGCCTTGACCAAGGTAATGATACCCTTGAGCCACAAAGGAGTGACATGTACCCAACATGTGTTGAGTATGATCCGTTATTCCTTGACTAAGGTACAACATACCTATAACCACAAAGGGATGACGTGCACTCAACATGGGTTGAGTGTGATCCGTTGTTCCTTGGCTAAGGTATAATATACCTCTTCGCCACATAGGAACAACTTATACCCAATATACATTGGATGTGATCTTGTCATTCCTTGGTTAAGGTGCATCATACTTTTTAGCCACAAAGGATTAACTTACAACCAATGATGGTGGCAATTCCCTTGAGCTTGAATGAGTGCTTGGAATAGTTGAGAGCATACTGCTCTCACATATTCGTAGCAGCCTATTGGTTGCTCACAGAGGGTTTCCATGTCAAATCTCCGGCCTTATAGTTATGGCTGACCTTTGGGCTTAATTTCCGATAGGTAGCAACCATCCTAATTTACTCCTTGGCCAAGATATATTGAAATGGAATCCTCTTAGGGGTTCCAACAATCGGATCTTTGAATGCCTGCATAGTTATTTTACTCCTGCAACTTCCTCTCTATGGTAGAGAGGAATGATTAGCTCCCGATACTTGTACAAATGAATTTTCAGGTTAGGTAACCGAATCTTCATTTGTACGCATGGGAAAAAACAAGACCACAGATGCATTGGGTCCAATTTCAAGTGTATTCATGAGCAATGTATGAATCATTGCTAGGAGTGGGGCTTTATGGATAAATCATGTTGAACATTTTCTAAAGCTCCTACTCATAGCAATGCAAGTGATATAAATACACTATATGGATCCCATCATCTTGTAAAATTTCTAACCATCATAGTTTTTTACAAGAGCAAATATTTATCATTTGGGTCATGGCAAACAAGATTCTCAACTTTATCCTCCTGAACATTTTTAATTTCTTCCCTAGGAATTTGAAATTTAGTGATCCATGCATGAATGAGTTTCATATCAAAATTATGGATATCACTATTCCTAGGTTGCTACATACAATTCAACCATTAAGTTATTCCATAATCATTACCTAGGCAGAAAATGTCTAAGTCAATTTTAGCAATGCTTATAAAATTCTAGGTACTTGTTTAATTTTATTCTCAAATAAGGTGACATTCCTTTTTGAAGAATCAAAAAGAGTAATTCCAGCACTTACTCTCATGATCATGTGTAAGAATTGAATGATGAGAAGGTGCAAACCTTCCTTACCAATGTAAGCAAAAATCATTCAATCCTAATGTAATTCCAACGACAGAAAGTTTTAAACTTGTACCTTAATTGAAAAGCAGTCCGGGTTGAAGGTCGTTGTGTGAGAAACTCATGACCATTTCATGTTATAGCCTTCATGTTCAATGTCTTCTGCCAAACTGAGGTTGGAGTTGAATGAGCTTCATCCTTTTCCTCCATTGGACCACCGTCTTGAGCATTCCTCCATCATGAACTCAAAATGAGATCGATGGAGGGAAATGAGCTTGATGGGGCCTTCCAACCTCTTTGCCCATTTTTTCTTGGCTGCACTAAAGTCAAGAACAAACAAAATAACTCGAAAACGTGTTACGTTAGCTCAAAAGCATGTTGTACCCCTTGTCCAATTGTTTTGCCCAACTTGAAACAACTTGCAAATGCAATGAATTTTTAAGGTAAATATTTTTTGTTTGAATTAGGTAGATGAATTCAAGTGGTTATGCCCATGGTTCATATCCAAATAAATTTATTTCCTAATTCAAAATTTTTGTTTT
Source organism: Tuctoria greenei (assembly GCA_036927565.1). Classification (NCBI taxonomy): domain Eukaryota; kingdom Viridiplantae; phylum Streptophyta; class Magnoliopsida; order Poales; family Poaceae; genus Tuctoria; species Tuctoria greenei. Next base: position 120,806,751 of record JAYESD010000010.1, on the reverse strand, counting down.
ATAATGGTTGGAAATTTTACTTTCCAACATGCAAGTGATGAAAATTCAAACATGCTAAATGCAAATACAAAGACTGATGGGGAATTCAAATATGCAATTGGAAAATCAAATATGAGATAACTACCAATTAACCTATTGGCAAGGACTCACCAAATTTTTGAAGTCTGGTGAGTGGGACTTACCTCCGTCCTGTTTAGTGTGATGATTTGTTGTCCGATCCCGGAGTTGAAGATGTGGACAACTTCTCTTGATTGACATGCCAAAACTCATTTGGCGTTGGACATGTGGGCCACATAGTGGCCCTAGCCCCTCCGTCATCTTGAAGACTTATTGATGTAGTGACGGCTTTGCCCTCTTGAAGATATTCTCTCATGAGCATGGTGAGGCTTGTCCTTCTTTTAGGGGTGTCACTTCGACCTTCTTGATAAGGTCAACCCATACCTTGATCATGATCAAAAGATTCCTTGCGTATGATGACATGTGGACTCCACAATCAAACAAGAAACGCTTCATCCATAATGTTACTTGCCCTAGGTTGCATGGCCTTGGTCGAAGGGTAGCGATCCCAACAAGTGATTGTGGGATATCTTGGATATTGAATGCTCTTTTAGTTTCTTGTCCTTGGCCAGGAGCTTGATGTTGTCTTGATTTCTTGTTTGGCCATGGACAAGATACTTCAAGGTAGGCTAGTTGAACTTAAATCCCTTGAAATCTTCATAGCCTCCTTGATTACAAGGGTGATGTTGATTCCACCTTTGACCTCCTTGTGAATGGTAGCCATTGGAGTTGTTGTTTGGAAGGAAAAATCTACATGGTTCTTAGGGAAATGATTCCCCAAGTGGCCCATGTTGACATGGATTTTCACAAATCATGTGAATATCCATAGCTTGGATCATCGAAACACTTATCCATTGGCTTGATCTTCATGTTACTTCAATGGGAGGTGTAGTTCCATAACTAGCATGTCCACCTTGCTAAGTGGTGTGCATGCCAAGCTTAGGGAACTAGAGCATTCTTCAATCTACCCCTTGAGTAGAGACCATATTCTCATCCATGATGAATGAGAATAGGACTCCTTTAGCTCCAGCATGAATGTGGTCATGGATTGATGGACCAACCCATGCATGAATATTGGATGAGGAGCCAACTATCCACCCTATGGTGGAGGCAAACCAAGAGGAACTCTTGGAGCCTCCCCCAAACTTAGGGATGGATGACTTTAATTCCTATTGGAGCTGAAATTCTTCTGCGAAAGGCAATGGTGTTGCCTAGCGGACATTTGTTGAGGTACACCATGAATCATCTTGCAGTTGAGCACTAGTGTCCTCGTTGGCCACCCCATGAAATGGGTTAGCCAACACTACCCTGTTTTCATCACAAAAGGAGAAAACAAACAAGGGTAATCTTGTCTAATAACTATTAGCACCTATATCTTAATCACAAGTGATAGCTATCCTTCACTTCCTTTGCCTTCCCCGGCAACGGCACCAGAAATGCTTGTTGACGTCTCCTAAGTAACACCAACAATTCATCCCCGGCAACGGTGCCAGAAATGCTTGTTGACGTTTCTTATGTCACATATCATCTCTCGAAAGAGATGAGGTCCGCAAGCGCACAGAAACTGTCGTGTAACATTTCACCCAAGAGTATTCCCATGGGTATCACATTTATCCCAAAGCAAGGTAATGGAGTAAAGTAAACACTACTCTTATGATCAAGCTATGAGATAATAATCAATTATCAAGACAGGGGTAAGTTGATAATATGGGTAGTGTGACACACACCTAAGCAATCTACTCTAAGGGTAAGGTTGTCCTAGCGAGGGTTAGACTACGAGAAGGAGATACTCCTACTATGCTCTAATTACTCATATATGTAGCCTAATAAAGTACACATGACTATGCTAATGATGAATACTAGGGCTTAGTGGTCCAACATATCGGACACGGGTTTACCCCTAGCAATACTAGGCGACTCCCGCCAAGTGCCTGTGGCATAGCCGAACATGGAGGATTACAAAGGACAGATAGGACTGTCACCACCTACTGCCTATCTCTTCAATCCGTGGGTCTACGAGACATCCAACGCTACCTAACTATCCTAGCACCATGCTAGCATATTAAGTAAATACCTTAAAAGCCACGGCACAAGCCTTCCTAAGGCAATGACTAAATCATCGTTGAACCAATGTTGGGACCAAGCACTAACATATTCATATTAACATTATCATATTATTACCTAATTAGACTATAGTGGTGGTGTATGATGTTTATGATAACATGATAATGGAAATATGTATAGATGATAACTACATCTACACCTAGCACATACATGGACTCCACAACCAAATAAGGAACACTTTGCCCAAGTATATAAGTAAATAAATACTAATAATGATATTATTATAAAGCACAAAGTCACAAATACAAGAGAAGATAAATAAGCCATACCTTTCCCAATTTGGACATGGGACTAGAGGCTCCTCTCTACAGCCTAACCTCCACTAAGGAAATAGGAGAACTAGTGTATATAATAGAGTGATGCTCAAGTGGTATGTGTTGAAGTGAGGGGTGAGGGTTCCTATTTATAGCTTGGAGAAGGATCAGTTTCCGCCACCAAAAGCGCGCAAACCAGTCACCACTGACTTCTTCAAGACCGGAGAAGCCAACAACACGTGGAAGCTGACCGAGTTTGGAGGAAAGACCAGGTCAGCCGACTTGGTAAGTCTTCCAAACGATCTATACTTTCTCTAGGTGACTTCCAGGTGGGTCCCATCCCTTGATATGGGTGCTACACCGTTGGATGGCCTCAGATACTTTTGTTTGTGGGCCATTTGATCCATGTGGTGCCACGTGTCGACACTTGATTGGCTGGGATGATATTTTATAGGATCCATCCCCTTGTTTCAATTCAATTTTGTATAAAATGCCTGCATGCACTAATTTCTCCAAGGACAAGTGAAAATAGGTTAAATAGAAAGGTGATGTGTGGAAGAAATGATATTTCCTCCACATAATTGAGTTTTAGTGACGGATGAAATTGGTATATAATAGCCGTCAACAATTGGGCACTTTGCTATGAAGATGGTGAAACACCACAAGAGATGTATAACCGGCTCAAGACCCTCTTCAACAAGAGTCGGGTGTATAGATGCAAGAAGTGGATGTACCATGAAGTGGTGAAGAGTTTGATAAGGGCATTCATCCCCGCAACATCACTCTTTGCACCTTGATTCAGGAGAGCCCCAACTTCCACAAGATGACCTCACATGAGGTGCTAGGGAAGATTATCAACCATGAGATGATGGAGTTGGAAGCCGAACATGTCCAAGACCTGGCCAAAGTGACTTCATCAAGGAAGAAAGACATAGCTCTCAAAGCCTCATCCAAATCTAAGGGCAAAGACATGTAAGTGTCAAGTGGAAATGAAAATATTGAAGATGAGGAAAGCACGGACATGGATGACAAAGAGATGGCCTTCTTCATCAAAATATTCAAGAGAATGATGATGAGAAGAACAAGCGCCAACTATGAGAGCAAGGGTAAGGAGAAGAGCAATTCAAGAACTAAGAAGGCATGCTACAACTATGATGAGTACGTGCATTTCATTGTGAATTGCCCGTTCGAGAAGGAAGATGATAACACAAAGAAGAAAGATGAGAAGACGCCACAAGAGAAGAAAATCTTCAAGAAGAGGAAGATGCACGATCAAGCCCACATCGACAAGGAGTGAGACTCAGATGATAAGTCCTCATCCAAAGATGAAGAAGAGATGGCGACTGTTGCCATCAAGAGGCCAACCATGAAGAAGTCCCTCTTACCCAACAAGGGAATTGGAAGACTTCAAGCCACACTTTCCTTGTGCCAAAAGAAGGAAATAGAAAGGTCAAATCTAAACCTTCTTCTTTAAATTCCATTGATGATGATGATTTCAATAGTGCTTGCGAGAATGAATTCATGTTTAGAGACTTGAATAGGAATGCTATTGCTAAAATGAAAAAACAATCCGATGAAATATTTGATAATGAGGAGCTTCTCAATGAGCAGGAGGAGTTGCTTGTCTTGGAGAAGTAACAAAATCTTGATATTGAGAAGCTACTTGAGCTTGAGAGGGAGAGGAGTAGGGAACTTGAACTTGAACTTGCCAAGAGCAAGCAGACTTGTATTAGTCTCAAGAGTGCGAATGTTGTACTCCAAGATGAGCTTGTGAGTTTGAACAAAACTCACAAGAGTCTTGAAGCACAATTTGACACTCTCATGTCAAGTGTCTACTCCTCCTCCTCCTCCTCCTCCTCCTCCTCCTCAAAGAGCTCATCCTCATCAAATGTGGAGTCAAACACTAAATCCTGCAAATGAGCTAATCTTGTTCTAAATTTTAAAAATGAGCTTAAAGAGGCACAAAGCAAGTGCACTCACAAGAGTGACATCTTTGACAAAGAGAAGATCTAATATGCATGTAGTGCATATTCGATCTCAAGTTCTCCTCTTGTCATGGATGGCCTTTGATATTCAAGGGGAGGAAGGCAAAATGCTAGACTCCTCAAGAATAGCAAGGAGTGTTTTGCTTTTTTTCAAAAAAAGGCCCATCTCAAATCAAGAACAACAACCATGCATCAAATTCACATAAAAATTCTAAAAATGCCAACTCTACTATGTTTCATGACTTTGATGCATTAAATGTACTCACGAGAAACAAATTTGGATATGTGTATGTTAAATATGTTAGGCTACTCCACAAGAGCCCGAAATTTTGTGTGTGGGTGCCCAAATGCCTTATGACTAACCTCAAAGGACTCAACCTAGTTTGGGTACAGAAAACAAAAGGCTAATTTGTTTTGTAGGCTTACTCCTCCGACAGCTCAAAATGGGTGCTCGACAGTGGATGAAAAAATCACATGACCGGAGAGAGGAAGATGTTCGTTGAGTATAAGGAGAACGACGATCCAAGCGAGGGCATCTACTTTGGCGATAATAACAAGGTAGAGTGCTCGATATTGGCAAAATTAAAATCTTATCTTAACACTCTCTTTCTCATGTTTTACGTGTTGAATCACTCGATTATAACCTCTTTTCCATATCTCAATTATGTGAGAAGGGTTATAATTTTTTATTCACTAACGAGGGTGTGATCGTATCTAGATGAAGTGACAGCTCAATTGCCTTCAAAGGTGTGTTAAAGAGCAAGCTTTATCTTGTGAACTTCACCACAGATAAAGCCCAACTCAACACATGCTTGATTTCAAAAACCAATATGGGGTGGTTGTGGCATAGAAGGCTAGCCAATGTTGGTATGAGGAACTTATAAAATCTTCTAAAGGGTATCATATCTATGGACTAAAGAATGTTGTCTTTATGAAAGATAGACCTTGTAGCGCGTGCCAAGCTGGTAACCAAATTGGAGCTACACACTTCACCAAGAATGTGATGATGACAACAAAGCCGATAGAGATGCTTCACATGGACCTCTTCGGTCCTATGATTTTTCTCACTTCACTTTGGTACTTTTCTTGCATGACAAAGGAGAAACTCAAGGTTTCCTCCAAAAATTCTTTAGGAGAACTCAATATGAGCTCTCCTTAAGAATTAAGAAGATAAGGAGTGACAACAACACCGAGTTCAAGAATACCCAAATAGAAGAGTACTTGGATGAGGAGGGCATCAAGCATTAGTTTTTGGCCCCCAACCCCCCAAACAAAATGGGGTGGCCAAAAGGAAGAATCGTACACTCGTTGAGATGGCAAGGACCTTGCTTGATGAATACAAGACTTTGGACCAGTTTTGGACGAAAGCGGTCAACACCGCTTGCCATGTCAGAAATCGCCTCTACCTCCATCCTCTATTGAAGAAAACTTCGTATGAGCTTCTCACCGCTAACAAACCCAATATCCCGTACTTTCGAGTTTTCGATACCAAATGTTATATTCTTAACAAGAAGCCTAGGACTTTAAAATTTGCTTCGAAATCCAATGAATGTTTCTTACTTGGCTACGACTCAAACACCTAATTCTATCATGTCTTCAGCAAAATCTCCAGTTGTGTAGAAATTACACATGACGTGGTGTTTGATGAAACTAATGGCTCCCAAGCGATGCAAGTTGATCAATGTGTCCTAGATGAAGAAGAGGCGACATGCTTAGCACTAAGAAGGATGTCACTTGGTGACATTTGACCTCAAGAAGATCAAGGTCCAAATGATCCAACTCCATCACAACTGGCGCCTCTCACACAAGATCAAGTACAACACTGCCAAGATCAATCCCACCAAGTTCAAAGCGATGAAAATCAAGATGTTGGAAATGACCAAAGGGGAGACGAAGAAGAAGTTGACTCAAGATCTCAAGTGCCTCACTCAAGGGTTCATCAAAGTGTTCAACGGGATCACCCCGTTGACAACATACTTGGAGACGTCTCAAAGGGGGTAACAACTTGTTCTCGTATGGTTAACTTTTGTCCACACTACTCTTTTGTGTCATCTTTGGAACCTTTCAAGGTAGAAGAAGCACTATGAGATCCAGATTGGGTGATAGCAATGGAAGAAGAGTTGAACAATTTCAAGAGGAACCAAGTGTGAGGAACTCGTGAAGAGACCCAATGCCAATGTGGTAGGCACCAAGTGGGTGTTCGGCAAAAAGCAAGACGAACATGAAGTGGTGACAAGAAACAAGGCACGACTTGTTGCAAAGGGATATTCATAAGTTGAAGGTTTGGATTTTGATAAAACTTTTGCTTCCGTAGATAGGCTTGAGTCAATTTGCATTTTATTAGCCTATGCTACTCACCATGACTTCAAGGTTTATAAAAATGGATGTGAAGAGTGCCTTCCTCAACGGTCCAATCAAGGAGAAAGCTTATATGGACCAACCACCCGAGTTCGAAGATCAAGAGTATTCTAATCATGTATTTAAATTGCATAAGGCTCTCTATGGCCTTAAACAAGCTAATAGAGCTTTGTATGAGTGTCTTCGATATTTTCTTACTAAAAATGGTTTTAGGATAGGAAAAGCAGATTATACCCTCTTTACTAAGAATGTTGATAATGATCTCTTTATGTGCTAAATATATGTTGATGACATTATATTTGGTTCTACTAACAAGTTTTTTTGTAATGAGTTTAGCAAGATAATGGCCGAAAGGTTTGAGATGTCCATGATGGGGGAGTTGAAGTTCTTCCTAGGTTTTTAACTCAAGCAACTCAAGGAAGGCACGTTCATAAGTCAAACAAAGTACACACAAGAAATACTCAAGAAGTTTGCCATGGACAAGGCCAAACTCATCAAGAATTTGTTGGTATTTCTTAACACCACAGATCATCTCCAGTAAGAGATGAGATCCGCAAGCGCACGGAAGATACCGTTGTAGCTTTGCACCCAAGAGTATCAAATTTATCCCAAAGGAAGGTGGTGAAGTGAAGTAAAAACTATTCTTATGATCAAGGTATAGGGTACTAAGTGCTTATCAGAACAGGGGTAAGATGATACTAGGGGTAGTATGACACACACCTAAGCAATCTACTCTAAGGGTAAGTTGTCCTAGTGAGGGTTAGACTACGAGAAGGGGCTGCTCCTACTGTTCTCTAATTACTCATATACATAGCCTATAGAGTACACATGAATATGCTACTGGTGAATACTAGGGCTTAGTGGTCCAACATATCAGGCATGGGTTTACCCCTGATAACATCAGGAAGATTCCCGCCACGAGCCTGTGGCATAGCCGAACGTGGGGGATTACAAAGGACGGACACAACTGTCACCACCTGCCGCCTACCCCTACAAACTGTGGGTCTACGAGACATCCAACGCTACTTAACTATCTAAGCACCATGCTTACATGTTAACTAAATACCTTAAGGGCCATGGTACAAATATCTTCTTAAGGCAATGACTAACCTAAACATCGTTGAACCGATGTTGGGACCAAGCACTAACATATTCATATTAACATAATCATATTAATACCTAATTAGACTATTGTGGTGGTGTATGATGTTAATGATAACAAGATATGTATATTATGACTAGACCATAATAACTAGTGGTGGTGTATGATGTTTATGATAACAAGATATGAATATTATGACTAGACCATAATAACATCTACACCTATCACATGCATGGACTACATAACCAAACAAGGAACGCTTCATCCAAGTATATGAGTAAGTAAAGACTAATAATATTAATATAAATCATAATGTGACAAATACAAGAAATGATACATGAGCCATACCTTTCCTAATTTGGACTTGGGACTAGAGGCTCCTCTGTATAGCCTAACCTCCACTAAGGGACTAAGAGCACTAGTGTAATACAAGAGAGAATGCTTGAGTGGTGTGTGTGAGAAGTGAGACACCCCCTATTTATATAGGGATTAGAGGCGGTTCCCACCACAATTAGCGTGCGAATAGTCTTCGCCGCCTTCAAGGAGCCATGAGGAGCAAACACGTGGAGGAAGAACGGGTTTGGCACCAGGGCCAAATTGACCGACTAGGGGGGGGGGGGGTCAGCCGACCTGGTCCTGCCCACCCTTCGGGTGTGCTTTCTTGAGGTGACTTCCAGGTGGGCCCTTATCCCCTTCCCGAGTGATACACCGTTGTATCTCCTCGGATACGCCTGAGAATGAGTCATGGATCCATGTGGTGCCACGTGTCATCGCATGATTGGCTGGGGTGGCACTTTTTAGGATCGCTCTGCTCATTCTCCATCATTTCTGCATGAAAACTCCTGCATGCACTATTTCTCCAAGTACATGTGGAATTGTGTTAAATCTAACTATGATGTGTGTAAGGAATATTTATTCCGTCACATAATTGAGTTATATTGATGGTCGAAATTAGTATATAACGACTGTCAATAGACGCCCATAGAGACAAATGGACATCTCAGTGTCAAAGAAGATGGACCAAGCGTGGACCAAACAGTATATCGCTCCATAATTGGCTCATTGCTTTATCTTTGTGCAGCTAGGGCTGATATTATTCTTAGTGTGTGTATGTGTGCAAGATTTCAAGACCCACCTAAAGAGTACATTTGACTACCATTAAGAGAATTTTGGGATATTTAGTTCATACACCAAACCTTGGGCTATGGTATCCAAAAAGGTCAAAGTTTAATCTCGTCGGATATTCCGATGCGGATTAACCAGGTGTAAGCTAGATAGCAAAAGTACCTTCGAGAGTTGCCAATTCTTGGGTAGGTCCCTTGTGTCATGGTCATCCAAGAAACAAAACTCCATTGCCTTATCCATAGCCGAAGCAAAGTATGTCGCAGTCAAAAGTTGTTGTGCACAACTTCTTTGGATGCAACAAATTCTAAGGAACTATGGTCTCAATATGGACCATATTTCAATCCTATGCGATAATGCGAGTGTCATTAAGATTGCCCATACCACCGTTGAACTTTGTAGGACCAAACACATTGACATCCGACACCACTTCTTGAGAGACCATTCATTGAAGGGAGACATAGTCATTTCTCATGTTAGAACCGAAAAATAACTCGCTGTCATCTTCACCAAGCCACTAGATGAAGAACACTTTTGCAAACTTAGGAATGAACTAAATGTCCTAGATTCTTGAAATATGGCTTGAGATGTTGCACATCTATTTGCTTCTTGTTTACGATCTTCAAACACTTGCATGCTTGCGAAAAACTCATCCCCCTCAATTTTCTCTCAAATCATTTTACCTTATTGTATATTAATGGATTATGGTCATTGTTTGAATGTTTGATTACTTTACTAGCCATATCTGTCGTTAACCTGCATACCGAGTACCCCTTGGTACAAAGTGATGGAGTTCCTATATCCAGGTGGTGAATGTCCGAAGGAGATACGCGTCCTGCAGTACCGAATCTGCCTCCCTCTTTAGGATGGCTCCAGTGTTGCCACATGTCCAGAAGAGTCGGACCTGCCTCCCTCGTTTGGATAGCTCCATTACTACCACGTGTCCTGCAGAGTCGGACTTGCCTCCCTCCTCAGGGAAGCTCCAGCACTGCCACGTGTCCCGTAGCACCGGACCTATTCCCTAGTAGAGGGAAGCTCTGGAGCTTCCACGTGTCACACGCCCGGACCTAAGTCTGCAAATGGAAGATAACGGGATCTCCAACAGTGCAGACATTCAAGGGCTATCAATAGGCCATTACAAGACCTGGTTAATGCGTCATTAATGCTACATTAATGACGCACGATTAGAGGACTCTCAAGACCGGTAACGCTGCCATTAAGGCACCTTATCACGCTATTAAGCACCCATAACACCCTGGATTGTGTATAGGGCGATTATTACAGCCAGGGCCACATGTAGTGCCAGAGTGCATATTGTAACAGCTCGTCCTTGGCATATAAAAGGGTTGCACTGCACGGTAGAAAACAGGTGATCTCAGACGCATCCAAGCTCAGCTAAGCTCATACAATCAACACACACCCCATGGAGTAGGGTATTACGCTTAGGCGGCTCGAACCACGTAAAACTCTCTGTGTTCACCCTTGTTCTTGATCTTGACTTGCGCCCGAACCAAATACGAACCTCTGCGGGTCACTTCTTAGTAGTACCGGGGGAAGTGTTCTAGTCCACACTTTGACAATATCTATCAAGAATATTTGTTCAAACTTGTCCACAATATATCCTATCCCTATATATATATATAATATCCCTAAGATTCACATTGATATCTGTTGAGGGGGAATCGGACTTGTCCAACCCTAGGGCTGGACTATGTCTGACATGCGTGTTTGTCGTCGATTGTTATTCAGTCGGATATGTATGATCCATGTTCAGACATGTCCGACGAGGCATTTTGTCAGACCCCCCTCTTCAAATTTGACGATTCCCTTTCTTATCCCCTTCTCATTTCATTCCAATCCACATCTCCAACACTTTCAAAATTTGGCGATCCCTTTGACTCCTTGAGCAATTATTTGGGGATTTATTGGGGGGGGAGGTCACTTCCAAGCCGGAGCATCAAGCCCTTGCTTGATTCTTTTTGATTTTATTGACCTTCTTCAAGTTTCCTCACTCCTCAATGTACATTTTGATCTTTCCCCATTATTATTAGATCTAGCAACAAGTTCTTGTGTACAAGTCATAATATCTCTTTTAAGGACTAGTATACATCTTGTTATAGAGTCTCATGTCGATACAATTTGGTTTCAATGACTTTTGTCAAGATTAGGGTTAATATGTTAGATATCGGGCATGTCCGACATGTGGCTTAGACAAGTCCGAACTACATCAGACAAGTCTGAAGTTCTCCCTTTGTCTTTTCCAACTAGCTTTGGACATTTCCGATACGATCTTCATACATATCCAATTGTGCATAGTTTCTAACTACAATTTTGTGAAATCTTTGACCTTTTGTCTCAAACTCCTTATAATCAACTATTATTTTCTTCCATATATCTCGGGACCATGGCTGGTGAATCACAAACTTAGAGGAGGTCCAGGAAATGCCACAATCACAGCGAGCCTGCTCATACCTCTCAACCATCAAAAAGAGGTGCTCATAGTGGAGCATTGGTGATAAGGGAGCCTCAACAAGGTCAGGGCAGTGGTTCATTGGGGGGGGGGGGGGCAACACCCGATGAGGAGATTGTACCCCTTCTGGTCACTGCACCCACTAGTGACTCAAGGAGGCTCAATCGAACGGTTGACTATTGACATAACACCAAAAAGGCCGGGAATAGCGAGATCAACCCTGTTATGCCTCAGACAATTGCCGGAGATCCTAGGTTTTGGAGCCACTTTCACATGGACTACTATAGGTCTGTGTTGATGACAAAGAAGAATCCTGTCTTGAACATGTAGTGGATTGACTGGAATGCTATGAAGAACAAGTCAAGCTCAACTTTCAAGGAAGTCATGGACGCTTTTTGAGTATCACAATGTCACCAATTTCATGGGCATGCAATACCAATGGAATCTGGAGGTCATTCTTTAGTTCTATGCAACGGTGTTCTATAATGCCGACAAGAGCATCACATGGATGACTCTCGAAGAGAGGAACTCCATCTCTTATGGGGACTTCACCAAGATTTCGGACCTCCAACAGACTCTCTGGTATGAGGACACAATCCATGATGAGGAGGTTGCGCCCGTTGACAAGCTCGACATCCACTATGACACTATCCTCTCCATCAACCCCCCCTTTAGTCATGGAATTTTTCCATTCTACCAAGTCATGAATCGCATTATGAGGAAGATATTGGCACCTAAGGATAGAGATGACAACAGACTCAATTCCAAATCAAGAAACTTACTCAAATGGCTTCAAGGAGACAAAAAGTTCAATGTCTTTCATTATGTATACGAGAATATACATATCTAGCCTCTGAAAATCCGGCTAGGTCCTGCTGATATTCCCCTTAGATCATGAAGATGATTGAACACGTGTCACAGAAGACGTTTATCAAGGATGTGCCACACATGAATCTTGTGCCTCAAATGCCCTCAACGGCACTTCGTCCAGTGAGGAGCTCTCAGCCTAGCCCCTTAGAGGCACCTCCGGCCCAGTCCGGATTCACTGGCCGCAGCCGATGTCCTCTCGTCCTCCTCCACTAGCACCTCAACAACCTTCTTGCTCCTCCGGCCTACTAAAGATCTTGAAGGCCGTGTTTACGACTTGCCGATCCTCTCATATCAACTCGCAGAAGGCCAAAAATATTGCCAAAAGAAACCAGCGGGGCTTGGCCACCATCTGGGGGCAACTACAGCTCCCTCCTGGGGTGCCCCAGTATTTGATGATAGTGAGGATGACTCCATGGTCAAGTTTCTCGAGCTCTCAAAGCCCAAGCTCCCATTCTTCTCCACCACCAACGCTTCCTCGACTGCTCCTCCTCTAGCAGGTGTCTCTTCCCTCCTCCGATGGTGAGAGTGACTACGAGAATGAGTGTCTCGACAACGACAACGATGATGATGACGACGGCAAGTAATATAGCTTAGGGTGACTTTTCTCCTTTTTGGTGCCTTGATGCCAAAGGGAGAGAAGTTAGTATCTTTATGTCTTAGTGTGTGTGTGTGTTTTATGGAGATTGTGGACTTGTAATTGTTTTTTTCATTTTTAATTATATTGTATTTCAACTTATTTGATTGTAATGCACTATGCTTTATGTCACTTGGGTCTAATGCAGTTTGCACTATATGTGATAATGTTGCCTATTATGACTCGAATTATTTCTCTTATGCAAATTTGAATTGAAAATCATGTCATATGTGCGTCACGACTTGAATAACTTGTACACATTGCATATAGACACCCCACGATGTTAAGTAAGTATGAGGGTGTCTCTAATCTCTTACTGGAACACTCATACTCACTCAACACTTAATACATCCCTTTTTATCTCAAAATTGAAAACTTCAATTGATTGTCATCAAACACCAAAAAAGGGGAAGATTGAAAGTGCATCTTGGTTCTTTGTGGGTTTTGGATGATTAATGACAAACAATTAAACCTAATGAATTTGGTTGAGTTCTCGCAGAGATTATGTACGGAATGAAATTCATGCAAATTCTTTGAAAAGGGAGAAAATGTGTGGAAGGACTCATAGAATCAGGGTTTTATTTTTCTTGAGTCATAGGAAACACCATACTATGAAGAGGTACACGACTCTTATAAACTTATGGGATCAAATTGGAGCTCAACCCCTTGGGATGCTTTTTGTACAAGGAATTGGACATGTTCGAGGTTTGTCAGACTTCTCCGATGCAATCTTGTCCGAAGGTGAAGTCGGAAAAGTTTTAGAAAAACCCCACCTTGGAAACTCGGACTTGTCTGAGGTTAGTCGGACACGCCCGAATCGGCTTTTTTGCTCTAATTAAACTGAAGTACTTTGCTGTACTGTGAGTGGGCTATTAGCTCGGAAATGTCCGAGATATTTTCAAACTTGTTCGAGGTGAGCTGTTAACAACGGTCAAAATTGGTGTTGGGCTATAAATAGGGGAGCAAATCCCCTCTTAGCCTTACCCAAACCATTCTAACATTCATCTGCGCTTGAGAAACCCTCAAGAGCCCTCCAAAATATATTCTTCACCTTCTAGAGCCAAAATTGTTGATTTTTGGGAACAGTGAAGGAGTGGCCGTGAGATTTAAGATGAAGGAGCTACGGGGTTGAGCTTTGATTCGATTCGCTGAGTTAGCTTGAGTTTTTTGTGTTTTTACGCTTGGGTTCATACCCTATATGGTTAGGTGTCGCCCGATTGATTTCGCTTGTGATTTCATTATCAGGAAAGTTTGTATTCACCCTTGTTGAGATAGTGGATGACCAAGGTGTGATCTTTGTGGTCTCTTGGTGAGGGAAGAGCTAGTGAAGGCTCGGTTTTCTGTGGACTCCTTAACAGGGATGTAAGTTCCTTTGTGGAACTAAACCTTGATGAAAAATCCCGTGTCTATTATTTTACTTTTCATTTCCATACTATATTTACTTTTCTAGTGATCATTTAGGAGTATTGTTGTCATCTACTTGTTTTAGCTTCTTGTATATTTAGTCATCCATATTGCTACAAGAACTGCTAGGTTGCTTTCTACATCAATAGAGTAGAGAAAAATCTTTTCTTTTACTTGTCCTACGTAGAAAGTCAGACTTTCAATCAGACTTGTCCAAATATATTAGACAGGTCCGACCCAATCTCGAGCATATCTGAGTTTTGGGACATGCAATTTTAAATTAAGTTTGTATTTGTTTTAATTGCCTATTCACCCCCTCTCTAGTCTACTTTCAAGGACATTATTACAGATAGAAATAACTTAATGAGCGCTTACGCCCTGTCCTTATCTCACACATTGATTCATTTTAGCAATTCTATAGGGGCTTTAATGCGTCCATCCAAGAGCTAATCGGCTAAGTTTAACGATCTTAACTTATTTCTCGCCATATACAGGGTATACGATCGTGGTACTCCCCGTCACATTCAGATCTTACAATCTTATAATGAATTTACTTTTTTAATATTGTTTATACATTCATCTGAGTCAAAAGGACTTAGTGGAAAATAATTGATTTAGAAATGGCGTGTTCAATTCTTCCCCTCGAAATATGGTCTTAATGATAGTGCCATAATTTTGAAAGTGTTTCATGATCCATTCTTTTGCGCTTACTAAGTACTAAGTCATTATAACAGAAAATTTGATTGTCACTTATAACTTAAATAACATTATGCAAGGACAATGAACATGTCTTGTCAGAAGGTAAGGCTCACCGTCTTATTATTAAACGTAATGAGACAAATTTACCTAAAAGGCATCCAAAAACATAGTTGTGAAAGAATGATACTAAATCAAAATTCCTCATATAAGAGGGTACATTATTGAAGGTTATGAAGCATAAGTACAAAGCCATGTTTGTGTGCTAATGGTAGTGCAAGGTTGGCTTCTACTTCTGCTTCGTGGCTATCAGTGAC
This sequence comes from Tuctoria greenei, assembly GCA_036927565.1. Taxonomy (NCBI): domain Eukaryota; kingdom Viridiplantae; phylum Streptophyta; class Magnoliopsida; order Poales; family Poaceae; genus Tuctoria; species Tuctoria greenei. The sequence goes on along the minus strand of JAYESD010000010.1, from coordinate 120,791,358 downwards.
TTTAATGGCCCCTACCCTTTGCTTAGGATCCTCCTCATACTCAGTCCTTGTCATGAATCGCAAAATTTGTATGGTGTCACATAATTCAATTCAACAAGTAGATTGAAAATAATCCAAAAATACAGATTTTTGATCTAATATAACTAAAATCTTACGCTTGGTGCAATTGATGGTGTCAATACGTTTGAAGGACTTAACACACTGGTCTTCTTGAACGCACATAGCGATCGTTTTTCAAGATCCCACTGCTCTTGCTGAGAGTTTATGTTGATAATGGACTCCTTAAATTCCATTGAAAGTCATCCTAAGTACATGATGACATGCACCACCTCTGTTGTATGTATTAGTGACGAGCCTCTTGATAAGAGTGGTCATTGTAGATTTATAGTGGCCAGTGAACTATGTCTCTATATTAATGAGGTACTCAAAAGCAGTATTGCATTCAGTAATTTCTCACTGAATGCCCTTAGTAACAGAGCTCTTAATGTTCATCAAACATTTCTTGTTTCAATGCACCCACTTAGCACAAGCAATATTGTACGCACAACAATCCTTATTGTAAGCTTTCATCCTTTGGACAATCCCTTCCTAAGTTTTGTCTTCTTGATAAAATATGATATTTAAAATAATTTAAAACATCATAAATTTTAGCTTTCATGTTTGCTACTTGACAAAATTTTCTATGGACTTAATAAGCTTAATCAAACAGAAATGTTGTATTTTATTTTTTATGTTGGCTACTCAACAAAATACAAAATTCAAAATAGCTTAGTACATGGAAAATTTTATTTTTCATGTTGACTACTCAATAAAAATTTCTATATATCTTAATAACTTAGAACATAGTAAATTGTTGTTCACGTTGACTACTTAACAAAATTATCATGCATAAAATTAATAAACTTAAGTCATAGTAAATTTGTTGTTCATGTTGGCTACTTAACAAAAATTACCACGAAAAACTTAATTAACAGAGAGAGCTTAATATCTTAATGGGCATTCTTGACAACTTTAACGATTCTATGGTATGTTTTACTTAATTGACTGAGAATATACTTAGTTCAACAAAAGTACTGAGTTACACAATAATAAGTAAACAAATATATGAAAAGGAAGACCCACAACATAAAAATGCTTTATTGTTCTGTGTCATTTTAATTTAATTTAGTGAGACCCAAAATGATTTTAACCCATACTAAAAACCCTTGAGTATTCTTAAAAGGCTCACTTTCTTATTTTCTTAGCCCGGGCCTAAAAACTAAATCCTGCACGCGACCCATAAGTTGAATTGTCCCCAAGGGCCTTAGTGTTTTCTCATGAAATTAACATAAGGAATCTGCATGTGGTCATGAAAAAGCCTGCCCACAACCCGATTTTCTGCGTTTTTTACTGAATTTGGGTTCATTACTGTTTGGCTCGCAGACCGGAGGGGAAAATAGCCATGCACTAATTCAGCCCGTAGGCCCCTGAAATAGATTCATAAAAAATCTACATAAATGGAAAGGCCAAAAAAGGGAAACTGATTCGGCCTAAAAGTCCTTAACATGGCCCAAGACCTGTAGGGAAAATTAAAAAAAATTGACATAACTTATTTGAGTGCAACCCAATAAAAAAGAAAACCTGTCCTTTACTGAAATCAGCCCGAAGGCCTACTAACTAAAATCCCAAGAAACCCAAAAATTCTTAAAGAATTGGCCTGCCAGCGGCTCGGCACGTAGACGAAACCTCCCCAAGGCCCCTTAACAATATTCGGCAAAATTGGGAGAAAATGTAAAGGGCGGCCCAACAGCCCACTAACCATTCCCACATGGGCATGTCACCCGCTTACTCATCCTTAACGCACCTGAGCCGTCGGGTTTTCAAAGATAGTCCCTAGCAGTCTTAGTTATTTCATGCAAAGCGATCTGATCCGTTGAAAATCAATCCAATGACATCGAGGAAATCATCATCAATATTGAAACCTGAGGATGCGGTTTCGCTATGAAATCCAAAATCTTTTATTCTTGCCCTCTTCTCTCTTCTACCAGAGCGGTGAGCGACGAGTGAGATCGGGGAGGGTTGAGGCCAACGTGGCCATTCGGCGCCGCCTCGGGCCCCCTCGTCGATGCGTGCACCCACTAGAGGGTGACGTGCCGCTGTTAAGCGGCACCGTAATGGCACCCTAAGCGGTCTCGACTGGCGTGTGCCCACTTGTGCGGAGGGTCGAGGGTGCGGGTCCTTTTTCTCGATGTCTGGCGATGAAGTTGACATTTTCTGCACTACAAGAATCTTGTTGAATTATGACAACCGTAGTCGTAGCAAAAAGGGTTATGCGACGATTTTACTTATTTGCAACGGTTTTCAGCTGTCGTAAATTATCAGTCATAAATAAGCTTATTTACGATGACCATCATCGTAAATAAGATTATTTACGATGGTGGCCCACAGCCGTCGTAAATAAGGGCCCAGACCCCATGAGCAGGCTGAGCCTCCTTATTTACGATGGCTGACCTGGCAGTCGTGAATAAGGGCCTTATTTACGATGATCCCTGCGGTCATCGTGAATAAATATGGCTTATTTACAACGGCCAGATCAGCCGTCGTAAATAGCAGATGCTTTATTTATGACGTACTGTATATAAACCGCCGTAAATAAGGTTTTTGTTTTTTTAAAAGAGAAAATGACTACCCGGCGTGATGGCCAGAAACACAGATTCACATACAATGAAACAACATTTACACAACATCTATACAACATTAAACAACATATATATAGCACAACATCACAATTTGTTCGCTTCACATCTTAAACTCAAAATAAACAATAGGGGCTATGCACTAGCCCCATTACTACCTTCGGAGCTGTAGACGTCGTCTCCGCGATCACACTAGGCGCCGGTAGCGAAGGCGATGGAGTTTGAGCCTCCCTCCGTTGCCGATCTTCGCAATACACGTAAGTAGATAGACATGTTTATAAACTTGAAGCTTTGTTTTTGAATTGATTAAATAAGCTAGAATTGATCATTTTTAGCTCAATTTAGCTAAGTTGAGTTAGTTTTGGTTACCTGAAGCATCAGAGGAGGCACGTCTGGCGCGGGCTGCACCGATGGCGGTAGTAGTGGCAGTACCTGGGTCTCTCCCTCATGCCATCGAGCTAGAGTCTGTTATTGCAAATATTAGTTGTTATATATTATTAAAATATGATGAATTTAAATTACATGAATTTATATTTCTTAAATCCACCACCTCCCGCATTTGCACCATGCAGGCGGCGTGATACTTTATTGCAGCCACCATCGTGACCCTGTGCGCCTCCTCTTGCTGTGCAAGCTTATCTTCAAAGATTTGTCAGAGGGCCTGCACCTCTACGTCTCTCTGTGAGACATGGCGACTCGACACGCTCACCGATGAAGCCTACGTGAAGCTGTCTCTCGAAGGTCGCGCAACCCTTGAGTCCACAACCCCGTCGAATATGGTGACCTTACAAAAAGAAAAAATTATAGGATCGAAGAGCACGTGAAAAGCTACCAGAGGGGGTGAATGGTAGATTTTTTTTGCGCAGAAGCTACAAAAACCCCTCAGCAGAAGTCAATCTATTTGAGAAATCAGTGTGCGACTAATCTAAACATGTTCAACTGTGAAAAAAGTAGTAGAAATTGTAGAGAATCAAGTCACAAAGATATCACAACAAGAATCACAAAAAACCGTCGAGTAAAACTCAAGTTATGACCAAAAGATTGAGCAAAGGTCAATCTGTTCTATGCGAGTTAAAAACAGATCTGCTACACTACAAAGAAACTCGTGTACATCAAAATCCACAAATCCAATAACTGTGAAATTTTCACATATGATAGAGAATTGAGTTGTGAAGACAACACAAAAAGAATTTTGTCAATTGATCTGTAAAACTCGAGTTATGATCAAAACACCAAAGAAACATCTAGCTGTCCAAAAACTCGACTCAAACAAGTTCGACGAACAAGACACAAAAGCTCCTTACAAACTATGAATTTTATTCAAAGAAAGATAAGAGGAACAGCCCAAAGTCGTGCTCCCATGAGCTCTGGCCTCCCTTGATCATATAACCAGCCCTAAGCAACTCCAATCCAACTGGGATTCTCTAATCCTACTTAGTTTCATCCGAAAATTTCCATAACTTCTCAAGACTCTTTCATACGCAGATAGAAGCAATCTTAAGACTTCCAAACATCTTAGTAACATCCTACACATTCATAAAAAAACTCAACTTCGTGAACAACATGAAATCTAACCATAACCAACACGAAACCTTCCATAAACGAACATTAACCGCCTCAGCCACAACCTTAGGCATAATCCAGTCGGTTGAACCTTTTCGGTCATATCTTTGAATGTGTCATAAAGGGGGGTTAATATACTAAGTAAATTTCATGCACACTTAATAAAATGGTCAAATTCTTGATAGACTGGACTTGTCTGGTTGGATGTGTGGACTAGTCCGGTGTGCTAAATGTCCGTCGATTTGACTAAGTGTTGATTTAGAATTTAAACTTTATAGTAGTAGAAATGTGAACAACTGGTAAGATCACTTGACTTGACTATCAATGTTGTGAAGTTACACGTGAGAAACAATTTGCAATTCAAGTTATAATACTGATCAACTATGTGCCCTAATCAATGAATATGCAAAAACAAAGAAGGACGCGGAATAACGATTTTTACCGATGTTCGATCTCACCAAAGAGATCTACTCCTTGTTGAGGAAGCCCACACAGAGCCGGATCACTTCAAACCCTTTCCCTCGTCAAGTCACCACACAAGGCCGACTTGATTCAATTATCACGGGTAATCATCGAGTTTATGGGGCAACCTCACACGTTGAGGTCTCCCACAAGAATTACAACAAAAAGATGATCAAATACGCTCGAAAAGTTTACAATAAAAAGCACGAGTGTGAAGAGATCAAACCCCAAGAGCTCAACGACATGTCGATAATGATCTCCCAACCGCAAATCTGAATACTCAATTAATTTTTACCTTTGAGAACTTTAGATGCGTGGGGAGATGTGTTTTTGTGCTCTTGGGACAAGTGGCAGCACTAGGGTTCGAGTTGAGAACAGTAGAATGCGTGAAATCTGTTTGTAGGATTGTGGATCTTCTATTTATAGTGAAATTGAACTCCAGAGAGTTGAACGGACTAGTCCAATCCAGGAACGGACTTGCCTGGTGCTATGTGTTATTGAAAATTAGAGAGTTCAACGGACTAGTCCGGTCCTATGGACAGACTTGTCTGGAGTGTAGTGAAAAGGGTTTACACAGACTTAAACGGACTAGTCCGGTCCAACATCAGACTAGTCCGGTGCACTATGAAAAGTGGTTCTAGAAAGTTTATCGGACTAGTCCAGTAAGTGATCAGACTAGTCCGGTGCACCGTGTATTTGAACAACAGGGAGTTGAAAGGACTACTCTGGTCCATGAACGGACTAGTCTGGTGCTCACTGAATTTTTAGGTGTTTTTAAGCCCTTACCCCCTTTTTGGTGATTGATGAAAACCAATTGAGATTTCACAATTAAGAGTAAAAATTGGTTTTCATAAAGTGTGCATAAATGAGAATATTGAATGAGTAACGGAAACTTCTCACATATATGCACTCTTTATGGTGGGGTGCCTAACAAGTGTGTGATCAAAAGATGTGTTGAGCAATACATAAGCACTTGACAGTTATAGCAACAATCATCACATTACCATTAACTAAGCATCACACATTAAGAAAATTAAGCACATCCAAAATAAATTACAATAGTTCAAAATCGAGTACATGTCCTTGATCACAAGTCCTTAATGGCTTAATAGCTACAAAATAAACCACTAGTATCAGTCTCTCCCCCTTTGGCGTCAAGGAACCAAAAAGGAAAAATTGAGTGGAATCACTCATCGCCACTACCTCCCTCACTCTCAGTCCTCTCTTCTTCTTCATCTTCAGGTGCTTGAGCAGGAGGAGAAGGAGGAGTAGAGGCACCAACCAGCCCAAAAGAGGCCATTTCTTGCTCAGTTAGAGGTGCCATCTCTGTGATGTCTTCTTCAGAGTCTTCCGAGATGTGAGGTGACCCCACTGGCTCCATTTCAAACTTCTCACATATGGCTTTGATATTGTCCTTCATATATCTTTGATGCTTCTTTCTGGCTAGACTCTCCTTATGCTGCTTGATTTCCACTTTGCGACATGAAGCAAAAATGGATGAGAGCATCTTCATTATTCCACTAGAGGATCCTCTAGAAGGTGGAGGAGCAGGAGCAGCATCCTAAGATCTTGTGCCTTCTTGAGCCCTCTTAGATCTTCTTTCCTCTGCGGGTGAGGTAGGAGCAGAGGGAACAGTGTAGATAGTAGGCATGTGGGGCCTGAGTCTAGTATGAGGCACATCCTTGACAAATTCAAGTCTTGTCACCTTCTCAATCATATACATGATGTAGGGTGCATAGCCACAGGACCTGTTAGGAGTGATAGAGATGTTCACAATGTCGTTGTACATGTACTCAAAGACATTGAAAGTCTTTTTCTTGCTGATGACCTTCATCAATGTCCTGAGTGTCCCCTGGATGGTCCCTGCATCTCCCTCCTTGGGAGCTATGGTCTTCCACAAGATTTTGTTTAAAACAGCAAAGAAAGGCTTCGGGTACTTTGTGGTTGGAGACTTGAATGGCATCTCAGTATTATAGAGAAAGTCAAGCTGATCTTTCTCCAAAGGCTTTAGGTTGTGGATAATGATGTCATTCTCCAAAGAATCTTCCAAGTGAAGAATTCTAGCAAACTCTTCATATGTGACACTGTAATTCGCTTCATGTGTCATCCATGTCATTTTGTCTCCATCATCACGAGAGAAGTAAAGAGTGGAATAGAATTGAGTGATGACCTTAGTGTTCCAGTCCCACTGGAAAGAGACAAGATCCTTCAGCCCATGAAGCTCCAAAGCTTCCAATACCTCTTGATGGGCTTGGAATCTCGTGGACTAGAGGTAAGTGATGTCGACCCATTGACTCTCGATTACTGGGTTCCTCATCTTCAAGTACACATGCTCATAGTACTTGGCATGGAAATTGCTCCAGAACCTGGGATCAACTGACTGCTTAGGGTGATCATAGACCCCTACCTTTCTGAATTTATCAGCCAGCTCACCCCCTTTGCCAATGAAATCAACTCTAGATGGCTGTCTGTTGCGGTGAGTAGGAGCTTTCATCTTCAAAGGGCCAATAGGACCACTAGCAAGTCCTTTGCTCTTGTTGAGTGTTCTCTTGGGCCCCGATGAACTCCCAGCAGCATCATTGCCCTGTGCTTTCTTCACTACCACTCTTCTTCTCTTAGGAAGGGTGTCATCAGAAGGAGGGGAGTGAACATTGATATGATGCCTTTTCTTCATCACCCTCTCCTTGGCTCTTTGCACTCGAGCACGCTCCACCTCTTCATCATAGTGAAAGGAATTGTCCTCTGAACTTGAAGACATCGTGCCTGACAAGGAGGTTCAAAGATTAGATAAGAATTGATTGGAGACTTTGTGCAAATAGGAATTCAGAAGTTCAAAATGTCAGATACCGGACTTGTACATTTTCAGAGTGCGGACTTGTCCGGCGTACTGGACTAGTCCGGTCTGGCATAAGAACCATAACTTTCATATTTTCAACAAATGTAGCTCGAATCTGTTCACACAGACTAGGAAACAGTAGGAATTCATCTAGAAGAGCAATTCATGCCCTAGGAGACAAGGAAACTAAGCAAGAATCAAGGAAAGTTGAGAGCTAGGATTTCAGAGAAATTTTACTGAAAAGTTGAAGATTCGCGTTGAAGGAGCAGAGTGGGGGCCGGATTTGTCCGGGGTTGTAACACCCTGGTTGAAAACTTAAATGGGAATTTAGAGTTAATAATAGGAAGGAATTTGTTATAAAGAAAAATATAAAATATATGCATCTCACCTTGCATTTCGTATTCATCCTCAAGTATTAAAAATTAATTATGAAAATAAATAAGCTAAAAGTAATTTATTACCAAAATGAATATACTAAAATATTTAATTGCCACAACGAATATGAAAGAAAAGAAATATAAGAAATTAGAAATGAAAATAAAAAGAAAAAATAAACAAGGAAAGAAATAACAACACATGAAAAAACAACAATAAGTAAATTAAAAGAATAAAGAAAAGAAAATTTTAATATAAAAGAAAGAAACAATAGTTAATAAGAATAAAAAAGGAGGAAAGTATAAAATAATAATAATAATAATAAATAAAATAAGTAAATAATAAACAATTAATAAACAAATAATAAAAAAAGAAAGAGTCAAGTGTTGGCCGAGGCATCCGCACAGCCAACCATGGCCGCACATGGGCCTGTCCGCACCGAGTAAAGAAAAAAAACAAATCAGGCGGCCAGGCGAGCCACCGGTTCATAACCGTGCGTGGCTGCCGTAGCACGTGCGGCGTGCCTGATCAGGACTCCTGTGCGACCGTCGAGTCACCCCACCAGCCTATAAAAGCTACTGTAGCATTCCTTCTATACGACGCCATGCCGCATGACAAAAAAGAGATTATTCTGTTTCTACCCCTAATTTTAACTCTAATTGTGATTTTACCCTTGAAAACTAGGGTTTGTGATTTTACCACTACTTTTTTTGAAATGAAGTCACCGTTTACCCTCCATTTCTAACACTGTTAAATCTGATTATATTAAATAATTTAACAAATTAAATAAAGAATTGAGAAATAAAGAAAAGACAGAACTATCCTTGAATCCTTCTTTGTACTAACTTATGCAAAGAAGTTTTTTTGGAAGATAAAAATATCAAAACATTGTTAAAAATGCAAAATTACTGAATTTTGGAAAATTTGAATTCGAATCTAAATATTTTTAGAAATTTTAAAGTGAAAAAATAAGAGAAATTCAAAAAAATAAAAAAAATAAATGATACTCAGAATTTTTGAAATTTCAAATTATGATTTAAATTTGCAAAAAAAAAAATAAATTTCGATTTTTTAAAATTTTCAAATTTCAATATTTTTGTTCAAAATTAATTTTTTTGGAATTTCAAAATTCAAAATTTTGGAATTCGAAATATAAAATAAAAAAATCTGAATGCAATTCAAATAAAATTACCAAATCATAAATTTCACATTCAAACAAATTTTCAATAAAATATCTTGTTGTATAATACTACTAAATACATCTTTAATATGTTACAAGGGTAAGGGTATTTCTGTCTTTTTTCTCATATTTAACACCATTAACTCTCTTTAACGGAGTAGGGGTATACTTTTGTTTCATTTAAAAAATAGGAGTAAAATCACAAACCCTAAATTTGAAGGGTAAAATCACAATTAGACTTACAAATAGAGGTATAAACATAATAGCCCCAAAAAAAGAGAAGTCTCTAGTTCTTGAGAGCTGCCACCAGAGCAGAAAAAAAGAGGCCGAAGCCCTAGCCCTTGCAGCAAAAGGAGAGAATCATCGTTTTCACCGGAAATCGCATCGTCGCCGTTCTTTGCGGGAGATTAATTGAGAATTTAGCATGGGCTCATGAACGCACACTACGTCATCGCCATCTTCTTCATCTACGTCCCGCCTTCGTTCTCTTCGTCTACATCAGGCCGCCGTCATCTTCATCAACAAAACTCTAGATCCCAGAAACACATATTGCGCCGCCGTTTCACGACAGTCCGGACTAGATGCGCACACGATATGTATTATAGTCTAGATCTAGACAAGTATTGTGGTTCTAATACTTGATAAATCACGTGTAGGACATATTTTAGTTTGAGCGATGATTAATCATCGCCAAATCATCTTAAAACCCTTGAAAACTTACAAGTTAGATTAACTCATACAAGATCAATCTGTTATTTTAGATTTGACCGAATTTTGTATTTCAATATTATTTAATCTGTTTTCAGATTTAACAAAATAAGATTAAGCCTAGTTAATCCATAAAGTATCAAATTAAATCCAGAAAAATTCTTAGAAATTTAGAATAAATTCTAGTAAGTTATTAATAATATTTTAAATGTATTTAATATTCTGAAATAAATATTTTGTCAATGAAATTAATTTAATTTATTTCAAACTTGCTCAAAGAAATAGTAAATCATTATAGAAAATTATTAGAAAGCTATAGAAATTTATGTAACATTAATACGAACATATTTTCTGCATGCATGCATAATTTGCATATTGATTAGTGTTTGTAATGCATTTATTGTGTATGTTGCTCGTGTATGTACTTTATTGCGAGTAGACGGGTTCCGTCAGGAGGTTATGATCGAGAAGCGGTCCGAGGATCTTCTGTGCAAGGCTTTGATTCAACATCAAATTGCGGAATATTAAGGCAAGTGTTTTTTGACCATATCAATCCTATGTTTTAAATGTTTTGTTTGCAAAATTGCATGCTTGTGAAATCTATTCGTAGAAGTTTACTACTATTGCTTGCCATCCCTTGTCGTCGGTACATGATGAGTCGGGTATGGGTGTTTCTCTTTTGAGTTGCATCGCTTTACAGTGTTATGGGAAACAAAATAAACTTTCTTAACATCTCTAATCATGTGGATTAATGAATATGGAATAATGATGAATCATTTTAGTGATACGGAATTTGGGTGATCTAATCAAGCATGGTTTTGTGGATTGGGTTGGATGATATGGTGGTTTGCTTGCCTTAGATCTAAGGACCGGTTCATGCGAGAATATGTTAGGACAACAGTGCCACCACAAGGTCAAGTATGGGTGCGGTGTAGCTGAATAATTAGGAGTGCTGCTAGTATTGTATGAACCATTGGATGGCGCGGGGAATGAGAGTCAAGGAGGGCTACTTGGGATCCGCATGGCACACGATGGGTCCCATGGGTGGGAGAATGGAGATTCAAGCCTGCCGGTGAAACCTTAGTGGGCCCGTACATACTAGTAGTCCCTTTTGAAAGGCTATTTTGTGATATCTTGGCCACACATCTACGGAAGTGTGAGACGGCATAATGGAGGTTCCTTAGTCACCGAAAGGTGATGAAATCACGAACATGTTGGTAAAGTGGTACAACCTTTGCAGAGTGTTAAAAACTATCATGATAGCCGTGCTCCCGGTTAAGAGCACCTGAATGACCTACATGATTAGAATTGGATTTGGGTTTTGGGATGGTTCGGTATGGGATTGGTTATGTCGTATAAGTATGGATGGTTATGAGAAGTTACGAAATTGGCATATGATTATGATATTAATTGTTGGATGATTATAGATGAGGTATGATGGTAAATTAGAATGTTGGACATGAATTATGATAATTGCTTGGGGTATGATGGGATTTAAACTCACATAGACATTTTATGCTGCTTTTACAAGTTTATGAAATGTACTTTTATGCAATTAGCCATTTACTATCATTACTTATTTTTAGCTACATGTCATACTTTTCCACACTTGCTGAGTACGACATGTACTCAGTTTTGCTGTTCCCCCAATTAATTCAGCTACATTAGATATTTTGGAAGACAACATGGATCACTAGACGTGCGTACTACCGTTGATCGCCTGTGGAGTTGGAGTCGCTTACGCTAGATTATCTTTCGCTGCAATAGAATCAAGGTATTTATATTACTCGTGACATGGTTAAATTCTAATTATCATTTGTGATGTTGATGTGTATGTGTGAAGCAACATCCTGGGCACACATACACTGCACTTGGTTTATTTTCCAGAACCGGGTGTCATAAATTGGTATCAGAGCTGTGTCGACCGTAGGACGCAAGCCTAGGTAGAATGGACACCACAAAATATATAATAACTATTTTCTTAAAGCTATTTTACAAATTGCATCCTTGCTGTATTTTCTTTTGTCAATTCAGCCACCTTGTGACAATTCTTGCTCCAGTGTTTTCCTTGCAATTTCAGCCGGGTCTCAGTATGCTTGCTGCTATGTTTATACATTTTCTCTACTATTATTTTATTGAAAAAATATGTCTTTTACTGTTGCATTTAAAATATTTGCTTCTTGCTTGATGTCACAATTCTATCTTATTACTCTCATCTGACTGTTGCACACCCTCTATCTTCTCTATCCTTTGCTGCTGCAATTTTTAAATATTTTACTTCTCTTCTCTAATGTTTCTCATATCCAACACACTTCTTTTATGAAAAATTATAGATAACCACCCTAGCGCTTCTAAGGATCCAGAAGAAGTAGGAGCATTCCAAGAAGTACCAAAAGGAACACCTCAGGGAGAAGACTTTCGAGATGCACTTCATGTGGAGGAGCTTCGTATTTTAGAGCAACCATCCTTGCGTAAAGGGCAATTTCATCATCGCGTAGCAACGATAATATTGTGTCTCATAATTACGATTTAGGACTCCCTTTGAATAAATATGTAATAAACGCTTAGATTGTTAGTGCACGTGTTTAGGTTTGATGTGATGACTATATGATTGCTTGTTTGTATGTTTGTGTGTTTGGATGTGCATTGTGGAACACTTATATATATCCACATCCTCATCCAATAATGCATAATTTAGGATCATATACCTTGATGCATGCATATAGGATGGGATTCCTTCTATGTATCTATCTTGTTTGACCTCTACTTCAATGAAAGATGGTCACTACTAGATGAATCACTGTTCTGGATGAGGCCACATGGGAATATGAAGATGTCGTGAAGATAAAATTTTCTCATCTCTGTTTTAATCCGTCTGAACCTCGAGGATGGGGTTCCTTTTAAGGGGGTAGATTGTAAGATCCCAAAAAATTCAAAATTTGGCAAATACAAATGTAAAAGGGAATTTAAAATTTTTATTTCCGAATCTCTTCTTCAGCCCATCCGAATCTCGAGGGCGAGATTCATGTTAAGGGGGTAGAATTGTAACACCCTGATTTTCAAGTTTTGACAAATTGAAAACTTAAATGAGAATTTAGAGTTAATAATGGGAAGGAATTTTTTATAAAGAAAAATATAAAATATATTCATCTCATCTTGCATTTCGTATTCATCCTTAAGTATTAAAAATTAATCAAAATAAATAAGCTAAAAGTAATTTATTACCAAAATGAATATACTAACATATTTAATTGCCACAACGAATATGAAGAAAAGAAATATAAGAAATTAGAAACAAAAATAAAAAGAAAAAAACAAGGAAAGAAATAATAACTCATGAAAAAATAACAATAAGTAAATTAAAATAATAAAGAAAAGAAAATTTTAATATAAAAGAAAGAAACAATAGTTAATAAGAATAAAAAAGAAGGAAAGTATAAAAAATAATAAATAAATAAATAAAAGAAATAAATAGTAAACAAATAATAAACAAATAATAAAAAGAAAAAAAAAGAAAGAGTCAAGTGTTGGTCGAGGCATCCGCACAGCCAGCCATGGCAGGCGGCCAGGCGAGCCACCGGTTCGTAACAGTGCGTGGCTGCCGCTGGCGCGTGCGACGTGCCCGATCAGGAGGGACTCCTGTGCACCCACCAAGTCACCCCATCCGCCTATAAAAGCTATTGTACCCTTCCTCCTGTACGCCGTCATGTCGCATGACAAAAAAAAGGAGAAGTCTCTGGTTCTTCAGAGCTGCCGCCAAAGCAAAAAAAGAGGTCAAAGCCCTAGCCCTTGTAGCAAAAGGAGGGAACCGCGGTTTTCACCAAAAATCGCATCGTCACCGTTCTTCGCTACGTCATCGCCGTCTTCTTCATGTACGTCTTGCCTTCGTTCTCTTCGTCTATGTCAGGCCGCCGTCATCTTTATCAACAATACTCTAGATCCTGGAAACACATGTTGTGCCGCCGTTTCATGGCAGTCCGGACTAGATGCGCACACGGTAGGTATTATGGTCTAGATCTAGAAAATTATTGTGGTTCTAATACTTGAATTAAATCACGTGTGGACATATTTTAGTTTGAGCGATCATTAATCATCGCTAAATCATCTTAAAACACTTAGAATCTTACAAGTTAGATTAACTATACAAGATCAATCTGCTATTTTAGATTTGACCGAATTTTATATTTTAATGTTATTTAATCTGTTTTTCGGATTTCATAATAAGATTAAGCCTAGTTAATTCATAAAGTATCAAATTATCCAGAAAAATTCCTAAATATTTAGAATAAATTCTAGTAAGTTATTAATAATATTTTCAATGTATTTAATATTCTGAAAGAAATATTTTGTCTTTGAAATTAATTTAATTAATTCCAAACTTGCTCAAATAAATAGTAAATCATTATAGAAAATTATTAAAAAGCTATAGAAATTTATGTAACATTAATACAGACATATTTTCTACATGCATCCATATTTTGCATATTGATTAGTGTTTCCAATGTATTTATTGTCTATGTTGCTCGTGTATATGCTTTATTGCGAGTAGACGGGTTCGGTCAAGAGGTTATGATCAAGAAGCGATCCGAGGATCTTCTGTGCAAGACTTTGATTGAGCATCAAATTGCGGAATATTAAGGCAAGTGTCCTTGACCATATCGATCCTATGTTTTAAATGTTTTGTTTGCAAAATTGCATGCTTGTGTCAATTTGATGGGAAACCTATCAGTAGAAGTTTACTACTATTGATTGCCATCCTTTGTCGTTGGGTACATGATGAGTCGGGTATGTGTGTTTCTCTTTTGAGTCGCGTCACTTTACGGGGTTATGGGAAACAAAATAAACTTTCTTAACAACTCTAATCATGTGGATTAATGAAGATGGAATAATGATGAATCGTTTTAGTGATACGGAATTTGGGTGAGCTAAGCAAGCATGGTTTTTGGATTGGGTTGGATGATATGGTGGTTTGTTTGCCTTAGAGCTAAGGACCGGTTCATGCGAGAATATGTTAGGACAACAGTGCCACCACAAGGCTAAGTATGGGTGCAGTATAGTTGAATAATTAGGAGTGCTACTAGTATTGTATGGACCATTGGGTTGCGCAGGGAATGGGAGTCGATGAGGGCTACCCTGGGATCCGCATGGCACACGAGGGGGCCTGTGGGTGGGAGAATGGAGATTCAAGTCCGCTGTGAAATCTTAGTGGGCCCGTACATACTAGTAGTCCCTTTTAAAAGTCTATTTTCTGATATCTTGGCCACACATCTACGAAAGTGTGAGACGACATAATGGAGGTTCCTTAATCACTGAAAGGTGATGAAATCACGAACATGTAGGTAAAGTGGTACAACCTCTGCAGAGAGTTAAAAACTATCATGATAGTCGTGCTCCCGGTTAAGAGCATCTGGATGACCTACATGATTAGAATTGGATTTGGGTTTTGGGATGGTTCGGTATGGGATTGGTTATGTCATATAAGTATGGATGGTTATGAGAAGTTACAAAATTGGCATATGATTATGATATTAATTGTTGGATGATTATAGATGAGGTATGATGGTAAATTAGAATGTTGGACATGAATTATGATAATTACCTGGGGTATGATGGGATTTAAACTCACATAGACATTTTAGGCTGCTTTTACAAGTTTATGAAGTGTACTTTTATGCAATTAGCCATTTAATATTATTCCTTGTTTTTAGCTACATGTCATACTTTCCAACACTTGCTGAGTGCGACATGTACTCACTTTTCTATTCCTCCAATTAATTCATCTACATGAGATATGTTGGAAGACAACATGGAGCACTAGGTGTGCGTACTACCGTCGATTACCTGTGGAGTTGGAGTTGCCTACACTAGATTATTTTAGCTGCAATAGAATCAAGGTATTTATATTACTCGTGACATGGTTAAATTCTAATTATCATTTGTGATGTTGATGCGTATGTGTGAAGCAACATCCTGGGCACGCATACACTGCACTTGGTTTATTTTCCAAAACCGGGTGTCACAGGGGTGGACAATCTCCGAGCCGAGGAGGAGATTTCCCTTCTAGAAATCCACGTTTTTTATGGCTAGAAGTGGAAATCGCCTTTGGAGCTCACGGAGGAGGAGAGATAATGCAAAGGAGATTGTGAAAGGTGGAAGATTGTCTCCTGGCGGCGGATTAGGGTTAACCTGAAAAATGCCGGACTAGTCCGGTGGACACCAGACAAGTACAGTGTGTCGGACTAAGACCAGACTAGTTTGCGTCAACGGACTAGTCCGGTGCTGATGTCGGACAAGTCCGATGTTAGCAGGACAGAACTGAATTGAAACAACTAGATTTTGGTTGTTTGATCTAATAGTGATCTAAAGGACATTATTTCACAAATAATCTTGATGAACATGACCAGTAAGCAATCAACAATCATACAATGGCCATAATTCACCAAGATTCACTAATTTAAATAGTTTTCAAGAGAAAATTGAGATAGGGAACATATTTTTGCAAAAATGAGTAAACTTTAAAATTACACTCAGATATGCAATGTTTGAAGCCACATTTCTAGAGTCAAGTATATTTAGTTCGTTTCTTAGCTTGTGAATCCTCTTTTCATCTAGTGGCTTGGTGAAAATATTTGCAAGTTGTTTTCAGTCCTAACATGGGAGATTACTATGTCACCTTTTAATGAATGATCTCTTATAAAATGGTGACGAATATCTATGTGCTTAGTTCTTGAGTGCTCTATTGGGTTGTGTGTAGCACTCTCATTATCACATAGGAGTGGAATATGGTTCAGATCGTAACCATAGTCCCTTAGAGTTTGTCGCATCCAAAGTAGTTGTGCACAACAACTACCGGTTGCAATATACTCTGCTTTGGCTGTGGATAGAACAATGGAGTTTTGCTTTTTAGATGACCATGAAACTAGGGATATGCTAAGGAATTGACAAGTCCCTGATGTGCTCTTTCTATCCACTTTGCATCCTGCATAGTCGGCATCGTAATACTCTATCAAGTTAAACTTGGATCATTTGGGATACCAAAGGCCCAAGTTTGGTGTGTGCACAAGGTATCTTTGGATTCTTTTTACAGCTGTTAAATGACACTCTTTAGGTGCGGCTTGAAACCTTGCACACATATACACACTAAGCATAATATCTGGCCTAGATGCACATAAATAGAGTAATGAGTCAATCATAGACCGATATACCTTTTGATCAACATTTGGACCATCTTCGTTGAGATCAATATGTCCATTAGTTGCCATTGGTGTCTTGATGGGCTTGGCCTTATCCATATTGAACTTCCTGAGGATGCCCTGCGTGTACTTGGTTTGGCTTATGAATGTGCCCTCTATTAATTGCTTCACTTGGAATCCTAAGAAGATCTTAAATTCGCCCATCAGCGACATCTCAAACCTATTTGTCATAATCTTGCTAAACTCTTCACAAAATAACTTATTAGTAGAACCAAAGATGATATGATCAACATAGATTTGACATACAAATAGATGATCATCAAAGTGTTTTGTGAATAGAGTATAATCATCTTTTCCAATTTTAAAACCATTTTGAGTCAGAAAATCTCTAAGGCACTCGTACTAAGCTCGAGGAGCTTGTTTAAGGCCATAGAGAGCACTACGTAGTTTATAAACATGGTTGGGATACTCTTGATCTTCAAATCCTAGTGGCTGCTCCACGTACACTTCCTCCTTGATTGACCCGTTGAGGAAGGCACTTTTGACGTCCATTTGATACAACTTGAAATTATGGTGAGTAGCATATGCCTATAAAATACGAATGGACTCAAGTCTATCTACGGGAGTGAAAGTTTTGTCAAAGTCCAAACCTTCAACTTGTGAGTAACCTTTAGCCACAAGTCTTGCTTTATTTCTCATTACCACTCCATGTTCATCTTGTTTGTTCCGAAAGACCCATTTAGTTCCAACGATGTTCGCCTTTGGTATTTCCACTAGTTCCCATACTTCTATTGTCTTGAAATTCTTTAGCTCCTCTTGCATTGCAATCACCCAATCTGGATCCTTGAGTGATTCTTCTACCCTATATGGTTCCAGAAAAGAGACAAAAGAGTAATGTTCACAAAAATTTGCTATGCGAGATCTAGTAGTTACTCCCTTAGCAATATCTCCAATAATGTTGTTGACGAGATGATCTATTTGTACACTCGGATGTACTCTTGGGCGAGGGACTTGTGAAGTTGCTTATTCTTCGTCTTCATAATCAGTGTCTCCCCCTGGATCATTGCTTCCGTGGTTATGTTGATCTTCTTGAGCTTCCTGATCTTGATCTCGTGCATGAGCTCCCCCTTGAACATTGCTTCCCTGTTGAGGTTCATCTTGTGCACTTGAGTCTTGTGGTTGCTCTTGAGGTAGAATAGCACCAAGTGCCATCCTCATCAAAGCTTGACATGGAGCTTCTTCTTGATCAGCACACACTTATCAACTTGCTCCACTTGGGAGCCGTTAGTTTCATCGAACACTACGTCACATGCTACTTCAACAAAGCTAGAGACTTTGTTGAAGACGTGATAGGCGTAGGCGTTTGAATCATAACTGAGCAAAAACCCTTCATCGGATTTCAAAGCAAACTTCGAAGTCCCCAGTTTCTTGTTCAGAATAAAACATTTGCAACCAAATACTTTAAAATATGAAACATTTGGTTTGTTACCGGTGAGAAGCTCATATAGCATTTTCATCAAGAGTCGGTGAAGATACAACCTGTTTGTGGCGTGACAGGCGGTGTTCACCGCTTCAGCCCAAAACCGGTTTGATGTCTTGTATTCATCCATCATTGTCCTCTCCATCTCGATTAGTTTTTTGTTTTTCCTTTTGGGCACTCCGTTTTGTTGAGGGGAGTAGGGTGCCGAAAATTCGTGCTTTATTTCTTCTTCATCTAGGTACTCCTCAACTTGTGTATTCTTGAATTATGTCCCGTTGTCACTTCTGATGTTCTTACAGTTGAGGAGAATTCATTCTAAACTCTTTTCAGGAATTTCTTGAGTATTCTCTCAGTTTCTGATTTATCATATAAGAAAAATACCCAGGTGAATCTTGAAAAATCATCAACAATAACTAAACTGTATTTGTTACCGTCGATGCTTATATAAGCAATTGGACCAAAAAGGTCCATGTGAAGAAGTTCCAGTGGTCTTGTGGTAGTCATCACGTTCTTAGCGGGGTGCGGTGCTCCAACTTGTATTCCCGTTTGGCAAGCGCTGCACGACCTGTCTTTCTCAAACACAACATCCTTCAAACCTCGGATGTGACCACCTGGTAGAAGTTCATGCAAATTTCTCATCCCGACATGGGCTAGCCTCTATGCCACAGCCATCCCATGTTAGTTTTAGCAACCAAGCAAGTGTTGAGTTCAACTTTATCTTTGTTGAAGTCAACAAGATAAAGCTTTCCCTTCAACATTAACTTGAATGCAATTGAGCCATCACTTATTCTAAAAATGGTCACACCCTCATTAGTGAATAAACAGTTATAACCTTTGTCGCATAGCTGAGATATTTACAGAAGGTTATAATCTAAAGAATCTACATGTAAAACATTGAAAAGAGTATGTTGAGAAGAGATTTTAATATTACCGCTACCAAGGACCTTTCCTTGGCTGTTGTCTCCAAAGTATATCCCTTCACTTGGATCTGCATTGTGCTCATACTACACGAACATATTCCTCTCTCTAGTCATGTGATTGGTGCATCCACTGTCTAGCACCCATTTTGATCCACTGAAGGAGTAGGCCTGCAAAATAGAATCATTCCTTGGTTTTAGGTACCCAAGCTTGCTTGGATCCTCTCAGGTTAGTCACAAGTGTCTTGGGCACCCACACACAAGTTTTTGAGTTCTTGTGGCGTCACCCTGCATATTTAGAAAATACATTTCCAGATTTGTCTTTCATAAGTTGATAAGAATAATCAAAAGTACGAAATAGTATTTGCAAGTAAGATTCATGCAATTTTTCCTTAACAAAAGTAATTTTCTTCTTAGCATGAACATTCGTGGACATGTGTTTGTTCTTGTTAAACCCAAGACCATCTTTGACTTTAGGAGGTCTAGTTACCATATATGCACTACGTGCATATTTGATCTTCTCCTTGTCAAAGATGTCACTTTGGGAAGAATGCTCAGCATGAGAAATTGAAGAATCAGGTTTGACAACATTTTTCTTAGTGGAACATGTGCAAGTTGTAATAGTTGTCGGACTTACGCCTTTGGGAGGCGAGCTTTTGGAAGAGGAGGGGGAGTCACTTTGCTTGAGCGACTAAACTTGCACTTCAAGGATCTTGTTAACTTTTGACAATCAAGTTCATCCTTTATTGCAACGTGTGAGTCTTCTAGCTTTGAGTAAGTTTCCTTACTCAAGGCTAGCTCATGCTCAAGTGACTTGCTCTTCTCTCTTTCAAGTTCAACGAGTTTCTCAACCCCTTGATACCACTTCCTTTCACGGATGAGCATATCTTCTTGTCGGTTGACAAGCTCCTCCTTCTCAAAGATTTCATCCGACAACATTTTCATTTTCTTTAATGCACTTTTACTTAATCCCCTAAACATCTCCTCATTTTTACTAGAGCTTTCAAAATCATCAATTGAGGAATTTAGCGAGGGAGGAGTAAGTCGAACCTTTCTCTCGCCTTCCTTAGCCATAAGGCAAGTGTGATTGTGAGTCTCCCGTCCTCTCATGTTCCAGAAGGGTGTAGACCTCTTGGTGGGCTTCTTGATGACAATGGTGGCCATCTCCTCTTCTTCATCACAGGAGGACTCGTCGTTTGAGTCCAACTCCTTGCCAATATGTTCTTGATGAGCTTGCCTCTTTTTTCTGAAGATCTTATTTTCTTGAGGCTGTCCTTCTTCCTCTTATTCTCTTCGTAAGTGAAGTCAACCATGAAGTGACCGTACTTGCCACAGTTATAGCAGGTACGTCGAGCCTTGGATTTTCCTTTGTCTTTGCTCTTCCCTTCATTTGAGTTGCTGCCGTTTCTTCTCTTCATCATGCGCTTGAATTTCTTGATGAAGAGTACCATCTCTTCATCATCTAGGTTAGTGCTCACATCACTTGTATCTCCTTCGTCTTGAGCTTCATGAGTTTCTTTTGCTTTAGGCTTGAAAGTTGCTTTGAGAGCAACTTCCTTCTTTTTGAAAGAGGTGAGCTCAGCTAAGTCTTTGACGTATTGGGATTCCTTCTCCATCATCTCATGGTTTATGATTTTGACTAATAGTTCATCTGGAGACATTTTGTGGAACCCCAAGCTTTCTCGGATCAAGCATAAGGTAACATTTCTTGGCATGAAGGCTCTAATCATCCTTTTGACCACCTCATGGTTAGTCCACTTCTTGCTTCCATAGGCGCGGATCTTGTATATAAGCGCCTTTATCCAGTTGTACATGTCTTGAGGTGATTCTCCTTCTTCAATGGCAAATCTCCCCAACTCTCCTTCAAGCATCTCAATCTTGGGAATAGAAAGATAGTGAATTGAGACGATTGTAATTGTAAGGATATCGGGAGTAGTCTTAATGACCACTCCCCGTTGTCTTCTTGTCTTCTTTTCCCTTTTGTCTTAGAAGTTTCTTCTTTAGAAGTGCCTTGAGTTGACGCACTTTTTCATCATCATGTGGATTTTCCCTCAGTACATCGAAGGCTTTTATATCCTGCTCTTCTTTGGTGTTTAGCACCTTAGGGATCTCATTGTTCTTCCCTGAGGCCATTGATCTCTCCGAGCGGTAAGTCTCGTCGATGGAGAACCTGCTCTGATACCAATTGAATGTGGCCTAGAGGGGGGTGCATAGGCTATGAAAATTTCCTGCACACATCAAAAGTTAAATTCTTGATAGACCGGACTTGTCCGATTGGATGTGCGGACTAGTCCGGTGTGCTAAATGTGTGTCGGTTTGACTAAGTGTTGATTCATGATTTAAACTTTATAGCAGTGGAAATGTGAACAACTGGTAAGATCACTTGAATTGACAATGAATGTTGTGAAGTTACACGTGAGAGACAATTTTCAGTTCAAGTTATAATATTGATCAACTATGTGCCCTAATCAATGAATATGCAAAAACAAAGAAGCACGCGAGACCCGATTTTTACCGAGGTTTGATCTCACCAAAGAGATATACTCCTCGTTGAGGAAGCCCACACAGAGTCGGGTCTCTTCAAACCCTTTCTCTCGTCAAGTCACCACACAAGGCCGACTTGATTCCACTATCACGGGTAATCACCGAGTTTATGGGGCAACCTCACACGTTGAGGGCTCCCACAATAATTACAATGAAAAGATGATCAAATACACTCGAAAAGATTATAATGAAAAGCATGAGTGTGAAGAGATCAAGCCCCAAGAGCTCAATGACGTGTCGACAACGATCTCCCAATCCCAAATCTGAATACTCAATTAATTTTTACCTTTGAAAACTTTAGATGTGTGGGGAGATGTGTTTTTTAGCTCTTAGGACAGGTGGCGGTGCTAGGGTTTGAGTTGTGAACAGTAGAATGCATGAAATCTGTTTGTGGGGTCGTGGATATCCAATTTATAGTGTTTCCAAAACTATTACCATTAGAGATCCCGATGATCGGACTAGTCCGCCCTGAGGAGTGCTGTGTAAAAGTCGGCGTGAAATGTGCAGCACACTAGAAACCCAAATTGTGTGAGGTATACCGGACTAGTCTGATAGGAGTCCGGACTTGTTCGGTGCCAAGTGAAATTGAACCCCAGAGAGTTGAATGGACTAGTTCAATCCAGGAACAGACTTGTCCGGTGCGATGTGTTATTGAACATCAGAGAGTTCAATGGACTAGTCCGGTCCTATGGACAAACTTGTCCAGAGTGTAGTGAAAAGGGTTTACAGAGACTTGAATGTACTAGTCTGGTCCAACATCGGACTAGTCCGGTGCACTGTTAAAAGTGGTTCCAGAAAGTTTATCGAACTAGTCCAGTGCACCGTATATTTGAACAATAGAGAGTTGAATGGACTAGTTCGGTCCATGAACAGACTAGTCCCGTGCTCAGTGAATTTTTAGGCGTTTTTAAGCCCTTACCCCTACGCTAAGAATTGAGCTCTTGGGATGTGTCTTTCACACACATTCTATACATTTAAATCTACTTTGTGCTTCAGTTGTCAGTTGGGCTTTTCTCTTTTGTACACCACTTTTGTCGAAGTGTTAGGATGACACTTCCCCCGGTAGTACTAAGTTGTAGCCCGCGGAGGTTCTTGTATAGGTTTGGGTGCACGGAGATCTCAAACAAGAAGGTGACACAGGTGATTTACGTGGTTCGGGCCGCCTGAGCGTAATACCCTACTCCACGGAGTGTGTGTTGTTGTATTGAAGATTCGTTGATGCTTGTGTGCGTATGAGCTTAGATGTCTATGTACTGTGCGGTGCAGTCCTTTTATAGTCTAAGGACTGACCGTTACAACACTTGCGTGACCTGACATGTGGCCCTGGCTATTCAATAGCCTGTTACACGGTCTACGAGTATTATGTGTGATTAATAGAGTGATAACGTGTCTTAATGGCAGCGTTACCCCTATTAACAACTATTGATCGTGTGTCATTAATATAGCATCAATGACACATAATCAGGTCTTGTAACTATCACTTTAACTATCCCTTGAATGTCCGTGCTGTTGGAGATCCACCAATATCCCTGTTGGTGTGAGGTCCGGGGGATCCACACATGGCAGCTTCAGAGCTTCCCCTCGTATGGAGATAGGTCCGTTGCTGCTCTACATGTGGCAGCACCAGAGTTCCCCTCTACTGGGGGTTAGGTCTGGGGTCATTATCCATGTGTCAACCGCGGAGCTTCCCTATGTTGGGAGTTCAGCTCCGGTCTTACATTACACGTGGCAATCCCAGAGCTACCCACATGAGGGAGGCGGGTCCAGTGCCGTGTAACATGTGGGGCCTGAGGAATCCTTCGACTCTGACGGGTGGAACTCTCTTGCACTTCTTGCAGTATCATAGGGTACCCGGTACGCAGGGTAACGATAATGGCCCCCGAGCCCACCTCTGGAAGAAACCCTTTGGGTTAAGTTATTCTACCAGAGTGCGTCCATCCTTGATTCTCTCACTGCAATTTCAAAGGACTTCTGATGTATTGTTGAGGTGATGGTTCGGGGTTAAACCATCGCCGCGTGGCTTACTTTGAATGCGAAAGATGAGATATTTGAGTGCGGATCTCACACAATTGAAGGTCGCCCGTTCCCAATACGAAAACTGTATCGGTTCTGAGTGCCTTGTCAGACTGCCGCCCTCGTGCTTCCCGCCACCCTTCATGACAACGGTTCACCTGGGGTAATAACCTCAGCTTCTTCGTCGGGGTGACCTTGAGCCCATTCGTCATTGACGGGGTAGGTTCTTTGTAGTATGGACTTGCTCTCATATGGTTTCCATCCAAGCATCATGGAGGCTTACTTGAGAAGGAAAGTTCACACTGTTTGGGGACTCTTTATGCTTTCGATCAAACTCGCACTTAGAGCCTCCCAAACTTTGCCTTGCTTTCTCATCTTTTGCTCCACTTTGCTGCGATGGAGTTGGGTCTTTCCAAAAGCCGCATCCAGAGCGACGACAATTTGATGAAGGTCTGGACCTACATGGGATGGTCCAGCAACTCCTTCAACCACTTGGTGTGTCCGGCAATCTCCCCTTCAAGAATAAGTGTCGTGGCGAGATGGTGTACTTCTCGGCGTATGCCATGGTGGGGCTGATCCCACCTTTCTCGAGCTTCATCTTGATGCTGTTGGACTTCTACGGCCTCCAACTGCATCACCTCGGCCCAGACTCCCTTTTGCTCGTGGCAACTTTCGTCCACTTCTGTGAGATGTGGGTGGGCGTGCCTCCCTGCATCAACTTGTTTCGAACCTTCTTCACAGGCCATTCCACCGAGAAGGGGACAAAGTTGCTTGGCTTTTACTACTTTGTGAAGCGCAAGAACTGGCCCTTCAAGTACTTGAAATCATTCCCCTCTGGCAAATGGGACGACTGGAAGAAGGATTGGATCGTCATTGCAGTGGAGGAGCACGACAGAATGGAGCTGCCACAAGGACTCCCCAACATTGACACCGATGCCTGGAATGTAGTTCTGAAGCTGTCGGATGCATTTAACCCTGTCCTGACCAGGATTCGATAACGTGTGGAGGGTCGAGTGACCCCCCAGATGGTCTTCGAAAATTTCTTCATGAACAGGCGGGCTCCACTGAGGAGGAGGGAGAAGCTTGCCTGGGCTTTCAACAGTGTAATGGATGATGACTAGATTGAAACCGGTTTGAAATCCAACTTGGATGACGAAGCTTTGGAGCTTCATCTCAAAGAATTTCGGCACGGGTCTATCGCCGATGATGCCTTAGCTCCGCCGGCTGCTTTCCTGCCTCTAAACATGATTCCAGAGATCGGTAGGGAGCTCTGGAGGAAGATGCCGGCACTAGATGACCTTGGTGAGGTGGACAAGCATAGGGTCTCCAGAGTTGTAATCCCCAGAGCTTCCGAAGGAGTGTCTGCCCCCACTCTAAGCCAGAGGGTTGAAGATATAGGTAAGGGCAAGGGAAAGGAGCCAGCCAAATCTTCCAGTCAGAAGAGAAAGCTGAAGCATGCTGATGGGAGCTCCATCAGATCTGCTCCGGCAACAACTACCCCTTCTCCTCGGTGAGGGAGGTCTTCCACGGTGACACCTCCTCAGGCACAGTCGTCTTCAAGAGGCGCTAGCTCCGGAGAGTCAACTCAGGTCCCGGTGCCAGCGAGGGGCTCCAGGTCCGGAGGTTATTCCCGACCGAAGGAAGTTCCTGCCGAGAAGACTCAAGCCGCTGTGGATGGCCCCCAGAAAATGTCCAAAGTTGCTGTCTCACCAAACTTGGTGGGCTTTGACTCCGGGCCTCAGAAGAAGAGGTTTTGCGGTGACTGGGGCGGTAGCATTCCTAGGTAAGCATTGCGGACTTGTCTTAAAATGCTAACCTTGTTTTATGTTTTTAATCTTCTCGTCCCTTTATTTCCAGGGTGTTGAGAAAGGAGTCCGAGACTTCGGCATCTGTTGCAGCGACTGAGGTTGTGCATGTTGAAGCTTCGGCTTCGACCATTGAGCCTCCTCCTCAAGTGGTGGCAGAAGACACAACAACTCTGGCACTAACTGTCGTGGACTTGGATCCACAAGAAATGCTAGAAGCTCCTATGGTAGCGCCGGACCATGGAGGAGAAGTTGTTGAAGATGCACCACCAGCAACAGCGCTAGAGGTTGAGACTCTGGTGCAGGAGTCGGAGGTGTCAGTAGCTCCGGCATTTGAGCCAGAGGTAACTGAGACTCTGGTCCATGCGCCAGGGGTTGTTGCGGGTCCGGTGCCGCCAGAAGCTCTGGCCTTTGAGCCCGAAGTTGTTGAAGCCCTGCCCGTTGAGTCGGAAATGGTCGAAGCTCCGACCACTGAGCCAGAGATAGTTGAAGCTACGACCCTTGAGCTAGAAATAGTTGAGGGTCCAGTTGCCGAGCCAGAGATGCTTGAAGTTATGGCGACTGAACCGGAAGTGGTCGGTGTACCGGCGCATGAGCCGGTGGTTGAAGTGGCTTCGAGTGCAGCTCCAACAATTTCCCCAGAGGTAATTGCTCCGGAGGTGTCCATGCCGAGGCCAGAACGGCATGAAGAGGCGGTGGCAGACTCTCTACCCACAGAGCCAGTAGTTGAAGCCCCAGAAGCAGGACCTTCGGCTTTAGCTCCAGAGGTAGAAGTTCCCGCGGTGGGATCTTCCTCAACGGCTGCTGAGAAGCTCCAAGTGGGTGGCCCTAGTGCCGTAGAAGCTCAGGGAACCATGCTGGTAGAGTGGGACCCTATTTTTGTTATGGAGAACTCTTTGGAACCAACAGAGATGATCCCGGCAGGTCCGGAGCCCATCCCCTTGGCTTTGTCCATAGACAATGCCTTCTCGAGCCTTCAACAAGTTCAGCTCGCGTTCGATCATGAGAGTAAGGTCCTTGAAGAGGAGCGCCACACCTTGAGGCATTGGCGCAACAAGCTCCATTTTGATACCAAGCTTGCTCAGACGAGGCTTGCTAACCAGAAGGAGTGGGTCAAGAGGGAAATGACCCGGATGGAATACTGGGGCAAACTGCTGGAGGAGAAAGAGGCCGCCATCAGGGCTCTCGATACTAATTCTTGGGTGATCCTCGAGCAAGCAAAGGAAAGAAGTGATGCTGCCGACGAGCGTCATGACAACCTCAATGAATTAAATGAGGTTCTCCTGAAGAGTCGAGCTGACCTTGAGGTGAGGGAAGAAAAGCTCCTGGAACAGCAGGAGGATGTTTTAAAAAGAGAGGTGGAGCTTGCCCAGAAGTTGGCTCTGGGAGAGCAAAATTTGGTGGATCGCTCTAAGAATTTTGAGCTATTGATTAAGGAGGAGGAGAACAAGTACTGAAAACTGGGGAAGGGCTCTCAAAAAGAGAAGTTGATGTTGCCACCAGAGAAGTGAAGGTAAGAGGCAGGGAGAAGGACCTGGCCGAACGGCGGAACTGTATCCACCTCCGGGAGACAGAGCTAGTTGATTGCGAAAAGAAAATTGATGAGAATATGCAGCAACATGCCAAAGTGGTTGAGCGCCTCGCTCGAGAAGGTTCAGAGCTTGCGGCCGCCCAGAGGTCACTAGATGAGTTGCGGAGTTTGAGGGAGACTGAATCCATTCAAGTGTGGGACTTCTTGGGGCGAGCCAATGACGCGTTGACATAACTAGGCTTCAATCCTGTACGTCCAGACAATCCAGTGCTGGACTTTTACCGAGCACTGGTGGCCCTCAATGCTTCTGGCGGCAAACTTGATGCGATAGGTGACGTCATTGTGGACCAGCTGGAGACAGAGGGGAAATCTTTGGCTACAAACGCCGTAGAATATGTGCTGACGTGTTACGTGAGCCAAGATTCCCAATTCTCCCTAGATCTGGTGCTCAAAGGTCCCGTTGCTGAAGTGGAGAGCGCCGCCATGGCCAACGTTCAAGAAGTTGCCAAGAAGGTCGCCTCATTCTTCCGTAAGACTGAGATCCTCTAGTAGTTAGGTCTTTTCCTTTTGCCTTTTGCTGTATCCTTGTTTTTGTAATCCAGTACTTGAATGAATGAAATCCACTATTTCTGCCATGAATTTCACTTTATCTGTCTTCAATATACTGTACTTTGTCTTGTTGGCCCCTTGGTATATGTGCACAATTCGATTGTGAACATGTACCAATAGGTTTTGACAGTATGTTGATGATTTGAACGCTTCGAACTTATAGATTTTAGGTCTGAAGTATTTATCTCTGAGACCTTTTACCACGTAGATGGCAGGCCCCCTGGGATTGTCGGAGCTTGATAGCTCCGACGGCACCTACCATCAACACAATAACGCGTCAACAGTGGGCCCCCTGGGAGTTATCGGAGCTTGATAGGTCCAGTAGTGCCCAATGTTAACGCGCAAATTGTCGACGGCGGCCCCCCTGAGGTTGTTGGAGCTTTGTAGCTCCAACGGCACCTTCCGTCAATATATAAAATGTCGACGGTGGGCCCCCTTGGAGGTTGTCGGAGCTTAGTAGCTCCGGCGTTGTCCACCATCGCTATGAGTTTTTTGTTTTTCCTGCACATTAGAGACAAGAAAAGAGTAAAATTCGTCCTCTTGTCTATAAATTGTTTGTGACTTATCGTTCTTATTTGAGTTTTAGATCCGAAGAAACTTGATATGATAACAAGCATATTGATGTAATCTTTTTAGATCCACATGCTTTTTTAGTACTTACCCTACTAGGGCCTACCAAGATGTAGGTAGAGTGGCGTACTTAGGGTGCAGGACCAGGCTAAGTCGATAGCACACTCCGGACCTATGTTGGCTTGGCGTTGAGGCAAGTAGACTATGCAAGAATGTTAAGATCCAAGAGACCATAAATATAACATGTGACGCATATGAATAACTTGGACTAAAACTTAAAAAGAATTGCACAACTTTAATATAGACAAGGAGGATAAAAATACTAATTTGAAATACCGAGCCTTGTACAAAAATAAATGCACGTGGAGTCTGTTTTCACATAACCATGTCCTTCATTATAGGTCCGAATTACAGGGATACAAGGACACACTTAGGGTGCAGGACCATGCTAAGTGCGTTATACATCTTGTACTATCCCAGGGCAGGTAGTTACACTTTTAGTGATGTGACTGTATCAAGTGTTACTTGAACTTCCCGGACCCTCCCGGAGGGGTCCGGATGCTCTCACGGAGGACCTACCCGATTTTGTATATTGACTCTATGACATACATTGTGTGTAATTACAGACTCACCTCCATGATTCTAAGTATAAAGAGGTGCTCGATGTTCCAAGGATTGGGAAGCGGAGTCCCATCCTCAGTTGCCAAGCGAACGCATCTGGGGCGGGATACTTTGATCACTCGGAAAGGACCTTCCCAACTGGGGGAAAGTTTATTCAATCCTTCGCGATTTAGTATTTTCCACAGCACCAGATCGCTTTCCTCGAGCCGTCGGTTGCACACATGCCTTTGATGATAGCGCCAGAGTGCTTGGCGATAGCGTGCATTCCAAACAGCTGCTTGGCACCTTCCCTTGCCGACGAGGTCAAGGTCTTCACACTGGAGCTGGTCTTGCGTGGCTTCGTCGAAGGTCCGAACCCGGAGCGACCCCATGGTGATCTCCGGGGGAAGGATTGCTTCAGCTCCGTACACTAGGAAGAAGGGTGTTTCCCCAGTTGACCGGTTAGGTGTTGTCCTGTTTGCCCACAGTGTGGACGGAAGCTCTTCAATCCAGTTGGCTCCATGCTTTTTTAAGCGTTCATATGTACGCATCTTGAGTCTATTTAGGATTTCTGCATTTACTCTCTCGGCTTGGCCATTGCTTGCTGGGTGAGCTATTGATGTGTAGCTGACTTGAATGTCGCGGTCTTCGCAATATTCTTGGAATGCAACACATGTAAATTGGGTTCCATTGTGAGTTATGACTTTGTTCGGAACTCCAAACCTGCATATTATGGACTTCAAGAACATGATTGCTTATTGCTTGTTGATTGTCACAACTGGAGCAGCTTCCGACCATTTGGTGAACTTGTCAATGGCGACGTACATGAACCTGTAACCTCCGACGGCTTTTGGGAATGGTCCTAAGATGTCCATACCCCACACAGCAAATGGCCATGTAGGAGGTATCATTTGCAGTGATTGAGCCAGAGTATGAATTTGTTTTGCGTGGAACTGACACAATTCACATTTTTCACCAACTCCACTGCATCCTGGAGTGCAGTAGGCCAGTAGAAGTCGTGCTGAAAGACTTTACCGACCAATGTGCGGGAAGATGCATGGTTCCAACACTCGCATCCATGGATTTCCAGGAGGAGCTTGCAGCCTTCTTCCCTTGCAATGCATCACATTAGGACGCAGTTGGCACTGCGCCCATAGAGATCCCCTTCTACCAGCGTGTATCTTTTAGCCAACCTCACGATTCGGTGAGTGGATACACTGGCTTCAGGAAGGATATAATCTTTCAAGTAGCTCCGAATCTCCGAGATCCATGCATCGGAGCTAACGTGAGCTTCTGAGTCTTGCGTGCTGGGCTGCTCGGAGATTCCGACAACACCTACGACCCTTGGTGGTCGCCATGGTAGCAGGGCCACTGGGACTGCCAGCTTCGAGGAGCTGGTATCGGCCCCTTCGCCCAGTTTGTCATGCTGAGCTGTTTGTCTTGATAACCCCCGAACGAAGATTCCGTCAGGAGCCAGAGCTCCGGTTGAGGCCTTCATCGAGAGTTCGTCGGCTTCAGCATTGTGTAAACACTGGACATGGCAGAGATCCAGGACTTTGAAGTCCTTCTAGAGCCTCTGGACTTCAAGGATATACGCGACCAGCTGGGGCTTGTTGCAGCAGCATTCACCATTGACTTGTTTTATGATGAGGTGTGAATCACCCTTCACCAACTGCTGTTTGACACCATACGATAGTGCCACCTTGAGCACGTAGATGAGAGCTTCATACTCCGCCATGTTGTTGGTTGCCTTGAAGTCAAGGTGAACCATGTATTTGACCTTCTCCCCGGTTGGAGCGAGGAGATGGATTCCAGCTCCGGCCCCCTGATTCTGCACAAAGCCATCAAAGTAGTCCAGTGAGGCTCGGTGAAGATCGGAACCCTGGGTTCTGACTTCTACTCACTAGGGCCCCAAGGATTTGATGGAGATGGAGTCCACTCCGCCACCAAGTCAGCCAAAGCCTGGCTCTTGATTGCTTGTCTCAGCAAGAATTTGAGATCGAATTCTGCCAGCTCCACTGCCCACTTGGCGATGTTCCCAGTAGAATTAGGTTTATGCAATATAGCACGCAGTGCATAAGAAGTTACCACTAAAATCGTGTGGGCCTAGAAGTAGTGACGAGGCTTCCTGGAGCGACAAGAACTACGTAGAGCAGCTTATGCACCTCAAGGTATCGAGTCTTGGTGTCATGTAATACTTCACTAATGAAGTATATTGGGCGTTGGACGGTCCGGACCCTATCGGAAGGGTTCGAAACTTCTCCTCCATCAACATGGACCCTCCCGGAGGCGTCCGAACCTTCTTGTTCATCTTCCTGGACCTTCCCAGAGGGGTCCAGAACTTCTTCTTGTTCAATCCTGACCCTCCCGGAAAGGTTCGGATCTTCTTGATCAACCGTGTGAACTCCCTCAGATGAGAGAGGTTCATCCTCTGACGTTTTGCCTTGAAGATCCGTGCCTGGGGGATGGGACCCAGAGTTGCCTTCAGGTAGCTCTAGACCCTCCCTGAGGGGTCTGGGCTCCTGAACTGGATGTGGCTCCAGTCTTTCCGCGACCAAGAACATGCTGACAACTTCTAAAGTTGCAGAAATATAAAGCAATAAAGGCTCACCAGGGTTCGGAGCTACCAAGATAGGTAGTGTGGTGAGGAGTTGTTTGAGCTCTTGAAACACCTTTTCCGCTTCTTCGGACCAATGGAATGGCCTGAACTTCCTCAATAGCTCGAAGAAGGGGAGTGCTCGCTCTACCAGTCTTGAAATAAACCGACTGAGCACAGCTAGACATCCAGTTAGCTTTTGGACGTCCTTGATGCTGGTTGGAGGCCGCATATCTTCTATGGCCTTGATCTTCGCCGGATTTGCCTCAATTCCTCGGTGAGTCACCAAGAAACCGAGGAATTTCCCGAAGCTAACCCCAAAAACACACTTGTCCTAGTTCAGCTTGGTGCGCGTGGTACACAACTTGTCGAAGACGGCTTGCAAGTTGTCAAGGAGTAACTCCTCGTTCTTGATCTTTACAACGATGTCATCGACGTACACCTCCACCAAGTCTCTAATGAGTTCTCCAAAAGTTTTGTACATTGATCGCACAAATGTTGAAGCAACATTTTTAAGACCAAAGGGCATGGCAGTATAACAATACAATCCATCTTCTGTTATGAAGGTTGTATGCTCTTCATCTTCCCTAGACATTTGGATTTGGTGGTATCCAGAGTATGCATCTAGGAAACACAATAGCTCACACCCGGAGGTGGAGTCCACTATTTGATCTATCCTAGGTAGTGGAAATGAATCTTTTGGACATGCCTTATTTAGTGTAGTGTAGTCGATACACATCCAAAGCTTCCCGCCAGCCTTGGGTACTCTGACTGGGTTTGCCAGCCATTTTGGATGAAAAACCTCCCGGATGAAACCAGCTTCAAGTAACTTCTTGATTTCCTGTCATATGAAGTATTGCCACTCAACTAATTGTTTTTGAAGCTTCTGGTGTATGGGTCGTGTGTCGAGATAAATCTTCACATTGTGCTCAGTCACCTCCCTAGGCATACCAGGCATTTGTGACGTTTGCCAGGCAAACACGTCAGCATTCGCCTGGGGAAAAGTGATGAGCGCGAGTTCCTATTTGTTGTTCTGGCCACCAGATATACGGGTGGTCTGAGCAGCATTAGAACCGATTTGGATGACTTTGACGGGAATGTCGGTGTTGCCGCTTGGTTGCACACGTGGTGCAGAAGTTGAACCTCGATCATGAGTGCTCGGAGGTAGAGAAGCTTGCTCTTTGCCGGATGCCTCCTCCTGCGCTGTTGCAAGCGTGTGAAGTTCTTCCAGCGCAGTGACTCCTGCAGTACGATCCTTGCAGATGCGGAGAACGCCGGAGGGTGTTGGAATTTTCAACACCAGGTAGCCATAGTGAGCTGTGGTCATGAACGTGTACAAGGCAGGCCAGCTGAGAATGGTGTTGAATGGTAAGTTGATTTGCGTGACGCCGAAGACCAGCTTCTCGATCCTATACTTCTCCCGAGTTCCAAAGGTCACCGGGAGTGTAATGGATCCAAGAGGGCTGATGGACCTCGGACCTACCCCAGAGAAAGGTCGTGAGGGATGAAGGTCCGATGCTCAGAGCTAGAGCTTGATGAAGGCTTCGTAGCTTAAAAGGTTTAGCCCGACTCCTCCGTCCACCAAAACATGGTAGAGTTGGACATTATTGATGGTAGGTGATACCATCAACGGCAATTGGCCAGCTCCGATCATGTTCCGGGGGCAGACTGTAGTATCGAAGGTGATGGGAGCGCCATCCATTTCCGGTGAGGTTCCGCCTTGGCGGTCGGAGCTGCAACGGCCATATCCCGCCGCATTGTCTTGAGACACGGCGAGAAGTGATGTCTCAGGAACCACCATAAATGGTGTTCAAGGTTTTTTGATGCTCGTTGTCAAAGATGTCGGAATCATCATCTACTATGTTGTAGACAGCCTTCAAGACCCTCTTGGGATCCTGAAAGCCTAGCTCTGGCTTAGCTGGAGCTTCGTCAACTTTCTGTTTTCCTTCCCGTTGACGGTAAGGAGCTTCTTCTCGGTACTTGTTATAGCGCTCGACAAGGTTCTGAACCTTCCGGCATTCCTCCAGAATGTGCTTGTATGTCTTGTGGATCGGACACCACATTTTGGAGATGCTGCCGTCCTTTGATGAAGGTCGAGGTCGTTTTTCGGTGCGTGGCCCCCAGCCACCCGGAGCTGTAGAAGCCGCAGCAGCAGGTGCACCAGCCGACGACTTCTTCTTGCCGTTGGACTTCTTCTTCTTTTTGCCACCAACGGGGGTAGCGGCTTCAGCTTTAGAAGGTTTTCTGTTAACCTCCAGATCTGGCTTTGAGTGCATTTCCCGGCCCTCTGCGGCCCGAGCGCACTTGTCAGCCAGGCTGAACAACTCCGTAGCACTGGTGACTTCCTTTGTCGCCAGCTTTCCAGCATTTCCTTGTCTCAGACGCCCTGTCTGAATGCAACAATAATAGAAGCGTTCAAGATGGAGGGAATGGTATTGTGTACCTAAGAAAACCGCTGGATAAAGGATCACAACAATTCCCCCATTGTTTGCTTCATAGCAAACAAGTCCAGCTCAGTGCCAGGCCGAGTGTAAGAACTCCCGAAGTTGGCAGTGAACTGTTGGCATAGTTCTGCCCAACTATTGATGGAGTCGGGTGGAAGACTCATGAACGAGGACCTAGCGGTCCCAATCAGAGCCACCGGGAAGTAGTTGGCCATCACGGCCTCATTGCCTCCTGCTGCAAGTATAGCAGTGGAGTAGATCTGAAGGAATTCGACGGAGTTAACAGTCCCGTCAAATTTCTCCGGCAAGTGAGGCTGGAACTTCTGTGGCCAACGGACCATGCGTAAGTGCATGGCCAAGGTAGGACAACCTCCCCCTACTCCCACTGGAGCAGGGTTGTCCCGAGCTTCTCGCCTCTCGCAAGCATGCTCAATATGGATGCGGTCATCCTGCTTTCGGTAGCGGCGGTCAAGCTCTGACCGCAAATCGTGTGTTGATAGCCTCGACATGGTGTGGGTGCGACACGCCCTAGAAGGCAGTGACGTCACCTATTGAGATACAGCACGCCTTCGGTGCTGTGACACGTGAGGACCAAGTCTATCATACAAGGTCCTACATTGAGCTGGTGCCTGCCCCGAAAGAGGAGGACCTTGGTTGCTAATGGCATCGGCTGCGGCTGCAACCAAATGCTGCACATCAGCGCGCCACTGCTCCATCGCACCCTGAGGTGCTCCGAGCGCTGGTGGGCACTCCAATAGAGTTCATGCAACAATTAGTGCGTTCTTAGAGTTGGTGTTAACCGATGCTGTGACCGACACAAGTACCCTATCCTGTTGTCCAGCATTGTTTGCCGGAGCAGATGGTGGTGGTGGTGGTGCGATGCTTGCTGGGACAACAGCGCCCGCTGGTTACTGCATGTTGGAAGGATTCCCTCCAGCAGGTTGCACAGCGTTGTTGCCGTTGGATGATCCTTCGGCAGAGTTCACCATCTTGTGATCTCAGGCACCCCTACCTGGCACGACAAATGTCGAAGTGTTAGGACGACACTTCCCCTGGTACTACTAAATTGTAGCACACGGAGGTTCTTGTATAGGTTTGGGCGCGTAGAGATCTCAAACAAGAAGGTGACACAGGTGATTTACGTGGTTCGGGCCACCTGAGCGTAATACCCTACTCCATGGAGTGTGTGTTGTTGTATTGAGGATTCGCTTATGCTTGTGTGCGCATGAGCTTAGATGTCCATGTATCGTGTGGCTGTTGACGACTCCTAAGATATACTAACAAATCATCCCTGGCAACGATGCCAAAAATGCTTGTTGGTATTTCTTAACACCACATATCATCTCCGGTAAAGAGATGAGATCCGCAAGCGCACGGAAGATACCGTTGCATTTCACCCATGATTATTCCCAAGGGTATCGTATTTATCTCAAAGGAAGGCAATGGAGTAAAGTATATACTACTATTATAGTCAAGCTATGGGATACTAATCCATTATTCGGACAGGGGTAAGTTGATAATAGGGGTAGTGTGACACACACCTAGGCAATCTATTCTAATGGGTCCTAGAGGGAGATTGGATTGAGAGTTAGAGAGTTGCTCCTACAATGCTCCTAATACATATACATAGCCTAAGGTAGATACTAATGATCATGTCAATGATGAATTCCTATGCAATGCTATTCAACACATCGGGCATGGGCTTACCCCTAGCAATACTAGGGTGACTCCCGCCAAGAGCCTGTGGCATAGCCGAACGTGGAGGATTACAAAGGATAGATAGGGTTGTCACCATCTACTGCCTACCTCTTCAATCCGTGGGTCTACGAGACATCCAATGCTACTTAAATACCCTAGCACCATGCTAGCATACTAAGCAAATACCTTAGGAGTCATGGCACAAGCCATCCTAAGGCAATGACTAACCTAAACATTATTGAGCCAATGTTGAAGCATAGCATAAGTCATTCATATTAACATAATCATATCATAACTACATAGACTATAGTGGGGGTCTATAGTGTTTATGACAATAAGATGTGAACATGAGAGTGAAATCATAAAGACTATACCTTCCACATACATGGACTCCACAATCAAACAAGAGACGCTTTGTCCAAGTATACGTATAAAAGAAGACTAAAGATAATATCTTTATTGAGCACAAAGTCACAAATACAAGAAGGAATACATAAGACATACCTTTCCCAATGTTGAATTGGGAAGAGAGACTCCTTCTACTCCTTTCCCAATTTGGACATGGGACTAGAGGCTCTCCTCGCTACATCCTAACTCCTCTAAGGACTATGGAAGATAGTGTATACAATAGAATAATGCCCAAGTGGTGTGTGTTGAAGTGAGGGGTAGGGGGTCCTATTTATACTAGTGTTGAGGTCGGTTCCCGCCACCAAAAGCGTGTGAATCAGTCACCATTGACTCGAGGGAGCCAGGAGGAGCCAACACGTGGAGGCTGACCGAGTTTGGTGCAAAGACCAGGTCGACCGACCCCCTGGTTTGGCCGACCTGGTCATTGCACCATTTCTCATGTGCTTTCTCTAGGTGGCTACCAGGTGGGTCCCATTGATGTATATGGGTGATACACCGTCCGATCTCCTTGGATACTTCTGTTTGTGGGCCATTTGATCCATGGGATGCCACGTGTCGTCACCTGGTTGGCTGGGATGATATTTTATAGGATTGGTCCCTCTTCATTTCCTCATTTCCTGCATAAAATGCTGCATACACATATTTCTCCAAGTACAAGTGGAATTGGGTTAGATAGAAAGGTGATGTGTGCAAGAAATGACAAATCCTTCACATAATTGAGTTAAATTGACGGATGAAATTGGTATATAACAGCCGTCATCAAACTTCCCCAAGCTTATCCTTTGCTTGTCCCGAGCAAAGTCAAGACTTTAGGTTGATGATCAGGAGTTGCTACAATGTCTTATTTTCAAAAGTATCTAATGCACAACAAGATACTCTACCTAGTATTGCAGAAATTGGCTATGATACCCTACCTTTCTTAAGTTATCATGGGGCTTACGCTTTTTCATATTCTTGAGTAGTTGAAAAGTAGAATAGCAAATGGAGCAAACATAGCCTAGAAATCAAGTTCCACTTAAACCCTGGAGAATTCAATTTAGATATTAAGTACCTCAATTTGATTCTCTCAATCACTCCTTTGTGGATAGTGGAAATATTTCCTCACCAAAGCATTGTGCCTCTACTATTCCTACTCATTTAATATGGCTTGTATGTGGATCTTGGTAAGGAAAGTAAGTAGGCATATTTGCATCACATATATTGCTAAGTCAAAAGAGTAAGCCTTAGGAGAATTCAAATCAAAACTTTTTGATTCAAGACTAGTGCATGTGTGATGGAGTGGAAGTGGATGTGGATACAAGAGATAATCCTTTTTGGTATAATCTCTCTTTCTTTTGCAGGGATGAAACATGGCTACTTTTTTTCTTTTTCTTTCTTTCTCATGCTTATGAGGTAAGCATGCTTTTTTTGTAGCCATGTCTTCTACTCCCTTTCTTTGCAATGAATTTTGAAGAGAGTGCTAAACATGAATAACATGGAGTTTCTCTTTTTGTTGTGGTATGGTGGATATGATGGACGTTTAGCTTACTTCTAGTCTAGAAGTATAGCATGTGCAAGTGAAGTCTTGAATTCAAAAAGAGTTGAATGATTTCTCACATAGGTCTCTACTAGTTTGACTAGGCTCAATGTGAAAGCAAATAGCATATGCATAAGGTTTTGTCTATGTATGAACATCATATGGCTTTGGTAGGTATTTCCAATCAATTGAGGGAAACTTAAATCTCTTTAGAATTTCTCCAGAAATCTAAGTTTTACTTTCAAACTAAGGCTAGCAGCCCTATTGCTAATTCTAATCTTGCAACAACCTAGAATTAGATTAAGCTTTTGCTACCCACAACTTCCAAATTAAGGTAAAAGTATTTCAAACCAATGAAAGCAATATTCGGAGAGTAGCAAGTTGTAAACTAGAGACTTAGGAAAATACAGCAGAGCAACTATTCATCATTTCATCTATGTGAATTCTAAATCATTCTTACCGCACATCTTTATTTGATGAAAGCAAATCTAACCTATTTTTATATTTTTTTTAGATGCATGGTGGATGGTGGATGAATGGAAAGTAAATATGCAATGGATGATTTGAAATAAAAATGCAGTGGGTGTGATACAAGTTACCTCAAGTGGGGGTCCTCCCCCAAGCTTATTCTTGATCAAGGTCCGTGATAGGGGTTGAAACCCTAACGACGGAGGTAGGCCATGAGTTGGCCTATCCTTGTTGCAGCATGGCTAACAATGGAGGGTTGAGTGTTGATTGTTTTGTTGCCTCCCATTGACACCATGAGTGTGGTTGAATAGAGTGTTTCCGATGTTGATCGTCCGCACATCAGGGTCTCCATGTGTTGGGTGTGATTTGCCATTCCTTGGCTAAGATAATGATAGCCTTTTAGATCCAAAGGAATGACGTGCACTCAACATACATTGAGTATGTTCGTCATTCTTTGGCTAAGGTGTATCGTATCTTTTTGCCATAAGGGAGTCACATGTGCCCAACATGCATTGGGCATGATCAGTTGTTCCTTGGGTAAGGTACAACATTCCTAGAACCACAAAGGA
Source organism: Tuctoria greenei (assembly GCA_036927565.1). Classification (NCBI taxonomy): domain Eukaryota; kingdom Viridiplantae; phylum Streptophyta; class Magnoliopsida; order Poales; family Poaceae; genus Tuctoria; species Tuctoria greenei. The sequence goes on along the minus strand of JAYESD010000010.1, from coordinate 120,752,598 downwards.
ATGGCATGCACTCAACATGGGTTGAGTGTGATCTGTTGTTCCTTGGCTAAGGCATCACATACCTTCTAGCCACATAGGAACAACTTGCACCCAATATAAATTGGGTGTGGTCTTATCATTCCTTGGTTATGGTACATCATAACTCTTAGCCACATAGGAATAACTTGTACCCAATGATGGTGGCAAATCCCTTGAGCTTGAATGAGTGCTTAAAATAGTTGAGAGCATAATGCTCTCACCCATTCGTGGCAGCTCATTGGTTGCTCATGGAGGGTTCCCATTTCAAATCTCTAGCCTCGTATAGTTATGATTGACCTTCGGGCATAATTTCCGATAGGTAGCAACCATCCTCATTTACTCCTTGGCCAAGAGATGTTGAAATGGGATCCTCTAGGGATCCCAAGAATCAACTTCTTGAATGCCTGCATAGTAATATTACTCCTGCAAACTTCCTCTCTTGAATGGAGAGGGATGGTTAGCTCCCAAGACTTGTACAAATGAACGTTTGAGTTAGGTAACTGAACTTTCATTTGTATATACGGGGAAGAACAAAATCAAATATGCATTGGATCCAATGTCAAGTGTATCTATGATCAATGTGTTATTCATTGATAAGAGTGGAGCTTCATGTTGCATATTTTCTAAAGCTCCTACTCATAGCAATGCATGTGATAGAAATACACTATATGGATCCCTACACCTTTTAAAGTTTATAACCATCTTAGCTTTCAAGAGCAAATTTTATCATTTAGACCATGACAAACAAGATTCTCAATTTTATCCTCCTGAACTTCACTAGGAATTTAAAATTTATTGACTCCTCAAAAAATGCAATTCAATTTTAGAGCAAGGATATCACTTATTCCTAGGAGATTGAAATCTAGTGACACCTTCTATGCATGAAGCTCAATTAAAAATTATGGCTGTCACTATGCCCAAGTTTCTATATGCCAATTCACCAATTAAGTCATGCCCAAAAGTTTTGTTTTCTAAACCTCGACAAAAATGACTAAGTTTACAAAACAATTCTTAAAGGATTCTAAGTACTTGTTTGAGATTTTTCCAAGTAAGGTGGGATTTCCTTTTGGAGATCCAAAAGTCAATACCCACGCTTACTCTTGTGAGTATTCTTGAGAATTGAATGATGAGGAAGTGTCAACCTTCCTCACAAATGCAATTAAATACATTCAATTCTATGGCAAACCAAACAATGGAAAAGTCTAAACTCATACCTCATTTGGGGATTAGTTGGTGACGAAGGTCTTTGTGTGAGAAACTCACAACCTTGATTTTTGGCGTAGGCTTGATGGTTGATGTCAAATGCCAAGTTGAGGTTGGATTTGGCAATGGATTTGGTTCTGGCTCCTCCGTTGGGTCATCCTCTTGAACATTTATCTTCCTCAAACTCAAAATGAGTTTGAAGGAGAGAAGTGTTCTCAAATCCTCCCAATGGTGACTTGAGCTTGATGAAACCTTCCACTTTCTTGCCAAACCACCTCTTCACAATTTTGACCTAGCTGCACTTTAATCAGGAACACACAAAACAACTCGAAAATGGGTAACGTTAGCCAAAAGCAAATTGAACCAAATTTTCAAATTGTCTTGCCCAGCTTGAAATAACTTGTAAATGCAATGAGGGTCAAAGCAAATCTTTTTGGTTTGAACTAGGAAGATAAATTTAAGTGGTCATGCACGTAGTTCATATCCAATTAAATTTTTCCCCTAATTCAAATTTTTTAGTTTTATGATGGTTGGAAATTTTACTTTCCAACATGCAAGTGTGGAATTTCAGACATGCAAATGCAAGGGTTTATGCAATTTGTAAAACAAATATGAGATAACTACCAATTAACCTATTGGCATGTGGGGACCAGAATCAAGACATCCGAGGATCTCATTGGGTGGTGTCGTGCGATGCGACACCCAACAGTATACAAGAATAGAATGAGAATAAAATACAAGACGAAGTCTTTTAGTTATCATACAAAGGAAGTTTTATAATACTAGCGGAAGGAAAGAAACATATATATCATAGCTACGCTCTCAGAACTAGCTATGCAAAAGTAAAGTCATCCATGCCCTGGATACTTCGCACTAGCAACACGCAAATCACGGCGGCGTGCAGGGTTCCCACTCGGCTGTACACCCTGGAGGGGGTGCAGCCTCATCATCAAACCCTTCATCAATCGTATAACCTGCAAAAACTCATTAACTGCAAACATGAGCATAAGCTCAACAAGACTAACCCGTCTCACTAGACATATGCAAGGGTGGACACTAAGCATAGGTAAGGTGAAGCATAAACGACTCGCCTACAAGTGGATCCTTATAATCAGGTTTTAAGTAGCAAATGACATTCTCCAAGCACGGCACATCATAGACTCCACAATCAAACAAGAAACGCTTTGTCGATGATATGACATGCCCAGAGCACATAATGCTATTACAGCTAAAGTATGGGGAAACTATAAACTTTAATTTTACTATCTCTAAGTCATACAAGGTTGCAAAGCAAATTATAATTCAATACAACATATTTTCCGACTTCTTTAGTGTTTACTACGTCACAGCGCAGTGAACAAGTGGTACTCTATTACCGCGTGGGACGGTGATTGCAATCAGGACACACCCGGACAACACGACACATACGCCGTTCAGAAGTGTCAGCAAGTACACCAGTACCTACGTAACACTTCAGTACTAGTCGTATATGGCCACCTTTCACAAGAAACCTAAACGCCGAGCCCGTCTCACCTCCGCGAACAGAAGGTCTCCGCACGGAACACTTCTTGTGTCCGCCGACCAATTTACACCTTGGGGACCAGAATCCCAACATCCGAGGATCTCATTGGGTGGTGTCGTGCGATGCGACACCCAACAGTATACAAGAAAAGAACGAGAATAAAATACAAGACAAAGTCTTTTAGTTATCATACAGCGGAAGTTTTACAATACTAGCGGAAGGAAAGAAACATATATATCATAGCTACACTCTCATCACTAGCTATGCAAAAGCAAAGTCATCCATGTCCTGAATACTTTGCACTAGCAACACGCAAATCACAGCGGCGTGTAGGGTTCCCACTTTGCTGTACACCCTGGAGGGGGTGCAGCCTCATCATCAAACCCTTCATCAATCGTATAACATGCAAAAACTCGTTAACTTCAAACATGAGCATAAGGCTCAGCAAGACTAACCCGTCTCACTAGACATATGCAAGGGTGGACACTAAGCATAGGTAAGGTGAAGCATAAACGACTCGCCTACAAGTGGATCCTTATAATTAGGTTTTAAGTAGCAAATGACATTCTCCAAGCACGTCACATCATAGACTCCACAATCAAACAAGAAATGCTTTGCCGATGATATGACATGCCCATAGCACATAATGCTATTACAGCTAAAGTATGGGGAAACTGTAAACTTTAATTTTACTATCTCTAAGTCATACAAGGTTGCAAAGCAAATTATAATTCAATACAACATATTTTTCTGACTTCTTTAGTATTTACTACGTCATGGTGTAGTGAACAAGTGGTACTCTATTACCGCGAGGGACGATGATTGCAATCAGGACACACCCGGACAACACAACACTTACGCCGTTCGGAAGTGTCAGCGAGTACACCAGTACCTATGTAACACTTCAGTACTAGTCGTATATGGCCACCTTTCACAAGAAACTCGAACGCCAAGCCCGTCTCACCTCCGCGAATAGAAGGTCTTCGCACGGAACACCTCTTGTGTCCGCCGACCAATTTACACCTTACTGTCCTCAACCCACCCCTATTGATGGTAAGTTAATGGTCCTCGACATTGCAGTTATCGAGTTACGTCAGTTTACTGGATTCCATATGTCCAGTATGTCGCTGGTACAACTCAAGCTTGTTCGAAGGGGCCGCATACAGACGGGCCTTAACTGACTAGTCAGAGCTATGCGACCAAGACCAAGTCTTGCCGCTTCCTATCCATCTCTGACCGTTCTCGAGTTTAGATGTAAAAGTTATTTTCTATAAATGTTATCCCAGTGTAGATGAGTGTAAATTTCTATCTCGCGAGTAGATTCCAACTACTCGACTTCTACCGGTTTACCTACAACATTAGCATAGCAATTCTACACGTCGAGTTATTAACCTACCCAATTAACCAATGGGATTATGGGTCATGCATCTGGAGTATTCAAGCATCCTAAACGTAATGCACAGTTCATATGCTAATCATCATAGTGATAAAGTAAAATTTTATAAATGACTTAAATGCAAACCGGGGCTTGCCTGGTTGCAGGTCATAGTCGGGGTTAGTATCTGGCAGGTGTACTTCCAAGGCCTCTGGTTCCTCCTCGACTTCGGTCACCATACGATATGCATATAATATTATATGAATGACTTTGAAAAATAATTACTACAAAGACCATAATTTAATCTATGGTGATCATTATATGATAATGACCTAATTGTCTTTGGAATTTTATTGGTAGATACCAGGGAATATGATAGAAGTTATTGCAAAGAACAGGAGATGATCAAAGTAGTTTGTTGTCTCTATAATTATGGCAAGCAATAAACTTCCAAGAATTTTAGAGAAGAAACTGTAGCTTGAACATAGCTGCCAGTTGATAATCATGATAGAGGAAGTTGTCCTGGTTCTAGCAAAATTTGTTTCATAAATTTATAAGCCTTTCTGAAGGAGTTATTGAATTTCAAAGTTGGCAAGAATTTCTGGAATTATTTTATAATTGTACTTTTAGCTTTTCAATTAATATTCAGTTTGCAACTGAATTAGGACTAGGAGATTAGGTCAATTAAATCCAAGATTTTTACAGGAACTAGTGTATGACTAAAGGAAGGATCAGACCAAATTTGAGACATAATAAAGCAACTGAACATCTGTAAAGATTCAATAACTGAAAAAGGTAATTGAACTATACAGAGGGTTATACAGGTGCAATGGCTCTCAAACTTTTTATAGTAGTCAAGAATAGGACAATGTATTTTATGAGAATTTTGGGGATTTTTCCAGTGGCAAGTTCACATGGAAAAATTGTATTTGCATTTGGAAAGATTGTTTCCTACAGAATTTAAATGGGAGTTTCACAAAACATAATTGATATTGACAGAAACTAGAGCTCAAGGGTTTTCAAACAAAATTTGTTTGAATATTTTTGGATCAGTCTACCGAGAGATGTTGATTTTTCTACTTTGGAAATGGTTCTGCATAGATTTGGGAAATTTCAGCTTTTAAATTTGGCGCCAGGGCCCACTAGATTTTAAATCAGCCAATCAGGAGCTAGCCACACCGGGGGCCATAAATATACCCACGTGACCACACTAAATCCCTGGCCACAGACTGATCTGGGCGCCTTTGCACTCGCTGGCAGGTGGGACCTGCTAATCTGCCTTCTTCAACCTTTGGCCACGGCTCGGGCGGCGGCGCTCTCGCCGGCGCGCGGCGGCGTTTTCGCCGGTGATGTCTTCCGGCCCAAGGGAGGCCTCGGTACTCGCCGCCCCACCCTATTTTTGCGCGGGGAATACGCTGGACCAACTCCCGACGGTGATGGGTGACCGGAAAACCATTCCTGACGGCGGCGGCGGGTGCTAGGGTTTCAGTTATGTCGAGACCCTTGATTCCCTAGCTAAAACTCTCGTTTGAAAGCTCGAGAAGCATCGTGGAAGCATGGGAAAGAGTTTAGGAGGGGCTAGAGCTCGTGTCATAGCCAGCAACACCGAGGTCGACGGTGAACCGAGCTCCATCAATGGCGGAAGGGGAAAAATCGGATAGCTAGTTAATTAGTCAATGGTTCTTTCTGATTTTTGGAGGGAAGGTGCGCTAGGATATGTAGATCATGTCGTCTAACTGAATCAAAGAAATTTTGTGCATACAATCGGAATTAAACCGATGAACTAGCCTCAAAGCTATAAAAGTGCTTCGGTAATTTACGGAATACAGATGCTAGGATGCACGATAGGAGTTCAAATTTAACCAGAAGCTGCACAAGATCGTTGCACACCTTTTTCCTATAGACTTCAGAGAACAAGATGGCTTGTATTGGCGGCAAGGCTGAGTGGCGTCGGGTGGTGCTGAGGTGGTCGCGGCAGCGAGGAAATGGCACGGCGCGATGAAAGGTGAATCGGTGAGGGACTCTGGTCGACGGCGGTGAATTTATAGTCTTCACTGCAGTAGATAAGGAGGCCGGGGGCAGCTGGAGGCGACCGACGGCCGATCGCCATGCTGGCGTCATGCAGCGTCGCGCAGAGAAAGAAACAGGGGCAATTAAACGGTCTCCCCGGCTGACATGTGGGCCCCACCACTCTCCCTTATCTGTTCCTCTAAATTCCAGCTCAAACATTGTCCAAAATTCCCAAAATTAACAGACAGGCTAAGAAAAATATGAGGAACTCAAATCTGCAATCAGATTTCAATTTGGACATAGTTTGTTTCAAATTCAGAATCAAATTTAAATTCAAACATGTTTATAAACCTCATTGAAATAAATAGTAGCTGAGGTCCATAAATCTCCAAACTTTGAAATAAAGCTCACTGAACCATAAAAGGTCTTAGGAAAAATTGGGGGTTGATTTGGGCAAGGTATAGTGCAAAGCTAAATTTAAGATCTACGCGAAATGAATCCTTTGTACGTGTCCAAATAAGTGGAAGACGTACTTCAAAAAATCTTGAAAATTTTCCGAGAAGCTATTTAAGATATTGAAGAGGCCAAGGAAAAATTTGGAGCCTTGGATTTGAATCTTTTTGGCAGGGCCAAATATGCATAGCAACATAATCAAATTACATTTGTTTTGATTTTTATATTGCTGCAATATAATCTGCCCTAGCCATTCCAAACAATTAAACTCCCAACTTTGCATAAAGGTTTAATTAAAATGTTCTAGGATTAGGGTGAAGTATAGTCTTCATGTTAATAAGATTAAACATGAGTAGAAAGAAAACTTTTTAGTGAGGTCAAGTTCATGTGCACAACATTATTGACCCCCATTAGGTTTGATAAACCACTTGTAGCTGAACTTCACATGAAAGGAAAAAGTGGGATTTTACATTCCTCCCCCCTTAAAAGAATCTCGTCCCGAGATTACAAAGGAAAGACAAAAGGTAAAGATCTACTGAACATGTGCTGCTAATAAGTCCGTATAGTTCGTTTTAAGATACTCCTCGCTTTCCCATGTGGCTTCTTCAGCACTGTGGTTGCTCCAGAAGACCTTGTAGAAACGCAATGTGCGCCTCCTTGTGGTGCGAGTTTTCTCATCAACGATCTGGGTTGGATGCTCGGAATAGGTAAGATCTGGCTGGAGAGCTTCCAAATCTTCAATACGTACATTCGTTGGGGCTTTGAGACATTTCCGCAACTGAGAAATGTGAAACACATTGTGGACCCCTACCAGCGATGACGGTAACTCCAATTGATATGCCATAGGTCCGCATCTTTTGATTATTGCAAACGGCCCAATGAAACATGGACCTAGCTTCCCTTTCACTCTGAATCGATGAATTCCCTTCATTGGGGATACCCGAAGATAAACTTGAGCCCCAACCTCGAAGTGAAGAGGTCGACGTCGTTTGTCCGCATAGCTCTTCTGACGAGACTGAGCGGTTTTGAGATTTGCTTGAATAATATGTACTTGCTCTTTGGCTTCATTTATCAAGTCGATGCCATATACCACTCGTTTACCAGATTCGCACCAGTTCAAGGGTGTGCGACACTTCCGGCCATAAAGAGCTTCATATGGCGCCATCTGGATGCTAGCCTGGTAACCGTTGTTGTACGAAAATTCCGCCAATGGTAGATGATCATCCCAATTCCTACCATGGTGGATGGCACAGGCACGAAGCATATCCTCTAGCACTTGATTCACTCGTTCGGTTTGTCCATCAGTTTGAGGATGACAAGCCGAGCTTCGAATCAGTTTGGTACCCAATGCATCGTGGAGATGCTCCCAAAAGCGAGCAACGAAAATAGATCCACAATCTGAAATGATAGTGCGGGGTACTCCATGTAGACACAATATTCTGGAGATATAAAGTTCTGCATACCGCTTTACATCATACTTGACACTGACCGGTATGAAATGAGCTGATTTGGTCAACCGGTCAATGATCACCCAAATTGAGTCGTGCTTATGGAGAGTGGGATGCAACCCAACAATGAAATCCATGCTGATATCCTCCCATTTCCAAGACGGTATGCTTAAAGGTTGAAGCTGCCCAGCTGCCTTCATATGGTCGGCCTTAACTCGCCGACACGTATCACATTCGGATACGTATGTTGCTACTTCTCTCTTCATCCGAGTCCACCAGAACTTCTTTCTCAAGTCTTGGTACATTTTGTTACTTCCCAGATGAATGGAATACTTGGATAAATGAGCTTCATCCAGTATCTTCTTCTGAAGTTCCATGTTTCGGGGTACCACTATGCGGTTTTTAAACCAAAAGGTACCTTCATTGTCACATCGGAAACATTTCATCTCCCCCTTCTCCATTCTTTGCCGAATGTGTGACATCCCTTTGTCTTCCTTCTGAGCTGCTATAATATCCTCCCTGATAGTAGGAATGAGAGCTAGGTTGTAAAGTTCCCATATGGAACCAAGTAGAGACTCGGTTCTTCTTCTCCCATTGAGGTAATGGAAAGATTGTTGACATGGGACTTGCGGCTCAGAGCATCTGCGACTACATTTGCCTTGCCTGGATGGTAGTGGATCTCAATATCATAATCCTTGATTAATTCCAACCACCTACGCTGTCGCATATTTAAATCTTTTTAGGTGAAGATGTACTTCAGAATCTTGTGATCGGTGTAGAGATGTACTAAATTACCTAGTAGATAATGTCTCCACATGTTCAATGCTAGTACCACAGCAGCGAGCTCTAGATCATGAGTCGGATAGTGCTGCTCATGGTTCCAGAGCTGCCATGATCCATAAGTGATCACTCGTCTGTCCTGCATCAACACACAACCCAAACCAATTCCTAATGCATCACAATATACGTCAAATGATTTGGTTGTGTCCGGTTGAGCTAATACTGGTGCCGTTGTGAGGTGTTTTACCAATGCCTGGAAACCTCCATCACATGCCTCAGTCCATACATACTTCTTCCCCTTCTTCAGAAGTTCTGCCATTGGTTTAGCTATTTGGGAGAAACTGGGAATGAACCTCCGGTAATACCCAGCTAAACCTAGGAAAGTTCAAACTACATGTACGGACTTTGGAGACTCCCATTTGAGTACTTGCTTTATCTTGCTTGGATCAACTGCAATCCCTTCTGCTGATATGATGTGCCCTAAAAATGGCACTTGGCTGATCCAGAATTCACACTTGCTGAACTTAGCATATAGCTGGTGGTCTCGTAATCGTTGAAGCACGATATGCAACTATTGAGCATGTTCTTCTTCGGATTTTGAGTACACGAGGATGTTGTCAATGAAGACCACGACAAACTTGTCCAATTCCGGCATGAACATCGAGTTCATGAGATACATGAAATGAGTCGGTGCGTTGGTCAATCCGAAGGACATAACAAGGTATTCATACAGTCCATACCTCGTCGAGAATGCTGTCTTTGGTATATCTTCTGGCCGGATTCTAATCTGATGATAACCAGAACGAAGATCCATCTTCGAAAATACTTTAGCACCCACTAGTTGATCGAAAAGAATATCAATGTGTGGTAGTGGATACTTGTTTTTGATAGTGACAACATTGAGTGGACGATAGTCCACACACAGTCTCAAGGTCTTATCTTTCTTCTCTACGAACAATGCAGAACAGCACCATGGTGATGAACTTGGACGAATGAAACCTTTGTTCTCAAGTTCCGTTAACTGCTCCTTCAGTTCTACAAGTTCCTTGGGTGCCATCTTGTAGGGTTGCCTTGAGATCAGCATTGTTCTCGGTACAAGCTCAATCTTGAACTCTATCTCTTTCTGGGGGCATACCAGGAAGATCTTCAGGAAACACGTCCGGATATTCACATACTACCGGAATATCCTTAAGTTCAATAACCTCAGTATTGTGAGTAGATGGATTCACTAGAATCGTTCTCTCAAGATTGAGGACTTGGGAAGGATGAAGTGGAGAGTTAAGATATATTTTTTGAGTAACGAGATCTAGAATAGGACCATGGCATTGTAACCACGCCATTCCCAAGATGACATCTAACTTCTGATTCTCTAGTATCAGAAGTGAAGTAAGATATATAGTTCCGTCTAGGTTAAGTGGTATCCCAGGAACAAACTCATTTGTTACTGTCTTCCCTGCTGGAGTGCAAATCACATACGGAGTTTTTGTGGAGATAATAGGCAATTGACTTTTAATGACAAAAGACTTGCTAATGAAATTGTGTGAAGCTCCGGAGTCAAAGAGTATGACTACGGGATGATCAAAGATAGAGAACGTACCCGTGAGTACGGGTGCGCCTTCCAGAACGTCCTCAATGGCGAGGTGGTGGACGTTGCCGAGTCTAGGAACTGGCTTCTTGGGCTGGTTGCGGGGTTGGTTGGCGCCCTGGTTTGATGACTGTCCTCCGCCCTTCCTACTCTGCGGGCAATCCTTGGCGAAGTGCCCCTTGCATCCACACGTGAAACACGTGTACGGAGTTTGGCCGGTACAAATGGGAGGACGGAATCCCGGTGCACGCAGTGGAGGTGGAAGTGCACGTGGGATCATCAACTGCTGTTGCTGCGGTCGGAAACCGGTGTTTCCGAACTGGCAACCACTAAACATCGGTGGTCATGATGGAGGTTGCCACCTCTGGCCGGATGGTGATCGATACACCATTCAGTACTTCTGAGGAGCACCACCTCCGCTGCTCTACGGAGCACTCCTCTTCTTCTTGTCTGAGGACAGCTCTTGAGTAGCATCCTCTTGCATGATCGCAGCGTTGACAATGTTGTTGAAGCTACCGTGGTTGAACAAGACAAGCTTGTCCTTCATCTTGGGGTTCAAACCCCGGTAGAAGCACTCTCACTTCCTATCTTTCGTGTTTACTTGGTCCTGTGCATACTGGGCCAAGATGTTGAAGGTCTTGGAGTACTCGTAAGCACTCATTCCTCCCTGCTTCAGCTCCAAGAACTCTTGAAGCTTCCTCCTCATTATCCCGGGAGGGATATGGTAGGCGCGGAACACCTCCCGGAATTCTGCCTAGCTCACGACATAGCTTGCGGGGCGTGCGGCGAGGTAGTTTTCCCACCACGCACCAGCAGAACCCTGCAGTTGTTGAGCCACAAACAGAGTCTTCTGTTGTTCGGTTATCTTGAGTAAACCGAACTTCCCTTCAATGGTGTGGAGCCAGTTGTCCGCCTCCAAAGGTTCGTCGGCCTCCCTGAAGACCGGCGGATGCGTCGATGCGAAATCCAAGTAGGAACATGGATATGACTGATGTGGCCCATCAGCTTGTCGTCCCCCTTGACGGGACGAGTGCTGTACAAGGGTCCACAACAACTCGGTTTGCTCGTCGCACGAGCCGAGTACTGCTGCGAGAACCTCCGCGAGACTACTAGGAAGTGTAGGTGGAGGTGGTGGAGGTGGCTGCGCCTGGGGCGTGTTCTGCCCCGGGGGTGGTGTATCATCCCCATGTCCCCCACTTGAGCCTCCCACTTCCGGGGTTGTACGTGTACGCACCATGCTGCAATACAACGATTCACACCATAAGTCTCATTGCCTCAAGTTCATCCTTCCATATAAATAGTAATGCGGTAGACCACGATAGATAATATACAACATCAACATATATTGATAAAGTACAAGCTTTACACAAGATATATGATCTCTTGACCAAGTTTACAGCAGTAAACTCCAAAATGATGGACTCCCACTATGGAAATACATCTCTACCATACTTGGTCCCCATGAGATGTCATACACATCTTGTCATCTTAGACATAACCACCACTACTCTTAATATGACACAAACATGGTCACAAAAGAAAAACACGAGCAACTATTAAACTATATGTTGCCCCGTGTCGGCAGAAGTGCGGCCACATCCCAATTCGATACGTCCTACTCGACATATTCGAGTTCCTCGGGATCTTCTTCTTCTTCTTCGTCATCCGAAGGCAATTGTTCACCCATAATTAGTGGTATGTTATGGGCCGGTGGATACACCACCGGTTGCAATTGTGCCTCGGCCTCAATTACATTATCCTGCAGTTCTCCTGCCTCATACTCTTAATTTTGAGCTGTCTCAATGGCGGTGTCCCGCTCTTCAGTGACTACTAACAGTTGCTCTTGCTGTTGTTGCATCTCCAACTGAATTGCTTGCAACTCACCACGAGCTTGCTGCAGTTCAGTGCGAGTCTATCGTTGTGCGGCACGAGCTTTCTGTAGCCTAATGCGATCATAATGCAACTGACTCTCGCACTTATTTAGCCGGTGATTCGCCAGGGCTAGGAGCGAACGTAGATTCTCGTTGATATAATCAAGGGTATCACCCCATTCCGTCGCTTCCCGCAGGGCCTCGACTTGCTCCAAAATAATGGTGCCTTGCGTCGCAACTACCATATTGGAAGCAGCCGCATATGTCCCAAGTGTTGTCGAGGTTGTGTCGCCATGCGGTGTATAGGCAGCAACCATACGACGTTGCCACTCAAATTCGGCCATACCACGGACTGGAATAAGGGCAAATTGAGTCCCTGCCATGGCATCAACCTCGACAACACTTTCCAGATTGTACTCATACAGCTACAAGTGAGCTAGGAAATAGAATCTATACAGGTTTTAAGTTGACCCATAGTTTCTGGAAATTTTGACAGAACCTCCCCTGTATATGTAGTGATGTCCACAATTTATACAGGGATATCATGACAATATTTTGAGGTAATGACAACATAAACTTTGTATAACATAAATTTAACAATCCAGAAGTAAAAGATTTGCCTCCCCCCCCCCCCCCCCGAAAAGTTTGTTATACAGGTATCGCGCGCGAATTCACAAACATGTGCAAACTGCTTCAAGTTCTGGACTGCCAGAACCAAGTTTGCGATAAATGGAATTAGACACTGCTATACCCAGATTCAGATCATGAATGCAAAATAAAGTCGATGGAGGACTTCCTAAGCTTTCCAGAAATGTATATATGTGATTAGGTCACTGTCGAAGGTCGTAAACAACACTTCCCCCGGACCTGCTTAGAGAGCAGCCCGCGGAGGTTCTTTGGATTCACAAGGGCTAGTCCCAGGAGATCGAACACAGCAGAATGATGAACACCGGGGATTTACGTGGTTCGGGCTGCCGGAGCGTAATACCCTACGTCTACGGGAGTGATGTGTATTGCCTTGCTTGAGCGTGTATGAGCCTTGGTCTAATTTATTTGTCCGTCCCCTGTGAAGGCCGTCTGCAGAGCCCTTTTATAGTTCAAGGACTCTACAGTCACAAGGTGGGTCCCAGTACCCGACAGGTGGTCCTGGGGAGAGCCAAATCCTATACAAGATCTAGGATTAATTGCTATCTACTTCCCTTTGTCAGGGATGTCAATGCGCCATCCCGCAGCGTCGTGCGCCAGGGCTACACATAGTTGGTGATGATGGCCGTGCACGTCTCGTCCGTCTTGTCCTTGCGGCCCATTCGTCCGTCTTGCGGCGCGGGTCTGTACCGGCTACTTGGACAAGACAGGACACTGAGGCCTTGACTTTCGTAAGCGCGGCTCAGCTTGCCTGGGGAAGGTGCGCGTACTTAATGCCTGTCTAAGCAGCGCACGCATTCCTTTACTGCGGCTTCCTACCACACTGAGTTGGCCGTCCACCACGTGGTTACGCCGGAGCCTGCCTCTGCAGGAAGTAAAGCACTTGACGGAACAGGCCACGTGGCGCATTCGGAGCTCACCCCTATGGAGGGGTGGGGGCTCAGCCCTGCAGGCCACGTGGTATCTCCGGTTCCTTTCCCTGCGAGGGTGCGGACTTAGCCCTGAGGTCCCGATTGGCCACGTGGCGGCTCCGGAACCCTCCTCAGCGGGGAGGCGTGGGCTTGGCCCTGAGGTCTCGATTGGCCACGTGGCAGCTCCGGATCCCTCCTCTGCGGGGAGGCGTGGGCTTAGTCCTGCCGGCCACGTGGCAGCTTGGGAGCCTCCCCCGACGGGGAGGTAGGATCTGGTCCTTCCCTCCTCAACGTGGCAGCCTCGGATTCGGCTTCTTAGGCAAAGGCGGAGTCCTTAGCGGTTTTCTCCTGTGCGCGGGGGTACCCGGTCTGTAGGGTACCGACAATGGCCCCCGAGCCCACCTTGGGAGAGTCGTCAATACCGCAGGTGGGGTCTTCTTCCTTTTCTTCCCGCACAACTCATCCGATTCCGCTTCAAGGCAGTTCCCCAGGCGACACGCCCCTGCCGTTGAGGCGACGTGTCTCCTTCCGGTAAGTGAAGGTGCTGAACAGGCGCCGCGCGACGTGACTCCTGCCTTCAATCGTGCTTTAACTGCGGTGGTTCCCAAGGTGGCTCCTGCACTTCCGCTGCTTTCGCCCTTTCGGAAACTGCCGAGTTACCTCCCGCATAGCTAGCTGCCCGACTCGCCTTCTTTGTCGAGCGACTCAGGCCCTCATGTCATTGCCCATACCAGTTCATTACTCTTCTATAGAGGCTGCGGCGATCCACACTTTTTCGCCTGTTGGCCTGCAGGGGTGCATAAAAAGAGAACTTTCCCCCTAAGGGTCCTTTCTCCCGCCTCTGCATCCCTGCGCTTGTGCTTTTGCCTCAAGCCCAGTCCTTGCTCTCTAGTTCCCAGTCTCCCCGTCCAGAGCATCCAACCTCAGCCCTCATGGCGAGCATCTTACCCAAGTCCAGGCTGTCCAGGCCCGCCGACCTGGCCCCCATGCGTCGGCTTCTTGGCTGGAATACTCCTGAGCAGGAGTCGTGGCTCCGTCTTGGGAGGCTCCCGCTGAGCCTCTCTGTCGGGGGGATGGTCCTCTTCTCATCGTATGTGTTGGCCGGCTTCGTCCCGCCAGCATCCGCCTTCCTGGTCATGCTCCTGGAGACCTTCGGCCTCCAACTCCACCACCTCGCGTCGAACTCGATCGCCATGTTGGTGGTCTTCGCTCACCTCTACGAGATGTTCGTGGGGGTGATGCCATCGGTAAAGCTCTTCCAGTACTTTTTTGTACTGAGGGCCACCAGCAGGAGTTCGAAGGAGCACCTCAGCGCCTACTACTTCCAGCGCCGGACAAAGGTCCCCACGAGGTACATTGCTTCCTTCAACTCCGCAAGGTGGGAGCTGTGGCGCGAAGATTGGATGATCGCCAAGGCCGAGGCCCACGACCGAATGTGCCTCCCCACCGGGATCCCCTACTCCGAGCGATCATTCTGGGAGGAGCGCCCAGAGCTGGAGGAGGCATTCAACCCGGTGCTGGAGAGGATCCAGATGCTGGCGGACCACGGGCTGTCGTCTGCCATGGTGCTGAGGGACTTCATGTCCTGCCGCATAGCTCCGTTTCAGCACCGTGCCCGCCCGGCGTCGATGTTCACTGGCCTGTCGGACTGCACCCGGCTCGAGACCGGCCCCGGCTCCAACCTGGGCGAGCAGCAGCTGTTTGACATGCTGACCCGGGTCTGCCCCGACAACATCTCCGCTGAGGCACTTGCTCTTCCGTTGGCCTGCCGCCCCTTGTGCTCGGACTCCGAGTTGAGGAGGCAGCTACTGAAGATGATGCCGACCCTTGACGAGTCCGGGTTGGCGCGACGCCAGATCGGGGACCCGTTTCGGGGGGTTAACATTGCTGACGACGGTGAGGGAGGCGAGGCTCCCTTAAGCGACGTTGGTTCTTCAAGCGACGACTCCTCGAGCGGCCCCCAGCACCATCCATGGGGTGGCATCGTCGTCCCCGACGACAAGGGGAAGGTGCCGGTTCCGGTGCTGGACCCGTCCCCCAAGAAGCGCGCCCGGTTGCCGCCGCTTGCCCCTTCTGCCCCTCGTCAGGACTCCGGAGCCCTGCCGCGCTCGTCGCTAGGGGATGTCGATGGCGCCACCTTGCCGCTCGAGTCCTCCACACGCAAGAGGGGGAGGCTCCTCAACGCTGACGGGGCTGTCCCTCTCCGTTCGGAGGGGCGCCTGACCTCGTGGGTGCCGCCGACACCATCACCACAGGGCCCCCCAGCACACTCAGGGGCCCCCATCACGGGTTCGGGGGGTCCGAACCCCCCCAACCCTTTCGGGAAGCGGTGGAACTTCAGCGTCCCCCGGTAAGCCTGCTCAGATTTTACCTTGGGTGTTCTTTGTTGTGCGCCTACCCTGTCAATCTCTTATGGTCTGGGCTTGCTTGGTTTCAGCGCCTCCACAGCTACTCCACCACCCGCGGGCACTTCTGCTGGAGGGTCTGCCGCTCCAGCCGGCTCGCGGGGATCGTTTGCTGCCTCGGGCCCTGCTCCGGTGCACCAGGCTGCTGCCGCTGGGGTACCTCGGTCCCCCATGTCTGAGACCCTCGCAGCGGCTGTCGGAGCCCAGCCGCGCGCGCCGATGACCGCCGCCGCGCCTACCAATGGCATCGCGTCCACCGGCCACTCCGTGCCGGCCGACGCCTCCGCGCCCTTCGACACTGCTGCGTCGGCTGGCGCCACTGCCCCGGGTGCTGCCATCCGGGAGGGGGCCCTGATCCCCGCCACCCCAGTGGTCCTCCAAATGGAGGACGATATTGAGGAAGTGGGGAGGCAGGGGCCTGCTACTACGGTGGAGCCCCTCCCCGTGTCCGAGGCTATGGCCGTGGCCTACTCCGGCTTCCGGCAGGCCAGGCGGACCTTGCCCGGGAGAAAGGGCGGCTCGAGGACGAGGACGACCGGCTCCGGGAGTGGGCGAGGGCCCTGGAGGCCCGGACCCGGCTGGCAAAGAGCCGAGCGGCCCAGCAGGAGGCGGTCGTTCAGGGGGAGATGAAGATCCTCGAGCAGGAGCGCGACCTCATTGCCCAGCTAGACGCCGTCACCCAGAAGCTGAAGGCAGACGCCGAGGCCATCCACGCTGAGGCCAACTCCCGCCTCCAGTCCTGCGAGGACCTTCAGCACCTGCTGTCCCTCCAGGAGGCCGCTCTAGCCGAACAGGAGCAGGAGCTTGCGGCGAAGCAGGCCGAAGTGGAGGCGACCTGCCGGGGGCTCATCCTCCAGCAGGAAGGGGCGAGAGTCCGCGCCGCTGAGCTGGACCGCCGGGAAGCTGCCGTAGCTGAGGCGCAGCAGGCCCAGTCCGCTGAGCGTCAGGCCCTCCTGGACCGCGAGTTCAACGTCGCCCTCAAGGAGGGTGACTTGAACCGCCGTGAGGCGGGGGTCGGCGAGCGCGAGAGGGCCCTAGCGGCCAAGGAGAAGCGGTTCCTGGACGGCGGCCCCCGGGCACTGGCGGCGGTCCAGCTGGAGGTGGCGGAGCTCCGGGCGGCGCGCTCCGCCGAGGCCTAGAAGGTCTGGGAGTTCCTCGGCAGTGCCGACTCGGCTCTGGTGCGGCTCGGCTTCAGCCCGACGTGCGTGGGGGAGCCGGCGCAGGAGGTGAGTCAGGTGTTCTCTGCGCTCGACTCCACCAGCTCGAGGATGCGCTCGCTTGGGGCCATCCTTGACAACCAGCTGGAGGCCGAGGGACGGATGCTGGTGAAGGAAGTGGCGACGCACATCCTGTCCTGCTACCGGAGCTGGTACCCCGACGCCTCCCTGTAGCCGGTCCTCGAGGCGCCCATCGCCGAGAGGGAAGAGGCCGCCAAGTCTGAAGTTTCGGATACGGTGGCACTCATCGCCTCAAGGTTCCAGCGGAGCGGCTGAGGGCTCCCCGGGCGTCTGTTTAAGTTTTTGTCTTTCTGTTTCTGTCTTGTGGCTGGCTGTGATGACAAACTCTTTATTTGCGTGATAAAAAATATGTCTGTGGTGCCCTTTTATACTCAGCTTGCTTTTATTTCCAGCAATGTCTTCTAGCTGCTTGTTGTTCCTTAACTTCCAGTACCTGCCGTCCCCTAAAGTATGGCCCCCTGACAGGCGTGGCCAGTTGTTATGGGCACTCCTGTCATACACCTAGGGTTTTGGGCAGACCGGTGCAAGAGGAGCCTAGGATTCATAGGTACCATTGCCGTAGCTGAGTATGCAAGTATGTCGACAGCGGCCCCCCTGGGGGTGCCGCCGTAGCTTTAGTTCCGCGGTGGCCACCATCTTTATGGAGAGGTCGACAGCGGGCCCCCTGGGGGTGCCACCGGAGCTTCAGGCCAGCGGTGCCCGCCATATTCAGCGAGAGGTCGACAGCAGGACCTCTGGGGGTGCAGCCGGAGCTTTAGGCCGGCAGTGCCCGCCATCTTCAGCGAAAGGTCGACAGCGGGCCCCCTGGGGGTGCCGCCGGAGCTTCAGGCCGGCGGTGCCTGCCATATTCAGCGAGAGGTCGACAGCAGGACCCCTGGGGGTGCCGCCGGAGCTTCAGGCCGGTAGTTCCCGCCATCTTCAGTGAACGGTCGACAGCAGAACCCCTGGGGGTGCCGCCGGAGCTTCAGGCCGGCAGTGCCCGCCATCTTCAGCGAAAGGTCGACAGCGGGCACCCTGGGGGTGCTGCCGGAGCTTCAGGCCGGCGGTGCCCACTGTCTTCGCGGGTACTCTGACAGTGGTTGCTGGAATAACTTCCTCAAAGACCTGTACATGGATCAAAAAAAAAGAGAAGTAATTCTGTCTGCTGGTCACTTTACCCCTGCTCTTTTTGTAGTGTCGCTTGGCTTACGATCCTGGGCTGACTCTGGGGCTTGGGTAATTCAGTGCTTCTGCACCTAGGGCTCGTCGTCCATACTACCCAAGGGTGGTCCATCTGGCCCCCAGTACTCGGCTGTAGCGCTGGGGAGGCAGAGCGCACAGGCTTAGGGTACGGAACCAGGCTAAGCAGGCTGTGGCCCTGGACCTCCCGCTCGGCGTAAGCCTTTTCCGGGGAAGACCATTTGGAGACACAGGCCCCTGAGTATCAGAACATCCGAGGCCCCAGGCGCATTGCAGGTACCTCAAGCAACCCCACTTGCAGTCCAGACAGTAAGGCTCCCACTATTGCTAAAGCAGGGGAAAAACGACAGCGCTCATGATAGATCACGAGTTATGGCGGGCTTACAGCAACATCATAAAAATTAAAGATAATTTTTGAATTGACAAACCCTATACCAGGTAGGACAACATTTTTTCATTGTAGTTTCTCATAAGGTGGAGCAGACTTTACAAGGGGAATAACCCGGCCTGGGTGTCAGATGAAGTCGAGTGCACCTACTTAGGGTTCTGGACTAGGCTAAGCGGAATGTGCACTCGGAGCCCCATCGCCTTATGCTAAGTGCTGTCCTGAGGCAGTATGTAACTTTTACAATGACATAGCATTGCCCCAATCCTGGTCTAGGGGTAGAACTTACGGAGGTGCTCGATGTTCCATGGGTTGGGTAATCGCTATCCATCCTCTGTAGCCAGGCGGACGCATCCTAGGCGGCAAACCTCTGTTACCCGGAAGGGGCCCTCCCAGCTGGGGGAGAGTTTGTTAACCCTTCCCGGGAGAGTATGCGGTGCAACACCAGGTCGTCTACCTTTAGCTCCCTACTCCGCACGGTCCTCTGATGGTAGCGCCGGAGCGCCTGCTTGTACCGTGCATTTCGGAGAGCCGCTCGCACTCGTCCCTCATCGACGAGGTCCAGGTCCTCACGCCGGAGCTGTCCTGCGTGGCTTCATCGTACCTTCGTCGTACCCCCTACCTGGCGCGCCAAATGTCGAAGGTCGTAAACGACACTTCCCCCTGACCTGCTTAGAGAGCAGTCCGTGGAGGTTCTTTGGATTCACGAGGGCTAGTCCCAGGAGATCGAACACAGCAGAATGATGAACACCGGGGATTTATGTGGTTCGGGCCGCCGGAGCGTAATACCCTACGTCCACGGGAGTGATGTGTATTGCCTTGCTTGAGCGTGTATGAGCCTTGGTCTAATTTTTTTGTCCGTCCCCTGTGAAGGCCGTCTGCAGAGCCCTTTTATAGTTCAAGGACTCTACAGTCACAAGGTGGGTCCCAGTACCCGACAGGTGGTCCTGGGGAGAGCCAAATCCTATACAATATCTAGGATTAATTGATATCTACTTCCCTTTGTCAGGGATGTCAATGCGCTGTCCCATCGCGTCGTGCGCCAGGGCTAAACATAATTGGTGATGATGGTCGTGCACGTCTCGTCCGTCTTGTCCTTGCGGCCCATTCGTCTGTCTTGCAGCGCGGGTCTGTACCGGCTACTTGGACAAGACAGGACACTGGGGCCTTGACTTTCGTAAGCGCGGCTCAGCTTGCCTGGGGAAGGTGCGCGTACTTAATGCCTGTCTAAGCAGCGCACACATTCCTTTACTGCGGCTTCTTACCGCACTGAGTTGGCTGTCCACCACGTGGTTACGCCGGAGCCTGCCTCTGTGGGAAGTAATGCACTTGGCGGAACAGGCCATGTGGCGCATTCGGAGCCCACCCCTATGGAGGGGTGGGGGCTCAGCCCTGCAGGCCACATGGTAGCTCCAGTGCCTTTCCCTGCGAGGGTGCGGACTTGGCCCTGAGGTCCCGATTGGCCACGTGGCGGCTCCGGAACCCTCCTCAGCGGGGAGGCGTGGGCTTGGCCCTGAGGTCCCGATTGGCCAAGTGGCAGCTCCGGAGCCCTCCTCAGCGGGGAGGCGTGGGCTTAGTCCTGCCGGCCACGTGGCAGCTTGGGAGCCTCCCCCGACGGGGAGGTAGGATCTGGTCCTTCCCTCCTCAACGTGGCAGCCTCGGATTCGGCTTCTTAGGCAGAGCTGGAGTCCTTAGCGGTTTTCTCCTGTGCGCGGGGGTACCCGGTCTGCAGGGTACCAACAGTCACTATTCTGAATTAAAAGTTATAACTATCCAAACTAAACAGTTGAACTGACTGGTTTGCACCAGCAGTCCTGCAGTCTACTGTTTTGATTTCCAAATTTGATTTGACTCAAATTTGAATTAGGAAAAACTCTAAACATCAAACATGTATATCTGCCTCTGCCCTTTCCAGACATGTGTCACAATAAGGCAGAAGATGTTCCTACAGTGAGTTATGGCAATATTTCTGGAACTGGTACAATAGGTGGGTCATCTGGAGCAGTTTTAGTATACTCCAGATTTCAACAGATTATCAAAATTTTCTGCCCTGACGGCTAACAAAAAAGATGTAGAGTTCTTCACAAGATTTCCATCCATATATTACACCCTTATGTTATCTATCAGATAACCAAGATTACAACCCGGCGAAGTCGAGCCAACTCCTGCCAGAAATCAAGAATCTTGATTCTACTTACCCTATCTAGTCAGAGTCCCTTTTTACGGAGTCCAAACCTACCAGCATATGATATTTGGACTTTCCAAAACATTATGCATCCATTATGTCTTTGGGGATGGTCAAGTATCATGTTTGATACTGACGGTACTACGTACCTCACCAAAGAAAATTCTATCCGGTATATCCGGTTACATCTATAGGTGGTTCCTATATCGCGCTCTTGCAAAAGGTTTCTACAGGGTCTTCTACCGTAGTCAATGCTGCAAAAGACAAACAATTCCCTTTCACACTTTCACACCTCAAGGGTGGTACAGGGAAACACGACAGGCAGTCACAATAATACATATGAAAATAAATGCATACGACTCTGGTGTGAGTCGCCCTCGAGCGAGTTCATGTCTTGAGGTACATGGCTGTAAATACGTCTGTACAGCAAAGACTCCCATACGATCCGACTTATACACGCTCGGGCATACTGTTTCGCATGCTCCCATAGAACATGAATGGTTCTAGAGATGCATACTATCGGGTTACTCCCTCCGTTTCGAAATAATTGTCACCTGTTAGTTCAAAAATGAACTAACCGGTGACAATTATTTTGAAACAGAGGGAGTATACACCACCCGATGGGGGCTCCCACTAACTTTGAAGCACGCTGGAGTACCGCGTGTCATAGGTTCTCAGAAACATTGAAAGCTTCAGATACTCCTATTAACTTCCCGTGCCAAGCCACAGAAATTTCACATACCACTTCTCGTATGCTGAGTTTACCGAGATTGATCCGCTCTCGGTGGCGTACCTTACCTCTTACTTAACGTCTCGGCGTCGTTACAGAATACAATAACACATAGTTAGTTTACCACCTTTATATCTTATACTAATAATACTCCTTATAAGGGCATATAGCTAATTCCTCACTCAAATCCTAATTTTTGAAAATATGTTCTTTTCAAGTACACCGTTCCCAATGATGCTCTGATACCATGTCTGTGGGGACCGGAATCCCGACATCCGAGGATCTCATTGGGTGGTGTCGTGCGATGCGACACCCAACAGTATACAAGAACAGAACGAGAATAAAATACAAGACGAAGTCTTTTAGTTATCATACAGCGGAAGTTTTACAATACTAGCAGAAGGAAAGAAACATATATATCATAGCTACACTCACAGCACTAGCTATGCAAAAGCAAAGTCATCCATGCCCTGGATACTTCGCACTATCAACACGCAAATCACGGCGGCGTGCAGGGTTCCCACTCGGCTGTACACCCTGGAGGGGGTGCAACCTCATCATCAAACCCTTCATCAATCGTATAACCTGCAAAAACTCGTTAACTGCAAACATGAGCATATGGCTCAGCAAGACTAACCTGTCTCACTAGACATATGCAAGGGTGGACACTAAGCATAGGTAAGGTGAAGCATAAACGACTCGCCTACAAGTGCATCCTTATAATCAGGTTTTAAGTAGAAAATGACATTCTCCAAGCACGGCACATCATAGACTCACAATCAAACAAGAAACACGTTGCCGATGATATGACATGCCCAGACCACATAATGCTATTACAGCTAAAGTATGGGGAAACTGTAAACTTTAATTTTACTATCTCTAAGTCATACAAGGTTGCAAAGCAAATTATAATTCAATACAACATGTTTTTCTCTACATCACGGCGTAGTGAACAAGTGGTACTCTATTACCGCGAGGGACGGTGATTGCAATCAGGACACACCCAG
Organism: Tuctoria greenei; assembly: GCA_036927565.1. Lineage (NCBI taxonomy): Eukaryota > Viridiplantae > Streptophyta > Magnoliopsida > Poales > Poaceae > Tuctoria > Tuctoria greenei. Next base: position 120,729,648 of record JAYESD010000010.1, on the reverse strand, counting down.
ACAACATGACACATACGCTGTTCGGAAGTGTCAGCGAGTACACCAGTACCTACGTAACACTTCAGTTCTAGTCGTATATGACCACCTTTCACAAGAAACCCGAACGCCGAGACCGTCTCACCTCTGCGAACAGAAGGTCTCCGCACGGAACACCTCTTGTGTCCGCTGACCGATTTATACCTTACTGTCCTCAACCCACCCCTATCGATGGTGAGTTAATGGGCCTCGACATCCCAGTTATCGAGTTACGTCAGTTTACTGGATTCCATATGTCTAGTATGTCGCCGGTACAAGTCAAACTTGTTCGAAGGGGCCGCATACAGACGGGCCTTAACTGACCAGTCAGAGCTATGCGACTAAGACCACGTCTTGCTGCTTCCTATCCATCTCTGACCGTTCTCGAGTTTGGATGTAACAGTTATATTCTATAAATGTTATCCCAGTGTAGATGAGTGTAAATTTCTATCTCGCGAGTAGATTCCAACTACTCGACTTCTACCGGTTTACCTACAACATTAGCATAGCAATTCTACACATCGAGTTATTAACCTACCCAATTAACCAATGGGATTGTGGGTCATGCATCTGGAGTATTCAAGCATCCTAAACGTAATGCACAATTCATATGCTAATCATCATAGTGATAAAGTAAAATTTTATAAACGACTTAAATGCAAACTGGGGCTTGCCTGGTTGCAGGTTAGAGTCGGGGTTAGTATCCGGCAGGTGTACTTCCAAGGCCTCTGGTTCTTCCTCGACTTTGGTCACTATACGATATGCATATAATATGTATATGAATGACTTTGAAAAATAATTACTACCAAGACCATAATTTAATCTATGGTGATCATTATATGATAATGACCTAATTGGCTTTGGAATTTTGATGGTAGATACCAGGGAATATGATAGAAGTTCTTGCAAAGAACAGGAGACGATCAAAGTAGTTTGTTGTCTCTAAAATTATGGCAAGCAATAAACTTCCAATAATTTTAGAGAAGAAATTGTAGCTTGAACATAGCTGCTAGTTGATAATCATGATAGGGGAAGTTGTCCTGGTTCTAGCAAAATTTGTTTCATAAATTTCTAAGCCTTGTTGAAGGAGTTATTGAATTTCAAAGTTGGCAAGAATTTCTGGAATTATTTTATAATTGAACTTTTAGCTTTTCAATTAATATTCAGTTTGCAACTGAATTAGGACTAGGAGATTTGGTCAATTAAATCCAGGATTTTTACAGGAACTTGCGTATGACTAAAGGAAGGTTCAGACCAAATTTGGGACATAATAAAGCAACTGAACATATGTAAAAATTCAATAAATGAAAAATGTAATTGAACTATAAAGAGGGTTATACAGGTGCAATGGCTCTCAAACTTTTTCTGGTAGTCAAGAATAGGACAATGTATTTTATGTGAATGTTGGGGATTTTCCAGTTGCAAGTTCACCTGGAAAAATTGTATTTGCATTTGGAAAGATTGTTTTCTACAGAATTTGAATGGGAGTTTCACAGAACCTAATTGGTACTGACAGAAACTAGAGCTCAAGGGCTTTCAAACAAAATTTGTTTGAATATTTTTGGAGCTGTCTACAGAAATATGTTGATTTTATTCAACTTTGGAAATGGTTCTGCATAGATTTGGGAAGTTTCAACTTTTAAATTTGGCGCTAGGGCCCACTGGATTTTAAATCAGCCAATCAGGAGCTAGCCACACCGGGGGCCATAAATATTCCCACGTGGCCACACTAAATCCCTGGCCACAGACTGATCCGGTTGCCTTTGCACTCGCTGGCAGGTGGGACCCGCTAATCTGCCGTCTTCAACCTTTGGCCACGGCATGGGCGGCGGCGCTCTCGCCGGCGCGCAGCGGCGTTTTCGCCAGCAATAGCTTCTGTCCCACGGGAGGCCTCGGTACTCGCCGCCCCACCCTATTTTTGCACGGGGAATACGCTGGACCAACTCCCTTTGGCGATGGGTGACCGGAAAACCATTCCCGACGGTGGCGGCGGATGCTAGGGTTTCGGTTATGTCGAGACCCTCGATTCCCTAGCTAAAACTCTCATTTGAAAGCTCGAGAAGCATCGTGGAAGCATGGGAAAGAGTTTAGGAGGGGCTAGAGCTCGTGTCATAGCCGGCAACACCAAGGTCAATGGTGAACCGAGCTCCATCAATGGCGGAAGGGGAAAAATCGGGTAGCTAGTTAATTAGTCGATGGTTCTTTCTGATTTTTGGAGGGAAGGTGCGCTAGTATATGTAGATCATGTCGCCTAACTGGATCAAAGAAATTTTGTGCATACAATCGGAATAAAACCGATGAGCTAGCCTCGAAGCTATAAAAGTGCTTCCGTAATTTACGGAATACAGATGCTAGGATGCACGATAGGAGTTCAAATTTAACCAGAAGCTGAAAGAGATCGTTGCGCACCTTTTTCCTATAGACTGAAGAGAACGAGATGGCTTGTATCGGCGGCGAGGCTGAGTGGCGTCGGGCGGCACTGAGGTGGTCGCGGCAGCAAGGAAATGGCGTGACGCGATTAAAGGTGAATCGGTGAGGGACTCTGGTCGGCGGGGGTTGAATTTATAGTCTTCACCACAGTAGATAAGGAGTTCGAGGGCAGCTGGAGGCGACCGACGGCCGATCGGCGCGCTGGCGGCATGCATCGTCGCAGTGTCGCGCAGAGAAATAAACAGGGGCGGTTAAATGGTCTCCCCGGCTGACATGTGGGCCGCACCGCTCTCCCTTATCTGTTCCTCTAAATTCCATCTCAAACATTGTCCAAAAATTCCCAAAATTTACAGACAGGCTAAGAAAAATATGAGGAACTCAAATCTGCAATCAGATTTCAATTTGGACATAGTTTGTTTCAAATTCAGAATCAAATTTGAATTCAAACATGTTTATAAACCTCATTGAAATAAATAGTAGCTGAGGTCCATAAATCTCCAAACTTTGAAATAAAGCTCACTGATCCATAAAAGGTCTTAGGAAAAATTGGGGGTTGATTTTGGCAAGGTACAGTGCAAAGCTAAATTTAAGATCGACGCGAAATGAATCCTTTCTACGTGTCCAAATAAGTGGAAGACGTACTTCCAAAAATCTTGAAAATTTTCCGAGAAGCTATTTAAGATATTGAAGAGGCCAAGGAAAAATTTGGAGCCTTGGATTTGAATCTTTTTGGCAGGGCCAGATATGCATAGCAACATAATCAAATTACATTTGTTTTGATTTTTATATTGCTGCAATATAATCTGCCCTAGCCATTTCAATCAATTAAACTCCCAACTTTGCAGAAAGGTTTATTTAAAATGTTCTAGGATTAGGGTGAAGTCCAGTCTTCATGTTAATAAGATTAAACATGAGTAGAAAGAAAACTTTTTAGTGAGGTCAAGTTCATGTGCACAACATTATTGACCCCCATTAGGTTTGATAAACCACTTGTAGTTGAACTTCACATGAAAGGAAAAAGTGGGATTTTACATGGCAAGGACTCACCGAATTTTTGAAGTCCGATGAGTAGGACTTACCTCCGTTCTGTTCAGCGCCATGATTTGTTGTCCAATCCCGGAGTTGAACATGTGGACGATTTCTTCTGTTTTGACATGCCAAACTCATTTGGCTGTCATTTGGACATGTGGGCCACATGGTGGCCCTAGCCTCTCCCCGTTGTATTGATATAGACATGTTGTTGTAGCGACGGGTTCTCCCTCTTGAATGTATTCCTTCATGAGCATGGTGAGGCTTTGTCCTTCTTAGGGGTGCCACTCTGACCATATTGATATTCCATTGAATCAACCCATACCTTGATCATGGGTCAAAGGCTTTCTTGGGCATGATGACATGTGTACTCCACAATCAAACAAGAAACACTTCATCCACAATGTCACTTGCCCTAGGTTGAATGGGTTTGGTCGAAGTGTGGGAATCCCAACAAGTGATGTGGGAAATCTTGGATTTTGAATGCTCCTTAAGTTCTTGTCCTTGGCCAAGATCTTCATGTGAATGTTGTCTTGATTTCTGCTTGGCCAAGATACTTCAAGGTAGGCTAGTTGAACTTAAATACCTTGGAAAGCCATAGCCTCCTTGAATACAAGGGTGATGTTAATTCCACCCTTGACCTCCTTGTGAATGGTAGCCATTGGAGTTGTTGTTTGAAAAAGGTCCTCATGGGTCTTAGGGAAATAATTCCCACACATCCCATGATGACATGGATTTTCACAAATCATGTGAATATCCACGACTTGGATTATCCAAACAAATCTCCAACGACTTGAATATTCATGACACTTCAATGGGAGGTGTAGTTCCATACTAGCATATCCACCTTGTGAAGTGGTGTGCATGACAAGCTATGGGAACTCGAGCATTCTTCAATCCACCCCTTGAGTGGAGACCTTCTTCTCATCCATGAGGAATGAGAATAGGACTCCTTCAGCTCCAGCATGAATGTGGTCATGGACTGGTGGAGCCAACCCATGACACGAGTGTTGGATGAAGAGCCAACTATCCACCCCATGGTGGAGGCAAACCAAGAAGAACTTCTTGGAGCCTTCCCCAAACTTGGGTATGGATGACTTTGGCTCCTACTGAAAGCTGAAATTCTCCCGCAAAAGGCAATGGTGTTGCCTAGCGGACATTTGCTGAGGTACTCCTTAAATCATCTTGCAGTTTAGCACTTGCATCCTCGTTGGCCATCCCATACAATGGGTTGGCCAACACTACCCTGTTTTCACACAAAGGAGAAAACAAACAAGGGTAATCCTGTCTAATAACTATTAGTACCTATAGCTTAATCAAAAGTGATATCTATCCTTCACTTCCTTTGCCTTCCCCAGCAACGGCACCAGAAATGCTTGTTGAGGGCTCCTAAGATATACTAACAAATCATCCCCGGCAACGGCGCTAGAAATGCTTGTTGACGGCTCCTAAGATATACTAACAAATCATCCCCGACAACAGCGCCAAAAATGCTTGTTGGTATTTCTTAACACCACAGATCATCTCCGGTAAAGAGATGAGATCAGCAAGCGCATGGAAGATACCATTGTAGCATTTCACCCATGAGTATTCCCAAGGGTATCGTATTTATCCCAAAGGAAGGCAATGGAGTAAAGTATATACTACTCTTATAGTCAAGCTATGGGATACTAATCCATTATCCGGACAGGGGTAAGTTGATAATAGGGGTAGTGTGACACACACCTAGCCAATCTATTCTAATGGGTCCTAGAGGGAGATTGGAATGAGAGTTAGAGAGTTGCTCCTACAATGCTCCTAATACATATACATAGCCTAAGGTAGATACTAATGATCATTTCAATGATGAATTCCTATGCAATGCTATTTAACACATCGGGCACGGGCTTACCCCTAGCAATACTAGGGCGACTCCTGCCAAGAGCATGTGGCATAGCCGAACATGGAGGATTACAAAGGACAGATAGGGTTGTCACCACCTACTACCTACCTCTTCAATCCGTGGGTCTACGAGACATCCAATGCTACTTAAATATCCTATCACCATGCTAGCATACTAAGCAAATACCTTAGGAGCCATGGCACAAGCCATCCTAAGGCAATGACTAACCTAAACATCGTTGAACCAATGTTGAAGCATAGCATAAGTCATTCATATTAACATAATCATATCATAACTACATAGACTATAGTGGGGGTCTATAGTGTTTGTGACCATAAGATGTGATCATGAGAGTGAAATCATAAAGACTATACATTCCACATACATGGACTCCACAATTAAACAAGAAACGCTTTGTCCAAGTATACATATAAAAGAAGACTAAAGATAATATCTTTATTGAGCACAAAGTCACAAATACAAGAAGGAATACATAAGCCATACCTTTCCCAATGTGGAATTGGGAAGAGAGACTCCTTCTACTCCTTTACCAAATTGGACTCGGGACTAGAGGCTCTCCTCTCTACATCCTAACTCCTCTAAGGACTATGGAAGATAGTGTATACAATAGAATGATGCCCAAGTGGTGTGTGTTGAAGTGAGGGGTAGGGGGTCCTATTTATACTAGTGTTGAGGTCGGTTCCCGCCACCAAAAGCGCACGAATCAGTCACCATTGACTCCAGGGAGCCGGGAGAAGCCAACACATGGAGGCTGACCGAGTTTGGTGCAAAGACCAGGTCGGCCGACCCCCTGGTTCGGTCGACCTAGTCATTGCACTGTTTCTTGTGTGCTTTCTCCAGGTGGCTGCCAGGTGGGTCCCATTGATGTATATGGGTGATACACCGTTGGATCTCCTTGGATACTTCTGTTTGTGTGCCATTTGATCCATGGGATGCCACGTGTTGTTGCCTGATTGGCTGGGATGATATTTTATAGGATTGGTCCCTCTTCATTTCCTCATTTCCTGCATAAAATGCTGCATACACATATTTCTCCAAGTCCAAGTGGAATTGGGTTAGATAGAATGGTGATGTGTGCAAGAAATTACAGGTCCTTCACATAATTTAGTTAAATTTACAGATGAAATTGGTATATAACAGTCGTCAATAGTGGCGCAGTCCTTTTATAGTCTAAGGACCGGCCGTTACAACATTGCCTGACCCGACATGTGGCCCTTGCGTATTCAATAGCCTAATATACGGTCTACGAGTATTAAGTTCGATTAATAGAGTGATAACGTGTCTTAATGGCAAAGTTACCCCTATTAACAGCCCATTGATTTTTTGTCATTAATATAACATTAATAACATGTAATCAGGTCTTGTAACTGTCGCTTTAACTGTCTCTTGAATGTCTGTGTTGTTGGAGATCCACCAATATCCCTGTTGGTGTGAGGTCTGGGGGATCCACACATGGCAGCTCTGGAGCTTCCCCTCGTGGGGAGATAGGTCCGGTGCTGCTATACACGTGGCGGCATCAGAGTTCCCCTCTACTAGGGGTTAGGTCCGGGGTCATTATCCATGTGTCAAACACGGAGCTTCCCTATGTTGGGAGTTCAGCTCTGGTCTTACATTACACGTGGCAATCCCGGAGCTACCCACATGAGGGAGGCGGGTCTAGTGCCGTGTAACATGTGGGGCCTGAGGAAGCCTTTGACTCTGACTGTCGGTACCCTACGTACCAGATACCCCTTGGGATTGCAAAGATCACAAGGAAACTCCATCTACCAGATTTGAAGACCTCTGAAGGCCCCACATGTCAGGCGTAACTAGACCTGCTTCCCCGACATGGTTAGTCCCTGGGCCGCCATGTGTATCATAAGACCGGAGCTATCACCCACACATGGGAAAGCTCCGGACAGAATACCAGTATGGCACCCCCAGATCTAACCCCAGACAGAGGAAAGCTCCGGTACTGACACATGTCCAACAGCACCGGACCTACCCGTCGACGGCGGTAAGCTCCAGAGCTGCCACATGGCGACCGCCGGACCTTCAACTTCAACAATCAGGCTGGTGGACCCCCCAAGGATTCCGGACCTTCAAGGAGCAATCAAAGAGTTCAAGACTGGATTAAGTGTCATTAATACCATATTAATGACACACGATCGGATGGCCCTTAATACTGGTAACGGTACTGTTAAGGCCCGTTACCAGGCTATTAATGGTAATTAACCTCATTAATTGTGTATCAAGAATGTGTAACCGCCAGGGCCACATGTCAGGCCAGGCTAACGGTGTAACGACCAGTCCTTGTACTATAAAAGGACTGGTCGACGATACACAAGGGACGGTTCCAGACCACCACTGAACTCCCTAAGCTAGACGAGCTTCTTCTTCTGGAGCTTCTTCTAGACTCACACGCTCAATACAACACCATCACACCCCATGGAGTAGGGTATTACGCTCAGGCGGCCCAAACCACGTAAATCTCTGTGTACACGTGTCTTTCACCTTCTTGAATCTCTACGCGCCCATTGTCGAACTACAACTCCTCGATCTACCAAAGGTAGTGTCGGGAGATCTGCCAAATCCAAACACCGACAGTTGGCGCGCCAGGTAGGGGCGCCCGAGATTTCAAGTATGGTAAACTCAGCTGCTGGATCATCCAACGGCAACCCTGCTGTTCAACCCACATGAGGCAATCCCTCCAACATGCAGCAACCAGCAGGAGTCATGCCTCCACCACCACCGCCTGCACCAGCACGTCAAGCTGAGTAGCGTGACAGTGCATCCGCGTCAGCAGCGCGTGCTCTCCTCTAACGTCCACCACCTCCAGGTGCATCCCAGGGTGCAATGGAGCAGTGGAGGGCTGATATGGAACATCTGGTTGCAGCAGCAGCCGACCGCATTAGCAACCAAGGTCCTCCCCCTTCAGGGCGGGCCCCATCATAGTGTCGGACTGTGTCGGGCAGACTTGGTCCGCATGCTTCCCAAAATAGGAGGCGTGCTGCATCATAGCAGGTTATGTCGCTACCTTCCGGGGCGCGACGCACTCATACGGTAACCAGGCTTTCAACTCATGACCTCCGGGTGGAGCTTGATCGCCGTTACCGTCAACAGGACGACCGTGTCCATATCAAGCGTGCTCGCGAAAGGCGAGAGGCTCGAGACAGTCCTGCTCCTGAGGGAGTAGGAGGAGGTTGTTCTGCACTATCCATGCACCTACGCATGGTCAGATGGCCACAAAAGTTGCGGCCTCACCTGCCGGGGAAATTTGACGGGACTGTTAATCCCGCTGAGTTTCTCCAAATTTACACCACCGCAATCCTTGCGGCCGGAGGTAACGAGGCCGTAATGGCCAACTACTTCCCAGTGGCCTTAAATGGGACCGCCAGGTCCTGGTGCATGAGCCTTCTCACAACTCTATCAATAGTTGGGAGGAATTGTGCCAACAGTTCACCGCCAATTTCGGGAGTTCCTACACCGGACCAGGCACTGAACTGGACCTTTTTGCAGTCGTGTAGAAGGGGGGAGAATCCCTGCGCTCATTCATCCAGAGGTTCTCCCAGGTATGAAACACTATTCCTTCTATCTCCTGAGCCTCTGTTATCGAGGCATTTAGACAGGGCGTACGAGATAAGAAGATGTTGGAGAAGCTGGCGGTCAAGGAGATCACCAGCGTCACGGAGCTCTTCAGCTTGGAAGACAAGTGTGTCAAAGTTGCGGAGGGCCGTGAAATGCACTCCAAACCACCTCCGGAGGATGGCAAAAAATCTTCCAAAGGCGAAGCCACTACCCCCGGGAGTGGCAAAAAGAAGAAAAAGTCCAATGGCAAGAAGAAGCCGTTGACCGGCACATCTACTGCTGCAGCTGCAGCAGCTCCGGGTGGCCGGGGGCCACGCCCCGAGAAACGACCTCGGCCGTCCTCTGAAGACGGTGGCAACTCCAAAGTGTGGTGTCCTATCCACAAGTCGAACAGCCACAACTTGGAGGACTGCCGGGAGGTCCAAAACCTTGTCGAGCGCTACAACAAGCGCCGGGAAGAAGTTCCTTCCCGTCAGAGGGAAGGAAAACAGAAAGTCGATGAAGCTCTGGCTGAAGAGGAGTTAGGCTTCTAGGACCCTAAAAAGGTCTTGAAGGCTGTTTACACCTCCGTCGATGATGACTCCGACGTCTCCGACAATGAGCGTCAGAAGACCATGAACACCATCTTTGGTGGTTCGTGGGACATCACCTCCCACTGTGTCCTCAAGACCATGCGGCAGGACATGGCCTCAGTAGCTCCTACAGCCAGGGTGGATCCTCATTGAAAGTGGATGGACACCACCATCACCTTTGATGCTTCAGACTGCCCTCAGAACATGATCGGAGCTGGTCAACTACCATTGATGGTATCTTCAACCATCAATAACATTCAACTCCACCGTGTAATGGTGGACGGAGGTCTGGGGCTGGACCTCATAAGGTTTCAAGCTTTTTTCAAGCTTCAGCTCCGACCTTCGGACCTTCGCCCCTCCCGAACTTTCTACGGAGTAGGTCCGGGGGCCATAACCCCACTCGGTGCCATAACTCTCCCCGTGACCTTCGGGACTCGAGAGAATTATTGCACTGAGAAGTTGATCTTTGACGTCTCAACTTACCTTTCAACGCCATTCTGGGCAGGCCCGCCTTGTACAAGTTCATGGCTGCTGCTCATTATGGCTACTTGGTGTTGAAGATGCCAACACTAGCTGGTGTTCTCCGGATACGCAGGGACCGCACTGCTGGAGTGACTGCTCTGGAAGAACTTCATGCGCTTGCTACAGTGCAGGAGGAAGAATCCAGGCAGGAACAAGCTCCGAAACCCCCAAGCATTCGTCAATGAGGTTCGACCTCCGCACCTCACGTGCAACCAAGCGGCAACACTGACATCCCCGTAAAAGTTGTCCAAATCGGTTCCGATGCCGCTCAGACCACCCGTACATCGGGAGGTCTGAATGACAAATAGGAACTCGTGCTCATCACTTTCCTCCGGGCTAATGTCGACGTGTTTGCCTGGCAACCATCGCAAATGCCTGGGATCCCTAGGGAAGTGATCGAGCATAATCTGAAGATCTATCCTGATGCTCGTCCTATACACTAGAAGCCTCAGAAGCAATCAATAGAGCAACAAAACTTCATACGACAAGAAGTGAAGAAGTTGCTCGAAGCTGGATTCATCCGAGAAGTCTTCCATCCAAAATGGCTTGCAAACCCAGTCATTGTAGCCAAGGCCGACAGGAAGCTTCGGATGTGTATCGACTACACAACACTGAATAAGGCATGCCCAAAAGATCCATTCCCACTACCTAGAATAGATTAGATAGTGGATTCCACCTCCGGGTGTGAATTACTATGTTTCCTAGACGCATATTCTGGGTACCATCAAATCAGAATGTCTAGGGAAGATGAAGAACATACTTCTTTTATCACAGTAGATGGATTGTACTGCTATACTGCCATGCCATTTGGTCTCAAGGATGCAGCTTCAACATTTGTACGAGCTATGTACAAAACCTTTGGAGAGCTCATCAGAGACGTAGTGGAAGTGTATGTTGATTACATCATCATCAAGATCAAAGACAAGGAGTCACTCCTTGACACCTTGCAAGCTATCTTCGACAAGCTGCGGGTCACCCCCACGAAGCTGAACCCAGAGAAGTGCGTCTTCGAGGTTAGCTCCGGAAAGCTTCTTGGTTTCCTGGTAAACCACCGGGGCATAGAGGCAAATCCGACGAAGATTAAAGCCATTGAGGAGATGCGGCCACCAGCCTGCATCAAGGATGTCCAGAAACTGACTGGATGTCTAGCCGCCCTCAGCTGGTTCATCTCAAGACTGGCGGAACGGGCGCTACCCTTCTTCAAGCTATTGAGGAAGTCTGGACCATTCCAATGGTCTGAAGAAGCAGAAAAGGCGTTCCAGGAGCTAAAGCAACTCCTCACCACTCTACCAACCTTGGTAGCTCCGAACCCTGGTGAGCCCTTACTGCTTTACATTTCAGCAACCGACAAGGTTGTCAGCATGGTCTTGGTTGCGGAGAGACCAGAATCATCCCAAGCTCAGGAATCCTGACCCCTCCGGGAGGGTCCGGAGGTTCCTGAAGGTGAGTCTCGGTCCCAGTCCCCAGACTTGGATCTACAGGGAGTTATTCCAGAAGATCTGGACCCCTCCGGGAGGGTCCAAGTTGCTCCAGTAGAAGCTCTGAGTTCCTCCAGCAAGGACCCGGAGGTCCCCGAAGCATGTCCGGACCCCTCCGAGAGGGTCCGGGTCGATGCGGAGGAAGCTTCGGGCCCCTCCGAGAGGGTCCGGACAGTCCAGTGCCCAGTGTACTTCATCAGCGAAGTACTACATGATGCCAAGACTCGATACCTAGAGGTACACAAGCTGCTCTATGCAGTTCTAATCGCCTCCAGGAAGCTTCGCCATTACTTCCAAGCTCACAAAATCTCAGTGGTGACCTCTTATCCACTGCGTGCGATCTTGCATAATCCCAACTCTACTGGGAACATTGCAAAGTGGGCAACAGAATTGGCTGAATTTGATCTTGAATTCGTCCCAAGACAAGTGATCAAGAGTCAAGCATTGGCAGACTTCGTGGTGAAATGGTCCCCCTCTCCATCAAACCCTGGGGGCCCTAGTGAGCAGAAGCCGGAACTCAAGGCTCCAGTCTTCACCAAACCTCACTGGACCCTCTACTTTGACGGCTCCATGCAAAAGCAGGGGGCCGGAGCTGGAGTCCTTCTCCTCGCTCCAATCGGGGAGAAGGTAAAATACATGGTCCACCTTGACTTCAAGGCGACCAACAATATGGCGGAGTATGAAGAACTCATTTACGAACTAAAGGTGGCACTATCATATGGTGTCAAGCAGCTGATGGTCAAGGGAGATTTGCAGCTCATCATTAAACAGGTGAAGGGTGAATGCTCCTATAACAATCCTCAACTAGCTGCTTATCTCCTTGAAGTCCAGAGGCTTCAGAAGGACTTCAAAGTCCTGGATCTCCACCATGTCCAGTGTGTCCATAACGCTGAAGCCGACGATCTCTCGACAAAAGCGTCAACCGGAGCTCCGGATCCTGACGGAACCTTTGTCTGGAGGTTGTCAAAACCCACAGCTCAACTTGCCGAACTGAGCGAAGGGGGCGAGACCAGCATCCCGAAGCTGGCGGTCCCGATGGCTCTGTTACCATGGTAGCCATCAAGGGTCGTAGGTGCTGCCGGAAGCTCCGAGCAACCCAGCAGGCAAGACTCAAATGCTCAAGCAAGCTCCAATGCATGGATCTCGGAGATCCGGAGCTACTTGAAAGACAATATCCTTCCTGACGATGATGTATCTGCTAACCGAATAGTCAGATTGGCTAAAAGATACACGCTGGTAGAAGGGGATCTCTACCGGCGCGGTGCCAACGGCGTCCTAATGCGGTGCATCACAAGGGAAGAAGGCTGTGAGCTCCTCGCAGAAATTCATGGAGGCGAGTGTAGGAACCACGCATCTTCGCGCACGCTGGTCGGTAAAGCCTTTCGGCATGGCTTTTACTGGCCTACATCGCTCCAGGATGCAACTGAGATGGTGAAGAAATGCGAAGCATCCTAGTTCCATGCAAAACAAATTCACACACCGGCTCAACCTCTACAAATGATACCTCCTACATGGCCTTTCGCTGTGTGGGGGATGGACATCTTGGGACCTTTTCCAAGAGCCGTCAGAGGTTACAAGTTCCTGTATGTTGCCATTGACAAGTTCACCAAATGGCTTGAAGCAACTTTAGTTGTGACAATAAACAAGCAATCCGCTATCAACTTCTTGTAGCCCATCGTATCCAGATTTGGAGTTCCGAACAAACTCATAATAGATAATGGGACCCAATTCACAAGCTCTGCTTTCAAAGGATACTGCGAAGATCTCGGCATCCAAGTCAGCTACGCCTCCGTAGCTCACCCGGCAAGCAATGGCCAAGCTGATAGAGCAAATGCAGAAATCCTGAAAGGACTCAAGACGTGCACATATGAGCGCCTGAAAAAACATGGAGCCAACTGGATCGAAGGGCTTCCGCCCACTCTATGGGCCAACAAGACAACTCCAAACCAGTCAACTAGAGAGACACCCTTCTTCCTGGTGTACGGAGCTAAAGCAATCCTTCCTCCAGAAATCACCTTGGGGTCGCTCCGGGTCTGGACCTTCAACGAAGCCACGCAGGACCAGCTCCGGCATGAAGACCTTGACCTCCTTGAAGAGGGAAGGTGTCGAGCAGCTGTTCGGAATGCCCGATACCGCCAAGCTCTTCGGCGCTATCACCAAAGGCATGTTCACAGCAGACAGCTCAAGGAAGGCGATCTGGTGATACGGAGAATACAATCCAGAGAAGGGTTAAACAAACTCTGCCCCAGCTGGGAGGGACCCTTCCGAGTGATCAAAGTATCCCATCCTGGATGCGTTCGCTTGGCAACCGAGGATGGGACACCTCTCCCAAATCCTTGGAATATTGAGCACCTCCGTAAGTTCTACACTTAATATCACGGAGGTGAGTCTGTAATTACATGTGATGTATGTTATAGAGTCATTATACAGAGTCAGGTAGCTCCTCCGGGAGGGCAGCCGGACCTACCCCGTTAGGTCCGCAACATCAATGCAACACTTGTCACAGTCTTAGAACTAAAAGTGTAGCTAGCTACCTTGGATCAAACGAGAAACGAAACACACTTAGCCTGGTTTCGTACCCTAAGAGTGTACTTGTTTCCCCTGTACCCCGGACCTATAATGAAACACATCATCATGTGAAAACAGACTCCACATGCATTTACTTTGTACAGGCTCAATATTTTTTATTTTTCTCTTTCTTGTCTATAACAAAGTTGTGCAGTTCTTAAGAAACTTTGGCTCGACCAGTTCATGTACAATTCGAGTTGCATTGTCTATCTTCCGGGTTCAAACATTATTGATGGTCTACTCGTCTGAATGCCGCCAAGCCAATCTAGGGCCAGAGTGTGCCATCGACTTAGCCTGGTCATGCACCCTAAGTACGCCACTCTACCTACACCCCGGCAGGCCGAAGTAAGGCGAGTCCAGAAACGATCAGACCTAAAGGAAACAAGACAGCGCTCTTGATTGTATTTAGAATTGTGTTTGACCTAAAACTTTCTCGGGAATAGTAAGCCGCAATGAAGTTATAGATAGGAAACGGATTTTACTGTTTTTCTTGACTTCAGTGTGCAGGAAAAATAAATATTTCATGATGATGGTGAATGAAGCCGGAGCTACCAAAGCTCCGACATCCTCTAGGCGGCTTGTGGTCAATGTTCAAACATTGACATCGAGCATAACTAGAGGTACTCAGCTCTGGTAAAGCTAGGGGGCATGCCGTCAACATGAAGATGGTGGAGTCTGCCGTTGACACACCATGTGTTGACAGAGGTCACTACCGGAGCTACCAAGCTCCGACACCCCAGAGGGCTAACCATCGATGCTTTACGCGTTGATGGAGACTACTGCCGCAGCTACTAAGCTCCGACTATGGTCAATGTTGGAGCCACTAAGCTCCAACAACCTCAGGGGGCCTACACTATCGAAGACTTTGGACCTACATTCTACAAGTTCGAAGCACGCAAGTCTTCAACAACTATTACATCCTCTTGGTACATGTTCACAATCAAATTGTGTACATCTACCAGGGGGGCAAGTGAGACAAAGGTGGTGTTGAAGACAAAAAATGAAATTCGAATTCACAAAAATTTGGATTTCATTCATCTGGAGACAAGATATTACAAAATTGGAGAAGAAGAAGAGAGAATACAAGCGGGAGCTACAGAGAGATGGCCCTAGACCCTATGAAAGATCTGGGCGACCTTCTGGGCCACCTCCGACATGCTGGCTTGAGCGGCTTCACCCTCTCCTTCGATGGGGCCTTCAAGCACCGGGTCTAGAGGGAATTGAGGGTCCCGGCTGGTGTAGCACGTCAGCACAAACTCTGCGACGTTCTTCGCCAGGGACTTACCCTCTATTTCTAGATGGTCCGTGATGACATCGCCCATCTTGGTGAGCTTGTTGCGTACTGAACTCAGCGCCTCCAACGCCTGGTCCAGCTCCGGCTCCGGATCATCCGGACGCACGGGACTGAAGCCCATTGGCGTCAGCGCGTCATTGGCCTTGCCCAGGAAGTCCCAAACTTGTTGGGACTCCGCAACCCTTGTGCCATGCATCTCCGCCAAGGATATTTTGGCCACCGCAAGCTCTGAGCTCTCCCGAGCAAGACGCTCCACCTCTTTGGCATTCTACTGAATCTTTTCAGCAACCTGCCTTTCGAGTTTGCTTAGCTCTTCCTCCCGGAGGTGAATCTCAATCTGGCGGTTGACTAGATCTTTCTCTCGGCTCCGCACTTTCTTCTCCCTGGCAGCGATGGCATTCTCCTACTTGTAGAGATCTTGTCCTTGCCCCCAGGCCTTCTTCTCCTCCTCCTCGCAACGCTCCTCCAATTTCTTGGTGCGTTCTTCGAGCCTCTTGTCAGCCAGAGCTGTCTATTGGACAAGCTCTTCCTCCCTCTTCACGAGGTCATCCCATAGCTCCAGGAATTTCTGCTCTTCATTGTAACACCCTCATTTTCATGCATCATACCCTACATACACTCATATACATGTTTAACATTAACCCACATAAAGAGGAACGAGTTTAACATTGATTCAGAGCATTTAAAATTGATTTGGAGCAAAACCGCACTTAAAACGCAAGAAAGTGCGTACTAGTCCGATTTTACTGAGGACTAGTCCGATTTCTCTCTGACTAAAAACGGACTTGTCTGTTTTTGCTGCGGACTAGTCCGATTTTGGCTCTGGAAATTTTCGGACTTGTCCGATTTTGTGCGGACTAGTCCGATATTCCATGAATCCTTGAAAATTTGCTAAGTCCCTTGACTTTTCCGGACTAGTCCAGTGTTCCAGCGGACTTGTCCGTTTTTCCTTCTCTGTTCAAATTCGGACTTGTCCGATTTTTGGCCAGACTTGTCCGATTTTCTCTCTGGACGACTTCGGACTAGTCCGGTCCTATCCGGACTTGTCCAATATTTCGCGACTCCGAGTTGATCTTTTGTTTTACGACTTGTTTCTTGGGTTTCACGTTAAGTGGGCCTAGGGACGCCGTGCCTAACTCTTTTAGAGCCCATGTGGGACTCTAAACCGGCCTCTACTCATCCCAAAACTCGAAATCCATCTAACCCTAGCCTCCACCTCTATATAAACAGCCCCACCACTTGGTTTGACATCTATTTGCCACTTTTCCACCCACCCAAACCCTAGTTCGTGGGGAGCCACCATCAAGGAGGGAGGAGAAGATCCCAAGCAAGAGGAATAAGAGGAGGAAACGAAGAAGGATCAAGATCTCCACCAAGTTTCGTCCTTCACCACCAATTCATCTCCAAGTTCATCACCAACCCTAGATCATCATGATCCAAGTGCTACCTCCAGGTTTCTTGAGTCATTGGAGTTCTAAACACCTGGTACACCTTCTATTCTCTTTTCCTTACGAGAATTCAACCCCTAATCTCCAAATTTACGTCGATCTAGAAAACCCTAATCCGCTGATCTCGCGGAGTGCGGACTTGTCCGGTCCCTAGCGGACTAGTCCGATCTTTCTGGTTAAATTGTGTTGAATTAATTCTAAAATTTGATCTAATCGACCCCAAACCTGTATAAACTTGTTAAAATCTATTAGAACTAGTTAGTGATCATTAAAAGCAATCTAGTAACGAGTTCTAACTTGCATTTGCATTAATCATACATGTCATGTCATATTGAGTAATATTTGTGCACTCTTTGATTGTGTTTCTTGTCTTGTATGATTATTATGTGGATTAGATGGATTTGCGCTAGAGAGTGCCACGGAGGATCTACATCACCAAGAGTTTGAAGGCTTTGATCCTAATCAACAGCAAGAGCAAGGCAAGTGTCCTTGAAGCATATTGATCCTGTTTTAAAATAAATGTTTTGTTTGCAAACTGCATGCTTGTGTCAATTTGATGGGAATCATATGGTAGGAAGTTTACTAGCTTTGTTTGACCACCCTTGTCACCTGGAATATATGGTAGAGAGTCGGGAAGGGTTTTTACCTTTTTGCTTCACTTAATTAATTGGGATGGAAAAACCAACACTACACATTTAATTATGTATTAATGATATTCTGGTTATTGTGAACTGGTCAATACGATGGGTGATCTAAGCAAGCCTGGTATGTGGATGGGTTGGATGTTATGGTGGTTTGCTTGCTTTAGATCTAAGGACCGGTTCATGCGAGAATAAGCCAGGACTATAGTGCCACCACGAAGCCATGTATGGGTGCGGCGTAGCTGATTAATTAGGGCTTTGCTAGTGCTGTTTAGACCATTATGGATGCTCGGGGAAGGGGTAGTCGGATTGGGTTTGTTGATGACTGGTGGGACTACCCTGGGATCCGAATGGCTCAAGAGGGGGCCCTTGGTTGAAGATGTGCTCTGCGGGAGACATCGCCACCGGTGAAACCTCAGTGGGGTCTAAATAGGCTAGTAATCCCCTTGTAAAGGCTATTTTGTGATCTCTTGGCCACACACCAACGGAAGTGTGTAATGTGACCGACGGGTCATGGGCATAAGGGAGGTTCTTAGTCGCCGAAGGGTGATGAAATCACGAACACGTGGGTAAAGAGGTACAAACTCTGCAGAGTTAAATCAAAACTATCATGATAGCCGTGCTCCCGGTTATGAGCACCTGGACAACTTCCATGATTAGAGGGAATTTGGTATTGGAATGGTTATGGTTTGGTAATGGTTATGGATGGTTATGGATTAATTTTTGGTATTGAATATGGTTATTGGCAAATGATGAAATCTGGAATCATGGATGAGGATGGTGAATTATGGACTGGTATTATGGTATTATTTATGGTTTATGATGGGTTTGATTCATATAATTATAATATATTGCTTTTCAAATGTTTTACTGTACTTTTCAGCACTTTGCCATTATTATTGTCGTCATTTGAATCAGCCACATGTGATACTTTCCACACTTGCTGAGTACGACATGTACTCACTCTTGCAATTCCCCACCCCAACAGTTACAGGTCAGGATTGGGAGTTTAATGGTGATAATGCGGAGTTCTAGGCCGTGTCTAGCGTCAGCTTTGCCTGTGGTGTTGATTGGAGCTGCGCATACATACCCTGTCGCTTATGCTGCATAGTTGCTTAGTTTGCTTAATTAGTTTATTTCCGCTGCATTAGTTGAACTTGTCATTTATATTCATTAGAGCTTGTATTCGAGGATAATATGGTTTGTGTAATAAATTTGATAATTAATCTTGTTTTGTGGTAATTTTCTGTATACTCTTTTGTGATTGCACTCGTGTATGTGTGTTGAACATCTTGGGCACACATATGCGTTAGCTTGGTTCAGTTTTTGGAACCAGGCGTCACAGATTGGTATCAGAGCCACAGGTTGACCGTAGGATGCAGCCTAGATAGAATGGACACTTTAGAGCACATAGGAGCACTCAGGAATCGATGTGTTTTTGCTTGGAGTGCTGTTTGCTATATATATTGTTTGCTTGTGTGCTTAATAGAGGATTTTGGGATGCCTTAGCATTGCCATGTCCACCTAGGCTAGTGTAGCTAGCTGTTTAGTTTCATATCCCTTGATGCATATAGTTGGGGACGTTTTCTAATTCTTACCTAATGCTTTTCTTCAGATGGTGAGGACTCACAACCAGAGGGATGGCAATGATGAAGAGGAGAACAATGGAGTGCCTCAGAACAACAATGGGCAAGGATCTACTCAGGGAGGTATCAACATCGAGCAGCTATTGGCCATGCAAAACAAGCTCATGCAGACCATGATACATACTATGGGACAATTGCAGGCTGGCAATATCAACAATCAGCCCCACATGCCTCCACCGCCACCCCCACCTCCTCATAACCGATTGGGAGAGTTTATGAGGACTAGGCCACCAACCTTTGCTCAAGCTGCTGACCCTATGGATGCTGATGATTGGCTCAAGTCCGTGGAGAAGAAGCTAGCCATTGTCCAATGTAGTGACCGGGAGAAGGTGCTATTTGTTTCTCATCAACTCGTTGGAGCAGCTGCAGATTGGTGGGATTCTTATTGCAATGCTCATGAGAACCAAGAGAGAATTACCTGGGCGGAATTCAAGGAGAGTTTCCGTTCTCATTATGTGCCGGAAGGTGTTATGGTCTTGAAGAGGCAAGAATTTGAGAACTTGAGACAAGGAAAATCAAGCGTGAGTGAATATCTCAATAAGTTCATTCAACTCTCAAGATATGCGCCTGAGGATGTTAGCCGGGACAGCCGGAAGCAATACTTGTTCATGAGGGGATTGAACAATACGATCCAAGTACAATTGCTCAACTGTGATTATGTCAATTTCCAGAAGCTTGTGGACAAAGAAATTGTGGTTGAGAACAAGATCCGTGAGATGGAGCAAGAAATCAAGAGGAAGGCACCATATCAAGGACAGCAACAAGGAAGTATTGTGCGCCCTCGCTTTGCGCCGCCCAATGCGCCTCATTACAGCTCCTCTATTCCTGCTCAGCGCCCTGGTTATGCACCACGCCCAACTCAGTTTGTGCAGCAGCGCCCTGTTATGCAAGCACCTAGGCCTCCAATGCCTTATGCACCTCGTGCTGATTTTCCTGGTGCTAATGTTCAAAACCAAACTCGTCCCAATAATTCTGGTGGAGTTAAGAAGTGTTATACTTGTGGAGAAGCTGGACACTTTGCGCATCAATGTCCTAAGTCAGGCCTTGGTCAAGGGAGCAATGCACCGAGGCAAAACCCAAGACCTAATGGAGGACAGCCACAAGGAAGCCGTGGACAGCAGAATTTTGCTCGTGGCAACGTGAACCATGTCTCTACGGTGGATGCTCAACAAGCGGATGACGTGGTCATTGGTATGTTTCTCGCCAACTCCAACCCCGCGACTATGTTATTTGATTCTGGAGCATCGCATTCATTCATTGCATCAAAGTATGTTGCCAAGTATAGTTTGCCTATCTCTCATATGAAGTTTACTCTATTGGTTAAGTCTCCTGGAGGAGAGATGAGGACAAATATAGTATGTCCAAAAGTAAGCCTTAGAATAAGGGGGGTAGACTTCTCCGCCAACCTCATTGTTTTAGATTCTCAAGGGTTGGATATTATACTTGGTATGGATTGGTTGAGGAAGCACAATGGAGTTATTGAGTGTGCCACAAAGACGGTGAAGTTGACTAATGAAGAAGGGATCACCGTAGAATTTGAAGCAACCCAACATGCACCGAAGCAATTAGAGCTGAATCATGTGGACGGTGTCGCAATTGAGGAGATTCCGGTGGTGTGTGAATTTTTGGATGTTTTTCCGGACGAGTTGCCAGGTATGCCACCCGATCGAGACATTGAGTTTGTTATTGATTTAATACCTGGAACTGCACCTATAGCTAAGAGGCCGTATAGGATGCCTCCTATGGAATTAGCGGAGCTCAAGAAACAGATTCAAGAGCAATTAGAGAAGGGTTTTATTCGCCCTAGCTCTTCACCTTGGGGAGCGCCCGTTCTATTCGTGGACAAGAAGGATGGAACACAAAGGATGTGTGTGGATTACCGAGCTCTCAACGAGGTAACAATCAAGAACAAGTACACCTTGCCCCGTATAGAGGATTTGTTTGATCAGATGAAAGGTGCCTATGTGTTTTCCAAGATTGATTTAAGGTCAGGGTACTTTCAAATGAAGATTAGACCGTCGAACATACCCAAGAAAGCTTTTAGGACACGGTATGGATCTTATGAGTACACCGTGATGTCTTTTGGATTGACAAATGCACCTGCCTACTTTATGTACCTCATGAATAAAGTCTTAATGGAGTACTTGGACAAGTTCGTTATGGTGTTTATTGATGATATTATGGTCTACTCGAAGGATGAGAAGGAACATAAGGAACACTTGAGGCTTACGCTGCAGAAATTGAGGGAGCATCAATTGTATGCCAAGTTCAACAAGTGCCAGTTTTGGTTGAAAGAGGTGCCATTTGGAGGAGGAGTATCGGTTGACCCCAGAAAAGTGAGAGACGTGTTGAAGTGGGAGCCGCCGCAAAATATCAAGGAAATAAGGAGTTTTCTTGGGATGGCTGGATATTACCGTCGGTTTATCAAGGATTTTTCCAAGATATCCAAGCCTATGACGGAGTTGCTAATGAAGGGAAAGGCGTTCCAATGGACTGAAGCTTGTCAAAACAATTTTGAGGAGTTGAAGAAGAGGTTAACAACAGCCCCAGTTTTGGTATTGCCGGATGTAAGCAAGAGTTTCGACATCTATTGTGATGCATCAAGACAAGGACTTGGGTGTGTATTGATGCAAGAAGGTCAAGTGGTCGCCTATGCATCAAGACAATTGAAGAAACATGAGCAGAATTACCCCACGCATGATCTTGAACTAGCAGCTGTGGTACACGCATTGAAGATTTGGAGACACTATATTCTGGGACATAGGTGTGAAATTTACACGGATCATAAGAGTTTGAAGTATATTTTCTCACAAACGGATCTGAACTTGAGGCAACGAAGATGGTTAGAGCTCATCAAAGATTATGATTTGGGGATCAACTATCATCCGGGAAAAGCCAATGTAGTGGCCGATGCTTTGAGTAGAAAAGGAGTAAGTCATCAACTCACGGTTCGAGAGTTACCATTCGAGTTATGTAAGGAGTTTGAACGGTTGAACCTCGGGTTTGTAAATGAGACGGAGATGATGGAGTTAAACCCAACCTTGGAGCAAGAAATTCGAGAGGCACAAATGACAGATGAGGAGATCAAGGAAATCAAGGAAAGGACCGAAGAAGGGAGATAATTCAGATTTGATGAAGACGAATATGGTACCTTATGGCTTGGAAAGAGGATCGTTGTGCCTAATGTAAAGCATATTCGGGAGACGATATTAAAGGAGGCACATGACTCGCCTTACTCGATTCACCCCGGTTGTACGAAGATGTACAAGGACTTGAAGACTTGCTATTGGTGGGATAGCATGAAAAGGGACGTAGCTGAATATGTGGCATTGTGTGATGTGTGTCAACGAGTCAAGGAGGAACATCAAAGGCCAGCCGGATTATTGCAACCATTAAAGATTCCGGAATGGAAGTGGGAAGAAATTGGAATGGACTTCATAGTTGGGTTACCACGTACTCAGTCCGAGTATGACTCAATTTGGGTAATTGTGGATCGCTTAACCAAGTCAGCTCATTTTGTCCCTGTGAAGACCAAGTATACAGCTGCACGATTGGCCGAAATATACATGGATCATATTGTGTGTCGACATGGAGTCCCTAAGAAGATAGTCTCGGATAGAGGTTCTCAATTTACCTCCAGATTTTGGCAAAAATTGCATGAAGCTTTGGGAAAGAGGTTGAATTTTAGTTCAGCATATCATCCTCAAACGGATGGACAAACCGAGAGGACCAATCAGATTTTGGAGGACATGTTAAGAGCTTGTGCTTTAAAGCATGGGAAAAGTTGGGACAAAAGCTTGCCATACGCGGAGTTTTCATACAACAATAGTTACCAAGCAAGCTTGAAGATGTCACCATATGAAGCACTTTATGGGAGGAAGTGTAGGACACCTTTATTCTGGAATGAGGCAGGAGAAACTCAAGTATTTGGTCCGGACGTGTTGCAAGAAGCCGAAAAGCAAGTCCAAATAATTCGTGAAAACTTGAGGGCTGCCCAATCAAGGCAAAAAGACTATGCGGATAATAGGAGAAGGAAATTAGCCTTTGAAGTAGGAGATTATGTTTACCTCAAGGTGTCACCAATGAGAGTCATAAGAGGTTTAACATAAGGGGCAAGCTCGCACCTCGTTATATTGGACCATTCAAGATTTTGGACAAAAGAGGAGAAGTAGCATATAAGTTGGAGATGCCAGCTCATCTTTCAGACGTGCATGATGTCTTTCATGTTTCCCAGCTCAAGAAGTGTTTGAGAGTACCGGAAGAACAAGTGCCAATGGAAGAATTGGAACTAGAGGAAGATTTGACGTATGCCGAGCAATCGGTCAAAGTCTTGGAAACTAAGGAGAGGGTCACAAGGAACAAGGTCATTAGATGGTCTAAAGTTCAATGGAAGCACCACACCGAAAAAGAAGCGACGTGGGAATTGGAGGATGATCTCAAGAGGGAATTTTCCTATCTCTTCTCTGTCGCGTCAAATCTCGAGGGCGAGATTCATTTTAAGGGGCGTAGGTTTGTAACACCCTCATTTTCATGCATCATTCCCTACATACACTCATATACATGTTTAACATTAACCCACATAAAGAGGAACGAGTTTAACATTGATTCGGAGCATTTAAAATTGATTTGGAGCAAAACCGCACTTAAAACGCAGGAAAGTGCGGACTAGTCCGATTTTACTGAGGACTAGTCCAATTTCTCTCTGACTAAAAAAAGACTTGTCCGTTTTTGCTGCGGACTAGTCCGATTTTGGCTCTGGAAACTTTCGGACTTGTCCGATTTTGTGCGCACTAGTCCGATATTCCATGAATCCTTGAAAATTTGCTAAGTCCCTGGACTTTTCTGGACTAGTCCGGTGTTCCAATGGACTTGTCCGTTTTTCCTCTCTGTTCAAATTCGGACTTGTCCGATTTTTGGCCAGACTTGTCTGATTTTCTCTCTGGACGACTTCGGACTAGTCCGGTCCTGTCCGGACTTGTCCGATATTTCGCGACTCCGAGTTGATCTTTTGTTTTACGACTTGTTTCTTGGGTTTCACGTTAAGTGGGCCTAGGGACGCCGTGCCTAACTCTTTTAGAGCCCAACTCTAAACTGGCCTCTACTAATCCCAAAACTCGAAATCCATCTAACCCTAGCCTCCACCTCTATATAAACAGCCCCACCCCTTGGTTTGACATCTATTTTCCACTTTTCCACCCACCCAAACCTTAGTTCGTGGGGAGCCACCATCAAGGAGGGAGGAGAAGATCCCAAGCAAGAGGAAGAAGAGGAGGAAATGAAGAAGGATCAAGATCTCCACCAAGTTTTGTCCTTCACCACCAATTCATCTCCAAGTTCATCACCAACCCTAGATCATCAAGATCCAAGTGCTACCTCCAAGTTTCTTGAGTCATTGGAGTTCTAAACACCTGGTACACCTTCTATTCTCTTTTCCTTACGAGAATTCAACCCCTAATCTCCAAATTTACGTCGATCTAGAAAACCCTAATCCGCTGATCTCGCGGAGTGCGGACTTGTCCGGTCCCTAGCGGACTAGTCTGATCTTTCTGGTTAAATTGTGTTGAATTAATTCTAAAATTTGATCTAATCGACCCCAAACCTGTATAAACTTGTTAAAATCTATTAGAACTAGTTAGTGATCATTAAAAGCAATCTAGTAACGAGTTCTAACTTGCATTTGCATTAATCATACATGTCATGTCATATTGAGTAATATTTGTGCACTCTTTGATTGTGTTTCTTGTCTTGTATGATTATTATGTGGATTAGACGGATTTGCGCTAGAGAGTGCCACAGAGGATCTACATCACCAAGAGTTTGAAGGCTTTGATCCTAATCAACAGCAAGAGCAAGGCAAGTGTCCTTGAAGCATATTGATCCTGTTTTAAAATAAATGTTTTGTTTGCAAACTGCATGCTTGTGTCAATTTGATGGGAATCCTATGGTAGGAAGTTTACTAGCTTTGTTTGACCACCCTTGTCACCTGGAATATATGGTAGAGAGTCGGGAAGGGTTTTTACCTTTTTGCTTCACTTAATTAATTGGGATTGAAAAACCAACACTACACATTTAATTATGTATTAATGATATTCTGGTTATTGTGAACTGGTCAATACGATGGGTGATCTAAGCAAGCCTGGTATGTGGATGGGTTGGATGTTATGGTGGTTTGCTTGCTTTAGATCTAAGGACCGGTTCATGCGAGAATAAGCCAGGACTATAGTGCCACCACGAGGCCATGTATGGGTGCGGCGTAGCTGATTAATTAGGTCTTTGCTAGTGTTGTTTAGACCATTATGGATGCTCGGGGAAGGGGTAGTCGGATTGGGTTTGTTGATGATTGGTGGGACTACCCTGGGATCCGAATGGCTCAAGAGGGGGCCCTTGGTTGAAGATGTGCTCTGCGGGAGACATCGCCACCGGTGAAACCTCAGTGGGGTCTAAATAGGCTAGTAATCCCTTTGTAAAGGCTATTTTGTGATCTCTTGGCCACACACCAATGGAAGTGTGTAATGTGACCGACGGGTCATGGGCATAAGGGAGGTTCTTAGTCGCCGAAGGGTGATGAAATCAAGAACACGTGGGTAAAGAGGTACAAACTCTGCAGAGTTAAATCAAAACTATCATGATAGCCGTGCTCCCGGTTATGAGCACCTGGACAACTTCCATGATTAGAGGGAATTTGGTATTGGAATGGTTATGGTTTGGTAATGGTTATGGATGGTTATGGATTAATTTCTGGTATTGAATATGGTTATTGGCAAATGATGAAATCTGGAATCATGGATGAGGATGGTGAATTATGGACTGGTATTATGGTATTATTTATGGTTTATGATGGGTTTGATTCATATAATTATAATATATTGCTTTTCAAATGTTTTACTGTACTTTTCAGCACTTTGCCATTATTATTGTCGTCATTTGAATCAGCCACATGTCATACTTTCCACACTTGCTGAGTACGACATGTAATCACTCTTGCAATTCCCCACCCCAACAGTTGCAGGTCAGGATTGGGAGTTTAATGGTGATAATGCGGAGTTCTAGGCCGTGTCTACCGTCAGCTTTGCCTGTGGTGTTGATTGGAGCTGCGCATACATACCCTGTCGCTTATGCTGCATAGTTGCTTAGTTTGCTTAATTAGTTTATTTCCGCTGCATTAGATGAACTTGTCATTTATATTTATTAGAGCTTGTATTCGAGGATAATATGGTTTGTGTAATAAATTTGATAATTAATCTTGTTCTGTGGTAATTTTCTCTATACTCTTTTGTGATTGCACTCGTGTATGTGTGTTGAACATCCTGGGAACACATATGCGTTAGCTTGGTTCAGTTTTTGGAACCGGGCGTCACATTCATCTTCGAGCCATCTCTCCCGCGCTTCAAGAGCCTCCCGGCGCTTGACGATACTATCGTGTATGGCGGCGAGCCTTTCCTGGTGATCATCCGCTACGCTATTTGCAGCCTTGGCCTGCTCGTAGATGGCCCGGGACTGGTTGTCGAGGGATCACGTCATGCTTTCCCTCTCATCCAACAGCTTACCCCAATACTCCAAGCAGACCTTTTCCCTTTGCACCCACTCCTTGTCGTCAGCCAGCCTCGACTGCGCCAGCTTGGTCTCAAAATGGAGTCGATTGCGCCACCTCCTAAGGGTTTGGTGCTCCTCCTCGAGGGCCTTGCTGTTGTGGTAGAAAGCCAGCTGGACCTGGCGAAGACTGGAGCAGGTGTTGTCAATAGACAACAATAGGGGGATCGAGTCTGGACCTGCCGGGGTCCTCTCCGTTGGCTCCAGCGGATCTTCAATGACAAAAATTGGATCTCACTCTACAAGAGCGGTCCCCTGAGCTTCCACGGCACTAGGGCCATCCTCCGGGATAGCCTCAGCCGCCATCGAGGAGGTACTTGCAGCAGAAGTTCCGACCTCCAGAATTGACTCCGAAGGCCCAGCTGCTAGGTCATCAACAACTGGCCCCTCAGGCGAGGGGCCAGCAGCTTCATTCTTGGCAGCCTGACTAAGCAGCGGGTACCTCGAGGATCACCGCTTCCGGAGCGGGTGTTGAAGGTTCGATCGGAGCAGAAGCTACTTCTGGCTCTGGCGCAGGCGCCTCATCCGTCGTTGGCTCAGGTGCTGACGCTTCGACCATCATGGGCTCGGGCGCTGGCGCTTCGACCACCATAGGCTCAGGTGCCGACACCTCCGCAGCAACTGGCTCGAACGCCAGAACCTCTTCAACGGTCGGCTCCATAGCAGGAACTTCTGCAGCAACTGGCACTACCAGCGGAGCTTCCTCGACAACCGGCTCAAGTTTCGGAGCTTCGTCAACACCCGACTCCACTGTCAGGACCTCGCCAACCACCGTCTCGACCGCCGGGGCTTCAACAACATCCGGCTCTAGGGCTGGAATTGCAGCTACCTCCGGCTCTGTTGCCAGAGCGTCCAACATCTCAGCATCCAAGCCCGGAGCTTCAACCTCCAGGGCTGGCGCCGCTGGTACATCTTCATTCCCGTGGTCCGGCGCTACCACGGGAGCTTCTGGAGATGAGTCGAGGTCCAAAATCATGACAGCCAGCGTCGGGGCTGCCGCAACCTCATCCACCTCTTGAGGCGGTGCTGGAATCGGAGCCGGAGCTTCAGCCTGCACAACCTCAACCACTGCTGCAGGGACCGGAGCTTCAACCCTCTTCTTAGGCACACTGTGGATGAAGGATGAAGAAACTCAAAATACAGTTAACAATAAAACAACTTATTGAGGTAAAAATTCAAAAATTACCTCGGAAGGCTTCCGCACCAGTTAGCACGGAACCTCTTCTCCGGATGCTCCGGACTGGCCCGAGCCGCCACTGGCGTGGTAGTCCCAGAGGGTCCCCTGGAGCTTGTTGTTGCTATCGGCATTGCCCTGGTCGAGGCCCCCCCTCAACCGGGAAGGACCTCCGGACCTAGAGCCCTTAGCTGGCCCTGGTACTGGAGTCACATGGCCGGAGCCAGCACCCCGGGAAGATGCCGCTTCTGGAGTAGATGCCGCCATTGTAGACCTCCCCCTCCGGGGAGAAGGAGCCGCCGCGGAAGAAGTAGGCCTGACAGACCATCTGTCAGCATGCTTCCTCTTACAGCTTGAGGGCTCGACCAATTCCTTGCCCTTGCCGACGACTTCGGTTCTTGGCTTAGGGGCGGCAACGGAGCCGCCTTCAGGAGCTTCGGAGATCGCCAACCCGGTGGTTGAACGCCTCTCAACGACACCAAGGTCGTCAAGCACCAGCATCATCCGTTGGAGCTCCCTGCTGAACTCAATCTCCATGTTCAGAGGGAGGAAAGCTGCCGACAGAGCCAAGTCGTCAACCTCGACATCGATGTCGTGCTAGAACTTCTTGAGGTGGAACTCCAAAGTTGCACCCTCCATGTTAGACTTCAAACCGGTCTCGATGCGGTCGTCATCTAGCATACTGTTGAGGGCCCAAGCAAGCTTCTCCCTCCTCTTCAGCGGAGCCCACCTGTTGGTCAGGAAGTTGCAAAACACCGCCTAAGGAGTCACCCCTCCTTCCACGCACAAGCGGATCCTGGTCAGAGCAGGGTTGAAGGCGTCCGACAACACCGGAGCTTCACTCCAAACTACAGTGTCGATGTTGGGGAGGCCTTCCGGCAGCTCCAGCTTATCGTGCTCCTCCACCCTGATGACAACCCAATCCTTCTTTGAGTCGTCCCACTTCCCAGAGGGGAACGACCGCAAGTACTTGTACGGGCACTTCTTGCGCTTCACAAAATAGTAGAAGCCAAGGTACTTGTCACTCTGCCCGTAGTTTGGACAGTGAAGAAGGTGCGGAAGAGCTCAATGAAGGGGGAATGCCCACCCACATCTCGTAGAAGTGGACAAAGATTGACACCAGCAGAATGGAGTGGGGGCCAAGGTGGTACAGCTGCAGACCATAGAAGTCTAGCAGAATCAAGAAGAAAGAGGAGAAAGGTGGGATCAGCCCCACCATGGCGTACGCAGAGAAGTACACCATGTTGCCGGCGTGTTCCTTCTCGAACGGAAGCTTGCCGGCGTGGACCAAGTGATTGATGAAGTCAGGGGACTATCCCATGAGGGCCCGGACCTTCTTCAAATCATCACTGGACTTCAGTCGGCTCTGGAGGAGACCCAACTCCATTGCGGCACAACGAGGCAAGAGAAGAAAAGCAAGCGAAAGTTTGGAAGGTTTGAGTGTAAGTTCGAATGAAAGGCATAAAGAACCCCAAACGGTGCGTGCTTTCCTTCTTAAGTAAGCCCCCACAACGCCTGGATGGAAGCCGCAGAGGAGCCGACGATACCAGTCAAAAATTTCACCCCGCCAATGACAAGGGGACCCAGGGCCACCCCGACGATCAAGTCGAGGTTCTTACCCCAGGCGAACAGTTGTCATCATGAAAGATGGGAAACCCGAAGGCGGCAGCGTGACAGGGCGCGCGGAATCGATACGATTTTCGTATCGGTAACCGGCGACCTTCAATTTCGTGGATCTGCACGCTAATATCTCACCTGCCGCCTCCTGGATAGGCCACGCAGCGGAGGTTTAACTGGGAACTATCGCCAATGGCACATCCGAAGACCCATGAAGACACAGCTCAAAAACAAAAGAATGGACCCACCTCCGGCGGAATGATTTCATCCAAAAGATCTCTCCCGGAGGTGGGCCTAAGGGGCCACTATCGGTACCCTACGTACCGGATACCCCTTGGGATTGCAAAGATCACAAGGAAACTCCATCTACCAGATTTGAAGACCTCCGAAGGCCCCACATGTCAGGCGTAACCGGACCTGCTTCCCCGAGATGGTTAGTCCCAGGGCCGCCAGGTGTATCATAAGACCGGAGCTATCACGCACACATGGGAAAGCTCCGAACGGAATACCAGTATGGCACCCCCGGACCTAACCGCAGACAGAGGGAAGCTCTAGTACTGAAACATGTCCAACAGCACCGGACCTACCCGTCCACGACGGTAAGCTCCGAAGCTGCCATGTGGCGACCGCCGGACCTTCAACTTCAACAATCAGGCTGGTGGACCCCCCAATGATTCCAGAACTTCAAGGAGCAATCAAAGACTTCAAGACCCGATTAAGTGTCATTAATACCATATTAATGACACATGATCAGATGGCCCTTAATACTGGTAATGGTACTGTTATGGCCCGTTACCAGGCTATTAAGGGTAATTAACCTCATTAATTGTGTATCAAGCATGTGTAACCGTCGGGGCCACATGTCGGGCCAGGCTAACAGTGTAACGACCAGTCCTTGTACTATAAAAGGACTGGTCGACGATACATAAGGGACAGTTCCAGACCACCACTAAACTCTCTGAGCTAGACGAGCTTCTTCTTCTGGAGCTTCTTCTATACTTACCCACGCTCAATACAACACCATCACACCCCATGGAGTAGGGTATTACGCTCAGGCGGCCCGAACCATGTAAATCTCCGTGTACACGTGTCTTTCACCTTCTTGAACCTCTGCATGCCCATTACAAAACTACAACTCCTCGATCTACCAAAGGTAGTGTCGGGAGATCTGCCGGATCCAAACACTGACACTGACGGGTGGAACTCTGTTGCACTTCTTGCGGTATCATAGGGTACCCAGTACGCAGGGTACCGACAACTTCATTTTTTACCTTTTTGAGTGCACCAACTATCTCATTTAGCTTAACCTAAAGTCATCTCAACAAGTTCATTAGGATCTCATTTGTTTGTCATCAATTGTCCAAAACACACAAGGGATTGCCTAGATGCACTTTCAATCTTCATGTCTATATCTCTTCACCAAGTCTTGGGACCATGTTGGCACGTCCATGCACCCCTTGCACATGTGCAAACACCTTCCAAAGATGTCCACGATACCTTCATATGCATTGTTCTTGACCCAAACTTGTTGCCTGACCTCCCAATCAACTCATCCACAATTCCTCCCGAACTTGGTTGTTGAACCTCATCTT
This sequence comes from Tuctoria greenei, assembly GCA_036927565.1. Lineage (NCBI taxonomy): Eukaryota > Viridiplantae > Streptophyta > Magnoliopsida > Poales > Poaceae > Tuctoria > Tuctoria greenei. The sequence continues at coordinate 120,698,562 of JAYESD010000010.1, read as the reverse complement.
CTCCCTAACACTAGTTCAATGTATCACTGTCACCAACCATGTCTTGACCTCAAGCAACACCCGCACATGAACAAACAAGGAATTCTTCCGAGCACAAGTCCTTGACTTGACTCCCGTTTGTCCGAAAACCCTATCACCTGAGCATCTCAGATAAGCATATTGCGAACCATAGCAAGATATGATCCATAATGATCAGCCAGGACACATCAAAAACGTAGTAAGTGAATACTAAGCAAACTTTCCCATAGACCAAAAAGCAAGTTTGAAACATTGCAAGTTAAAAACCTAGCAGCCACACGAATATTTCAGCATGTAGAAAGATCAGATATTCCAAAACAACCACCAGCATTATAAAAGAAAAAAATTCAAACACACGAATGTGAAAAACACGTGCAACTCACGTGCGTGACAAGTTCACAGTGCAAAACAAGTTCCCGCAAGTTCGGACAGTCTTAAGTGGGCTTCTCGGGTGTATTCAAAACTTTACATGTAAACCCTCACTTTTAACATCATTGCCAATGTATTCAGCACATAGGTCTCACAATCTCCCACTTGATAAATGCATTGGCAACACCAAATAGAATCCGAACATTGGCTCATTCACGTTTGATGAAAAGTTTTGACAAAAGAAAATTTCTTCTCCTTTTTGAAAATAAAAAATCAAATGAGAAGAAACCGAAAAATTCTCCCCCTACGGATGTTCGCTTCCTCTGTGAAGAATTGTAAATCAAAACACTTGTGAATTGTTCAATGTGTGACATATTTCTCTCCCTTTGACAATGCATTCAACAAGGTTCAAAAGAAAATTTTAAATTTGTTATGAGCATAATATGACATATACATATAAAACAAAGCTCATCCAAACCATACTATCAAGTCACATACACTACCACATCAATGGGATACATAAAGTAGTGTAAGTCATGCTAGAGATCAAGTGAAATTTTAATTTAAGCATGTCATGATCTCGCTGTCTTAACTATTTCAAAGCTTGAAAGCATGACATATGTTGCTAGTTTTATTATCTCTTAAAGCACGAGTTTAAATCATATGAACATTGTAAGAGATTATATGCAGCATTCACCTTATTCTAACCAACCAAGCCAAGCCTATATCATTTGACAGTCGGAAGCTTAAGGACATGGTTTCAGTCATAAACAACTCCTTCCAAGTTCGTATCTAAGTGCAATGATAAGCAATCTCAAAAGAAGAAGTGCGATGCATGCATATTCTCTTCATCTTTTCTTATTTTTATTTGACCATAAAAGCTCAACATGTGGGTCGTTAATTGATTAATTTTTCATGATTAGAAACACTTGTGAGCATGCAACAAGTTCAAAACAGCAACAAAGTTCAATCATGACACAATTTGGTGTAAGTAATTGTTCAAATAACTAATCATGGCAAAAATTACAAAATGTATAACATGAGTAATGTAGTAAGAACTTTCAGCATGTAGAAGGAATCACAGAGTCATATATTTATGAAACTCTTATGATCATATTATCTTTTATTTGGGGCGTAACCCTCTTAGTGACGCGCCATACCGAAACCCGGGTATGGTGTTAAGTGGGCAAGGGTCGGGTCACCACTGCCTTAGTGGCGCGCCATATCAGAACCCGGATGTGGTGTTAAATGGGCAAGGGCCAGATCGTCACCACCTTAGTGGTGCGCTACATCATCGCCCAGATGTAGTGTTAGGTGAGCAAGGGTCTTTGCATCTTACTTGACAGATGCAAAGGGTAAGGAAGCAAGCCAAGGAAACTAGGTTTTGGATGGGTAGTTGTAATGTAAGATCCTTGACAGGAAAGCTATGAGAGTTAGTGGACGTTGCGATTAGGAGGCGTGTAAATATCATTTGTGTACAAGAGACTAGATGGGAGGCGAGAGAGGCTCAGAATACCTGTTTCAAGATTTTGTATTCTGGCTCGACTAGGACTAGGAATGGCTTAGGCATCCTAATAGATAAGAGCCTCAAGGATGGAGTAGTGGATGTCCGTAGACGAGGGGATAGGATCATCCTAGTCAAGGTAGTTGTGGGGGACCTTATCTTGAATGTCATTAGTGCTTATGCCCCACAAGTTGGGCTCGACATGAGCACTAAGAGATAATTTTGGGAGGACTTGGAAGATATGGTTAGTAGTGTACTGATAGCCAAGAAGCTCTTCATAGGAGGAGATCTCAATGGCCATGTAGGTACAACTAACGTAGGTTTTGAAGGGGTACACAGAGGTTTTGGGTGTGGTGATAGAAACCAGGAGGGTAAGGATATCCTAGACTTTGTCGTAGCCTATGACCTATTGGTAGCTAACACCCTCTTTAACAAGAGGCTATCTTAGTTAGTGACCTTTACTAGTGCCCAACATTCTAGTCAAATCGACTATATTCTCACCAGAAGAAGGGAGAGGGGGCATGTTTAGATTGTAAGGTGATCCCTGGAGAATGTGTTGTTGTGCACAACATAAACTTGTGGTAGACGACTTTCGTTTCCACGTGCATGTGTCACGAGACAAAGGTGTTAAAACCGTAAGAACAAAGTTGTGGAAGTTGAAGGATGAAGTGCAACAATCATTCAAAAGGACGATGATCGCAGAAGGACCTTGGAGCGAAGGGGAAGATGCAGATAGTATGGGGTGAAGATGGCGACTTACATTAGAAAGGTAGCTAGGGAGGTGCTTGGGTGGACAAAAGGTAAGAAACTTGTAGATAAAGACACTTGGTGGTGGAATGAGGATGTACAAAAAGCTATTAAGGAGAAGAAGGAGTCTTATAAGAGCTAGAATCATGAGAGAAGCACAAGTAACATAGCGAAGTATAAAGAGGCTAAGAAAAATGCAAGACGTGTTGTGAGTAAAACAAGGGGGCGGGCCTATGATGTGCTATATGAGAGACTAGGGACAAAAGAAGGTGAAAAGGATATATACAAGATTGCGAAACTTCGCGAGGGGAAGGTGAGGGATCTCAACCACATCAAATGGATTAAGGATGAGGCAGATCAAATTCTATTGAAGGATGAAGAGATTAGGAACAAATGGTAGGACTACTTCAATGGACTATTCAATGATGGTAATCAGAGCATTAGGTTCGAGTGGGATGACTTATTTGATGACGCCAATAGACGATTCGTGTGGAGGATACAAGAGTCTGAGGTTAGAGAGGCATTAAAAAGGATGAAAGGAGGAAAGGCCCTCGGCCCCGATGATGTCCCCATTGAGGTGTGGAGATGTCTGGGGGATGTAGCAATAGTATGGCTCACTAAACTATTCAACCGCATTTTTTAGTCAAACAAAATGCTTAAAGAATGGCAAAAAAGTATTTTAGTACCCATCTTCAAAAATAAGGTAGATGTTCAGAGTTGTACTAATTACCGAGGAATTAAGATTTTGAGTCATACTTGAAGCTCTGGGAGAGAGTGATTTGAACACCGCTTGAGGAAAGTGACCAATGTCACTAAAAACCAGTTTGGTTTTATGCCTAGGAGGTCCACTATGGAGGCGATTTTCTTACTCCATCAACTTATGGAGAGGCATAGGGAGCAAAAGAAGGATCTACATATGGTGTTCATTGACTTGGAGAAGTCATACGATAAGGTACCAAGTCCGGTCATGTGGTGGGCGCTAGAGAAACATAAAGTCCTTACAAAGTACATTAACATTATCAAGGACATGTACGATAATGTGGTGACAAGTGTGCGAGTAAGAGATAGTGAGACCGACACTTTTCCTATCAGAATAGGGCTACACCAAGGATCAACCTTAAGTCCATACATCTTTTCCTTAGTGATGGATGAGGTGTCAAAGGATATACAAGGGGATATCCCTTCGTGTATGCTCTTTGCTAATGATGTAGTGTTGGTAGATGAATCTAGGGATGGTGTTGATAGAAAATTGGAGCTATGGAGGCAGACCTTAGTGTCTAAGGGGTTTGGATTAGTAGAACCAAGATCGAGTATATGAGATGCGACTTTAGTGATGTCGGGTGCGAAGACAGAAATGTTGGTTTACAAAGACAAGTAGTACCTAGAAGGGACACATTTCGATATTTAGGATCAATGTTACAAAGCAATGGTGACATTAACGAAGATGTTTGCCTCAGGATCAAGATCGGGTGGATGAAGTGGCGGCAAGAATTTGCAATCTTATGTGATAAGAAAGTTTCACAAAAATTGAAAGGAAAATTCTATAGGACGATGATCAGACCTGCGATGCTGTGTGGAGCAGAATGTTGGCCAACTCAAAGGCAACATGTCCAACAAATGGGTGTTGTTGAGATGTGCATGCTATGGTGGATGTGCGGTCACACAAGAAGACACAAAATTAGGAACGAGGTGATACGTGATAGGGTAGGGGTGGCATCGATTGAGGAGAAGCTAGTCCAACATCGCCTATGGTGGTTTGGGCATATCCTGTAGAGACCTCCAGAAGCACCGGTTAACATTAGGATTATAAAGAGTAGAGAAAATTTTAGGAGGGGTAGAGGTCGACCAATGTTGACATGGCAGGAGGCGGTGAAATGAGACTTAAAGCAGTGGGACATATCTAAAGATTTGGCTCATGATAGGACTACATGGAAATTAGCAATTCATGTGCCAGGATCTTAGTTTATTCGTATTCTGTTACTATTATATTCTTTCTTATTAATCTATTTCTAAAATAAATAAAATGTAGAATCTTATTTTATTTGAATTTTTTACTCTCATATTATTTTCTATTACTTTTCTTAAAAAATTGTTGGGTTTCATTTCTAGCCGACCCCAACTTGTTTGGGACAAAGGCTTGGTTGTTGTTATTGTTGTACACATAGACTTCCTAAGTTACAAAACTCCCCCTCAATTTGAGCCATGAGGATGCATAACTCACTACAAATGATTGAAAAACGAGTGAAATTCAAATGTTTTGTGAAAATATCAGCCAATTGTTGTTCGGTATCTACATGGTGAAGCACAATGTTTCCTTTTTCAACATTATCACAAAAATTAATACCTAATTCAATGTACTTTGTTCTAGAATGTTGCACGAGGTTTTTAGTAATGCAAATGGCACTAGTGTTGTCACAAAATAGTGGAACACTATCTAAATCAACCCCATAGTCCTTAAGTGTTTGAATAATCCAAATAATTTGTGAGAAAGCGCTAGCAGTAGCTACATATTCATATTCGATCGTGGTTGTGCAAATGATCGTGTTTTCTAGAGGACCAAGCAACAAGTGAATTACCAAGAAAATGACAAGCACACGAAGTACTTTTTCTATCAATCCTACAACCCCAAAATCAGCATCAAAAAAAGCTTTCAAAGTAACTATTGAGGCAGAATGAATAGAAATACCAAATTCTTGAGTTACATGTAAGTACCTGAGAATCATTTTGATGGCTTGAAAACATGAAGCACATGGGGAAGCTTGAAATTGTGCACAATGACATACGCTGAATTGTATGTCCGGTCTTGATGGTGTGAGGTATAAAAGTGACCCGATCATGCTTCGATATTCTTTTTGATCAACGGGTTCACCATCTTCATCAAGTTTAAGTGTTTTCATTGTTCTCATTGGTGTCCGAAGAGGCTTGCTATTTTCCATGTTGAAACGCCTAAGGAGATCTTTCGTGTACTTTGTTTGATGCACAAAGGTTCCCTCCTTAGTTTTCTTGATTTGCAGCCCCAAAATGTATGTGAGTTCTCCCATCATACTCATCTCAAATTCTGAACTCATCATAGCTGAAAACTTGGACACAAGATCATGAGAAGCACAACCAAAGATAATATTATCCACATACACTTGAATGAACAGTGAGTCATTGTCATGCTTAAGCGCAAAAAGAGTTTTGTCTACTTTGTTCATGATAAACCCTTTGTCAAGTAAGAATGTTTTTAACCTATCATACAATGCTCTAGGGGCTTGTTTGAGACCATACAAAGTTTTGGACAGTTTTTAAACATGATTAGAAAAATCTAGATTTCCAAAACCTGGTGGTTGCTTAACATAAACCTCTTCATCTATGTAGCCATTAAGAAAAGCATATTTAACATCCATTTGAGATAACTTGAAATCTTTAGATGGAGGGAATGCTAATAAAATTCTTATGGCTTCTAATCTAGCAACATGAGCAAAAGTTTCATCAAAATCTAGACCTTTAACTTGTGTGAAACCTTGAGCAACCAACCTAGCTTTGTTCCTAACCACAACCCCATCCTCACTTTTTTTATTTTTAAACACCCATTTAGTTCCTATCAATGTGTGACTATTAGTTGGAGGAACAAGTTTCCAAATGTTATTTTTTTTCAAAATTTTCTAACTCTTCTTGCATGGCAATAATCCAAGATTCATTAGTGAGTGTGTGTGATATATATTTGTGTTCAAAAGAAGCAACAAAAGCAGAATGGGCATGAGAGTTTGGAATGGAAAACCTGGATCGTGTGACCCGTTCGTACAAGCTTCCAATAATTTGTTGTGGAGGATGATTTTTCAGGATGAGAAGGGGACTAGACACTTCACAAGCTCCTTCTTCTTCATGTTCATCACAAATCAAAGAGCTTGTAGCATGAGAATGATCTGGACCAGCAATAGAAGTCGTAGGTGCTGGTTGTGGATTAAAATCAGGAGCAGGAATGACATCATGAGCTTCTGAATATTCGGGCAGCAACACCACTTCTTCTTCATCTTCAACGAAAATACTCTCCCTCTGCGGATATGCATCTTGACCTACAATATTAGATCTGGTACTTGGGATAGCTTTATCAAAAGAGACCTCACAAGTCTCCGCAGTTTTGTTAGTGTCAAGTAAAAGCACATGGTAGCCTCTAGTACAAGATGGATAACCAATAAACATGCCATCAACTGATCCAGCTTCAAATTTATTAATATTATCATGTTTCTTAACAAAGCATTTGCAGTCAAAGACCCTAAAGTATGTGACACTAGTCCTATGTCCAAATCAAAGCTCATATGGGTTTTTCCTAGCTTAGCTCGCAGAAAAACTCGATTTGAGACATAACAAGCTGTTGCAATTGCATCTGCCCAAAATTTCCTAGGAGTTTGATATTCATCAAGCATAGTCCTATCCATCTCAACTAAGATTCTATTCTTTCTCTCTACAACACCATTTTGTTGAGGTACGTATGGTGAAGAAATTTGATGATCTATTGCATTTTCAGCACAAAAGTGATCAAAAGATTAGTTTTTAAATTTGGTTCCATTATCACTTCTAATTGCTTTTAAAGATCCTAAATGGTCAAGTGAAAGTATAAGAACCAAGCTTCCAAAGTGACTAAAATATTCATGCTTAGTTGCCATAAAATAAACCCAAGAGTATCTAGAATAATCATCAATAATTAAAGCACATACCGTTTACCTCCAAAAGATTAAACACGTGAAGGACCTACGGTGTCAAGGTGTAAAAGTTGTGTCGGTGCTGTTGTCATGGTCATTGTGAGTGGAGCATGTGAACCTACAACCATCTTAGCATGTCTACAAGAAGAGCACACAATATCTTTGCCCCCCTTTAAGCTTAGGTAACCTACGTATGCGATCAAGACCACTAACACGTGTGAGGTGATCAAAGCCTACGTGACCAAGTCTAAATGCCAAAAATATAAGTCTTTTGAATCAAGCAACTAGACAGCTATGCTTAGAGGATGACATATCAAACTCAGCTTTAAAAACTCTTTCAAACCGAGAGATGTTAAACATAAGTTCACTATTTGAATCTACAACCTTGCAACAATTTTTAGTGAAGCTAATTTCAAGCTTTTCATCTAGCAATTGTGAAAAAGAAAGCAAGTTGTATTTCAAGTTTTAACAAGTGCCACATCTTTAAAAGTGTAGTGATTATTAACTCTAACGGAACCCTTAGCAATTATAGGAGTTGAAAAATTGTTGGCAAAAGTATTATTTTCTACACGTGGCACAAAAGAGAGGGAGGAGAACCATTTTTTGTTACCAGTCATGTGTTGTGAGCAACCTGAATCCACAAGCCAAAAGTTCTCCTTCCTCAAGCGTGTAACCTACATAGAAGCGCAATACGTCGATGACTCAATACTTGGGTTAGTCCAAAGGCATTTAGGGATCTAGTACTGAGTCACATGATGTCCAGCAGGAATAACATGCGAAAGCTGAGATAAAACAACAGGTTCATGAGCCAAAACTTGAGAATTCTTGTTCCCAACTACTGACTTACGAGGTGTGACATTAAAAATAGCAGGTCTGAGACAAAATTTTGCATGTTTTTGACTCATCACAGCAGGTTGTCAATGTCTAAGATTCGGTTCAGCACGTGCAGCAAATTTTACTTGATTGTTATGTGACCTAGCTAGCATTCTATGCTTCTTTTCCTTTTTAGCTAGTCTATAACAAAATCTATGACATGAGCATCTCTACCACAACAGTTACAATGAAATTTGACTTTATGTTCATGTCTAGAAGAGCAAGCAACATGTTTGTTAGAAACCGAATGAGACAACACCCTTGCTGACCTAAAAACCACCTCTTTTGTTTAGGAACTGTTTAAAACAAACCACTTCCTAGTGACTTTACAACTTTAGGTGGATGTGTCTCAGCATGAGCATGAGAATCAAAACCTAAACCTGTTTTATCATTGCAAGTCTTAGAAGAATTCAACAGCAAGTTTAGATTCCTATTCCTACTACAAAACCGCTCTAGTGCCTATGCATGTCATCAAGTTTCTTAGACAAGTCTAGGCAGCTTTCACATGAAGTTTTTTCTTTTACTTTTCTATTAGAACAATAATTAACTTTATGCAAATGTGAAGCATTGTTCAAAACAGAAATCTCATTCCGAGCATCATTTAGTTTCTTATTAAGATCATCACAGCTAGAACAATGCAAATCAATTGTAGAATAGCTAGCATTTTTTAAGTTTTTATCATTATGTGTAGCAAGTTTTTTGTTCTTTTCTATTTCAAGTTTAACTTTATCAAGTGTGGAGGTGTGCACACTTCTTGATAAGGACAATTGTTCCTAAACCAATTCACACGAGGAACAAGAGTCATCATAATGAATCAAAGATTTTAACCGATTAATTTCAGATTCTAGTGATTCAGTTTTAACAGCATTGTTCCTTAGTTTTTTGTCCTTTTTCTTAAGTATGACAGTGGCACGAGAAATAGCATCATACATTTATTCACAAGTGGCACATACCTCTTCATCTTCGCTATTATGTTCTGCTTCCTTCATACTTTATCTTGAGTTGCCCATCATGAAACACATAGCTACCAAGTTGTCTTCATCTTCATCACTCCTAGAGTCCACATCGCTCGAGTTGTTATCTAGGAGTGCAGAGGGAATGTGTTCCATCACTTGCCATTTTGTGAAAGTCTTCTTTTTCTTGTTGTTGTTGCCAAAATAGGACTTGAACTTATTTTGCTTTTCATCACGGGTACTAGGACCTGAAAGGTGAGGGCAATATGTACGAAAGGGTCCTGTCTTACCACATTCAAAGCATCGTCGTGAACCACCACTTCTTCTCCTTCTAGTTATCACATTTGCAATGCTTTTGAGAACCGAGTAGAGAGAAGTGCTAGCTCCTCGTCTAGAAACTCTTCGATCTGTTCAAAGGTTAGAGAAGACAGCAAAGCAAGTGTACCTCATGATGAAGATTGACTAGAACTAGGCATGTCACGTCGTGAAACAAATGCAAGAGACTTGTTGGGGATTTTTACGTGAAATTATGTCAAGTTCATGAGTTTTCAACTTAGAATATAGCACATCTAAAGGAAGTGAACTCATGACAGTGGATTCACGAATAGATTGAACTTTCATCTCCCAAATTGACATGTCTAATGCACTTAACAATTGCCTAGTATTTTCAGCATCTAAAAAATTTACATTGACACTACGCAAGTTGCTGAGAATCTTATTGAAGCGAGCAAAGAGGTCATCGATCGACTCACCGGGTTGCATCCTCAAAACACATGTACTCTTTATTGAACATATCTTGTCTTACCTCCTTGATCGGGTTGGAGCCTTCGTGGTAGTCGCATAGTGCTTTCTACATATCATATGCAGATCGGAGGTGTGCAACACGATCGAAGTCGCTTTGAGTCAATCCTTGATAATCAAGTTCTGCGCCTTGTTGTTGTTGTCGATGTCCTTCAAGTTGGCAGCCGTGACTTGATTGTTTGGTGGCATGTCGAAGGGCTTGTACACATTTTCCCTTACGGCGAAGCCTTACGACTGTATGTAAGCCTCCATGCGAGCCTTCCAAACCTGAAAATCAATACCATCGAACACAAGGTTTTCCGGAGTATTTCTCCATGATGATTAGTCAAAACACGTGCAAATCAAAAATATTATAGCACTGTTGACGGTCCTTAAGTGCCATATTAAGACCGTCAATTCACCTCATAATGTGCACAAAAGAGAAACACAATGTAGTGGTAGGGTTAAAAACTAACCAATTCCAGAAGTGTTGATGTTTATTTGTATGCAGGTGAATTTAGATCGAAAATACCAAGACATGCAGGGAGTAATCCATAAAATGAGATTTTGATGAATCAGGCGACGCCATGTGTCATCACATGGATCAAATGTCCACAAAAAGAAGTATTCGAGGCCATCCAACAGTGTTGCACCCATATAATGGGATGGGACCCACCTAACAGAGACCTGGAGAAAGCACAAATCCAACGGAGCTCCGACCTCCCTTGTCGGCCGACTAGGGAGTGGTGCCAAACTCGATCAAATGCCATGTGTTGACTCCTCCCGGCTTGAAGAAGTCAATGGTGACTGATTCGTGCGCATTTGGTGGCGGGAACCAACCCTTCTCCACCTATAAATAGCACCCAACACCTCACTTCACACACACACCAAAAGTTGAGAATATAATACCACTCCTAAGGTTTAGAGTGGTCCTAGAGGTTGCCAAGTAGAAGGAGAGTGTGGTGTGGGTCTAGGAGAAGGAGGCTTGGGCTTGTCAAGTCCCTCTTATACACTTGTACCCCTACAAAGGTGTTATTAAAATCAAGTAAGCCCTTTGTGAATTCATTTCAAGTTTGATTTCCAATTCAAGGTAGTTTGCACAAGTGGTTACTTATTGCTTTAATTTATTAGAGGTTATAGTTGTAGCTTTGTGTTTGAAACAACTAGAGTTATGATCTAGAACAAAAGTGTGGTGCTTAGGTTAGAAATCACCAGTGAATATCTCGTAGACCCACAGATCAAAGAGGTAGGCAGTAGGTGGTGATAGCCCTATCTGTCCTTAGTAATCCTCCACGTTTGGCTATGCCATAGCATCTTGGCGGGAGTCATCCTAGTGTTACTAGGGGTAAACACGTTCCCCAAGCAAGTAGCTATCACAAATTCTTTTGAATTAGAATTAATACTTTGAATTCCTCTCTCTTCATTGCCTAGCAAACAACTTTGTGTCCTTGGGTGGATTAGTTCGTAAGATTAGCACATACGCTCCTTGGATTCGATACCCTTGGGAATACTCTTTAAGGGGAAGTGCTACGCGACAATATTTGTGCACTTGCATATTTTTATCTGTGACGTAAGAAATGCCAACAAGCATTTCTAACACCGTTGCCGGGGAACGGTTGTTGTTAATCTTCGAACTTTGTTCACCCTCGTACTTATCTTATTATCTTATCTTTCCTTTTCTTACCACCACCACATACATGGAGCAGTCCACCATCCTTTCTTATTCTACCCCAAAGGGCAAGTTATGTGAGCCACCGCCTTCGGCGGAACCCATTTGTTCTACTAGCTATGAACTTTGCCCTGGCTTTATAGCCAATGTTCGAGAACAATCCTTCTTAGGAACGGATTGTGAAAACCCCTACCACCACCTACAAGAGTTTGAACAATTGCGTTCATGCCTTCTAATCAAGGGTATGACACAAGAAACTTTCAAATGGAAGTTGTTTCCTTTTTCCCTAAAGGAAAAGACCAAACAATGGTACGCCCATAACTTTGGGAAGACAAACAGAATTTGGAATGAATTACGAGATAGATTTTGTCTTGCTTTCTTTCCAATTGCCCAAATTGTTTCCTTGCAGAAAGAAGTACTATGCTTCCAACAGATGGAAAAGGAATCTATAGGTGTAGCTTGGCATAGATTTTCACTTTTGAGAAATTCCGACACAGATTTGTCCATCCTTGATCTGTTATTTTTGCAACACTTCTATATGAGGTTGAACAAAGAGTCTGCCCCACATCTTGACATTACGGCTGGAGGTCTTTCCTCCATAAGACGTCGGAAGAAGGCAAGGATCTTCTAGACCGAATTCTAGAAAATTATTCCTTCATTATGGGTTTTTATGAGCCTCCTCAAGAGGAAATAGTGTCAAGATCTGAGGATAAATTCATGGACAACGAAGAACCTATCTCTTGCTTATCTCAAACCTTGTGAGAGGAATCCTCTCCGAACCAGAAATCACAAAGGAGGAAGGAATTTGTGAGACCTATGTGTGTTGAATACATTAGCTTTGACAATAAAAGTTTTGAATGGTGCAATAACATCTTTTTGGCAAGGTCCGCCTCTAGCTCCGAGCTTCTGCAAGGTCCGACAATAGGTCTGACATTCTTTGTCTAGATCCGACATGTTTTTGGGTAGCTCCGGTGAGCTTTGTCTTTAGCTCCGGCATGTCTTTGATAGCTCCGGCATGTCTTTGTTAAGCTCCGATATGATTTGCTAGTTCCGACATGTTTTTCTAGCTCCGACTTTTGGGATGACTAGTTCCGACTAGTTTTGGTTAGCTCCGGCGCTAGGTCCGACTAGCTTTGGTAAGCTCCGGCGCTAGGTTGTACTAGCTTTGGTAAGCTCCGGCTCAAGCTCCGGTTAGCTTTGGCAAGGTTCGGAGCTTGACCGCAATGTTCCTGCTTTTATCTTGCAATGTGTTCGAACTTGCTTTACACTTATGGAAATGTTTCTTAGTATTCTTTTGCTAAGTTTTTGGTGCGTTTTGGTTGATATGGCTGATATCGTTTTGCTGTGCTTTGCAACATGCTTATGTGAGGTGCTCACGTAAGGTGTTGTGTTCGGAACTGATTTGAGTCAAGTCGTGGACTTGTGCTCGAATGTATTGGTTGTTTATTCATGCACAGGTGTTGCTTGAGTTCAAGACATGGCTGGTGACGGGATCCATTGAACTAGTCTTAGGGAGAAGATGAGGTTCAACAACCAAGTTCGGGAGGAATTGTGGTTGAGTTGATCGAGAGGTTGTGCAACATGTTTGAATCAATAACAACGCATATGAAGGTATCGTGGACGTCATTGGAAGATGTTTGCACGTGTGCAAGGAGTGCATGGACGTGGCTGCATGGTTCCAAGGCGTGATGAAGAGATGTGGACGTAAAAATTGGTCGGAAAGGTCCAACCGACTAGGTTATGGACTCAGGCTGCGACTGAGTTGTGTTTGACTCAAATATGGAAAGATTTGAGTTGGTTATGATAGGATTTCGTGTGGGTCACGAATTTGAGTTGTTTTAGGAATGTGGGATACGTTCCAAAGGTGTTTGGGAGTCTTAAGATTGCTTCTATCTGCGTATAGAAGAGTCCTAAGCAGTTATGGAAAGTTTTGATTCGTGATCTGAGTAGGATTAGAGTCCTAGTTGAGATTGGGTTGGCCTAAGGGCTGGTTATATAAGCAAGGGAGGCCAAAGCTCGTGGTGCACGACTTTGAGGCTGTTACTCTTGTGTTCTATTGAATAAAATTCGTATTTTGAAGGAACTTTTGTACCTTGTTCGTCCGACTTGTTCCAGTCAAGTTTTACTCGTCGAGTTTCTGGACAGCACTACCTTTCGTTGGTGGTTTTATCATAACTCGAGTTTTAAAGATCCAATTGACGTGATTCTTATTGGGTTGTCTTCACAACTTGATTATATATCATCTATCAAAATTTCACGGTCATTGGATTTGTGGTTTCTGGTCTACACGAGTTTCTTTGCAGCGTTCCAAAACTGTTTTTCTCGGGTAGGACAGATTGACCTTTGTTCGATCTTTCGATCATAACACGAGTTTCTTTTGACGGATTTGAGTGATTCTTCTTGTGTTTTCTTCATGACTTGATTCTCTCTGATATATATCACTTTTTTCACGGTGAAACACGTTTATATTAGTCTCACACACGATTTCTTTGATAGATCATTTTTCTGCCGAAGGGGTTGGGATTTAATTGTTTCCGCTGCGTAAGATTTTTTAAATCTACCATTCACCCCCCCCCTATGGTAGCTTTTCACGTGCTCTTCGATCCTAAAATTGGTATCAGAGCCAAGGTGCTCTAATCTTTGTGATTTGCACGTATTTTATTAATCATCATGGAGAAATACTCCGCAAAACCTTGTGTCTTTAGTGATATTGATTTTCAGGTTTGGAAGGCACACACGAAGGCTTTCATCCAGACGCAAGGCTTCGCAATATGGGAGAAGGTGTACAAGCCTTACGTAGTGCCACCTAATGATCAAATTACGGCTACAAACCTACGGGACATCGACAACAACAACAAAGCCCGAAACTTGATCATCTAAGGACTCACTCCGAGCGACTTCAACCGCGTTGCACATCTCCGATCGGCATACGATGTATGGAGAGCACTTTGTGACTATCACGAGGAATCCAACACGATCAAGGAGGTAAGGCAAGACATGTTCAAGAAAGAATAGATGCGCTTCGAGATGCAACCCAGTGGGTCCATCGATGATCTCTTTGCTCGGTTTAACTAAATTCTCAGTAACTTGCGTAGTGTCAACGTTAATTTTTTTATGCTGGAAATGCTAGGCAACTTCTTAGTGCATTAGACATGTCAATCTAGGAGATGAAAGTTACATCTATTCATGAATCTACTGTCATGAGTACACTTACTTTAGATGTGCTTTACTCTAAACTCAAAACTCATGAAATTGACATCTTATCACGTAAGAACCCAAATAAGTCTATTGAATTTGTCTCACAACGTGATATGCCTACCTCCGGCCAATCATCATCTTGCAATACTCTTGCTTTGTTGTCCTTACTAACCCTGGAGCAGATCGAGGAATTTCCAGAGGAGGAGCTATCACTTCTCTCTACTAGGTTCTCAAAAGCATTGCAAAATGTGAGAACTTGAAGGAGAGGAAGCTCCGGACATCAACGATGCTTCGAATGTGGTAAGATAGGACACTTTTGTACAGAATGCCCTAACCTTTCAGGTTCTACTTCTCGAGAAGAAAAACAATCAAGCACCAAGCACTCTTCAACAAATGATAAGAAGAAGAAGAAGAAGGGCTTTACAGGTCGCCAACTGGTGAACAGTTTTATCTCCGTACTCCAGGAACTTGGCTCAAGCAACGTGGACATTGTAAAGGACGAAGATGAAGATGATTTGGCCAACTTATGCTTCATGGCGGGCAAAACAAGATAAAGATCAAGCCAGGAGGATGCATAACACAACAGTGACGACGATGAGGTATGTTCTACCTGTAATGAAATGTGTGATGCAATTTTTTGTGCAACTATTATTGTTAAGAAAAAGGACAAAAAGCTTAGGGGTAATGCTGCTAAAATTGAATCACTAGAATCTGAAATCAACTGTTTGAAAACCTTGATTCCTAGTGATGATTCTTGTCCCTCATGTGATTTAATCTATGAACAATTGTCCACACTAAGAACTGCATACTCCTCCACTCTAGATAGACTTGAAATTTGAAATTGAAAAGAACAAAAAGCTTGCTGCACTTGACATTGGAAACTTAAAAGATGCTTCTTGTTCTACAATTGATTTGCATTGTTCTATTTGTGATGATCTTGAAAAGAAACTCATAGATGCTATGAATGAAATTTCAATATTGAATAATGCTTTACGTTCTCATGAGGTTAAATATTGTTCCAATTGCAAATTAAAAGGAAAAACTTCATGTGAAAATTGCCTTGATTTGTTCGATAAACTTGATAACATGCATAGGGCATTAGATCAGTTTTGTAATGGGAATAAGAACCTAAACTTGCTGCTCAATTCTTCCAAGTCTTGCAAAGATAAAACTGGTTTAGGTTTTGATTCTCATGCTCATGCTAAGGCACATCCACCTAAAATTGTAAAGTCATTAGGAAGTGGTTTGATTCAGACAGTTCCTAAACAAAAAGAAGTGGTTTTCAAATCTGCAGGGGTGTTGTCTCATTCGGTTTCAAATAAAAATGTTGTTTGCTCATCTAGACATGAACACAAAGTTAAATTTCATTGTATCTACTGTGGTAGAGATGGTCATGTCATAGATTTTTGTTATAGACTAGCTAAACAACAGAAAAGGGAAGGAATGATTGCTAGATCTCATAACTTTCATGTAAAATTTGCTGCACATATTAAACCGAACGCCAGGTACATGCAACCTGCTATTATGAGTCACAAACATTCAAAGTTTACCTCCGGACCTTCTGTTTTTGCCTTCGAAGCTACTGATTTTTGTGCTACTCAGGTAACATCTTATAGGTCAGTAGTTAAGAGTAAAAAAACCTCAAACTTTGACTCGTAAACCTGCTGTTTTATCTCAGCTTTCGTGTGTTTTTCCTACTGCAAGTCGTGTGACTCAGTACTGGATTCCTAAATGCCTTTTGACTAACCCCAGTATTGAGTCATCGACGTATTGTGCTTCTATGTAGGTTACACGTTTGATGAAGGAGAACATTTGGATTGTGGATTCAGGTTGCTCATGCGACATGACCGGTAACAAAGATTGGTTCTTCTCCCTCTCTTTTGTGTCACGTGTAGAGAATGTTACTTTTGCCGATAATTCTTCAACTCCTATAATTGCTAAGGGTTTGGTTAGAGTAAATGATCACTACACTTTGAAGGATGTGGCACTTGTCAAAAAATTGAAATACAACTTGCTTTCTATTTCACAATTGCTAGATAAAAATCTGGAAATTATTTTCAATAAAAACTGCTGCAAAGTTGTAGGCTCAAATAGTGAGCTTATTTTTAACATGTCTTGGTTTGGAAGAGCTTTTAAAGCTGATTTTGATATGTATTCCTCTAAGCATAGGTGTCTAGTTTCTAATGATTCAAAGGACTTATATTCTTGGCATCGTAGACTTGGTCACGTAGGCTTTGATCACCTAACGCGTGTTAGTGCTCTTGATCGCATACGTGGGCTGCCTAAGCTTAAAGGGGACAAATAAATTGTGTGCTCTTCTTGTAGACATGCTAAGATGGTTGCAGGTTCACATACTCCTCTTACAATAATCATGACAACTGAACCGGGTCAACTTTTGCACGTTGACACTGTAGGACCTTCACGTGTTCAATCCTTCGGAGGTAAATGGTATGTTCTTGTTATTGTTGATGATTATTCTAGATACTCTTGGGTTTAATTCATGGTGTCTAAGAATGAAGCTTTTAGTCACTTTAGAAGTTTATTTCTTAGATTATCAATTGATCAACTAGGATCTTTATAAGCAATTAGAAGTGATAACGGAACTGAATTTAAGAATCAATCTTTTGATCACTTTTGTGCTGAAAATGGAATAGATCATCAATTTTCTTCACCATATGTACCTCAACAAAACGGTGTTGTAGAAAGAAAGAATAGAACCTTAGTTGAGATGGCTAGGACTATGCTTGATGAATATCAAACTCCTAGGAAATTTTGGGCTGATGTGATTGCAACCACTTGTTATGTCTCAAATCGTGTTTTCTTGCGTTCTAAGCTAGGTAAAACCCTATATGAGCTCCGGTTTGGACATAGGCCTAGTGTTACACACTTTAGGGTCTTTGGCTGCAAATGCTTTGTTAAGAAACATGGTAATCTTCATAAATTTGAACCTATATCCATTGATGGCATGTTTCTTGGTTATCCATCTCATACTAGAGGCTACCGTGTGCTTTTACGTGACACTAACAATATTGTGGAGACTTGTGAAGTGTCTTTTGATGAAGCTAGCCCAAGTACTAGCTCAAAAATTGCAGGTCCAGATCCATATCCGCAGGGGGAGAGCATTTTCGTTGAAGATGAGGAAGTGGTGGAGCTGCTGGCCGAAAATTCAGCAGCTAGTGACATTGTTCGAGCTCCTTATTTTGATTCACAGCCAGCACCGACGACCACCATTGCTGGTCCAGATCCTCCTCAAGTCACAAGCTCATCAATTTGTGATGAACATGAAGAAGATGAAGCTTGTGAAGTGTCCAGTCCCCTCCGGGTTCTCAAAATTCATCCTCCACAACAGATTATTGGAAGCTTGCACGAACGAGTTACACGGTCCAGGTTTTGCGATCTAAACTCTCATGCTCATTCTTCTTTTGTTGCTTCTTTTGAACCCAAAGATATATCACACGCACTCATTAATGAATCTTGGATTATTGCCATGCAAGAAGAGTTAGAAAATTTTGAAAGAAATAATGTTTGGAAACTTGTACCTCCTCCTCAAGGTCACACTTTAATTGGAACTAAATGGGTGTTTAAAAATAAACAAAGTGAGGATGGGGTTGTGGTTAGGAATAAGGCTAGGTTGGTTGCTCAAGGTTTCACTCAAGTTGAAGGTCAAGATGTGATTAAACTTTTGCTCCTGTTGCTAGATTAGAAGCCATAAGAATTTTGTTAGCTTGTGCTGCATCTAAAGGTTTTAAGCTATATCAAATGGATGTTAAAAGTGCTTTTCTTAATGGCTACATAGATGAGGAGGTTTATGTCAAACAACCACCGGGTTTTGAAAATTCAGATTTTCTTAATCATGTTTACAAACTGTCCAAATCCTTGTATGGTCTCAAACAAGCCCCTAGAGCATGGTATGATAGGTTTAAAACATTTTTACATGAAAACGGGTTTACCATGGGCAAGGTTGATAGAACTATTTTTGTGCTTAAGCATGGCAATGACTCATTATTCGTTCAAGTGTATGTGGATGATATTATCTTTGGTTGTGCTTCTCATGATCTTGTGTCCAAGTTTTCAGCTATGATGAGTTCAGAATTTGAGATGAGTATGATGGGAGAACTCACATACTTTTTGGGGCTGCAAATCAAGCAAACCAAGGAGGGTACCTTTGTGCATCAAACGAAGTATACAAAAGACCTCCTAAGGCGCTTCAACATGGACAAAATCAAGCCTCTTCGAACACCAATGGGAACAACAACAACACTTGAACTTGATGAAGATGGTGAACCCGTAGATCAAAAAGAATATAGAAGCATGATCAGATCGCTTTTGTACCTCACGACATCAAGACCGGACATACAACTCACCATATGTCTTTGTGCACGGTTTCAAGCCTCCCCACGTGCTTCACATCGTCAAGCCGTCAAAAGGATTCTCAGGTACTTACATGGAACTCAAGAATTTGGCATTTTCCTTCCTTCTTCCTCAACCGTTACTTTGAAAGCTTTTTCCGATGCTGATTTTGGAGGTTGTAGGATTGATAGGAAAAGTACTTCCGGTGCTTGTCATTTTCTTTGTAATTCACTTGTTGCTTGGTCCTCTAGAAAACAAAATTCAGTTGCACAATATACAACCGAATCTGAATATGTAGCTGCTACTAGTGCTTACTCACAAATTCTTTAGATTGTTCAAACACTTAAGGACTATGGGGTTGATCTAGATAGTGTTCCACTATTTTGTGATAACACTAGTGCCATTTGCATTGCTAAAAACCTTGTGCAACATTCTAGAACTAAGCACATTGATATTAGGTATCACTTTCTCCGTGATAATGTTGAAAAAGGAAACATTGTGCTTCATCATATAGATACCGAACAACAATTGGCTGACATTTTTACAAAACCTTTGGATTTCACTTGTTTATGTTTCATTCGTAGTGAAATAGGGGTTATGCATACTCATGGCTTACATTGAGGGGGAGTTTTCAAACTTGAGAAGTCTATGTGTGAATCTGAAATTAAAATAATATGAGCATAATATTTCATACATATATGACTTTGTGATTCCTTTTACATGCTAAAAGTTCTTACTACATTACTCGTGTTATACATTTTGTAGTTTTTGCCATGTCTAGTAATTGGAATAATTACTTACACTAAATCTGGTCATGGTTGAACTTTTTTGCTGTTTTGAACTTGTTGCATGCTCACAAGTGTTTTTAATCATAAAGAATTAATTAAGTAATCAACTCACATGTTGAGTTTTTGTGAACAAATATAAGTTGAGAAAAGATCAAGAGAATATGCATGCATCGCACTTCTTCTTTTGAGATGGCTTTTCATTGCACTTAGATATGAACTTGGAAGAAGTTGTGTATGACTAAAACCATGTCCTTAAGCTTCTGATTGTCAAATGACATAGGCTTGGCTTGGTTGGTTAGAATAAGGCACATGCGCATATAATCTCTTGCAAATATCATATGATCTAAATTTGTGCTTTGAAAAATAATAAAATGCAGCAACAAGTGTCAAGTCTTCAGGTATTGAAATAGTAAAGTTTTTGAGATCATGACTTGCTTAAATTGAAAATTACATTTGATCTCTAGCATGGCTTACACTACTTTATGTATCTCATTGTTGTGATAGTGTAAGTTACTTGATAGTATGACTTGGATGATCCTTGTTTTATATGTATATGTTATAATATGCTCATAACAATTAAAATTTCTCTTTTGAACCTTGATGAATACATTGTCAAAGGGGGGGAGATAATATGGTGAATTATGCAAGGGGGAGAAATATGTATAGGGGAGAAATATATTTCTAGGGGGAAAATTTTACTCAAAACTTTTCATGCCAATGTTCGGATTTTAAATGGTGTTGCCAATGCATTCATCAAGGAGGAGATTGTGAGACCTATGTGTGCTGAATACATTGGCTTTGACAATAAAAGTTTTGAATATTGCCATAACATCTTTTTGGCAAGGTCCGACTCTAGCTCCGAGCTTCTGCAAGGTCCGACAATAGGTCCAACTTTCTTTGTCTAGATCCGACATGTTTTTGGGTAGCTCCGGTGAGCTTTGTCTTTAGCTCCGGCATGTCTTTGTTAAGCTCCGATATGTTTTGCTAGCTCCGACATGTTTTTCTAGCTCCGACTTTTGGTGTGACTAGTTCCGACTAGTTTTGGATAGCTCCAGCACTAGGTCCGACTAGCTTTGGTAAGCTTCGGCGCTAGGTTGTACTAGCTTTGGTAAGCTCCAGCTCAAGCTCCGGTTAGCTTTGGCAAGGTTCAGAGCTTGATCGCAATGTTCCTGCTTTTATCTTGCAATGTTTCGAACTTGCTTTACACTTATGGAAAGGTTGCTTAGTATTATTTTGCTAAGTTTTTGGTGCGTTTTTGTTGATATGGCTGATATCGTTTTGCTATGCTTTGCAACATGCTTATGTGAGGTGCTCACGTAAGGTGTTGTGTTCGGAACTGACTTGAGTCAAGTCGTGGACTTGTGCTCGGATGTATTGGTTGTTTATTCATGCGCAGGTGTTGCTTGAGTTCAAGACATGGCTGGTGACGGGATCCAATGAACTAGTCTTAGGGAGAAGATGAGGTTCAACAACCAAGTTCGGTAGGAATTGTGGTTGAGTTGATCGGGAGGTTGCGCAACATATTTGAATCAATAACAATGCATATGAAGGTATTGAGGACATCATTGGAAGATGTTTGCACGTGTGCAATGAGTGCATGGACGTGACTGCATGGTTCCGAGGCGTGATGAGGAGATGTGGACGTAAAAATTGGTCGGAAAGGTCCAACCGACTAGGTTATGGACTCAGGCTGCGGTTGAGTTGTGTTTGACTCAAATATGGAAAGATTTGAGTTGGTTATGATAGGATTTCGTGTGGGTCACAAATTTGAGTTGTTTTAGGAATGTGGGATACGTTCCAAAGGTGTTTGGGAGTCTTAAGATTGCTTCTATCTGCATATAGAAGAGTCCAAAGCAGTTATGGAAAGTTTCGATTCATGATCTGAGTAGGATTAGAGTCCTAGTTGAGATTGGGTTGGCCTAAGGGCTGGTTATATAAGCAAGGGAGGCCAAAGATCATGGTGCACGACTTTGGGGCTGTTACTCTTGTGTTCTATTGAATAAAATTCGTAGTTTGAAGGAACTTTTGTACCTTGTTCGTCCGACTTGTTCCAGTCAAGTTTTACTCGTCGAGTTTCTGGACAGCACTACCTTTCGTAGGTGGTTTTATCATAACTCGAGTTTTACAGATCCAATTGATGTGATTCTTTTTGGGTTGTCTTCACAACATGAGTATATATCATCTGTCAAAATTTCACGGTCATTGGATTTGTGGTTTCTGATCTACACGAGTTTCTTTGCAGCGTTCCAAAACTGTTTTTCTCGGGTAGGACAGATTGACCTTTGTTCGATCTTTCGATCATAACTTGAGTTTCTCTCGACGGATTTGAGTGATTCTTCTTGTGTTTTCTTCATGACTTGATTCTCTCTGATATATATCACTTTTTTGAAGGTGAAACACGTTTATATTAGTCTCACACACGATTTCTTTGACAGATCATTTTTCTGCCGAAGGGGTTGGGATTTAATTGTTTCCGCTGCGTAAGATTTTTTAAATCTACCATTCACCCCCCCCCCTATGGTAGATTTTCACGTGCTCTTCGATCCTATAGAATCAACCTTCGGAGTTTCCCTTCTACATCAAGGAAGAAATATTGAAGATTTTGGAAATACCTCGACATACTGTTGTCATAGGAAACCATCATTGCCCCTAACTCCAACTGACCCACCTGATGGAGTGTTCGCCCAACAGACGGTCAAGGAGTTAACCTCTATTCTAAGTAGGAAATCGACTATGGAAGTTGAGCAATCACCCAAAATCATTTGGATGACCTCACCTTTGGCAACTATTATATGCTTTATTAGAAGGAAACCAATGAAGGTCCTATACAACCCCACTGTTGGAGCAAATCTCATTTCCGATTCTTGTGCTCTTGCCATTCTGGGCAATGTGCCATTGGCACCAACATGTAAATCCATATGTGATTCTTTTGGGAACATCCTCGAAGGATGCGGAGTTTTGCAACAGGTGTATGTAAGATACAAAGATATTGAGGCAATCCTAGATTTTCATGTGTTCGAAATCCAAGATTTTGACATTATGATTGAGATTCCCATTGAGAAATTTCTCATGGAAATTCCCTTGGATGGAAACTTCAATGTCAAACTTGGAGGGAGAAAATTCTCTATTCCTATCCTGCGTTCCAAGAATACATCCGCAGAATCTCCCATCCAAGATGAACCATTAGAGGAGCTTAGAACTCTTCAATTCTTAGCACCCCCTGTAATTGAAGGAGAAGAAGATTTCATCCAAGAGGAGGATGAATTTCAGGAGGCAATTGAATTGCCAATAGAAGATTTCTTCCCAACACCTCCTGTTGAGCTAAAAATTCTACCTCGAGGCCTGCGTTATGCCTTTCTAAATGGCGATATGGAAGCCCCTGTCATCATAAGTGACAAGCTTTCAGATGATGAGACACTCAAACTCATTGCCATGTTAGAAAAGCATAGAGCTAGTTTTGGCTATCACTAGAGGATATCAAGAGGATTAGTCCAACGTTATGCACCCATCACATTCCTATTGACCCCAAGAGTGTCCCCTCAAGGGAACCTCAAAGGTGATTGAATAATGCGATGCGGGAAGTTATCAAGAAGGAAATCTTGAAACTTCTGCATGCTGGGATTATCTACCATATTCCTCATAGTGAATGGGTCAGCCCACTTCAAGTAGTGCCTAAGAAGGGACGTATGACAGTCGTTCGAAATGAGAAGAATGAATTAATTCCTCAACGAACCATCACGGGTTGGAGGATGTGCATCGATTACCGAATACTTAACAAGGCTACAAGGAAGGATCATTTTCCACTGCCCTTCATCGATGAGATGTTAGAGCGGTTGGCAAAACGCTCCTACTTTTGTTTCCTTGATTGGTATTCGAGTTATCATCAAATCCCAATCCATCCCGATGAAGTAAGACCACATTCACATGTCCTTACAAAACTTATGCTTACCGGTGTACGTCCTTTGGATTGTGTAATGCTCCTACCTCTTTTCAAAGATGCATGATGTCTATCTTTTTCGACATGATTGAGGAGATCATCGAAGTTTTCATGGACGATTTCTCCGTCTATGGAAAAACATTTGATCATTGTCAGGAAAACATAGACAAGGTCTTACAAAGATACCAAGAGAAGGACCTAGTACTTAATTTGGAAAAGTGCCATTTCATGGTCCGCGAAGGCATTGTTCTTGGACACTTAGTGTCTGAGAGAGAGAGATATAGGTGGATAAAGCAAAGATTAAAGTGATTGAAAAACTTCCACCTCCTATCAATGTTAAGGGAATCCGCAACTTTCTTGGTCATGCAGGGTTTTATCATCGATTCATCAAAGATTTCTTAAAAGTCGCTATACCCCTCACTAACCTACTAGCTAAGGAAGCTCCCTTTGATTTCGATGATGAATGTGTTAAATCATTTGATACACTCAAAAAGGCACTCATCTCAGGTCCAATCATTCAACCTCCCAATTGGACAGTGTCATTCGAAATCATGTGTGATGCTAGTGATTTTGCTGTTGGTGCGGTCCTAGGCCAAACCAAAGATAAAAAGCATCATGCAATAGCCTACGCTAGCAAAACTCTGATAGGAGCTCAACTCAATTATACTACAACTGAAAAAGAGCTCTTGGTTGTAGTTTTTTCTATCGATAAGATTAGGTCCTATTTGGTTGGAGCCAAGGTCATAGTCTACACAGACCATGCTGCCTTGAAGTATTTGCTCACAAAAAGGATGTTAAACCAAGGCTAATCTGTTGGATTCTTCTACTCCAAGAGTTTGACTTAGAAATCAAGGATAAGAAAGGAGTAGAGAATTTCGTGGCAGATCATCTCTCACGTATGGAAGTCACTCAAACCATGTGCATTCCTATCAATGACTTCCTATGAGATGATATGCTTCTCAAGGTGACTGACTCTCACCCTTGGTATGCGGATATCGTGAACTTCATAATCACGGGATACATACCACCAGGAGAAAACAAAAAGAAACTAATATATGAGAGTCGTAGACACCTTTGGGATGACCCATACCTCTATCGAGTTTGTGCCAATGGCCTTCTTAGAAGGTGCATCCCATCAATCGAAGGCACCAAGATTATTGAGAAATGACATGCTAGCCCCTATGGTGTCCATTATGGTGTTTATCGTACCCAGGCAAAGATCTGGCAAAGTGGATTCTATTGGCCTTCTATGTATGAAGACACAAAAGAATTCATTCGAAGATGTTGGAAATGCCAAAAGCATGGAGGAATTTCTGCTCACATTGCGATGCCCCTAACATATGATCTCCAAGTGGAATTATTTTATCTGTGGGGTATTGATTTCATGGGACCTTTCACTAGGTCCTATGATTGCAAGTATATCCTGGTGGCCGTAGATTATGTGTCAAAATGGGTAGAAGCTTTGCCATTCAAAAATGCTGATTCCAAGCAAGCTAGTAAAATGTTCCATGAGATCATTTTCCCACGCTTTGGCACTCCTCGTATGGTCATAAGTGATGGAGGGTCTCATTTCATAGATAAGACCTTCCGGAACTTTTTGAGAGAGCTTGGTGTCCATCATAACATTGCTACCCCATACCACCCAAAAACAAGTGGTCAAGAAAAAACATTGAATAAGCAAACTAAGAATATTAAGCAAAAGATCGTCTTGGAAATGGGAACAGGATGAAAGCATAAGCTACCTGACGAAGTTTGGGCTTACCGTATTGCTTACAAAACTCCCATCAGCACGTCTTTGTTCCAACTTGTCTATGAAAAGACTTGTCATCTTCCTGTAGAATTGGAACATAGAGCCTATTGGGCCATCAAGTGGTGGTACATGGACCTTCACAAAGTAGGAAAACACCAACTGAGGCAACTTTCCAAGTTGGAAGAGTGGAGAGATATGGCATACCATAGTGCCAAAATCTACAAGGAAAGAACCAATAGATGGCACGATAAGAGGATTACGCCTAAAGAGTTCAAACCTGGAGATAAAGTTCTACTCTTCAACTCTAGGGTTAAACTCTTTGGACATGGGAAAGAAGTAAAGCGGAGGGACCCTTCACTGTAGTGGAAACCTCATCCCATGGCGCATTGACACTCCAAGGTGATGATGATCAGCTATTTAAAGTGAATGGGCAGCAACTCAAATTATTTCTTGAATCCCAGGAGGAGGAGGCGGAAAAATAAATTGACGTGATAAATCTTATTGATTTTCACGCCGTTTCTTTAAATTCTGTCTAATTTCCCTGCTTCCAATTAATGGGCCCATCCAATTAATCATCCATGGGGCCCATTAAGCCAGCCCACGAAAACCTAGCTCGAACGGAGCCAGGAAGGGTTCGGCCGAACCAGGGTCGACCGACCCCTCCCTTGCGCTGTCGGCTTTCTGTTTTCTCATGTGGACTCTCCCGACGTATCCCAACAAAACTCTTGGTGCTATCCTACTTTCTCAGCCTATTTATTGGTGGGAACAGAGAGGAGAACCTTGCACCATCCAAAAAAATCCATCTCCTGCTCATCCCATCCAAGTCATGGCTGACAAGAAAATTGTGCCTCATGCCTCCTCTAGATCAACCTTGAACCTGAGCAGAGACATCGCGCCAACCAATGACAAGTCCACCCTCGCTTTGGAGTCCGTCATGGCATTAGATGTTGTACCTCTCGCCATGATCCCACCACTGGCAATGATTCTGCGTGGGCGTAGCACCACGCCTCATCGTGCTGCACAACCGATCTCGCCTCAGAGGACGCCCATGAAGTTGACGACACCTGCATGTCATCCAACTACGGCTGGCCTTAAGTCATTCAAAACCTGTCTTTTTCCTGAAAAAAGATGAGTCTCTTCCAAAGTTGCAGCCTTGCGAGGAGTTCATGTACACTCTGAGGACCAAGGGCGGTGACGTAGTGAGCCACCACTACAAGTCACCTACGCGTACCTCGCCTGAGTGTGTGGGATATAACCTCATTATCCACGGTGTTCACAAGCCTGAAGGAGGCTATGCAAAAGGCTTTTTCAAGCAAGTGGATAATTTGGCGATGGAGGAATCGACGGGCTCCACACCCTACAAGATTAGGCGTCACCTCTTGTCACCTTCTATCAGAGGGTCACCTGGCCAATTTGAGGATAGCGACAGGAAATCTCCTCGTGCCCCTAAAGTGGCACAACTTTCTAAGGAGTTAGCTTCTCTCCGTTTGGAGAACAAGAAGCTATCGGACTTAGTGGCTGAAGGGTGCATAGAGAGGGCAGAATGGAAGGATGAGCTCATATCCCTCAATCAGGAGATTGATGGTATTCGCCGTGGCATGGGCGCTAAGCTACGACACATATGCAATGCCGTCGGGAAGCCCGACATTTACAACGCACCATAGTTTAGATGTCCCGACCGCATAGGATGCTTACTAGTTTAGTTTAGTTTTATTCTAGATTTTTATTCATTAAATTTAGATTGAATAATGTAAGCATCCCCAATATTTTGAGTTCAATAAAGTGAACTTACCGATTCATCTAACCCAGTAAAGTTCCATGTTTAGTTTATTTTTATGAATAAAGAATTCAGGGAACAAGTGTGGGGGAGGCACCCCAAATTCGCGAAATCCCGACGTGCAAAAATAGTGTTGCATCTCAAAACACGTTGCAACCGAATATATGACTCGACACGTCGAAACAGAGCAACAGAGAGGGCAAAAGGGGGTCGGCCGAACCCCCTGGTCGGCCAACCTGGTGTGGGCCCCACACAGCTCCGTTTCGCTCCACAAATTCGGTTTGGATCTCCTACCGTGAATATGCATGCTACATTAATGTTTGAGTTGATTTAATATTTAATACTGAATATTTGAAAGAAATTCAACTCAACGATTAAAATTAAAAACTTGGTAGTCAAAATTTGCTTGAGCTGAAAATTTGAATACTTTATATTTTGATTTATTGCCTTGTTTGTGATTCCCACAAATAAAATAGGAACAACATATCATCTATGTATTGGACTAGTGTGATATGGTAAATGAGTTATTCGAGGAGATATCTCCTTGCTTGAAATTGTTTTTGATGTTTGCACAATTTGAAGTCTTGAACTTTGCCTGATTCTCTCATTGGAAATTTAAATACCCACCACGGCCATATGATACAAATTCTTGAAAACCACATGCATAAGCCACTTTGCTTTGCATTGAACTTTGTCAAACTCGTGACTCAATTGAGTGACATGCATGAACTTTTGACTTAGAAATTCTTGTGCGCCCTATTCATGAAAAATTTCTCACATTGAGAATTTGCATTCACCATTCATCCATCCAATAAAGAAACTCCATACACTTTGATCATCAGAATTTCTCTAGAAAAATAAAAAGGAGTAGAAGACAAGGCTACGAAAAAAAGAGAAGCATCTACTCTTCAAAAGAGGAAGTATGCCAAAAAATGAGAAGAAGAAAAGAAAGTATCCATGTTTCATACTTAAAGAGAGAAAACCATGGAGTCCACATTTTATCCATTCAATTCATGTGCACAAGGATTTTCTTTGTCAAATTGTTTGTTGCATAAGTCTCTCATAGGATCAAGTTTTTGACTTAGTAATATATGAATTGCAATGTGCCCACATTTATCCCTACCAAGCTCCAGATATAGCCATATTTAGTATAGGGACAAAATTGGCACAACATACCAAGGTGAGGATCAAAAACACTTTGAGAGATTTGAGAGATTCCAAATGAGAGATAAGGGCAATTGTTTCTTTGACTTTCCTAATATAGCAAATTGTTAGAACATTTTGGCAGGGGAAGATCCAAGAAAACTACATTCCAACCATTCCACTCTTCAAATACCCAAGATTGATGCGGTAGCCACATTCCACAAAGAGAATTCATGAATTGAGGTATGAGTTGAAATATCTATTATTCTCTTTTTCTAACTTATAGCAAATTTACAACACCTTAGTTCTTTTTCTTGCCTTCACCTTAGTGTGGGGGAGTTTGTTGACGGTCCTTAAGTGCCATATTTAGATCGTTAATTCACCTCATAATGTGCACAAAACAGAAACACAACATAGTGGTAGGGTTAAAAACTAACAAATTCCACAAGTGTTGGTGTTTATTTATATGCAGGTGAATTTAGATCCAAAATACCAAGACATGTAAGGAGTAATCCAAAAATGAGATTTTGACACATCAGGCGACACCATGTGTCATCACATGGATCAAATAGCCCACAAACAAAAGTATCTGAGGGCATCCAACGGTGTAGCACCCATATAATAGGATGGGACCCACCTGGCAGAGACCTGGAGAAAGCACAACTCCAACAGAGCTATGACTAGGTGGGCCGACCTCCCTAATTGGCCGACTAGGGAGTGCGCCAAAACCGGTCAAATGCCACTTGTTGGCTCCTCCCGGCTTGAAGAAGTCAGTAGTGACTGATTCACACGCATTTGGTGGCAGAAATCGACCCTTCTTCACTTATAAATATCACCCCACACCTCACTTCATACACACACCAAAAGTTGAGAAT
Organism: Tuctoria greenei; assembly: GCA_036927565.1. Lineage (NCBI taxonomy): Eukaryota > Viridiplantae > Streptophyta > Magnoliopsida > Poales > Poaceae > Tuctoria > Tuctoria greenei. The sequence continues at coordinate 120,669,146 of JAYESD010000010.1, read as the reverse complement.
AGAATACCACTCCTAAGGTTTAGAGTAGTCCTAGAGGCTGCCAAGTAGAAGGATAGTGTGGTGAGAGTCTAGGAGAAGGAGGCTTGGGCTTGTCAAGTCCCTCTTCTACACTTGTACCCCTACAAAGGTGTTATTCGACTCAAGTAAGCCCTTTGTGAATTCATTTCAAGTTTGATTTCCAATTCAATGTAGTTTGCACAAGTAGTTACTTGTGGGTTCATTGCTTTAATTTATTAGAGGCTCTAGTTGTAGCTTTGTATTCGAAACAACTAGAGTTGTGATTTAGAACGTAAGTGTGGTGCTTAGGATAGAAATCACCAGCGAATATCTCGTAGACCCACAGAATAAAGAGGTAGGCAATAAGTGGTGTCAGCCCTATATGTTATTACTAATCCTCCACGTTTGGCTATGCCATAGGCTCTTGGTGGGAGTCGTCCTAGTGTTGCTAGGGGTAAACCCGTGCCTAAAGCAAGCATCTACCACAAATTCCTTTGAATTATAATCAATACTTTGAATTCCTATCTCTTCCTTGCCTACCAAACAACTTTGTGTCCTTGGGTGGATTAGTTCGTAATATTAGTGCATATGTTCCCTGGATTCGATACCCGTGGGAATACTCTTTAAGGGGAAGTGCTATGAGACAGTTTTCGTGCACTTGCGGATTTTATCTGTGATGTAAGAAATGTCATCAAGCACCGTGGCTCTGATACCAATTGTAGGATCAAACAACACGTGAAAAGCTACCATAGGGGGTGAATAGTAGATTAAAATTTTTTACATGGAAGCTACAAAAACCCCTCGACAGATGTCAATCTGTTAGAGAAATCATTGTCAATGACTAATCTTAACATATTTAACTATGAAAAAAGTAGTAGAGATTGTAGAGAATCAGGCCACGAAGATATCACAACAAGAATCACAAAAAAATGTCGAGTAAAACTAAAGTTATGATCAAAAGATTGAGCAAAGGTCAATCTGTTCTACCCGAGTTAAAAACAGATTTGCTACACTGCACAAAATCTTATGTAGATTAAAAACCATAAATCCTATGATCATGACTTTTCATAGATGATATAGAATTGAGTTTTAAAGACAACACAAAAATAATATCATCAATTGGATCTATAAAACTTGAGTTATGATCAAAACATCGAAGCAACATCTAGCTGTCCAGAAACTTGACGAGAAAAACTTGACGAAAAAAAGTTGGACGAACAAGTGTTGACGGTCCTTAAGTGCCATATTTAGACCGTCAATTCACCTCATAATGTGCACAAAAGAAAAATACAACATAGTGGTAGGGTTAGGAACTAACCAATTCTACAAGTATTGGTGTGTTTATTTGTATGCAAGTGAATTTATACTCAAAATACCAAGACATGCAGTGAGTAATCCATAAATTAGGGTTTCAATGAATCAGGCGACACCACATGTCATCACATGGATCAAATGGCCCACAATTAGAAGAAACCGAGGCCATACAACGGTGTAGCACCAATATCAGTCAAGGGGACCCACCTGGCAGAGACCTGGAGAAAGCACAACCCCAACGGGGCCAAGACCAGGTCGGCCAACCCCCCAAGTCGGCCGACTTGTTCTTGCCCCCAAAGTCGTTCAAACGCCCCGTGTTGGCTCCTCCCGGCTTGAAGAGGTCATAAGTGACTGATTCGCGCGCAATTGGTGGCGGGAACCGACTCTTCTCCACCTATAAATAGAACCCCACACCTCACTTCACACACACACCAAAAGTTGAGAATAGAATATCACTACCAAGGTTTAGAGTAGTCCTAGAGGCTGCCAAGTAGAAGGAGAGTGTGGTGAAGAGTTTGGGAGAAGGAGACTTGGGCTTGTCAAGTCCCTCTTCTACACTTGTACCCCTACAAAAGTGTTATTCAAATCAAGTAAGCCTTCATGAATTCAACTCAAGTTTGATTCTCAATTCATAGTAGTTTGCACAAGTAGTTACTTGTGGGTTCATTGCTTTAATTCATTAGAGGATCTAGTTGTAGCTTTGTGTTCGAAACAACTAGAGTTGTGATTTAGAACGTAAGCGTGGTGCTTAGGTTAGAAATCACCAGTGGATATCTCATAGACCCACGGATTGAAGAGGTAGGCAGTAGGTGGTGACAACCCTATTTGTCCATTGTAACCCTCCACGTTCAGCTATGCCATAGCCTCTTGGCGGGAGTCGCCTAGTGTTGCTAGGGGTAAACCCATGCCCGAAGCAACCAGCTACCGCAAATTCTTTTGAATTAGAATTAATACTTTGAATTCCTCTCTCTTCCTTACCTACCAAACAACTTTGTGTCCTTGGGTGGATTAGTTCGTAAGATTACACACATGTTCCTTAGATTCGGTACCCTTGGAATACTCTTTTACGGGGAAGTGCTACACGACTGTTTCCGTGCACTTGCGAATTTTCATCTGTGACATAAGAAACGTCAATAAGAATTTTTGGCACCATTGCTTGGGAGCGGTTTCTGTTAATCTTTGAACCTTGTTCACCCTCGTACCTATCTTATCTTATCTTTCCTTTTCTTACCACCACTACATATATGGAGCATCCCACCATTCTTTCATATTCTGCCCAAAGGGTAAGTTTTGTGAGCCACTACCGTTAGCGGAACCCATTTGTTCTACCAACTATGAACTTCGCCCTAGCTTTATAGCCATGGCTCGAGAGCAATCCTTCTTAGGAACGGATTGTGAAAACCCTTACCACCATCTAAGAGATTTCGAATAATTGTGTTCAATCCTTCTAATCAAAGGTATGACACAAGAAACTCTCAAATGGAAGTTGTTTCCTTTTTCCCTTAAGGAAAAAGCCAAACAATGGTACGACCACAATGTTGGGAAGACAAACGGAAATTGGAATGAATTACAAGACAGATTTCTTCTTGCTTTCTTTCCAATTGTCCGAATTGTGTCCTTACGGAAGGAAGTACTATGCTTCCAATAGATGAAAAAGGAATCCATAGATGCAGCTTGGGATAGATTTTCTCTTTTGAGAAATTTTGGCCCAGATTTGTCTATCCCTGATTTGTTGCTCTTGCAACACTTCTATAAGGGATTGAACAAAGAGTCTGCCTTACTTCTTGACATTACGGCTGGAGGATCTTTTCTCCATGAGACGCCGGAAGAAGGCAAGGATCTTCTAGACCGAATTCTAGAAAATTCTTCCTTCATTATGGGTCTTAATGAGCCCCCTCAATAGGAAGTAGTGTTAAGATCCAAGGATGAATCCATGTACAAGGAAGAACTTATCTCTTGCTTATCCCATACCTTGTCAGAGGAATCCTCTCCAAATCTGAAACTACAAAGGAAGAAGGAATTCAACCTTCGGAGTTTCCCTTCTACTTCGAGGAAGAGATATTTGAAGATTTTGGAAAAAGCTCGAAGTACTTTTGCCATAGGAAACCATCATTGCCATTAAATCCACCTGGCCCACCGGATGGAGTGTTCGTCCAACAGACGGTCAAGGAGTTAACCTCTATTTTGAGCAGAGAATGGACTGCAGAAGTTGATCTATCACCCGAAATCCTTCGGTCGACCTCACCTTTGGCAACTATTCTATGTTACATTAGAGGGACACCAATGAAGGTCCAATACGACCCCACTGTTGGAGCAAATCTCATTTCCGATTCTTGTGCTCTCGCCATTCTTGGCAATGTGTCATTGGCACCAACATGTAAATCCTTCCGAGATTATTTTGGAAACATCCTTGAAGGATGCGAGGTTTTGCAACAGGTGTCTGTAAGTCACAATGATACTGAGGTAATCATATATTTCCACGTGTTTGAAATCCAGGATTTTGACATTATGATTGGGATTCCCATTGAGAAATTTCTCATGGAAATTCCTTTGGAAGGAAACCTCAATGTCAACCTTGGAGGTAGGGGTGGGCATTCGATTAACTGGCTCAATTCGGTTCGGTTAATTTGGTTTTTTCAAAATTTGGTTTTTGAAAAATGGAAACCGAAATGTAACATCCAAAAGAAGAAACCGACCCACCGGTTAACTGTGATTTTTGGTTCGGTTTCTAGTTAACCGAAAAAACTGACCTCAACGCTATACCCTCGATCCGGTCATCGATGACAGGGGCCGGGGCGCGGTGGCCATCGTGGGGCGACGCGCACGGTAGGCAGCAAGATCGCGGCGGCTGCCGGGGGTGACATAGGGCTGCACGGCTCCTCGGATAGCGGTGGTGATGGCGCGTTACGGGCGGAGCCGCGGAGGGGCAACGGGGCGGTAGGGCGTGGCGCGTCTTGCACGGGGTGCCGCCACGACGGGGCTGGGAGTAGAGCGCGGCTGAGTCAGCTGCATACACGTGGTGCCGCAAGATACCGGAGAGCAGCGTAGAGTCGGGGGGCCACGGTGACGCGCCGAGCGAGACCAGAGTTGGGGAGGGTCGCTGAGTCAGGGCTAGCAGGTGGCGGCCGAATAGGGTTAGGATCGGGTCGAGATTGGGGATCGGGGCAAGCGGACAGGATGCCATTTTAACTAGCTGGGTTGGGCGCTGCTGGCTGGGCCGATGCCCACTGGGCCATGCGGTTGGGGATATACAGTTAATTCGGTTTTGGTTTTTGGTTTCCGGTTTTTTGCCCACCCCTACTTGGAGGGAAAAAATTTTATATTCCTATCCTGCGTTCCAAGAGCACATCTGCAGAATCTCCCATCCAAGATGAACCATTAGAGGAGGTTAGAACTCTTAAGTTCTTAGCCCTCCTGAAATAGAAGGAGAAGAAGATTTCATCCAAGAGGAGGATGAATTTCAGGAGGCAATTTGTTGGTACTCTGCATATCGGGTACCCCATGATACCGCAAGAGTACAAGGGAGTTCAACTTGTCAAAGTTGAAGACCTCCATAGGCCTCACGTGTCAAATGGCACTGGACCCACCTCCTACATATGGGAGCTCTGACACTACCACGTGTAACACAAGACCGGAGCCAAACCCCCTACATAGGAGAGCTCCGTACTTGACATGTGTACAGCGACCCTGAATCTAACCCCTAGTAGAAGGAAGCTCCGGTGCCTCCACGTGTATAGCAGCTTCGGACCTACCTCCCCACAAGGGAAAGCTCGAGAGCCGCCACGTGTCAAGCCTCCAGAGCTACGCCATCAACGGGAATACAGACGGATATCCAACGGCATAAGCATTCAAAGTACTCTTATTGGTACAATTACAAGACCTGATTATGTGCCATTAATTCATTATTAATGGCGCACGATCAGAAGACCCTTAATACTGGTAATGCCACCATTAAGGCGTGTTATCAGTTATTAGCGTACTTAAACACACCTAACTATATATTAGACAAGAATTACTGTTGGGGGCATATGTCGGGCCAGGCAACCCATGTAACAGCCATCCCTTGGTCTATAAAAGGGATGTGCTGCACAGTACAAAACGGGCAAGCTCATATGCACACAAGCTCGATCAAATCCCTAATACAACGACACACATCCCGTGGAGTAGGGTATTATGCTCAGGTGGACCGAACCACGTAAATCATTTGTGTCACCTTCTTGTCTAAGATCTCCTCGCGCCCAAACCGATACAAGAACCTCCGCAGGTTACAATTTAGTAGTACTGAGGGAAGTGTCATTCGTACGCTTCGACATTTGGTGCGCCAGGTAGGGGCGCTTGAGATCACAAGATGGTGAACTCTGCCGCAGGATCATCCAACGGCAACAACATTGTGCAACCTGTTGGAGGGAATCCCTCCAACATGCAGCAACCGGTGGGTGTCATTGTCCCAGCGGGCGTAGTACCACCACGACCACTCTCTGTTCCAACAAACAATGCAAGATAGCAGGATGGAGTACTCGTGTTGATCACAGCATCGACAAACAATCATTTGTTGCTGCGTGTACTCTACTCCAACGTCCACCACCTCCAGGAGCATCCCAGGGTGCTATGGAGCAGTGGAGGGCTGATGTTGAACATCTGGTTACAGCTGCAGCCGTTGGCATCAGTAACCAAGGTTCTGCTCCTTCGGGGCAGGAACCTCCACAACATCGGATCTTGTCAGCAAGACTTGGTCCGCAAGTTTCACATCACAAGAGATGTGTTGTGTCCCAACAGGCGACTTCGTTCCTCTGGGGCACATCGTACCCACACTGTGTCGAGTCTTTCGACGCATGACCTACGGTCGGAGCTCGACCGCTGCTACCGACAGCAGGATGGTCGCGTCCACATCGAGCGTGCTCACGAGAGACGAGAGGCTCGGGACAACCCTGCTCCAGCGGGAGTAGGAGGAGGTTGTTCTGCCTTGGCCATGCACCTGCGCATGGTCCGCTGGCCACAGAAGTTCCGGCCTCATTTGCCGATGATATTCGACGAGACTGTCAACCCCGCTGAATTCCTTCAAATCTACTCCACTGCTATACTTGCAGCAGAAGGCAATGAGGTCGTGATGACCAACTACTTCACTGTGGCTCTAACTGGGACCTCCTGGTCCTGGTTCATGAGTCTTCTGCCCGACTCCATTAACAGTTGGGCGTAACTATGCCAACAAGTCACTGCCAACTTTGGCAGTTCTTACACCCGACCAGGCACTGAACTGGAGTTGTTTGCCGTGAAGCAAACAACGGGGGAATCGTTGCGATCCTTTGTCCAGCGGTTTTCTCAGGTACGCAATACCATCCCCTCTATCTTAAACGCTTCTGTTATTTTCGAATTCACATAGGGCGTCCGAGACAAGAAAGTGCTGGAGAAGCTGGTGACGAAAGAAGTCACTAGTGTCACGGAGTTGTTCAGCCTGGCACAGAAGTGCGCCCGGGCCACAGAGGGCCGGAAAATGCACTCAAATCCAGCTCCGAAGGTTAACAAAAAAAACCTCCAAAGTTGAAGTCGCTACCTCCGGTGGTGGCAAAAAGAAGAAGAAGTCCAACGGCAAGAAGGAGCTGTCGGACGGTGCACCTGCTGCTGCGGCTGCTGCAGCTCCGGGTGGCCGGGGGGCACGCCCTGAAAAACGACCTCGACCTTCATCAAAGGATGGCAGGAGCTCCAAAATGTGGTGTCCAATCCACAAAACAGACAAGCACAGTATGGAGGAATGCTGGGGGGGTCCAAAACCTTGTCGAGCGCTATAACAAGTGCCGAGAAGAAGCTCCTTTCCGTCAGCAAGAAGGAAAACATAAAGTCGACGAAGCTCCGGTTCACAGGAAGGTCCTGAAGGTTGTGTATAACACAGTCGACGACAACTCTGATGTCTCTAACAATGAGCATCGGAAGACCCTGAACACCATTTATGGTGGTTCCTAGGACATCACATCTCGCCGTGTCCTCAAAACAATGCGACGAGACATGGCCAGTGCAACTCCTGTCGCTAGGGCGGAACCTCATTGGAAGTGGATGGACACGCCCATCACCTTCAATGCTACAGACTGCCCTCAGAACATGATCGGAGCTGGCCAATTGTCGTTGATGGTATCACCTACCATCAGCAATGTCCAGCTCTACCATGTTTTGGTGGACGGAGGTGCGGGGCTGAACCTTTTGAGCTACGAAGCCTTCGACATGCTCGAGCTCCGAACCTCGAACTTTCAACCCTCACGATCTTTCTCTGGGGTAGGACCAGGGTCCATCAGCCCTCTCGGTGACATTTGGAACTCTGGAGAAATACAGGACCGAGAAGTTGGTCTTTGACGTCGCACATATCAGCTTACCCTTCAACGCTATTCTGGGAAGGCCAGTCTTGTATAGGTTCATGGCTGTGGCTCACTATGGCTATCAGGTGTTGAAAATGCCAACACCCTCCGGTGTTTTCCGCATCCGCGGGGACCATACTGCAGGAGTTACTATGCTGGAAGAACTCCACACACTTGTAACAGCGCAGGAGGAGGCATCCGGCAAAGAGCAAGCGGCTCTACCTCCGAGCACTCATCATCGAGGCTCAACCTCTGCACCACGTGTGCATCCAAGCGGTGACACTGACATTCTCGTCAAATTCATCCAAATCGGTTCTGATGCTGCTCAGGCCACCTGTATATCAGGAGGTCTGAACAACAAATAGTAACTCGCGCTCATCACTTTCCTCCGGGTGAATGTTGATGTGTTTGCCTGGGAACCGTCACAGATGCTTGGGATCCCTAGGGAGGTGATTGAGCACAATCTGAAGATTTATCCCGACGCACGGCCTGTACACCAGAAGCCTGGAAAACAATCAGTCGAGTGGCAAAACTTCATCCGACAGGAGATCAAGAAATTGCTTGAAGCTGGTTTCATCTGGGAGGTTTTTCATCCAAAATGGCTGGCAAACCAAGTCCTTGTACCTAAGGCCAACGGGAAGCTTCGGATGTGTATCGATTACACCACACTAAATAAGGCATGCCCAAAAGATCCAATTCCACTACCTAGGATAGATCATATAGTGGAATCCACCTCCGGGTGTGAGCTATAGTGTTTCCTAGATGCATAATCCGAATACCATCAAATCCAAATGTCTAGGGAAGATGAAGAGCATACTACCTTCATAATAGTAGATGGATTGTACTGTTATATTGCCATGCCCTTTGGTCTCAAAAATGTTGCTTCAACCTTTGTGCGAGCTATGTACAAAACTTTTGAAGAACTCATTAGAGAATTGATGGAGGTGTATGTCAATGACATCGTCGTGAAGGTCAAGAACAAGGAGTCACTCCTTGACAACTTGGAAGCCGTCTTCGACAAGCTGTGTACCATGCACACCAAGCTGAACCCGAACAAGTGTGTTTTCGGGGTTAGCTCTGGGAAACTCCACGGTTTCTTGGTGACCCACCGAGGAATTGAGACAAACCCGGCAAAGATCAAGGCCATAAAACATATGCGGCCTCCATCCTGCATCAAGGACGTCTAGAAGCTAATTGGATGTCTAGCCACTCTCAGCCGGTTCATCTCGAACCTAGCAGAGCGAGCACTTCCCTTCTTCAATCTATTGAGGAAGTCAGGGCCATTCCATTGGTTCGAAGAAGCAGAAAAGGCGTTGAAAACTCAAGCAGCTCCTCACCACCCTACCAATCTTGGTAGCTCCGAACCCTGGTGAGCCTTTACTGCATTACATTTCTGCAACTTCAAAAGTTGTTAGCATGGTCCTGGTCGCTGAAAGACCAGAGCCACATCCAGTTCAGGAGCCCAACCCCCCCGGAGGGTCCGGAACTACTGAAGGCGAGTCTGGGTCCCAACCCCCAGGTATGGATCTTCGAAGCGGAGTTCTATAAGATCAACCTCTCTCATATGATGAAGTTCTCACAGCTGTTCAAGAAGATCTGGACCCCTCAGGGAGGGTCCGGGTTGAACAAGAAGAAATTTTGGGCCCCTCTGGGACGGTCCGCGAACCTCAACAAGAAGAGTTGGATCCCTCCGGAAGGGTCCGAGTTGATGGAGAAGAATCTCTGGGCCCCTGCGAGAGGGTCCGGACAGTCCAACGCCCAGTATACTTCATTAGTGAAGTATTACACAATGCCAAGACTCGATACCTTGAGGTGCATAAACTGCTCTACGCAGTCCTAGTTGCCTCCAGGAAGCTTCATCACTACTTCCAAGACCACAAGATTTCAGTGGTAACTTCTTATCCACTACGAGCAATATTACATAACCCCAATTCTACTAGGAACATTGCAAAGCGGGCAGCAGAGTTGGCCGAGTTCGATCTTGAATTTGTACCACGACAAGCAATCAAGAGTCAGGCATTGGCTGACTTCGTGGAGGAATGGACTCCCTCCCCATCAAATCCTGGGGGGGGGGGGCAGTGAGCAGAAGCTGGGACCCAGGGTCCCGGTCTTCACCGAGCCTCACTGGACCCTCTACTTCGATGGTTACGTGCAGAAGTAGGGGGTCAGAGCTGAAATACTTCTCCTCGCTCCAACTGTGGAGAAGGTCAAATACATGGTTTACTTTGACTTCAAGGAGACCAACAACATGGCGGAGTATTCAGCTCTCATCTACGGGCTCAAGGTGGCACTATCCTATGGTGAAGGGTGACCCGCAGCTCGTCATAAAACAAGTCAAAGGTGAATGCTGCTGCAACAACCCCCAACTGGTCGCGCATCTCCTTTAAGTCCAGAGGCTCCAGAAGGACTTCGAAGTCCTGGATCTCTGCCATGTCCAGCAACTACACAACGCTGAAGTCGACGAACTCTCGACGAAGGCCTCAACTGTAGCTCCGGCTCCCGACAGAATCTTCATCCGAAGGTTGTCAAGACCAACAGCTCAGCCTGCTAAATTGAGCACAGGGGGTGAGACCAGCACCTTGAAGCTGGCGGTCCCAGTGGCCCTATTACCATGGCGACCTTCAAGGGTCGTAGGTGCTGTAGGAAGCTCCGAGCAACCCATCACGCAAGACTCAGAAGCTCAAGTTAGCTCCGATACATGGATCTTGGAGATCCGGAGCTACTTGAAGGATAACATCCTTCCTGAAGACAGTGTATCCGCTGACCAGATCGTCAGATTGGCTAAAAGATACACGCGGGTAGAAGGGGATCTCTATAGGTGCGGTGCCAACAGCGTCCTAATGCGGTGCATTGCAAGGGAAGAAGGTCGCGAGCTCCTCGCGGAAATCCATGGAGGCGAGTGTGGAAACCATGCATCTTCCCGCACGCTAGTCGGCAAAGCCATTCGGCATGGCTTTTACTAGCCTACAACACTCCAGGATGTAGTAGAGTTGGTGAAAAAGTGTGAAGCGTGTCAGTTCCACGCAAAACAAATTCACACACCGGCTCAGTCACTACAAATGATTCCTCCTACATGGCCATTTGCGGTGTGGGGGCATGGACATCTTGGGACCTTTCCCAAAAGCAGTCGGAGGTTACAAGTTCCTGTACGTCGCCATAGACAAGTTCACCAAATGGCCGGAAGCAACTCTAGTTGTGACAATCAACAAGCAATCAGCTATCATGTTCTTGAAGTCCATCATATGCAGATTTGGAGTTCCAAACAAAGTCATAACCGACAATGGAACTCAATTTACAAGTGCTGCATTTCAAGAGTATTGCGAAGACCTCGGCATTCAAGTTAGCTACGCCTCAGTGGCTCACCCAGCAAGCAATGGCCAAGCCGAGAGAGCAAATGAAAAAATCTTAAAAGGACACAAGATGCACACATATGAGTGCCTAAAAAAGCATGGAGCCAACTGGTTGAAGAGCTTCCATCTACATTATGGGCTAACAGGACAATACCTAACCGGTCAACTGGAGATGCACCCTTTTTCCTAGTGTACGGAGCTGAAGCGCTCCTTCATCCGGAGATCACCTTGGGGTCACTCCGGGTCCGGACCTTCGACGAAGCCACACAGGACCAGCTCCGGTGTGAAGACCTTGACCTCGTCGATGAGGGAAGGTCCCAAGTAGCAGTTTGGAATGCACGTTTTCGCCAAGCGCTCTGGCCCTATCATCAAAGGCATGTGCACAACCGACAGCTCGAGGAAGGTGATCTGGTGCTGTGAAGAATCCTGACTCGTGAAGGGATGAATAAACTTTCCTCCAGCTGGGAAGGTCCCTTCTGGGTGATCAAAATATCCCATCCCGGATGCGTTCGCTTGGCGACTGAGGATGGGACCCCCCCTTCCCAATCCTTGGAATACTGAGCACCTCCTTAAGTTTTGTGCTTAGTTTCATGGAGGTGAGTCTGTAATTACACACAATGTATGTTATAGAGTCAATATACAGAGCCGGGTAAGTCCTCCGGGAAAGCATCTGGACCCCTTCAGGAGGGTCCAGAAAGTTCAAGCAACACTTCATACAGTCCCAACACTAAAAGTGTAGCTACCTGTCCTGGGTTAGTACAAGATGTATATCACGCTTAGCCTGGTTCCGTACCCTAAGTGTGGCCTTGTCTCCCTTGTAATTCGGACCTATAATGAAAGACATTGTTATGTGAAAATAGACTCCACGTGCATCTATTTTGTATAGGCTCATTATATTTTATTTATCCTTGTCCTTCTCATCTATAATAAAATTGTGCACTTCTTTCTTACCTTGAGTCCAAGTTATTCATATGTAGTACAAGTTATATTGGTGGTCTCTTCGGATATTAGCACTGTTGCATGATCTTCTCGCCTGAACACCAAGCCAACATAGGTTTGGAGTGTGCTATCGACTTAGCCTGCTCCCGCACCCTAAGTACGCCACTCTACCTACATCCCGGCAGGCCTCAGTAGGGCGGGTCCTAAAAGCATTCAGATCTGGAAAGATTACATCAATGTGCTTGTTGTCGTATTGAGTTTCTTCGGATCTAAAATTCAAATAAGAATAATAAGACGCGAAAAAGTTATAGATGAGAGGATGAATTTTACTGTTTTCTTTCTTCTTTAATGTACAGGAAAAATAGAAACTCATGACAATGGTGGACAATGTCAGAGCTACTAAGCTCTGACATTTCCAGGGGGGCCGCTGTCGATGTTCTACGCATTGATAGTGGGTGTTGTCGGACCTATCAAGCTCCAACAACCCCAGGGGGCCCATCGTCGACGTTCTACGCGTTGATAGTGGGTGTCGTCGGACCTATCAAGCTCTGATAACCGCAGGGGACCCACCGACAATGTTCTACGCATTGATAGTGGGTGTCGTTGGACTTATCAAGCTCTGACAACCCCAGGAGGCCAGTCGCCGTCGTTACAAAAACAGTAAAAGTCGGAAATAAACTTTGGACCTAAAAGCTACAAGTTTGAAGTGTCCAAGTCATCAACACACCGTCAAATCCTTTTGGTACATGTTCGCAATTAAATTGTGTACATCTACCAGGGGGCAAACAAGATAAAGGACGGTGTATTGAAGACAAGGACAACAAAATGGAATTCATTGCAGAAAAAGTGGATTTCATTCAAAGTACTGAATTACAAAATCAGGGTTACAACAAAAGTCAAAAGGAAAAGGTCCTAACTACTGGAGGACCTAAGTCCTGCGAAAAAATGAGGCAACCTTCTCAGCAGCTTCTTGGACGCTAGCCTTGGCAGCATCCTCCTCTTCAGCAATCAGTCCTTCAAAGATCGGGTTGAGAGAAAATTGAGGGTCTCGGCTTTTGTAAGATGCCAAGATGTACTCGGCGACGTTCTGGGCCAGAGATTTTCCCTCTGTCTCCAACTGGTCAGTGATGACATCACCCATTGCGTCGAATTTGCTGCCAGCAGAGCTAAGTGCCAACAACGTCTGGTCCAGCTCCGGTGTTGGGTTCTCCGGTCGTACTAGACGGAAACTAAGAGGCACCAGATCCCTGTCCACGCGCCCCAAGAAATCTCATACCAGTAGGGATTCAGTCACCCTCGAGCTCTGCAGCTCCTCCAGTGACCTCCTGGCGACCACTAGCTCTGAACCTTCCCGAGCGAGGCGCTCAACCGTTTTGGCATGTTGTTGCATACTCTCAGCTACTTGCTTTTCACGATCGGCTAGCTCCGTCTCTCAGAGGTGGATGCGGTTTCGTCGTTCGGCGAGGTCCTTCTCCCTGCCCCTTACTTTCCCTTCTCTGGTGGCAACATCAGCTTCTCTTTTCGAGAGCTCCTGTCCCAGTTCCCAGTACTTTTCCTCCTCCTCCTTACTCCACAGTCAAACTTCTTAGAGCGATCTGCCAAATTTTGCTCTCCCAGAGCCAACTTCTGGGCGGGCTCCTCCTCTCTTTTCAAAACATCCTCCTGCTCTTCCAGGCTTCTCTTCCCTCGCCTCAAGGTCAGCTCGACGCTTCAGGAGAACCTCATTTAATTCATTGAGGTTGTCCTGACGCTCGTCAGCAGCATCACTCCTTTCCTTAGCATGCTCGAGGATCTCCCAAGAATTAGCATCGAGCACCCTGATGGCGGCTTCCTTCTCCTCCAGCAGTTTGCCCCAGTATTCCATCCGGGCTATTTCCCTCTTGACCCACTCCATCTGATCAGCAAGCCTCGTCTGAGCAAGCTTGGTCTCGAAATGGAGCCTGTTGCGCGACGCCTCAAGGTGTGGCACTCCTCTTCAAGGACCTTGCTATTGTGATCGAAGGTGAGGTGAACTTGTCGGAGGCTCGAGCAAGCATTGTCTATGGACAAAGCCAAGGGAATAGGCTCCGAACCTGCTAGGATCATCTCCTCTGGCTCCAAGGGGTCTTCAAGAACAAAAATAGGGTCCCACGCCACAAGCGTGGTTCCCTGAGCTTATACTGCACTGGGGTCGCCTTCTGGGAGCCCTTCGGCAGCAGCTGAGGATGAACCCACTGGGGAAACTTCTACCTTCGGGGCCGACACCGAAGGTCCTGACGCGGGAACTTCAATAGCTGGCTCCGCGGGCGAAGAGACTGCCTCCGCCTCTTCATGGTGTTCTGCCTCGGGCATGGGCACCTCCGGAGCACTTACCTTCAGGGCAGTCATTGCAGCTTCACCCGAAGCCATTTCTATCACTGGCTTGGGCGCTGAGTCATCCACCATCTCCGGCTCAGCAGCTGAGCTTCAACAACTTTTGGCTCTCAGTTCGGAACTTCAAGTACCATCGACTCGGTTGATGGGGCATCGAATACTTCTGGCTCAAGATTCAGAGCTTCTCGCACCACTGGTTCACCTGTCGGCTCAGCGACAAATTCCGGCATAGTGACCGGAGCCTCGGCCACCTCTGGCTCCGAAGCCGGAGCTTCTGCCATCTCCGCGTCTGGCGCTAGAGTTTCCATTGTTGATGTCGCCGCTGAGTGAGCGTCTTCATGTATGTCTCCCCCGTGGTCCGGCGCTACCACGGGAGTCTCTGGTGTTGACTCTGCATCTAGATCCACAACAGCTGGCGTTGGAGCTGTCGTGACCTCAGCCACCCCTTGAGGAGATGTGGGGGTTGGATCTGGAGCTTCCACCCTCACCGCTTCGGCCACTACAACAGAGGTCAAAGCTTTAGACCCCGACTTTGATGCCCTGCAGTCAAAAATTGGAATATTCAAAACATGACCAAATAAGAATGGCATATCGAGGTGAAAAGAAAAGCTTACCTTGGGAAGCTACCGCTACAATTGGCGCGAAACTTCTTCGCCGGAGGCTCAGAGCCGGAACCTGTCGTGGTTGGCATGGTGGGAGCTCCAAAATGACGCTCGGAGCCTGCCGCTATCGTCGGTGTTGCCCCAGTCGAGGCCTTCCTTGGCTGGGAAGGACTACCGGACCTGGAGCCTATAGCTGGCACTGGGACTGGAGTCGACTGTACAGAACTAGCGCCTCTCGAGGACGCTTGCACCGAGGAGGTGTCATCGTAGAAGATCTCCCTCGCCGCGGAGAAGGGGCAGTCGTAGATGGAGCAGACCTGACGGAGCTCCCATGAGCGTGCCTCAGCTTCCTCTTCCGGGTAGAAGATTCGGCTGGCTCTTTGCTCTTGCCCTTGCCGACGTCATCAACTTTTTGGGTAAGGGCGACCACCTCCTCAGAAGCTCCGGGTATTACAACCCTGGAGACCCTATGCTTCTCCACTTCACACAGACCATCCAGCGCCGGCATCCTCCTCTGGAGCTCCCTACTGAACTCTGGAGTCATGTTCAGAGGTAAGAAAGCAGCTGGCAGAGCCAGGGTGTCATCGGCGATAGACCCTTGTTGAAGTTTCTTGAGATGGATCCCCAAATCTTCGTCATTCAAGTTGGATGTCAAAACGGTTTCAAACCGGTCATTATCCATCACACTATTGAAGGCACAGGCGAGCTTCTCCCTTCTCCTCAGCGGAGCCCACCTGTTCACCAAGAAATTTCCAAAGACCATTTGTGGAGTCACTCCACCCTCCACACATTCTCGGATTCTGGCCAAGATGGGCTTGAACACATCTGATAGCTTTAGAACTACGTTCCAGGCATCGGTGTCGACGTTGGGGAGTCCCTAGAGCAGCTCCAGCCTATCGTGCTCTTCCACTGCAATGACGACCCAATCCTTCTTCCAGTCATCCCATTTGCCGGAGGGGAACTACTTCAAGTACTTGAAAGGGCAATTCTTGCGCTTCATGAAGTAATAGAAGCCAAGTAGCTCGGTCCCCTTGCTGGTGGTATGGAATGTGAAGAAGGTCCAGAACAGCTCGACGCAGGGAGGCATGTCCACCAACATCTAACAGAAGTGGACGAAAGTCGCCACCAGCAGGAGTGAGTGGGGGCCAAGATGATACAGTTGAAGGCCGTAGAAGTCCAGCAGCATCAGGATCAATCCCACCATGGTGCACGCCGAAAAATACACCATCTAGCCACGGTGCTCCTTCTTCAAGGGGAGCTTGCCGGCATGAACCAAGTGGTTAAAGGAGTCGCTGGACCATTCCATGTAGGTCCAGACCTTTATCAAATTATCCTTGCTCTAGATGTGTCTTTTGGGGAGACCTAACTCCATCGCGACAAAGTGGAGCGAAAGAGGAGAAAGAAGGCAACGTTTGGGAGGCTCTGAGCGTGAGTTTGATCGAAAGCGTAGAGAGTCCTAAAACCGTGCAGACTTTCCTTCTAAGTAAGCCTACATGATGCTTGGATGGAAACCGCAACGAGATCAAGTCCACATTACAAATAATTTACTCCGTCAAAGACGAATGGGCCTGGGGCCACCCCGATGAAGAAGTCGAGGTTCTTACCCCAGGCAAACCATTGTCATGATGGGTGGTGGGAAACCCGAGGGCGGTAGTCTGACAAGGCGCTCAGAACCGATATGGTTTTTCTATTGGGAACTGTCAAAGGTCGTAAACAACACTTCCCCTGAACCTGCTTAGAGAGCAGCCCGCGGAGGTTCTTTGGATTCACGAGGGCTAGTCCCAGGAGATCGAACACAACAGAATGATGAACACCGGGGGTTTACGTGGTTCGGGCCGCCGGAGCGTAACACCCTACGTCCACGGGAGTGTTTGTGTATTGCTTTGCTTGAGCGTCAATGAGTCTAAGTCTGATTCTCCTCCCATCGTGAAGGTCGTCTGCAGAGTCCTTTTATAGTCCAAGGACTCTGCATTCACAAGGTGGGCCCCAGGCCCGGACAGGTGGTCCCGGGGAGAGCCAAATCCTATACAAGATCCAAGATTAAATGCTATCTACTTCCCTTTGTCAGGGGTGTCAATGTGCCGCCCCGCCGCGTCGTGCGCCAGGGCTATACATAGTTGGTGATGATGGCGGTGCACGTCTCGTCCGTCTTGTCCTCGCGGCCCATTCGCCCGTCTTGCGGCGTGGGTCTGTACCGGCTACTTGGACAAGACAGGACACTGGAGCCTTGACTTTCCTAAGCGCGGTTCAGCCTGCCTGGGGAAGGCGCGCGTACTTAATGCCTGTCTAAGTAGCGCACGCATTCCTTTACTGCGGCTTCCTACCGCACTGAGTTGGGCGTCCGCCACGTGGTTACGCTGGAGCCTGCCTCTGCGGGAAGTAAAGCACTTGACGGAACAGGCCACGTGGTAGCTCCGGTGCCTTTCCCGGTGCGGGCGCGGACTTGGCCCTGAGGTCCTGATTGACCACGTGGCGGCTCCGGAGCCCTCCTCAGCGGGGAGGCGTGGGCTTGGCCCTGAGGTCCTGATTGGCTACGTGGCGGCTCCAGAGCCCTCCTCAGCGGGGAGGCGTGGGCTTGGCCCTGCCGGCCACGTGGCAGCTTGGGAGCCTCCTCCGACGGGGAGGTAGGATCAGATCCTTCCCTCCTCTACGTGGCAGCCTCGGATTCGGCTTCTTAGGCAGAGGCGGAGTCCTTAGCGGTTTTCTCCTGTGCGCGGGGGTACCCGGTCTGCAGGGTACCGACAGTGGCCCCCGAGCCTACCTCGGGAGAGTCGTCGATACTGCAGGTGGGGTCTTCTCCCTTTTCTTCCCGCGCAACTCTTCTGATTCCGCTTCAAGGCAGTTCCCCAGGCGACACACCCCTGCCGTTGAGGTGACATGTCTCCTTCTGGTAAGCGAAGGTGTTGAACATGCGCCACGCGACGTGACTCCTGCCTTCAATCGTGCTTTAACTGCGGTGGTTCCCAAGGTGGCTCCTGCACTTCCGCTGCTTTTGCCCTTTCGGAAACCGCCGAGTTACCTCCCGCATAGCTAGCTGCCCGGCTCGCCTTCTTTGTCGAGCGACCCGGGCCCTCATGTCATTGCCCATACGGGTTCATTACTCTTCTACTGGGCTGCGGCGATCCAAACTTTTGCGCCTGTTGGCCTGCAGGGGTGCATAAAAAGAGAACTTTCCCCCTGAGGGTTCTTTCTCCCGCCTCTGCATCCCTGCACTCGTGCTTTCGCCTCAAGCCCTGTTCTTGCGCTCTAGTTCCCAGTATCCCCGTCCAGAGCTTCCAACCTCAGCCCTCATGGCGAGCATCTTGCCCAAGTCCAGGCTGTCCAGGCCCGCCGACCTGGCCCCTATGCGCCGGCTTCTTGGCTGGCATACTCCTGAGCAGGAGTCGTGGATCCATCCTGGGAGGCTCCCGCTGAGCCTCTCCACCGGGGAGATAGTCCTCTTCTCGTCATACATGCTGGTCGGCTTCGTCCCGCCAGCATCCGCCTTCTTGGTCATGCTCCTGGAGACCTTCGGCCTCCAACTCCACCACCTCGCGCCGAACTCGATCGCCATGCTGGCGGTCTTCACTCACCTCTGCGAGATGTTCGTGGGGGTGATGCCGTCGGTAAAGCTCTTCTGGTACTTTTTTGTACTGAGGGCCACCGACAGGAGTTTGAAGGAGCACCTCAGTGCCTACTACTTCCAGCGCCGAAAAAAGGTCCCAACGAGGTACATTGCTTCCTTCAACTCAGCAAGGTGGGAGATGTGGCGCGAAGATTGGATGATCGCCAAGGTCGAGGCCCACGACCGGATGTGCCTCCCCATCGGGATCCCCTACTCCGAGCGATCATTCTGGGAGGAGCGCCCAGAGCTGGAGGAGGCGTTCAACCCGGTGCTGGAGAGGATCCAGATGTTGGCGGACCACAGGCTGTCGTCTGACATGGTGCTGAGCGACTTCATGTCCCGCCGCATAGCTCCGCTTCAGCACTGTGCCCGCCCAGCGTCGATGTTCACCGGCCTGTCGGACTGCACCCGGCTCGAGACCGGCCCCGGCTCCAACCTGGGCGAGCAGCAGCTGCTCGACATGCTGACCCGGGTCTGCCCCGACGACATCTCTGCTGAGGCACTTGCTCTTCCATCGGCCTGCCGCCCCTTGTGCTCGGACTCCGAGCTGAGGAGGCAGCTGCTGAAGACGATGCCGACCCTTGACGAGTCCGGGATGGCGCCGCGCCAAATCGAGGACCCGTTCCGGGGGGTTAGCACTGCTGACGACGCTGAGGGAGGCGAGGCTCCCTTAAGCGACGTTGGTTCTTCAAGCGACGACTCCTCGAGCGGCCCCCAGCACCATACATGGGGTGGTGTCATTGCCCCTGCCGACAAGGGGAAGGGGAAGGTGCCGGTTCCGGTGTTGGACCC
Organism: Tuctoria greenei; assembly: GCA_036927565.1. Lineage (NCBI taxonomy): Eukaryota > Viridiplantae > Streptophyta > Magnoliopsida > Poales > Poaceae > Tuctoria > Tuctoria greenei. The sequence goes on along the minus strand of JAYESD010000010.1, from coordinate 120,649,852 downwards.
GTCCCCCAAGAAGCGCGCCCGGTCGCCGCCGCCGGCCCCTTCTGCCCCTCGTCAGGACTCCGAAGCCCTGCCGCGCTCATCGCCAGGGGGCACCGATGGCGCCACCTTGCCGCCCGAGTCTTCCACACGCAAGAGGGGGAGGCTCCTCAACGCCGACGGGACCCCAGCGTTCCCTCTCCGTTCGGAGGGGCGCCAGACCTCCGGGGTGCCGCCGACACCATCACCACAGGGGCCCCCAGCACACTCAGGGGCCCCCATCACGGGTTCGGGGGGTCCGAACCCCCCCCAACCCTTTCAGGAAGTGGTGGAACTTCAGCATCCCCCGGTAAGCCTGCTCAGATTTTACCTTGGGTGTTCTTTGCTGTGCGCCTACCCTGTCAATCTCTTATGATCTAAACTTGCTTGGTTTCAGCGCTTCCACAGCTACTCCACCACCTGCGGGCACTTCTGCTGGAGGGTCTGCCGCTCCAGTCGGCTCGCGGGGATCGTCTACTGCCTCGGGCCCTGCTCCGGTGCCCCAGGCTGCTGCCGCTGGGGTACCTCGGGCCCCCGTGTCTGAGACCCCCGCAGCGGTTGCCGGAGCCCAGCCACGCGCGTCGATGACCGCTGCCGCGCCTACCAACGACACCGCGTCCATCGGCCACTCCGTGCTGGCCGACGCCGCCACGCCCTCCAACACTGCTGCGTCGGCTGGTGCCACTGCCCCGGGTGCTGCCATCCGGGAGGGGGCCCTGGTCCCCGCTTCCCCAGTGGTCCTCCAAATGGAGGACGATATTGAGGAAGTGGGGAGGTAGGGGCCTGCTGCTACGGTGGAGCCCCTCCCCCTATCCGAGGCTATGGTCGTGGCCTACTCCGGCTTCCGGATCGCCCAGGAGGCCATTGCCCGGGAGAAAGGGCGACTCGAGGACGAGGACGACCGGCTCCGGGAGTGGGCAAGGGCCCTGGAGGCCCGAACTCGGCTGGCAAAGAGCCGAGCGGCCCAGCGGGAGGCGGTCGTTCCGGAGGAGATGAAGATCCTCGAGCAGGAGCGCGACCTCATCCCCCAGCTGGACACCGTCACCCAGAAGCTGAAGGCAGACATCGAGGCCATCCACGCTGAGGCCAGCTCCCGCCTCCAGGCCTGCGAGGACCTTCAGCACCTGCTGTCCCTCCGGGAGGCCGCTCTAGCCGAACGGGAGCAGGAGCTGGCAGCGAAGCGGGCCGAAGTGGAGGCGACCTGCCGCAGGCTCATCCTCCAACAGGAAGGGGCGAGAGTCTGCGCCGCCGAGCTGGACCACCGGGAAGACGCTGTAGCTGAGGCGCAGCAGGCCTAGTCCGCTGAGCGCCAGGCCCTTCTGGACCGCGAGTTCAACGTCGCCCTCAAGGAGGGTGACTTGAACCGCCATGAGGCGGGGGTCGGTGAGCGCGAGAGGGCCCTGGCGGCCAGGGAGAAGCGGTTCCTGGACGGCGGCCCCCAGGCACTGGCGGCGGCCCAACAGGAGGTGGCAGAGCTCCGGGCGGTGCGCTCCGCCAAGGCCCAGAAGGTCTAGGAGTTCCTCGGTGGTGCCGACTCGGCTCTGGTGCCGCTCGGCTTCAGCCCGACGCGCGTGGGGGAGCCGGCGCAGGAGGTGAGTCAGGTGTTCCCGGCGCTCGACTCCACCAGCTCGAGGATGCGCTCGCTGGGGGCCATCCTTGACAACCAGTTGGAGGCCGAGGGATGGATGCTGGTGAAGGAGGTGGTGACGCACATCCTGTCCTGCTACCGGAGCTGGTACCCCGACGTCTCCCTGCAGCCGGTCCTCGAGGGTCCCATCGCCGAGAGGGAAGAGGCCGCCAAGTCTGAAGTTTCGGTTGCGGTGGCACTCATCGCCTCAAGGTTCCAGCAGAGCGGCTGAGGGCTCCTCGGGCGTCTGTTTATGTTTTTGTATTTTCTGTCTTTTGTCTTGTGGTTGGCTGTGATGACAAACTCTTTATTTGTGCGATAAAAATCTGTTTGTGGTGCCCTTTTACACTCAGCTTGCTTTTATTTCCAGCAATGTCTTCCGGCTGCTTGTTGTTCCTTAGCTTCCAGGACCTGCTGTCCACCAAAGTATGGCCCCCTGACAGGCGTGGCCAGTTGTTGTGGGCACTCCTGTCATACACTTAGGGTTTAGGGCAGACCGGTGCAGGAGGAGCCTAGGATTCGTAGGTAGCATTTCCGTAGCTGAGTATGCAGGTATGTCGACAGCGACCCCCCTGGGGGTGCCGCTGGAGCTTCAGTTCCGCGGTGCTTGCCATCTTCGGCGAGAGGTCGACAGCGGGCCCCCTGGGGGTGCCGTCGGAGCTTCAGGCTGGCGGTGCCCACTGTCTTCGCGGGTACTCTGACGGTGGTTGCTGGAATAACTTCCTCAAAGACCTGTACATAGATAAAAAAAGAGGAGTAATTCTATCCGCTGGTCACTTTACCCCTGCTCTTTTTGTAGTGTCGCTTGACTTACGATCCTGGTCTAACTCGTGGGGCTTGGGTAATTCAGTGCTTCTGCACCCAGGGCTCGTTGTCCAGAATACCCAAGGGTGGTCCATCTGGCCCCCAGTACTCGGCTGTAGCACTGGGGAGGTAGAACGCACATGCTTAGGGTACGGGACCAGGCTAAGCAGGCTGTGGCCCTGGACCTCCCGCTCGGCGTAAGCCTTTTCCGGGGGAGACCATCTGGAGACACAGGCCCCCGAGTATTGGAACAACTGAGGCCCCAGGCGCAACGCAGGTACCTCAAGCAACCCCACCTGCAGTCCAGACAGCAAGGCTCCCACTATTGTTAAAGCAGGGGAAAAACGACAGCGCTCATGATAGATCACGAGCTATGGCGGGCTTACAGCAACATCATAAAAATTAAAGATAATTTTTGAATTGACAAACCCTATACCAGGTAGGACAACTTTCTTTCATTGTAGTTTCTCATAAGATGAAGCAGACTTTACAAGGGGAATAACCCGGCCTGGGTGTTAGATGGAGCCGAGTGCACCTACTTAGGGTTCTGGATCAGGCTAAGCGGAATGTGCACTCGTAGCCCCATCCCCCTATACTAAGTGCTGTCCTGAGATAATGTGTAACATTTACAATGAAATAGGATTGCCCCGACCCTGGTCTAGGGGTAGAACTTACGGAGGTGTTCGATATTCCATGGGTTGGGTAATCGCTGTCCATCCTCCGTAGCTAGGCGGACGCATCCTGGGCGGCAAACCTCTGTTACCCGAAAGGGGCCCTCCCAGCTGGGGGAGAGTTTGTTAGACCCTTCTCGGGAGAGTATGCGGCACAACACCGGGTCATCTACCTTTAGCTCCCTACTCCGCACGGTCCTCTGATGGTAGCGCCAGAGCGCCTGCCTGTACCGTGCATTTCGGAGAGCTGCTCGCACTCGTCCCTCGTCGACGAGGTCCAGGTCTTCACGTTGGAGTTGGTACTGCGCGGCTTCGTCGTACCTCCGGGCACGGGGAGAGCCCATGGTAATTTCTGGGGGGGAGGACGGCCTCCGCCCCGTACACTAAGAAGAAAGGCGTTTCCCCCGTGGCCCGGCTGGTTGATGTCCGGCTAGCCCACAGCGCACACGGAAGCTCATCCACCCAATTTGCACCATGCTTCTCAAGGTGTGAGAACGTGCGAGTCTTGAGGCCCCTGAGGATCTCTGCATTGGCTCTCTCGACCTGCCCATTGCTCTCTGGATGAGCAACAGATGCATAGCAGACTTGGATCCCCAGGTCCTCGCAGTATTCTTGGAACGCTACACTTGTGAACTGGGTCCCGTTATCAGTGATGATTCTGTTCGGGACCCCGAACCGGTAGACGATCGACTTAATGAACTTTACTGCTGATTGCTTGTTGATGGTGACAACTGGGGCGGCCTCCGGCCACTTGGTGAACTTATCTACGGTGACGTAGAGATGCCGGAATCCTCCGACGGCTTTGGGAAAGGGTCCCAGGATGTCCAACCCCCATACAGCAAATGGCCATGAGGGAGGGATCATCTGCAGCGCCTGAGATGGTGTGTGGATCTGCTTGTCATGGAACTGGCACGCCTTGCATCTCTTTACCATCTCGGCGGCATCCTGGAGTGCTGTCGGCCAGTAGAAGCCATGCTGAAAGGCTTTACCGACCAGCATGCGGGAGGACGCGTGGTTCCCGCACTCGCCTCCATGGATCTCTGCGAGCAGGTCGCATCCCTCCTCCCGGGTAATGCATCGCAGTAGGATGTCGTTAGCGCCATGCCGGTAAAGATCCCCTTCCACCAGCGTGTACCTTTTAGCCATGCGAACAATCCTTTCTGCCAGGGCATGTTCTTCGGGAAGGATATTGTCCTTCAAGTAGTCCCAGACCTCCGAGATCCATGCATCGGGACTTGCTTGAGCTTCTGGATCTTGGGCGCCCGGTAGCTCGGAGCCCTCGGTGGCGCATACGATCCTTGGCGGACTCCATGGTAGCAGGGTCGCCGGGACTGCCAGCTTCGAGGTGCTGGGCTCGCCCCCTTTGCCCGGCTCAGCTGCTCGAGCGGTTGGTCGCGGTAACGTCCTTGCAAAGACTCCTTGGGGCACTGGGGCCCCTGTGGAGGCCTTCATTGACAGGTCATCTGCGACTGAGTTGTCGACTCGGGGTACATGGCACAAGTCCAAGACCTCAATGTCCTTTTCCAGCTTCCGGACGTGCAGCAGGTATGCAGCTAATTGAGGGTCGTTGCAGCTGCACTCTCCTCTGGCTTGCTTGATGATCGGTTGAGAATCACCTTTAGCCATGAGCTGTCGGACATTGAGGGTCATGGAAGTCTTCAGCCCAAAGATTAGTTCTTCATACTCCGCCATGTTGTTTGTCGCCTTGAAGTCGAGGCGCACCATATACTTGAACTGCTCCCCAGTCGGGGTGAGAAGCAGGACCCCAGCGCCGGCCCCCTGCTTCCGCGAGGAACCGTCAAAGTAGAGCGTCCAGGGGGTCTCGGTGAAAACCGGAGCCTTCGGCACCGTTTCGCCGTTGTCCGGGCCCCCCGGGTTGCTTGGTGATGGGGTCCATTCGGCCAAGAAGTCCGCCAGTGCTTGGCTTTTGACTGCATGTCGAGGTAAGAACTCCAGCTCGAACTCAGCCAGCTCCACTGCCAGCTTGGCAATGTTTCCAGTCGAATTGGGGTTGTGGAGTATGGTTTTCAGTGGGAAGGAGGTGACCACTGAAACCCGGTAAGCCTGGAAGTAATGTCGGAGCTTCCTCGATGCTATGAGCATTGCATACAACAGTTTGTGTACCTCCAAGTATCTTGTCTTTGCTTCATGGAGGACCTCACTGACGTAGTAGACTGGCTGTTGGCAGGTCCGAACCCTCCCTGGGGGGTCCGAGGCTCCTTGCAATGCGTCTGCCTCCAGGGGAATGTGGCTCCCAGGGTCTAGCTGGGCCTCCGGGGGCTGGGACCCGTAAGGCACTTGGTCACTGGAACTCACAGCAGGGGGGGGGGGGGGGTGGGGCTCTTCTGGGTTCGGGCCTTGAGGCTCGGCCTCCCCCTCTGGGGCTCCTTCTGGTACTTGTTGCGGTAGTAGCTCTGGCCGCTCTACAACCAAGACCATGCTGACCACTTCCGTTGTTGCGGTGATGTACAACAGGAGCGGTTCGCTGGGTTCTGGCGCCACCATAATGGGTAACGTCGTCAGGTATTTCTTGAGCTCCTGGAAGGACGCTTCAGCTTCCTCAGTCCACTCAAAGGGGCCTGACTTCCATAGAATCTTGAAGAAGGGCAGGGCTCGCTCAGCCAGTCTTGAGATGAACCGACTGAGGGCTGCCAAACATCCTGCAAGCTTCTGCACATCCTTGATGCGGGCCGGCGGCCGCATCAGCTCTATCGCCTTGCTCTTCTCTGGGTTAGCTTCGATCCCTCGGTGCGATACCAAGAAACCAAGGAGCTTCCCTGCAGAGACCCCAAATACACACTTGTCGGGGTTCAGCATCGTGCGTGTCGTGCGCAACTTGCTGAAGACTCTCGCCAGGTTGTCTAATAGGGATGTGCTGTCCCTGATTTTTACCACGATGTCGTCGACACGCACCTCTACCAGATCTCTAATGAGGTCCCCGAATGTCTTATGCATTGCACGTACAAAGGTGGGGAGAGCATTTTTGAGACCATAAGGCATGGAGACATAACAATACAGGTCGTCTACTGTTATGAAAGCAGTGTGTTCCTCATCTTCCCTAGACATAGGTATTTGGTGAAAACCGGAATACGCATCTAGGAAACACAGAAGGTCACAACCTGATGTTGATTCTACTATTTGATCTATCATAGGAAGAGGGAATGGATCCTTGGGACATGCCTTATTGAGATTGGTGTAGTCGATGCACATCCGGAGCTTCCCGCCAGCCTTAGGAACGACAACAGGGTTGGCCAACCATCGTGGGTGGTGAACCTCCCAGATGAAACCAACATCGAGCAACTTCTTGATTTCTTCACGGATGAAGTTCTGCCGCTCGATGGACTGTTTCCTGGGCTTCTGCTGTACCGGCCGGGCGTCGGGGTAGATCTTCAGATGGTGCTCGATCACCTCCCTGGGGATCCCGAGCATCTATATGGTTGCCATGCAAACACATCGACGTTGTACTGGAGGAAGGTGATGAGCGCGCATTCCTATTTGTTGTCCAGGTTCCCCGCGATTCGGGTCGTCTGGGCAGCCTCAGAGCCAATCCTGACGACCTTCACAGGGACATTGTCATCGTTGGCAGGTTGCACACGTGGTGCAACAGTGGAGGCTCGCTGCGCCGGGCCTTGCTCTGGCCGACTCTCCGTCGAGCCTCCTGGGACCGGAGCCCTCCCCGCTGCAAGTGCTTGGAGCTGCTCCAAGGCTGACACTGCGGCTGAGCGGTCCCCTCTGATCCTGAGGACACCGGAAGGCGTCGGCATCTTCAGGACGAGGTAGCCGTAGTGGGCTACAGTCATGAACCTGTAGAGGGCTGGCCTCCCGATGATTGCGTTGAAGGGGAGGTTGATGTCTGCCACGTTGAATAAAACGCTCTTCGTACGGTAGTTCTCCGGGGTCCCGAAGGTCACCGGGAGGTGTATGTTACCATACGGGAGGATTTGCCCAGGTCCGACACCCGAGAACGGGCTCGAGGGTGTGAGCTGGGACATTGGCAGCTGCAGCTTCCAGAAAGCCGCAGTGGAGATGAGGTTGAGGCCCGCCCCTCCATCTATCAACACGTGAAAGACCTTCACGTTGGCGATGGTCGGGGACACCAGCAGCGGGAGCACTCCTGCCCCTGCCATGTCCTTCGGGCAGTCCGAAGTGTCGAAGCTGATCGTCGTGCTCATCCACTTGTGGTGGGGAGCCGGACTTGGGGCGGGGGCCACTGCCCGACGCAGGGTTTTCACCGCGTTTCGGGTCGTGGTCATTGGCTCCCCCGTAGATGACATGGAGGGTCTTGCGGCGCTCCTTATCACTGCTGGAGTCGGAGTCGCCACCCTCTAAGACGGCTTTGAGGTTCCTGGAACCCCATCTCGCTGTCATCCTCTTTCTCAGGATCAGCCTTCTGCTTGCCCTACCTCTGGCGGGGGGGGGGGGGGGGGAGGTGCACCCTCCTGGCGCTGATGCCTCTGTTTCTGTTTGCGGAAGCGTTCCACGAATCTCTTCACTTCCCAGCACTCGCTAGCACTGTGGCTATTTGAACGGTGCACCAGGCACTTGAAGTCAGGCTCCTTGGGATCAGGCGACTGCCTAGGGCGCTTGTCTCGGCGCGACGCTCGGGCTCCGCCGGGCGCCGCAACCGCCACTGCCTGGGCTCCGGGCTTTGGCCTGTTCTTGCCACCCCCCTTTTTCTTCTTGCCGCTGCTCCTCGCAGAGGCTCCTTCCTCAATTGGGGTGGCTTCCCTTGCCTCTGAGGATGGCTGGGAGTGCCAGTTGCGCCCCTCAGCTGCCCTAGCACATCTGTCCGCCAGGGAGAACAGCTCGGAGACATCACGCACCTCGTGCGTGGCTAACTTCTCGAGCATCTTCTTGTCCCTCACACCCTGTCTGAACGCGACAATAACCGATGCGCTAGCAACATGAGGGATGGTGTTTCGTACCTGGGAGAACTGCTGGATGAACGATCGCAGCGACTCTCCAGCGCGCTGCCTAACGGCGTGGAGGTCAAGCTCGGTGCCGGGGCGCTTGTAGGAACCACTGAAGTTAGCCACGAACTGCCGGCACAACCCATCCCAAGAGGTTATGGACCCCTGGGGCAGGTTCATTAGCCATGACCGAGCAGGGCCGGTCAGGACAACGGGAAAGTAGTTAGCTATAATGGCCTCGTCGCCTCCTGCAGCTAGTATCGCAGTGGTGTAGATTTGCATGAACTCGCTCGGGTTGACACTCCCGTCGTACTTCTCCAGCATGTGTGGCCGGAACTTTCGTGGCCAGACCACGAAACGGAGGTGAGCTGCTAGCGCTGCACACCCTTGGCTAGGGCTGACTGGTGCCGGCGGCGGCAGCGCATACCCTGGGTGAGCAGGCAGGCCTGCGCACACCTAGTGCTGGAGTGGTGTTGCATACGCCTGTACAGGAGGCGCGACGTACGCCTGGTGCGGTGGAGGCACGACGTACGTCTGGTGTGGTGGAGGCACAGCACGAGCCTGGGGCACGGGGCCCGGCACGCTGTAATCTGCCTCGAGGTTGCGCCGACGTTCCCTCTGGCGCTCGATGGTGACTCAGCAGTCCTCTCCGGCCCTGCGGCGCTGCAGCCCGGTTCTCAGATCTGTTGTTGAGATCCTGGTAGAGCGCGAGTCTGCCGTCCACCGGTCAACTGTCGGTGTTCGCGACAATGACACATGCATCGGCTGGGCATGTGTTTCCCTCGGCGGAGGCGCATTGAGTGCGGCGGTGACAAGGTGGTCGACGTCGTTGATCCACTGCTGAGCTGCTCCCTGAGGGGCATCCCCAGCAGGAGGGTTGTGGAGTAGCACGCGCGCTGCCATGAGCGCGCTCTCCGAGCTTGCAGCCGGTGGCGCCGTGATTGCTGTCACGGCAGGAGTACGCCGTGGAGTGGCGTGTCGGCCTGCAGCTGGCAAAGTGACTGCGGGGCAACGCGAAGGTCCTGACCTTCCTGCTCTAGAGCGGTAGCCTGCTCTAGAGCGGTAGCCTGCTCTAGAGCGGGATGACGCCTGATCCTCCGCCACTATCTGTCGCCGCGACTGCGCCCTGGATGATCCGGCGTTGGATTGGTCGTTCACCATTGCTGCTGGTGGAGATCTTGACCGGGAAAAACCCCCTTCCTGGCGCGCCAAATGTCGAAGGTCGTAAACGACACTTCTCCCGGACCTGCTGAGAGAGCAGCCCGCGGACGTTCTTTGGATTCACGAGGGCTAGTCCCAGGAGATCGAACACAGCAGAATGATGAACACCGGGGGTTTACGTGGTTCGGGCCGCTGGAGCGTAACACCCTACGTCCACGGGAGTGTTTGTGTATTCCCTTGCTTGAGCGTCAATGAGTCTAAGTCCGATTCTCCTCCCCTCGTGAAGGTTGTCTGCAGAGTCCTTTTATAGTCCAAGGACTCTGCATTCACAAGGTGGGCCCCAGGCCCTAACAGGTGGTCCCGGGGAGAGCCAAATCCTATACAAGATCCAAGATTAAATGATATCTACTTCCCTTTGTCAGGGGTGTCAATGCGCCGCCCCGCCGCATCATGCGCCAGGGCTACACATAGTTGGTGATGATGGCGGTGCACGTCTCGTCCGTCTTGTCCTCGCGGCCCATTCGTCCGTCTTGCGGAGTGGGTCTGTATCGGGTACTTGGACAAGACAGGACACTGGAGTCTTGACTTTCGTAAGCGCGGCTCAGCCTGCCTGGGGAAGGCGCGCGTACTTAATGCCTGTCTAAGCAGCGCATGCATTTCTTTACTGCGGCTTCCTACCGCACTGAGTTGGGCGTCCGCCACGTGGTTACGCCGGAGCCTGCCTTTGCGGGAAGTAAAGCACTTGACGTAACAGGCCACGTGGCGCATTCGGAGCCCACCCCTATAGAGGGGTGGGGGCTCAGCCCTGCAGGTCACGTGGTAGCTCCAGTGCCTTTCTCGGCGCGGGCGCGGACTTGGCCCTGAGGTCCCGATTGGCCACGTGGCGGCTCCGTAGCCCTCCTCAGCGGAGAGGCGTGGGCTTGGCCTTGGGGTCCCGATTGGCCACGTGGCGGCTCCGGAGCCCTCCTCAGCGGGGAGGCGTGGGCTTGGCCCTACCGGCCACGTGGCAGCTTGGGAGCCTCCTCCAACGGGGAGGTAAGATCAGATCCTTCCCTCCTCTACGTGGCAGCCTCGGATTCGGCTTCTTAGGCAGAGGCGGAGTCCTTAGCGGTTTTCTCTTGTGCGCGGGGGTACCCGGTCTGCAGGGTACCGACAGGAACCGACTTCAATTGTGTGAGATCCGCACTCAAAGATCTCATCTGTCGCATTCAAAACAAGCCATGCGGCGATGGTTTAACCCCGAACCCTCGCCCCAACAATACACGGAGACCTTTGAAATTGCAGCGCAGGAATCAAGGTGGCCTCACCTCCTGTAGAATAACTTAGCCCAAAGGTTTTCTCCCAGAGGTGGGCCTGGGGGCAACTGTCAGTACCCTGCGTACCGGGTACCCCATGATACCGCAAGAAGTACAAGGGGGTTCCACGTGTCAAAGTTGAAGACCTCCGTAGGCCCCACGTGTCGAACAACACTGGACCCACCTCCTACATAGGGGAGCTCCAACACTGCCACGTGTAACACAAGACCAGAGCCAAACCCTCTACATAGGGGAGCTCCGTACTTGACATGTGTACAGTGACCCCGGACCTAACCTCCAGTAGAAGGAAGCTTCGGTGCCTCCACATGTATAGCAGCTTCGGACCTACCTTCCCACAAGGGAAAGCTCTGGAGCCGCCATATGTCAAGCCTCGAGAGCTACGCCATCAACGGGAATACAGACGGATCTCCAATGGCATAAGCATTCAAAGGACTCTTATTGCTAAAATTACAAGGCCTGATTATGTGCCATTAATTCATGACTAATGGTGCACGATCAGAAGACCCATAATACTGGTAACACCACCATGAAGGCGTGTTATAAGTTATTAGGGTACTTAAACACACCTAATTATATATTAGGCAAGAATAACCGTCGGGGCCATATGTAGGGCCAGGCAACCCATGTAACAGCCATCCCTTTGTCTATAAAAGGGATGTGCTGCATAGTACAAAACGTGCAAGCTCATACGCACAAAGCTCGATCAAATCCCTAATACAACAACACACATCCCGTGGAGTAGGGTATTACGCACAGGCGGCCCGAACCACGTAAATCATCTGTGTCACCTTCTTGTCTAAGATCTCCTCGCGCCAAAACCGATACAAGAACCTCCGCTGGCTACAATTTAGTAGTACCGGGGGGAGTGTCGTTCGTACGCTTCAACACAATTGAATTGTCAAAGGAAGAGTTCTTCCCAAAACCTCTTGTTGAATTGAAAATTCTACTTCCATGCCTATGTTATGCCTTTCTAAATGGCGATTTGGAAGCCCCTATCATCATAAGTGATAAGCTTTCGGATGATGAGACACTCAAACTCATTGCCATGTAAGAAAAGCATAGAGCTATTTTTGGCTATTCCTTAGATGATCTTAAGGGGATTAGTCTAGCATTATGCACCAATCGCATTCCGATTGACCCCGAGAGTGTCCCCTCAAGGGAACCTCATAGGCGATTAAATAATGCGATGTGGGGAGTTGTCAAGAAGGAAGTCTTGAAACTTCTGCATCCAGAATTATCTACCATGTTCCTCATAGTGAATGGGTGAACCCAGTTCAAGTAGTGCCCAAAAAGGGAGGTATGACGGTCGTTCAAAATGAGAAGAATGAATTGATTCCTCAATGAATTGTCACGGTTTGGAGGTTGTGCATTGATTACCGAAAACTTAACAAGGCTACAAGGAAGGATCATTTTCCACTACCCTTCATCGATGAGATGTTAGAGCGGTTGGCAAAACACTCCTACTTTTGTTTCCTTGATGGATATTTAGGTTATCATCAAATGCCAAACCACCCCGACGATCAAAGTAAGACCACATTCACATGTCCCTATGGGACTTGCCTACCGGCGTATGTCTTTTGGACTGTGCAATGCTCCTGCCTCTTTTCAAAGATGCATGATGTCTATCTTTTCTGGCATGATTGAGGAGATCATGGAAGTTTTCATGGACGATTTCTTGGTCTATGGGAAAACATTTAATCATTGTCTGGAAAATTTAGACAAGGTCTTACAAAGATGCCAAGAGAAGGACCTCGTACTTAATTGGGAAAAGTGCCATTTGATGGTCTGTGAAGGCATCGTTCTCGGGCACTTAGTGTCCGAAAGAGGGATAGAGGTGGACAAAGCAAAGATTGAAGTCATTGAAAAACTTCCACCTCCTATCAATGTTATGGGAATTCGTGGCTTTTTAGGTCATGCGGGGTTCTATCGGCGATTCATCTAGGACTTCTAAAAAGTCGCTAGACCCCTCATTAACCTACTAGCTAAGGAAGGTCCCTTTGATTTCGATGATCAATGTCTTAAATCATTTGAAAAACTCAAAAAGGCACTCATCTCAGCTCCAGTCATTCAACCTCCCGACTAGACGCTACCATTCAAAATCATGTATGATGCTAGTGATTTTGTTGTTGGTGCGGTCCTAGGCCAAACCAAAGATAAAAAAGCATCATGTGATAGCCTACGCTAGCAAAACTCTAACAGGATCTTAACTTAATTATGCCACAACTGAAAAAGAGCTCTTAGCAGTAGTTTTTGCTATCGATAAGTTTAGGTCCTATTTGGTTGGAGCCAAGGTCATAGTCTACACAGACCATGCTGCCTTGAAATACTTGCTCACCAAAAAGGACGTTAAACCTAGGCTAATCCATTGGATTCTTCTACTCCAAGAGTTTCACCTAGAAATCAAGAATAAGAAAGGAGTAGAGAATTTTGTGGCAGATCATCTCTCACGTATGGAAGTCACTCAACCTATGGACATTCCTATCAATGACTTCCTACAAGATGATATGCTTCTTAACGTGACTAACTCTCACCCTTGGTATGTAGACATCATGAACTTCATGGTCACAGGATACGTACCACCAGGGGAAAACAAGAAGAAACGCATCTATGAGAGTCGTAGACACCTTTGGGATGACCCATACCTCTATCGAGTTTGTGCCGATGGCCTTCTTCGAAGGTGCATCCCATCAATCGAAGGCACCAAGATTATTGAGAAATGCCATGCTAGCCCCGATAGTGGCCATTACGGTGTTTACCGTACCCAGGCAAAGATCTGGCAATGTGGATTCTATTGTCCTTCTATGTATGAAGATACAAAAGAATTAATTCGCAAATGTTGGAAATGCCAAAAGCATGGAGGAATCTCAGCTCGCAATGCGATGCCCTAACATATAATCTCCAAGTGGAGTTATTTGATATGTGGGGTATTGATTTCATGGGACCTTTCCCTAGGTCCTACGATTGTGAGTATATCCTGCTGTCTGTAGATTATGTGTCAAAATGGGTAGAAGCTTTGCCATGCAAAAATGTTGATTCCAAGCAAGCTAGGAAAATGATCCATGAGATCATTTTTCCATGCTTTGGCACTCTCCATACGGTCATAAGTGCTGGAGGGTCTCATTTCATAGATAAGACCTTCTGGAGCTTTTTAAGGGAGCCTAGTGTCCAGCATATTATTGCTACTCCTTATCACCCACAAACAAGTGGTCAAGCAGAAGCATCTAATAAGCAAATTAAGAATATTCTACAAAAGACTGTCTTGGAAATGGGAACTGGATGGAAGCATAAGCTACCCGACGTATTGTGGGCATATCGTATTGCCTACAAAACTCCCATCGGCATGTCTCCTTTCCAACTTGTCTATTGGAAGACTTTTCATCTTCCTATAGAGTTGGAACATAGAGCCTGTTAGGCCATCAAGCGGTGGAACATGAACTTGCATGAAGCAGGAAAGCACTGATTGACGCAACTCTCTGAGTTGGAAGAATGGAGAGACAAGGCGTACCATAGTGCCAAAATCTACAAGGAAAGTACTAAAATATGGCACGATAAGAGGATTACGCCTAAAGAGTTCAAACCTGGAGACAAAGTACTACTCTTCAATTCTAGGGTAAAACTCTTTGGACATGGGAAGCTCAAAAGTAAATGGGAAGGACCCTTCGCCACAGTAGAAACCTCATCCCATGGAGCAATCACACTCCAAGGTGATGATGATCATCTATTTAAAATGAATGGGCACCGACTCAAATTATTTCTCGAATCTCATGAGGATGAGATGGAAAAAGAAATTGACATGATAAATCTCATTGATTTTAATGCCGTTTCTTTGAATTCTGTCTAAATTCTCCGCATCCATTTAGTGGGCCCATCCAATTATTCATCTATGGGGCCCATTAAGCCAACCCACGAAAACATGGCCCAAATGGAGCCAGGAAGGGGTCGGCCGACGCTCCCCTTTTGCCGTCAGCCTTCTATTTTCGCGTGCGGACTCTCCTGACGTATCTCAACAAGACTCTTGATGTTATCGTACTTCCCTCGCCTATTTATTGCCAAGAACAGAGAGGGAAACCTTGCACCATATAGAAAAATCTATCTCTTGTTCCAAGTCATGGCTGACAAGAAGATTGTGCCTCATCCCCACTCTAGCTCAACTTTCAAACTGAGCGGAGACATCACTCCAGCCAATGACAAGTCCGCCCTTGCTTTAGAGTCTGTCATGGCATTGGATACCATGCCCCTTGCTATGATCCCGCCGCCGACGAAGACTTCGCGTGGGCGTAGCACCACACATCGTGGTGCAAAATGGTCGCTCTCCCCTCGGAGGACGCCCATGAAGTCGATGACACCTGCACGTCGTCCGACTACGACTTGTGTCGGAGGGTGATTCCGGCAATTCTCCCGGTACTACCGTTGGCAGCCCGCGGAGTTCTTAGTTCGGTTGAGGGTGCGCGGAGATTCAGAAGAAGGTGGCGATTTGACACGAGTATTTACGTGGTTCGGGCCGCCTGATCATAATGCCCTACTCCACGGGTGTGTGTTGTTGTTGTATTAAGCGTCTGAGCGCTTGAGTATCAGAGACTAGAGCGTCTTGAGCACGTGTGGAAGTCTCTCCTCTGTGTATCGCTCGACCAGTCCTTTTATAATATAAGGACTGGTCGTTACACCATCAGCCTGGCCCGACATGTGGCCCTGGCGGTTACTGATATCTAATACACGATTAATGTACTTAATTCCTCTTTATAGCGCAAGAACGTCCCTTAATGGTGGCGTTACTGGTATTAAGGATCATTAGATCGTGTGTCATTAAGATAGCATTAATGACACTTAATCGTGTCTTGAAGTCTTTAATTGTTCCTTGAAGGTCCGAGCCGTTGGAGGTCCACCAATCTGCCTTTTAAGTTGAAAGTCCGGCGGTTGGACATGTGGCAGCTCTGGAGCTTATTGTCTTGGACGAGTAGGTCCGGTGTTGTTGTACACGTGTCGATATTGGAGCTTCCCTCTGTCAGGGGTTAAGTCTGGGGGTGCCACACAGGTATCTAGTCCGAAGCTTTTCCATGTATGGAATGTAGCTCTGATTTAATGATATACGTGGCGGCACTGGGACTAACCATAGAAGGGAGGAAGATCCGGTTCCGTATGACATTTGTGGCCTTCGGAGGTCTTCAACTCAGACAGGTGGAGTTCCTTTGTGCTCTTTGCAGTCCCAAAGGGTATCCAGTATGCAGGGTACTGACAGTGGCCCCCTAGGCCCACCTCTGGGAGAGACTTTTAGGATTAAGTCATTCTGCTGGAGGTGGGTCCATTTTTTGATTTTTGCGATGTGTCTTCAAAGGTCTTTGGATGCGCCGTTGAGGTGGTGGTTCACAGTTAAACCCCCGCCGTGTGGCGTCTTCAGGATGCTGCAGGTGAGATCTGTGCGTGCGGATCTCATGCAATTGAAGGTCGCCGGTTCCCGATTCAAAAATCGTATCGGTTCCGCGCGCCCTGTCAGGCCGCCACCCTCGGGTTTCCCACCTCTCATGATGACAACTGTTCGCCTGGGGTAAGGACCTCGACTTGATCGTCAGGGTGGCCCCGGGCCCCCTAGTCATTGGCAGGGTGAAGTTTTTGAACTGTATCATTGGCCCTTCTGCGGTTTCCATCCAAGCGTTGATGGGGCTTACTTCAGAAGGAAAGCGCGCGCCGTTTGGGGATTCCTTACGCCTTAATTTGAACTTGCGCTCAAATCATCCAAACTTTCGCTTGCTTTTCCTCTCTCGCCCCGCCGTGCTGCGATGGAGTTGGGTCTCCGCAAGAGCCGTCTGATGACTGACGGCAATTTGAAGAAGGTCCAGACCTACATGGGGTGGTCCAGCGACTCCTTCAATCACGTAGTTCGTGCCGGCAAGCTCCCGTTCAAGAAGGAGGGCGCCAGCGACATGGTGTACTTCTTCGCGTACGCCATGGTGGGACTGATCCCACCTTTCCCCACCTTTTTTCTGATGTTTTTAGACTTCTATGGTATGCACTTGTACCACCTTGGCCCCCACTCCAATCTTCTGGTGTCAACCTTCGTCCACTTCTGTGAGATGTGGGTGGGTATTCCCCCCTGCGTCGAGCTCTTCTGCACCTTCTTCACCATCCACACCACCGGCAAGAGTGACGAGTATCTCGGCTTCTACTATTTTTTGAAGCGCAATAAATGCCCGTACAAGTACTTGAGGTCGTTCCCTAATGGCAAGTGGGATGACTGGAAGAAGGATTGGATTGTCGTCACGATAGAGGAGCACAAGAAGCTAGAACTGCCCGAAGGCCTTCCCAACATCAACACTGAAGCCTGGAGCAAAGTTACGGTGTTGTTGGACGCCTTCAACCCTGCCCTGACCAAGATCCACCAATGTGTGGAAGGAGGGTGACTCCCCAGGCGGTCTTCTACAACTTCCTGGTCATCAGGTAGGCTCCGCTGAAGAAGAGGGAGAAGCTTGCCTGGGCCCTCTATAGTGTGATTGAAGATGACCGGATTGAGACCGGTTTGAAGTCCAATCTAGAAGGCGCAGCTTTGGAGCTTCATCTCCAGAAGTTCCAGCATGGCATCAACGTCGAGGGCGACGACTTGACTCCTCCGACGGCTTTCCTCCCTCTGAACATGGAGGCGGAGTTCAGCAGGGAGCTCCAATGGAAGATGCCGGTGCTTGACGACCTCGGTGAAGTTGAGAGGCGTCCGGCCACCAAGATGGCGATCCCCGGGGCTTCTGAGGGCGGCCCTGCTCCTGCCTCGAGACAGAGAGTTGAAGTCATAGGCAAGGGCAAAGATTTGGCCGAGCCCTCGAGCCGAAAGAGAAAGCTGAAGCACTCTGACAGGAGGTCTGTCAGACCTGCTCCTTCCATGACGGCTTATTCTCCCCGGCAGGGGAGGTCTTCGACGGCGAGAACCATTCCAGCATCGGCATCTCCCTGGAACGCCAGCTCCGCCCAAGTGACTCCGGCGCCAGAGCCAGCGAAGGGCTCTAGGTCCGAGGGTCCTTCTCAGTCGAGGGTGATGAGGACATCACTTCTATGGATACAAACAACACTTCATTAAACATACAAGATGCAATCAATAGAGTTTATACACAACAATTAATTTTAGAGGTGAACTCGTTCTTATATATTTCCTTATATGTTTTTGAGCATAGATAGCTACTTAATGATTTATTTGTGATTAGGATCAATGGAGAGGTTCAAGGAGTACTTGGAGGGAGTATTAGGGACGTGGAAGACCAGATAATTCGTTCAAAGAAGATGGAAACCGAACCAAACTCCAAATCGTATCCAACTCGGAGTCCAGGAGCAGTACGCACTAAAACGGACGCCCAGGACGCATACAGACTCCGTTTTGGACGTTCTACATATGCATGGAAAGGGGAGAGGATAAACTTTCCAATTGCGCCGGTCCCATGTCAAAATACATTCGGAGTCGACGGGAATCGTCGAAACAAAATCAAGTACCGAATCTGTCAGGGTGTTGCGCCACCGTATTGGGCCATTGGGCCTTGTATCAAGTCTAAGTCTATTATTTTCGTGTCTTAGGGTTAGGTCACGACCCTAACACCCCTTTGTACGTCCACCCACCTATATATACTCCATGGTAGCCGCCATAGACAATTGGGTTTTGCTTAGATCAATAATATCGCCGTTTATCGGTTTGTGAAACCCCAATTCAGCAATTTCAGATTGCTTCTTCTACGTTCTTGCTTGTGTTCTCGGTTGCACTTGCAGGGATTAGACTTCTTTGCGAGGTCAATCGTGTGAAGCACGGTTGATAACCAACGGAGCGGTGGTGTAGTGATTGCAGGGGTTGTTCGTGTTCTACTCGAGAGTCTCGGATCATCAACGTCGAGATCTCCACATCAATCGACCTATCCATTACCTATCGGAAGATCGGAACTCATCAATTTTTCCTATCAATTGGTATCAGATTTCCAGGTTGCCCGTTAGTTAATTCATCCATCCATTACATTAGTTTTGTTTTTCATACCTAGAGTCCACAAAAAAGCCACAAAAAAACTTGCAGTTTAGTAGATCTGTTCATTACTTTGTCCAAACCACATTGAGCCTTTGCAACTTTGTTATTCAGTTTGGTTTTGTTGAGTTTGTGTCCGTGGTTGAGTCATATTGCTGGTTTAGAAGTGTTTTTAGTCTTAGTTTGAGTTTTGCATTGTGTTGATTCATCCTTTTGAATCACGTGATTACGTCCAGATTAGATTTATCTCTGTTCAGTTCATTATTTTCATCATATCTAGCTCATACAAACTCGGATTTTCGTGTTCTTACACTTTCTGGAAAGCTTAAGAAGTTCTCTATAACTTTCTTATTCATCATTTTCCCATAAAATAAGATAATCAATGTCTAAATTGCATTAGATCCGAATCTGTTATTGACCTAAAAATCCTGAACAGTCTGTATTTCGGGAGCAGTATCTCCTATTGTTCTTTTCCAAAATAGGTCTTCCATATATTGGAATTAAATAGGAGAGACATATTTACACTCTTGCTGTTCTAAGTTTTCCAATTTAGAGCCTATAAGTGTGCCTATTTGTCCTTGGAAGATTGAGCAGAAAATCTGCGACAGACACACGAGATATCTTGGATTGATTTTCATTGTGTTCTTCCCTTGCAGCACATTCTGAGAAAAAAAGGAAGAAAAAAGAAAAAATCAAGTGCAAAACAAGAAACAAAAGCCGCACAAAAGAAGAGAAAAAAACAACAAAAAAAAACAGAAGTGCTTGCATTCTTTGTATCATCTAGTTTTGTCTCATGTCTTGCTAGCTTGAACTACTAGGAACACATTTAGGCCAGCAACTTTGACAAATACTTTGGACACTTATTCAACTTTACTATATGATTTCATTGTTGCTAATCCTTGCTACATAGAAAGTGCCATCCAAGCTACACCTTACTCTTGAGCAGAATCGATACACCTTTGCAATCATCCCACACTTCATTGGTTTCTTCATACCGGCCACCGTTTACCACCTGCAGTGTCGGTAAGAACACTTGTAAGAGCGTGGTAAGATGCTTGAGAGTGTGTGATTCCACTTCCACTTTGCAATTATCCTTTGTAGTTGATAGGGATAACATTTTTTTTGTTGTCTTCTATTTGCTACTAACAATGTCAGGTAAAAGCAAGAATCATGCATTATATGCTGAGATGATGGACATGATGAAGACGGCGATGGAGTTGCTCACTAAAAATCAAACATCAACCAAGGTTTCACATGACGTTCAGACCACCTTTACAACTCCTTCAACAATAAGTAATTACATTCTTCCATCTTTTCCTTCTTTTGATGGTCTTGGTTATGATGAATATATTGCTTGGGAAATAGAGTTGGATAAAATTTTTGGAAAATGTCATATGTGTGAGAGGAGGAAGATTAGAAATATTGCAAGTTCATTAGTAGGTTGTGCATGAACTTGGTGGAACAATTTAAATGATTTAGAAAAACCTCGAACATGGAAAGATATGAAAATTCATATGCGAGAAACATTTACTAGTGTATCCAATTGCAAAGATGAAATACATGAGCTTGAAAAGAATTTTCTTGTTGTACCTCCTCCTATGCCTAACCTTTTGCAGGAACAAGAACCTATAATTGTAGAAAATCCAAAAGCGAATGAGGTGTTCAACAACTCCTGTGAAAATTCAGATCTATCAATTCATATTTCACCCACAATTACTGCTGAAAATGAGAATAAAGGTAACGAATATCACAACACACTTGTTGAAGGTGAGAAGTTTTTGGATGTTCTGAATTTTTTCACCAATCATACTATTGTTGAGGAGCGACTAGTGGAATCTTTTATTGATACACCATTGCCACATGTTGATTTTCCTGTTGATCCTCCTGTTAAAAATGAGTTGTGTGCTAATAATTATATTGTACCTTTGCTCGAACAACTGAATGAATTTGATACCTTATCACCCACATGTGCTGAAATTAAGAATTTGGTTCCATTTACTTGTGAAAGGGATGAGCTGAAATTGTTATCTTCTCTAAATACTTTGGGCTATATTGAATTTGACACTCTTTGTGATCTAGATATCGTAGAGAAGATAGTATTTTCTCAATCTGAATCGCCTTTGTTAAGTAGAAATATTTTTCATGCTATAGGCAAATATGAACATAGTGGTATGTTTATGGTGCATAAAGTTTACATATGTTCAAATGAGGAAGCTCCTTTTGTGCTGCAACAATATGGTGAAATGAATGGATGCACTAACACTAAAAATGTATTGTCAAATTTTTCTAGCATTTTTTTATTGCAGCAAGGACAACAAATAAAAAAGAAGCATTGTTCGCTGCGGTTGTGCAATACGGACAGTGTTCATTCAACCCCCAAGGCAATCTTTTTTCCTGGACATACGTGCAAGCCGAGGACGGCTTGTCATAAAGAAGGGGAGAATGATGAGATCATGCATATTATTATTGCACCTACAAACATGACACAATGTTTATTTGTTTTGGATCCTGGCTCAAGTGAATGTGCACACTTATTTGATGGACAAGATCAAGATGGCGCACTATGTCGTCCACCACCTTGGCCTCCTCCATTCATGCATACAAGAAGATTTGATGGCGTTGCACATTTGGACCAACATATGAGAGGAGATGAACTTGAGCCGAGGACGACTCCAATTCAAGAAGGGGAGGATGATGAGGACATCACTTCTATGGATACAAACAACACTCCATTGAACATACAAGATGCAATCAATAGAGTTCATACACAACAATTAATTTCAGAGGTGAACTCGTTCTTATATATTTCTTTATATGTTTTTGATCATAGATTGCTACTTAATGATTTATTTGTGATTAGGATCAATGGAGAGGTTCAAGGAGTACTTGGAGGGAGTATTAGGGACGTGGAAGACCAGAGAATTCGTTCAAAGAAGATGGAAACCGAACCAAACTCCAAATCGTATCCAACTCGGAGTCCAGGAGCAGTACGCACTAAAACGGATGCCCAGGACGCATACGAACTCCGTTTTGGACGTTCTACATATGCACGGAAAGGGGAGAGGATAACCTTTCCAATGCCGCCGGTCCCATGTCAAAATACGTTGGAGTCCACGGGAATCGTCGAAACAAAATCAAGTACAGAATCTGTCAGGGTGCTGCGCCACCGTATTGGGCCATTGGGCCTTGTATCAAGTCTAAGTCCATTATTTTCGTGTCTTAGGGTTAGGTCACGACCCTAACACCCCCTTGTACGTCCACCCACCTATATATACTCCATGGTAGCTGTCATAGACAATTTGGTTTTGCTTAGATCAATAATATCGCCGTTTATCGGTTTGTGAAACCCCAATTCAGCAATTTCAGATTGCTTCTTCTACGTTCTTGCTTGTGTTCTCGGTTGCACTTGCAGGGATTAGCCTTCTTGGCGAGGTCAATCGTGTTAAGCACGGTTGATAACCAACGGAGCGGTGGTGTAGTGATTGCAGGGGTTGTTGGTGTTCTACTCGAGAGCCTCGGATCATCAACGTCGAGATCTCCACATCAATCGACCTATCCATTACCTATCGGAAGATCGGGACTCATCAATTTTTCCTATCAGAGGGGGGCCTCAACCAAGACGTCGCTGGCAGCAGTAGCAAGCTCCAGAGGGCCTTTCGGAGCTACTACCCCAGTTGCGACTGGGTCGGGCTCCGAGCATCTGATGAAGAGGTTCCGCGCTAGCTGAAGCGGAAGTCTCCCAAGGTAAATTTGCTTTTTTACATCAGTTGGTTATTTTTTGATGTAACCATATTTTGAGTTTCTTCGTCCTTCATCCACAGAGTATACAAGAAAGGGGCTAAAGCTCCGATTCCTGCGACAACAAATGATGCTGTACAGGTGGAGGCTCCGGCTCCAGTTCTGGCGCCGCCCCATGTGGTGGCTGAGGTCGCGGCAGCTCCGGCGCCAGCTGTCGTGGTCCTTGACCTCGAGTCATCCCCTGAAGCTCCCGTGGTAGCGCCAGACCACGAGAAGGAAGATGTACCAGTGGCACCAGCTTTGGAGGTTGAAGCTTCGATTTTGGATGTTGTGATGATGGACGCTCTAGCCTCAAAGCCGGAGGTAGCTGCAGTTCCGGCCCTAGAGTCGTATGTTATTGAAGCCCCAGCGGCAGAGCCGGTGGTTGATGAAGTTCCGGTGCCTGAGTCGGTTGTTGCAGAGGTGCCAGCGCCTGAACCAGTGGAGGTTGAAGCGCCGGTGCCTGGAACGGCAGTGGAGGAGGCGCCAGCACCGGAGTTGGAAGTGGCCTCAGCTCCGGCTGAATCTTCAACGCCTGCCCCGGAGGTGGTGGTTCCAGAGGTACCCGCGCCTGAGCCAGGGTGCCCAGACGAAGCGACCGGTCATTTGTCAGAGGGACCAGTTGCTGATGACCTGGCGGCGGGACCTTCGGAGCAAAATCCGGAGGTAGGAACTTCCGTTGCTGGACCTTCTTCGGCGGCGACCGAGGCTATCCCGGAGGACAGCCCTTGTGCCGCGGAAGCTCAGGGGACCGCTCTTGTGGAGTGGGACCCGATTTTTGTTATGGAGAACCCGCTGGAGCCGGCGGAGAGGACTCCGGCAGGTCCGAAGCAAATCCCCTTGTCGTTATCGATCGACAATGCCTGCTCCAGCCTTCGCCTGGTTTAGCTAGCCTTTTACCACGACAGCAAGGCCCTCGAGGAGGAGCGCCAAATCCTTAGGAGGTGGCGAAACCGGCTCCAATTCGAGACCAAGCTGGCGCAAACAAGGCTGGCTGACGACAAGGAGTGGGTCAAAAGGGAGAAGGCCCGGATGGAGTACTGGGGCCAGCTATTGGACGAGAGGGAAAGCATGGTGTGATCCCTCGACAACCAGTCCCGGGCCATCCACGAACAAGTCGTGGCTGCTAATGAAGCAGCGAATGATCACCAGGAGAAGCTCAGTGCGATCCACAACAGCCTCGTCAAGCGCTGGGAGGCTCTTGAAGAGCGGGAGAAAAAGCTCAAAGATGAAGAGCAAAAACTCTTGGAGCTGCGGGATGACCTCGTGAAGAGGGAAGATGATCTTGCTCAGAGGCTGGCTCTGGGTGACAAGAGCATCGCGGAGCGCACCAAGAAGTTGGAGGAGTTCTGCGAGAGCGAGGAGAAGAAGGCCTGGCAGCGGGGACAGGACCTCACCAAGAGGGAGAACGAAGTTGCTACCAGGGAGAAGAAAGTGCGGGGCCGTGAGAGAGACCTGGTCGACCGCTAGAACAAGATCCACGTCCGGGAAGAGGAGCTTGGTAAACTCGAAAGGCAAGTTGCTGAAAAGATTCAGCAGCACGCCAAAGAGGTCGAGCGCCTTGACCGGGAGGATTCGGGGCTTGCGGCGACCAAGAGGTCCTTGGAAGAGGTGCGAGGCTCAAGGGCTGCAGAGTCCCAACAAGTATGGGACTTCTTGGGCAAAGCCAATGACGCGCTGACGCCACTGGGCTTTAGTCTCATGCGTCCGGATGATCCGGAGCTGGAGCTAGACCAGGCGTTGAAGGCGTTAAACTCGACAGGTAGTAAACTAAACAAGATGGGCGATGTCATCGCGGATCAATTGGAGACTGAAGGGAAATCCCTTGTGCAGAACGTTGCAGAGTACATGCTGACGTGCTACACAAGCCGGGATCCTAATTTCCCACTAGATCCGGTGCTTGCAAGTCCCATCGATGCAGAAGGAGATGCCGCCAAGGCCATCGTGTCGAAGGTTGCCCAGAAGGTTGACTCATTCTTCCGTAGGATCTAGGACTTTCTCCTTGTAGCTCCCACTTGTATCTTCTCTTCTTTTCTCCAATTTTGTAATCTCTTGCCCTCAGATGAATGAAATCCAAATTTATGAATTTCATTTTTTTCTTCAACCTTTGTCTCACTTGGCCCCCTGGTAGATGTACATAATTTGATTGCGGACATGTACCAAGAGGATGTAACATTTTGTTAAAGACTTGAGTGCTTCAAACTTGTAGAGTATAGGTCCGATGTCGTCGATAGGAGGGCCCCATGAGGTTGTTGGAGCTTAGTAGCTCTGGCAGCGACTTTTATGAACGCGTAGAACGTCAACAGCTGGTCCTCTGGGGTTGTTGGAGCTTAGTAGCTCTGGCAGCGTCCACTGTCAACACGTAGAGCGTCGACAGCAGAACCCATTAGGGTGTCCTTCTATCATCTTTTCTTCACGTTGACGGTTGGCCCCCTGGATTTGCTGGAACTTGGTAGCTCCGGCGATGCCTACTATCAATGTTTAAACATCGACAGCGGGTCAACTTAGGGGCTGTCGAAGCTTTGATAGCTGCGGTGTCGTCCACCATCATCATGAGATCTTTATTTTTCCTGCACACTGAAGTTAAGAAAAATAGTAAAATCCATTTCTTATCTATAACTCGTTTGCAGCTTACTATTCCCGAAAGAAATTTTTAGGTTGACCGCAATTCTACATACGATCAAGTGCATTTGCTTATCTACTCCAGGTCCGATCATTTTCTCGACTCACCTTACTCAGGCTTGCCGGGGTGTAGGTAGAGTGGCGTACTTAGGGTGTTAGACCAGGCTAAGTCGATAGCACACTCCGGACCTAGATTGGCTTGGCGTTCAGGCCAGTAGGCCAGTCAACAATGTTAAGACCCGAAAGAATTAACAAAGCGACTTGAATTATACATGAATTGTTCGAGCTAAAGTTTCTTGATAATTGCACAACTTTGTTATAGACAAGAAAGAGAAAAATAAAAAATATTGAGCCTGTACAAAATAAATGCACGTGGAGTCTGTTTTCACATAATGATGTCTTTCATTATAGGTCCGGGGTACAGGGAAAACAAGTACACTCTTAGGGCTCGGAACCAGGCTAAGTGTGTTACATTTCTTGTTTGACCTAGGGTAACTAGCTACACTTTTAGTCCTGAGACTGTGTCAAGTGTTGCCTGAACCTTGCGGACCTTCCGGGAAAGGTCCGGCTGTCCTCCCGGAGGAGCTACCTGACTCCGTACAATGACGCTATAACATACATCTTATGTAATTACAGACTCACCTCCGTGATATTAAGCGTAGAACTTATAGAGGTTCTCAATGTTCCAAGGATTAGGGAGTGGTGTCCCATCCTCAGTTGCCAAGCGAACGCATCCGGGACGGGATACTTTGATCACTCGAAAGGGTCCTTCCAAGCTGGGGTAAGTTTCTTTAACCCTTCTCGAGTTTGTATTCTCTGTAACACTAGATCGCCTTCCTTGAGCTGTCGATTATGCACATGCCTTTGGTGATAGCGCCAGAGCGCTTGGCAGTATCATGCATTTCGTACAGCTGCTCGACACCTTCCCTCTTCAACGAGGTCAAGATCTTCATGCCGGAGCTGGTCCTGCGTGGCTTTGTCGAAGGTCCGGACCCGGAGTGACCCCAAGGTGATTTCCAAAGGAAGGAATGCTTTAGCTCCGTACACCAGGAAGAAGGGTGTCTCTCCAGTTGACCGGTTTGGAGTTGTCCTGTTGGCCCATAGGGTGGGCAGAAGCTCTTCAATCCAGTTGGCTCCATGTTTTTTACGACGCTCATATGTGCGCTTCTTGAGTCCTTTTAGGATTTATGCATTTGCTCTCTCAGCTTGGCCATTGCTTGTCGGGTGAGCTACGGAGGCATAGCTGACTAAAATGCCGAGGTCTTCGCAATATCCTTGGAATGCAGAGCTTGTGAATTGGGTCCCATTGTCAGTTATGATCTTGTTTGGGACTCTAAATCTGCATACTATAGACTGCAAGAAATAGATAGTCGATTGCTTGTTTATTGTCACAACTGGAGTTGCTTCTGGCCATTTGGTGAACTTGTCGATGGCGACGTACAGGAACTTGTAACCTCCGACGGCTCTTGGGAATGGTCCCAAGATATCCATCCCCCACACAGCGAATGGCCATGTAGGAGGTATCATTTGTAGGGGTTGAGCTGGTGTGTGAATTTGCTTTGCATTAAACTGGCATGCTTCGCATTTCTTCACTAGCTCGGTTGCATCCTGGAGTGCTGTAGGCCAGCAAAAACCATGCCGGAAGGCTTTACCAACCAGCGTGCGGGAAGATGCGTGGTTCCCACACTTGCGTCCATGGATTTCCGCGAGGAGCTCGCGACCCTCTTCCCTTGTAATGCACCGCATTAGGACGTCGTTGGCACCACGACGGTAGAGATCCCCTTCTACCAGTGTGTATTTTTTAGCCAATCTGACTATCCGGTCAGTAGATACATTGTCTTCAGGAAGGATGTTGTCTTTCAGGTAGCTCTGGATCTCCGAGATCCATGCATCGGAGGTAACTTTAGCATTTGAGTCTTGCGTGCTGGGTTGCTCGGAGCTTCCTGCAGCACCTACGGCCCTTCATGGACGTCATGGTAGCAGCGCCATCGGGACCGCCAGCTTCGAGGTGCTGGTCTTGCCCCCTTCGCTCAGTTTAGCAGGCTGAGTTGTTGGTCTTGACAATCTTCGGACGAAGGTTCCGTCAGGAACTGGAGCTTTGGTTGAAGCTTTCGTCGAGAGTTCGTCAACTTCAACGTTGTTGAGATGCTAGACATGGCAAAGATCCAGGACTTCGAATTCCTTCTGAAGCTTCTAGACTTCAAGTAGATATGCAGCTAGTTAAGGGTTGTTGCAGCAGCATTCACCTTTGACTTGTTTTATTATGAGCTGCGGGCCACCCTTTACCAACAGCTGCTTGACACCATATGATAGTGCCACATTGAGCTCATAGATTAGTGCTTCATACTCCGCCATGTTGTTGGTCGCCTTAAAGTCAAGGTGAACCATGTATTTGACCTTCTCCCCGGTCAGAGCGAGGAGAAGAACTCCAGCTCCGGCCCCCTGCTTCTGCACGGAGCCGTCGAAGTAGAAATTCCAGTGAGGCTCGGTGAAGATCGGGACCTTAGGTTCCGGCTTCTGCTCACTAGGGCCCCCAGGATTTGATGGAGAGGGGGTCCATTCTGCCACAAAGTCCGCCAATGCTTGACTCTTGATTTCTTGTCTCGAGATGAATTCAAGATCGAACTCGACCAGTTCTACTGCCCACTTTGCAATGTTCCCAGTAGAGTTGGGGTTATGCAAGATTGCACGCAGTGGATAGGAGGTTACCACTAAAATCTTGTGAGCTTGGAAGTAGTGTCGAAGCTTCCTAGTGGCAATAAGAACTGCATAGAGCAACTTATGCACCTCTAAGTACCGAGTCTTGGCATCATGAAGTACTTCGCTGATGAAGTACACTGGGTGCTAAACTGTCTGGACCCTCCCGGAGGGGCCCAAAGCTTCCTCCTCATCAACCCGGACCCTTCCGGAGTAGTCCAGACCTTCTTCGGGGACCTTCAGGTTCTTATTAGAGGAACCTGGAGCTTCTTCTGGAATGACCCGGACCTTCCCGGAAGGGTCCGGATCTTCTTGTTCATCGACAGTAACTCCTTCATTTGAAGGGGGTTGATCCTCTGGCGTTTCACCTCGAGGATCCGGGTCTGGGAGCTGGGACCCAGACTCGGCTTCACGTAGTTTCAGACCCTCCCGGAGGGGTCTGGATTCCTGAACTGGCGATGGTTCTGATCTTTCCGCAACCAGGACCATGCTGACAACTTCGTCAGTTGCCGAAATGTAAAGCAGAAGTGACTCACCAGGGTTCGGAGCTACCAAAGTTGGTAGAGTGGTGAGGAGCTGCTTTAGCTCTTGGAAAGCCTTTTCTGCTTCTTCATACCACTGGAATGGTCCGGACTTCCTCAATAATTTGAAGAATGGTAGCGCCCGTTCCGCCAGTCTTGAGATGAACCGGCTGAGGGCTGCTAGACACCTAGTTAGCTTTTGGACATCCATGATGCGGGCTGGTGGCCGCATGTCTTCAATAGCTTTAATCTTCGCTGGATTCACCTCTATTCCTCGGTGGTTCACCAAGAATCCAAGAAGCTTTCCGGAGCTAACCACAAAGACACACTTTTCTGGGTTCAGCTTTGTACGTGTGATTCGCAACTTGTTGAAGGCAGCTTGCAAGGTGTCAAGAAATGACTCCTTGTTCTTGATCTTGACGACGATGTCATCGATGTACACTTGCACTACATCTCTGATGAGCTCTCCAAAAGTTTTGTACATAGCTCGTACGAACGTTGAAGCAGCGTTTTTGAGACCAAATGGCATGGCAGTGTAATAGTATAATCCATCTACTGTGATGAAGGAAGTATGTTCTTCATCTTCCCTAGACATTCTGATTTGATGATACCCAGAATATGCGTCTAGGAAACACAATAATTCACACCCAGAGGTGGAATCGACTATCTGATCTATTCTAGGTAGTGGGAATGGATCCTTTGGACATGCATTATTTAGGTACAATGATTGGGTTTGCCACCCATTTTGGGTGGCAGACATCTCGGATGAATCCATCTTCGAGCAACTTCTTCACTTCTTGTTGTATGAAGTTCTGTCGCTCTACTGATTGCTTCCGAGGCTTCTGATGTACAGGCCGGTCGTCGGGATAAATCTTTAGATTCTGCTCAATCACTTCCCTAGGGATCCTAGGTATTTGTGACGGTTGCCAAGCAAACACGTCGACATTAGCCCAAAGGAAAGTGATGAGCGCAAGTTCCTATTTGTCGTTCAGACCTCCCGATATACGAGTGGTATGAGCGGCGTCGAAACCAATTTGGATGAATTTGACGGGAATGTCAGCGTCGCCGCTTGGTTGCACGCGAGGTGCAGAGGTTGAGCCTCGATGACGAATGCTCGGAGGCTTCGGAGCTTGCTCCTTTCCGGATTCTTCCTCCTGCACTGTAGCAGGCGCATGGAGTTCTTCCAGAGCAGTAACTCTGGTGGTGCGATCTCCACAGATCGGGAGAACGCCTGAGGGTGTTGGCATCTTCAACACCAAGTAGCCATAATGAGCAGCAACCATGAATTTGTACAAAGTTGGCCTACCCAGGATGGCATTGAATGGCAAGTTGATCTGCGCCACGTCGAAGACCAACTTCTCAGTCCTATAATTCTCCCGGGTCCCGAATGTCACTAGGAGAGTAATAGCACCGAGCGGAGTTATGGCCCCCGGACCTACTCCGGAGAAAGGTCATGAGGGGCGAAGATCAGAAGGTCGGAGCTGAAGCTTGACAAAAGCTTCGAAGCTTATGAGGTTCAACCCCGATCCTTCGGCCACCATTACGTGGTGGAGCTAGAAGTTGGCCAGCTCCGATCATGTTCCGAGGGCAGTCCGAAGCATCGAAGGTGATGGCAATATCCATCCACTTCCGATGAGGCTCCGCCCTGGCCGTGGGAGCTACAGAGGCCATGTCCCGCCGCATTGTCTTGAGGACACGACGGGGGGTGATGTCCCATGAACCACCAAAGATGGTGTTCATGGTCTTCTGACGCTCGTTGTCGGAGACGTCGGAGTCATCGTCAACGGAGGTGTATACAGCCTTCAAGACCTTTTTGGGGTCCTAAAAGCCTAACTCCTCTTCAGCCGGAGCTTCATCGACTTTTTGTTTTCCTTCCCTTTGATGAAAAGGAGCTTCTTCCCAACGCTTGTTATAGTGCTCGGCAAGGTTCTGGACCTCTTGGCAATTTTCCAAGTTGTGGTTGTCCGTTTTGTGTATGGGACACCACATCTTGGAGCTGCCACCGTCTTCAGACGACAGCCGAGGCCGTTTCTCGGGGTGTGGCCCCCGGCCACCCGGAGCTGCGGCAGCAGCGGCAGTAGGTGTGCCGGCCGATGGCTTCTTCTTGCCGTTGGACTTTTTCTTCTTCTTGCCTCTTCCGGAGGTAGTGGCTTCACCCTTGGAGGACTTTTTGTTGGCCTCCGAAGGTGGTTGGGAGTGCATTTCCCGGCCCTCCGTAGCTTTGGCACACTTGTCTGCCAAGCTATAGAGTTTCGTGACGCTGGTGACTTCCTTGGTCGCCAGCTTCTCCAACATCTTCTTGTCTAGAACGCCCTGTCTGAATGCTACAATAACAGAAGTGCTTGAGATAGAAGGAATGGTATTACACACCTGGGAGAACCTCTGGATGAAAGATCGCAGGGACTTTCCCCCCTTCTGCTTGACAGCAAAAAGGTCCAGTTCCATGCCTGGTCGGGTGTATGATCTCCCGAAATTGGCGGTGAACTGTTGGCACAACTCCGCCCAACTGTTGATAGAGTCAGGCGGAAGGCTCATGAACCAAGACCTGGCGGTCCCAGTTAAAGCCACAGGGAAATAGTTGGCCATCACGGCCTCATTTCCCCCAGCCGCGAGGATAGCCGAGGAGTATATTTGAAGAAATTCAGCGGGATTAAAAGTCCCGTCAAGTTTCTCCGGCAGGTGAGGCTGGAACTTCTGCGGCCATCTGACCGTGCGTAGGTGTATGGCCAAAGCAGAACAGCCTCCTCCTACTCCCTCTGGAGCAGGGCTGTCCCGAGCCTCTCGCCTCTCGCGAGCACGCTCGATGTGGACGCGGCCATCCTGTTGACGGTAGCGACGATCGAGCTCCACCCAGAGGTCATGAGTCGAAAGCCTCGTTATCTTATGAGTACTTCGGGCCCCAGAAGGCAGTGACGTCACTTGTTGAGATGCAGCACGCCTCCTGTGCTGTGAAGCGTGCGGACCGAGTCTACCCAATAAGGTCCTGCGAATGGGCCCACCCCGAGGGAGGAGGACCTTGATTGCTGATGTGATCGGCTGCTGCTGCAACCGAATGATCCACATCAGCTCTCCACTGCTCCATTGCACCCAGGGATGCTCCTGGAGGTGGTGGACGTTGAAGAAGAGCACGCGCAACATGAAGCGCATGTTCAGGGTTGTTGTTTGTCGATGTAGTGATCGACGCGGACACCCCATCTCGCTGTCCAGCTTGATTCGCCGGTGCGGACAGTGGAGGTGGTGGCATGACTCCTGTTGGAGCCACAGCACCTGCTGGCTACTGCATGTTGGAGGGATTGCCTCCAGCAGGTTATGCGGCATGGTTGCCGTTAGACGATCCAGCAGCAGAATTCACCATCTTTGAATCTCAGGCGCTGTGCCCCCTACCTGGTGCGCCAACTGTCGGAGGGTGATTCCGACAATTCTCCCAGTACTACTGTTGGCAGCCCGCGGAGTTCTTAGTTCGGTTGAGGGCGCGCGGAGATTCAGAAGAAGGTGGCGATTTGACACGTGTATTTACGTGGTTCGGGCCGTCTGAGCATAATACCCTACTCCACGGGTGTGTGTTGTTGTTGTATTGAGCGTTTGAGCGCTTGAGTGTCAGAGACTAGAGTGTCTTGAGCACGTGTGGAAGTCTCTCCCCGTGTATCGCTCGACAAGTCCTTTTATAGTATAAGGACTGACCGTTACACCATCAGCCTGGCCCAACATGTGGCCCTGGCGGTTACTGATATCTAATACACGGTTAATGTATTTTAATTCCTCTTAATAGCATAGTAACGTCCCTTAATGGTGGCGTTACTGGTATTAAGGGTCATCCGATCGTGTGTCATTGAGATAGCATTAATAACACTTAATCGGGTCTTGAAGTCTTTAATTGTTCCTTGAAGGTCCGAGCCGTTGGAGGTCCACCAATCTGCCTGTTGAATTTGAAGGTCCCGCGGTTGGACACGAGGCAGCTCCGAAGCTTATTGTCTTGGACGAGTAGGTCCGGTGTTGTTGTACACGTGTCGGTACCCGAGCTTCCCTCTGTCGGGGGTTAAGTCCGGGGGTGCCACATAGGTATCTAGTCCGGAGCTTTCTCATGTATGAAATGTAGCTCCGGTTTAACGATATATGTGGCGGCACTCAGACTAACCATAGAAGGGAGGCAGATCTGGTTCTGTATGACACGTGTGGCCTTCGAAGGTCTTCAACTCACATAGGTGGAGTTCCTTTGTGCTCTTTGCAGTCCCAAAGGGTATCCAATAGACAGGGTACCGACAGCTGGCCCTAAGTAAGTCAAGACCCGTCTTTTTCATAAAAAAGACGAGTCACTCCCAACACTGCAGTCCGGCGAGGAGTTCATGTACACTCTGAAGACCAAGTGATGAGGACATCACAACAGCGGAGACGCACATTGAACTGCAAGGACCAATCACAAGAGCACGAGCACGGTTAATAAATCAGCAGGTGAATTCGTTCCTAACTTCATTTGCATGTGAGTTTGAGAATAGATTGTTATGTGATGATTTAATTGTTTTTAGGAATAATGGATAAGATCAACAAGTGAAGGAAAGAGGCCTTGGGAGCGTGAAGAACCAGCTGGGACGTCCATAAGTTGATGGAAACAGTTTACAACTCGGACTCGAGTTCAACTCGGAGTCCAGGAGCAGTCCATCTTAAAATGGACGCCCAAGAGGCATACAGACTCTGTTTTTGACGTTATACATATGAACGGAAAGAGGATAAGATAAACTTTCCAATGGTTCTGGTCCCACCTCAAAATTCCTCAGGAGTCATTGGGAATCGTCGAAACAAGTCGAGTTCAGATTTCTGTCTGGTGCTGCGCCACTGAGTTGGTCCTTTGGGCCTTGTATCCCGTAAGAGTCCATTAGGGAAGCGTCTAATCGTGTTTGTCTGAACCTAGCCTTTAAGTACTGCAGCCGCCAGCCATATTTGGTGGGTTTTGCTTAGATCAATAATATCGCCATTCTACGGTTTGTGAAACCCCAACTTCGCGATTTCAGATCGTGTCTCCTATGTTCTTGCTTGTGTTCTCGGTTGCACTTGCAGAGATTAGCCTTCTTAGCGAGGTCAATCATATGCAGCACGGTTGATAACCAACAGAGCAGTGGTGTAGTGATTGTTGGGGTTTTTCGTGTTCTACTCGAGAGCCTCGGATCATCAACGTCGAGATCTCCATCAATCGACTTACCCATTACCTTTCGGAAGATCGGGCCTAAATCCCCTATCAATTGGTATCAGATTTCCAGGTTGCCCGTGAGGTATCATTGTTTTACTTCCATTAGATCAATTTGGTTTCGTACCTAGAGTCCACAGAAAAGCCACAAAAAATTAGTGCCTGCAGTTTCGTTTTTCAGTTTGCATTGTTGAGTTTGCATTCGTGTGGTCGAGTCTTGTTGCTAGTTTAGCTTTGTGTTTTGGGTCCTAGTTATCGTGTTTTGTCCTTGTTTTCTTACTGCTCGACACCTATTCCACAATCCCTAAATAACAAACCGATCCACCACGTTCATCGGTTTGCCCTATCTAGCCGCCTTGCGTGAACTCTTGCATCGCCATCCCTAGATTAGGTGACAAACCTTTGTGCCACTCATCCTTGAATCATCACACACCACCCCATTAGTTGCTGTGCAAATTTCCGATCGTTTTCATATCCGATTGCGAGTTTTGTTCCCAAACCGAGTTGGAATCAACATTCATAAATCGTAACTCGGACAACCTACCTTTAAACGGCCATAACTTTCGCATACGAACTCGATATCAAGCAATTTTTTTTTCAGATTCATCTACACGAAATTTTGCATCTGATTTTCCGCAGCATAGCCGCGTTCGGCGAAACTAGATTGCCCAAATTCTCCTCAGAAGATAGGTTATCCGGCCTCCGAAGTTTCAGCATGAATTTTAAAGAATATTCTTGATTTTCTATAGGTCGCGTATTACATCCAATTGAGCTGCAAATTTGTGTGCTTCCTATATTTGTGCTCCTGAGTAAAGAAAAAATATCAAAAAAATATTACAAAAAAAAAGAAAAAAAATAGTGAAGAGCACGCATATTAAAGCGATTGGCCTATACCACTTGGTGCTGTTTTGTTGGCTATATCATTCTGTCTTTTCTTTTTCCTTGATACTTCCTTGTTTGTGCTAGGCTCTAGGGCACTTGGTTGACCAGCAACAGTTTCCTACATTGAATACTTATTCAACTTTGTTTACCTGTTAACGATTTTTTGCTTATTAGCCACCATATTGTGCCATCCAAGCTCCACCTTTCTCTTGAGCATAACAGGTACCTTTGCAAACACCCCACGCTTCATTGGTTCATCTCACCGTCCACACCACCTGTTGTGTCGGTAAGAACACTTGTAAGAGCGTGGTAAGACACTTGAGCGAGAGAGATTGTTTTCTTCCACCTTTCACATTGTCACTGTAGTTGATAGGGATAACATATTCTTGTTGTCTTTTGTTTTCCTACTAACAATGGCAGGAGAAGACGATGATGACGAATGTGTTCAACATGCTGAGTTACGTGATATGATGAAGACCATGAACGCAGCAACAGAGGAGTCATTGGCGAACTTGACTCGCAAACTTGATGACCTTGCTCTTCGGTTGAATACTTTTGAGGCTCGGTTGCCTCTTGCTGGAAGACAAGAAGACAATGCTTATGATGAACTGGAAGATCACAAATAGCCACTCTATCGTCGAGGTATGGGAGGTAATAATCATCCTCCTGATGATCCTTTTGCTAAAGTGAAATTTACTATACCCTCTTTTTCTAGTGCTTATGATGTTGAGGCTTATTTTGATTGGGAGATGACAGTAGAGCAAAAATTTAATTCCCATCTTGTTCCTAAACAACATAGAGTTCGTCAAGCCATGAGTGAGTTTAAGTACGTTGCTATCATATGGTGGAATGAACTTGTTAAAACTAGAACTGATCCTACAACATGGGAGAGATTAAAGGAAGCTATGCATGTTCCATTTGTTCCTCCATCTTTTCAGCGGGACCTTCGCAAAAAATTGCAGCGCTTAGACCAAGGTAACATGTCCGTAGAGGAGTATTATCAAGAGTTGCAAAAGGGTATGATGCGTTGTGGTGTAGTAGAAGACATGGATGATAAAATAACTCGTTTTTATGGGGGGTTGAGGCGTGAAATTCAGGACATTGTTGATTACAAGGAATATGATATTGTTAACAGATTGTTTCAGCTTGCTATGTTGGCAGAAAAAGAATTGCAGGGCCGACAACAACAGCAACAACGCACAAGGAGCAACTTCACGCCGCGTTCGACTCCCACACCATCCAAAACAGCACCATCTTCGACCCCCTGTGCAGTGACTACACCATCCAATGGCGGCCAACGAATTGTACCTGCTGCTCCACCTTCTCACGTGCCAGAGGGCAGCAAGGCAACATCATTCAAGCCTTCTTTGTCCACTCCTACAGGTCGTTCTTCCGACAGTAAGTGTCACCGCTGCCAGGGACTTGGTCATATGATGAGAGATTGCCCGAGCAAACGAACATACATAGCACGCGACGATGGCGGGTATGATAGTACTTCGGATGTTGACGATGAACATTCTCTTGCTACTAACTTTACAGATCCAAATAACGAACACACCAAAGAAGAGGTACTTGGTACAGCGGCAACAGAGAACTATAGGAGCATCATTGTGCAGCGTGCCTTGAGCTCCAAAGTGGAGACTGATGACAAGCTACAACGACACAACCTCTTCCACATGTTTCTCATTGTCAAGGATTGCCGTGTACACACTATAATTGATGGAGGTAGCTGCAATAACTTGGTAAACACGGACGTCATCAAGAAACTTGGTTTGACAACAAGAGCACACCCTCATCCTTACCACATTCAATGGTTCAACAACAACGATAAGGTTCGGGTAACACAAACAGCGAGAATACATTTTTCAATTGGTTCTTACCATGACTTTGCTGATTTTGATGTCGTGCCTATGGATGCTTTTTCTCTTTTATTGGGTCATCCTTGGGAATTTGATACAGACGCTATTCATCATGGTAGAACTAATAAATATACTCTCACGCATAATGGAAAGAAAATCACTTTGCTCCCCATGACGCCTGCTGAAATTGTGCATTTTGAGAAGAGTAAAATTCGTGATGGCAAAGCAACAAAATTAGAATCTGAAAAACAGCAAGTCATTAAGTTAAAATCACCATCGTTGCTCGCAACTAAATCTGACCTTGCTGATTTATTCGATGCTAAGGGGATGTGTTATGCTTTAGTTTGCAAAGAAGCCATGTTTTCACTTCATGAATTGTCTATTGCATTGCCCACTGCTGTTGCTAGCCTTTTGCAGGAGTTTGAGGATGTGTTTCTCTCCGAGTTACCCCCTGGTTTACCACCGATGAGAGGCATTGAACACAAGATCGATTTGATTCCAGGAGCAAGTTTGCCAAATCGTGCAGCATACAGGGCGAATCCACAGGAAACTAAGGAAATTCAGCGACAAGTCCAAGATCTTTTGGACCGCGGGTACATTCGTGAAAGCCTTAGCCCTTGTTTCATTCTTGTTCTTTTGGTTCCTAAGAAAGAGGTAGTTGGTGCATGTGTGTTGATTGTCGAGCAATTAATAACATCACCATTCGATATCGTTATCCTATTCCTCGCTTAGATGACATGCTTGATGAATTGAGTGGTGCTATCATTTTCACAAAAATTGACTTGTGTAGTGGTTACCACCAAATTAGAATGGCACTAGGAGATGAATGGAAAATTGCATTTAAAACCAAGTTTGGACTTTATGAGTGGTTAGTCATGACTTTTGGTTTAACTAATGCACCCAGTACCTTTATGCGTTTAATGAACGAGGTTTACGTGCTTTCATTGGACTATTTGTGGTGGTTTACTTCGATGATATCCTCATTTACAGCAAGTCATATGATGAGCATCTTGATCATTTACGTGTTGTTTTTACTGTTTTAAGAGATGCACGTTTGTTTGGTAACCTCGAAAAGTGCGTCTTTTGCACCAATCGGGTCTCGTTTCTTGGCTATGTCGTTTCCTCGCAAGGAATTGAGATGGATGAGGCAAAAATTGAAGCAATCACTAGCTGGCCAGCCCCAACAACCGTCACGCAGGTTCGTAGTTTTCTTGGTCTTGCAGGTTTTTATCGGCGCTTTGTGCGGGATTTCAGCACCATTGCAGCACCTCTACATGAGTTAACAAAGAAGGGAGTGCCATTTCGATGGGGCGAACAGCAGCAACAAGCTTTTGATGCTCTCAAATTGAAGCTTACACAAGCACCATTGCTACAACTTCCTGATTTTGACAAGACCTTTGAGCTAGAATGTGATGCAAGCGACATTGGTATTGGAGGCGTTCTCATACAAGGAGGTGAAACCGTTGATTTCTTTAGTGAAAAACTTCATGGTCCTTCTCTGAATTATTCCACTTATGATAAGGAATTGTATGCCTTAGTGCGAGTATTACAAACTTGGCAACATTATCTTTGGTCTAAGGAGTTTGTCATACATTCCGATCATGAATCATTGAAGTATCTTAAGTGTCAAACCAATCTGAATAAACGACATGCTAAATGGATTGAGTTCATAGAGTCGTTTCCATACATCATTAAGCATAAGAAAGGGAAGGAAAATGTCATTGCCGATGCATTATCTAGGCGTTATACCATGCTGTCCCAACTTGATCATAAAATATTTGGTTTGGAAACAATAAAAGCATTATATCCTACTGATTTGGACTTCAAAAATGCTTTTGAAAATTGTAGAGAAGGAAGAACTTGGAATAAATATGTGCTGCAAGAGGGTCTCCTCTATCGTGCTAACAAGCTATGCATTCCAGCTAGCTCCGTTCGTTTATTACTTTTGTAGGAAGCACATGGAGGAGGTTTGATGGGACATTTTGGAGTGAAGAAAACTGAAGACGTGCTGTCCACACATTTCTTTTTGCCAAAGATGAGGCGTGACGTCGAGCGCTACGTGTCACCATGCACTACTTGCAATAAATCTAAGTCTCGCCTTAACCCACATGGTCTTTATATGTCTCTTTCTGTTCCTAGTGTACCTTGGGAGGATATTTCTATGGACTTTGTTTTGGGATTGCCTAGGACTAAGAGGGGGAGGGATAGTATTTTTGTAGTCGTTGATCGTTTCTCCAAAATGTCACACTTTATACCTTGTCATAAGAATGATAATGCCTCACACATTGTTGATTTATTTATCACGGAAATTGTTCGTTTGCATGGTGTGCCAAATACCATTGTTTGTGATCGTGATGCAAAATTTTTAAGTCATTTTTGGAGAACTTTGTGGTATAAATTGGGAACAAAGTTGCTGTTTTCAACTACATGTCACCCACAAACGGATGGACAAACCGAGGTAGTTAATCGTACCTTATCCACTATGTTGCGGGCTGTCTTAAAAACAAATTTGAAGTTGTGGGAGGAGTGTTTACCACATATAGAATTTGCTTACAACAGATCCGTTCACTCCACGACAAAGGTAAGTCCATTCCAGGTAGTGTATGGTTTCAATCCCAGTGCTCCTATTGATTTACTACCTTTGCCTCCTTCTGAAACAATAAATTTGGATGCTACACAACGATCTGAATTCATTCTTAAGATGCATGAAACTACAAAGAAAAATATTGAAAAGATGAATGAGAAGTATAGGATTGCAGGTAGTAAAGGTAGAAAGGAAGTAAAACTTGAACTGGGTGATTTGGTGTGGTTACACTTGAGAAAAGAGCGATTCTCTGACTTGAGGAAATCTAAACTTATGCCACGAGCTACTGGTCCTTTTAAGATTGTTGAAAAGATTAATGATAATGCATATAAGCTTGAATTGCCTCCCGATTTTGGGGTTAGTCCTACATTTAACATTTCAGATTTGCGACCGTATTTGGGAGAAGAAGATGAACTTGAGTTGAGGACGACTCCAATTCAAGAGGGGGGGGATGATGAGGACATCACAACAGCGGAGACACACATTGAACTGCAACGACCAATCACAAGAGCACGAGCACGGTTAATAAATCAGCAGGTGAATTCGTTCCTAACTTCATTTGCATGTGAGTTTGAAAATAGATTGCTATGTGATGATTTAATTGTTATTAGGAATAATAGGGAAGGAAAGAGGCCTTGGGAGCATGGAGAACCAGCTGGGACGTCCACAAGTTGATGGAAACAGTTTACAACTTGGACTCGAGTTCAACTCGGAGTGCTCAGGAGCAGTCCACCTTAAAACGGATGTCCAAGAGGCATACGGACTCCGTTTTCGATGTTCTACATATGCACAGAAAGAGGAGAAGATAAACTTTCCAATGGTTCTTGTCCCACCTCAAAATCCCTCCGAAGTCATTGGGAATCGTCAAAGCAAGTCGAGTCCAGATTTCTGTCTGGTGCTGCGCTACCAAGTCGGGCATTTGGGCCTTGTATCCCGTAAGAGTCCATTAGGGACACATCTAATCGTGTTTGTCAAAACCCTAGCCTTTAAATACTGCAGCCGCCGGCCATATTTGGTGGGTTTTGCTTAGATCAATAATATCTCCGCTCTACGGTTTATGAAACCCCAACTTCGCGATTTCAGATCGTGTCTCCTACGTTCTTGCTTGTGTTATCGGTTGCACTTGCAGGGATTAGCCTTCTTGGCGAGGTCAATCGTGTGCAGCATGGTTGATAACCAACAGAGCAGTGGTGTAGTGATTGCAGGGGTTTTTCGTGTTCTACTCGAGAGCCTCGGATCATCAACGTCGAGATCTCCATCAATCGACTTACCCATTACCTTTCGGAAGATCGGGCCTAAATCCCATATCACCAAGGACGGTGACATAGTGAACCACCACTACAAGTCACCTATGCTTACCTTGCCTGAGCGTGTGGGAGACCACCTCTGTCGGTGGTTTTGATCCGGCAGATCTCCCGACACTACTAAAGTGTTAGAGGAGTTTGAGGTTCGGTGTGGGCACGCGGAGATTCAAGAAGGTGATATGTAAAATGGCGCGGGAGACACGAAGGTTTACGTGGTTCGGGCCGCCTGAGCGTAATACCCTACTCCACGGGGTGTGTTGTTGATGTATTGGGAGTATGGGTGCCTAGGTCAGATTAGAGCAGGTCAGATCAGATCCTCCTCTATGTATCGTCGTCCTGTCCTTTTATAGTATAAGGACAGGCTGTTACAAGTTAGCCTGGCCCGACATGTGGCCCCGGCGGTTACTAATATTGATACACATTTGATGCGCTTAATTACCCTTAGTAACCGAGTTACGGGCTTTGACGGCACCGTTACTGGTAATTAAGGTCGTCCGATCGTGTGTCATTAACATAGTATTAATGACACTTAATCAGGCCTTGAAGTCCTTGATTCCCCTTTGAAGATCCGGAGCCGTTGTAGAGTCTTCCGGAGGTTAGAGGCTGAAGATCCGACGGTTGGACATGTGGCAGCTCTGGAGCATACTGTGGGGAACAGATAGGTCTGGTGCCACCTAACACGTGTTAGTTCCGGAGCTTACCTCGGTCTGGGGTTAGGTCCGGCGGTGCCATTATGCTACATAGCCCGGAGCTTCCCCCTTGTGGGCGGTAGCTCCGGTTTGATAGTACACGTGGCGACCCTGGGACTAACCATGTCGGGGAAGCGGGTCCGGTTATGTCTAACATGTGGGCCTCCGAAGGTCTTCAAATCAAGTAGATGACATTCCCTTGAGATCTTTGCAATCTCAAGGGGTATACGGTTCCCAGGGTACCGACAGTGGCCCCTGGGCCCACCTCTGGAGGAGACCCCTTGGGTGAGGTCATTCCGCTGGAGGTGGGTCCATCCTTCGACTTTTGAACTGAGTCTTCAAAGGTCTTCGGATGTGCCGTTGGCAATAGTTTGGAGTTAAATCCTCGCCGCGTGGCATATCCCGTGTACGGCAAATGAGATCTTTGGCGTGCGGATCTCACGCAATTGAAGGTCGTCGGTTCCCGATACGAAAATCGTATCGGTTCCGCGCGCCTTGTCAGGCCGCCGCCTTCGGGCTTCCCGCCTCGTGATGACAATCGTTCGCATGGGTAAGAACCTCGACTTGATCGTCAGGGTGGTCCTGGGCCCTCTTGTCATCGGCATGGTGGAAATTTTGAGTAGTATCTTCGACTTCCTTGCGGTTTCCATCCAAGCGTTGCAAGGGCTTACTTAAGAAGGAAAGCGCACACCGTATGGGGTTCTTTACGCCTCTCATCTGATCTTGCGCTCAAACTCCCAACTTGTGCTTGCTTTTCCTCTCTTGCCTCGTTTTGCCGCGATGGAGTTGGGTCTCCGCGAGAGACGTTTGAGGACTGAAGGTGACCTGAAGAAGGTCTGGGCCCTCATGGGATGGTCCCCGGACTTCTTCAACCGCCTGGTCCGCGCCGGGGGAGAGCTCCCATTCGAGAAGGAGCACGCCGGCGAGATGGTGTACTTCTCTTCATACGCCATGGTGGGGTTGATCCCACCTTTTTCCTCCTTTTTCTTGATGCTGCTAGACTTTTATGGTCTGCAGCTGTACCACCTTGGCCCCCACTCCATTCTTCTTGTGTCTGTCTTCGTCCACTTCTGTGAAATGTGGGTGGGCATCCCCCCTGCATTGAACTTTCCGGACCTTCTTCACCGTCCATACCACCGGTAGGAGTAATGAGTATCTTGGCTTCTACTACTTCGTGAAGCGCAAGAAGTGCCCATTCAAGTACCTCCGGTCGTTTCCCTCTGGAAAGTGGGATGATTGGAATAAGGATTGTATAGTCTTCCGGATGGAGGAGCACGAGAAGCTGGAGCTGCCCGAAGGCCTCCCCAATATCGACACTGCAGTCTGGAGTGAAGCTCCGGTGCTGTCGGATGCCTTCAACCCTGCTCCGACCAGGATCCGCCAGTGCGTGGAGGGAGGATTAACTCCTCAGGCGGTATTTTGCAATTTCTTGGTCAACAGGTGGGCACCGCTGAAGAGGAGAGAAAAACTCGCTTGGGCCCTCAACAGTGTGATGGACGACGACCGGGTCGAGACCGGGCGATGGCGGGGGCAACCTTTGAGTTCCATCTCAAGAAGTTCCAGCACGACATCGATGTCGCGGGTGATGACTTGACCCCACCACCAGCTTTTCTCCCTCTGAACGTGGAAGTAGAGTTCAGCAGAGAGCTCCAGCGGACGATGCCGGTGCTTGACGACCTTGGTGTCATCGAGAGAAGATCGACCTCCAGGGTGGTGATCCC
The DNA here is from genome assembly GCA_036927565.1 of Tuctoria greenei. Lineage (NCBI taxonomy): Eukaryota > Viridiplantae > Streptophyta > Magnoliopsida > Poales > Poaceae > Tuctoria > Tuctoria greenei. Next base: position 120,607,532 of record JAYESD010000010.1, on the reverse strand, counting down.
TGGGGCTTCCGAAGGTGGCTCCGACCCTGCCCCGAAGCCAAGGATCGAAGTCGTCGGCAAGGGCAAGGAGCCGACGGACGAAACCTTGAGCGGGAAGAGGAAACTGCAGCATGCCGACGGAAGGTCCGTCAAGCCTACAACCTCTGCATCAGCTCCTTCTCCCCAGAGGGGGAGGTCTTCTACACCTGCGGCGACTATACCCGCAGCGGCATCTTCCCGGGGTGCTAGCTCCAGGCATGCGACTCCAGCACCAGGGCCAGTTGAGTCCTCTAGGTCCGGAGGTCCTTCCCGGTCGAGGGGGGCCTCGACTAAGGAAATGCCCGTGGCTGCAACGAGTTCTGGGGGGCCCTCTGGAGCTTCCACGCCGGCGGCAGCTATGGTTAGCCCAGAACGCCCGGGAAAGTGGTTCCGCGCAAGCTGGTGCGGAAGCCTCCCGAGGTAATTTTTAATCTTTACCTCAGACATTTGTTTTGTTGTAGTAACTATTTTTTAAGTTTCTTCATCCATCATCCACAGCGTTCCCAAGAAGAGGAGTGAGGCTCCACCCTCAGCCACAGCAGCTGAAGCTGTGAGGGCGGAAGCTTCTGTTCCTGTCCCGGTGCTGCCCCAAGTGGTGGCTGAAGCTGCGGCAGCTCCGGCGCCAGCTGTCGTGGTCATGGACCTTGACTCATCCCCTGAGACACCCGTGGTAGCGCCGGACAACAGGAGAGAAGATGCGCCAGCGGCACCTGCCTCGGAGGTTGAAGCCCCGGGTCTTGATGCTGAGATGATGGAAGCTTTGGCCGTTGAGCCGGATGAAGCAATAATTCCGGCCCCAGAGCCGGAAATTGTCGAAGCCTCGGTTGTTGAGCCAGAGGTTATTGAAGTCCCGGCAAGTGAGCCGGATGTGGAGGAAGCTCCGGTGGTTGAGCCGGCTACCTCAAGCTCCGGCCGCAGAGCCGGTTATAGTTGAAGACCTTCCGGCGCCCGAGCCGGTTGAGGTTGAAGCTCCGGCCTCACGGCCGGTTATTGCGGAGGCATCAGCACTCGAACCGATGGTGGTCGAGATGCCAACACTCGAGCCATCAGCGAAGGAGGGGCCCAGGCCGGAGCCGGAAGTAGCCCCTACTCCGGAAGTGTTGTCGGCGGAGGTGCCTGCTGCTGAGCCGGAGTACCCAGATGAAGTCGCTGGCCCCCTGCCTGAGGGGGCAAATGAAGACCTGGCGGCAGGACCTTCGGAACCACTTCCGGAGGTCGGAACTTCTTCCGCGGGACCCTCCTAGGTGGCAACTGAGGCTATCCCGGAGAACGGCCCTAGTGCCGTGGAGGCTCAGGGGACCACTCTTGTGGAGTGGGACCCAATTTTTGTAAGCGAGAAGCCGCTGGAACCAGCGGAGGAGACCCCAGCAGGTCCGGAACCTATTCCCCTGTCATTGTCTATTGACAACGCTTGCTCCAGCCTGCGTCAAGTCCAGCTGGCGTTCTACCACGACAGCAAGGCTCTTGAAGAGGAGCGCCAAACCCTTAGGCGGTGGCATAACCGGCTCTACTTCGAGACCAAGCTGGCGCAATCGCGGCTGGCAGATGGCAAAGAATGGATCAAGCAGGAGAAGGTCCGCCTGGAATATTGGGGCAAATTATTGGATGACAGGGAGAGCTTGACTCACGCCCTCGACGCGCAATCCCAGGCCATTTATGAGCGGACCAAGGCAGCTAATAGTGCGGCTGATGAACGCCAAGAAAGGCTTCAAGCCATTAACACTACTCTCATCAAGCGCCGGGAGGCACTTGAGGAGAGGGAGAAGAGGCTCGAAGATGAAGAGCAAAAACTCCTAGAGCTGTGGGATGACGTCTTGAGGAGGGAGGAGGAGCTCGCCGAAAAGGTGGCTCTGGTTGACAAGGGTCTCGAGGAACGCACCAAGAAGTTGGAGGAGCGTTGCCTTGAGGGGGAGGAGAAGTCCTGGGTGCGAGGGCAGGAACTCTACCAGCAAGAGTGTGCCCTCGCTGCCAGGGAGAAGAAAGTTAGGGGCCGGGAGAAGGACCTGGTCGACCGCCAGAACAAGATCTACCTCCGGGAGGAGGAGCTCGGCAGACTCGAGAAGCAGGTTGCTGAAAAGATTCAGCAAAATGCCAAAGAGGTTGAGCGCCTTGCTCGCGAGAATTTTGAACTGGCGGCGGCCAAAAGATCCTTGGAGGAATTGAAGGGCTTGAGGACTGCGGACTCCCTACAGGTTTGGGAGTTCCTGAGCAAAGCCAACGACGCGCTGACACCAATGGGCTTCAACCTCGTGCATCCGGATGATCCGGAGCCGCAGCCGGACCTGGCGTTGCAAGCGTTGAGCTCGGCGGGTAGCAAACTCTCCAAGGTGGGCGACGTCATTGCATACCAGTTGGAGGTTGAGGGGCAATCCCTGGCGAGAACGTCGCAGAGTATGTGCTGACGTGCTACACCAATCGGGATCCCCAATTCCCTCTGGACCCGGTGCTTGAAGGTCCCGTCGAAGGAGAAGGTGAAGCCACTCGAGCCAACGTGTCGGTTGCTTAGAAGCTCGCCCAGTTCTTCCATAGGGTCTAGGACCATCTCTGTAGCTCCCACTTGTATTCTCTCTTTTTCTTCCCCAATTTTATAATCCTTTGTCTCCAGATGAATGAAATCCAAATTTTTGTGAATTTCATTTTTTGTCTTCACATTGTGAACATGTACCAAGAGGATATTGTGTTTTGTTGAGGACTCATTTGCTTCGAACTTGTAGAGTGTAGGTCCGAAGTCTTCGATAATGAAGGCCCCCTGAGGTTGTCAGAGCTTATAAGCTCTGGCATTGGCTATCGTCGGAGCTTAGTAGCTCCGGCAATAGTCTCTATCAACGCGTAGAGCATCGATAGTTAACCCTCCGGGGTGTCGGAGCTTAGTAGCTCCGGCAATGACCTTTACCAACGCGTAGTTTGTCGGCAGCAGACTCCGCTTGTGGGGTCTTCTCACCATCTTTTATTTTGCGTCGACGGCTGGCCCCCCTAGCTTTACTGGAGCTTGGTTGCTCCGGTGATGCTCGTTTTCAATGTTTAACATCGATTACAAGCCACCTAGGGGGAGTCGGAGCTTTGTTAGCTTCGGCTTTTTTCCATCAACGTGGATTTTTTATTTTTCCTGCACACTGAAGACAAGAAAAATAGTAAAATTCGTTCCTTGCCTATAACTTCGTCGCGGCTTATGATTCCCAAGAAAGTTTTAGGTCAAACGCGATTTTGAATACAACCGAATGCGTTGTCTTTTCTTCCAGATCCAATTGTACTTGGACCCACCTTACTTCGGCCTGCCGGGGTGTAGGTAGAGTGGTGTACTTAGGGTGCTTGACCAGGCTAAGCCAATAGCACACTCCAGCCCTAGATTGGCTTGGCGGCATTCAGGCGAGTGAGCCATGAACAATATTTGAATCCAAAAGAATTGACAATACAGCTCGAATCGTATATGAACCGGTCGAACTAAAAATTTCTTAAGAATTGCACAACTTTGTTATAGACAAGAAAGCGAAAAATAAAAAATGTTGAGCCTGTACAAAATAAATGCACACGGAGTCTGTTTCACATGAAGATGTCTTTCATTATAGGTTCGGGGTACAGGGGAAACAAGTACACTCTTAGGGTACGGAACCAGGCTAAGCGTGTTTCATTTCTCGTTTGACCCAGGGTAGCTAGCTACACTTTTAGTCCTGAGACTGTGACAAGTGTTGCATGAACTTTGCGGTCCTTCCGGGAAAGGTCCGGCTGTTCTCCCGGAGGAACTACCTGACTCTGTACAATGACTCTATAACATACACCTCAAGTTACTACAGACTCACCTCTGTGATATTAAGTGTAGAACTTACGGAGGTGCTCAATGTTCCAAGGATTTGGGAGAGGTGTCCCATCCTCGGTAGCCAAGCGAACGCTTCCGGGACGGGATACTTAAATCACTCGGAAAGGTCCCTCCCAGCTGGGGGAGAGTTTGTTTAACCCTTCTATGGATTGTATTCTTCGTAGCACCAGATCGCCTTCCTCGAGCTGTCGGTTGTGTACATGCCGCTGATGATAGCATCGAAGGGCTTGGTGGTATCGGGCATTCCGAACAGCTGCTTGGCACCTTCCCTCCTCAAGGAGGTCTAGGTCTTCACGCCGGAGCTGGTCATGCGTGGCTTCATCGAAGGTCCGGACCCGGAGTGACCCCAAGGTGATCTCCGGAGGAAGGATTGCTTCAGCTCCGTACACCAGGAAGAAGGGTATCTCTCCAGTTGACCGGTTTGGAGTTGTCCTATTGGCCCATAAAGTGGGCAGCAGCTCTTCAATCCAGTTGGCTCCATGTTTTTTTAAGCGCTCATAGGTGCGCATTTTGGGTCCTTTAAGGAATTCAGCATTTGCTCTCTCGGTCTGGCCATTGCTTGTCGGGTGAGCTACGGAGACGTAGCAAACTTGAATGCCGAGGTCTTTGCAATATCCTTGAAATGCAGAGCTTGTGAATTGGGTCCCATTATCAGTGATGATTTTGTTTGGGACTCCAAATCTGCATACAACGGACTGCAAAAAGTTGATAGCAGACTGCTTGTTGATTGTGACAACTGGAGTTGCTTCCGGCCATTTGGTGAACTTGTCAATGGCGACGTACAGGAACTTGTAACCTCCGACGGCTCTTGGGAAAGGTCCCAAGATATCCATCCCCCACACAGCGAAAGGCCATGTAGGAGGTATCATTTGTAGAGGCTGAGCCGGTGTGTGAATTTGCTTTGCATGAAATTGACATGCTTTGCATTTCTTCACCAGCTCAGTTGCATCCTGGAGTGCTGTAGGCCAGTAGAAGCCATGTCTAAAGGCTTTACCGACCAGCGTGCGGGGAGACGCGTGGTTCCCACACTCGCCTCCATGGATTTCCGCGAGGAGCTCACAGCCTTCTTCCCTTGTGATGCATCGCATTAGGATGTCGTTGGCACCGCGCCGGTAGAGATCCACTTCTACCAATGTGTATCTTTTAGCCAATCTGACTATCCGGTCAGCGGATACATCATCGTCAGGAAGGATGTTGTCCTTCAAGTAGCTCCGGATCTCCGAGATCCATGCATCGGAGCTATCTTGAGCATTTGAGTCTTGTGTGCTGGGTTGCTCGGAGCTTCCGGCAGCACCTACGACCCTTGATGGCTGCCATGGTAACAGGGCCATCGGGACCGTCAGCTTCGGGATGCTGATCACGCCCCCTTCGCTCAGTTCGGCAGGCTGAGCTGTGGGTTTTGACAACCTCCGGACAAAAGTTCCGTCAGGAGCCGGAGCTCCGGTTGACGCTTTCGTTGAGAGTTGGTCAGCTTTAGCGTTTTGAGCACGCTGAACATGGTGGAGGTCTAGGACTTCGAAGTCTTTCTGAAGCCTCTGGACTTCAAGTAGGTAGGCAGCTAGCTGGAGATTGTTGCAGGAACATTCACCTTTCACTTTCTTAATGATGAGCTGTGAATCTCCCTTGACCAGCAGCTGTTTGACACCGTATGACAGTGCCACCTTTAGTCCATAGATGAGTGCTTCATACTCCGCCATGTTGTTGGTCGCCTTGAAGTCAAGGTGTACCATGTATTTTACCTTCTCCCCGGTTGGTGCGAGCAGAAGGATTCCAGCTCCAGCCCCCTGCTTTTGCATGGAGCCGTCGAAGTAGAGGATCCAGTGGGGCTCGGTGAAGACCGGAGCTTTGTGTTCCGGCTTCTGCTCACTGGGGCCCCAAGGTTTGATGGAGAGGGAGTCCATTCCGCCATGAAATCTGCCAATGCTTGACTCTTGATTGCTTGCCTTGAAATGAATTCGAGATCGAATTAGGCCAATTCCGCTGCCCACTTTGCAATATTCCCACTTGAATTGGGATTATGCAAGATTGCTCGAAGTGGGTAAGAAGTCACCACTGAGATCTTGTGAGCTTGGAAGTAATGGCAAAGTTTCCTGGAGGCAATAAGAACTGCATAGAGCAGCTTATGCACCTTTAGATATCGAGTCTTGGCATCATGAAGTACTTCACTGATGAAGTACACTGGGCGCTGGATGGTCCGGACCCTCCTGCAGGGGCCCGAAGCTTCCTCTTCATTGATCCAGATCCTCCCTGAGGGATCCGGACCTTCTTCGGGGACCTCCGGGTCCTGCCTGGAGGGACCCGGAGCTTCTTCAGAAGCGACCTGGACCCTCCCAGAGGGGTCTGGGTCTTCTGAAGTAACTTCTTGTGGAATCAAGTCTGGGAACTGGGACCCAGACTCGCTTTCAGGAACCTTCGGACCCTCCCAGAGGGGTCTGGATTCCTGAACATGGGATGGTTCTGGTCTCTCCGCAGCCAGGACCATACTGACGACTACGTCAGTTGCTGAAATGTAAAGCAGCAAAGGCTCACCAGGGTTCGGAGCTACCAGAGTTGGTAGGGTGGTGAGGAGCTGTTTTAGCTCCTAGAACGCCTTTTCTGCTTCTTCAGACCATTGCAATGGTCCGAACTTCCTCAATAACTTGAAGAAGGGAAGTGCCCGTTCCGCCAGTCTTGAAATGAACCGGCTGAGGGCTGCTAGACATCCAGTTAGCTTTTGGACATCCTTGATGCGGGCTGGTGGCCGCATGTCTTCAATGGTTTTGATCTTCGCTGAATTAGCTTCTATGCCCCGGTGACTTACCAGGAAACCAAGAAGTTTTTCGGAGCTAACCCCGAAGACACACTTGTCTGGGTTTAGCTTTGTGCGGGTGACCCGCAGCTTGTCGGAGATAGCCTGCAAGGTGTCATGGAGTGACTCCTTGTTCTTGACCTTGACCACGATGTCAACGACGTACACTTCCACTATGTCTCTAATGAGTTCTTCAAAAGTTTTGTACATAGCTCGTACAAAGGTTGAAGTTGCATTCTTGAGACCAAATGGCATGGCAGTATAACATTACAATCCATCTACTGTGATGAAAGAGGTATGCTCTTCATCTTTCCTAGACATTCTGATTTGATGATACCCAGGATATGCGTCTAGGAAACATAGTAATTCACACCCATAGGTGGAATCCACTATCTGATCTATTCTAGGTAGTAGGAATGGATCTTTTGAATATGCCTTATTTAGTGTTGTGTAGTCGATACACATCCGAAGCTTCTCGCCGGCCTTGGGCACAACGACTGGGTTTGCCAGCCATTTTGGATGGAAGACTTCTCGGATGAATCCGACTTCGAGAAACTTCTTCACTTTTTGTCAAATGAAGTTCTGTCGCTCCACGGATTGTTTCCGAGGCTTCTGATGCACGGGTCGGGCATCGGGGTTGATCTTCAGATTGTGCTCAATCACTTCCCTGGGGATCCCAGGCATTTGTGACGGTTGCCAGGCGAACACGTCGACATTAGCCCGGAGGAAAGCGATGAGCGCGAGTTCCTATTTGTCATTCAGTCCCCCGATATACGGGTGGTCTGAGCAGCATCGGAACCGATTTCGACGACTTTGACGGGAATTTCGGTGTCGCCGCTTGGCTGCACACGAGGTGCAGAAGTCGAGCCTCGCTGACGAATGCTCGGGGGTTTTGGAGCTTGCTCTTGTCTGGAGTCCTCCTCTTGCACTGTAGTAAGCGCATGGAGTTCTTCCAGAGCAGTTACTCCGGCAGTGCGATCTCCGCGGATCCGGAGAACGCCTACAGGTGTTGGCATCTTTAACACCAGGTAACCATAATGAGCAGCTGCAATGAATTTGTACAAGGAAGGCCTACCCAAGATGGCATTGAAGGGTAAGTTGATCTGAGCAACGTCGAAGACCAACTTCTCGGTGCGATACTTCTCCCGGGTCCCGAAGGTAATGGGGAGGGTAATAGCACCGAGTGGGGTAATGGCTCCCAGACCTACTCCGGAGAAAGGTCGGGAGGGGTGAAGATCCGAAGGTCGGAGTTGAAGCTTGGTAAAAGCTTCAAAGCTTATGAGGTTGAGCCCCGAACATCCGTCTACCATGACATGGTGGAGCTGGATGTTATTGGTGGTAGGAGATACCATCAAAGGTAACTGACCTGCTCCAACCATGCTTCGAGCGCAGTCCGAAGCATCAAAAGTGATGGTTGTGTCCATCCACTTCCGATGAGGCTCTGCCCTGGCTGTAGGAGCTACAGCGGCCATGTCCCGACGCATAGTCTTGAGGATGCGGCGGGAGGTGATGTCCCATGATCCACCAAAAATGGTGTTCATGGTCTTCCGACGCTCGTTGTCAGAGACGTCAGAATCGTCGTCGACGGAGGTGTAAACGGCCTTCAGGACCTTTTTGGGATCCTGAAAACCTAACTCCTCTTCAGCCAGAGCTTCGTCAACTTTTTGTTTTCCTTCCCTCTATCGGAAAGGAGCTTCTTCCCGGAGCTTGTTGTAGCACTCAGCAAGGTTTTGGACCTTCCGGCAGTCTTCCAAACTGTGGCTATCCGTCTTATGAATTGGACACCACACCTTGGGTTTGCCACCGTCTTCAGAGGATGGTCGAGGTTGCTTCTCGGCGCATGGCCCCCAGCCACCCGGAGCTGCAGCAGCTACAGCATTAGATGCGCCGGCTGACGGCTTCTTCTTGCCGTTGGTCTTTTTCTTCTTCTTACCACTCCCGGAGGTAGTGGCTTCTCCTTTGGAGGATTTCTTGTGGTCCTCCAGAGGTGGTTTGGAGTGCATTTCACGGCCCTCCGCAACTCTGGCACATTTGTCAGCCAAGCTGAAGAGTTCTGTGACACTGGTGATCTCCTTGATCGCCAGTTTCTCCAACATCTTCTTATCCCGTATGCCCTGTCTAAATGCCACAATGACAGAAGCGCTGGAGATAGAAGGGATAGTGTTTCGTACCTGAGAGAATCTCTGGATGAATGATCGCAGGGATTCTCCTCCTTTTTGCACGACTGCAAAAAGGTCCAGTTCGATGCCTGGTCGGGTGTATGAACTCCCGAAGTTGGCGGTGAACTGCCGGCACAACACCTCCCAATTGTTGATGGAGTTGGGTGGAAGGCTCATAAACCAGGACCGGGCGGTCCCAGTTAAAGCCACCGGAAAATAATTGGCCATTACGGCCTCATTTCCTCCAGCTGCCAGGATAGCAGTGGAGTAAATCTAAAGAAATTTGACGGGATTAACGGTCCCGTCAAACTTCTCCGGCAGGTGAGGCCGGAATTTCTGTGGCCACCTGACCATACGCAGATGCATGGCCAGGGCTGAGCAGCCTCCTCCTACTCCTTCAGGAGCAGGAATGTCCTGAGCTTCTCGTCTTTCACGAGCATGCTCAATATGGACTCGACCGTCTTGTTGACGGTATCGGCGATCAAGCTCCGCCCGGAGGTCATGAGTTGAAAGCCTTGATACCGTGTGAGTGCGTCGTTCTCCGGAGGGCAACGATGCCACCTGTTGTGACGCAGCACGTCTCCTGCTGTTGGAAACGTGCGGACCAAGTCTGCCAGACAAGGTCCGTCGCTACGACGGGGCCCGTCCTAAAGGAGGAGGACCCTGGTTGCTGATGCGGTCGGCTGCTGCTGCAACCAAGTGTTCCACATCGGCCCTCCACTGCTCCAGTGCATCCCGGGATGCATCCGGAGGTGGTGGGCATTGAAGGAGAGCACGTGCAGCATGGAGCGCGTGTTCTGGGTAGTCAAGATTCGCCGACGCAGTGATTGACGCCGGTGCACCATCGCGCTGCCCAGCTTGATTTGCTGGAGGAGGCGACGGTGGTGGAAGTGTGACTCCTGCTGGAAACGTGGTTCCTGCTGGTGGCTGCATATTGGAGGGATTGCCCCCAACAGCTTGAACAGCGGGATGACCATTGGATGATCCAGCGGCTGAGTTCACCATTCTTGAAATTTCAGGCGCCTCCTACCTGGCGTGCCAACTGTCGGTGGTTTTGATCCGGCAGATCTCCCGACACTACTAAAGTGTTAGAGGAGTTTGAGGTTCGGTGTGGGAGTGCGGAGATTCAAGAAGGTGATATGTAAAACGGCGCAGGAGACATGAAGGTTTACGTGGTTCGGGCCGCCTGAGCGTAATACCCTACTCCACGGGGTGTGTTGTTGATGTATTGGGTGTATGGGTGCCTAGGTCAGATCAGAGCAGGTCAGATCAGATCCTCCTCTATGTATCATCGGCCTGTCCTTTTATAGTATAAGGACAGGCCGTTACAAGTTAGCCTGGCCCGACATGTGGCCCCGGCGATTACTAATATTGATACACATTTGATGCGCTTAATTACACTTAATAATCGAGTTACGGGCTTTGACGACATCGTTACTGGTAATTAAGGTCGTCTGATCGTGTGTCATTAACATAGTATTAATGACACTTAATCGGGTCTTGAAGTCCTTGATTCCCCTTTGAAGATCCGGAGCCGTTGTAGAGTCTTCCAGAGGTTAGAGGCTGAAGATCCGACGGTTGGACACGTGGCAGCTCCGGAGCATACTGTGGGGAACAGATAGGTCCGGTGCCACCTAACACGTGTTAGTTCCGGAGCTTCCCTCGGTCTGGGGTTAGGTCCGGGGGTGCCATTATGGTACATAGCCCGGAACTTCCCCCTTGTGGGCGGTAGCTCCGGCTTGATAGTACACGTGGCGACCCTGGGACTAACCATGTCGGGGAAGCGGGTCCGGTTATGTCTGACATGTGGGCCTCCGAAGGTCTTCAAATCAAGTAGATGACATTCCTTTGAGATCTTTGCAATCTCAAGGGGTATACGGTTCCCAAGGTACCGACAACCTCATTATCCACGGGGTGCTCCAGTCTGATGGAGGCTATGCAAAAGGCTTTTGCAAGCAAGTGGATAATTTGGTGATGGAGGAATCGACGGGCTCGTCACCCTCCAATATTAGGTGTCACCTCTCGCCACCTGCTATCTGAGGGCCACCTGGCCAATTTGAGGACAGCGACGGGAAATCTCCTCGTGCACCTAAAGTGGCACAGCTTTCTAAGGAGTTAGCTTCTCTCTGTTTGGAGAACATGAAGCTATCGGACTTAGTGGTTGAAGGCGCATTGAGAGGGCGGAATTGAAGGATGAACTCATATCCCTCAAGGAGGAGATTGATGGTGTTCGCCGTGGCATGAGCGCCAAGCTGCGGCGCTTATGCAACACCGTCGGGAAGCCCAACATCTACAACGCTCCTTAGTGTAGATGTCATGACCGCATAAGATGCTTACTAGTTTCATTTAGTTTATTCCAAAAAAAATTATTTTTTCATTTAGTTTAGGTTGAATATTGTAAGCATCCCCATATTTGAGTTCAATAAAAGGAACTTACCGGTTCATCTAACCAGGTAAAGTTCCATCTTTAGTTTATTTTGTGTGAATAAAGAATTCAGGGAACAAGTGTGGGGGAGGTACCCCAAATTTGTGAGACCCCAACGTACAAGATTAGCGTTGTATCTCAAAACATGTCGCAACCGATTGCACAACTAAACATCGCAACAGAACACAACAGAGAAGGCCGAAGTGGGTCAGCTGAACCCCCTGGTTGGCCGAACTTTTGTGAGCCCCACACGGCTTTGTTTCGCTCCACAAAATCGATTTAGATCTCCTACCCCTAAATATGCATGCTACATTATTGTTTGAGTTGATTTGATATTTAATACTGAATATATGAAGGCAATTCCACTCAACAATTAACATTTAAAACTTGATAGTCAAAATTTGCTTGAGCTAAAAATTTGAATACTCTATATTTTGATTATTACCCTGTTTATGATTCCCACAAGCATAATAGGAAAACATGTCATCTAAGTATTTGACTAGTATGATTTGGTAAATGAGTTACTTGAGGAGATATCTCCTTGCCTGAAATTGATTTGTTGATGCTTGCACAATTTGGAGTCTTGAACTTTGTCTGATTCTCTCATTAGAAATTAAAATACCCACCAAGACCATATGATACAAATTCCTAAAAACCATATGCATATGCCACTTTGCTTTTCATTGAATTTTGTCAAACTCATGACCCAAATGATGTACATGCATGAACTTTGACTTAGAAATTCTTGTGCACCCTATTCATGCAAAAAATCTCACATTGAGAAATTGCATCCACCATTCATCCATCCAATAAAGAAACTCCATACATTTTGGTCATCAAAATCTCTCTAGAAAAATAAAAAGGAGTAGAAAACATGGCTAAAGAATTCAAAAAAAAAGCATCTACTCTTCAAAAGAGGAAGCATGCAAAAAAAAAGAGAGAGTAGCCATATTTCATCCTTAAAGAGAGAAAACCATGGAGTCCACATATATCCATCCCATTCATGTGCACAAGGATTTCCTTTGTCAATTTGTTTGTTGCATAAGTCTCTCATAGGATCAAGTTTTTGACTTAGTAATACATGAACTGTAACGTGTATCCCTACCAGGCTCCACATATAACCATATTTAGTATAGGGACAAAATTGGCACAACATGCCAAGGTGAGGATGAAAACACTTCGAGAGACTTGAGCAATTGTTTCCTTGACTTTTCGAATATAGCAAATCATCAAATCATTTCGGCGGGGAAGATCGAAAAGAACTACATTTCAGTCATTCCACTCTTCAAATACCCAAGATTGATATGGTAGCAACACTCCATAAAAAAAGAGAATTCATGAATTGAGGTATGAGTTGAAATCTCTAGTATTCCCTTATAAGAAAATTTATGACAGCACCTTAGTTCTTTTTCTTACCTTCACTCGAGGATGAGCAGATGACTAAGTGCTAGGGGTAAACCCGTGCCCGAAGCAAGCAGCTACCGCAGATTCCTTTGAATTAGAATCAATACTTTGAACTCCTCTCTCTTCCTTACCTATTGTGTCCTTGGGTGGATTACTTTGTAAGATTACATACACGTTCTTTGGATTCGATACCCTTGAAATACACTTTTAAGGGAAAGTGCTACACAATTGTTTCTGTGCGCTTTCGGATTTTCATCTGTGATGTAAGAAACGTCAACAATAAGGCACAAAAACTTCTCACGAACTATGAATTTTATTCAAATAAACACAAGATGAACAACCCAAAGTCGTGCTCCCATGAGCTTTGGCGTCCCTTGCTTATATAACCAGCCCTAAGCAACTCTAATCCAACTAGGACTCTCTAATCCTACTAAGTTTCATCCGAAAATTTCCATAACTGATCAAGTCTTTTCTATACGCAAATAGAAGCAATATTAAGACTTCCAAATACCTTAGGAACGTCTTACACATTCTTAAAACAACTCAACTTCATGACCAATACAAAATCTAACCAAAACCAACTCGAAACCTTCCATAAACAAACATTAACCGCCTCAGCCGCAGTCTTAGGCATAATCAAGTCGGTTGAACCTTTCCGGCCATATCTTCACGTCCATATGTCTTCACCACGTCTTGGAACCATGTTGCCACGTCCATGCACCCCTTGCACGCATGCAAACACCATCCAACGACTTCCATGATACCTTCAGATGCATTGTTCTTGACCCAAACATGTTGCATGACCTCCCGATCAACTCAACCGCAATTCATCCCGAACTTGGTTATTGAACCTCATCTTCTCCCTAAGACTAGTTCAATGGATCACCGTCACCAACCATGTCTTGACCTCAAGCAATTCCGGCACATGAACAAACAAGCAATTCTTCCAAGCAGAAGTCCTCGACTTGACTCTCGTTAGTCCGACAACCACATCTCCTTATGTGAGCACCTCACATAAGCATGTTGCAAACTATAGCAAGATGTTATCCATAATGATTAGCCAAAACACATCAAAAACATAGTAAATGAATACTAAGCAAACTTTTTCTCATTAACTAAGAAGCAAGTTTGAAACATTGCAAGTTAAAAACATAGCAGCCACACAAATATTTCAGCACGTAGAAAGATCGGACAGTCCAGCTCATGGGTGTGACAAGTTTGAACAGTGCGAAACGAGTTCTCGCAAGTTCGTACAATCCGAAATGGGCTTCTCGGATATATTCAAAATTTTACTTGTAAACCCTCACTTTTAACATAATTTTCAATGTATTCAGCACATAGGTCTCACACGAATCAGTAATATTAAATTGAATTATCCACGCGCAGGAGCTTGCAGTCCTCCCTGTCGCTTTTCGCCTCTGTGCCCGTCTCGACGAAAACGTTACCATTAAATGGGTCATGATGTGCCCTAAATGGGCCTTGTCGGGACGGACCGAACCGAAGACCTTTAATTTATATATAGTAATTAAGCACTCAACCAATCAAAATAGTAACTAAACCATAATCAATTACAATACTAATTAAAAAATTACTCAACTAAGCATCAGATTAAACATGTAATCAACTAATTAAACCATTTTAGCAACTAATTATTCTATTAATCAAATAATCAACAGTTCAAAAAATTATCAACTAATAAATTAACAATTAACAACTAATCAATAATAAAAAAACTAATTATTCAACAAAGAGAAAGTTACCATAATTCAACAAGAAAACAACTAATTACTACCTAATTACCATATACACACATAAAGATGTACAATAAAACAACTAATTACCATCTAATTTAACAATACACATGCATATAATCAACATACGCATCAATTTAACCGGCGCCGATCAAGTAACTTAAGCAACATACACATACATGTCATGAATTTGCAATATACAATTACATGAATTTGCAACATACACATATACATGTCATCAATGAACATAGACATCATGAATTTGCAACATACACATACATGTCATCGATCAAGAAAAATACAACATCAATTGGAACATATGCGGTGGCGAAGGGGAAGGAGCAATGCGGCGCGGGGGCAGGAGGCGCCAACATGGGGTAGTGGGGGCAGCAGTGTCGGCACGGTGGGCGTTGCGGGAGGGCGCCGGCATAGTGGGCGTTGTGGTGAAGGGCGGGCCGGCGCGGTGGGGAAGCTTCAACTTTGTGGGCGTGGTGGGGGAGGGCGCCGACGTGTTTGGGCGCGGTGGGGGATGCGCCGACATGGTGGGGAGGCGCTTGTGTGGTGGGAAGGCGCTGGTGTGGTTGAAAGCATCTAGGCCCCCATGAGGTATGGTTTCGGTGATTAATGACAACCGTTGGATATTACTAATGAGTATGTGGATACGAGATCTCTCATATCACTCATCACACGTAGTGAACTCTATATGTATATCATCTACTGCTCATTGGATACAATTGGAGACCCCTCAACAAATTATTTTACGAGGTCAATCGATTTTTGTGAAGACTAAAAGAAAAGGCACATATGTCAAAATTATTCCATCAAAATTGACAGCACTCAAGACTTGGTCATCATCAGAAGAACATTTCAAACCAATGTCTAAGAGGTCACTCGAACAAATTCCAAAAGAATCACTTAGAACAACTCAAAGCAGACAAAATCAACTCACCAGATCAACCGATGTATCCAGAAAACACTACATCGGTCGAGTTGACTCTGAACAGAAGAAGACCTCAGTCCTAAGTATACACCGGATCATCCGATGATGAAGCAAGTGTTACATCGGTCGATCATTCCAGTAAGCAATTTCCCTGGACCAAATGTAACACCGGATCATCCAATGTACAATTATGACACATCGGTCAATCATTCCAGTAAGCATTATTTCTGGACTATTCTGGATCAAGCGTCACCGGATCATCCGATGGTGAAGCAAGTGTTACGTCGGTCGATCAACGGTCATATCTGACACAGTGTTACGTCGGTCGATCAACGGTCATTTCGATAGGTCTTGATGCCCAGAGCTACTCTACACATTACCAAGCATTCAAGACATTGAGCAACCACTTCCATATCATTTACACCACTTGTACACCAAGAGATATGCTAGAACTTGCTAGAGATGATGCTTGTGTGCTTCCATTCTTGGTGATTGGAGTCTCTAGTCTAGTGAGAGTTGTAAGGTAGTGTCTCTTGGTGATTGCATTCACCGTGTAACAGTCGGTGATTGGAGAGAGACTTCCGGAGCTTGCCAAGACGGTTGTGGAAGCCCGGAGGATCAAACTTGTACAAGGCTTGAGCTCCACCTTGCCAGAGTTGGCGAACGAAGACTTTTAATGAAGATCCCTGGTCTCGGTGACTTGGGAGTGGCTATACCCTTTGGTGGGTCCACAATGTGGATGTAGGAAGGTCTTGACGATCTTGCTGAACCACGGGATAAATCTCCGTGTCTTCGTGTCTCCTCGGGAATTTGCACACTCTTTCTTTCCCGTTACACTTATGCATTTCATATACCACAAAATTACTATTCACTTGAATGCATAGGTTGTTTGCATAGGGAGTTGGGCTTTTAGTAGTTAAGTTTTTATTGCTTTAATTTTTGAAAAGAAGCCCAATTCACCCCCCCCCCCCCTATTGGGCATTCGATCCTTACAATTGGTATCAGAGCAAGGTTACTCATTGGATCATTCTAACTTCACCGCTAGAGAGCTAAAATGGCCAAGATTGGGGGTTCGGTTCCCATCTTCGAGGGCAAGAACTTTGCCTATTGGAAAGCACGCATGCGTGCTTATCTAGAGGTTATTGCTCCCGAGGTATGGGAAGCGACCCATGCGGGGTTTGGTGAGCATAACTATATAGGTGATCAAGTCAAGTGGGATGCAAAAGCTAGAAATGCTATTTACGAATACATTAGTCAAGATGTGTTTGCTAGCATTGCTAGCAAAGAAAAGGCTCTGAAATTTGGGCTTGATTGATTGAAATTCATAAGGGTTCTTCTAGTGTTAAAGAATTAAAGTATCATATGCTTAAGGCCAAATATGATGAGATCAAAATGCTACCTCATGAAAATGTCAATGAAATGTTTTCTCGCTTGAATGTTCTCATTAAGGAAATTAATGCTCTTGATATTGCTTCTCTTGGCAAGGGACTCATCAACCGCAAGATTCTTATGCTTCTTCCTAAGCCAAAGTACAACATCATCAACTCCATGCTTCAAAAGGAATCTCTTTATCACATTGAAGTTTCAGAACTTATTGGAGAGATTCATGCTCATGAGATGAGTGTGCTTGGGATGATGGAGGAATCATCTTCAAAGACAATTGCTCTAAAGGCTTCCACCAAGAAAATGAATCTCAAGAAAAAGAAAGTGGTCGAGCCCAGCTCAAGTGAAGAAAAGCAAGCATCAAGTGAAGATGACGATGATGAGCTTGCATTGATGATGAGAAAATTCTCTTGCTTGAGCTCCAAGATTGCCAAGAAGGGATACACCTTTGATCCAAAAAAGAAAGCATTTATACCAAGGAGAGATGACAACAAGACTTGCTATAATTGTGGTGATCAAGGCCACATCTCCTATGATTGTCCAAAACCGGACAAAAGAAGAGAGAACCACAAGAGCAAGCATCGCAAGCTTGAGGATAATTAGGATGATGAAGAGGACAAGCCCAAACCAAGATCTTTGGAAAGAAGAAGCATGACAAAGGCAAAGGCAAAACTCTTTCCAAGGAAGAGAAAAGGTACACAAAAGGTGTTCATGTGTGAGGCAAATGAATGGATCACCGACGAAGAATCTAGTGATGATGAGAGTGAAGTTGAAGAAGAGAGCTTGGCCAGCCTTGCCATTGCCAACAATGATGATTCATCTCTTGTCCACCTCCCATGTGTCTCATGACAAAAGGTAACACCAAGGTATGTGATGACTCTAGCGATGATGAGCTTTCCCCCGATGACTTAGCTTCAATGAAAAATGAATACCACACTATCATTAAAAAGGAAAAGAGTAAGGTCAAGGCTCTTGAAGAAGCTCGTGCTAAGCTCGAGAGTGCTAACCTCGATTTGCTTGACAAGTATGAAAGCATACTTAAGGAGCATGACACGCTCAAATCTCATGTCAAGCAAGTTGAGGAGGATAAGGCTCAAATCAAGCTAGATCATCATGAGCTTGACTTAGCACACCAAGCACTCTTGGGAAAGCACAATGAGTTAATCCAAGAGCACCAAGTACTTAACCTTGCTTATGAAGTCTTTGATCAAGAATTGAAAACTATAAAGAAAGAAACCCTTAATGATAAGGTATCTATTGTTTCTCATGCCACTAATGTCTTGCATAAGTCTTTGCCTTTGAAAGAGAATGCTAGGGAGAAGGATTTGTTGGATGAAATTGAAAGTCTTCGCACTAGTGTGGCAAGACTATCTAAGGGAGAAGTCAAGCACAAAGAAATCCTCTTCCAAGAAGCAAGGGCCTTCAACAAGAGAGGACTTGGATCCTTCCCGGTGCCTAACAAAGGAAAGGTGCCCTCACCGGAGCTTAAAATGAGCTTCATCAAGGAAGTTGGTTCTTATTGCCAACATTGCGAGGTCACCGGTCACCATACGAGGGAGTGTCCTCTTCCTAACCGGCCTTCTCCAAAATTGCCTACTAACTACAAGTCTACCTTTAATGATCACTATTATCTCTTGAGTAAAGTAGATGGCAAGGTGAAGGCATGGTTCATTGGCAAGGACATGAAGGGCATGAAGGGGAATCTTCCCAAGCAACTTTGGGTCCCAAAAACACTTGTATCGCACATACAAGGACCTAAGTTGGCTTGGGTGCCTAAAATAAAAAATTGAATTCATGTGTGTAGGTGAACTACAAAGCCGGAGGAAAGCATTGGGTACTCGATAGCGGGTGCACTCAACACATGACCGGCAACGATGGTATGTTCACCTCCATAGAGAACCCCGACAATCATGAACAAGTCACCTTTGGTGATAACTCTAAGGGGAAGGTAATTGGGTTGGGTAAAATTGCAATTTCAAATGATTTATCTATTTCCAATGTATTGTATGTTAAGTCACTTAGTTTCAATTTGCTTTCTATTGCACAATTATGTGATCTTGGACTAACGTGCACCTTTGGCAAGAATGATGTTGTTGTGACGAGTGAAACAAGCCAAGAACTAATCTTCAAAGGGTTTCAACATGGACATCTCTACCTAGTAGACTTCTCCGACAAGGATGCTAGCTTGACCACTTGTCTTTTCACCAAGACGAGTTTGGGTTGGCTATGGCATCGACGCATCGCTCACATTGGAATGAGCAACCTCAAGAAGTCATTCAAGCTCGAGATGGTGACTGGCGTGAAGGATGTCACATTTGAGAAGAACAAGCTTTGTAGCGCTTGTCAAGTCGGGAAACAAGTTGCTTCTCACCACCCGATGAAGACAATGGTGTCAACCTCCAAGCCACTTGAGTTGCTCCACATGGACCTCTTCGGATCGTCCACATATCAAAGTTTTGGTGGTAATCTCTGTTGTCTTGTTATAGTTGATGACTACTCTCGCTATGCTTGGACTTTGTTTCTAGGTGACAAGAGTGAAACTCTGGAAGTGTTCAAGACCTTCGCTAACCGTGCTCAAAGGAAATTTCAACTTCCCATCATCAGTGAAACCCATCATTTTCAGCCACATACACTCCTCAACAAAATGGTGTCGTTGAAAGGAAGAACAAGACTCTCATCACTCTTGCACGAGCAATGCTTGATGACTATGGCACGTCCGAGAAGTTTTGGTCCGAAGAAATCAACATGGCGTGCCATGCCGCAAATCGGGTCTATATACACCGACTACTTCAAAAGACCCCGTACGAACTCCTCATTGGGAGAAAGCCCAACATCTCCTATTTCCGAGTCTTTGGGTGCAAGTGCTACATCTACCGCAAGAAAAGGCTCGGTAAGTTTGAAAGAAGATGTGATGTTGGTATCTTTCTTGGTTATGCATCAAACTCAAAAGCATATCTAGTATTCAACCAAACCTCCGGTTTAGTTGAGGAAAGTTGTGATGTTGAGTTTGATAAAACTAATGGCTCCCAAGAGGAGAGTTTTGGTCATGATGAAATAGATGATGAGCCTCTACGAGAAGCTATGAAGAACATGACCATTGTAGACATCAATCCTAAAGTTGAGGAGAGCTATGATCAAGGGGGAGCTTCAAGTTCCAACATCAACACATCTATGGCACCTTAAGTTGACGAAGAAGAAAAAGGTGATCCATTGCCGACACAAGATTCACAAGCCACACAACATCAAGAAGAAGAACAAGTCCATGATCAAGTCCAACCACAAGAAGAACAACACGCATCACCACCGCCAAGTGCTTCACAACAACTTATAAGGCATGTACGCATCTCCAAGGCGCATCCAATTGATCAAATTATCGGTAGTCCGTCAAGGGGAGTAAGTACACGTTCTCGCCATTTCGCTACATTTTGTGAGCACTACTCGTTTGTTTCATGTGTAGAACCCACTCACATTGAGGAAGCACTCCAAGATCTAAATTGGGTAATGGCCATGCAAGAAGAACTCAACAACTTCATTCGCAATGAAGTTTGGGTGTTGGAGGAGCGACCCAAGGACAAGAACGTCATCGGAACAAAGTGGGTGTACCGCAACAAACAAGACGAGAACGGTGTTGTGATCCGCAACAAGGAAAGACTTGTGGCCAAGGGTTTCTCGCAAGTTGAAGGACTAGACTTTGGAGAAACATTTGCTCCGGTCGCTCGACTAGAAGCTATCTGTATACTTCTTGCTTTTGCATCACATCATAACACAAAACTTTATCAAATGGATGTGAAAAGTGCCTTTCTTAATGGTTACATTAACGAGCTTGTATATGTTGAACAACCTCCCGGGTTCGAAGATCAGAGGAATCCTAAGCATGTGTATAGGTTGTACAAGGCGCTGTACGGGCTCAAGCAAGCACCTAGAGCGTGGTATGAACGACTACGGGATTTCTTGATCATGCAAGGATTCAAGATCGGGAGGGTGGACACTACACTCTTCACCAAAGACATCGATGGAGAACTATTTGTTTGTCAAATTTATGTCGATGATATTATTTTTTGTTCAACTAACGAAGCTCTTAGCCATGAGTTTGGCAAAATGATGTCTAGGGAATTGGAGATGTCGAAGATTGGAGAGCTCAACTTCTTCCTTGGATTTCAAATCAAGCAACTTCGAGAGAGGACCTTCATCTATCAATAAAAATATAACAAGGACCTCTTGAAGAAATTTGAGATGGGAGATTGTAGCTCAAGAAGTACTCCAATGGCAACAAATTGTCATCTCGATGTGGATAAGGACGGTAAACCTGTTGACCAATCTAATTACCGTTCTATGATTGGTTCATTGCTTTATCTTACCGCATCTAGGCTCAATATCATGTTTAGTGTATGCTTGCGTGCTCGCTTTCAAGCGGCACCTAAAGAATCGCATCGGAAGGCGGTCTTTAGGATACTTCGGTATCTCAAGCATACCCCAAGTGTAGGCCTGTGGTACCCCAAAGGTGCTAAATTCCATCTCTTGGGTTACTCGGATTCGGACTTTGCCGGATGTCGTGTGGATCGCAAGAGTACCTCCGGAGGGTGCCACTTGCTTGGGCGTTCCCTAGTATCTTGGTCTAGCAAGAAGCAAAATTTCGTTGCTTTGTCCACTGCGGAAGTGGAATATATAGCGACCGGTGCATGTTGTGCCCAAATCCTTTATATGAAGCAAACCCTTTTGGACTTTGGTGTTAAACTTGGTTGTGTGCCTCTCCTTTGTGACAATGAAAGTGCGGTTAAGATTGCTAAAAACCCCGTTCAACACTCCCTCACTAAGCACATTGATATTCGCCATCATTTCTTGCGGGACCATGAAGCTAAGGGAGACATCTCCTTGCGAGGTGTTAGGTCCGAAGAACAATTGGCGGATATCTTCACTAAACCACTTGATGAGAAAACCTATTCTAGACTAAGAGTGAATTAAATGTGCTAGATGCATTGAACGTCATGTAAGTTGCCATGGTCATGTAAGAATGCATCACATACAGGTCTTGTCTAACTTTCAAAGGATAGGGGCGAGCAAGGGTTAGCTTGGGATGGAGGTTCTTTTGGGTTTCCCCAAGTCTTGGAGAGTGGCTCTCCCTGAAGAAGTCTTTGAAAGGTTCAAATTTGGCAAGGTAGCTTTAATTTATTTCTTGCACTCACGTTGAATTTCCTGCATTAAAAATTGTTTGGCATTGCATACGGTAGATTGTCACAAAGGGGAACCCACTTCATGAGAAAGAGACTTGTTTGAAATGCAATATCTCAACTCATATGATGTGGAAAGAACAAAGTGTTAGGTGCGTTAATGCCTAAAGGAACATGATTTAAAGAGATAGAAGTCTTCATCTTCTAGCTCACAAAGCATGGGCCTTACATTTTATTTGGATTTCTTCCTTGATTTTTCTGGTGTTCTATTTGCTTTAGGACTTAGCCAAGTTATTGGCAACTAGTGTTATAATCTTTTTGATGGGTAAGGGCTGCCCAAAAAGTCCTAAGACTTGTGTTTCTCTTTGATTGTTTAAGTCAAAGGACATATATGGGATGTTGCTGATCTTTTGTAGTCATCGGATTATCCGATGCTTAGGCCAGAAGCATCATCGGATCAGTTTGTGCTTAAGTACAAGGGTCAGCTCAGTAAGAAAGTCAAATCAGCCGATGAGTTCATCCTGAGAAACATCGGAGCATCTGATGTTCACATTTCTGGAGTTGTGCCAAATTCAATCGATGATAATCGTTTCCACGTCAGATCATCCGATGCTGAAGGTGCCTCTGGAATACCCTTACTGTACCATTCGACCGATGCACCTCTCATCTGACGTCATATCAATCCGATGTTAAAATTTGAGCTAGGGTTCCGGCCCCACCTATTTAGCGCGCCCCTTTGTGTCCTCTTGCTTTTTCCTTTCTCTCTCCCCGACGCCGCTCCGTGCCCTCCTCTCCGCCGCCGCCGCTCCTTGCCTTCGCCCTGCCGCCGCCCTTCGGCCGCTGCCACCCTAAGCGCCGCCGCCACCCTGCGCTCTAAGCGCCGCCGCCACTCTGCGCCCCAAGCACTACCGCCGCCATTCACCGCTGCCGCACCACCGCCACCGCCCTAAGCGTTGCCGCCGCCCTGCGCCACCGCTCATCGCCCGCCACTCCACACTCCCAGTCGCAGCATTCCTCTTCGCCGCTAGGGTTCGCCCGGCCACGTTGTTCTTTGCGTCGCCGTCTCGTGCGCCCGACATCGTTTGTCCCGCGATCTCATCTTCGCCGTCGTCACTCGAGGTGGGTCGTGACAAGAAAGGAAAAGGAAAGGTTATTGAGGAGCTGGCAAAGCCGAAGCTGTCAAAAGAGGAGAAGAAAGCTCTGATGGCCGCTCGCGCCGCTGAGGAGCGAGAGCGTGGCCAAGGAGGATCCCTGAGGATCCGGGAGGCCCGACAGAGGCAGCCACAGGTGCCTGAGGATCCAGAGGAGGCAGAGGAGCCTGAGGTGCCGCTTGTTCGTCGGTGCTCTGTCAGGACCCGTGGAGGTCATCAAGCTGAAGCCCCGAGAGAGAGACCTTCTGCAGCTGAGCTTCGGGGGGACAGGGTGGCCCAGAGAGCCGTCTATGAGATGGACACCAATGTCCAGGTTCGTGAGGGTGTCCGCCTGACTGACTACAGGAAGTTGAAGGCAAAGCAGCTCGGGGAGCTTAGATGGAGTATTCTGCTTGAGGAGTGGTTCCCGCAGCCCAGAGAGCCACTTGTGGACAGCCACTTCTGGACCCTGACACAGGCATCGCTGTATGAGACTTACAAACGTCGGGGCTATAAGCTTTTCCAGCATAACTTTCTTGACTGGGATCAGCTCGCACTTGCAGCCGGGACTAAGATTCGCCCTTACTTTGAGAGGTATAGAGGGCTAGTGGAGCTGATGTCTTACCAGCGGGGTGCCTTCGTGGAGGAATGAGTCCGAGTGTTCTATGCTACACTCTATGTTTCAGAGGGCCGCAGATCCATTGATTTCATGTTCATGGGCCAGCATCACCATCTGACCAGACAGACCTTGGGACAGCTACTAGGCGTGGATCTCCATGACACATGCCTACATGAGTTGGTATATGGACAGGCTGACCCACCGAGGAGGCCGCTCAATGGAGGTGTGGCACCACCCTTTGAGGAGATGTGGTCTCTGTTTGCTCAGCCCTTCTCACCTGACCAGCAGAGGGTACCTGCTCTGCTCACTCCAGCTGCGCGCACTGTGCACCTTGCCTTGCGCCGCACACTTCTACCCAGGTCCGGATACCTTGAGGACTTTACCAGTCTACAGCAGACCCTCCTGTTCTATGTCATGAACGGGATAGGGTTCGACATCGTGGATATTCTCATCTGTGAGATGGAGGATGTTATCATCGATGGAGTTTGGATGATGAGGCAGCTTGTGTTTGGCCACTGGATCAGTCACCTGCTCTACCTATTGGCTCCAGAGGGATCATCCGTGCGTGACAGTCTCACCGATGAGAGCGTCACTAGGTTTGAACACTACCGTGCTCCAGCTCCTGGAGACCGCCGCCTTGGCCACCCAGTTGAGCGTCAGGTCCCAGCTCGCCTTTCAGAGGAAGACTGGTCAGACATCGAGAAGGAAGATGAGATCCTAGCACAGGCTGAGGCTCAGGGAGGAGATCTGTAGCACATCTGGTCAGAGAGTGACACTAGTGACAGTGTCAAGGAGTGCTTCCCACCTCCTCCCTCACCCAGGCAGCACGACGCGGAGGCTGGAGGCTCGACTGTACCACCTCCTACTCCACCTCCGGTGTCTGAGGTACAGGTCTCTCAGCCATCCGAGCTTACCTCTCTACTTCAGCAGATGGTTGAGCAGCAGCGACTAGATCGGCTTGCAGCTGAGCAGGCTAGAGCTGAGCAGGCTGCGCGTCTTTTGGAGCTCCAGCAGCAACAGCAGCAGGAGATGCAGCATCAGATAGCCCGCGAGAGGCGAGAGGACACTGACAGGCTCACTGGACTGATTGATCAGATGCATCAGCGTTCTCTTTACCAGCAGCAGCAGATGCAGTAGGCCATGATGGGCATCCTGGGGTTGATCACCAACCTGTATACTCAGACCAGGATTGCCCTGCCCTCACAGCTTCCGGGTCTAGCACCAGGTCCGCCTGTCCTGGCACCAGTTTCAGCTCCAGTGTCGACCACGCCGATACCGACGATCAGCATGTCACCACTGCTTGCTCTAGGCGC
The DNA here is from genome assembly GCA_036927565.1 of Tuctoria greenei. NCBI lineage: Eukaryota > Viridiplantae > Streptophyta > Magnoliopsida > Poales > Poaceae > Tuctoria > Tuctoria greenei. The sequence goes on along the minus strand of JAYESD010000010.1, from coordinate 120,582,620 downwards.
ACCGATTCACTCTCTCCTGCCGGCTTCGACACTCTTCCAGCAGACTCCGGCTTCTGTTGTCAGTGCCCCGCTACCGGTAGTCCAGGCTCAGCAGGCACCGACAGCAGCTCCCGCGGCACCTGTCACCTCCACTCCAGCCTCAGCAACAGCAGGCAGCAGCTCCAACGACAGCACCCCTGACGGCGACCAGTTCGTCATCGCGCCGAGCACTCAGGGTCCTTAGGCACTCGGCTTCCCTTTTTGGTGTCTTGATGCCAAAGGGGGAGAAGAGTTAGAGTCAGGGGGAGGATTAGCATAGTCCTAGGGGGAGTCCTAGTTGTAGGGGGAGAGTATATCTTTTTGGGAGCCTTTGTAATTTGGGAGATTTGCTACTTATTTGCTATTCTTGAGTTATCTGTCTGCCACTTATTCTCTCATATGTTATTGATCATTTTTGAGCCTTCGAGTTTCGTGTGCTGGATCTTGTACTTATTGCATATCCTTTTGAGTATCGTATTCTTAATTTCATTACTGTTATGCTTTACTCGTTGTGTTGTCATCAATCACAAAAAATGGAGAGATTGAAAACATCTAGGCCCCCATGAGGTATGGTTTCGGTGATTAATGACAACCGTTGGATATTACTAATGAGTTTGTGGATGCAAGATCTCTCATATCACTCATCACACTTAATGAACTCTATATGTATATCATCTACTGCTCATTGGATACAATTGGAGACCCCTAAACAATTTATTTTACAAGGTCAATCAATTTTTGTGAAGACTAAAAGAAAAGGCACATATGTCAAAATTATTCCATCAAAATTGACAGCACTCAAGACTTGGTCATCATCAGAAGAACATTTCAAACAAATGTATAAGAGGTCACTCGAACAAATTACAAAAGAATCACATAGAACAACTCGAAGCAGACAAAATCAACTCACCGGATCAACCGATGTATCCAAAAAATACTACATCGCTCGAGTTGGCTCTGAACAGAAGAAGACCTCAGTCTTAAGTATACACCGGATCATCCGATGATAAAGTAAGTGTTACATTGGTCGATCATTCCAGTAAGCAATTTCCCTGGACCAAGTGTAACACCGGATCATCCGATGTACAATTATGACACATCGGTCAATCATTCCAGTAAGAATTATTTCTGGACCATTCTGGATCAAGCATAACTGGATCATCCGATGGTGAAGCAAGTGTTACGTCGGTCGATCAACGGTCATATCTGACACAGTGACATCAGCTAATTTGTATTCGACCGATGACAACTAAAGGGAGAACATTGGATCATCCGGTGTTTGCAGAACAGTGATGTTAGCCTACTTTTCCAGCGGCTATTTCATGAAAGCTGGCTATTTATAGCCCTTCAACCAGTCATTTCGATAGGTAATGATGCCCAGAGCTACTCTACACATTACCAAGTATTCAAGACATTGAGCAACCACTTCCATATCATTTACACCACTTGTACACCAAGAGATAGGCTAGAACTTGCTAGAGATGATGTTTGTGTGCTTCCATTCTTGGTGATTGGAGTCTCTATTCTAGTGAGAGCAGTAAGGGAGTGTCTCTTGGTGATTGTATTCACCGTGTAACAGTCGGTGATTGGAGAGAGCCTTCTGGAGCTTGCCAAGATGGTTGTGGAAGCCCGGAGTATCAAACTTGTACAAGGCTTGAGCTCCACCTTGCCGGAGTTGGCGAACGAAGACTTTTAGTGAAGATCCCTAGTCTCAGTGACTTGGGAATGTCTATATCCTTTGGTGCATGCCACAAAGTAGATGTAGGAAGGTCTTGACGATCTTGCCGAACCACAGGATAAATCTCCGTATCTTTGTTTCTTCTCGGGAGTTTGCACACTCTTTCTTTCCCGTTACACTTATGCATTTCATATACCGCAAAATTACTATTCACTTGAATGCATAGGTTGTTTGCATAGGGAGTTGGGCTTTTAGTAGTTAAGTTTTTATTGCTTTAATTTTTGAAAAGAAGCCCAATTCACCCCCCCCCCCCCTTGGGCATTCGATCCTTACAGTGGTGGGGGAGGGTGGCAACCGCCGTCGGTCGGGAGGGAGAGGGAGGTGGGAGAGGGAGATGAGCCTTGGAGGCGGCTCGATGACAGCGTCGGAGAGGCATCGTGGGGACGATGTCGGGGAGGTGGAGCGGCGATGACGCCGAGGAGGCGGCGTGGTTCCGGTGTTGGGCGGGAGGCGACACGGTGACGGCATCGGGAGGCGGCGCGACGACAGCGTCAGGAGGCGGCTACGGCAGCGGCAGCAGCGAATGCGCGCTCGGGCGGGAGACGGCGTTCTGGGAGAGAAGTAGAGAGTGGGCCTCGTGGGTCCGATAGTATCAACTGATTTACGACGGTTAGCCAAACTACGATGGCTTTAGGGTTGCCGTCGTAAGTTATGTACTTACTTACGACGGCTATTTTCTTTATGATGGTTTTGGGCCTAGCCATTGTAAATTGTATGCTAACTTATGATGGCTTGTTTAATTACGACGGTCTTGGGCTAATAGTCGTCAGAAATGGCGCAGTTTCCTGTACTGCTGGTCCAAGCGGTGAGGACGACCACGTCAGTGTGTGTCTCCTAGCCCCTCTCTTAATATGTCTTAGGGTTAAGGTTTCCCGGCTGCGGGATCTACGGTTCGATATTTGAATCCCCTCCTTCTTAATCTCTTAAATCTTGGTTTGAGTTCTGATTTCTGAGTTTGATCTAGGTTTAAACTTCGAACCCTAAGCTTAGTTGGTCATCTCAGATTAAACTTAACCCTGAAGGTGATTAGTGGACTAGAGGGCTCCATATGTCATTGTTGCATTACTTAGTCCCTTTGGGTAACTTAGTTGAGTAAACAACAATCAGGAATCCAGGAGCTAATGATCAAGTAATTAAGATTAAGAAAATGATTATGGATAAGAGTTAGAACATACTTGTGATCGTACCTGTAATTGAAGAGGAGAAGGTTGCCATAATGATGGCTCTGGCATCAGTCTAGGATGAAGTCAACGGGAGGAGATCTTCTTCCCTTCACTTTCCCTCACTAATTAGGTGGCGGCGAGAATAGACGAGTCTCAGTCACAATATTCAGGAGTAGCATTACCGAGCGGTGGGTGGCCGCGGTCGGGACCGGCAGCCTATCGCCCAGATCTAATGTTTCGATGGAAGATCCATCCGGCACGGAGCGGGTTCAGGATCATAGCGGCGAAAGGGATGATGCCAGCATGCGGCCGGCCTTGCACAACATGGGCGCACGACGGAGGATGATGAGGGCATGGTAGACAGCAACATCAGTGGGGCTCGATAGGTTCGGGCGCGTCGCAAGCATACGCGGTCATGCCCAACAGCGGAAGGCGTTGATGGTGGCAGCGGCATCCAGATCGGGGGAACCCGATGTGCTTGCGATGGGTGTTGATGGCTCAATAGGATGGGCGTGCCGCAAGCTTGTACGGCCGGGCGAATCGGGGAATCATGCATCTCGGGCGTGCGGCTGGCGCCGGATAAGAAGATGGCACGGGAAGACGATGTACGTACCACTGAGTGGCGTTGATGGGGCTCGCAGCAGATTCTCATCCCCTCTCCCGCAAGGCGTTCTGTGCCGAAATGAAGGTGTAGCTTGCGCTGTTGTACCCGCAGAGTGCAGGCTGATTGGGAGGCCGCTGTCCGCTTTGGCGGGTTGTTCACGAGCCAACATTTTAAAGGCCGCTCCTGGCTCAGATCGGTGGGCAAGGGGTCGTTGGATCCGGCAGGTGAAGACCCAACATGACTGGGAGCTCCTTCTCATGGTGTGTTGCGGGTTGGCACGCGACACGATGGCGATGGCAACAAAGAGCCTTGGAATGGCAGAGGATGGATTCTGCAGGAGGAGACCTGTGCGCAACGAGAAGCTCCTTTTGTCGTGCGATGGGCCAGCGAGGGTGACGGTGGCGAGACGGGACTACGGGAGTACCCGGTGGCAGTGAACCCTTCCCGAATGGACTGTGTTGCGGCAGCGATGAAGAGCATCGGCAGGTGCAATGGTGGATAGTTGCGGTGAGGCTCGTGGGTGCCTACCACAGTGGATGTGTGCGGTGGGGCTCGCAAGCACATGCGGTCGCAGGGCTCGCGGGCGTCTGTGATGGTGGATTTGGGCAACAGGGGTGGTGAGTTCCGACGTTTATAGATGGTAGGGTTTCTTGATCAGATCAGAGGTCAGTGTCTCAGCCTCCATCGTGCAGTGGTTGGAAGATGACTGGAGTAGGAGAGTTCTTAAGGTCAACAAGCGCCTTCTCTGCGACTACAACTTGGGTAGGCTCGCAGTTAGAGTTGAAGATGTCATTGCCAAGCAGGTCATGGAAGACGACATGCGAGGCATGGTACCCTGGCACCTGAGATGCGGGTGTGGTGCTTGGCTCACGAATGTTGCAGTTTGACGGGAATCCACTCATGAGGTCCACTTCAAGCATGTCGATCACGAAAGTGTGATGGTGGTCGTGAGCGCGACATTGCTGGCGTAGACTTGGCTTGGCAGCGAATGCAGCGCAATGTGTCATGGTGGTAACGTAGATGTGGTTTGAGATGGTGACCACAAATTCGGCATGGTGGTTGTTGTGGAAGAGTCACAGACAGCTTTGCTTAGTGGTGTCATGAGTCAGATGTTCACCGGTTCTAGGCGTCGTTTCCGGCCATTGCTGCAGAAAACTGAGGCTTGTAAAACATTATCACTATGTAAGAAAGGCTAATTTGAAACGTGCCTGAACGAAGAAGAGAGACGAAAAAACGGTGCGTCTCGGTCGTGGTGTCTCGCATTACGTTGTCATTAGAGACGTGCAGCCGGCGCGTCTCCGATCAGACTAAGTGCGAGACAAGCTCAAAGAAAGCGATATCCTTTCTTTGAGTCATAACATACGGGCTTTATGCGGTCATTGGAGACGAGCAAGGCGCGCGTTGCCCATCAGCGTACATGAGAGACACGCTCTAATACAGCACGTCGCAGATATATTGACTGATCCGAGATAGGCTTTATGATAGCCCATCGCAGATTTGTTGACTAATCTGAGACAGGCTATAAGAAAGTGTGTCTCCTTTATTTAGGTAATCCAATACGTACTATCTTACAGTGCATCGCGGATTGTTTACAGGCAGGTTTAGTGCGGTGTTAATAGGAGACGCTCCCTGCTAGACGCACGTCTCCTATTAAGTGCTTCCACCCCTGATTCTCCTAGTTCCCGGCTCCATCCTGGAGCTAGCCAGGATTTGGCAGCCGCATTGTCTGTGTCAGCAACATATACATATAGAAACATATGTATAGCAGCTTAACATGTAACTAATCAAATATTAACAAAGTGTACACACATTCACCAATCAAATATTAACAAAGTGTAAATCATGGTTACCAAGTAACTATTTACACAGAATTTCCATGTTCATCCAACTTAACATGTAACTAATTTACACAAAGAATAACTGTCACTAATCCTCTATTGGGTAATGAAATTCTCCCTTTGAATTAACGATTTCAAAAATGATAAACCTGTATAGGACGTCTCTAATTTGCTCAAGGCTGCGACCTTCAGCGTTCCTGAAAGCGGGTCCGTAGTCCTGCCACACGATAAAATGAGATTTAGTGAAAGATTAGTAATAAAGTAAAATAAATGCACTTACACATACATTGCAATTAGGTTGCTCTCCAAATAAATCCATTTGTAGGCAGATGTGGAAGCTGCACGTGTTGCCTGGAGCTTGTTGTGGAACGTCTAATGCAGTATGATGTGTAAGCTGTCGGTGTTTTCCTTTTACTTGTCCAAAAGCCCTAAACAAAAATATTCATAGTTAATGTAAAATTATCGTGCAAGGAAACTAATGTTAAGGAACTTACTCATCAATAACGGAAGAGATATCATTCTATGACCGGGTCTTTTGCTCGCCAGTTTTTTATATGTCGGCCTTGAGGAGTCACAGTACCAGACCTGGTCGTACCGTGTAGATATTACTATAGTTACCCAATGGTTACCCAGGTTGAACGCTACGACTAGGAGCCACTTCATACGTTCACTGCTCTTGGCAAATTCCTGTGATTTGCACTTTTCAACAAATCTCGTCCAGTCCTCTTCTGACACATGTTGATACTTATGGAAGGAGGTTTCATGATTCTTCCAAAACTCGCGATGCCTAGTTTTATAGGTCCTCCATGCATGAGAGATCATCTTCATGGCTAGCTTCTTCCCCTTTTGTTTCTTATGTTCTGTATATTGAACATATGGTTGGATAAAGCTTTCGAAGAGTTCATCCTTTTCATTTTCGGTCAAGTGATCGATTCTCTGCAGGTTTAGCGGCACCCTTTCCTGAGTAGCTAGACCACAAATTCTGGACAGTCTCGTATTCACATTATGGTCCATAGGTACGGCTTCATCATTGGACTCATCAACAGTCACAACGTTTGTCGGCCACGTCGTTTGCGACCTTTTCTTTCTTATGTTACCAGAGACAGATGCATCCACTTCATGTGTCCGCTGCTGAGTCTCCTCTTCAATATGTTGTTGATGCTCCAACTGAGACATCTTCAAATTCACAAAAAAACACTAAAATCCTATAAAACATTATCAATTTCAGTCACATTCGCAAAAACGGTCACATAAGGGAGCAAATTTTCTCATGGAATTTGTACCTTAATAAGAAAAAGATTTATGTACCAAGTGTAAGGGCAATCCAAACCAAGCAATCATTAAATAAATCACTAAACATTGACTGGTACTTAGCCAAAGCGTAATACTCTAAGCGTAAGACTCTGGAAACATACTAAACATTGACCGGTGAACCACTAAAGCGCGGACCATTTCAACTCCAACCAAAGTGTAGTACTCCAAAAATATACTAAGAATTGGCCGGTGAACCACCAAAGCGCGGACCATTTCAACTCCAACCAAAGCGCGAACAAACCTTATTAGGGCACTGCCGAGCTGGTCGACGGGGAGTCGAGGGTCGATGGTGGCAGCGCCACAATTATCAAGAGGGCAGTTTCAAGGCGGTGACGAGCTCTGGGGAAGCGGACCAAGACGACGGCGTGCTCTAGGGAAGGGGATGACATGGTGGTGTGCTCCAGGGAAGGGGATGATGCGGCGGTGGTTTCTAGGGCGAAAAGTGATCAGCACACACGAAACATGAAAAGTTTTGATAAGTGTTGCAAAGAGAGCGTGCGAGAGAGCTAAAAGTACCTTAGGACAGTGTCAAGGCAATGACGAGCTCCGGGGAAGACGACCGACGCGACGGCAACCTCCGGGGAAGGGGACGCCACAGCGGCAGTTTCTAGGCGAGAAGTGATCAGCGTGCGCGAAAAGTGAAAAGTTGTGCTAATTGTTGCGAAGAGAGCGTGTAGGAGAGCTAAAAGTACCTTAGGGCAACTATTGTAGACGCGCCTCAGAAGAGCCACCGCTAAGCGCGTCTCACTTTTGAAAAGCGTGTCTCTTTTCTTTTGAATTAATGTGCGTCCGTTGCCATAATGCCATTTGGGCACAGAATTTGAAGCGCTCTGAATTCATTGTCTATGACATGTGGGACCGTGCCAAAACTTAATATGCAAAAGCTCAAATTTCATGTGAACCTTCATGATTGCCAGATTAAATTTTGTTTAATTTGACATCACGAAGGTCCACACGGAACTTGTTGCGAACGTTGCAACGTCACGCCTTATATCCTCATTGCAACGCGCTCAGAGTTTCGAGGTGGGACAAAGAGCTAAAAGTACCAGGGCAATAATTGGAGACGCGCCACATAAGAGCCACCGCCGGGCGCGTCTACCTATCGCCCCAACAAAAACAAGCGGAGACGTGCTTTATGAGAGAATGTCTCTTTTCTTTTGAGTTAATGCGAGTCGTTGTCAGTAATGCCATTCACGCAGATCGAAGCGTCTAAATCGGAGATGCGCTTTGAAAAACTCGTCTCACATTATCTTGCCTAAGAGACGCACCTTTATGAAGTGCGTCTCGCATCACTTTCGTATCCCATTTTTCAGGGCAGAGCAAGTGCTATATACAGTAGTGCTTCCTTAAGAAACAGAACACAAGGCATCAATACTACTCCATAAGAAACAGAGCACATATGACAAATGAAAGTCAAATTTTTCACTCAAATGGTAATATTTTTCACACTTTTGAGCATACATCACACAAATATCCGAATGGAAGTCAATTTTCACTCAATTGACCATATTTACCTACTTAACTAAGACGGATTGTATTGTAACACGTCTCCTTGTACGTTCAACCAAGCCATGTCAGATCCTCGCTGAAGCAGGCTCGTCTCGCTTAAGCTTACAGAGACATTCTCCTTTTAGCACTTCGCTCATCTTTTTCTCCTATTTGGGTTTTTACGTAGTGTATGGACATCACCGTGATGCTTTTGAGCCATTCCCAACCCTTTTCTTGCTATCAGAGGTCAGAGCGACCTCGCTGGAATGCGCCATTGCAGAGCTTTTTTCGACCATCTGTGAGCTTTTCTCACCCTCTTATCATGCTCGCTGAATCGCGGTGACCAATTTGGATTAGACCCCACTATCGTTATCCACCTACGACGTGTCACCAATGAATGTCGTCGTTGCCCAGCCGCTCTGAGCCGGCAAGCTCGAGGTTGAAGAAGACCCCAGCAGGATCTTCTGGGGTCAGGGGATCTTGTGCGGCCATGCACATCGATCCCTGTGGCCCCATGTGGCTCACCTCTGAGTGGGTCGAGCTGGTCTTGGAGCCCAGCTGTCCGTGGGTGAACGGGATTTTCAATAGGAAAGTTATTCCAAAAATTACAATAAGTTATAAATTCATAGATAATTGTAGAAACCTCCAAAAATGATGAAACCAATTTTGATAGATTCCATATAACCAGACCTTTACACTGGAGCAATTTATTTGGTATGAACATCCCTAGAATTTTGTATAGAATTTCTTTAAGTTAAAACTTTGGAGAAATAATTATAGGAGATCCACTTATTAAAAAGTTATTAAACTTGGCCACAGTCTTCCTTTGATGACCTGTATTTTGAGAGATAATATCAGCCTCAGTGAATGTAATTATGTTAGTTTTATTATGGAATTTTGCTCTAGGTTAATGGTATTTCAAGAATATCCCAATTAATATTCCAGAAAATAGTTGAAGCGGGTAAATTCCTTAAAGATCTGTAGAAAGCTTAGGAAATTGTGGAACCAATTTTATTGGTTTCCTTACAACCATCCATACCTATTTATCACATTTATTTGTATGATAAAGTCTTATGTTTTACCAATAAAGATAAATGGAGAAAGCCTTAGAGAATTGCTGTGACCAAATTACTCACTAAAAAATTATGAAATTTTTCTGATAATTCATATATAACCTCTGTAACTTGATGTAAAAATCTCATCCCTATTAGAACTTAGCTTACTATATAATTAATTTAGTTGTAGCTATCATTATATGAATATTTATATTAAAGCTCATAAACTGTTTTCATAAACCAATTTGGATTAAGCTTAATCTTGTCAATGTTTTTTGAGAACCGAATAGAGAAATCACTTGAACTCCAATTTAGTGCTTGATCATTCTTTTGGTTTAATAGAATCCTCGTATATTAAGTGCAAAATTACATTTTTACAATATGTGCATATTAATCTTGGTAGAAAGACTATGAAGGAAATTGACGAGGAGTTTCGCTCGGAAGATCAAGCTTCTCATATTGTTGGCTATTGACTTAAGCCCTCATCAAAGGCAAGCATCGGTTTGCATTTAAGAAGTGTATAAAGTTTTCCTTTCACTACAAGAATTCCGCCTTGTTGCAATGATTGTACTGCAACTAATACTAAATCATTGCAGTAAGCTTGGTCTTTTGCCATGATTCACTAGTTTGTGGCATTAGGATCTATCACCACAAATTTGTTGCCACGATTCACTAGTTCGTGGCACTAGCATCTATCGCCACGGAACCCGATCGTTGCATTAGGATCTGTTGCCACGATTCAATAGTTCGTGGCATTAGGATCTATCACCACAATTCACTAGTTCGTGGCATTATCATCTATCGCCACAGAACATGATCGTTGCATTAGGATCTGTTGCCACGATTCACTAGTTTGTGGCGTTAGCATCTATCGCCATGGAACACGATCGTTGCATTAGGAACTTTTGACACGCATCACCAGTTCATGACGATAGGATCTATTGCCATGAAACACAATCGTTACATTAGGATCTGTTGCCACAAAATACCATTTCGTGGCGTTAAGATCTATCGCCACAGAACAGAATCGTTGTATTAGGAAATTTTGCCACGATTCACCACTTCGTGGCGTTAGGATCTATCTCCACGAAACACAAACGTTGCATTAGGTACTTTTGCCACGATTCATATGTTCGTGGCGATAGGATCTATCGCCACGAAACACTATCATTGTATTAGGATCTGTTTCCATGAAATACCGGTTCGTGGCGTTAAGATCTATCGCCACGGAACATAATCGTTGCATTAGGAACTTTTGCCACGATTCACCAGTTCGTGGTGTTAGGATCTATCGCCACGAAACACAAACGTTGCATTAGGAACTTTTGCCATGATTCACCACTTCGTGGCATTACGATCTATCGCCACGAAACACAAACGTTGCATTAGGAACTTTTGCCACGATTCACCAGTTCGTGGCGATAGGATCCATCGCCATGAAACACTATCGTTGTTTTAGGATCTGTTGCCATGAAATACTGGTTTGTGGCGCTAAGATCTATCGCCATGGAACATAATCGTTGCATTAGGAACTTTTACCATGATTCACCAGTTTGTGGCGTTAGGATCTTTTGTCATGGATCACAATCGTTGCATTACAAACTTCTGCCATGACTCACCACGATTCAATATCGGCTTGCTTCTAAACAGAATATCGGCTTCTATCTTTTCAAAAAAAATCAAGTAGTTCACGTACAGCTAGCTCACACAGTACTTATATAAAAAAATCATCATATTCGCTGTCCTCCCCCAATATTGGAGGCACAATACCATCATTGATATATGTATCATCATCGTTGTCGTCGTCGTCATCTTTGTTTGAAAGAGCGGAAGCATCACCGGTTGCTCCCTCAATGTCATTCCTATCCCATGCGATCCTATCCTAATTTATATCAGTAAGTCGTCGATCATCAAATGTCTCAGCCTCCATCGTCTCAGTGACATTATTTTCAATGTCTCCAGGGGCATGGCAAAAGGGTTTCGTGGATTCGTTTTAACAATTGTAGCCCATTTAGGTTGCTTCACACTTCTAACGTAAAAAATTTGTTCTGCTTGGGTGACTAGAAAGGCTCATACTTAAATTGAGAAAGAGTAGTGTCAACATCTATCATTACGTATCGATCCATTTTGTAGCCTCTGCTTTGGCTCTGACCGGAACGAGGCCGATCAAACCAGTCACATTCAAATAACAGAACCTCTTGATTTTTCTCAAAATCAACAGAAATCATTTTCTTGATTACTCCATACCAGTCATGATAACCATCTCGAACAACAACACCACTATTTTGTGTCCATAAATCTTTTTCCACCTCTACTGTTTGAAAGAAGAAGCCATTTATGAATGATCGACTAAAAAAACGTGCCCAATGATCAGGTCCTCTAGATAATGCATACAAATAATCGGTTACTTTGCCTTCTTTGTGTAATGTCATAATTTGTACACATTAATTAGTATAAAAGGGGTCATCGATAAACAACTTCAGAACACATATTTATTCAATATTTCATCAAAGTAAAAACTTGCATGTACTTACTCGTTTCTAAAACCAATAAACAAACTCATCTCTATGGCGTTTTTCAACATCACGAGACTTTTTCAGCTCTTCAAAATACTCACTGAAAGGGCACAAAATTAAATTAGTCATCTACAGTAAGCATGATCCAATATAGTATAGAACATCTGAGTTATACGTACTTGATCCACAGAGCGGCCTCTTAGAAATAATATAATGCCTGATGTTATGTAGTTCCACCATAGTAAGTTGGCCCCATTTAAACCCTTTTTTTAGATTTATCAACTTCTGTAAATATATTAGACTAGAGAGAAGGTTCATTCCTAGCTGTAGCTTCATGATGTTCTGGCCTATTAAGCTTGATGCTGATGTTATCCAAAAACTGACTACAAAATATCATACACTCTTCCATAATATATCCATCAGTTATAGAACCCTCCAGGTGAGCTCTGTTACATACATACCTCTTCAATGTACCAAGGTACCTCTCAATTGGATACATCCATCTATAAGAAACAGTTCCACCCAAGCGAGCTTCTTTGGCAAGATGGATTGGAAGATGTACCATGATATCAAAGAAAGCGGGAGGAAGCAACATCTCAAGCTTACAAATTGTTTCAGGAAATTGTTCAATCATCTTATCCAAATCTGGTTCCGCCAATTCTTTAGAACAAATTCCAGAAAAGAATCTGCTAAACTCAATTAAGGGTTTAATAACCTTTTCAGGCAATATGTCACGTATTGCAATAGGAAGGAGCTTCTGAAATATAATATGGCAGTCATGAGTTTTTAGACCTGATACCTTACGTGTTGTTATGTCCACACTTCTCTTGATGTTTGAGGCATAACCATCAGGCATCTTCACATCTGCCAAAAACTTGCACAAGGTGGTCTTCTGATCTTTTTGCAAAGTATATGATGCTGATGGACAATCATACTTCCCTTTCATACCCACCGGATGTTGCTTTGGCCATATACCAATTTCCTGCATATCAAAACGAGCTTGTAGACTATATTTTGTTTTACCATCCATATAAGCAATGTCCCGAATATGCTATCACAAATGTTTTTCTCAATGTGCATGACATCCAAGTTATGCCTTATTAACAATGACTTCCAATACGGGAGCTGAAAAAATATACTTTTCTTCTTCCAACTATGCCACCTATCTTCCTTAGTGCGCTTTCTCTTATTATTCGTCTGTCCAAAACTCACTTGATCAAAAGTATTGTATTGTTGGAGTACTTCGTGCCCAGAGAGTGATGTTGGAGCCTCTCTATTCTCTATCTTGTTGTTGAAAGAAGCTTTGTCCCGACGCCACCGGTGATCCTAAGGTAGGAAACGACGATGACCCATGTAGCAATACTTTCGTCCATGTTTCAACCACAAGGCGTTAGTGTTTACATGGCAGTATGGACATGCTAGCCTACCTTTTGTGCTCCATCCACATAGCATTGCATATGCTGGAAAATCATTTATTGTCCACAATATAGAAGCTCGCATGAGAAATGTCTCTTTCTTTGAACTGTCGTATGTTTCAACACTATCAGACCATAATTTCAGTAGCTCATCAATCAAAGGCTGCAGATACATATCAATGTTGTTTCCAGGTGACTTTGGCCCAAGAATTATCATTGACATCAACCAATAAGGTTGCTTCATACACAACCAAGGTGGTAGATTATAAGGGATTAGAATCACAGGCCATGTACTGTAAGAAACATTCATTACTCTAAAAGGATTGAAACCATCAGATGCTAGCCCAAGTCTTGTGTTGCGAGGATCAGATGAGAAATTTGGTGAATGCTATAAAAATGCTTCCATGCTTTCGAAACTGCAGGATGGCGTAATATTCCATCATCAATACATTCTTCTTTGTGCCAGCGCATGTTTGATGCCGTTGATTCTGCCATATAAAACCTTTGAAGACGGGGAATAAGAGGGAAGTATTGTAGAATCTTGCGTGCTACAAGCTTCTTGGCTTTTCCACAAGGTAAAGCCTCTCTTGCATCCCCATTAGTACTATTTTTCCATCTTAATTCACCACATTTTGGGCATCGATCCAGCAGAGAATAGTCCTTCCGGAATAACACACAGTCATGGACACATGCATCGATCTTTTCGTAGCTCAGCCCGAGGTCACGTACAACCTTCTGAACTTTATCAAGTGTATTAGGAATGCAATGGCCCTCTGGAAGCACATATGAGAATAGTTCAAGGATCAACTCACATGCTTTTTTCTCAAACCAGTTAAACACTTTATCTGGTACAACCTGACAATGAAGAATAATTGGGTCACCTTCTGACAACCTGGATACAACTCCTTTTTGGCATCATTTAATAAGTCATAGAATGCCTTTGCACACCCAGTTGGTGTTGGTAAATCGGCGGTACGCTACTCTAGCAACTCTACCGCATCATCCAGGAAACATGCGAGTACAGAGGTCATGGATCGTTTCCACTAGACGCGCAGCGAAGCGGAACGTAGACGCGCGTCGATGTAGAGAAAGCAGACGATCTCGTTCGTCTCCTCCTCGTCCTTGTCATGGCAGCAGGTAGATGATCACGATCGTTGTAGCCGATCAGTGCAGTAGTAGCAGCAGTGCCTCTACGGAGTCCACATGTACGGGAAGGAACATCGTGCACTGGTGTGCTACCACCGTGTGCGCGACAAGGGTCTCGGCGTGAGGCCTACGAGGGGTGGCGGCTAGGGCTATCATGTGGTGGATTAATTAGCCCCTAACCCTACCCCTCGTATTTATAGGCGTACTAACGGGCTTTTAGGTCGCAGGCCCATTAGTACTCTAATTGCTTATGGATCAAATATCCAACAGGTCTTACCCGAATTGTTATGATTGCCTCTTGGGCATATCACCAACAATCTCCCACTTGCACTAGAGACAGTCATCTAGCCAAGCTTTTCAATATTCCAACCCCTTAAGTGTGTGACCCATTAGGTTCGTGTGCAATCGGTTGTGAATGGAAACCGTTTCCAACCACAAGTCAGTAGAGGTACCTAGCAGGACATACTGACTCCTGAATGTACATAAAGATCGTATCGGCCGAACCTAGATACATTCAACATGCTAATCCCTTTGCCTCACAATACCAGTCAAGCTCAAGGCGACATGCATGCCATCCTTGTGATAGCTCGACCATTCACTGGATCAAATAGTGGATTCACTCCTTGACTAACTTTTAGTCATTGTGATTAACATTTAATCACTCTGGCATGGACATGCACTTTCAAATCCAACTATTTCGAGGGTCCTAGAGATATCTCTCCTGTTATTAAGGAGGGGCAAATACCATCTTGATCCGCGCACATCCCAATCTATGTTTCATTATGTACCCGAAGACTACTTTTATGACTACCCAGTTACGGAGTAGTGTTTGGTAGTCTCAAAGTACACAACTACACATAGTGAGAAACAATGGCGATCTTAGGTCTAAGGATCTAGTAGGTGTATCACTCAAGACCAACTGATGCACATATGGAAATAACAATTCTAGTACTGTCTTGGAGTGGGTCAATCCAACACCATGTTCATTAACATATGTTCACATTATTAATTTGATACCTCCATATATATGATCCATAAAATGTGATCATCAATTAATACATGTGCTAGTCTGTGTGACATCATTATCTCATATAATGATATAGACTAGGGATCATTTAGAGCAATATTACTATTAACAAAGAGTTCCACGAATAAGTCACATACTTGATGATCAATGTAAATAATGATTACTCATATAACAATTTATTTAATAGTACATAAACATAGCTGTGACACAAGTCTCTCACTACGCACTATGATCATTGATGTAAGTATCTAATACTCATAGATCTCGTGTGCGCCTCATGCTTTGATTGCGGAAGAGGCTTTGTCAACGGATCCGCAATATTCAAATCCGTGTACACCTTGCATATCTTCACATCACCTTGGTCGATGATCTCCCGAACGAGGTGATAGCATCGTAGTATGTGTTTGGATCTTTTGTGTGATCTAGGCTCCTTTGCCTGTGTGATGGCTCCACTATTATCACAATAGAGATCCACAGGACTGGACGCGCTAGGAACAACACCCAACTTAGAAACAAATTTTCTGATCCAAAAAACTTCCTTTGCAGCTTCAGAAGCTGCAATATACTCCGCCTCTGTGGTTGAATCTGCTACTGTATCTTGCTTGGAACTTTTCCATCTCACTGCCTCTCCATTGAGGCAGAATACAAAACCGAATTGTGATCTAGAATCATCCTTATCAGTTTGGAAGCTGGCATCGGTGTAACCTTTCACAACGAGCTCTTCTTCACCTCCAAACACTAAGAATGCATCCTTAGTTCATCTAAAGTACTTAAAGGTGTTTTTGACAATGGTCCAATGAGCATCACCATAGTCTGATTGATATCTGCTCGTGATTCTTAGAGCATAAGTTACATCTGGACGTGTACATAGCATGACATACATGATGGATCCAATAGCCGAAGCATAAGGAATCGCTCTCATCCTCTTTTGCTCATTAGGTGTCGAAGGACACTGACTCTTGCTTAGAGTAATGCCATGTGACATTGGCCAGAAACCTTTCTTGGAATCTTGCATATTGAACCTATTCAATATCTTGTCAATATATGTATCTTGGCTTAATCCAATTAGCCTTTTAGATCTATCTCTATATATCTTTATGCCCAAAATGTATGCTGCCTCTCCTAAATCCTTCATTGAGAAACTTTTTCTTAATGAGGATTTAACATCATCAAGCATTGGAATGTCATTTCCGATCAATAATATGTCATCTACATATAGGACCAGAAATACATATGCGCTCCCACTAAACTTCTTGTAAATACAAGTTTCTTCTACATTCTTGATGAAACCAAACCCTTTGATCACTTCATCAAAATGTAGATTTCAACTCCGAGATGCTTGCTTCAACCCATAGATGGATTCTTGAAGCTTGCATATTTTACTAGCTTTTTTAGGATCAACAAAACCCTCAGGTTGTTTCATGTACACATCCTCAGTCAGACTTCCATTAAGAAAGGCTGTTTTGACATCCATCTGCCATATTTCATAATCAAAATATGCAGCAACTGCTAGGAGAATCCAAACAGACTTAAGCATTGCGACGGGTGAGAAAGTTTCATCATAATAAACACCTTGAATTTGCTTGAAACCTTTTGCCACCAATCGCACTTTATAGATGTGAACATTTCCATCCATATCGGTCTTTTTCTTGAAAATCCATTTACAATCGATAGGTCTCACACCTTCGATTGGATCAACCAAGTTCCAAACTTGATTTTCATGCATGGATTCAATTTTGGATTCCATGGCTCCAAGCCACTTCTTAGAGTCGGGTCCGGTCATTGCTTCAGTATAGGTTGTGGGCTCATTATTGTCCAACAATATCATGTCATGCTGCTCCATGGTTAGAAGCGTTAACTTTTCAGTCGCACGACGTACCCTCGTAGACCTTCGTGGGGCTGGTGTTTCATCAACTGGTTGCACAACATCTTTTACATCCTGTATAGGATCAGTGGATGCCGAAACATTTTCTAGTATTTCTTGAATTTCTTCAAGATGCACCTTGCTCCCACTAAATCCTTCTAAGAGAAAATCTTTCTCCAAGAAGAAACCATTGCGAGCGGTAAACACTTTACCCTCTGTTTGATTATAAAAATAATATCCTTTGGTTTCCCTATGATATCTCACAAAGAAGCATTTGTCTAATTTGGGAGTGAGTTTGTCTGACGTCAAACGTTTGACATAAGCATCACACCCCCAAACTTTGGGGAAAGACAATCTGGGACGTTTCCCGGTCCACATCTCATATGGTGTCTTCTCAACAGACTTAGTTGGGACCCTGTTTAGTGTAAACGCAGCAGTTTCAAGAGCATAACCCCAAAAGGATAGTGGAAGATCTTCTTGGCTCATCATCGACCTAACCATGTCTAACAAGGTTCGGTTCCTCCGTTCAGACACCCCATTCCATTGAGGCGTTCCAGGTGGAGTCAACTGTGGAACAATTCCACATTGTTTTTTTTTTTGATTCGGAATATCCACTTCCATTTCCACAGAAACAGAGATCATTACAGGGTTTGATAGTGATACATGCGTCAGATTCTAACCCCGCACATACCACAAAAAACACCAGACTCTAGCATCTAAGTGGCTCAGTATCACCCCGTGTTTTTCCTACTGGAATCAAAAGTGCCTGCCGTGAAAGTTCTATCTTCCACTGACACCAGAAACCACAGAGTATTCTCCAACATCAATACCAAACTAAGGGGGAAGCCATGCATCAAAGACGACAAGTTTTTGAATGACCAAAGCGCCTAAACTGTTTAAGACCTTCATAAGTCTGGTATTCTAATCTTGCTTCTCCACTTCGGGTCTCTCCTCCAGTTCCTTTGTACTTGGAAGCAGCGCCAACCTTCCTTGTTTCTTCATTGCTTTAATTGCCGCCTGCATCATCGACTCCACCCCTGCTGTTACCACTTCCTTCATTTCCTCTGAGTATAGTCCTGCCCAAAATTTCATAAAGGAACACGCAAGACAGATTACATCACAGGGGTGATTGATATATTTCTTCTCAAAACATGCTTGGTTCCTGCATTTCCAAATGGCCCAGCATATTGCTGCCAAACCAAAAGCATATATATCCTCACCCCCCGGCAGAGCTTGTTTAATCCAGCACCAATATTGGTCTACATTTTTGGGCCTGTATATATTACCAAAGCATCTAGAAATAACACCCCACACCACCTTCATCACATCACATGTGAAGAAAAGATGGTTTACCGTCTCTTTTTCCGCGCAGAATCTACATGTCACATCCCCTTTCCACTTTCTTAATGCCATATTATCTTTTGTGAGTATAGCATTATTTTCTATTTGCCACAAAACCACTCTTATCTTGGGGGGGATTTTTGCTTTCCATACTCTTTTGAAGTGGTACCCTCTATCATTTCCTGTTAGTTTATCATAAACAGATTTCACAATAAAGTTCCCTGTATTATTCCACATCCACACTACTTTATCTTCTTCCTCAGATATTCTTTGCCTGTTAAGTTTCATGGCCAGGTTATACCACTGCTCATGTAGTATCACAGGCAAAAATGGGGAGAATTGGACCACCCAGTTTGCAGCTGTACATTGTGCCACAGTTAAATTTTTATCTGTACGGAATTCATACAATATCCTATATGTTTCATACAATGGCTTTGCATCCAACCATATATCCTTCCAAAAGTTAATTTTATTCCCCCTACCTAGGATGAATTTTCTCCCACTCATATAGATGTTCCTTACTTTTAGTAAGTCACACCATATAGGGGAATCTGTAATCTTGTGCTTTAAGTTTCTAATAGGCTCACCTTTCACATATTTGGCTTGCACTATATCCTGCCACAATCCTTTACCACTTTCTATTTTCCACCACCATTTTGTCAACAAACTGATGTTCATTTTCTTGATATCTTTAATGCCCAAACCCCCTTTACTTTTACTTTTACACATAACTCTCCATTTAATCAGGTGGTATTTTCTTTTAGAATGACCCCCTTGCCAAAGGAATCTTCTTCTTAACTTTTCCAATTTATCTATTACTGTTAAAGGCAATAAAAACATTGACATATAGTAAGTAGGAACGTTAGATAAACTGGCATTTATAAGTACAATCCTACCAGCCACAGTCAATGTATGACCTTTCCAAGTGTCTATCTTCTTAGCAACCTTGTTTTCCAAATCGAGCCAATCAGATACATGTAATCTACTAGGTGCTACTGGAACACCTAAATACTTAATAGGGAATGCACCAATTTTGCAATTAAGCATCTGTGCATACAAATTAGCTTCTTCATCATCACCCCCAATCATAATAAGCTCACTCTTTTCAAAATTTATCTTCAGTCCCGAAACTTGTTCATAAAGAGCCAGGAGCACTTTAATATTATATATCTCCTGAATGTCATTTTTCAAGCATAATACTGTGTCATCAGCATATTGTAGTATTGCCACTCCTCTGGGGACTAGGATATCACCCAAACCTGTTATCAGATCACTATCTTGTCCCCTATGAATCATTTTTGTCAGGAAATCTGCAGCCAGATTAAAAAGTAGGGGTGACAAGGGGTCTCCCTGTGTGACCCCTTTAAAGCTTCTAAAGTAAGATCCAACCAAATCATTCATCTTTACACTTAGAGTTCATTGTTCAAGAGTTATCTCAACCCACTTACACCAGATTGGGTTAAATCCTCTTAACTCTAAGCATTTCATCAAAAATTTCCAGCTTAGTTTGTCATAAGCCTTTTCAAAATCTAATTTCAGTACTATCCCTTTTGCTTTTTCTTTCTTTTTGTTTCATGGAACAGCTCGTGCAGGGTTAAGATACCAGTCATGATACTTCTACCTGGAAGAAATGTTGTTTGTGCTTTATTAATTAATTTCCCAGCCACTTTCTCCAGTCTCTTAGTTAGTACCTTGGTGAACAGTTTGTATAAGCAATTAAGCAAACATATTGGTCTGTATTGCTGTATTTTTTCAGCATTTTTTATTTTTGGTATAAGAGTTATGACTCCAAAATTTATTCTAGATATATCTAGATTTCCTGTATGGAATTTTTCAAACAGCTCCATAATGTCTTTTTTGACTACCCCCCAGCATTTTTGATAGAACTCCACTGGAATCATATCTGGCCCTGGGGCTTTGTTACTTTCCATTTCCATTAGAGCAAGTTTTACTTCCTCTTCATGGAAAGGTTTTATAAGAGCATCATTATCTTCCTGATTAACCTTCTCATCTTCTCCCCAGGTTTCCTGGTTTATGTCAATATTCCTTTCCTCCACTTTGCCAAACAGTACTTTATAATAATTTGTAGCATATTTAAGAAGGTTGTCACACCCCTTGATTACCTCATCACCATTTTTAAGTTCAAAAATGGTGTTTTTCCTTTTCCTGCCTTTTGCCACTTTGTGATAATAATCTGTGTTACAGTCTCCTTTTAACAACCAATTTTCATGGCTTCTTTTAAACCAATACAATTCTTCATTATGCCAGATATCATATAGCTCAGCTTGTAACTTAACTCTTTCTCTTTTCTCTTCTCCATCTAAGGTGCTAGTTGCTTCCTTCTCTTCCATGAATTTTAATTTCTTGAAGATTTACTTTTTCCTTTTTTTAAATTTCCCAGATTCATTAAAATTCCATCCTTTGAAATATTTTTTTATTTTCTTGAGTTTGAATAGAACTTTACTCAATGGATCTGTATCTTTCGTTTCTTCTTCCCAGATCCTCTTGACTTGGGGCATGAAGTACGGATGTTTCATCCAGAAGAGCTCAAAATGGAATGAAAACTCTTTGATGTGCATTTTACTTACATCTTGCAAGATCAGTGGATTGTGGTCTGAAAGTTCTCTCCCTTTTTTCCAACATAACTTTGGGGAATATAGATTCCCACTCACAATTCATCAACACTCTATCCAACACCTCAAGTGTTGGATCACTATGATTATTAGACCAAGTGAATCTATTACCCTGCATTTCCACTTCCCTCAATTCCAAGACTTGTATAATTTGATTAAACATGTGAGAATATCTATTAGGTACAAATTTATTATTCTTCTCACTTGGTTTTCTTAAAATGTTAAAATCTCCACCCACAACAAAAGCATTATGATTTCTGTTACACATAGGGGATAATTCCATTAAGAATTCATCTTTTTTATCATCCTGTACAGGTCCATATACATTCATCAGGTTCCATTTCTTTCTAATCTTTTTATCCCACACATTTATTTGTAGTATGTGAGTTCCCTTTTCAACCAATTCTATGTCAAATCTTTCCACTTTTATACCTGTTGCTAGGCCCCATGATCTGCCTACAGAAGGAATTATATTCCAAAAGTAGGCTTCAAATGGATCCACTTTCCTAGTCAGAGAATCCTTTAATTAATTTAGCATAGTCTCTTGTAGACATATAAAATCCAGGTTATACTCTTTTATTACTTCTTTCAGAAAAGCAGCCATCCCCCTCTTCCTGATACCTCTGCAATTCCAAAACATTCCATTCATTGAGCAATTCATTTCTTACTTTTCTTTTTCTTCTCCAGGTCCAGGGACCCTCTAAATCTATATACAGATGGCCCCCTTCTCTTACTCCTTCTAGGAGATGAGGGGCCCTCCATCTGTATATCCTTATTATTTTCTCTTTGCTCTTTTCCCTTTTTATTAATATATTCCTCTTCTTTATTTGAATCACTTTTATACCATTCCAACATTGGCATTTTATTTCCTCCTTCTATATTATTGTTTTCTTCATTATTCTTGCTAATCATCTCCTTTTTCTTTTTCATATTAGCATTAGCTTTTTCCATATCATTTATAATGTCTATGATACCAAAATCCTTAACCTCTATACATATTCCTACTTTACTAGCAATGTCAACAATAGTATCAGCATTAGACATAGATAAGGATGCAGAAGCAGGGCTTGCCATACCTTCAAAAGCTCTTTTCTTAGCACCTCCATCTTCTATCTCCTGCATCTTCATAAGCATCTTTTGCTGCATTCTCTCGCTTTGTCTTGTCAGGGGGATTATTTGGTCTTCATGTATCTTGTCTTTCATCTTGAGAGCAGGGGATCCTCCTGTTTCTCCAGCTTTTGGTCCTGCATATGTATTAACAGAAATTTTCTTTCCTTTTTATCCTCCAATTCATTGATTTTATCAATGTATGGAACTTTCATAAACATTTCACATCTTGCAAGTCTCAGATTTGGGTCACTTTTATATGATCTAACTTCCTCATCATCCTCATCCTCCTCTGAGACCAAATCCTCTTCACTTGTGTTCCATGAAACATTGACTTTTTCATCTTCCTTTTCATTTGTTTTGCAGGCCACAAGGTTAGCTTGTATGATTTTCCCTTTTTCTTCACTCATAGGCATCTTAGCCTCTGCACATTTGACTTTTGGTGGTGCTGACTGTCCACTTTTTCCACCCACTTCTTTAGCTTGACTGGGACCTCCACCTAAATCCATCTTATACTTCTTTGAGGTATTCTGAGTAGGGGCCTTGCCTGAGGGCATCATCACTTTCTGTCTTGGTAGCTGTTCTTCTTCATTAATCTCTCTTTCATAATGAAAGTCATATCCATATGGTGGAAGTACCCCTTCAGCTGTAGCAGGAACTTTAGAAACATCTCTGCATGCAATTTTCATCCTAACATAGTCAATTCTATAAGTGGTGCTGTCGTCTATCTCCATCATAGATCCAACTAGTGAGCCAACATAGGCCAAAGTTTTGATATTCCCCTTGTTGTAGGGTATCCCTCTGACTTTGAACCAAGCACTCTGCAATTCAAACTTAGCTCCAATCTCAGCTGACCAAGGTTTAATCACTATTTGAGCATCAGTTCCTCCTACCCCAATGATAATATTGGCCCATTCCTTGATTGTCCTGGCATTAGGGAATTTCATAGTATAGCTGGAATCATCCCTAGGTTTTGTGTCCCATCTCCATGCAGAACCAAAGTTTTCACTGAACTGTTGCTCAATTTGCTTGGCATTAACACTTCCAGTTACCACCTCCACAATGGCAGTGGTCGATGTTTCCTTAGTGTTTACCTCAGAGGGATAGTCTGGGATCAGAAAAAAACTCTGCCCCTCCACTTGTGCAGCTACTAATGGGGCTACATACTCTCTTAGCAATTTAGTATAGCAACTCACAGCTTCATGTCCAGTTTTAAAGCACCTCTCACATCTTTTACCTCTAGGACAAGCATTACCCTTATGCTCCTGACTCCCACATCTGAAGCACGAAGAAAAATTTGGGGCAGAGAAGTGTACTTCACCTTGAGTGTCTTCTTCCTCCAGTATTCCTTTGCCTTTGTCAACGTACACTTGATGGCTAGATGATTCTGCCATATCCCATCTAGATTTCCTCGGCTGCCTTTTAGGGTTTGTCTCTTGGTCAGAATCCGAATCAGACTGTTTAAGAATGTCAGGCTTACCTCCTTGGCTCACAGAGGTTTTACCTCTTTGAGCAGGATCTTGGGTTTCAACGCCACCAGACGGGGTCTGATCCTGATGATTCAATATCTCCCGATCCTCTTCAATCTGATCATCACCATCCTGCACCTCCTCTTCTATACCCATCAGCGTCTCGTGTTGGTTCCAATCCCTACGCCAGGAGTTTCTCCCCCTTCCTCTTGGTCCTCAATTCCACATTGTTTTAAATGATCATAAAATTCATGGCTCAAATACTCACCCCCACGATCAGATTCTAGAAGTTTAATTGTCTTGCCCAATTGATAAGTCACAACAAGTCAGTCGCCCTCTCACTTTGACCAGTGAAGGGTGTTTTGGTCATCTTCCCAAGCAAACAAGATTCGCATGTGTCAAGTGATTCAAAATCAAATGAGCTTAGTAAACAATCTTTATGGAGTTTTTCAATGTGTTTCTCATTTATATGACCTAAGCGACAATGCCAAATAAAAGTGGGATTTAGATCATTTCGTCGAGCCCTTTTGGGATTAATGTTACAGACATTTTTATCCTCAAGATCGAGAACATATAATCCATTCACCAATGCACATTGAGCATAGAAAATATTGTTGTAAAAAATAGAACAAAATTTGTTCTTTATTACAATCTCATAACCATCAACTTCTTCTAAACATGAAGAAGAGATAATGTTCTTGCTCAAAGTAGGAATGCAATAACAATTATTCAATTCCAAAACTAATCCTGAGGGTAATGACAAGTGGTAGGTTCCGACAGCTATGACCGCAACCTTTGCTCCATTGCCGACACGAACATCCAACTCACCTTTTGCAAATCTTCTGGTCTCATTTAGACCCTGCAACGATTTGCAAGTGTGAATCATCGGTATCAAATACCCACGATTCACTAGAAGATAATGCAATGTTAATTTCAATAACATTTATACCTAAATTGGAAGTCTCACTTCCCTTGTTCTTCTTCATATCCTCCAAGTACTTCTTGCAGTTCTAGACCAGTGCCCCTTACCATGACAGTGAAAGCATTCATCATCAGGAGAAGAGCCAGATTTGCCCTTTGGCTTAGACTTTGAGCTTGAAGGCTCATCGGGAACCTTTCCCTTACCTTTACCTTTAGGACGACTCACACGCTTCCTCTTTTTATTCTCCTTTTGCACCATCATCACATGAGTGGCGTTTTTCTTAATGCTTTCTTCGGCTGTTTTAAGCATCCCATGCAATTCAGCCAAAGTTTTCTCCATGCCATTCATTTGAAAATTCAATATGAAAGGCTCGTAGCTCGGTGGGAGCGACTGGAGAACAACGTCAATAGCCAAAACATCCTTGAGTTCAAAACCAAGTTTGCCCAAAGTTTCAATATAACCAATCATCTTGATTACATGAGGGCTGACCGGGCTACCCTACGCCAGCTTGCATGAGAACAAGGAATTTGAGATGTTGTATCTCTCAGCTCTTGCTTGATTCTCAAACATTCCACGCAGTCCCTCAATCATAGAATAAGCACAGACATTATCTACAATAGAAAATAAATATGCAAGGTTTAGCACTATGTTATGTACCAATCTTCTATTAACAGTTTAATAAAATATATCACCACTATATGATCATCGTCTTCCCTCTAATGACATATAGTGGTTCAAGATCCATATTCACTAATTCCTAGTGAGCTTTGGCTTCACTGCTAGGAAATTAGTGACATAGGTAAACAACTATTGTTAATCATATCCCTATATGACTCTTGTTTGTTTGGTGACATCCAATGCCCCAGCTCCCACCATAAAGCCCAAAACCGTTTTGATAGCTTTGTTGAGTAAACCAACACTATGCATGTGAATGTCCAACATTCACCCTATGCATTATGATAGATGATGGTACTTTTCTTTGGCAAACCTACCACACAACGATCAAAATAACATAGGTGCAGCTATTGGTAAATGCCATCAAATGCTCAACTTTTGTGAGAGAAGCTATTCTATCATGACAAAACATCCACCATATGAAAAGCAAGAAAGAATAGTAATAAGCATCACAGGCATATGATCATATCAAGTTATGAATAGTATGGCCTTTAGAATCATAATGGTCTTCATCACCATGGTTCCATCAAGATCTGAGCTGCCATATGCCTCCCTTCTTGTGGTTATCTCCATATCCACCATGCTTGAAGACATCTCCATGATAATAAAAGAAGCTAATACAACTAATAGCTACCAAATAAATTACATGAGATATCAAGCATCACAGGTCGACACGCAGGTCGTTATACAATTATGTGACAACCTCAACCCGGTTGTGTTAAATTTGCAACACGCAGGCTGCACGAATCTAAACACAGATCATCACATCACATTAAGGCCATACCATTCACATCATTCCCTGCAAAAATGAGTTAAGCGTAGAACAATTTCTAGTGCGAAACTATATTATGTAATCGCTATAGCAGACAGCAAAACGGCGGTCCCTGAACACCAAACGGAATTACATAGATCGCATCTATGAAATCACTATGAAAATATCATCGGATTGATCAAATCAACCCGAATTCGAGCCATTTAGAATGTCTCAATTTTCAATGTGACTAGTTATTTATGAGTAGATCGCGACTCATGATCGTGGTCTGTTGGCTCAATCTGTTAGCTATGTACGCGATTAGTCCCGATGGTGATTCCAGCCGGTAGGGACAGGTTGCGCACACAACAGAGAAGCAGCACAAACTAACCCTTTAGTCATATACGATCACAATATACTCTAACAAATTCCAAACCTCAAAAACCGTGCGATAAAATTCATCGTATGAACATGTCTGCAGTAGATCACATCTACTAACAAGATCCGGACCAAAGACCACGCAAGTCTGCTCTGATGCCGCTGTTGGTAAATCAGCGGTATGCTACTCTAGCAAATCTACCACATCACCCAGGAAACATGCGAGTACAGAGGTCATGGATCGTTACCACTAGACGCGTAGCGCAGAGGAACGTAGACGCGTGTCGGTGTAGAGGAAGCAGACGATCTCGTTCGTCTCCTCCTCGTCCTCATCACGACAGCAAGTAGACAATCACGATCGTTGTAGCCAATCAATGCAGCAGTAGCAGCAGTACCTCCACAGAGTCCACACGTATGGGGAGGAATGCCGTGCACGGGTGTGCTAGCACCGCATGTGCGGCAGGGGTCTCGGCGTAAGGCCTGCAAGGGGTGGCCGTTAGGGCTGTCACATGGTGGAGTAATTAGCCTCTAACCCTACCCCTCATATTTATAGGCGTAGTAATGGGCTTTTAGGTCGCAGGTCCATTAGTGCCCTAATTGCTTATGGATCAAATATCCAACAGGCCTTACCCGAATTGTTATGATTGCCGCTTAGGCATATCACCAACACTTGGCTCCTGGTGGTTTATAGCATTTTCTGGATCATCAACATTTGCTAAAGTACCACCATGATCAGTGCCTCTAAGTAGACTAGACAACATATTTTCCATAGCAACATCATCAGAAATTATCTCCTCATTATTTGCTAATTGCTCAGCAATATTTTCTGCAACTCGTTTTTCTCCATGGTGTACCCAACAAGTATAATCAAATGGCATCCCATTATGAAGCAAGTGAAGATGAACTTCCTTGCATGTCCCATGGCAAATGCTACAACATTTTGCGCAAGGAGAAGGCTTAGTTTCTTCTTCACGAGTGCCCTGGAATGCTAAATTTAAAAATGACTTCATTCCATCATGCCACTCCTTCGTACGCCTATCTTTTCCCATTCATGTCTTATGTTCTGAAATCGCTTCCTACAATTCAATCAGCGTATCCGTAAGAGGATTGAACTACAATAACATTATGTGAGCAATTGTACCTAGCATTGTTGCTCTTCCACGTGCGGCGGCCGACGGATGCTCCTCCACGCCGGTAGACGGCAGATGCTCCTCCAAGAGCGTGGAGGCCGGCGGATGCTCCTTCAAGAGTGTGGAGGCCGGCGGATGCTCCTCCAGGCACGTTTCGTGCAATCGGGAGATGGGCCATTGTGGATCGAAGGGTCCGACGGGGAGGCGGCAAGGACAAAGCGTACGTGAAGCTATTAGAATAGGCCCAACACTGCGTTGGGCCGCTTGTTATTCGTGGGCTAAAACTGCGTTGAGTCACTTTGTATTCCTGGGCTGAAACTGCGCTGGGACGATTAATGTTCGTCCCCATGAAGCGTGAGCCCATGTACGGGTGTGCATCTGGCTCTAGCAATTTGTAATCTAAATAAGTTAATGTAGCAATGGGGGTGGTATTCTGATCAGAATAAAGCATATTCGACTGTTCCAGTCCTTGCAATAATAACATCACGACTGTTCGGATTTTGGCAGGAAAACAACATGACAAAACGTGAAAGGAAACAACATCAAAAAAACAAGAACGGAAACACAACATCACGATATGGATTAATCTGCTTCAATCGATTTCCTGTTTTAGAGTTTCATTCTCCAGGCTCTTCCATCTTAAATCTCGTACGTAGTACATATTTTCTTCTAACATTTTTCTCTTCCTTTCTTTTCTTTTCTTTTCTTTTCTGGAGTTCATTGTCTTCACTTTTCTTTTATTTTATTTTCTGGAGTTCATTGTCTCCACTCTAGAGGCCCCCGGTGTGGAGGGTCACACAATTCGATTCACACACACAGTGGGTTAAAGGGGAAAATTTGGCATCATTAAAGGACATGTTTTACGATAAAAGAAGAAATTTTTAATTTGACACGGAAAGGGCCCAGCGTATGCGGGGAAAAATTATGCATATAAAAAATTGCGGTTTGCATCCCTCTCGGTTATCGCAATGGCTCGACGTGTTCCATCGGCTTCACTGGCAGTTTTTTAATTTGACATAGAAAGGGCCCAGGGCTTATATAAAAAAAACATCCGCCCTGTACACGCCTCATACACGTCCCATTCAATTTCGACCGGGCGAGCAGACGATGTCGAACGGAGCGTGGCTGAGTCTTGTACGACATCTTTTTTCAATGGGATGTGTAAAGACAATAGCGTGTGTTGCCTTATATTCTCGTTGCAACGAGCTCAGCTTTCCGAGGTGGGACAAATCATTCACAGCTTATCAAAATCGCTCGCACGACGGACACCGCGCGCACGGGCGGACGTAGGGAATATGCCAGGTGACTAGTGCACAACCTGGGCCCAGGTGGTGCATAGATTGCTAGTGACGAGGATACGATTCCTGGAATTAATCATGGTGTTATCCCTGTCATGTCCGGCCATCATACGACCTCGTTTGTGTAGGAGTGGATCCACTTCAATCTAAGTCGATTGGAGAGTGTCCGGCAATGATACGACCTGGTGTAATGAACATTTTTGAATTTGATATACTCCTCTTTTTTTGGCAATCGTTCTAGTCCTTGCAATAATAACATCGCAACTATTCAGATTTTAGCAGGAAAACAACATGACAACGTGAAAAGAAAAAATATCAAAAAAAACAAGAACAGAAGCACAACATCACGACTTGGATTAATCTGCGTTAATCGATTTCCTGTTTTAGAGTTTCGTTCTCCAAGCTCTTTCACCTTAAATCTCGTATGTAGTACCTATATTTTTCTAACATTTTTCACTTCTTTTCTTTTCTTTTCTTTTTGGAGCTCATTTTCTCCACTTTTCTTTTCTTTTGTTTTCTGGAGTTCATTGTCTCCACTCTAGAGGCCTTCGGTGTAGAGGGTCACACAATTCGATTCACGAACAAAGTGGGTTAAAGGGGAAAATTTGGCATCGTTAAAGGAGATGTTTTTCGATAAAAGAAATCATTTTTAATTTTACACGCAAAGGGATCAATGTATGCGAGGAAAAATTATGCTTATAAAAAAACTGCGGTTTGCATCCCTCTCGGTTATCGCAACGGCTCGATGTGTCCCATGGGCTTCACTGGCAGTTTTTTAATTTGACATGGAAAGGGCCCAGGGCTTATATAAAAAACATCCGCCCCATACACGCCTCATACACGTCCCGGTCGACTTCGACCGGGCGAGCGGACGATGTCAAACGGAGCGTGGCCGAGTCTTGTACGATATCTTTTTTCAATCGGATGTGTAACGACAATAGCGTGCGTTGCCTTATATTCTCGTTGCAATGAACTCAACTTTCCGAGGTGGGAGAAACCGTTCGCACCGTTCACATCTTGTCAAAGTCGCTCACACGAATTCATTACGGACACCGTGTATTGGAGTAGTGGTAATGATTACACCGCGTATAGGGGCATTGGGCAAGTGTTACGTTGGGGCCAGTGGTATATAGATGGTGCCACGATCAGAGAACGACGATTGAAGACACGAAGGAAGTACGTGTGGCACCATCTAAGAATGGTATGCACTTGCTCTCTAGTGCGTTGTTAAAAGAGATGTTTTTCGATAAAAGGATAAATTTTTAATTTGACACGCAAAGGGCCCAGCGTATGTGGGGAAAAATTATGCCTATAAAAGACCTCGGTTTGCATCCCTCTCGGTTATCGCAACAGCTCAACGTGTCATATCGGCTTCACTGGCAGTTTTTTAATTTGACACGGAAAGGGCCCAGGGCTTTATATAAAAAACATCCGCCCCATACATGCCTCCTACATGTTCTGTTCAATTTCGACCGGGCGAGCTCCGTTCGACATCGTTCGCTCGCCCGGTCGAAATCGAACGGAGCGTGCAGAAGTCTTGTACGACATCTTTTTTCAATCGAATGTCTGACTACAATAGCGCGCATAGCGTTATATTATCATTGCAACGAGCTCAACTTTCCGAGGTGGGACAAATCGTTCACAACTTGTCAAAATCGCAAGCATGAATTCGTTATGGACACCGCGCGTAGGGGCAGACATAGGGAATATGCCAGGTGACCAGTGCACAACCTGGGCCCAGGTGGTGCATAGATTGCAAGTGACGAGGATACGATTCCTGGAATTTATCCTGGCGTTATCCCTGTCATGTCCGACCATCATACGACCTCGTTCATTTATGTGGACGCATGTCACAGTCATGCAACTGCTTCATCCGTCCGTTCATGTGGACACATGTCACAAATCTAGAACGGCATGCACAACCTTGGATATGCATACGGTATCCATAAATTTTTTTCGTCGTTTGGGTAGGAGTGGATCCACTTCAATCGAAGTGGATTGGAGAGTATCCGGCCATCTTACGACCTGGCATAATGAAGATTTTTGAATCTGATATACTAATCTTTTTTAATTCTTATCGTTATGACCACAAGTTGCATTGTCTCAACCAAACACCACGTACAACAACAATGACTCAGCGGAATCAGGAATTGGCCAATTAAAATGGAAGTCAGCAGTCTCACGGTTCATAGATCGAAACGCGCGCCATACTTTTTCTTCTTCCTTTTTTCAATCCATAACCGTGAGACTGCTGAGTTCCATCTTCACCGGCACATATGTACAGTCCGAATGTGCCGGTGTACCTTAACAATCGTCGTGCATCCCCAGTGGTGGTTGGAAGACCCCTGCAGGTATGTTCTGATTCCTGTCCTCCAACTCCATATAGGTTTCCGATGACGCATGCGGTTCACCACCTGACAAACCAGCAAAGCCTCGGTGATGAGCGGCATGCAAGTTTCTTGATGAAAAACTGACTGCAGGGGCCTCCCGTTCTGTCCTCCCATGCGTCCTCCCACTGATGTGTCAAAATGTTATTGGTCCCTTTATTAATGCTTAGTTTAACTACCATACCTTCACAACAAATAAGATGATGACACGTTAGCGGGAGTACGCATGGGAGTACAAATGGGAGGAGGCAAGCAGGCGGCATGCAAGTTTTTTGATGAAAATTTGATTGTGGGGGCCGCAGTCAGTTTTTCATCAAAAAACTTGCATGCCACTCAACATCAAGGCTTTGTTGGTTTGTCTGGTGGTGAACCACCTGCATCATCAGAGACCTAGAGATGGAGTTGGAGGACAGGAATCAGAGCATACCTACAAGGCTCTTCCCAACAACCATCGGGGACGGACGACAGGGGGTTAAGGTACACTAGTACACTTGTACCGTACGTGTACCCGGCCAGCCGTGTACTAGTTTCCTTCGAACCTCTGGCAGAAGAAAGCGGAAGCATGCAGGGAAGGGTTACTGGTTTCGAGACTATTCTGTATGGAGAATGTTTGTTGTGTATTCATCAGGGAACACAGATACACTTTATATAGGTTAGCTAGTGTAGTGTGAAACCAACACTAAACCCTTTCGCACTACACAGATTCAAAAGCTAGCGTTAATGACTAAACGTAGGCAAACGCAGTCAAACAATGATGTTAGACCAACACAGTCAACAATGACTGTTACATGTGTGTGTGCTTATCCTTTCTACAGTTTGGTGGTGAACCGCCTGTGTCATCGAAAGCCTAGATGGAGTTGGAGGACAGAAATTGGAGCATACCTGCTTGGACCAGGATCGCCTGATGTAGCGATATTTTATTACATGCGTGCAGTAAAGACTGCATCCACCCTTTGTTTTGATCCGACGGTTGTACTTCTCAGCTATCCAACTAAGGGGTTCATTCAAATCATTTCTTAAACTCTTGCCTGCTTGCTTCAACATGAGAAAGAGTTTACATGCATATAATGATGCATACTTTGAACATCTAAATAAAACAAACTTCTATAACAAATTAAAAGGATTAAAAACACATTAACTGTCGAGGACATTAGGGGGGGGGTCCGATGCTTTCATTTTGTAAACTTGACAAGAACTGAGTTTTTATTTTCATTGCCTCTTGTTTGCATCAGCATGAAGTACAATCTTTTTTCTATTTCTCCTAGAGCATGAAGTGTCATATAGATTGACCGCAATAATTAATGAGGAAATGCCATATTTAAAAAGACTCTTGAAAATAGGATGCAGTAAAATTCACTACGTCAGGCGATCCTGGTATGCCTGAAAGGGTCTTCCCAACAACCACCGGGATGACGCACGACGGGGGTTAAGGTGCATCGGCACACCGGCCCGGACTGTACGTGTACCCGTCCAGCCGCGTAGCTTCGTTTTATATTTTATTCCCTTGGCTTAAAAGTTTGCTCTTCCTCTCTGTTTTTGCTCTGTTTGCTCTTCCCTAGGCTTAAAAGTTTTATATTGTACAATATTTTTACATATGTAATATGACATAGGATATATCACTTGATGGTTTTGCAAAAAAAAATGGAGGAGAAATATGTATATCCCATGCAACTACTTAAATCCACCCCAGTTAATTAGCTAGTTATTTTTAAGATGATAAAAAGTTATTATCTTTTTCTAAGTGAGGTGGCTGGGGTAGGAGATGCAGCATCAGATAGCCCGCGAGAGGCGAGAGGACACTGATAGGCTCACTGGACTGATTGATCAGATGCATCAGCGTTCTCTTGACCATCAGCAGCAGACGCAGTAGGCCATGATGGGCATCCTGGGGTTGATCACCAACCTGTATACTCAGACCGGGATTGCCCTGCCCTCACAGCTTCTGGGTCTAGCTCCAGGTCCGCCTGTCCTGGCACCAGTTTCAGCTCCAGTGCCGACCACGCCGATACCGACGATCAGCATGTCACCACTGCTTGCTCCAGGCGCACCGATTCACTCTCTCCTGCCGGCTTCGACACTCTTCCAGCAGACTCCGGCTTCGATTGTAAGTGCCCCGCTACCGGCAGTCCAGCCTCAGCAGGCACCGACAGCAGCTCCCGCGGCACCCGTCACCTCCACTCCAGCCTCAGCAACAGCAGGCAGCAGCTCCGACGACAGCACCCCCGACGGCGACCAGTTCGTCATCGCGCCGAGCACTCAGGGTCCTTAGGCACTCGGCTTCCCTTTTTGGTGTCTTGATGCCAAAGGGGGAGAAGAGTTAGAGTCAGGGGGAGGATTAGCATAGTCCTAGGGCGAGTCCTAGTTGTAAGGGGAGAGTATATCTTTTTGGGAGCCTTTGTAATTTGGGAGATTTGCTACTTATTTGCTATTCTTGAGTTATCTGTCTGCCACTTATTCTCTCATATGTTATTGATCATTTTTGAGCCTTCGAGTTTCGTGTGCTGGATCTTGTACTTATTGCATATCCTTTTGAGTATCGTATTCTCAATTTCATTACTGTTATGCTTTACTCGTTGTGTTGTCATCAATCACCAAAAATGGAGAGATTGAAAACATCTAGGCCCCCATGATGTATGGTTTCGATGATTAATGACAACCGTTGGATATTACTAATGAGTTTGTGGATGCAAGATCTCTCATATCACTCATCACACTTAATGAACTCTATATGTATATCATCTACTGCTCATTGGATACAATTGGAGACCCCTCAACAAATTATTTTACGAGGTCAATCAATTTTTGTGAAGACTAAAAGAAAAAGCACATATGTCAAAATTATTCCATCAAAATTGACAGCACTCAAGACTTGGTCATCATCAGAAGAACATTTCAAACCAATGTCTAAGAGGTCACTCGAACAAATTACAAAAGAATCACATAGAACAACTCGAAGCAGACAAAATCAACTCACCGGATCAACCGATGTATCCAAAAAATACTACATCGGTCGAGTTGGCTCTGAACAGAAGACCTCAGTCTTAAGTATACACCGGATCATCCGATGATAAAGCAAGTGTTACATCGGTCGATCATTCCAGTAAGCAATTTCCTGGACCAAGTGTAACACCGGATCATCCGATGTACAATTATGACACAACGGTCAATCATTCCAGTAAGCATTATTTTTGGACCATTCTGGATCAAGCATAACTGGATCATCCGATGGTGAAGCAAGTGTTACGTCGGTCGATCAACGGTCATATCTGACACAGTGACATCAGCTAATTTGTATTCGACCGATGACAACTAAAGGGAGAACATTGGATCATCCGGTGTTTGCGGAACAGTGATGTTAGCCTACTTTTCCAGCGGCTATTTCGTGAAAGCTGGCTATTTATACCCCTTCAACTAGTCATTTTGATAGGTCTTGATGCCAGAGCTACTCTACACATTACCAAGTATTCAAGACATTGAGCAACCACTTCCATATCATTTACACCACTTGTACACCAAGAGATAGGCTTGAACTTGCTAGAGATGATGTTTGTGTGCTTCCATTCTTGGTGATTGGAGTCTCTATTCTAGCGAGAGCTGTAAGGGAGTGTCTCTTGGTGATTGTATTCACCGTGTAACAGTCGGTGATTGGAGAGAGCCTTCTGGAGCTTGCCAAGACGGTTGTGGAAGCCCGGAGGATCAAACTTGTACAAGGCTTGAGCTCCACCTTGCCGGAGTTGGCGAACGAAGACTTTTAGTGAAGATCCCTAGTCTCGGTGACTTGGGAATTGCTATATCCTTTGGTGCATGCCACAAAGTAGATGTAAGAAGGTCTTGACAATCTTGCCGAATCACGGGATAAATCTCCGTGTCTTTGTGTCTTCTTGGGAGTTTGCACACTCTTTCTTTCCCGTTACACTTATGCATTTCATATAACGCAAAATTACTATTCACTTGAATGCATAGGTTGTTTGCATAGGGAGTTGGGCTTTTAGTAGTTAAGTTTTTATTGCTTTAATTTTTGAAAAGAAGCCCAATTCACCCCCCCTCTTGGGCATTCGATCCTTACAGTGGTGGGGGAGGGCGGCAACCGCCGTCGGTCGGGAGGGAGAGGGAGGTGGGAGAGGGAGATGAGCCTTGGAGGCAGCTCGATGACGGCGTCGGAGAGGCATCGTGGGGACGATGTCGGGGAGGCGGAGCGGCGATGACGCCGAGGAGGCAGCGCGGTTCCGATGTCGGGCAGGAGGCGACGCGATGACGGCGTCGGGAGGCGGCTACGGCAGCGGCAGCAGCGAATGCGCGCTCGGGCGGGAGGCGGCGTTCTGGGAGAGAAGTAGAGAGTGGGCCTCGTGGGTCCGGTAGTATCAACTGATTTACGACGGTTAGCCAAACTACGATGGCTTTAGGGTTGCCGTCGTAAGTTATGTACTTACTTACGACGGCTCTTTTCTTTACGATGGTTTTGGGCCTAGCCGTCGTAAATTGTATGCTAACTTATGATGGCCTGTTTAATTACGATGGTCTTGGGCTAATAGTCGTCGGAAATGGCGTAGTTTCCTGTACTGCCGGTCCAAGCGGTGAGGACGACCACGTCAGTGTGTGTCTCCTAGCCCCTCTCTTTATATGTCTTAGGTTAAGGTTTCCCGGCTGCGGGATCTACGGTTCGATAATTGAATCCCCTCCTTCTTAATCTCTTAAATCTTGGTTTGAATTCTGATTTCTGAGTTTGATCTAGGTTTAAACTTTGAACCCTAAGCTTATTTGGTCATCTCAGATTAAACTTAACCCTGAAGGTGATTAGTGGACTAGAGGGCTCCATATGTCATTGTTGCATTACTTAGTCCCTTTGGGTAACTTAGTTGAGTAAACAACAATCAGGAATCCAGGAGCTAATGATCAAGTAATTAAGATTAAGAAAATGATTATGGATAAGAGTTAGAACATACGTGTGATCGTACCTGTAATTGAAGAGGAGAAGGTTGCCATAATGATGGCTCTGGCATCAGTCTAGGATGAAGTCAACGGGAGGAGATCTTCTTCCCTTCACTTTCCCTCACTAATTAGGTGGCGGCGAGAATAGACGAGTCTCAGTCACAATATTCAGGAGTAGCATTACCGAGCGGTGGGTGGCCGCGGCCGAGACCGGCAGCCTATCGCCCGGATCCAATGTTTCGATGGAAGATCCATCCGGCACGGAGCGGGTTCAGGATCATAGCGGCGAAAGGGATGATGCCAGCATGCGGCCGGCCTTGCACGACATGGGCGCACGACGGAGGATGATGAGGGCATGGTAGACGGCAACATCAATGGGGCTCGATAGGTTCGGGCGCGTCGCAAGCATACGCGGTCATGCCCAACAGCGGAAGGCGTTGATGGTGGCAGCGGCATCCAGATCGGGGGAACCCGATGTGCTTGCGATGGGTGTTGATGGCTCAATAGGATGGGCGTGCCGCAAGCTTGTACAGCCGGTCGAATCGGGGAATCATGCATCTCGGGCGTGCGGCTGGCGCCGGATAAGAAGATGGCACGGGAAGACGATGTACGTACCACTGAGTGGCGTTGATGGGGCTCGCAGCAGATTCTCATCCCCTCTCCCGCAAGGCGTTCTGTGCCGAAATGAAGGTGTAGCTTGCGCTGTTGTACCCGCGGAGTGCAGGCTGATTGGGAGGCCGCTGTCCGCTTTGGCGGGTTGTTCACGAGCCAACATTTTAAAGGCCGCTCCTGGCTCAGATCGGTGGGCAAGGGGTCGTTGGATCCGGCAGGTGAAGACCCAACATGACTGGGAGCTCCTTCTCATGGTGTGCTGCGGGTTGGCACGCGACACGATGGCGATGGCAACAAAGAGCCTTGGGATGGCGGAGGATGGATTCTGCAGGAGGAGACCTGCGCGCAACGAGAAGCTCCTTTTGTCGTGTGATGGGCCAGCGAGGGTGACGGTGGCGAGACGGGACTACGGGAGTACCCGGTGGCAGTGAACCCTTCCCGAATGGACTGTGTTGCGGCAGCGATGAAGAGCATCGGCAGGTGCAATGGTGGATAGTTGCGGTGAGGCTCGTGGGTGCCTACCACAGCGGATGTGTGCGGTGGGGCTCGCGAGCACATGCAGTCGCAGGGCTCGCGGGCGTCTGTGATGCTGGATTTGGGCAACAGGGGTGGTGAGTTCCGACGTTTATAGATGGTAGTGTTTCTTGATGAGATCAGAGGTCAGTGTCTCAGCCTCCGTCGTGCAGTGGTTGGAAGATGACTGGAGTAGGAGAGTTCTTAAGGTCAACAAGCGCCTTCTCTGCGACTACAACTTGGGTAGGCTAGCAGTTAGAGTTGAAGATGCCATTGCCAAGCAGGTCATGGAAGACGACATGCGAGGCATGCTACCCTGGCACCTGAGATGCGGGTGTGGTGCTTGGCTCACGAATGTTGCAGTTTGACGGGAATCCACTCATGAGGTCCACTTCAAGCATGCCGATCACGAAAGTGTGATGGTGGTCGTGAGCGCGACATTGCTGGCGTAGACTTGGCTTGGCAGCGAATGCAGCGCAATGTGTCATGGTGGTAACGTAGATGTGGTTTGAGATGGTGACCACAAATTCGGCATGGTGGTTGTTGTGGAAGAGTCACAGACAGCTTTGCTTAGTGGTGTCATGAATCAGATGTTCACCGATTCTAGGCGTCGTTTCCAGCCATTGCTGCAGAAAACTGAGGCTTGGAAAACATTATCACTATGTAAGAAAGGCTAATTTGAAACGTGTCTGAACGAAGAAGAGAGACGAAAAAACGGTGCGTCTTGGTCGTGGTGTCTCGCATTACGTTGTCATTAGAGACGTGCAGCCGGCGCGTCTCCGATCAGACTAAGTGCGAGACAAGCTCAAAGAAAGCGATATCCTTTCTTTGAGTCATAACATACGGGCTTTATGCGGTCATTGGAGACGAGCAAGGCGCGCGTCGCCCATCAGCGTACATGAGAGACACGCTCTAATACAGCACGTCGCAGATATATTGACTGATCCGAGGTGGGCTTTATGATAGCCCATCGCAGATTTGTTGACTAATCTGAGACGGGCTATAAGAAAGTGTGTCTACTTTATTTAGGTAATCCAATACGTACTATGTTACAGTGCATCGCGGATTGTTTACGGGCAGGTTCAGTGCGGCGTTAATAGGAGACGCTTCCTGCTAGACGCACGTCTCCTATTAAGTGCTTCCACCCCTGATTCTCCTAGTTCCCGGCTCCATCCTAGAGCTAGCCAGGATTTGGCAGCCGCATTGTCTGTGTCAGCAACATATACATATAGAAACATATGTATAGCAGCTTAACATGTAACTAATCAAATATTAACAAAGTGTACACACATTCACCAATCAATTATTAACAAAGTGTAAATCATGGTTACCAAGTAACTATTTACACAGAATTTCCATGTTCATCCAACTTAACATGTAACTAATTTACACAAAGAATAACTGTCACTAATCCTCTATTGGGTAATGAAATTCTCCCTTTGAATTAATGATTTCAAAAATGATAAACCTGTATAGGACGTCTCTAATTTGCTCAAGGTTGCGACCTTCAGCGTTCCTGAAAGCGGGTCTGTAGTCCTGCCACACGATAAAATGAGATTTAGTGAAAGATTAGTAATAAAGTAAAATAAATGCACTTACACATACATTGCAATTAGGTTGCTCTCCAAATAAATCCATTTGTAGGCAGATGTGGAAGCTGCACGTGTTGCCTGGAGCTTGTTGTGGAACGTCTAATGCAGTATGATGTGTAAGCTGTCGGTGTTTTCCTTTTACTTGTCCAAAAGCCCTAAACAAAAATATTCATAGTTAATGTAAAATTATCGTGCAAGGAAACTAATGTTAAGGAACTTACTCATCAATAACGGAAGAGATATCATTCTATGACCGGGTCTTTTGCTCGCCAGTTTTTTATATGTCGGCCTTGAGGAGTCACAGTACCAGACCTGGTCGTACCGTGTAGATATTACTATAGTTACCCAATGGTTACCCAGGTTGAACGCTACGACTAGGAGGTCCTTATTACTGTACTGTTTCATTGCCTTCACAAAATATTGAACAACATTTTTCTGCCGCTCGACGTTTGAATATAAGTCATCGCTGGTACTCGCGGGTCAAGATATGTAGCAGACGTGTTTCCTGTGTTATGACGAGCATGTTGTTGCTGGTGCCTACACGCAAAATGTCAAATTTGTCACATATACCACTTGTAATGAGTATGTATTGAAGAACCTAGTTTTTTAGGAGACTTACAAAGTGAAGTAGCGTATTAGAGAGACATCCAACGCGTCAAGGTTGAAAAGGTCGTAGAGATCGAACCATGAGATGACAAAAGCGCCATCAGCCGAGAGAAAATGTTTATCCTTCAATACCACTAGTATGGTATCACACTTTTTGTATATTTCTATGTAGTATTGATGAAGTTGAACACAAGGTTTACCAACTTGTTTGAGTGTGGCCGCAGTTAACATCGGCTTTCCCTTTTCATACATCGGGTTTGCATGCGTCATAGCTTTCGGTGCCCTCGAGTTAGGTTCCAACTCTTTCATTGGTTTCTTCCAACCTTCCTTCGATGATAATCGCCGCTGCGGCAGACTCTTGTTCTTGACACGTACATTCTTCGTCGGCTTTGCCGGTGGCTGATCAGGTGTAGGGTGCAGGGCACTTCGAGTGCGAGGTGGAGACCGACGAAACTGCTCTTCAAGTGGAGAGTTCCGCGGCAACTCTACAGTTGGAGACAAATGCGGCTTCTCTATAACTAGAGGCAACTGCTCTCCAATTGGAGACTTCTGCTGCTTCTCTATAACTGGAGGCAACGATAGCTCTAGAATTGGAGACATATCCATCTGTTCTGGATTTCGATGCAGAAGCAGATGTCCCTCAGGAGACATTGAAGCGGTCGATGTGGAAGCTGTTGCTGCTGGGTCAACAATAATAATGCTCCATCTCCATTGAACCCTTCTAGTAACTGCATCCTGCATAGTCAGCGTTGTATCGTCCAGTGGCACTTCGAGATGCAGGTTTTTCGTATTTTCATGCACAATGTCCACCCTGACCACAACATAGGATGTTGTGTCCATCTGCATGTCGTCAAGCATGGTCTGATCAGGATACACTAGCCCTCTCCCAACCTCCATTCAAGTGATTCCTCCAACTATTAGCAGAAGGTTGCATGTTGTTGGTTGAGCCAAGTTATCTATCGTGTCTGGCTCAATCGAAGGTACACATGCTGGTGCCTGAAGATCCTCCTGTGGTTGTCCACCCCTAGCTGCTGTTGAAGCAAAGCTGCTCCTACGCCCGTTGTCATTGAAAAACGCATTAGGGATTGCTATACCTGCTCCCTCCAGCATTTGCTTCATGTATCCTAGGACCTCCCTTCTCAGCTGTGTTTTCATCTCCTCAATGTCAATGTGTGATGTCGAGTCTATTTTCCGCTTTTGATAAGTAGTTTTGTGTTTCGGAAATACCTCCCTCTAGGTCAACTTAATGGAAACACCACGAACATGGCCTCATTGCTCTGGTCTTTGCAGAGCCTTGTTGAGGGCATCATTTTCCCTCTCACCACTTGACTCTTCGCTGCTTAGGTTCCAGGCTCTTTGAGCGACGTGTAAGGTGCTCGGGCTGTAGAAGCTGATACCGCCTAACTCAGACAGTTGTGAACGAGCACGCATAAATGGTTTCGGCCATCCACTGAAACTGTCGTATGGATTTGCAACACCTAGCTCGGCCAATGTTTCATCCTGTTGTTCCCAAATCCTTTTTTACCGGCATAATCGATGTTGTCGAGGTGGTGGTCAAGCTCATTCTGTGATCGGAGCCACTTCATACGTTCACTGCTCTTGGCAAATTCCTGTGATTTGCACTTTTCAACAAATCTCGTCCAGTCCTCTTCTGACACATGTTGATACTTATGGAAGGGGGTTTCATGATTCTTCCAAAACTCGCGATGCCTAGTTTTATAGGTCCTCCATGCATGAGATATCATCTTCATGGCTAGCTTCTTCCCCTTTTGTTTCTTATGTTCTGTATATTGAACATATGGTTGGATAAAGCTTTCGAAGAGTTCATCCTTTTCATTTTCGGTCAAGTGATCGATTCTCTGCAGGTTTAGCGGCACCCTATCCTGAGTAGCTAGACCACAAATTCTGGACAGTCTCGTATTCACATTATGGTCCATAGGTACGGCTTCATCATTGGACTCATCAACAATCACAACGTTTGTCGGCCACGTTGCTTGCGACCTTTTCTTTCTTGTGTTACCAGAGGCAGATGCATCCACTTCATGTGTCTTCTGCTGAGTCTCCTATTCAATATGTTGTTGATGCTCCAACTGAGACATCTTAAAATTCACAAAAAAAACACTAAAATCCTATAAAACATTATCAATTTCAGTCACATTCGCAAAAACGGTCACATAAGGGAGCAAATTTTCTCATGGAATTTGTACCTTAATAAGAAAAAGATCTATGTACCAAGTGTAAGGGCAATCCAAACCAAGCAATCATTAAATAAATCACTAAACATTGACTGGTACTTAGCCAAAGCATAATACTCTAAGCGTAAGACTCTGGAAACATACTAAACATTGACTGGTGAACCACTAAAGCGCGGACCATTTCAAATCCAACCAAAGCGTAGTACTCCAAAAATATACTAAGAATTGGCCGGTGAACCACCAAAGCGCGGACCATTTCAACTCCAACCAAAGCGCGAACAAACCTTATTAGGGCACTGCCGAGCTGGTCGACGGGGAGTCGAGGGTCGATGGTGGCAGCACCACAATTATCAAGAGGGCAGTGTCAAGGCGGCGATGAGCTCTGGGGAAGCGGACCAAGACAACGGTGTGCTCTAGGGAAGGGGATGACATGGTGGTGTGCTCCAGGGAAGGGGATGATGCGGTGGTGGTTTCTAGGGCGAAAAGTGATCAGCACACACGAAACATGAAAAGTTTTGATAAGTGTTGCAAAGAGAGCGTGCGAGAGAGCTAAAAGTACCTTAGGACAGTGTCAAGGCAATGACGAGCTCCGGGGAAGAGGACCGACGCGACGGCCCCCTCGGGGGAAGGGGACGCCACAGCGGCAGTTTCTAGGCGAGAAGTGATCAGCGCGCGCGAAAAGTGAAAAGTTGTGCTAAGTGTTGCGAAGAGAGCGTGTAGGAGAGCTAAAAGTACCTTA
Organism: Tuctoria greenei; assembly: GCA_036927565.1. Classification (NCBI taxonomy): domain Eukaryota; kingdom Viridiplantae; phylum Streptophyta; class Magnoliopsida; order Poales; family Poaceae; genus Tuctoria; species Tuctoria greenei. Next base: position 120,540,157 of record JAYESD010000010.1, on the reverse strand, counting down.
GGGCAACTATTGTAGACGCGCCTCAGAAGAGCCACCGCTAAGCGCGTCTCACTTTTGAAAAGCGCGTCTCTTTTCTTTTGAATTAATGTGCGTCCGTTGCCATAATGCCATTTGGGCACAGAATTTGAAGCGCTCCGAATTCATTGTCTATGACATGTGGGACCGTGCCAAAACTTAATATGCAAAAGCTCAAATTACATGTGAACCTTCATGATTTCCAGATTAAATTTTTTTTAATTTGACATCACGAAGGTCCACGTGGAACTTGTTGCGAACGTCGCAACGTCACGCCTTATATCCTCATTGCAACGCGCTCAGAGTTTCGAAGTGGGACAAAGAGCTAAAAGTATCAGGGCAATAAACGGAGACGCGCCACATAAGAGCCACCGCCGGGCGCGTCTACCTATCGCCCCAACAAAAACAAGCGGAGATGTGCTTTATGAGAGAATGTCTCTTTTCTTTTGAGTTAATGTGAGTCGTTGTCAGTAATGCCATTCGCGTAGATCGAAGCGTCTAAATCGGAGATGCGCTTTGAAAAACTCGTCTCACATTATCTTGCTTGAGAGACGCACCTTTATGAAGTGCGTCTCGCATCACTTTCGTATCCCATTTTTCAGGGCAGAGCAAGTGCTATATACAGTAGTGCTTCCTTAAGAAACAGAACACAAGGCATCAATACTACTCCATAAGAAACAGAGCACATATGACAAATGAAAGTCAAATTTTTCACTCAAATGGTAATATTTTTCACACGTTTGAGCATACATCACACAAATATCCGAATGGAAGTCAATTTTCACTCAATTGACCATATTTACACAATCAATTTTCTTACTTTACGTTGCGATCTTGGTTTTTTGAAATTCTTGACTTTTTCATGGTGGTCATTCTGCAAGTAAGGAAGTTCGTTAGCCAACAGTATTCTTAGCTTGATCATCGAGGTGACAAAAGAAGGAATCTCATCAACTTGGTCAAACTCTTCCTCATTGACAGCATTCTCGACTCTGACGATTCGTCGTTTTCCATGTATACCCACCTTAAGTCTTTTATTTGTTGTGTTTGGGACATAGAATACTTGAGCAATGTGTTCTGCTAACATGAAAGGCTCCCACTTATATCCTTGACGGTTAAGATCAACGCTAGTGAACCCATACTTGTCTTGTACAACACCTTTGATTCCGGGTATGTGAACTCGAAGCGGGGATCTGACTCGATAATGAAAGGAGATGCGCCTGATTCTATAATTAAAGGAGACGAGCTGCAACCAAAGTCCGTCTAAGTTACCTAACAAATATGAGTCACGCTTAATGAAAGCGTGTCTCCAGTTTGTCAGAGAGGAGGGCACGTCTCGGATACCTACTTAACTAAGACGGACTGTATTGTAACACGTCTCCTTGAACGTTCAACCAAGCCATGTCAGATCCTCGCTAAAGCGGGCTCGTCTCGCTTAAGCTTACAGAGACATTCTCCTTTTAGCACTTCGCTCATCTTTTTCTCCTATTTGGGTTTTTTACGTAGTGTATGGACATCACCGTGATGCTTTTGAGCCATTCCCGACCCTTTTCTTGCTATCAGAGGTCAGAGCGACCTCGCCGGAATGCGCCATTGCAGAGCTTTTTTCGACCATCTCTGAGCTTTTCTCACCCTCTTATCATGCTCGCTGAATCGCGGTGACCAATTTGGATTAGACCCCACTGTCGTTATCCACCTACGACGTGTCACCAGTGAATGTCGTCGCTGCCCAGCCGCTCTGAGCCGGCCAGCTCGAGGTTGAAGAAGACCCTAGCAGGATCTTCTGGGGTTAGGGGATCTTGTGCGGCCATGCACATCGATCCCTGTGGCCCCATGTGGCTCACCTCTGAGTGGGTCGAGCTGGTCTTGGAGCCCAGCTGTCCGCGGGTGAACAGGAGTTTCAATAGGAAAGTTATTCCAAAAATTACAATAAGTTATAAATTCATAGATAATTGTAGAAACCTCCAAAAATGATGAAACCAATTTTGATAGATTCCATATAACCAGACCTTTACACTGGAGCAATTTATTTGGTATGAACATCCCTAGAAATTTGTATAGAATTTCTTTAAGTTAAAACTTTGGAGAAATAATTATAGGAGATCCACTTATTAAAAAGTTATTAAACTTGGCCACAGTCTTCCTTTGATGACCTGTATTTTTGAGAGATAATATCAGCCTGAGTGAATGTAATTATGTTAGTTTTATTATGGAATTTTTCTCTAGGTTAATGGTATTTCAAGAATATCCCAATAAATATTCCAGAAAATAGTTGAAGCGGGTAAATTCCTTAAAGATCTGTAGAAAGCTTAGGAAATTGTGGAACCAATTTTATTGGTTTCCTTACAACCATCCATACCTATTTATCAAATTTATTTGTATGATAAAGTCTTATGTTTTACCAATAAAGATAAATGGAGAAAGCCTTAGAGAATTGCTGTGACCAAATTACTCACTAAAAAATTATGAAATTTTTCTGATAATTCATATATAACCTCTGTAACTTGATGTAAAAATCTCATCCCTATTAGACCTTAGCTTACTATATAATTAATTTAGTTGTAGCTATCATTATATGAATATTTATATTAAAGCTCATAAACTGTTTTCATAAACCAATTTGGATTAAGCTTAATCTTGTCAATGTTTTCTGAGAACCGAACAGAGACATCACTTGAACTCCAATTTAGTGCTTGATCATTCTTTTGGTTTAATAGAATCCTCGTATATTAAGTGCAAAATTACATTTTTACAATATGTGCATATTAATCTTGGTAGAAAGACTATGAAGGAAATTGACGAGGAGTTTCGCTCGGAAGATCAAGCTTCTCATATTGTTGGCTATTGACTTAAGCCCTCATCAAAGGCAAGCATCGATTTGCATTTAAGAAGTGTATAAAGTTTTCCTTTCACTACAAGAATTCCGCCTTGTTGCAATGATTGTACTGCAACTAATACTAAATCATTGCAGTAAGCTTGGTCTTTTGCCATGATTCACTAGTTCGTGGCATTAGGATCTATCACCACAAATTTGTTGCCACGATTCACTAGTTCGTGGCACTAGCATCTATCGCCACGGAACCCGATCGTTGCATTAGGATCTGTTGCTACGATTCAATAATTCGTGGCATTAGGATCTATCACCACAATTCACTAGTTCGTGGCATTATCATCTATCGCCACGGAACACGATCGTTGCATTAGGATCTGTTGCCACGATTCACTAGTTCGTGGCATTAGCATCTATCGCCATGGAACACGATCGTTGCATTAGGAACTTTTGACACGCATCACCAGTTCGTGACAATAGTATCTATCGCCATGAAACACAATCGTTACATTAGGATCTGTTGCTACGAAATACCGTTTCGTGGTGTTAAGATCTATCGCCACAGAACAAAATCGTTGTATTAGGAACTTTTGCCACGATTCACCACTTCGTGGCGTTAGGATCTATCTCCACGAAACACAAACGTTGCATTAGGTACTTTTGCCACGATTCATATGTTCGTGGCGATAGGATCTATCGCCACGAAACACTATCATTGTATTAGGATCTGTTGCCATGAAATACCGGTTCGTGGCGTTAAGATCTATCGCCACGGAACATAATCGTTGCATTAGGAACTTTTGCCATGATTCACCAGCTCGTGGCGTTAGGATCTGTCGCCACAAAACACAAACGTTGCATTAGGAACTTTTGCCATGATTCACCACTTCGTGGCATTACGATCTATCGCCACGAAACACAAATGTTGCATTAGGAACTTTTGCCACGATTCACCAGTTCGTGGCGATAGGATCCATCGCCACGAAACACTATCGTTGTGTTAGGATCTGTTGCCATGAAATATTGGTTTGTGGCGCTAAGATCTATCGCCATGGAACATAATCGTTGCATTAGGAACTTTTACCATGATTCACCAGTTCGTGGCGTTAGGATCTTTTGTCACGGAACACAATCGTTGCATTACAAACTTCTGCCATGACTCACCACGATTGAATATCGGCTTGCTTCTAAACAGAATATCGGCTTCTATCTTTTCAAAAAAAAATCAAGTAGTTCACGTACAGCTAGCTCACACAGTACTTATATAAAAAAATCATCATATTCGCTGTCCTCCCCCAATATTGGAGGCACAATACCATCATTGATATATGTATCATCATCGTTGTTGTCGTCGTCATCTTTGTTTGAAAGAGCGGAAGCATCACCGGTTGCTCCCTCAATGTCATTCCTATCCCATGCGATCCTATCCTAATTTATATCAGTAAGTCGTCGATCATCAAATGTCTCAGCCTCCATCGTCTCAGTGACATTATTTTCAATGTCTCCAGGGGCATGGCAAAAGGGTTTCGTGGATTCGTTTTAACAATTGTAGCCCATTTAGGTTGCTTCACACTTCTAACGTAAAAAATTTGTTCTGCTTGGGTGACTAGAAAGGCTCATACTTAAATTGAGAAAGAGTAGTGTCAACATCTATCATTACGTATCGATCCATTTTGTAGCCTCTGCTTTGGCCCTGACCGGAACGAGGCCGATCAAACCAGTCACATTCAAATAACAGAACCTCTTGATTTTTCCCAAAATCAACAGAAATCATTTTCTTGATTACTCCATACCAGTCATGATAACCATCTCGAACAACAACACCACTGTTTTGCGTCCATAAATCTTTTTCCACCTCTACTGTTTGAAAGAAGAAGCCATTTATGAATGATCGACTAAAAAAACGTGCCCGATGATCAGGTCCTCTAGATAATGCATACAAATAATCGGTTACTTTACCTTCTTTGTGTAATGTCATAATTTGTACACATTAATTAGTATAAAAGGGGTCATCGATAAACAACTTCAGAACACATATTTATTCAATATTTCATCAAAGTAAAAACTTGCATGTACTTACTCGTTTCTAAAACCAATAAACAAACTCATCTCTATGGCGTTTTTCAACATCACGAGACTTTTTCAGCTCTTCAAAATGCTCACTGAAAGGGTACAAAATTAAATTAGCCATCTACAGTAAGCATGATCCAATATAGTATAGAACATCTGAGTTATACGTACTTGATCCACAGAGTGGCCTCTTAGAAATAATATAATGCCTGATGTTATGTAGTTCCACCATAGTAAGTTGGCCCCATTTAAACCCTTTTTTTAGATTTATCAACTTCTGTAAATATATTAGACTAGAGAGAAGGTTCATTCCTAGCTGTAGCTTCATGATGTTCTGGCCTATTAAGCTTGATGCTGATGTTATCCAAAAACTGACTACAAAAAATCATACACTCTTCCATAATATATCCATCAGTTATAGAACCCTCCAGGTGAGCTCTGTTACATACATACCTCTTCAATGTACCAAGGTACCTCTCAATTGGATACATCCATCTATAAGAAACAGTTCCACCCAAGCGAGCTTCTTTGGCAAGATGGATTGGAAGATGTACCATGATATCAAAGAAAGCGGGAGGAAGCAACATCTCAAGCTTACAAATTGTTTCAGGAAATTGTTCAATCATCTTATCCAAATCTGGTTCCGCCAATTCTTTAGAACAAATTCCAGAAAAGAATCTGCTAAACTCAATTAAGGGTTTAACAACCTTTTCAGGCAATATGTCACGTATTGCAATAGGAAGGAGCTTCTGAAATATAATATGGCAGTCATGAGTTTTTAGACCTGATACCTTACGTGCTGTTATGTCCACACTTCTCTTGATGTTTGAGGCATAACCATCGGGCATCTTCACATCCGCAAAAAACTTGTACAAGGTGGTCTTCTGATCTTTTTGCAAAGTATATGATGCTGATGGACAATCATACTTCCCTTTCATACCCACCGGATGTTGCTTTGGCCATATACCAATTTCCTGCATATCAAAACGAGCTTGTAGACTATATTTTGTTTTACCATCCATATAAGCAATGTCCCGAATATGCTATCACAAATGTTTTTCTCAATGTGCATGACATCCAAGTTATGCCTTATTAACAATGACTTCCAATACAGGAGCTGAAAAAGTATACTTTTCTTCTTCCAACTATGCAACCTATCTTCCTTAGTGCGCTTTCTCTTATTATTCGTCTGTCCAAAACTCACTTGATCAAAAGTCTTGTATTGTTGGAGTACTTCGTGCCCAAAGAGTGATGTTGGAGCCTCTCTATTCTCTATCTTGTTGTTGAAAGAAGCTTTGTCCCGACGCCACCGGTGATCCTAAGGTAGGAAAAGATGATGACCCATGTAGCAATACTTTCGTCCATGTTTCAACCACAAGGCATTAGTGTTTACATGGCAGTATGGACATGCTAGCCTACCTTTTGTGCTCCATCCACATAGCATTGCATATGCTGGAAAATCATTTATTGTCCACAATATAGAAGCTCGCATGAGAAATGTCTCTTTCTTTGAACTGTCGTATGTTTCAACACTATCAGACCATAATTTCAGTAGCTCATCAATCAAAGGCTGCAGATACACATCAATGTTGTTTCCAGGTGACTTTGGCCCAAGAATTATCATTGACATCAACCAATAAGGTTGCTTCATACACAACCAAGGTGGTAGATTATAAGGGATTAGAATCACAGGCATGTACTGTAAGAAACATTCATTACTCTAAAAGGATTGAAACAATCAGATGCTAGCCCAAGTCTTGTGTTGCGAGGATCAGATGAGAAAATTGGTGAATGCTATAAAAATGCTTCCATGCTTTCGAATCTGCAGGATGGCGTAATATTCCATCATCAATACGTTCTTCTTTGTGCCAGCGCATGTTTGATGCCGTTGATTCTGCCATATAAAACCTTTGAAGACGGGGAATAAGAGGGAAGTATTGTAGAATCTTGCGTGCTACAAGCTTCTTGGCTTTTCCACAAGGTAAAGCCTCTCTTGCATCCCCATTAGTACTATTTTTCCATCTTAATTCACCACATTTTGGGCATCGATCCAGCAGAGAATAGTCCTTCCGGAATAACACACAGTCATGGACACATGCATCGATCTTTTCGTAGCTCAGCCCGAGGTCACGTACAACCTTCTGAACTTTATCAAGTGTATTAGGAATGCAATGGCCCTCTGGAAGCACATATGAGAATAGTTCAAGGATCAACTCACATGCTTTTTTTCTCAAACCAGTTAAACACTTTATCTGGTACAACCTGACAATGAAGAATAATTGGGTCACCTTCTGACAACCTGGATACAACTCCTTTTTGGCATCATTTAATAAGTCATAGAATGCCTTTGCACACCCAGTTGGTGTTGGTAAATCGGCGGTACGCTACTCTAGCAACTCTACCGCATCATCCAGGAAACATGCGAGTACAGAGGTCATGGATCGTTTCCACTAGACGCGCAGCGAAGCGGAACGTAGACGCGCGTCGATGTAGAGAAAGCAGACGATCTCGTTCATCTCCTCCTCGTCCTTGTCAGGTAGCAGGTAGATGATCACGATCGTTGTAGCCGATCAGCACAGTAGTAGCAGCAGCGCCTCTACGGAGTCCACACGTACGGGAAGGAACATCGTGCACTGGTGTGCTACCACCGTGTGCGCGACAAGGGTCTCGGCGTGAGGCCTACGAGGAGTGGCGGCTAGGGCTGTCACGTGGTGGAGTAATTAGCCCCTAACCCTACCCCTCGTATTTATAGGCGTACTAATGGGCTTTTAGGTCGCAGGCCCATTAGTACTCTAATTGCTTATGGATCAAATATCCAACAGGTCTTACCCGAATTGTTATGATTGCCTCTTGGGCATATCACCAACAATCTCCCACTTGCACTAGAGACAGTCATCTAGCCAAGCTTTTCAATATTCCAACCCCTTAAGTGTGTGACCCATTAGGTTCATGTGCTATCGGTTGTGAATGGAAACCGTTTCCAACCACAAGTCAGTAGAGGTACCTAGCAGGACATACTGACTCCTGAATGTACATAAAGATCGTATCGGCCGAACCTAGATACATTCAACATGCTAATCCCTTTGCCTCACAATACCAGTCAAGCTCAAGGCGACATGCATGCCATCCTTGTGATAGCTCGACCATTCACTGGATCAAATAGTGGATTCACTCCTTGACTAACTTTTAGTCATTGTGATTAACATTTAATCACTCTGGCATGGCCATGCACTTTCAAATCCAACTATTTCGAGGGTCCTAGAGATATCTCTCCTGTTATTAAGGAGGGGCAAATACCATCTTGATCCGCGCACATCCCAATCTATGTTTCATTATGTACCCGAAGACTACTTTTATGACTACCCAGTTACGGAGTAGTGTTTGGTAGTCTCAAAGTACATAACTACACATAGTGAGAAACAATGGCGATCTCAGGTCTAAGGATCTAGTAGGTGTATCACTCAAGACCAACTGATGGCACATATGGAAATAACAATTCCAGTAGTGTCTTGGAGTGGGTCAATCCAACACCATGTTCACTAACATGTGTTCACATTATTAATTTGATATCTCCATATATATGATCCATAAAATGTGATCATCAATTAATACATGTGCTAGTCTGTGTGACATCATTATCTCATATAATGATATAGACTAGGGATCATTTAGAGCAATATTACTATTAACAAAGAGTTCCACGAATAAGTCACATACTTGATGATTAATGTAAATAATGATTACTCATATAACAACTTATTTAATAGTACATAAACATAGTTGTGACACAAGTCTCTCACTACGCACTATGATCATTGATGTAAGTATCTAATACTCATAGATCTCGTGTGCGCCTCATGCTTTGATTGCGGAAGAGGCTTTGTCAACGGATCTGCAATATTCAAATCCGTGTGCACCTTGCATATCTTCACATCACCTTGGTCGATGATCTCCCGAATGAGGTGATAGCATCGTAGTATGTGTTTGGATCTTTTGTGTGATCTAGGCTCCTTTCCGTGTGCGATGGCTCCACTATTGTCACAATAGAGATCCACAGGACTGGACGCGCTAGGAACAACACCCAACTCAGAAACAAATTTTCTGATCCAAACAACTTCCTTTGCAGCTTCAGAAGCTGCAATATACTCTGCCTTTGTGGTTGAATCTGCTACTGTATCTTGCTTGGAACTTTTCCATCTCACTGCCTCTCCATTGAGGCAGAATACAAAACCGAATTGTGATCTAGAATCATCCTTATCAGTTTGGAAGCTGGCATCGGTGTAACCTTTCACAACGAGCTCTTTTTCACCTCCAAACACTAAGAATGCATCCTTAGTTCTTCTAAAGTACTTAAAGGTGTTTTTGACAATGGTCCAATGAGCATCACCATAGTCTGATTGATATCTGCTCGTGATGCTAAGAGCATAAGTTACATCTGGACGTGTACATAGCATGACATACATGATGGATCCAATAGCCGAAGCATAAGGAATCGCTCTCATCCTCTTTTGCTCATTAGGTGTCGAAGGACACTGACTCTTGCTTAGAGTAATGCCATGTGACATTGGCAAGAAACCTTTCTTGGAATCTTGCATATTGAACCTATTCAATATCTTGTCAATATATGTATCTTGGCTTAATCCAATTAGCCTTTTAGATCTATCTCTATATATCTTTATGCCCAAAATGTATGCTGCCTCTCCTAAATCCTTCATTGAGAAACTTTTTCTTAATGAGGATTTAACATCATCAAGCATTGGAATGTCATTTCCGATCAATAATATGTCATCTACATATAGGACCAGAAATACATATGCACTCCCACTAAACTTCTTGTAAATACAAGGTTCTTCTACATTCTTGATGAAACCAAACCCTTTGATCACTTCATCAAAATGTAGATTTCAACTCCGAGATGCTTGCTTCAACCCATAGATGGATTTTTGAAGCTTGCATATTTTACTAGCTTTTTTAGGATCGACAAAACCCTCAGGTTGTTTCATGTACACATCCTCAGTTAGACTTCCATTAAGAAAGGCTGTTTTGACATCCATCTGCCATATTTCATAATCAAAATATGCAGCAACTGCTAGGAGAATCCAAACAGACTTAAGCATTGTGACGGGTGAGAAAGTTTCATCATAATAAACACCTTGAATTTGCTTGAAACCTTTTGCCACCAATCGATCTTTATAGATGTGAACATTTCCATCCATATCGGTCTTTTTCTTGAAAATCCATTTACAATCAATAGGTCTCACACCTTCGATTGGATCAACCAAGTTCCAAACTTGATTTTCATGCATGGATTCAATTTTGGATTCCATGGCTCCAAGCCACTTCTTAGAGTCGGGTCCCGTCATTGCTTCAGTATAGGTCGTGGGCTCATTATTGTCCAACAATATCATGTCATGCTGCTCCATGGTTAGAAGCGTTAACTTTTCAGTCGCACGACGTACCCTCGTAGACCTTCGTGGGTCTGGTGTTTCATCAACTGGTTGCACAACATCTTGTACATCCTGTATAGGATCAGTGGATGCCGAAACATTTTCTAGTATTTCTTGAATTTCTTCAAGATGCACCTTGCTCCCACTAAATCCTTCTAAGAGAAAATCTTTCTCCAAGAAGAAACCATTGCGAGCGGTAAACACTTTACCCTCTGTTTGATTATAAAAATAATATCCTTTGGTTTCCCTATGATATCTCACAAAGAAGCATTTGTCTAATTTGGGAGTGAGTTTGTCTGACGTCAAACGTTTGACATAAGCATCACACCCCCAAACTTTGGGGAAAGACAATCTGGGATGTTTCCCAGTCCACATCTCATATGGTGTCTTCTCAACAGACTTAGTTGGGACCCTGTTTAGTGTAAACGCAGCAGTTTCAAGAGCATAACCCCAAAAGGATAGTGGAAGATCTTCTTGGCTCATCATCGACCTAACCATGTCTAACAAGGTTATGTTCCTCCGTTCAGACACCCCATTCCATTGAGGCGTTCCAGGTGGAGTCAACTGTGGAACAATTCCACATTGTTTTTTTTTATTCGGAATATCCACTTCCATTTCCACAGAAACAGAGATCATTACAGGGTTTGATAGTGATACAGGCATCAGATTCTAACCCCGCACATACCACAAAAACACCAGACTCTAGCATCTAAGTGGCTCACTATCACCCCGTGTTTTTCCTACTGGAATCAAAAGTGCCTGCCGTGAAAGTTCTATCTTCCACTGACACCAAAAACCACAGAGTATTCTCCAACATCAATACCAAACTAAGGGGGAAGCCATGCATCAAAGACGACAAGTTTTTGAATGACCAAAGCGCCTAAACTGTTTAAGACCTTCATAAGTCTGGTATTCTAATCTTGCTTCTCCTCTTCGGGTCTCTCCTCCAGTTCCTTTGTACTTGGAAGCAGCGCCAACCTTCCTTGTTTCTTCATTGCTTTAATTGCCGCCTGCATCATCGACTCCACCCCTGCTGTTACCACTTCCTTCATTTCCTCCGAGTATAGTCCTGCCCAAAATTTCATAAAGGAACACGCAAGACAGATTACATCACAGGGGTGATTGATATATTTCTTCTCAAAACATGCTTGGTTCCTGCATTTCCAAATGGCCCAGCATATTGCTGCCAAACCAAAAGCATATATATCCTCACCCCCCGACAGAGCTTGTTTAATCCAGCACCAATATTGGTCTACATTTTTGGGCCTGTATATATTACCAAAGCATCTAAAAATAACACCCCACACCACCTTCATCACATCACATGTGAAGAAAAGATGGTTTACCGTCTCTTTTTCCGTGCAGAATCTGCATGTCACATCCCCTTTCCACTTTCTTAATGCCATATTATCTTTTGTGAGTATAGCATTATTTTCTATTAGCCACAAAACCACTCTTATCTTGGGGGGAATTTTTGCTTTCCATACTCTTTTGAAGTGGTACCCTCTATCATTTCCTGTTAGTTTATCATAAACAGATTTCACAGTAAAGTTCCCTGTATTATTCCACATCCACACTACTTTATCTTCTTCCTCAGATATTCTTTGCCTGTTAAGTTTCATGGCCAGGTTATACCACTGCTCATGTAGTATCACAGGCAAATATGGGGAGAATTGGACCACCCAGTTTGCAGTTGCACATTGTGCCACAGTTAAATTTTTATCTGTACAGAATTCATACAATATCCTATATGTTTCATACAATGACTTTGCATCCAACCATATATCCTTCCAAAAGTTAATTTTATTCCCCCTACCTAGGATGAATTTTCTCCCACTCATATAGATGTTCCTTACTTTTAGTAAGTCACACCATATAGGGGAATCTGTAATCTTGTGCTTTAAGTTTCTAATAGGCTCATCTTTCACATATTTGGCTTGCACTATATCCTGCTACAATCCTTTACCACTTTCTATTTTCCACCACCATTTTGTCAACAAACTGATGTTCATTTTCTTGATATCTTTAATGCCCAAACCCCCTTTACTTTTACTTTTACACACAACTCTCCATTTAATCAGGTGGTATTTTCTTTTAGAATGACCCCCTTGCCAAAGGAATCTTCTTCTTAACTTTTCCAATTTATCTATTACTGTTAAAGGCAATAAAAACATTGACATATAGTAAGTAGGAACGTTAGATAAACTGGCATTTATAAGTACAATCCTACCAGCCATAGTTAATGTATGACCTTTCCAAGTGTCTATCTTCTTAGCAGCCTTGTTTTCCAAATCCAGCCAATCAGATACATGTAATCTACTAGGTGCTATTGGAACACCTAAATACTTAATAGGGAATGCACCAATTTTGCAATTAAGCATCTGTGCATACAAATTAGCTTCTTCATCATCACCCCCAATCATAATAAGCTCACTCTTTTCAAAATTTATCTTCAGTCCCGAAACTTGTTCATAAAGAGCCAGGAGCACTTTAATATTATATATCTCCTGAATTTCATTTTTCAAGCATAATACTGTGTCATCATCATATTGTAGTATTGCCACTCCTCTGGGGACTAGGGTATCACCCAAACCTGTTATCAGATCACTATCTTGTCCCCTATGAATCATTTTTGTCAGGAAATCTGCAGCCAGATTAAAAAGTAGGGGTGACAAGGGGTCTCCCTGTTTGACCCCTTTAAAGCTTCTAAAGTAAGATCCAACCAAATCATTCATCTTTACACTTAGAGTTCCATTGTTCAGAGTTATCTCAACCCACTTACACCAGATTGGGTTAAATCCTCTTAACTCTAAGCATTTCATCAAAAATTTCCAGCTTAGTTTGTCATAAGCCTTTTCAAAATCTAATTTCAGTACTATCCCTTTTGCTTTTTTCTTTCTTTTTGTTTCATGGAACAGCTCGTGCAGGGTTAAGATACCAGTCATGATACTTCTACCTGGAAGAAATGCTGTTTGTGCTTTATTAATTAATTTTCCAGCCACTTTCTCTAGTCTCTTAGTTAGTACCTTGGTGAACAGTTTGTATAAGCAATTAAGCAAACATATTGGTCTGTATTGCTGTATTTTTTCAGCATTTTTTATTTTTGGTATAAGAGTTATGACTCCAAAATTTATTCTAGATATATCTAGATTTCCTGTATGGAATTTTTCAAACAGCTCCATAATGTCTTTTTTGACTACCCCCCAACATTTTTGATAGAACTCCACTGGAATCATATCTGGCCCTGGGGCTTTGTTACTTTCCATTTCCATTAGAGCAAGTTTTACTTCCTCTTCATGGAAAGGTTTTATAAGAGCATCATTATCTTCCTGATTAACCTTCTCATCTTCTCCCCAGGTTTCCTGGTCTATGTCAATATTCCTTTCCTCCACTTTTCCAAACAGTACTTTATAATAATTTGTAGCATATTTAAGAAGGTTGTCACACCCCTTGATTACCTCATCACCATTTTTAAGTTCAAAAATGGTGTTTTTCCTTTTCCTGCCATTTGCCACTTTGTGATAATAATTTGTGTTACAGTCTCCTTTTAACAACCAATTTTCATGGCTTCTTTTAAACCAATACAATTCTTCATTATGCCAGATATCATATAGCTCAGCTTGTAACTTAACTCTTTCTCTTTTCTCTTCTCCATCTAAGGTTCTAGTTGCTTCCTTCTCTTCCATGAATTTTAATTTCTCGAAGATTTCCTTTTTCCTTTTTTTAAATTTCCCAGATTCATTAAAATTCCATCCTTTGAAATATTTTTTTATTTTCTTGAGTTTGAATAGAACTTTACTCAATGGATCTGTATCTTTCGTTTCTTCTTCCCAGATCCTCTTGACTTGGCGCATGAAGTCTGGATGTTTCATCCAAAAGAGCTCAAAATGGAATGAAAACTTTTTGATGTGCATTTTACTTACATCTTGCAAGATCAGATTGTGGTCTGAAAGTTCTCTCCCTTTTTTCCAACATAACTTTGGGGAATATAGATTCCCACTCACAATTCATCAACACTCTATCCAACACCTCAAGTGTTGGATCACTATGATTATTAGACCAAGTGAATCTATTACCCTGCATTTCCACTTCCCTCAATTCCAAGACTTGTATAATTTGATTAAACATGTGAGAATATCTATTAGGTACAAATTTCTTATTCTTCTCACTTGCTTTTCTTAAAATGTTAAAATATCCACCCACAACAAAAGCATTATGATTTCTGTTACACATAAGGGATAATTCCATTAAGAATTCATCTTTTTTATCATCCTGTACAGGTCCATATACATTCATCAGGTTCCATTTCTTTCTAATCTTTTTATCGCACACATTTATTTGTAGTATGTGAGTTCCCTTTTCAACCAATTCTATGTCAAATCTTTCCACTTTTATCCCTGTTGCTAGGCCCCCTGATCTGCCTACAGAAGGAATTATATTCCAAAAGTAGGCTTCAAATGGATCCACTTTCCTAGTCAGAGAATCCTTTAATTCATTTAGCATAGTCTCTTGTAGACATATAAAATCCAGGTTATACTCTTTTATTACTTCTTTCAGAAAAGCAGCCATCCCCCTCTTCCTGATACCTCTGCAATTCCAAAACATTCCATTCATTGAGCAATTCATTTCTTAATTTTCTTTTTCTTCTCCAGGTCCAGGGACCCTCTAAATCTATATACAGATGGCCCCCTTCTCTTACTCCTTCTAGGAGATGAGGGGCCCTCCATCTGTATATCCTTATTATTTTTTCTCTTTGCTCTTTTCCCTTTTTTATTAATATATTCCTCTTCTTTATTTGAATCACTTTTATACCATTCCAACAATGGCTAATCATCTCCTTCTATATTATTGTTTTCTTCATTATTCTTGCTAATCATCTCCTTTTTCTTTTTCATATTAGCATTAGCTTTTTCCATATCATTTATAATGTCTATGATACCAAAATCCTTAACCTCTATACATATTCCTACTTTACTAGCAATGTCAACAATAGTATCAGCATTAGACATAGATAAGGATGCAGAAGCAGGGCTTGCCATACCTTCAAAAGCTCTTTTCTTAGCACCTCCATCTTCTATCTCCTGCATCTTCATAAGCATCTTTTGCTGCATTCTCTCGCTCTGTCTTGTCAGGAGGATTATTTGGTCTTCATGTATCTTGTCTTTCATCTTGAGAGCAGGGGATCCTCCTGTTTCTCCAGCTTTTGGTCCTGCATATGTATTAAAAGAAATTTTCTTTCCTTTTTTATCCTCCAATTCATTGATTTTATCAATGTATGGAACTTTCATAAACATTTCACATCTTGCAAGTCTCAGATTTGGGTCACTTTTATATGATCTAACTTCCTCATCATCCTCATCCTCCTCTGAGACCAAATCCTCTTCACTTGTGTTCCATGAAACATTGACTTTTTCATCTTCCTTTTCATTTGTTTTATAGGCCACAAGGTTAGCTTGTATGATTTTCCCTTTTTCTTCACTCATAGGCATCTTAGCCTCTGCATATTTGACTTTTGTTGGTGCTGACTGTCCACTTTTTCCACCCACTTCTTTAGCTTGACTGGGACCTCCACCTAAATTCATCTTATACTTCTTTGAGGTATTCTGAGTAGGGGGCCTTGCCTGAGGGCATCATCACTTTCTGTCTTGGTAGTTGTTCTTCTTCATTAATCTCTCTTTCATAATGAAAGTCATATCCATATGGTGGAAGTACCCCTTTAGCTGTAGCAGGAACTTTAGAAACATCTCTGCATGCAATTTTCATCCTAACATAGTCAATTCTATAAGTGGTGTTGTCGTCTATCTCCATCATAGATCCAACTAGTGAGCCAACATAGGCCGAAGTTTTGATATTCCTCTTGTTGTAGGGTATCCCTCTGACTTTGAACCAAGCACTCTGCAATTCAAACTTAGCTCCAATCTCAGCTGACCAAGGTTTAATCACTATTTGAGCATCAGTTCCTCTTACCCCAATGATAATATTGGCCCATTCCTTGATTGTCCTGGCATTAGGGAATTTCATAGTATAGCTGGAATCATCCCTAGGTTTTGTGTCCCATCTCCATGCAGAACCAAAATTTTCACTGAACTGTTGCTCAATTTGCTTGGCATTAACACTTCCAGTTACCACCTCCACAATGGCAGTGGTCGATGTTTCCTTAGTGTTTACCTCAGAGGGATAGTCTGGGATCAGAAAAAAACTCTGCCCCTCCACTTGTGCAGCTACTAATGGGGGTACATACTCTCTTAGCAATTTAGTATAGCAACTCACAGCTTCATGTCCAGTTTTAAAGCACCTCTCACATCTTTTACCTCTAGGACAAGCATTACCCTTATGCTCCTGACTCCCACATCTGAAGCACGAAGGAAAATTTGGGGCAGAGAAGTGTACTTGACCTTGAGTGTCTTCTTCCTCCAGTATTCCTTTGCCTTTGTCAACGTACACTTGATGGCTAGATGATTCTGCCATATCCCATCTAGATTTCCTCGGATGCCTTTTAGGGTTTGTCTCTTGGTCAGAATTCGAATCAGACTGTTTAAGAATGTCAGGCTTACCTCCTTGGCTCACAGAGGTTTTACCTCTTTGAGCAGGATCTTGGGTTTCAACGCCACCAGACTGGGTCTGATCCTAATGATTCAAGATCTCCCGATCCTCTTCAATCTGATCATCACCATCCTGCACCTCCTCTTCTATACCCATCGGCGTCTCGTGTTGGTTCCAATCCCTACGCTAGGAGTTTCTCCCCCTTCCTCTTGGTCCTCAATTCCACATTGTTTTAAATGATCATAAAATTCATGGCTCAAATACTCACCCCCACGATCAGATCCTAGAAGTTTAATTGTCTTGCCCAATTGATAAGTCACAACAAGTCAGTCGCCCTCTCACTTTGACCAGTGAAGGGTGTTTTGGTCATCTTCCCAAGCAAACAAGATTCGCATGTGTCAAGTGATTCAAAATCAAATGAGCTTAGTAAACAATCTTTATGGAGTTTTTCAATGTGTTTCTCATTTATATGACCTAAGCGACAATGCCAAATAAAAGTGGGATTTAGATCATTTCATCGAGCCCTTTTGGGATTAATGTTACAGACATTTTTATCCTCAAGATTGAGAACATATAATCCATTCACCAATGCACATTGAGCATAGAAAATATTGTTGTAAAAAACAGAACAACATTTGTTCTTTATTACAATCTCATAACCATCAACTTCTTCTAGACATGAAGAAGAGATAATGTTCTTGCTCAAAGTAGGAATGCAATAAAAATTATTCAATTCCAAAACTAATCCTGAGGGTAATGACAAGTGGTAGGTTCCGACAGCTATGACCGCAACCTTTGCTCCATTGCCGACACGAACATCCAACTCACCTTTTGCAAATCTTCTGGTCTCATTTAGACCCTGCAATGATTTGCAAGTGTGAATCATCGATCCAGTATCAAATACCCACGATTCACTAGAAGATAATGCAATGTTAATTTCAATAACATTTATACCTGAATTGGAAGTCTCACTTCCCCTGTTCTTCTTCATATCCTCCAAGTACTTCTTGCAGTTCTAGACCAGTGCCCCTTACCATGACAGTGAAAGCATTCATCATCAGGAGAAGAGCCAGATTTGCCCTTTGGCTTAGACTTTGAGCTTGAAGGCTCATCGGGAACCTTTCCCTTACCTTTACCTTTAGGACGCCTCACACGCTTCCTCTTTTTATTCTCCTTTTGCACCATCATCACATGAGTGGCGTTTTTCTTAATGCTTTCTTCGGCTGTTTTAAGCATCCCATGCAATTCAGCCAAAGTTTTCTCCATGCCATTCATTTGAAAATTCAATATGAAAGGCTCGTAGCTCGGTGGGAGCGACTGGAGAACAACGTTAATAGCCAAAACATCCTTGAGTTCAAAACCAAGTTTGCCCAAAGTTTCAATATAACCAATCATCTTGATTACATGAGGGCTGACCAGGCTACCCTACGCCAGCTTGCATGAGAACAAGGAATTTGAGATGTTGTATCTCTCAGCTCTTGCTTGATTCTCAAACATTCCACGCAGTCCCTCAATCATAGAATAAGCATCTGTATGCTCATACTGTTTTTGCAGATCAGGGGACATAGTGGCGAGCATGGGGCAGCTTACATTAAGCGCATCATCGCAGTGCTTCGTATAAGCTCTACGTGTTGCATTAGTTGCATCAGCTGGGAGGTCATCAGGGTAAGGCTGCAGAAGAACATGCTCAGTTTTCTCTTGTCTAAGAATGATTCTCAGGTTGTGGTACCAATCGATAAAGTTAGCTCCATTGAACTTTTCCTTTTCATGCACAGATCGCAAATTGAAATCGGAATTGTTACTAGCAGACATTATCTACAATAGAAAATAAATATGCAAGGTTTAGCACTATGTTATGTACCAATCTTCTATTAACAGTTTAATAAAATATATCACCACTATATGATCATCGTCTTCCCTCTAATGACATATAGTGGTTCAAGATCCATATTCACTAATTCCTAGTGAGCTTTGGCTTCACTGCTAGGAAATTAGTGACATAGGTAAACAACTATTGTTAATCATATCCCTATATGACTCTTGTTTGTTTGGTGACATCCAATGCCTCAGCTCCCACCATAAAGCCCAAAACCGTTTTGATAGCTTTGTTGAGTAAACCAACACTATGCATGTGAATGTCCAACATTCACCCTATGCATTATGATAGATGATGGTACTTTTCTTTGGCAAACCTACCACACAACGATCAAAATAACATAGGTGCAGCTATTGGTAAATGGCATCAAATGCTCAACTTTTGTGAGAGAAGCTATTCTATCATGACAAAACATCCACCATATGAAAAGCAAGAAAGAATAGTAATAAGCATCACAGGCATATGATCATACCACATTATGAATAGTATGGCCTTTAGAATCATAATGGTCTCCATCGCCATGGTTCCATCAAGATCTGAGCTGCCATATGCCTCCCTTCTTGTGGTGATCTCCATCTCCACCATGCTTGAAGACATCTCCATGATAATAAAAGAAGCTAATACAACTAATAGCTACCAAATAAATTACATGAGATATCAAGCATCACAGGTCGACACGCAGGTCGTTATACAATTATGTGACAACCTCAACCCGGTTGTGTTAAATTTGCAACACGCAGGCTGCACGAATCTAAACACAGATCATCACATCACATTAAGGCCATACCATTCACATCATTCCCTGCAAAAATGAGTTAAGCGTAGAACAATTTCTAGTGCGAAACTATATTAAGTAATCGCTATAGCAGACAGCAAAATGGCGGTCCCTGAACACCAAACGGAATTACATAGATCGCATCTATGAAATCAGTATGAAAATCTCATCGGATTGATCAAATCAACCCTAATCCGAGCCATTCAGAATGTCTCAATTTTCAATGTGACCGGTTATTCATGAGTAGATCGCGACTCATGACCGTGGTCTGTTGGCTCAATCTGTTAGCTATGTACGCGATTAGTCCCGATGGTGATTCCAGCCGGTAGGGACAGGTTGCGCACACAACAGAGAAGCAGCACAAACTAACCCTTTAGTCATATACGATCACAATATACTCTAACAAATTCCAAACCTCAAAAACCGTGTGATAAAATTCATTGTATGAACATGTCTGCAGTAGATCACATCTACTAACAAGATCCAGACCAAAGACCACGCAAGTCTGCTCTAATGCCGCTGTTGGTAAATCAGCGGTATGCTACTCTAGCAAATCTACCACATCACCCAGGAAACATGCGAGTATAGAGGTCATGGATCGTTACCACTAGACGCGTAGCGCAGAGGAACGTAGACGCGTGTCGGTGTAGAGGAAGCAGACAATCTCGTTCGTCTCCTCCTCGTCCTCGTCACGGCAGCAAGTAGACAATCACGATCGTTGTAGCCAATCAATGCAGCAGTAGCAGCAGCACCTCCACAGAGTCCACACGTACGGGGAGGAATGCCGTGCACCGGTGTGCTAGCACCGCATGTGCGGCAGGGGTCTCGGCGTAAGGCCTGCAAGGGGTGGCGGTTAGGGCTGTTACATGGTGGAGTAATTAGCCTCTAACCCTACCCCTCATATTTATAGGTATAGTAATGGGCTTTTAGGTCGCAGGTCCATTAGTGCCCAAATTTCTTATGGATCAAATATCCAACAGGCCTTACCCGAATTGTTATGATTGCCGCTTAGGCATATCACCAACAGTTGGCTCCTGGTGGTTTATAGCATTTTCTGGATCATCAACATCTGCTAAAGTACCACCATGATTTGTGCCTCTAAGTAGACTAGACAACATATTTTCCATAGCAACATCATCAGAAATTATCTCCTCATTATTTGCTAATTGCTCAGCAATATTTTTTGCAACTCATTTTTCTCCATGGTGTACCCAACAAGTATAATCAAATGGCATCCCATTATGAAGCAAGTGAAGATGAACTTCCTTGCGTGTCCCATGGCAAATGCTACAACATTTTGTGCAAGGAGAAGGCTTAGTTTCTTCTTCACGAGTGCCCTGGAATGCTAAATTTAAAAATGACTTCATTCCATCCTGCCACTCCTTCGTACGATGTCTTTTCCCATCCATGTCTTATCTTCTGAAATCGCTTCCTACAATTCAATCAGCGTATCCGTAAGAGGATTGAACTACAATAACATTATGTGAGCAATTGTACCTAGCGTTGTTGCTCTTCCACGTGCGGCGGCCGACGGATGCTCCTCCACGCCGGTAGACGACGGATGCTCCTCCAAGAGCGTGGAGGCCGACGGATGCTCCTTCAAGAGTGTGGCGGCCGGCGGATGCTCCTCCAGGCATGTTTCGTGCAATCGGGAGATGGGCCAATGTGGATCGAAGGGTCCGGCGGGGAGGCGGCCAGGACAAAGCGTACGTGAAGCTATTAGAGTAGGCCCAACACTGCGTTGGGCCGCTTGTTATTCGTGGGCTAAAACTGCAATGAGTCACTTTGTATTCCTGGGCTGAAACTGCGCTGGGACGATTGGTGTTCGTCCCCATGACGCGTGAGCCCATGTATGGGTGTGCATCTGGCTCTGGCAATTTGTAATTTAAATAAGTTAATGTAGCAATGGGGGTGATATTCTGATCAGAATAAAGCATATGCGACTGTTCCAGTCCTTGCAATAATAACATCACGACTGTTCAGATTTTGGCAGGAAAACAACATGACAAAACGTGAAAGGAAACAACATCAAAAAAACAAGAACAGAAACACAACATCACGACATGGATTAATCTGCGTCAATTAATTTCCTGTTTTAGAGTTTCATTCTCCAGGCTCTTCCATCTTAAATCTCGTACGTAGTACCTATTTTCTTCTAACATTTTTCTCTTCCTTTCTTTTCTTTTCTTTTCTTTTCTTTTCTTTTCTTTTCTTTTCTTTTCTGGAGTTCATTGTCTCCACTTTTCTTTTATTTTATTTTCTGGAGTTCATTGTCTCCACTCTAGAGGCCCCTGGTGTGGAGGGTCACACAATTCGATTCACACACAAAGTGGGTTAAAGGGGAAAATTTGGCATCATTAAAGGAGATGTTTTACGATAAAAGAAGAAATTTTTAATTTGACACGAAAAGGGCCCAGCGTATGCGGGGAAAAGTTATGCATATAAAAAATTGCGGTTTGCATCCCTCTCGGTTATCGCAATGGCTCGACGTGTTCCATCGGCTTCACTGGTAGTTTTTTAATTTGACATAGAAAGGGCCAGGGCCTATATAAAAAAAACATCCGCCCTGTACACGCCTCATACACGTCCCATTCAATTTCGACCGGGCGAGCAGACGATGTCGAACGGAGCGTGGCTGAGTCTTGTACGACATCTTTTTTCAATGGGATGTGTAAAGACAATAGCATGTGTTGCCTTATATTCTCATTGCAACAAGCTCAGCTTTCCGAGGTGGGACAAATCATTCACAGCTTATCAAAATCGCTCGCACGACGGACACCGCGGGTGCTTGCGGACGTAGAGAATATGCCAGGTGACTAGTGCACAACCTGGGCCCAGGTGGTGCATAGATTGCTAGTGACGAGGATACGATTCCTGGAATTAATCATGGTGTTATCCCTGTCATGTCCAGCCATCATACGACCTCGTTTGGGTATGAGTGGATCCACTTCAATCTAAGTCGATTGGAGAGTGTCCGGCAATGATACGACCTGGTGTAATGAACATTTTTGAATTTGATATACTCCTCTTTTTTTGGCAATCGTTCTAGTCCTTGCAATAATAACATCGCAACTATTCAGATTTTGGCAGGAAAACAACATGACAACATGAAAAGAAAAAATATCAAAAAAACAAGAACAGAAGCACAGCATCACGACTTGGATTAATCTGCGTTAATCGATTTCCTGTTTTAGAGTTTCGTTCTCCAAGCTCTTTCACCTTAAATCTCGTATGTAGTACCTATATTTTTCTAACATTTTTCTCTTCCTTTCTTTTCTTTTCTTTTTGGAGCTCATTTTCTCCACTTTTCTTTTCTTTTGTTTTCTGGAGTTCATTGTCTCCACTTTAGAGGCCTTCGGTGTAGAGGGTCACACAATTCGATTCACGCACAAAGTGGGTTAAAGGGGAAAATTTGGCGTCATTAAAGGAGATGTTTTTAGGTAAAAGGAAACATTTTTAATTTGACACGCAAAGGGCTCAACGTATGCGAGGAAAATTTATGCTTATAAAAAAACTGCGGTTTGCATCCCTCTCGGTTATCGCAACGGCTCGATGTGTCCCATCGGCTTCACTGGCAGTCTTTTAATTTGACATGGAAAGGGCCCAGGGCTTATATAAAAAACATCCGCCCCATACACGCCTCATACACGTCCCGGTCGACTTCGACCGGGCGAGCGGACGATGTCAAACGGAGCGTGGACGAGTCTTGTACGATATCTTTTTCAATCGGATGTGTAATGACAATAGAGTGCGTTGCCTTATATTCTCGTTGCAATGAACTCAACTTTCTGAGGTGGGAGAAACCGTTCGCACCGTTCACAGCTTGTCAAAGTCGCTCGCACGAATTCATTACGGACACCGTGTATTGGAGTAGTGGTAATGATTACACCGCGTATAGGGGCATTGGGCAAGTGTTACGTTGGGGCCAGTGGTATATAGATGGTGCCACGATCAGAGAACGACGATTGAAGACACGAAGGAAGTACGTGTGGCACCATCTAAGAATGGTATGCACTTGCTCTCTAGTGCGTTGTTAAAGGAGATGTTTTTCGATAAAAGGATAAATTTTTAATTTGACACGCAAAGGGCCCAACGTATGTGGGGAAAAATTATACTTATAAAAAACCGCGGTTTGCA
The DNA here is from genome assembly GCA_036927565.1 of Tuctoria greenei. Lineage (NCBI taxonomy): Eukaryota > Viridiplantae > Streptophyta > Magnoliopsida > Poales > Poaceae > Tuctoria > Tuctoria greenei. The sequence goes on along the minus strand of JAYESD010000010.1, from coordinate 120,516,467 downwards.
TCCCTCTCGGTTATCGCAACAGCTCGACGTGTCATATCGGCTTCACTGGCAGTTTTTTAATTTGACACGGAAAGGGCCCAGGGCTTTATATAAAAACATCCGCCCCATACATGCCTCCTACATGTTCCGTTCAATTTCGACCGGGCGAGCTCCATTCGACATCGTTCGCTCGCCCGGTCAAAATCGAACGGAGAGTGCAGAAGTCTTGTACGACATCTTTTTTCAATCGAATGTCTGACTACAATAGCGCGCATAGCATTATATTCTCATTGCAACGAGCTCAACTTTCTGAGGTGGGACAAATCGTTCACAACTTGTCAAAATCGCTCGCACGAATTCGTTATGGACACCGCACGCAGGGGCAGACATAGGGAAGATGCCAGGTGACCAGTGCACAACCTGGGCCCAGGTGGTGCATAGATTGCAAGTGACGAGGATACGATTCCTGGAATTTATCCTGGCGTTATCCCTATCATGTCCGACCATCATACGACCTCGTTCATTTATGTGGACGCATGTCACAGTCATGCAACTGCTTCATCCGTCCGTTCATGTGGACACATGTCACAAATCTAGAACGGCATGCACAACCTTGGATATGCATACGGTATCCATAAATTTTTTTCGTCATCTGGGTAGGAGTGGATCCACTTCAATCGAAGTGGATTGGAGAGTATCCGGCCATCTTACGACCTGGCATAATGAAGATTTTTGAATCTGATATACTAATCTTTTTTAATTCTTATCGTTATGACCACAAGTTGCATTGTCTCAACCAAACACCACGTACAACAACAATGACTCAGCGGAATCAGGAATTGGCCAATTAAAATGGAAGTCAGCAGTCTCACGGTTCATAGATCGAAACGCGCGCCATACTTTTTCTTCTTCCTTTTTTCAATCCATAACCGTGAGACTGCTGAGTTCCATCTTCACTGGCACATATGTACAGTCCGGGTGTGCCGGTGTACCTTAACAATCGTCGTGCATCCCCAGTGGTGGTTGGAAGACCCCTGCAGGTATGTTCTGATTCCTGTCCTCCAACTCCATATAGGTTTCCGATGACGCATGCGGTTCACCACCTGACAAACCAGCAAAGCCTCGGTGATGAGCGGCATGCAAGTTTCTTGATGAAAAACTGACTGCAGGGGCCTCCCGTTCTGTCCTCCCATGTGTCCTCCCACTGATGTGTCAAAATGTTATTGGTCCCTTTATTAATGCTTAGTTTAACTATCATACCTTCACAACAAATAAGATAATGACACGTCAGCGGGAGTACGCATGGGAGTACAAATGGGAGGAGGCAAGCGGGCGGCATGCAAGTTTTTTGATGAAAAATTGATTGTGGGGGCCGCAGTCAGTTTCTCATCAAAAAACTTGCATGCCACTCAACATCAAGGCTTTGTTGGTTTGTCTGGTGGTGAACCGCCTGCATCATCGGAAACCTAGAGATGGAGTTGGAGGACAGGAATCAGAGCATACCTACAAGGCTCTTCCCAACAACCATCGGGGACGGATGACATGGGGTTAAGGTACACTAGTACACTTGTACCGTACGTGTACCCGGCCAGCCGTGTACTAGTTTCCTTTGAACTTCTGGCAGAAGAAAGCGAAAGCATGCAGGGAAGGGTTACTGGTTTCGAGACTATTCTGTATGGAGAATGTTTGTTGTGTATTCATCAGGGAACACAGATACACTTTATATAGGTTAGCTAGTATAGTGTGAAACCAAAACTAAACCCTTTCGCACTACACAGATTCAAAAGCTAGCGTTAATGACTAAACGTAGGCAAACGCAGTCAAACAATGATGTTAGACCAACACAGTCAACAATGACTGTTACATGTGTGTGTGCTTATCCTTTCTAAAGTTTGGTGGTGAACCGCCTATGTCATCAAAAGCCTAGATGGAGTTGGAGGACAGAAATTGGAGCATACCTGCCTGAACCAGGATCGCCTGATGTAGCGATATTTTATTACATGCGTGCAGTAAAGACTGCATCCACCCTTTGTTTTGATCCGACGGTTGTACTTCTCAGCTATCCAACTAAGGGGTTCATTCAAATCATTTCTTAAACTCTTGCCAGCTTGCTTCAACATGAGAAAGAGTTTACATGCATATAATGATGCATACTTTGAACATCTAAATAAAACAAACTTCTATAACAAATTAAAAGGATTAAAAACACATTAATTGTCGAGAACATTAGGGGGGGGTCCGATGCTTTCATTTTGTAAACTTGACAAGAACTCAAGAGTTTTTATTTTCATTGCCTCTTGTTTGCATCAGCATGAAGTACAATCTTTTTTCTATTTCGCCTAGAGCATGAAGTGTCATATAGATCGACCGCAATAATTAATGAGGAAATGCAATATTTAAAAAGACTCTTGAAAATAGGATGCAATAAAATTCACTACGTCAGGCGATCCTGGTATGCCTGAAAGGGTCTTCCAAACAACCACCGGGATGACGCACGACGGGGTTTAAGGTGCACCGGCACACCGGCCCGGACTGTACGTGTACCCGTCCAGCCGCGTAGCTTCATTTTATATTTTATTCCCTTGGCTTAAAAGTTTGCTCTTCCTCTCTGTTTTTGCTCTATTTGCTCTTCCCTAGGCTTAAAAGTTTTATATTGTACAATATTTTTACATATGTAATATGACATAGGATATATCACTTGATGGTTTTGCAAAAAAAAATGGAGAAGAAATATGTATATCCCATGCAACTACTTAAATCCACCCCAGTTAATTAGCTAGTTATTTTTAAGATGATAAAAAGTTATTATCTTTTTCTAAGTGAGGTGGCTGGGGTAGATGATGTAAATGGCATAATAGCTTATGTGGCATGCCAATGTGGATGTCCAACTCAGACTAAGTATGAAAGTGAAATGGTTTTTTGAAGTTGATGGACTAAATAATTGACCCATTTGAAAGTTCAAGGACCAAACTTAGTTTTGATTGAAAGTTTGAGGATGAAGTTGAGTATTGCCAGCTTGATGAGCTCAAGCTCGAAAAGTTCGAGTAAGCTCATTTGTTGTTGTCATCTATTATATGTACGTATGATTAACTAAACTCTACAATTCTATTAAAAATGTTCTATGGGACATAATTTTTATATATGATAGAAACAAACTCGCTCTAGTTTGACTCGTTGACAGTCCTACATGCAATTAAAGTTTTGGTGCAATCGTGTAATCAAAGATTTTCATCCGTTGGATCTATACATCCTACGGTTATTACATCTTTTCATTTAACGCCTTCCACCACCACCACAACACCTCCACCTGGTGGAGGGGGTTAAATAAAAAAATTCAACGACTGTAATGTAGATCGATCCAACGGTTGAAGATGGTTGATTGCACGATTGCACCAAACATCTGATTACATTCTAGTTCAACCCAACTTTAAAATAGGAAATCTTTTGACACTAATTAATGCAGTCGTGATGTTTTTCTCTTCTTGTTTTTATGATATTTTATTTTTTCTTGTTTCATGATGCTGATTTTCATGTTTTGTACTTCCTCCTTCCCATATTACTTGTCGTTAATAATTAGGAAAAGTTTTCTAGTTCAAATATGAACTAAAAAACTTGTTCTAACGAAAAGTAATATAGGTAGAAGGATGTAATGTTTTATGATAATGAACTCAATGTTGTTCATCTGTTCTATCTGTTATTTTATTTTCGATCTGCTGTTTAGTGAACTATTTGTTCTATCTTTATTCTCTATTAATGAACGACCCTCCACACCGCCGGTGGCCTCTAAAGTGGCTTGTACGATACTGTGGCCACTGGAGGTGCCAGGAGATTGCCCGCAGCGGGGCCTGCAAAGCATTCTGTAAAGTAGTATATAGCACTAACAGGTAGCAACAACTGGAAAGAAAAGTGGACACAATCAACAGAGAGAAAAGAAAAGAAAGGACAAGAAAAATGTTAGAAAAAGATAGGTAGAACTCCAACGTACCACTGGCCCTATGCCCCTATACGCGGTGTAATCATTACCACTACTCTTATACGCGGCCAGAAGTTATTACCACTGCTTTAAGCAAAGTGCTGCAAACTAGATGTGCCGATTAGTTTATTTTGTGTTTATTGGAGATTATGTAACAGCTAGTTCTGTCGATTAGCGACGACTGGAATGAAAAGTGGAGACAATGAACAAAGAGAAGGGACCACTAATTTCCTTTGTTCCAAACTAATGTATGATTGAATGTATTTCATTTCCGGAAGCATCCATTTCTTTAAACTGTCCCTTGAGTTTCCTTTGATGCAAACGGGGCTAAACAAAAGACGAGCGCGCATAGGGGAAACACAACAAGTGCAACATTCATCATAGACGAGCGGGCATAGGGGAAACACATACACGTCTATTTTATATACTCCCTTTGTTCTCTTTTAATTGGCGTTGGGAGAACTAGGGGTGCATCCAAACGGGAATGGAGAGAATATAATCCATAGAGTACAATGCCTCATGGCAGAACAGGTCATGCTCGTGCTTAATCCTACAGTTCTCAGTACAGAAGACTCTCCACTCCTCCCACGTACCTGGCCTGCTGCAGTGGGCAGTTCCCTGGTTCCCCCCTATTGAGCAGCCCCAAGCGTCATCATCAATGTTGGGCACCGCCACCGGCGGCGCTTCCGAAGGAGGCCTACCCAGGAACCTCCAGACAACACCATTGATACTATTCATGGCTTCATGCCGACACCGGCAGCACTCCTTGTTGGTCCACTTCATCGCGACGAACCCGGTCGCGTTGTACCAACGTGGGCCTCACCTTTGACCTGCCGGATATACTCGAAGGCGTTGCGGGCCCCGCGGTCAGCGTCGTAGCGGAGCATGGCAAGGACGTAGGCCGCCACCATGTGGCCGTTCGCGACCGCCGGGCAAGGAATTGGGTGCCTGGCTACACGTGATCGTCCAGCAAGACGAGGTCGAACCCGATAACGTAGCACACATGACGGTTGCCGACGATTGCCAGGTGCTCCACGAGGGCGTCATAGCTCCTGTTAAGCTTTCAGATGCTCTCCACTCCAACGCCACGTGCCTGCCCACGGCGCGATCCCGGCATGCCGCGTGCATGGTCGTGCAAGTGGCCCGCAGACTGTAGAGGTCATCCAAGGGCTGCGGGGAGGTTGCGGCGACCCACCCCGCAATCAGGACCACAATATCGTGCGGCAAAGGGAACTCCATGGGCTTCGAAAGGAACCAATGAGGACGCGCGCGATGGAGACAAAGAGGAAGAGTACGCGCGAAGAAGAGGATGGCCTGTGTGTGTTGCGGAGAAGAGGATGGTGTGTCTTTATTAGTACGCGCGAAGAAGACGATGAGACGCGTGCAGTGATGGTTATGGCTTCTAAAGTGCACCGTTTGGAATGCTACTTACGAAACTCATATGAATGTCTTTCCCTTCCGGAGGATTCCATTCCTTTAAATTGTCCTGTGAGTTTCCTTTGATGCAAACTGGGCTAAATAAAAGACGAGCGCTGGAGTTATGGCTTCTAAAGTGCAGGTGTACGCTACTTTAGCCGCTGGAGTTGTCAGGAGGCAGGAAATCGACTGCAGCGGGGCCTGCAAAGCGGTCTGTAAAAAGTACTCCTTCCTCCGTCCCAACTCAACTCTATTTTTAGCTTTGGTCAAACTTACCTTTGACCAATGATTTCTTGCCTGGTCCTTATCCTGATGATCAAGGTCCTCCGCCTGCTGCCCCAGATGACTTGGGGCAGAATGATCCTGGCGACCAGAATGAAGTGTCAGATATGTTGTCCACGGTGCTAGGTTATTCAACACAAGCAAAAGGTAGCATATCCTAATATTTATCCTCATATATAGTGTGTTAACTAATTTTTCGGCCCCAAATGATCTAGAAAAATTACTCCAAATTTGATGATGCCATAAACTAATCGCTGCTCAAAACAATGACGGTGCTAATCAAGCTCGCAAGCTTAACTTCATCCTCAAACTATCAATCAAAACTCAGTTTTTGGTCCTTGAACTTTCAAATGGGTCAATTATTTATTCCCTCGACTTCACACAACTGTGGCATGCCACATAAGCTATTATGCCACATCATCTACCCCGGCCACCTCACTCAGAAAAAGTTAATAACTTTTTATCATCTTAAAAAGTAACTAGCTAATTAATTCGGGTGGATTTATGTAGTAGCATGGGATATACATATTTCTCCTCCATGTTTTTTTTGCAAAACTATCAAGTGATATATCCTATGTGCATATTACATATGTAAAAATATTGTAAAATATAAAACTTTTTCAAAGGGAAGTCTTAGGTTTCGTCAAATCTATCTTTGACCAATGAATTATGTAATTTTGATCTGTTTTAACAATACAAGAATTGTACTTTTAGATTCACCATGAAAATATTTCCATAATATACAATCTAGTATTACATGTTATTGAAGTTAATAAATTCCATATAAATGATTGGTCAAAGGTAAGTTCGACCATACTAGAAATAGAGTTGAGTTGGGGCTGAGGAAGTATTATACGTTGTTGTTTGCCGCATAAGGTTTGGTCCTTGAAGCCGTAGCCATTTGTGCAGGCGGCTGATGCGATCGGGCGCACCGAGCTTACGTGTGTGCCAGTCATCGAGGCGCCTTAAACGTGCGCAGTGCATGCACATCTTTGAATTCAATTGGAACCGCTGCGCATCCCATCACCACTACTGCGCATGTCGAGAGACGAACAGCCAGGCTGCTACTACATATAAGATCACCCGGGCACGTCATCGTCTTCTCCGCACAACCACTCTTCCTCTCTTCCCAAAACCGCGCCAAGAACACCATGGCTGACAAGAAAATGCCGCCGCCAAGCCCTCCGAAGGACACCAAGGGGAAGTGTCCCCGACCGAACTCCCCCACCCCCCCCCCCCCCCCCCGGACAAGGAGTGGGCTCCATGGAAGATGGCACGCGATGTATTTGACAATACATCGCACTCCATGCATTGCCTTGGGATTGGTCCCCTTCCAGAGTATGCTACAGTGGGGACCATGGGCCACTACGTCTTCGGCATGATGCACTTGGTCGGTCGCCTCGACGTCCTCTAGGAGACGCTGGCGGACAAGCTCGGCGTCGCCGGCCACGACAACCTGGTGGCGACGACGTCCAGGAAACTAGGCTTCCCGTCTCCTCCGCGGGAGGCGCCCCCGCCCTGCCAGAAGCCCAAGGAGGAGGAGGAGGAGGAGGAGGAGGAGGAGGAGGAGTAGAAGGAGAAGTAGGTGGAGCGAGGTGGAGGAGAAGTAGTTTTTTTTCTTGTTCTTAGTTGTGGTTTTTTCCTTTCTTGTTTGTAGTTTGTGTTTTTTTTCTTGTTTGTAATGTATCGTCTTATGGTAATGAACTTTATTTTGGTATTCATTGATGCGCAAAAATAGTTCTAATATTGTTGTTCTAACGATAAACTAGTGGACTATTTATCTCTTTTATCTTTTAGAATGGAATATATTTCCACTTCCAACACTACTGAGCTGGAGATTCAGAAAGTGACTACCACCTAGTTTATCTGACAGCACCAGTAAGGAGAAGCTCACTCTCTATGTTCAAACCCAACACGGATCCAACATAATGAGCAATCAAACAGCAAAGTACGTAGTAAATCACAAAAAATGCAACAACAGTTTCTGGAGTATCAACTTTAGCCCAGATAAATGCTCGTGGGCGTCATTGCAAAAGGGTGAAGACAAAAAAGACTTGATTTGGTTGGCTTGCAAAGACATACTAGAAGTCAGGGTCATCGAAGTTTTTGCCCGATTTGGATTGAGTCTTAGTTATAGACTTCCATAATAATAAAATTTATCGGGTGTTTTACTTTCACTAGTGTGTCATAAAATGTATCGGTGTTTTACTTTCACTAGTGTGTCGGGTTGAGTCTTTTGTTGTTGATCTTCACAACTTGGTGTATCAGTGCGGCCGTACTGTACAATATAATCGCATTCCTTGCACATTACAATATAATTTCCAATCATGTTGTACTCATCCTTTCGAAGAAACGGCAGCTGTAGGCACTAGCCGCTTACGTGTTTAGATTTTAGGAACAAGTGAACACACTTGTGAGAACACGTACGCCACATCCGATCCTCAACATCATAAAATTCAACAAGGGGAGCAACGTCTCTCCACGACGTTCCGCCTGGTGTTGCACACGAGACTCTCGCCTCACGCCGGCCACGTATCCTGATTCAACCGTACAACTTCAAATAAAGGAGAGCTAGAAGATTGGTGGGAAAATAATACGTATAAGAAAAAAGGGAAGATGAAAAAGGATGGCGCGCATTTTGATACCGGAACCGTGAGACTGCTGACTTCCATCTTCATTGGCCAGTTCCCGATTCCGCTGATCTCTCTAGCATGCATTCACACTAGCTACTCTCTGGTGGCTGGACCCAGGGTATCCCGTGGCCCACCCGCATACCCAGTGGATGAGCCCCTGAGAAATGTTGTTGTTGTTGTATGTGGTGTTTGGTTGAGACAATGCAACTTGTGGTCATAACGATAAGAATTAAAAATTAGAAAGAGTATATCAGATTCAAAAATCTTCATTACTCTCTTTACTCTGGGCTCGGGCCCGTCAAATTCGGAAACTCCTCCGCTCAGATCAGCTATGCGTGCATTGACGCCTTTGTCTCCTTCGAGGTTGGCCGCAAGCTGCACTTCGGCGACTACTGATCTAACCACCGAGTTTGCGGATCGGTTGTCGTTGATCATCCTGGCATGGAATTCGTAGGTGCATCGCTCAAGTTCTAGCTTTTCTGCTTGTGCGCACAATCTCTCATAAAATTATTTTTTTCTTGAGGACAGCATTTTATTTCACATGTATCGAGGTCTTTCACATGCATGTTAGTTGTCCATACATGCTACACCCCAAACATAATCAACGAGCCTCAAACATGACGATCTCTCAACAAAAAGAGAAAACACGTAACGTCAGCAAACATGATCGAGGTCTTTCACAAGGATGTTAGACGTACATATGCATGCTACATCCCAAACATGTATTCCAAGAATATAATATTTCCTACCATGTATATATATTTCTATATTTATCATATTCTCTACCATGCATGTGTATGCTCTCAACCTATATGGCAGTTTATCTATCACACTAATGAAGAATATTATCCTGTCATCAATAGAGATAACAAATTTGACACAAGGATTGCCATTATGTATCACTGTACTCGTCTTTTAAAGAAACGACAGGGGTAGGCACTAGCCGCTACGTGTTCTGATTTTAGGAATAAATGAACACACTTGTGAAAACACGTACACCACATCCGATCTTCAACGTCATCAAATTAACATGTTCCTCAACAAGAGGGCAAAAAAATCCTCAACACGTGACCAAACATGCTTGATCGCTAGTCTCTTTCACATGCATTACATTCGTTTCCACCATCATCCATGATCACGACAATTATCATCAGTTTGATATGGACTCTCGATCGGCAACGGTCGGATCCTTCAAAAAAAAAAAAGATATGGACTCTCGGTCAATTGCCACGCGTGTTCACGTCAATCTCCGCACCTCGTTGAAATCATTCGCACGAAATGTTACGAACACCGCGACGGACTTACAAAGTATCCCAGGTGGGCCATTGCATATCCTAGGACCTTTGTGTGTCAAATAAAAAAACTGGTTGAAGGGACGTGTTGAGCCGTTGCGATAATCGAGAGGAGGTGAACCGCGGTTTAGAGTAACTCTGACCGTCGATTCAAAAGCACAATTTTTGAAGCGGTTGATCATCTCCACTCACGCGCTTAGATGACGACCCGCTATAAAGGTACACTGTCCTCTTCTTCTCCACCGCACCTCTCGATCGATTTTAGCCTCCAAACTTCTCCTCTTGCTTCTCTGCCGCACCACCGTCGACCACCTCTCTCTCCGTTTCCGTTTCCGTTGCTGCAGAAATGGGTAGCCCCACACCGAAGCGCTCCAGGTCATCGACGTCCTCTGAACCTCCTTCTCCGTTTCCGTTGCCGCCCAGGCCGGTGGAACTGGAGGTGATGCTCGCACCTCCTCCACTCCCGTCTCCGCCCGCAGCACCCACACCTCTTCCGTCCGACTATGATGAGACTGTCCGCCTCATCGAGAAAAGCATCGACAAACTCGACGACAAGCTTAAGGAGGTCATCAGCAACCTGTTCGCCGCCGACGTGCAAGCAAAAGCACTCGACAAAATGGTGCAGGATGTATTTGACAATACATATCACTCCTGTCGCCAACTGGTACTTGGTATCCTTCCCCACCACACCAGCATCGACTCCGCCGGCTACTACATCTTCGGGTTAGGCTTTATTGCTGCTCGTCTCAACTTCCTCTACGAGACGATCGGTGAGGAGGCTGGGGTGAAGTTTTGCGAGCAACTCATGAACGCCGTCAGCCGGAAGAAGTTCGATCCGGTGTTGCAGGATGCTCCGCCGGTGGTTGCGGCGGAGGCAGAGGTGCTGCCGGTAGATGCGGAGTCGTAGGCGTCGCCGGCGGATGCGAGGCGGCTGCGGAGGAGGTGGACAAGTCCTCCTCTGAGTAGAGTAGGATTAGTAGTGGTTTTTTCTTTTGTTTTCTATGTGTTTTTCTTGTTTGTAATATATGTATTGTTTTTATGTTAATGAAAAATGTCTTTTATTTTATGTTCATGAACAATGTATCCTACAGTACATGCACTAACGAAAAACTCCTCCTTTTATCGAAAAACATCGCATATGGAAAATTAACACATTAGTAATATTATATCTAATAAATATTAAACACATTAGTAGGACATACGTAGTAGAATTATATTTCAAAAAATTACGAAAATAAAAAGCTAGACTGTGTAACTGTACATCGCATCCGGATGATGCAAATACTAATTAATTTTATTCCTTTTCTCTTTACCAGCTGTCATCGTGCCCCCCCCCCCCCACCCACCCACCGGTCTGGCCCTAGGCAGTAGCCCCTCCCGCCTAGGCCCAGAGTCGAGCCTGCCTTTAAGACCATCCGCAGTGGTTCATGGTAAAGCTTAGGCTGTGTTTGGAAGCACAGTATTTCAATACTAAAGTTTTGGAAACCACAGTTTTTAAAATGACATGGCAATACCAAAATATTTCAATAACACAGTTTTGTAATACGACGATTTTGCAAGACATAGGACTGTTTGGGAGCAAAGTAGCAAGCATCAAGGGCAAGCCAGCAGAGAAAAACTTTGGTTCAGACCAAAGTTTTTTATACTCCAAGAATACCATAGAATAGATAAAATTGTGGTTTTAAATACATAGTTTTTGAGTTGGTTGACAAACACCATTCTGTAAAAAATACCATAGTAATCTCAAATATCACTGTATTACTCTAAAACTCCAAAAATACCGTGTTCCCAAACATCATTACTGGACTGCGGCCTGCGAATCAGATGGTCTTATCTCATAACCACTTGGTGCGTTCGAATTCTCTGCGGCCCTTCCGCACAGCCGTCTCTGTGCGACCCTATCCAGATGGTTGTGAAGTACGTTCACGCTCCAAATCTTACAGCCATACAGCCAAGGGCGCACTACATGGTTCCCGCGACTGTGCCACCCTGTCCTGATGATTGCCACGTACGTGAACGCACTGAATCTTGCAGCGCACACGGGCACACAAACTCCACGTCTGAAATTTGCTCAGTGATCCGAATAACTTAGCGCTCGGCGTGCACAATCCATCATCATGCGCACGAGCACGTACGACGCGGCCAAAAAGATATGTGTTTGGTTGCTTGTCTTGGATTGAATTGACTTGGATTAATTGGATAGTCCAGTCATGTGTTATTTGTTTCGCGGTCCGACGGGTGATTCAGGTTTGAGAAATATAAAATATTCCTCGCAGATGCTGGATGAGATGGTCCAGGATATTTGGTTGGATGTGAGTCCATCCACCTTATCTAATTACCCTTCTTAGTAATGTAATTAGTGATAATTATCTTGTTTATTGTTGATTAATAATTACAATTATGATATCGACATTAATATTTGCTAGTAATATGATAATTAGTATATAAATAATTAATATTATGAAATTATCAACTTAGATGATTCAATAATCCAATCAAGTTTCATCCAACCTACCAAACAAAAAATTGGATCATTCAGCCCATCCAACCAAACGTTAATTTGAATGATCTAAGACATAAAGAAATGGATGATCATATATCTTCAATCCAACTTCGACGTCAAACCAAACGCAATTGATGACTGAGCACTTTATCACATATCACTAGAGTGTACGCACAAATGACAAATACATGCCCTCAACACCGGGTTTAGGGTGCATCGTGGACTAACCACATGACCCGTCCATACACTCACGTAGTTAGTATACACCTGCAAGAGCAACTACATGGATGCATCCTTCGCGTACAAATGGCAACGTCGACCAACTTATACTTTTTGTACTACGTACAAAGAATTTTCCTTGTCTATGAGCCAATAAACAAGCTCTTTTGATGCGGCTTTATAGTTAAAAAATGAACTACAAAGCGATAAGTATATATATATATATATATATATATATATATATATATATATATATATAACGATATTTCAAAAAAAAAAAGAAAAAATACCCGTAACGTCATCATATATGATCATCGACGTCGCTCTCACATACATGTTATAGTTGTCCAGGCATGCTACCCTACGCCCCAAACATATGATCAATGAGCCAAACTATATATATATATATATATATATATATATATATATATATATATATATATATATATATATATACACTCCCTCCGGTTTCACATTAGAAGTCGTTCTACACAGGAAGCTAAAGTTCCCAAAAGAAGTCGTTTCAAAAATTTATAGTCATTTCGGACCGAAATACCTTTAGGGTGTGTTTGGTTCGAGGGATATAGTGGGACGGGACGAGACGATCCCACTTTTCTGTTGTTTGGTTTGGAGACATGTGGGATGGAGTCATCCCTCAAAAGAGAATATTCCACCTAGATGCGGGATGAAACCATCCCACCGAAAACATGGGGACGGATCCGTCCCACCTCCGTAGAGACAGACGCACGACCTTCTAGAAGTACTCATACTCACATGTCCCTGTTCCATCCTTTCATTCAAAAAAGAGACGGGATCATTCCGTCCCACACCATTCCACAAAACAAACAAGAAACAAGGATCGTCTCATCCCTCTAGACAAACAGAAAATGGGACCATCTCATCCCTAAAAACTGGGATGGATCCATCCCATCCCACTTTGACTCTCAACCAAACGCATTATTATAGTGACTGTTGTAGTTGCACCCACGCTTCGTTACGCATCCACATGTCAGCTGCCTGACATGTGGGTCCCATGCTGCAGAGTATATGTGTCCCTTCGTTACCTGGAAGCCTTGGTACTATGCGCACTTTTTTCCATGTGCTCAGGAAACAAATGCAGCAGCACCTTCATGATGGCTGCAGCTTTTAAAGTGTAGCCTGGCAGCATGAAAGCATTGGCCATCCCATTATTAAAAGGAGGCAAACAGTAGCATGACTGTTGGAATCCACAGAAGAGCGTGTTGCTTGCAACGGATCACCTGGATGCACATCAAATACACTGCCGCACATGCACTGTTGTTGCTCTGCCGCACTGTGCCTATTTAGTCTCACAAAATTCATCTCCTCTCACACTTCTTCATATTTTTCCATCACTTTCATACTGTTAGCAGATTTTTAATCGGAGTCAGATACATGGCAGAGGAACTTATACGTGGGGTGAACTGGGCACCCGATAGCAGGGATGAAGAATTTGATGCCATGGATGATGAAGCGGAAGATGTTGACAATGCACTTATCCAACTTTCATTTGCTGAGGTTAGTAACATCAATACACAGAGGGAAATCAAAGAAGTTCTAGATTTTATGCTCCCGTTTCTTATTCCTTGTCTCTACCGAGAGCACGAAGAAGATGTCAATGAGGCTGCAACTACTCTATTTTTGATCGGTAATGGTCATGCCTCATCAAAGGAAGAAATGCTCATTCGCAAAATTAATTGGGCACCCGATAGTGAAGATGAATCAAGTTACGCTTATTAGTTTCAAATGTGCTGCTTTTACTGTCTAAAATAGTTTAATGTGTTATTAGGATCTTACTAGCACAATCGAACATGTTGTTTCGTACTGTAATGAGATCATGAATCTTAATTCCAATTGTGTTGTAATGTCGTGATTTCTTTTCTTCACGTTCATGTGACTCGTTGGTGTATCGACTGATTACAAATATTTGTAAAATAACTGACACTACAGGAAACGACGAATAGGGTGTCGGTTTACTTAGATGCGTCGGTCCCGACACATTTAACTCTTACGTTTTTTTCACCATGCCACGAGCATGGTGAAAAAACGTTACAGCGCGGTGAAAAAAAAAGCCACGAGCATGGTGAAAAAACGTCCGAAGTTGTTGATCGTAACCCATCAGAAGCAAGCTATGATTGCATACATCTCACTATTAACTGTATTTAATAAGGGCAAATAGGGAAATAATAACTATAGTTAATGACTCTTTGTTAAGCGACATCATGTCTAAAATGACATCTAATGTGAAACCGAAGGGAGTATATATATATATATATATATATATATATATATATATATATATATATATATATATATATATATATATATATATATATATATATAAACAATGGTGCAAGCTGCGGATGTTACAGCACGGTGAAAAAAAGCCACGAGCATGGTGAGAAAAAAAATGTTACAGCGCGGTGAAAAAAAAGCCATGAGCATGGTGAAAAAAATGTTACAGCGCGGTGAAAAAAAGCCACGAGCATGGTGAAAAAAACGTCTGAAGTTGTTGATTGTAACCAATTAGGAGCAAGCTATGATTGCATACATCTCACTATTAAATGTATTTAACAAGGGCAAATAGGGAAACAATAACTATAGTTAATGACTCCTTGTTAAGCGAGATCATGTCTAAAATGACATCTAATGTGAAACCGGAGGGAGTGTGTGTGTGTGTGTATATATATATATATATATATATATATATATATATATATATATGACGATATTTCAACAAAAAGAGAAAACTAACGTCATCAAACATGCATGATCGAGGTCTTTTGCATGTCAAACTGAGAAAACATGAACGAGGGTTTGTCATATATATATATATATATATATATATATATATATATATATATATATATATATGTGTGTGTGTGTGTGTGTGTGTGTGTGTGTGTGTGTGTGTGTGTGTGTGTGTGTGTGTGTGTGTGTGTGTTAATGAATGCATAAATGTGTGGTGTGTTCATCTTCTTGTACTTTTTCTTGTGTTTTCTGACGATCTTTCAACTATATATATATATATATATATATATATGATGATCTTTCAACATAAAAAAGAAAACACATAACATCATGAAAACATGATCGAGGTCTTTTGCGTGACAAACTGAAAAAAAAATTGGAACATTGCATATACCTTGGGTCGGTGGGCCCTCTGCGTGTCAAACTTAAAAACTGGAACTGAAAAACTGAAACACCGCCGGACGGACCTACAAAGTATGCCAGGTGGGTCACTGCATATCCTGGACCCTTTGCGTGTCAAAATAAAAAACTGGCGGTGAAGCGGAGATGGGATGCGTCGAGCCGTTGCGATAACTTAGAGGAAGCCAATTGCGGTTTGGATTAATTTGAAAGCGCAATTTTTAAAGCGTCCGATCATCTCCACTCGCGCGCTTAGACGGCAATGACTGCTATGCAATCTGAATTCCTGTGCAAGCGTGCAATCCGCGGATCTCAGCCATTGGACAGACATCCAAGGGTGGTTGACATTTTACACATAGATCCTTCCCTTTACACGGACAGGTGGAAGGATTTATTTGTAAAATATCAGCCACCCTTGGATGTCCGTCCAATGACTGAGATTCGCGGATTGCACACTTGCATAGGAGTCCAGATTGCACAGCAGTCCGCTAAGACAAGGACCCGCTATAAAGGCACACCTGTCCTCTTGCGTCTCCGCCGCACCACTCCATCGATCGTAGCCTCCAAACTTCTCTTGCTTCACCGCCGCACCATCGCCGACCACCTCTCGCTCTTTCTTCGCACCTCCGTCGCCGCACAAATGGGTAGCCCCGCACCAAAGAGCTCCAGGCCGTCGATGTCCTCCGAACCTCCTTCTTCTCCGTTTTCGTCGCAGCCAATGCCGGTAGAACTGGAGGCAGCCGCACCTCCTCCGTCCCCTTCTCCGCCCGCGGTGCCCGCACCTCCTCATCCCGTTTGGGTTCAAAAGATTGTCCGCCTCGTCGGACACCGCTTCGATGAACTCGATTGGCGCCTGAAGGAGGCCAACAAGCACCTTTCCGCCACCGCCGAGCGTGCAAAAAAGCTCGACAAATTGGCGCGGGATGTATTTTCTAATACATCTCGCTCGTGTGACCGCCTGGGTCTTGGGAAACTTCCTGTCTGCACTAGCATGGACACCACCGGCCACTACTGCTTCGGGTTAGGGTTTGTGGCCGGTCGTCTCAACGTCCTCTACGAGACGATCGAGAAGGTGGCTGGGGTGGAGGGCCGCCAGCATCTTCTGCAGACCGTCGCCCGAAATCTTCAGACTCAATTGCCGGAGGAGGAGGCAGCAGCAGCGGCAGCGGAGGAGGCGGCGGTGGCGGCGTTGGAGGAGGCGGCGGCGGCAGCAGCAGCGGAAGAGGAGGAGGCGGCGGCAGAGAAGGAGGTGGAGGAGATCTCCTCTGACTCTGAGTAGAGTAGTATTTGTAGTAGTCCTTTTTCTTGTTTTCTATATGCTTTCGTAGTTCTTTTTTGTAATATATGTGTTGTTTTTGTGCTAATGAAAAATGTCTTTTCTGTTCATGAACAATGCGTCCTATGTAGTATCGAAAAATAACTCCTTTCTAAAAAAGGGGCGAGATAACTGTTGTTCAATGTCTAGCCAAGAATTCGTTGTGTTGCGACAATCAACGACTCTTGGTTGAAACTCCATTGAAATTGTGGTTGAGGCTGCGTTTCTCCTCTTTTGTGTTCTTTCACTCAATTTTTTCATTTGTAGTCGGCGCATGTGAAAATGTATTTTTAGTAGTAGTATATACTACATGTTATCATTTTATTGTGATTAATGTTATAGAATGCTGATTGTTTGCCATCGTCCTTTTGGGGACTTGGGTGTTCTGTATTTGCATATCGTTTGCATTAGCACAAATACATTTGGTGATTCATATTTTTGTTCGTATCTTTTTGGAATGTTAGTAGATGACTGCTTTTAGATTTTGATCTCCATTCATGGCAACAAAGATGAATTAAGAAGCTAGCAAGTTGTCCTAAGAAGTCTACCCCTCTAGCTACACGCACCATGTGCAGGAATCGACGCGACATGACATGTAATTAATCACGATTGCATGCATGCACAAGGGCACAACTTGCGTCAAATTCTCCACTCCTACGAAAATTTTTTCGTTCTTCTTGGCGCACCACATTTAAGATTTTGACAATTCAATTTTTACTACCTGCGCCTCCAATTTCAGTCCCTCCTATTATTGTAACCCTATTTCAGCCATGATGAGTATAAACGGAAACACTGACCTCCGTTCCCAACACACCATTGTCCCGCCCTTCCGGTGACCTCGCAGTACTCCAAATGTGTTGTCTCTCTAAGAAATTCCCGCATTTTCATTTCCCACGGTTTTTACAATTTTTTCATCATGGATCTCGCAGTGACGCATCGAAGCTCTTGGTGGTGTTGACTCCTGGGTACAAGTACGGGCGACCAAGTTTGACGGGCTCTAACGAACCTCTTCGTCGCCGACATCTCCCTGTGACACCGCATCCTGGACTCTAGTTTTGTGCTAGGTAAACTACACGATCCATGTCGTCTTTTTATAGAGCTATATTGGCTTAGTTCTACACGATCCATGCAGTTTTGGGCTAGTTAAGTTCTACACGATCCATCCTGATATACGAAGATTAAATAAATTAACAAAGAAGAAATGTGGTCTTCTATTTCACGAATTTAGATATATATATATATATATATATATATATATATATATAGCATATACGACATCTATCCCGAAATAAATGTCGCTCCGACAGCTTATTACGGTAGTGTATTTCTAGTTCAATTACTGGTCAGGAATGACAAATACTAAAGACCAGAGGTAGTAGTATGTAATTTCCGGATTTAGAAGTAAATGAAGCACGGGTTATCTAATCAACCACTCCAAATGTTGTACTCTCAGCATATACTACATCTGTCCCAAAATAAATGTCGCTCCGACAGCTTATTACAGTAGTGTATTTCTAGTTCAATTCCTGGCCGGGAACGACAAATACTAAAAACCAGAGGTAGTAGTATGTAATTTCTGGATTTAGAAGTAAATGACGCATGGGTTATCTAATCAACCACTCCAAATGTTGTACTCTCATTCCTGTTTTATAAATTTGTATTCCTAAGATTTTTAGTTCTCACGGTTTTTACACTTTTTTCTTACTTGTGGCTTTCTCGGATCGTACGTTTTTTCTTTTATTTTATTTCTAATTCCTCTGTTCGTAACAAACACTGCAGTTTATAGAAACAACACCGTCCGATCCAAAATCTACGTCGGTCATGTAATCTGACGTTATCACTGTTATTTGGGATGACTACTTACAATGCTCTTTACATTAGGAACAAGACATCTAACCGTGATGTCGTCTACAAGCATTCATGGTGGCCAACAAGCACCTGGTATAACTATAAATGTGTTTACTATCAAAATTAAAAGAAATTAGACCATTAAATCATTTGCATGGCACGCAGAGAATATTGCAGCACATGATGTTCAGGAACCCCGAGGTTCTTCACTCCCTGGTACTACAATGCATGAACTAACAGTAGGTATAGATATACAAACCATAAATACTCCTTCCGCCCCAGCGTAACTTTACTTTTGGAGCTTAAAAAATGTCCCACTCCAACTCTATCGGTAGCTTCCAACTACCCATATCACATCACATTACTACCTGCCTCTCTACCGTGCCATTTGTTTTGGCAGAGCGTGTTAGTTTTTTACTCCATTGGTATTGAATTTGGAGCATTTTGAGAGACTACGTTATATCCTTTAGATGTATTGATGATGGGTGTATCATGGTCATTTGCATTCTTTCCTAGGCTCTACTAACTGTTTTAGCATGTCCTGCGATTCTACTTTCTTAGTAGTCTTTATAGTTAACAGTTCATCAGCCTATGTGATGGTATGATTTTTTTTATGCCTCCACGCTATGCTCTCTCGCCGCCGACCACTCCGGCCGGCACTGGCGCCCACACCCTGCTGCTGGTCACTTCAGTGTCCTTCCCGACGCGTCTCCCTCGCCCATCGTCACATCCCATCCTTCGCGTGCCATGATTACCCCGCCGCTCGCAAATCCCTGGCCATTACTCGCCCTGCCACCAATCCTCCTCGAGAGTTTTGGCGAGACCGAACCCTCGCTTTGTTGAGTGTCGCTGAAAGTGCATCTAGAAATCCCTTGTGGGTTTTGGATTATTTATGACAAGCAAATGAGATCCTAACCACTTTGTTGAGATGAGCACAGGTTCTAATGGAAAATAAGCAAGGTGACAAAAAAAAGGGAGAATGAGGAGCAATGTGGAAAAGAGCTCAAGGAACAAGTTTAGTAGATCATTGTGTATGGAGTGTGTTAAGGAAACACACCCAAATTGCTCAAGCACAAATAATCACACACATTGCGCAAGTTTATACAGGACCAGACTAGTCCGATATCTTTCTGCACAAGATCGGACAAGTCCGATATCACCACGAACTAGTCTGATATCTCTCTGACTAGAATCGGACTAGTCCTCCCCAGTGCGGACTAGTCCTCAAAACACTTCAAAGTTGCACAAAATCGAACAAGTTCGATCACACAACGGACTAGTCTGATATCATTCTGATGTAAATCAGACAAGTCCGATATTGGCACGGACTAGTCCGAAAACCCTCTGACCTAAATCGTACAAGTCCTCCAAGTGCGGACTTGTCACCCAATTCACTTAGGGTTCCACTGATCCGGACAAGTACGATGATTATCGAACTAGTCCGAAGATTTCTAGAAGCGAAATCGGACAAGTCCGCTTCTTGCTGGACTAGTCCGATATTTCGGAACACTTAGGGTTTGCTACACACAGCACACCGGACTAGTCCGGTGTCCACTACGGACTAGTCCGATATTCCTAAACCCTAACGGTCACTTTTAGAAACCCCATATAAATAGATGTGCACGGCCCAACATTTACCTCTCTCGACCTCCTGGGCCGTCACACCTCCCAAGAGCCTCAAAAACACATCTCTCCACGAAATCAAAAGCAACAAAGATTAATCCCTTGAGGATACACTTTGGAACATTGGAGAGACACGGTTCATCACTCATTGAGCTCTTGGTTTGATTCCCTAACACACTCCTGTGATTTTAATTGTAATCTTTTGAGTGTGTTCTTCGTGGAGTTCTTGTTGTAATCTTGGGGAGCCCTCAACGTGTGAGAAGGCCCCTTGAATTTGGTTATTTACCCTTTGTGATAAGTGAAGAGGATTGGCCTTCATGGCGATCCGACGAGGGTAGGGTTGGAGAAGACCCGGTCCTTTCGTGGACTCCTCAACGTGGACGTAGGTTGCCTCTGTGGGAACCGAACCACGGGATAAAATCATTGTGTTCTTTCTTTGCACCCATTGTTCTTACGTTTCATATATACATCTAGGGTTTCGATCAATTGTGCTCACTTCACATTGAAACTTTGAGTTTAAGATTAAATTGTGATACACCCTAATTCATATTTGTGCAACACTTAAAATTACAAGTATAATTCCGCTGCTTACATCCTAGAATCATGTTAATCGATCAAATTTGATTAGCCTAGTCGGTACACACCAGACTAGTCTGCACTTGACCGGACTAATCCGATATCTCGAGATTTGATCTGGTTGTTAAGTGTTGCAGGTTCCGACAAAATTCAAAAAGGCCTATTAACCCCCCCCCTCTAGGCCACATTCAATTGGTATCAGAGCAAGGTTCTCAAAAGGAGACTAATCGCTCGAAGAGATCATGTCGGACATGAAGGACGTACACAAGAGCAACAACCAAGAGAAGGTTGATGAAGACAAGAACCAAAAATTGGAGAAGCTCCTCGAAGCCATTCAAGACTTCAAGGATGACGATGAGGAGACGTTGGAACTCAAGGCGCTCCTAAGGAAGAAAACCCTTTCCAAGGGAAAGGTGAAAATCGAAGATGAGAAGAAAAAGAAGGGGAGTAGTCACACCGACTACTCCGGATATCCTTTTAACTATGATCACCTAAATTCTAACAATAATCATTATCTATCTATTCCACTTGCAAAGGCCCCACACTTTGACGGCAATGACTACTCAATGTGGAGGCAAAACATGAAAATGCATTTGATTTCTCTCAATCCAAGTTTGTGGCACATAGTATGCACAGGAATAGATATCCCGGATGATGATGAGGAGCTCACACCTAGTCAAAAGCAAGCCATCCATCGAAACGCCCAAGCTGCTACAGTCATCACTTCATCGCTCAGTCGTGATGAGTTTACAAAAGTGGATGGACTCGAGATCGCAAAAGAAATACGGGATACATTGCAAACCACACATGAAGGCGATCGTCATGTGCGAGAAGCGAAGATTGAGATGATTGAAGGCGAGCTGGGAAAGTTCGCAATCGAAGAAGATGAGTCGACATAAGACATGTACAACCGATTAAAGACGCTCATCAACAAGGTGCGAGCATACAGAAGCAAGAAGTGGAACGACCACAAGGTAGTGAAGCTCATATTTAGAGCCTTCATGCCTCGCAATGTCACCTTGTGCTCAATGATACGAGAAAGCCCCGGATATAAGAAGATGACACCGGATGAGCTACTTGGGAAAATCATCAACTTTGAGATGACGGAAAAACAAGCCAAACATGTTAAGGAAATTGCCGACCTCACCTCGGCAAATAAGAAAGGGGTCACTCTAAAGTCCACCCTTAAGCCCTTGTCTAAAGAAGCTCGAGAAGCTCAACTAGAAGAAGACGGTGATGATGAAAGTAGTGACTTGGATGAAGATGACATGATACTGTTCATGAAGAAATTCAAGAAGATGATGAAGAAGAGACAAGGCACTAAATCAAGTGAAGGAAAGTACAAGGAAAGATCAAAGCCAAAGTTGAGGCGGGCATGCTATAATTGTGGTGAGTATAGCCACTTTATAGTTGATTGCCCATATGAAGAGAACAAGAAGAAGACCAAAGAAGCAAAGCCTCAACCCAAGAAGTTCTTCAAGAAGAAGAAGCAAGCTGAACAAGCACATCTTGGGAAAGAATGGGACTCAAATGATAAGTCCTCATCCGAAGAAGATGAGGAGATGGCTAGCATAGCCATCGAAAAGACATCCAAGAAGTCCACTCTCTTCCCTACTCTCGGCGCATGGAAGGGAAATGGCACTTGCCTCATGGCAAAGGAAGGTAAACACAAGGTAACAACAAAACCCTCTTTTGTGCATTCCTATTCTAGTGACAGTGAAATTGCTAGCGATAATGAAGATATGCTCATTGGACTAGATAAAAAAAACAGCCGCAAAAATGAAATTCTTACTTGATCAACTTGTTGAGAAGGAGAAGTTGATACATCGTCAAGAAGACATGATTATCTCCAAAAAGGAGGAATATGTCAAACTTGACAAGCTTCTAGAACTTGAAAAGGAGTGAAGAAAGTCACTAGAGCTTGAATTAGCTTCAAGTAAGGAAGCTTGCTTGGAGTTAAGTGACTCAAATGCTACAATCAAGGATGAATTTGCTAACCTAATCAAGGTTAACAAGATCCTTGAAGTGCAAGTTGAGTCACTCAAGCAAGGTGACCCTTCATCCTCTTCAAGTTCACCTTCCCAACCCATTAAAACTGAAGTTACTTCTACTTGTACATGTGGTAAAGTTGACACCAGCTTGAAAGACAAGCCAACCTCTACCAAGGACAAGCATCTTTCACAAAATGGCATATTTGACAAAGAGAAGATCAAATATGCACATAGTGCATACTTGGTCACAAGACCTCCAAATGACAAATGTGGCATTGGTTACTCTTATGGTGAAAAGCAACATGCTAAAAGCCATAAGAATAACAAGGAGAGCAATGTCTTTGTAAAGGGAAGACCCTCTCAAACTGGAAAATCCAAAATTAATGAATCCAACACGCATGATCACCGGACTAGTCCGGTCGTGGTCCGGACAAGTCTGGTCTTCCGAACAAGTCCGATCTCCCAGACTAGTCATGTGTATAAACAACAACAGTTGCTATTTAGAACTTTCGATGCATCTTATGTCTTAATGAGAAGTAATTTTGGCAAAGTTTATGCTCATTATGTTGGGCCACGCCATGGGAACACCAAGTCTCATGTGTGGGTGCCCAAAGACCTTGTGACTAACCTAAAAGGACCCAAGCAAGCTTGGGTACCTAAAACCAAGGCATAATTTGTTTTTGCAGGCCTATTCCACTGGTGGATATAAATGGGTTCTAGACAGTGGCTGCACCAACCATATGATCGGAGAAAGAAGGATGTTCGTTGAATATGAAGCAAATGAGGATCCAAACGAGGGCATCTATTTTGGAGATAATAGTCAAGTAAATATGCTCGGTACCGGTAAAATTGCCATATCATCTAAACACACTCTTTTTCACATATTACATGTTGATTCCTTAGATTATAACCTGATGTACATATCTCAATTATGTGACAAAGGTTATAATTGCTTGTTCACTAACGAGGGTGTGATCGTCTCTAGGAGGAGTGATGGTTCCATTGCCCTCAAGGGTATGTTAAAGGGAAAGCTTTATCTTGTTGACTTCAACAAGGATAAAGCCGAACATGACACATGCTTGATTGCAAAAACCAACATGGGTTGGTTGTGGCATAGACGGCTAGCGCATGTTGGTATGAGGAATCTTCAAAAACTCCTCAAGGGCGATCACATTTGAGGTTTGAAGGATGTTGTTTTTGAGAAAGACAGGCCTTGTAGTGCGTGCCAAGCCGGGAAGCAAGTTGGAGCACCCCATCCCGCTAAGAACGTCATGACTACAACAAGACCGCTCGAGCTACTTCACATGGACTTATTTGGTACAATTGCTTACATAAGCATCGGCGGTAACAAATATGGTTTAGTAATTGTCGATGATTTTTCTCGCTTCACTTGGGTTTTCTTTTTACATGATAAGTCAGAAACACAAGGAATACTCAAGAAGTTCTTCAAGCGAGCTCAAAATGAGTTTTCATTGACAATCAAGAACATTCGAAGCGACAATGGCACGGAGTTCAAGAACACACAAGTTGAGGACTACCTAGATGAAGAAGGCATAAAGCACGAGTTTTTAGCACCTTACTCCCCTCAACAAAACGGAGTTGCCGAAAGAAAGAACCGAACTCTCATAGAGATGGCGAGAACAATGCTCGATGAGTACAAGACCTCAGATCGATTTTGGGCGGAAGCGGTCCACACCGCTTGCTACGCCATAAATCGACTCTATCTTCATCGACTACTCAAGAAGACATCCTATGAGATACTCACCAACAAGCCTAATATTTCATATTTTTGAGTTTTCGGTTCCAAATGCTATATTTTGAACAAGAAGTCTAGGACTTCAAAGTTCGCTTCGAAGTCCGATGAAGGTTTCTTGCTTGGTTATGTTTCGAACACTTACGCCTCTCGTGTCTACAACAAGACCTTCGGACTTGTTGAAGTAGCACGTGACGTAGTGTTCGATGAAACTAATGGCTCCCAAAAGGAGCAAGTTGATCCATGTGTGCTAGCTAGAGAAGAAGCTCCTTGTCAAGCATTGAGAAGAATGGCATTAGGCAAAGTTCGACCACAAGAGCCACCTCTACATATGCATGAGGAAAACGAACCACAAGAGGAGACCAATGATCAGGGGGGGCTTCCACACAAGATCAACCTCAAGAAAGTGAAAATGATCAACAAGTCAATGAGGGCAACCACTTAGGGGGAGAAGAAGATGATCATGAAGATTCAAGACAGCAAGTACCACACCCAAGAGTACACCAACGCGTCCAAAGGAATCACCCAAGCGACAACATCATCGGTGACATCCAAAATGAGAAACTACTAGATCTCGCATAGCTAATTTTTGTGAGCATTACTCGTTTGTGTCCTTTTTGGAACCACACAGGGTTGAGAATGCATTGAAGGATCCGGATTGGGTAGTGGCCATGCAAGAAGAACTCAACAATTTCAAAAGGAACGAGGTGTGGGAACTAGTCGAAAGACCCAAATCCAACATCGTCGGCACCAAATGGGTCTTCCGCAACAAACAAGACGAACACAGGGTGGTGACAAGGAACAAGGCACGATTGTGGCCAAAGGGTATTCACAAGTCGAAGGTTTGGATTTCCATGAAACATTTGCTCCCATAGCTAGACTTGAGTCCATTAGAATATTACTTGCATATGCTACTCACCATGATTTCATGCTCTATCAAATGGATGTGAAAAGCGCCTTCCTCAATAGACTAATCAAGGAGGAGGTGTATGTGGAGCAACCCCCCCCCCCCCCCCCCCCCCCCCCCCCCCCCCCCGGGTTCGAAGATGAAGAGTTCCCCGACCACGTATTTAAATTGCGTAAGGCTCTCTATGGCTTCAAACAAGCTCCTAGAGGTATGAGTGTCTTAGAGATTTCTTAATTGAAAATGGCTTTAAGATCGGTAAAGTAGATTATACATTATTTACAAAGAACTTTGACGATGATCTCTTCGTCTGTCAAATCTATGTTGATGATATAATCTTTGGTTCAACTAACAAATCTTTTTGTGAGGAATTTAGTAAAATTATGACAGATAGGTTTGAGATGTCTATGATGGGAGAGCTAAAGTACTTCTTGGGATTCCAAGTGAGGCAACAAAAGGAAGGGACATTCATAACCCAAACTAAGTACACTCAAGACATACTCAAGAAGTTTGGAATGGACAAGGGGAAGCCCATAAAGACTCCCATGGCAACGAATGGCAACTTGGATCTCAATGAAGATGGACCAAACGTGGATCAAAAGGTATATCGCTCCATGATTGGATCCTTACTCTACTTATGTGCATCTAGGAGAGACATTATGTTGAGTGTTTGCTTGTGTGCAAGGTTTCAAGCCAACCCAAAAGAGTGTCATTTGACAGCCGTTAAGAGAATCTTGCGGTATTTAGTTCATACATCCAACCTAGGCCTTTGGTACCCCAAAGGCTCCAAATTTAATCTCATCGGTTACTCCGATGCAGATTATGCCAGGTGCAATGTAGATAGAAAAAGTACCTCCGATAAATACCAATTCCTAGGTACATTCCTAGTTTCTTGGTCCTCCAAGAAACAAAACTCCATTGCCTTATCCACAGCCGAAGCGGAGTATGTTGCAGCCGGGAGTTGTTGTGCACAACTCCTTTGGATGCGACAAACTCTAAGGGATTACGATTACAATATGAACAGTATTCCACTCCTTTGTGATAATGAGAGTGGCATTAAAATTGCCCATAATCCAGTTGAGCACTCTAGAACTAAACACATAGACATCCGGCATCACTTCTTTAGAGACCACTCCCATGTCAACACTGAAAAGCAATTAGCCAACATATTCACCAAGCCACTTGATGAAAAACGCTTTTGCGAGCTTTGAAACGAACTAAACATCCTTGATGCTCGGAATGTGGCTTGAAAATTTGCATACATGTATGAATTCTTCAAAATATGTTGATTGGATTGTGAAAATCATCTCTCTCAATTTTCTCCAAAAACTATGTCAATTACTAGATCTTGGTGAATTATGGTCATTTCTTGATTGTTGTATGCTTACTGATCATATTCATCAAGATTATTTGATTTGATTTGCCCCCCTATTTTCTAAATAAGTACCTTCGAATATATACGAATGGACTAGGCATTTCTTCTCTGGTGACCACGGACTAGTCCGTGGTTACCCAGACTAGTCCATCCATGCAGACTAGTCCGCAGAGCACCGGTTAGGCCGGACTAGTCCGGTAGACCACGGACTAGTCCGATATAGCCTCTGGAAAAGTTCGGACTAGTCCGATCATTTTTGGACTTGTCCGATTTTTCGTGTCCATAACTCTACCCGCCGCCAAACCCTAATTTCCGCACCCCCCACACTTGCCTCAAGCTTTCTCTCTCCACGCTCGAGATCCCCAAGGCGATTTGGCGACTCCTCCATCGAAAAGCTCCAAGTTTGGGTGGAAATCAAGCTCCTTCACTTAGGGATTGAAGTACACGGACTTGTCCGCCCTTCAACACCCTCCTCTCCGAGATTCAAGCGATTTTTCGGTAATTTTCCCCCAAACCCTAGAAATCTCCATTTTCTTCATTGTTGATCGAATAGCCTAGCTTCTTTCACCTAATACTAGTGTCCTTGATGTATTACATTGTTGTTAGGCTAGATTTGCATTGAGCAACTCCATTTGTCTCATAGTTAGGGTTCTTGAGGATGAATATCGGACTAGTCCGGTCCATACACGGGCAAGTCGAGTCACCCGGACTAGTTCGTGCCTGTACACCGGACTTGTCCAATTTTTTCTGAACTCAACCCTAACTTATTAATCCCTCAATGCAATTCCTTCTCATCTATTCTCATCAATACCTTGTGCAATCCATTCTCAGGGCATGTCAAACTCTCACGACGAAGTTTTCGACTTTGAGGCCGAGATGGAACAAGAAGCCCTACTTCGGTCCTCGATGGGCCAAAACAATAAGCGCCCTTCGGAGCCAGCCCCCTCTCCTCCTCAGTCTCAGAAAACAGTGGCTCAACGCAAGGTGCCTGCTTCCAGAGCTTCTACTTGTGGTGGCCCTAGCTCGACAAGTGCTAGCCAAGCAAAAGGGAAAGGAAAAGGATCGTAATGGGCCCAGTTGGCCCTCTAAAGATGTCAGCTCCAAAGCAAGGGGCTCAGGATCCCACAGAGGAAAGGTTCAACGGGAAGGGCAGCGACTCAGCTGCAAAGTTCAGGAATATGGATTGCTACAGCCAATCCAGGCAGGCTGCAGATGGAAGATTCTAGAGCAACTTCCATGCAGACTTTTACAAGTCTGTCTACCTCCAGATGAAGACCCCAGTGGTGCGCACTCAGTGGATAGATTGGGCACATATTGAGAGGAAGAGATGCTCCGCCTTTGATGAGGTGATCAAGGAAGCTGAGAGACATGGCTTGAAGGACCTCTTCGCCTTCAAGTACAACTGGAATGACGAAGTGATAGCTCAGTTCTATGCTACTTGTCACTTTGCCAGTGATGAGGAGGAGCGTGTGACTTGGATGACTCACGGGTGCAAGTACACCATCACCTACGATGAGTTCGCCGGTCTCCTCCACCTGGAGAAAACCGACAATGACTTGCTGGGGATCCACAACCTTGGGGTCTTGGAAAAGGATAAGATGAAGTTCCTATATGACCCATCACTGAAGTTCAATCCTCCCTCCACAAAGAACATGAAGCCCTTCTTTGTGG
Organism: Tuctoria greenei; assembly: GCA_036927565.1. Taxonomy (NCBI): domain Eukaryota; kingdom Viridiplantae; phylum Streptophyta; class Magnoliopsida; order Poales; family Poaceae; genus Tuctoria; species Tuctoria greenei. Next base: position 120,487,946 of record JAYESD010000010.1, on the reverse strand, counting down.
TGCTTAACAGAGTGCTGAGGAAGACAATTGCCCCTAAGGATGGGGATGCAGGGAGTGTACAGGGCTATCTCCGGACCTTGATGAAGGTCATAAGCAAGGACCGCAAGTTTGATGTGTTTGACTATATCTGGAACGATATGGTCAACATCTCTAGCACCCCAAACAGATCATGTGGCTATGCCCCCTACCTCATGTTCATGATTGAGAAGGTCACATGCATCAAATTCGCCAAAGATGTGGAGCACACACCATTGAGGCCTCAGAAGCCTCAACAAGCAAATGTTCAAGCTGCTCCCTCTCCTACTTCTAGTGCAGAGGCTCCGGCGAGAGCGAGTGGAGATGTCGGGGCTGCCCCTGTCACTAGGGCAGCTCCTCAAAAGGGATCTGCAAGTGGCATCTTCAAAATACTGGCTGCTATTTTTGCCTCCTGCAAAAAGGTTGAGGTGAAGGCCCACAAGCTCAACAAGAGAAGAAAGGATGACATGAAGTATGTCAAGGAAAATGTGAAGCAGATTTGTCAAAAACTGGAGATCGAGCCCATTGGATCTCCAGTAATCTCTGATGACTCCGACTCTGACTATATCGAGCTCGGGCCCTTGACTCCCTCCGAGCTTGCCTATTTTGGCATTGGGGGCTCGAGTGGCTCTGTTCCTCCTCATCATCATCAGCCCGAAGATGAAGATGAAGACGATGAGAGGACCGACAGCGAGGCTTGAAGACTTTAGGTCCCTCCTCTCCTTCTTTTTGGTGTCTTGATGCCAAAGGGGGAGAAATTGAGGGGGAGTCTTAGGTCTTAGGTCTTAGCTGTAGGATGCGAGGAGAGCTTCTTTTTATGATTTTTGTCTATTTTGTGGGTTGTAAAACTTTTAATATGCTCTTATGATACTTATGGTCCTGTGATGCAATGTTTTGAACTACTTATGAAGTAATTGATGAAATCTGTGATTTTGCTCCTAGAATGACATATATGCCTGTTGTTGGTGTGTTAATGTCAATTATGTCATTCTCATTATTTCAATGCACTTAGTTATGCATCCCACCATAAATAATGCACATATGGATCATGTTTTCATTGCTTAATGTATTTCAAACTCATATGTGCATACATTATGAAAATCTCAACTTTTTATCATATTTTGTGAAATCTCAATTGGTTGTCATCAATCACCAAAAAGGGGGAGACTAAAAGTGCATCTAGGAGTCCCTTGTGGGTTTTGGATGATTTATGACAAGCAAATGAGATCCTAACCACTTTGTTGAGATGAGCACAGGTTCTAATGGAAAATAAGCAAGGTGCCAAAAAGAAGGGAGAATGAGGAGCAATGTGGAAAAGAGCTCAAGAAACAAGTGTAGTGGATCATTGTGTATGGAGTGTGTTAAGGAAACAAACTCCAAGAGCTCAAGCACAAATAATCACACACATTGCACAAGTTTATACAGGACCGGACTAGTCCGATTGAAACCGGACTAGTCCGATATCTTTCTGCACAAGATTGGACAAGTCCGATATCACCACGGACTAGTCCGATATCTCTCTGACTAGAATCGGACTAGTCCTCCCCAGTGCGGACTAGTCCTCAAAACACTTCACAAGTTGCACAAAATCAGACAAGTCCGATCACACAACGGACTAGTCTGATATCATTCTGATGTAAATCGGACAAGTCCGATATTGGAACGGACTAGACTGAAAACCCTCTGACCTAAATCGGACAAGTCCTTCAAGTGCGGATTTGTCACCCAATTCACTTAGGGTTCCACTGATCCGAACAAGTCTGATGATTATCGGACTAGTCCGAAGATTTCCAGAAGCGAAATCGGACAAGTCCGCTTCTTGACGGACTAGTCCGATATTTCGGGACACTTAGGGTTTGCTACACACAGTACACCGGACTAGCCCGGTGTCCACCACGGACTAGTCCGATATTCCTAAACCCTAACGGTCACTTTTAGAAACCCCATATAAATAGATGTGCACGGCCCAACTTTTACCTCTCTCGACCCCCTGCGCCGTCACACCTCCCAAGAGCCTCAAAAACACATCTCTCCACGAAATAAAAATCAATAAAGATCAATCCCTTGAGGATATACTTTGGAACATTGGAGAGACACGGTTCATCACTCATTGAGCTCTTGGTTTGATTCTCTAACACACTCCTGTGATTTTCATTGTAATCTTTCGAGTGTGTTCTTCGTGGAGTTCTTGTTGTAATCTTGGGGAGCCCTCAACGTGTGAGAAGGCCCCTTGAATTTGGTTATTTACCCTTTGTGATAAGTGAAGAGGATTGGCCTTCGTGGTGATCCGACAAGGGTAGGGTTGGAGAAGACCCGGTCCTTTCGTGGACTCCTCAACGTGGACATAGGTTGCCTCTGTGGGAACCGAACCACGGGGTAAAATCATTGTTTTCTTTCTTTGCGCCCATTGTTCTTACATTTCATATATACATCTAGGGTTTCGATCAATTGTGCCCACTTTACGTTGAAACTTTGAGTTTAAGATTAAATTGTGATACACCCTAGTTCATATTTGTGCAACACTTAAAATTACAAGTATAATTCCGCTGCTTACATCCTAGAATCAAGTTAATCGATCAAATTTGATTAGCCTAGTCGGCACACACCAGACTAGTCCACACTTGACCGGATTAGTCCAATATCTCGAGATTTGATCTGGTTGTTAAGTGTTGCAGGTTCCGACCAAATTCAAAAAGGCCTATTCACCCCCCCCCCTCTAGGCCACATTCAGTCACAAGCTGGGGCTATGCAGTATTGCAACGACAGTAGCCGCCATTGACAAGTGGACCCGATTTCTCACGGGCTCACATGTCAGTTGCAGCTAATGCAGGTGCAGTACTGCAGAGGATTTCAATCCCGCAAACTGCCTAGCTTATCTGTCTTGCATTTGCCACCTGCTACCGCTAGCGTTCATTACTTGTCCTACAACTAATAATTCTCTTCGAGACGCGCTCCGGCATATGTCAGTCAGACCGAACCGGCGAACCCTATCTTTGTCTAGTCTAGCATTGACAGCTGCATGCCCGCCCCCTCACAGTCTTGCCTGCTTTGCTGTTGGATTGAAAATCCTTTGCAGTACTGCGAGTGCATACCGCCACTGACATGTGTACCTGATGGCTCATTTTAGGGTACGAACAGCAACAAAGAAGTCAACAATGTACCCCCCCCCCCCCCCGATCAAAATAGTTGTCGTTCAGACACTCCTAACTAGTTCATTTTTAATTCATTTGTTGGTCTGATACAACAATTAATATAAACCAGGAGGGAGTAATACAAAACAAAATGCTGCTGGAACGCAGTCCTCCCACGCTCGTATTTGTCGCACTCGTCCTGAAGATAGTACGAACATCAGACATTTCTTCTTTTCACACTATTTGTACATGATACTAAACTTGGTCAGGCGGCAACTTGCTTTAATCGTTTACCATTTGAACCAATGTAACAGAAGGAAAGAACTTTGGAAGAAGTGTGGCTAAAGGACTTAAGGTTGCCAGAACAAGCTATGCATCCCAAGTTAGTAGAATGGAGCATGTGAAGCTACCAATTCAGTTCTCCACTAGGTTGGGTGTTGCGGTTGGTATTAACCAGCGACACTTTGTCGATGATGTGGTTTTGTTTACAAAAAGACATGCATCCCTCAGCGGTGCAAGGAAGTGGGCAGAGGTTGGCCATAGTAACAAGAGAGATATAGTACGAGACATTCTGGTTAGTGTTGTCACACCCCCACACAAGTATTTTTTTTTGCAATTTCCATCTTGTACGTTTACAGCAACTTGTTATACAATATACAGGATTCCTGGGACATCGAGGACACACCGGAGAGCGCAAGAAAATTTTTAAAAATTGCTGGTTAGCGCTACAAGGGGTGGCGCTCGACTTTGCATGCCACCTATAAGAGTTATTCTATCGATGAAGAACGTATATGACACAAGCCTGGTGACGTAACGGCGCCTGAGTGGTTGCACCTAATAGAATATTTTGGGTCTGGGCAATTCAAGGTCAGCTAACTTTTTAATAGCTTTGCATTATACAAAAACTATTTGATTTACATTCATTTGTGGAATTAATTCTTAAAATTATTGCAGTCAATAAGCAGGACCAATTCTCAAAATCAAAGAAGACAAAAGGCGAGTCACTTGCTTGTCTCCAAATCCTACGCCCAACTTAGTTACGATAAGGTATGAAAAATAAATCACGCTTTTACTTTGCGCTGCAAACAATATGTATATCGACATGTTAAATTTTACTTGTATTTTATGTAGCGAGACCCAGAGACCGGAGAAGAACCCGATGACATACAACTGTGGGAGGCAAGCCATTAGTTGGAGAATTGTGACTGGGCAAACAAGCTAGCAGAAATTGTACATGTGAGTAACACTTCAAACAATCCCCAATTAAATAAATATTTGCAATTTACCTGTGACTTTTCTTTTCGTATATAGATCCAGGCACGTGCCCAAGTGGACGACATGGAAGCTGAGCAGGGAGGCCCAATTCCAAATGAGGAGAGAAACCACATCTTCAAGCGTTGTTATAGATCCTCAATCAGTTGTGCAGGATCACAAGTTCGGGGGCGTGGTTATATGGCTAACCCAACTGGTCCCGAACGTGAACGTATGCGTATCCAGATGTTTGAACACCTCAACGACCAAGTTCGAAACTTAGAATGTAGAAATGCAGGCCTCAATCAAATAGTGCAGGAGTTGGAAGGAAGAAATGATAGCTTAAACACCCAGATGGATTGCATAAACTAGAAAAATGAAGAGTTAAACATTCAAGTCCAGAACTTACAAGGTCAGATAGCAGCTGATCGTGAACAGACAGCTAAGGAAATGCAGGACATGCGCGCTTCAATGGCTGAAATGCACAAAATGATGATGGAGACCACTCCACAAAAGGTCCAACCAAGGAACCGCCAAAAGCCACCTGCTGCAACAATTAGTCCCGGTCAGCTTAGGCAAACATACATCCAAACACGTCGCGACCGTAATATTTGAGTGTTGTTATGCGTGTTGCAATATCAATTGATGGATGTTTATTGTTAAACTCGTGATTCTGTTGCCACTAATTTTCAAACCTGGTGCATTAGGATTCTAATGCCGCTAATTATAAAATGTGGCATTACGAGTTTCTTGTCACGAATGATAAATTGTTGCAATAGAAAGCTATTGCCATGAATTACAAAACGTTGCAGTATAAACATTTGTCCACGACTCAAAAAACGTTACACTAGACTTCTATTGCCACCACGCAGAAAACGTTGCATTACAACACTATTGCCGCAGATGAGAAAACGTTGCATTACACCTCTATCACCACAAACAATTAAACGTTGCATTACAACCGTACTGCCACATATCAGAAAATGCTGCATTACGAACCTATTCCTACAGATCAGGAAACGTTGCATTAGAAACCTATTGCCACATATCAGGAAACGTTGCATTACGAACCTGTTGCCACAGATAAGAAATCATTGCAATACCCAACTATTCGCCACGGATGTGAAATCGTTGCAGTACCATACTACTTCTCACGGATCTAAAATCGTTACAATACACTACTATTTGCCACGTTTGTGCACCGTCGCAATAACATACTATTTGCTACGGACGTTAAACCTTCGCAGTACCACACTATTTGCCACGCTGTGACATCGTTGCAGTACCATACTATTTGCCACGAATGTGAAAATCGTTGCAATACTGTGATATTCATTGCAATACCATAAATCATCGCAATACCGTACTATTTGCCACGGCGGTGAAACCGTTGCAATACTGCACTATTTGTCACGAATGAGAAATTGTTGCAATCACATACTATTACAACAAATGTGAAACCGCTGCAATATCATGATATTCATTGCAATACGTTAAATCATCGCAATACGCTAAATCGTTGCAGTAACACACTATTTGTCACGAATGTGAAATCGTTGCAATATCATACTATTGCCACAGCTGTGAAATCGTTACAATCACATACAATTACCACGAATGTGAAATCGTTGCAATACAATGATATTCATTGCAATACGTTAAATCGTCACAATACGCTAAATCATTGTAATAGCATACTATTTTCCACGAATATGAAATCATTGCAATACTGTACTTTTTGCCACGATCGTGAACTCGTTGCAATACTGTACTATTCGCTGCAATACGTTAAATCGTCGCAATACGTGAAATCGTTGCAATAGCGTACTATTAGCCACCGATGTGAAGTTGTTGCAGTACCATACTATTTGCCACGGATGTCAAGGTGTCGCAATAACCTATCGCCACGGGAATTATTACGACGATTCATAAAAACTATCGTCATGCTCTTTTTCGTTGCAACAGTGACCTATTGCGATGAAAAACGACCTATTGCGACGAATTTTTTCGTTGTGATAAACTGGAATCCTTGCAGTGTTTATATTCACATTATTGATTAAAATGGATTGTGCATTAAGTTTATTTTTGGAAGACACTCCACATGCATGACCAAAGAAACCCTAGAGTGTATGGGTAGATTAAGACTTCATTGTGGTGTTGACGTTATGTTAACAATGTAGGCATAGATGATTCAGTAGAAGTTGAGTAGTTAAAATATACTTGCAAGATCTTGGAAACTACATGACAATGGGATTGGATTTGTGATATGATTCACTAAGGATGAAATGGAGACCAGGCAGGAAGTATAGGACAGTGGGCGTAGTCCTACCTATGTCTATTTAGCACTGTGCCATGTGTGATTCTGCTTGACAAGTTTGAAATGTACTGAATGCATATTGGATATATGAGTAATGCGGCTACACAAACAACATTACTAGCAACGGGTGATTCATTTTGGATGCCTACTGTCAGGGGTGGTTGAACCGATTCAACATGAAAATGTCTCGTGAAAGGTTCCTACATATGACTTGGAGTGAATAGCACCACACGTCTCATCGGAATGGACATATGTATTGTGCAAGACGGGTGTCTATTGATTTGAATCATCATCCCTCGTGTTTATTAAGTATCTCTTGTTCACTACATTGTGATGTAGTAAATAAGAGCAATTTGGATTTATAAGAATTTGAGCTTATGAATAATCATTATATTGCAACTTGTATGCAATAGAGATAGTGCTAATTAAATTTAATTTTCATGAACCATTAACTTGTTACTAAAAGTGAAAACTGAAGATCTACTTTCGGCAAGTTCTTTGTGCAAATTCAGCTTCCATGTTGAAGTTTTTGTCATATACAATTTCATGTTATGTAGGTGAGACAATTAAGATTTGGTGAGCTTTATACTCAAGGTTGTGGATTAATGTTTTGCAGGTAATTTTGTATATGAAGGTTTTCATAGTTAGGCATCATCCATTCCAAGGTAGATTGCCGAATGGAATGCCCCCTTTGGCACAACTCCACAAAGCTGATTCTCTGGATTCACTTCTGATTCTCTGATGAAGTGATTATGTGGCTGAAAATGATTTTCTATGATTCTCTAGAATGAACTCTTACAATCAGGATAAAGAATCACTTCACATAATCAGGATAAGCTACTTTTTTCAGTTTCCAGCCCCTTAGTTCATTTAAGAGAATCACTTCACAGAATCAGCCAAGAATCGCTTCTTCTGAAAAACAGTGTTTAGCACAGCTTCCCTCATTCTCTTTGAGAATTAGCTCCGTGAAGCTCTGCTAAAGGAGGCTGAAGTCTTGTACACTGCTGCTTTCTTCTATGTTGTAATTGTGAAGTATTTGCGGGCTGGATTCTGCTTTTGCATAGTTTAAGCTTGTGAGATGTATAATGAAAACCTCCGTTGTGTAATATACTTTTACTTCAAATAAGTTTGAGATTGTAAATAAAAGACTTATGTTATGTATATGTGTTCTTTTTATGATGTGTTGTTGGATGTCACATCGCATGACATCACCCAATGTGATTTCTGTAATATCGGGATCTCAGTCCTCACAAAAACTAAGACTTTTTTCTATGAATATACATTCACAAGGTTCATATGATTGCTTGTTTCACAACTAACATCATCTTTACAATTAATAAAATTCAAAACTAAATGGGTTTCACACAGAGCACTAATCTCAAACCGAAGTTCAAACGGCTAAGGCATTGTAACACCCAGTGTCTCAGTGGCACATTTAAAAATTCCATGACAAATCAAATTCAAATTTTCAATTTCAATTCAAGTCAAAATAGTAAAACACCAGCCCAAATTTAAAAAATGTCTAGTTCAAATCATTTAAAAGGGGCCCATTTATGAGGAGTTGGGTAGATAGTTATGCCCGTTAAAAAAGGGGCCTGAAGGCCACCTTCACAGGCGGGTTAGCAGATCACACACGAATAAGCACGATAGAACACAGTGAAACATCCCCGCACGAGAACTCCTCGAGGAGGACTCAATTGTAAACCGTTGTAGCCCAGTCTCGAGCTAACAAAGAGGGGTGCCGATCACAATGGACTTAGAGTATTTTTGTCTGAACAAGTATAAATCCTTCATGTCCCTTGTATTTTGTTAGTTAGGTCATTCAACGAGGAAATGTGCGACAATAGGGTACTAATAATCAACTAAATCAACAAAATGTACTCATCAACTCAATTAACACTAATCAATAGTAATAATCAATAATATCTACTAATCAACTTAATTAACACTAACTAATAATAATATTCAACTTAATTAACACTAATAACCAATAATAATCAACAAAATCTTATAATTCTACTAATCAATTTAATTATCACTAATCAACTTAATTGACACTAAACAACAATTGAGGGCGGGGGAGGGGTGGTAGGGGTGGTCAGGTGTTGGGCAGGGAGAAGGAGGAGGTACAGGGAGGAGGATGGGGGAGGATGAGGGTGGCGGAGCGATGACCCGGGGTGATGGCGATGCGCAGAGGAGGCGGGAGGTGCAGGGAGGAGGAAATCGGAGGGAGGAAGAGGCGGTGTACCTGGGCGGCGACGACAGGGAGGCGACGATGGGGCTGCATCGGATGTGCGAGAGATCAAGAGAGAGAGGAAGCGCAAGCGGCTCGGTCATGTTATAGGAACATAGTTACAACGGTCATAGATCTGACCATCATAAATAATATTTACTTACGATGCTAGAGCTGGACCAGCGTAAGTTAAACTTACTTATGACCGTCGTAAATAAATCTGTAATTTACAATGATCTTGAATGACCGTCGTAAATAATGTTACTTACAATGACTGAGGTATGGGTCGTCGTAAATAGCCCTAGCTGTCGGAAGTGTGACATTTTCCTGTAGTGGAGTACGTAGGAAGAAACATGTATCAATCAGAGTTGGAGGAGGTTAAATAAAAAACATGTTGTTGGAATAAATGGGATATGACCAATTAAAATTTAGAAATAATTCTCAATAAATCTCAAAGGTCCATTAGTGCAATAGAGGGTGGTGCTAAATATTTAGTCTCACATGGGAAGTGGAAGTGGAGCAACCCCTACATATAAGGGAGGTTGCTCTTCCACTCCTTGAGTGAGAGAGAAGAGAGGAAGAGAGGGGTGGCCCATGCGCGCTCCTCCTCCTCATGCTCGCTCCCCTCGCCACACCACACCACACCCCGCCCCGCCTCGCCCCGACCACACGCGCACGTGTGTTCGTGTGAATTCGAGCCTTGAGCCGAGCCCAGATTTTATATTTTTGCAGAAAATTAAATTGGGATTTGGGCTTTTGGGCTTCCAAATTTTGGGGCTTCCGAGACAGAGTCCAGGTCGTTGGAGACAGATGCGTCTACGACTGCAGAGTCAGTTTGGATCCAGATCGCATACGAACCGCCTCCGTGGGACTCTATAAATACGAGTGTACGCGGTACAGCAGTTCATCCTACGATCAGATCGTTTCCCACATTCACTTTACTTGTGCCACCTTCTAGTCTACTCCATCCCGAGCGCCGGCGTGCACCGACAATCGGGAGAGCAAGTCTCCAGAACCGCTCACCCATGCGATCCTGTACTGGGAGAGGGCGAATAAGGTTTTTAGGAAGCACTCTGCGCGACTGCTCGCGTACTTCACCATGAATCATCTTCCGAGGAGATCAGGCGCTGCGGCCCAACGTTGTCACCAACGTCTATAGTGGTTGTTCACGGTCAGATCTACAGCGGTTCGTTCGGCTTCAAATCGGTACGCGATATTTCTCATCCCGTCTGTCTGCCAATATTGATCGCTGCTGTTTTCGCGTGTTTTTCCGAAATTGTTCAGTAAACTGCCTCCTATTTTCTAACATTCCAAAAAACTTAATAGGCAATTTCCTGAGTTGAACATGATGACTTTAGCCGATGCACTAAGGCCGCAGAAATTCTCCGGCGTGCACTTCAAGAGGTGACAAGTTAAGGCCACGCTCTGGCTCCAGTCACTTAAGATCTTCTAGGTAACCAAGGGCAGGCCTCAAGGTCCTTTGTCTGTTGAAGAACACACAAAGTTCGAGGAAGCCAATTCTGCCGTGAGAGGATGTATCTTAAGTGTTCTTAATAATAAACTTTGTGATGTTTATCTGACAGTCAAAGATGGTAAGGAGATCTGGGATGCACTTAACGCTAAGTATGATGCAACCGATGCAGGCGGTGAACTGTATATCATGGAGAATTTTCATGACTACAAGATGGTTAACAATCGTCTAGTAGTTGAGCAAGCTCATGAAATACAGTGCCTTGCGAGAGAGCTCAATCTTCTTAAGTGTCATTTACCTGATAAGTTTATGGTTGGGTGCATTATTGCAATGTTACCTCTTTCATGGAGGAACTTCGCCACAACTCTCAAACACAAGAGAGAGAAAATATCAGTTGAAAATCTGATAGCGTCTCTTGATGTTGAGGAGAAGGCTCGGGCTAAGGACGCTACTGAGAAAGGAGGTGAGGGTCAATCTAGCACCAATGCTAATATGGTGCAGAAACTCAATGTCAAGAACAAAGAAAACAAGTCTCAATTTAAGCCAAACAAAACTACTGTTTTCAAGAAGAAGAAGAAGTCAAACAAAACCAATGATGGCTGCTGCTATACCTGTGGGGAGCAGGGACATTTTTCCAAGGACTGTCCTGAGAGGGCAGACCGCGGAGGAAAAAAGAATGTCAAAATCATGACGTCTAGCAATGCAGATGGGTACGATAATTCTTTTACTGTTCTTTCTGTTTCTCAAACATCATCTTGGTGGTTTGATATGGGTGCTAATGTTCATGTATGTTCTGACATGTTCATGTTTACTTCTTATCAGTTCATTCGGGATTCCGCCGTCCTAATGGGGAATGGGTCACATGCTTCTGTTCGTGGTGTTGGCAAGGTTGATCTGAAGTTCACTTCGGGAAAGATTGTCCAGCTGAAGAACATGCAACATATCCCTACTATAAACAAGAATCTTGTTAGCGGTACCCTTCTATGCAGAGATGGGTTCAAAGTAGTTTTAGATTCCAATAAAATAGTTATGTCCAAACATAGACAATTTATTGGTAAAAGCTATGAATGCGGAGACATGTTCCACTTTTCTCTTTTGGAGTTTAATAATAAGTCAGTAAACCATATTTGTGGCAGTATTAATGATGATGCAAGTGTTTGGCATTCTCGTTTATGTCATGTTAATTTTGGTTTAATGAATCAGCTATCTAGTCTCAAATTAATTCTGAAATTTACCATTGTCAAAGGTTCTAAGTGCCATAGTTGTGTGCGGTCAAAGCAACCTCGAAAGTCTCACAAGGCAGTCGAGGAGAGAAATTTGGCACCATTAGAACTTATACATTCTAATCTATGTGAGATGAGTGATGTGTTGACAAAAGGTAGAAAATATTTTATGACATTAATAGACGATTCTACTAGATTTTGCTATGTTTACTTGTTGCAAACTAAATATGAAGTTTTAGACTATTTGAAAATTAATAAATCTGAAGTAGAAACTCAATTAGAGAGAATGATCAAACGTCGGTATTATACATGAGATGACGCCTCCCTATACACCCAAATCAAACGGGATAGCCGAGAGGAAAAACTGCATATTGTGTGACTTGGTGAATGCTATTTTAGATATGCCCGGTTTATCTAAGGCATGGTGGGGGAGGCTCTATTGACTTCATGACATGTCCTAAACCGCGTTCCAAACAAGAATGAAGAGAAAACCCCTTATGAGGAGTGGGTTGGGAAAAAACAATCACTTTTATACTTGCGTACTTGGGGATGTTTGGCAAAGATCAATGTTTCAATAACCAAAAAACGCAAGCTGGGACCAAAGACAGTGGATTATGTCTTTCTAGGCTATGCTCATCGGAGCATCGCATATAGATTTTTAGTAGTCAAATCTGAGATACCTCATATGCATGTTGATACTATTATGGAATCTCGTGATGCAAAATTTTTGAGAATATTTTTCCTATGAAAGATATGCATAGCACTGCTAGGATCTCTTCTGAAATTTGTCTTGAATCCACCACAACTAGCGAGTCTCTTGATACAGTATTTAAGAATGTCCCATAGGAGGAACACAATGAAATATCTCAGTCGAATAAGAGATTACGGATTGCAAAATCCTTCAGTGATGATTTTATTGTGTACCTTGTGAACGATACTCCTAGATCCATAGCAAAGGCATATGCATCACCTGATGCAGATGACTGGAAAGAAGCAGTCTATAGTGAGATGGACTCAATTCTTTCCGATGAAATCTGGGAGTTAACTGAACGGCCATACGGGTGCAAACCAGTAGGCTGCAAGCGGGTGTTCAAGAAGAAGCTCAGACCTGACGGTACTATTGAAAACTACAAGGCGAAACTAGTTGCAAAGGGTTATACTCAAAAGTAAGGTGAAGACTATTTTAACACTTATTCACCTGTTGCCAGAATGACGATAATTCGTGTACCACTTTCTGTGGCTGCCTATTATGGTCTAATCATCCATCAAATGGATGTGAAGACATTTTTCCTTAACGGAGAGTTGTAAGAGGAAATTTATATGGAACAGCCTGATGAGTTTGTATTAAAAGGTAAAGAGACAAAGGTGTGCAAATTGTTGAAATCCTTGTATGGCCTGAAAGAAGCACCTAAGAAATAGCATGAGAAGTTCGATAGTACTTTGGTGTCTACGGGCTTTGTCATTAATGAGGTTGATCGGTGCGTGTACTATCGCTATGGTGAGGGCGATAACGTTATATTATGCTTGTATGTGGATGATATACTCATTTTTGGTACGAGCATTAATATAATTCCTGATGGTAAGTCTTTTCTATCAAAGTGTTTTGATATGAAAGATCTGAAAGAAGGTAATGGTATTTTGAACATTAAGCTGAATAAGGATGAGAGTGGAATTACCTTGAGTCAATCTCACTATATTGAGAAAATCTTGAGCCGGTTTGGCTTTATGGATGGCAAGATTTCTCCAACACCTTATAATCCTAGCGTGATACTTAGAAAGAACAAGAAAGAGTCAAGAGATCAACTTAGATATTCTCAGATGATCGTCTCACTCATGTACTTAGCTAGCGCAACCCGTCCTGATATCTCGTTTGCTGTGAGCAAACTGAGCAGGTTCATGTCAAACTCGGGTACAGATCATTGACATGCACTTGAAAGGGTTATGCGTTACTTGAAAGGTATAAGGAGTTATGAAATAAACTATAGTGGGCATCCGGCCATGCCTGAAGGATATAGTGATTCGAACTGGATCTCTGATGTTGATGAACTCTATGCCACAAGTGGATATGTGTTTACTCTAGCTGGTGGCGCTATATCATAGAGGTCTTGCAAACAGACTATTTTGATGAGGTCAACCATGGAAGCAGAACTCACTGCTTTAGAGACAGCATCTGCAGAGGCAGAATGGCTGCGAGAGCTCTTGATGGATTTGCCTGTAGTTGAGAAACCATTGCCGACAATCCTATAAATTGTGACAATCAGACGATGATTGTCAAAGTGACCAGTTTTAAGGATAATGCAAAATCATCAAGACACATCAAGAGACGTTTAAAATCTGTCACGAAAATGAGAAACTCCGGAGTTATTACTGTTTCGTACATACAAACAGATAAAAACTCGGCAAATCCCTTTACGAAGGGTCTATCACGTAGTGTGATAGAAAGTGCATCGAGAGGGATAGGTTTGAGACTCATTGATGTGACACCATAGTAGTAACTCAACCTATGTTATCGGAGATCCCGTGAATTAAGATATGAGAAAACAAGTTAGTTGTTCACCGAGGAGAGTACTTCTTTTAGACCCTCTCTATGTGAAGATGCACACTTGTACTCTCAAACTGTAAGGCAGGTTGGCGATTTGTTTTAATGTGTTTCTGTTGGCTATGTAGCAAAGATGTCGTCCTACAGGACAGTCTTGAAGAAAACACACATATATGAGCTCCGACTGTCTAACGTCGCAGTTTGTGAGATTTGAGTGATCTCTGAAAAGCTCATGAAGAGACCAGGGAGTACGACGCATATGCTCCACCAGGTAGACTACTGGTAGTCAAGTACTGATAATGGTCTTTGAGTAAAGTCAGTTCACACAAAATTTGCAATTCAAAGTGTAGTCTATTGTTCAAGTTGTGACCTGATGAAACTTGAGGATCTAGTCAGAAGTTCAACTTAACAGTCTATACCGAAACACTAGTATATCAAACAAGGAACGAGAATAACCTCTCTCCTAATGACTTTGGGATCTGGTGGAGGATTGTTGGAATAAATGGGCTAGGTCCAATTAATATTCAGAAATAATTTCCAATAAATCTCAAAGGCCCATTAGTGCAAGAGAGGGTGATGTTAAATGTTTAGTCCCACATGGAAAGTGGAAGTAGAGCAACCCTTACATATAAGGGAGGTTGCTCTTCTACTCCTTGAGTGAGAGAGAATAGAGGAAGAGAGAGGTAGCCCAGGCGCGCTCCTCCTCCTCACTCGCTTGCCTCGTCACGCCACGCCACGCCATGTCCCGCACGCGCACGCGCGCGTGTTCGTGTGAATTTGAGCCTCGAGTCGAGCTCAAATTTTAGATTTTTACAGAAAATTAAATTGAGTTTTGGGCTTCTAAATTTTTGGGGCTTCCGAAACAGAGTTCAAGTCGTTGGAGATGGAGGCGTCTACGACTGCGGAGTCAGTTCAGATCTAGATCCTCATATAAACTGTCTCCGTAAGACTCTATAAATACGGGTGTGCGTGGTACGAAAGTTCATTCTATGATCAGATAGTTTCCCACGTTCGCGTTCCTTGCGCCACCTTCTAATCTATTTCATCCCGAGCGTCGCCGTGCACCGACGATCAGGAGAGTAGGGGAAGCAAATTCTCTGCGGACGGGGCGCACCGCTGGGCACGTGCGACCCCGTCTGGATTGCTTCCACATGTAGAAGCCGTCCGAATAAAGATTTCCGCATTAATGTTCCACCCACGATCGCGGCTCGGCTCCGGATGTCCGCTCGGCTCGAATCTTAACGATTGTAGACAACTCACGTCACAACTCTCAAGCTAGCTAAAAGCAGAGGACGGGCGATCTCTGTCGTCCTCGCTGCTATTCTTGCTAATTACGTCGAATTCTAAATAAATCACAGACCTGGATCGATATGAGAATGGAGTAGCAACAAATTTGGCCACGACGAATCTTTGCCTTGGTGGAGCTGAGGTTTTGTGCATCCTGGCTAGCTCCTTCCAGCGATGGAAATGCGAGAAACGGATAGGGGGAGAGAGATACAGAGTGGGCCGAGCTTTGTCTGGCGTAGGTCTTGAAGACCCTTTTCCTCTTACACCAAAAACACGCGGAACCATGGCCCTCGTGGCCATGCCTCCTCCGCCCTCGCCCCGCCATGCCTCCCTGCAGCATCGCGCCTCCGCTTCCCCGCGTTAAATACCACGCCACCAGCCAACACCAAGGTAGTTCTTCATTCCCTACATCGCAAGAATGCAAATTCTTTGCAAACAGCAGTGTTGCCTCCTTTCTGTGATCCATCCACCAAGTCCGCTCGCCTCCCTAACAGCGCCCGCTTCGACGAGAGACGAAGAAGCCGCGATCTGGAGGACGCGGGCTGAGCCGGCGGGTAACCAGATTGGTTTTCGCGATCGGGAGCCGAGACGCGCTCGCTGACAACTGAAACGGCTGGCGAAAAGTTAACGCAGAAATCATTAAGATTTGTGCGACCTCTACGTGGAAGCAATCCGGACGGGGTCGCATCGGCTGGGCGGTGCGCCCCGTCCGCAGAGAATTCGCTTCCGAGAGTAGGTCTCAGGAACCGCTCGTTCTTGCGATCCTGCACTGAGAGAGGACTAATAAGATTTTTGGGAAGCGCTCCGCGCGACTGCTCGCGTTCTTCACCACAGGTTGTCTAACCAGGAGATCGGGCACTATGGCCTAACATCGTCATCAACGCCTGCAGCGGTTGTTCGCCGTTAGATCTACAACGGTTTGTTCGGCTTCAATCGGTACGTGATATTTCTCGTCCTGTCTGTCCTGTCTGTCTGCCGATATTGATCGTTGTTGTTTTCACGTGTCTTTCCGAAATTGTTCAGTAAATTGTCTCATATTTTCTAACACATACATCAATAGTTAGATGCAAATCCAACAATTAAGATGGTTTATTGCACGATTGCATCAAACATCTGATTGCATCCTATTCACTACTTACAAGTATTACCACTCCAATCTATTGTATCCAACTTAAACACTGAAAAGGTCACCATGCTCCTAATTCTCCACATCTTGACATCATCAATATCATCGGTTGTATCTAAGTGAACACTGAAAAGATCACCATATTCCTCCTCTTTTTTTCCACATCGGGATCATCAATGATAGCATCGGTTACCGGGGACGGCACGCCGGTGGCTGTGCTGCCGAGCCCCTTGTCTTCTTCTGCACCTCGACCGGCCAGCAGCGGACCTTCCTGCCGAACATTACGTTCGAGACCAACTTACCAAACTCTCTGTTTCCTTGTGAACGCCTCGGCGTCCGGCAGCTTCGTCAAGGGGTCCATTGGTGCCGCTCCAGACACAGTCTACGGCCTCGCGCTCTGCCGAGGGGACACCACCGCGGTGAACTGCACGGCGTGCCTCAAGGCGGCGTTCCAGAACGCCAGGTATCTCTGCGGCTACAACAAGGACGTCGCCGATATTGGAGGCCGCAAGCAACTTCTCAGAAGAAAACAAACCGGGTCAAGGTGGGTTTGGCCCTGTTTACAAAATTTTCTCTCCTATTTACGTGTTACCAAAATTCCGCTCCGTGCAGGCCAATGCACAGGAGTAGCTCGATGCCCACGCCGCTGTGGAAGCCGAGGCCCCTGCTGGGAGCTCGCCGTGAAGGCTTTGAGCGAGACTAAACCCATATGCGTACGTGCTCCTCTGATTTCACCTGGCTCATCGTATAACCCGCCGTCACCAGCGGATGGACTATGCCAGGAGAAGACGAGTACGCGCTGCCGCTTTTCACTCGTACTGCTAGCGGAAGGAGCCCGTGAAACGGACATATCGACAGCAATTGAAACGATGCAGCACAGAATGAACAGTACAATAGGTTCTAACGTGATTGGTAGAGTACAATACACGGATGCAATTAGCAAGGTTAATTAATTAAGGTTGAACGGACAAGCGCCCGACTGTTTGTGGTACAGTACAAGGATGCAATTTTTGTGATTTGATTCGCGGACTTTCCCGCTAGCCGTCAACGTGTTATCAGCACGCATGGATTTCCTCCGACAAGACGGAGGTCTGGACGCGCTTCGCTTGAACAAGGTGTGAGGTCAGTGATCGAACGACGGAACGGACTGGAGCGAGCGGGGGGAGCGGCGTCATTTTCCATGGCTAGATTGGCTCGCGGCAAGAGCCTCGCGCACGACGTGGCCCTGCCACTATCATCTGCGGAGCCTTGCCGCACATAGCATGTAGTAATAATAACGGGAACGACTGCTATGCAATCTGTTGTTTCGTGCAAGCGTGCAATCTCCACATCTCAACCGTTTCCTACCAATCTAAGGGTGGTGCACTCAGTGTTCTTTTTGTATATTGTTAGCAGCATCAAGTGGGAGGATTTAAGTGCTAAAAGTGCAATACCCTTAGATTGGTAGGGAGCGGTTGAGATGGAGAGATTGCACGCTTGCACGAAACAGCAGATTGCACAACAGTTGTTCCCGATAATAACAATCACAAAAATCTTTTGCAGTACTACAAGAAGGAGGAAACATTAACTCGCGAATCAAAAACTTCCAAAACTGAAGAAGCTTTTATTTGTTCTCGCAGCACGAACAAGGAGGGGGACAGCTGTGTGCAGCGCATCGGATCGGCAGTTTCCGCGGTGCCGAATTGCCACACTGTGTACCAGGAGAAGCAGCGGCGGCGGCGCTGGCGCAGGGATCGGCGCCGGAGCAGCGGGAGCGAAGGGAGACTACTTTGCCGGTGCCATTCGAAGGATGATGGGCGGCCGGTAGTCAGCCGAAGGGGAAGAAACGCTTCTCTTCGTCCTTGTACGCTGTCTTCCATCGCTTCCTCCGACCAAAATCGATCGCTCGACCAGGGAGGTACGTGACTTTTTTTACGCTGTTGGGCTGTTCCTCCCCTCTTCTCTCTCGCGGTTTCCTCGCCCGCCTCGTGTCTCGTGGTGACTGGGGTCCGGATGTCCTCGATTCGAGTCAGTCGCTCACAGATCTCCAAACCGGGTTGGTTCCGTGCTTTGCTAATCCGTTATACCTGCGGGGATCGATCAGGGGAGAAGGACATTCTGCCTCCCCTGTGTTTGTCCGGCTGTAATCGCCAATCAATGGAAGGCATTCGTTTTACCCCCCCCCCCCCCCTCCCCCCCCCCCCCCCCCCCCCCCCCCCCCCCCACACACAAAAATGTTCTTTCATATGCAGTCAAACCGTGCACTGTGGGAAGTCTCTCCTTGCCAATCCCGAAGACACCGGGCGGATAGCGTTCTTTAGAGACTGCTCGCTCGACAAAGTACCAGTACAGTACTGTTTGATGTGAGCACCAGAGTATTCTGATACCGTTCAGGACCAATCAGGACTAGTGGAAAAATCGGACGTTTCGTTTCCCTTTAATTTCTGCGCGCATATCAATTTTCTTTCTGAAAAATTCTGCTAGAGTAGAATAAATGGAAATGACTTGTCAATCAACATCAACTAAAGCTGACACCTTGGCCTGCCTAACCTTTAAAACTCTCCAACGGTATAATATAACATTTTTTGGTGCCTTTTTAATGTTTCAACGATGATGTATTAATATCCTGTTTGGAATCCCTAAAATTAATTATTAGCTAGCTAATAATTTATTAGCAAAATTTGGCCAACTAATTATTAGTTGGAGGGTGTTTAGAATCCCTAGAGCTAATTTTGTTTCTAAACACATTTGACCATAGTGCTCTTGGATTGCCCCTGTACTTCCCAGCAACACAAATTCATTCCTGTCCTGCTGCACGACGACACCTCTGCTGAAGACACCTCTGCTCTGCTGTCTCAGTGGCTCGGTCAAAATCATTCGTTCCTCCGCTCCATGATGGACGTCGGGCGATGTCGGGCACGACCGGGAACACGTCGAGCAGTTCCCGGTCATGAGTCGAGGCGGTGCGAGCGCAAGCGATCAGAGGGTGGCGCGATCGACCAGGTGGCGAGCGGCAGGGGCGAGAGGAGCGGCAGGGGCGGCAGAGCGAGCGGCAAGGGCAGCTCACGAGCAGCGGTGCAAGCGACCGCCCGTGGTGGCGCGTGTGGCTTCGTTTAACAGAGAAGGAGGCGGGTACAGGAGGAGAGAGAGATGAGGGCAGGGATAATTTGGAGTTTAGCCAACAATTAGTTAGGATTAGCTGGGTTGGAGCAGCTAATAAGATAATTGTTAGTTGATGGATTAGCTAATAATTAGCTATGCTATTAGCTGGAGGGTTTGGAACCTCTATAGCTAATTTTTAGCAGCTACTCCCTCCCTCCCATAACAATAGGCGTTTTGAGCTTTTAGAAATGTCCAACAAAGACTGTGGTTCTGGGCCTGTCATTCACTTCTAGTTAATGCCTCTTCAATGCTTTACTTCCATCATTTTCTCTTCCATCAGTGGAAACAAGCGCTGTCTGTGCACTTTTCATTTACTTTTGTGCACTTTTTGTTGGCGGGCAAGGCAACTGGCGGCAAAGCTAGAAAAGTAGCGCCACTGGGTAAGACTGGAGCATTAAATCTACCTACTTTTTGAGGGTATATGAGTAAATTGGATGCATCTCTATTTTATCCAAAAAAGGTCAAAACGCCAGTCTCTATGAGACAGAAGGAGTAACTATTAGTTTTAGTGGTTCTAAACAGGGTCTAACGCTTCAAGGGGCGTTTTATATTGGAACGAATTTATGCAGAGTTTATGACACGTCTTTTTTTTTGCGAGATTAGAAGTTTAAGAGCTGTCACAGGCTCACGTCTTAAAGTCCGTACTAAAATGAAGCCTGTGAGTTTATCCTACTGTTGTTGCTTATATATGGGCTTTATCCAAACAAGTAGTAGGAGTCCGAACCAAGCTATTCTGATTTAGTTTGCGTTGTAGGATCCATGATGTCTGCTCCGAGTATTAAACAATTTCTTCTAGAGAAAAGAAATATTCGGTACCTAAAGAGTAAGTTCATGATATGATCGTTTTATAAATTAGCAATTCATGTGTCAAAATCTTAGTTTACTCATATTTTATTACTCTTATTTTATCGACGACGGCAGAAGGAACCATCGTCGATAAGTGCCTTATCGACGACAGTACAGGGGCCACCGTCAACTATACTGGAAGGTTATCGACGACAGTGTTTTGGTCACCATCGTCTATAACTTCCCAGTATCGACGACGGTTGCCAAGAAACCGTCGTCGATAATCTATGCAATTTAAAAAAAAAAAACAGAAAATACTGTCGTGGCTCGATGGCCAGATCACACAGGCACTTCAAAACAGACATATATATCAACAAGCATTTCAGAACACTATACACACATCACTACACACTTTGCGAGTTCAGACGAAGCAAAATACAACCACAAAACATAAAGAGCTTGGTGAAGTCCCTGGCTTCCGGCTCCTCGCCTTCGAAATTCCTATAAAACAGATAACACTTTAGTTGCTAGCTAGTAGTTACACAGACTCAAAAAATATGAGAACTTGTTGGTTAACAAGAACATTCTTGTCAGAGCCTTGCTGTTTTAGACTTTCTCTGTTTTAGGCTTTCTCAAACAAAGAACGATTCAGGACTGCATGGCATAGGTCTACGAATACACATACCAGTGTCAGAATTCCAAGAACAAGATTGTGATCTTAAAATTAGACTTCGAAAAAGCCTTTGATATGGTTGAGCATGACTTCATCCTGCTCATGCTTCGCAATTTGGGGTTTCCAGAACAATGGATCTTGTGGATGGAAAATCTCATGACCACAGCAAACTCCTCAGTCCTCCTCAATGGAGTGTCGGGTACCGAGTTCAAATGCAAAAGAGGGGTTCGACAGGGCGATCCGTTGTCCCCCCTGTTGTTCGTCCTAGCGGCTGAGCTGTTGCAATTAACAGTTAATGCAGCGGCAACAAGGGGCCTGCTCACACTTCCGATCAACCAGCTATAGTATGAAGAGTTCCCAGTGGTACAATATGCCGACGACACCATATTGGCGCTCAGCGCATCACAACGTCAATTATTCTTTCTCAAGAATCTCCTACAAGCAATAGGAAGAGCAACTGGCCTCAGAGTCAATTGGAAAAAATCTTTCTTGGTACCTATTAATCTCTGTGCCGAGGAAACAAATATTATGGCAGGTACGTTGGGTTGCAAGACCGAAACATTCCCCTTCACATACTTAGGGCTGCCCATGGGGTTATCCAGGCCCAAGACAGAGGATTTTGCACACATTATTACAAAGGTTGAAAGGAGGTTGTCAGTTACTGCCACATGGCTATCAATGGGTGGTCGATGCACCATGGTAAATAGCGTGATCTCTGCTATTCCAATATATGTGATGTGCACATTGAAGTTGAATCTTCAGGTTATTCGAGCAATTGACAAAACAAGAAAGTTGTGCCTATGGAGGGGCTCTGATATTGCTAGTAAAGGTAAGCCCCTGGTGGCTTGGGAAAACGTAACAGCACCGCTGACTAAAGGAGGCCTCGGAGTAAAATGTCTAAAGAGGATGAATATTGCACTGCTATCTAAGTTCCTCCACAAGATCTACAACAAGCATGATGTTCCCTGGTTGGACCTGGTTCTCAACAGATACTGCACTAACGGAAGACCGCCCCACTGCACTAAAGGGAAAGGCTCATTTTGGTGGAGAGATGTGGTGAGTCAATGGCAATGCTTCAAGCATAACTCAACAGTCACAGCAGGAATAGGTGACACAATTTGCATATGGGAAGACGAATGGGAAGGACACACATTCCAGACAGATTTCCCAATGCTTTTCTCATTTGCCAGGAAAACAGGGATATCCATCAAACAGTTCAACTCACAGCCAGAAATTCTAATGCACTTCTTCAACCCAATGTCCGAGGAAGCACAACTCGAACTGCAAAACTTACAGGCAATCATGGCTGATGTTACAAATAGAGGACAACTGCGGAACAGTTGGAAAGATCACAACCAGAAGGAACAATACTGCTCAAAAAAAGGATACTTAAGATTTTTTGTCAACATCAACCCTCCAAAACCTTTCCAATGGATATGGGAATCAAAGCCGTTGAAGAAAATAAAAATCTTCTGTTGGCTGTTGTTCAGGGACAGAGTGAACTCAAGAAATATTCTCAAACGCAAGAATATGAATATTGAGGGGGACGACTACTCATGCGTGCTATGTGAAACCAACTTGGAGGAATACACATATCGCCTTTTCTTCACTTGTCCGTTCAGCACCGCTTGCTGGAGCATACTGGGAATTCATTGGGACCACTCCCTGCTCTTCTTCAACACAATAGTCACGGCAAAAAGGAGCTGGAGCAGGGACTGCTTTATGGAAATCTTTGGAGTAGCTGCTTGGGAGATTTGGAAACAAAGGAATGCTAAAATCTTCACAGATGTGCAGCCTTCGGTACCAGCTTGGAAGGAGTGCTTTACAGCTTCTGTAAACGCCCAGTGTGGGAGGCTCAGCGCTACCCACAGCTATTCGATTAAAAGTTGGCTTGATCTGTTGTAGGGAGCGTTCCTCTCTTAAGAACCTCCCTTGTAAATACATCTTTTTGTAATGAGTTCGATCTACTATTAAATCAATATATCCACTGTAAGGGTTTCCCTTGCAGTTCCTTTGGTCAAAAAAAAAAAAGTTTAGAACCGTCTTTACTTCTTGCTGGCTTGCTGCTGTTAGTGATGCCTTGCTGCTGTTAGTGATGTATAATTCTGGATTCTGGAATGAATGGTGATTAAGTGGCCTCATTTGAATTCTGAAATCTGAACACAGCAGGTCAATGGAACAGGTTTGCAATGCTGTTTTTTTTTTTAATTCTGATTGATTGATGCTATATTCTGAAACCAGCCCAATGCCTGAAATCTGAAAATATATATATATGTATGTATGTAACTATGTATATGTTCGGAACCTGATAACTCTTGATCCAAAATTACTAGGGGGCATATAAATAACTATTGAAAAGTTGTTGAAGTTAAATTTAACTTTGGTATTAAACACAAGTTATGAAACTGCTGTTTTCATATCCAAATTCTGGATTGACAAGAGACTGGTCGGTTTGAGGCAAGATTGCTATGAGTACGATCAGTTTTGATTCTTTTGAAACTGAAAACTGAAACTAACAAGAGAGGAGCTGACCTGACTCTTAGACGCTACCCCGTCCGCTGCCATTGGAGTTCGGAAAGTGCTGTTGCAGTCGTCCAAGCGCCGGAATCTGAGGCGACGGAGTTTGAGTCTCAGTTCCCGATCCCTGTGATGTGCAAGTGTGGTTAGACATGTTACACGTAAAAAATGCATATTTTACTAAATTTTGTACCTGGACTGCTGTCGTCGACACCAACGCCCGTTGTATCGCTGGCGGCGTCCAATGGAAGGACAGACGAGTTCTGGAAACATAGCCTACAAGCACAAATCAAATCATTATACATGTCATTTATATATTAAAAATATTAAGTACAATATCTAGAATGTACCTGCACATCAACTTGCATCTGTAGCATGAACGAGTTTTGATACTCGTCCCTAGCCCTTTGCGCCTCGTCCCTAACTCTCTGCGCCTCGTCTCTCGCCTTGAGCGTTTCTTGAGTCCTCTGGAGCTCCTCTCGAAGACTCTGGAGCTCCAAATCTCGACTCGCACGGATGCTGTTGGCCCCGCCCTGATACGATGAAGAAGCCCTCGAGGAAGCTCGCGTCTGCCTCGAGTCGACCACTCCATCGAAGATGGCTAACCTGCACAACAAGCAAGACTATTAAATTTTTGTATCTCGGAGTTGGTAACAATAAATTAAAAATAACAAAGCTCACCGCCGTGAGGTTTCCCACCACCGCTTGCATACGCGGCTTCAGGAACGATTGACGCGCTCTGCCAATCGAACTATTTGCCTCGAATCCTCCGCGCCTCCTCCCCGTACTTTGCATAAAAATACAGAAAAATAACGTCATTAGAACTATTTAAAAGAATTCAATTAAGTTCAAAAAATAACTCATCAAAACTTGTGTCGCTGTCTGAGAAGACAACTGGTCAGGCTACGACGGGTCACTTCCCAAGTGACCCCTCTTCCACACCTCGATAGGTGCTGGCTGCTGACCGCTCTACTATTAATACATGTTAGCACAATGAGGATTATAAAATTACTTAATAGAATGCGAGTAGCACTTACCATCCGTTTAGCGAGGCGTACGTAACAATCCCCACCTAAGCGATGTTTTCCATCCGTCCCTCTACTCTCTCGACGGGTTTTAGAAAGTGAATGGAAGCCCTCGCTCGCCCAAAGAGCACACAAGGCACGGTACGCATCTGGATGGCTGACAAGCCACGCTACGCTAACCTGCACAAATTTATTATTGAATGAAAATATTGATCATATTCAGATAATAAAGCAAAATAAACTAAAAACTTAACCTCTACGTACTGCGCCTCCGTCAAGTACGTGTCGAACGAGTCCTTCCCCGGCTCACGCTCGTTTGGATGCAACTTGAAGTACTCTTTCATAGCTTGAATGCGAGCCGACGATACTGACTGTGTCACGATCTTCCTAGCGCAGTTATGGAAGACGAGACGAGCTTGATCCGTCTGCTCGACCTCGTTCTCCAAACGATATCGTGCCTGAAAAAATATACAAGTAAATATATATAACTTATATCAGATTTGTATTACACAAGTATTGTTCATTATTACCATGAAGTCATGCCGAACAACCTCCTGGTGGTTGCCGTGAAGAACGTCTTGGGCCTTGTAGTAGTCATCCCAAGACGTAGCAGCGCGGCCGTTCACTACACCGGGGTAGTGCAAACGGACTAGACGGCCCAGGACACTGTTCACCAGAGCGTGGCGTCCCCGACCTGTGAACGAAGCATCCTCCCAAGTCCTAATACATGATTCTCAATTAGTATATATATATAAGTCTAAAAGTATCTAAATTGAATTGTTAGAGATTTACTTACCTATCGTCAATCGGACGAATAATGATCCGATCGTCTGGGTTTGCAGCAGCCGGAGGAGGAGTCACACAGTGGGTCCTCCTAGTCTGCCGTGGAACTGGCTCAGAGGTGGGGTCACCCGACTGCAGTGGCTCCGAAGAAGGAGGCTCCGAAGCAGAAGGCACCGAAGAAGAAGGCACTGAAGGAGGCACACTAGTCTCTGTGTCTTTGGACATAGAGTTGCTCTGACAATTTTAAAGATTCATATTATAGAATAAAGAATTATTTATATCATTTATGTAATTAAATATTCTTTACCTACCGTGACCGCTGTCGTGACGACTCTGGTAGATGGCTCACCAACTGAGCACGTATACTCCTGCTAAGCTGAGTGCCGTGGAAGACCTCTCCTCTCGTGACTGTCAGTGACAGAAAGACCCGCGCTCCTGCCCCTCCTCGTCTGCTGCTGCTCAACGACATCCTGTTTAAAGGAAAATTAGCTAATGAATTTAATAGAAAGTATATAAAAGAAAAGAAGACATGAAAGAAATGTTACTCGTACTTAATTTTAAAATCCACCAGCATCACGATGTACTCTACTACGTAAACCGGACCATCGATCTTCTGTCGTGGTAGATGCCCGTTTTCGTTTTCGCATCTCACTAGTCTCTATGTCTTCTGCATCTCCAACTAAGTCATCGAGTCCTAAATCAGGCTCGACGACAAAGTGTCCGACAACTCTTGTTCTTGGTAAACAACATCAACCTCATCATCAAGGTATCCAACGTCGTCTGGTGTATATAACCGCTCATAAGGATTCACCTTGTGTACAACCCACCAAGCTTTAAGCTTTTCGCATGGATAATGTAGATAATACATTTGCTCGACTTGGTGTGCAAGGACGAAGGTGTCGCAGCCTCGTAGCTGGTCCTTGTGTTTGACTTCTACCATGCCAAATTGGTTTTGTCGAGTTCCATTGTTAGGATCAAACCAATCGCAGTCAAAGAAGACTACATTAAGGACCTTATTCCCCACAAAACTGAATTCAAGAATGTTTTTAATGATCCCATAATAATTAATTTCACGTCCTTGGTCATCAACTGCCCTATTCACAACTCCAGTATTACATGTTGCTCTGAAAGGACGACGTTGAGCTTCAAATTCAGTTGAACAAAATCGAAACCCATTGACGTCGTATAGACCGTAGCTTTTAATTTTAATAGAATCGTAGGACAGTTGTAGTAATTCTTCATGGATGTCGACTTCTTTTTTACATTGTGCCTGAAGCCAGGATAGGAAGTTAAGCCCTCCATGTACACTATAATATCGCATCGCTTGTATCTGTCTGCTCATAGGTTGCTGCTTAGATTTCTAATTTTGTTGATCGAACTCACTAAATAAGGAAAAACATAATGATTAGCATAAATGTATAACACAACACACTAATTATTATAGATGTTGAACAAACACTTATCAAAAATATTTGTCCATCCCCTCTATATTAGCGTACATGTACATCAAAGCAACTGTCCTTTCATCTAGTTCAGCATCGTAGCTCGTGCCACTATCAACAGTGGAGTCTCTCGTTTTAAAAATGGATAGGCTACTACAAGGGGGTGCTTCATCCATATTGTACCGCAATGTAAAAACATTAACATTGTGTTCTTCTGCAAAATAGACGCTTGAAAAGTATCCTATCTCCTGAATGGCGTATGCTTCGGCGATGCATCATTCAACCCTTGCGCGATTGTGAACCATTGGTTTAAGACACCTAAGTATTTTTCAACGTGATACATCCACCTATATTGCACAGGGCCGCCCACTTTAGCTTCATATAGAATATGGATTAAGAGATATTGCATTGGATTGAAAAACCCTAGAGGGAAAACTTTTTCCATCTTACATAAAAGCACTTGTATCTCCTTTTCCAACTTTTCCATCATCTCAGCTGTTATTTCTTTAGCACAAAGCTATCTATAAAAGTAGCTAAGCTCGACTAACACCTTCCACACCGCATCGTCAATGTAGCCTCGAAACATAACTGATAGAAGTCTTTTCATGATTATGTGATAATCATGACTTTTCAACCCTGTGAGATTTCCGGTCTTAACATTTACGGCTCGTCTCAGGCTAGCAGCATAACCGTCTGGAAATTTCAATGTTTTCAACCATTCGAAGACTTCTTTCTTTTCTTTTGGTCGGAGACAGAAAGAAGCACGCGGTTTACCACCAGATTCGGTTAGCTCAAGAGTTGGACGTTTACAAACCTCTGCCGAATCCTTACGAGCCTTTATATTATCTTTTGTTCTTCTCGTAAATCGAAGCATGTGCTTATGATGCATTCGTTCATGTTAGGTTCCTAGTGCATGACATCAATGTTAAGGATTTCACATACGGCAGCTCCCATAGTGCACATATATGAGTCCAATTGTGGTCCTCTCCGTAACCAACAAAATATCCAGGACGACCTTCATCTGTCACTAAGTTATTCAATTGTTCAGCAATCTCCGACCCATTGAGACATTGCGGTGGTCCTTTTTTGACAACGATGTCCTTCCTGAAGGCATCTTTCTGTTGTCTAAATACGTGATTGAGCGGTAACCAACGTATGTGGCAATCGAAGTAGCAAATCTTGCCACCATGATTTAAACGAAAACATCCTGTATCTGAAGCACATATCGGACATGCCAAACGACCATGAGTGCTCCAGTTAGAAACCATGCCGTAAGCTGAAAAATCATGGACATACCACAAGTATGCAGCTCGAAGGTTGAATTTCTATTTTTTGTAACAGTTGTACGCTTCGATTCCTATCTATAACATTTTCAACTCTTCAATCAACGGCTTCAACATCACGTTCAGTCGTGAACCAGGATGATCCGGTCTAGGTACAATAAGGCAAAGGAACATGAACTTATACTTCATACAAAGAGATGGTGGTAAGTTGTACGGAATTGCGAACACGGGCCAACAAGAGTATGGTGTTGTGTTTGTACTGAACGGTGAGAAGCCATCTGTCGCCAACCCGATGCAAATATTTCTCGCGTCATTGGCAAAATCTGGATCGAAGCGGTCAAGCGCTTTCCATGCCTCACCGTCGGACGGGTGCACCATCATTCAGTCGTTCTCACGTCGACCTTCTTTGTGCCACCTCATGTGTCTGACTGTTTTTTTTAGAGAAACAAGCGCTTCAACCTAGGTGTGACAGACAAGTAGCGAAGCTGCTTCTGTGCGACTTCAGTCGTTACTTTTGTACCGTCGTCATTAACAACTTCGACAAATCTTGTTTTATCACATTTCAAACACTTGTTCTCATTGGTATGCTCTTTCTAGAAAAGCATACAGTTGTCTGGGCATATATCAATCTTCTCATAGTCCATGCCAAGCTCAGAAATCAATTTCTTAGAATGATACATATCTTTAGCCAATTTATGAGGTTGTGGAAGGACATCACTGATCAATTTGGTGAGATCATTGTAGCAGTTGTTGAAGAAGGAATACTTAGACTTAATTGCCATAAATCTAGTCAAGAAACTGAGGATTGTCACTATGGTGTGTTCATGCATCGGCTGTTCAGAAGCTTCAACAAGCTTGAAGAACTCTTTAACCTCTATTGTAGGAGGATCCTCTGTCAATTCAGGATTTATGGCTTCAAGCATCTCATCCATCCTATCAACCCCAATGTTGTCATCCTCATCTCGATCTTCTTCGACTTGAGAAGGTGTCTCACTATGAAATGTCCACAACTCATAACGTTGCATGAAACTGTTTCCACACAAGTGATACGTCAACGTCACTTTGTCGGAACACTTCATATTCTGACATTTGATACATGGGCATCGCACCTTTCTGTTGTTTGACAACTAGAAAGCTCGTTCTATGAAAGCGTTTGTCCTGGTGAACCACTCCTCTGAGTGCCTTCCATTCTTTTTTCAACCAGTATACACCCAAGTGCGGTCTTCAGCCATGTTTGAGAGTATACCTTCAAGGCAGACAAATCATTATAAGTTTCATTGTTATATCATGTCACGACCCTACAACTAAGCAGATATGTCCTAAACCCACCCAAGTGTGACCGAGCAGAGCGTGCTCATGACGTCGCCTATTTAACACTACACCCCCCTATCTGGTGCAGTTCTTAAAGTAAAAAGGGGCCTAACTGCTATACGATTATAGCTGTCATACGATGACGAGCACGGTGTCGTCGCTGTTCACCAAGACGAGCACGGTGGCGCTGCCGCTGGTGCCGGTGTTTGCTATGGTGCTATTTGGGGACAGGATGAAGGCATCAAGGCCGTGACCATGCTCATGGCCCTGTCGGGGTTCCTCTCGTACGTGTACCAGCACTACCTCGACGGTCGGCGTGAGGTCGCCAAGAAAGGAGCCAAGTGGGGGAGAGAGGGAGAGAGAGAGAGAGAAAGGGAGACGGGGATGAGGTGAGAGGAAAAGGTAGAGGGAGGGAGAGAGATAGAGGGAGATGAGCAAAGAGGGAGAGAGAGAGAGAGAGGAGAGGAGAGAGAGTAAATGAAGAAGAGAGGAGCTATGGCCATCGCCTTTAACCTCGTCGACGACGATTCAGATGGGCAGGGCCAACTGGATCACCCTATTCCGGTCGGCGCTCTACGGCATCACCTAGGCCGCAACACCCTCTTCGTCGACGTGCTCTCCGTGAAGGAGTTCCCCAAGAAGCTCCTCCCCTTCGTGTTCGACAGGGTCTGCGTCGGGGACAACTGCCCCACGCGTCGTGCCTGCGCGGAGGCGTTCCTCGGCATGTTTGCGCGGGAGGGGTGCCAGATCGTGGAGATGCCCTGCGCCGAGCACGACGAGCACTTCGCCGAGACGCAGTTCCTGACCCACACGATCGGGCAGATGCTGGCGCTGCTGGAGCTCAAGCCGACGCCCATCATCACCAAGGGCTACGACACGCTGCTGCGGCTCGTCGACAACGGCCTCTTCATGTACAATAATAACGCCACCGAGCTGCTCCACCGCCTCGAGTGGGCCATGGACTCCATCAAGAAGAGGCTCCACGACGTGCTCCGGAACCAGCTCTTCCACTTGGACGGCTTGCCAGATCCCACCGATGCGGCGCCTGCGCCTGCGCTAGTGGTAGATGACGAGGGGCCAACAACTTCAATGGTTAATGACGACGATGATCTAGACACCGACGAGGATAATAATTTTACTTCATTTTGAATTAGATTTTTTGTTCTAAGTGACAAGTATAATTGTGGGATGGAGGGAGAATTCCTGTTTCAAAATGAGAACATGATGTTATATTTCCGGCCAGTCCCTCTAGCAATTCTAGATGTAAATGAAGTTTACCACTTTGAAATGTGTTATGTTTTGCTAGCTATTCCTACTGTGTACAACATCATATATTTGGTCCCTGAATAAGTCTAGCCCACGAGTCCTCGACAAGTGAAAGGCATTTAGATGCAACAAAAAACATTTGAAAAGTTAAGACAAAGCAAACCAGCTGCAATGCCTACTACTACTACAAATATTTGCTGTAGTTCACATAGGTATCTCAACTTCAGAAAGGTGAATGAGACAACAACCTCGATCAGCCCAGATGATAACATGGTTGCTTTCTTATGCAGGATGATAACATGGTTGCTTTCTTCATCTTAGCTATGAATTTCCATGTGGGTTTTGATTGTGATAGCTTGTTTAGATGTAGAGCATAAGTCAAAATTTGTGCTAACGCTAAATAAAAGTGTTGAAATGGGATGAGATACTTGGCCTACAGCAAACGCTTGCCTTTAGGATTCACAGGACACTTTATATGGGCTTGACAGAGTTTAAGGTTGCCAAGTTGAGAAGAAACATTAAAATCCAAATTTTCCGTTGGGCCAAATATTCACACGATACATGGCTCTTGAGTTGTTCTAACTCTTGGAACATTGTTCGTTCTCAATTCACAGTTTTACACGTAGTAGTTGATAGTTGAAGATTGACTTTAGTCACTGGCCACTTTTGTAGTAGCTCTGACTTCCCTGGTTCCAATGTGCTATGACTATGATAGAGTATAGCATGGATGAAAAGTATAGAACTTAAAAATTTTGTGAACATACTTGGTACAAAGTTTACTTGACACCATATCATCAAACATTTGAGGTCCATTAATGCACTGTAAAGGAGTTTTATGACGGTTTTCAGTGTATCATCAATTCATTATTTTTAGCAAATTAACCTTATCAGCCTTTTTAGTTACCGCGACAACTTATTCTCCTGCCATTTAATTCTGCCTTGTCAACTTTATCATTTCACAGGAGTCAATGTTATCAGTTTTTTTTTCCATCAGAGATTTTTGTTGCAATCTCTTCCTTCCCTTTTCCATTTTGACATTGTGAGCTAATCAGCTAATACACTATTGTGTCAATGACTTTCCCTCTACACTCGACAGCCACCAGTATTCATAATTTCCATTAAATTCCAGAAAATCTAATTTGGTCCCAAAAGTTTCAAATTTGGTCCAAGTGAAGAAACCTGTCTTGCTTAACCTGTCTCCAACCGCCGCCCAGGGGAGGGGAGGGGGCGGTGGCGCATGGGAGACGGGAGGGAGGGGGCGACGGGGAGAGGGGGCGGCGTATCTGGGAGGAGGCGTAGAACGGCGGCGGCGACGGCCTTCGACGGCGGCGCGGCGCGGTGGCAGTGGAGTTGGGGGCGCGGAGGCGGTGGAGTCGGGGGCGCGGCGGCGGTGTCGTATAGGCGCGGGCGGCGGTGTGGAGACGGGTGGGAAAATTGGCGGCCGTGCGGGGTTAGTAAAAATTTGTTATCGACGATGGTGTAGGTCAACCGTCGTCGATAATCCTCTATCAACGACGGCTGAGTACGACCGTCGTCGATAACTTCTCGGGTGGGCCCGGTTTTGGCCCTTATTGTTGACGGGTCCTTATTGACGACGGTTTTGAGCCAACCATCGTCAATAATGGTATTATTGACCGTCTGTTTTTAGCTGTTGTCAATTAGTTAATTAACAACGGGACCGTCGTCTACTGTCGCGTTTCCTGTAGTGAGTCCCCCATTCCATTGGCTAGCTTTTGGGGTGCTGCGAGAATTTATCCCCGTCAGGCCAATGGCTCTCATTTTGGGCCAACAGTGGTAATAGAGTCCGATCCACAATTTTGGCCGTGCACAGATGTGGTGTGAGGCTCATGAGGCCAGATGTGTCTCATGATCCACCAATATGTGCTGGAAGAGATAATCGAGAATAGTTCCACATTGGTTTGGGGAGGGTTGGCCCAATTTAAAAGTGAGGAGAGTCACTCACCTCGTGCTAGCTTTTGAAATACAGCAAGGATGTCTCCTAGTTAGACCAACGGCTCTCAATTTGGCCAACAGTGTGCGCTAGGGCAGGGGCAAGAACGATGGATGAGGCGGTCTGTACTCAGAACTGGAGCTGAGCGAGATGACCTCAGGAGTGAAGTCTTCTCGTGGCCGGATCTGAATGACCCGCTCGCTCGGAGGCCGGCGCGACGCCCATCTAGAATTGTTGTGGACGTCGACGAGCCGACTGGATCTAGCTGGTTGGACATCGCGATGGTGCGAGTTCTGTTTTTCTTTGGTTTTTTTTTCTCCTAGGCAACAGTAAAAATGGAGTTTCTTACCGTGCTAAAGCTTTAGACTGCTATCTCATAGTTCTGTTAACCTCACTGACGAACCAATTTTTTTACGAAAATTCTTGTGCCTACATCATATTATTTTAGATCTTGGAGTCATTAGTATGAAGTTAATAAATACCGGCTTAGTACCCTGTACATATAGGCAATTACTAAAGTACACATATGCTGGTGAGTATTGAAGAAGGAATGGATTAGATTGATTGTTGGAGTGTCAAGAGAACATATAGTCCTAGGGGGCTGGATACATGGGCTTGACTCAATAACACACACACCCTCACACAGTACATGGTCTATATAACACCCCTCCGCAATCACAACATCTAGTCGCGGCAGATGTTGAGACTAGATCGGAGCTCATAAAACATCGACGAAGGAAGACCTTTCGTGAAGATATTGGCGAGCTGCGACGTTGTCGAAACGTGGAGAACCCGCACATCACCAAGGGCTACCCGCTCATGAACAAAGCGGAGGTCAATCTCCACATGCTTCGTGTGCTGATGTTGTACGGGTTTGCTGGAGAGATAGACGGCGCTGACGTTGTCGCAGTACATCAGCGTGCACCGCGTGAGGAGACTGTGCAGCTCTTGGAGCAGCTACTCAAGCCAAGAAGTCTTAGCCACATCGTTGGCCACGGTGTGGTACTCGGCTTCAGCACTTGAGCGTGAGACGACGTGCTACCGTTTAGACAATCAAGAGACGAGGTTACCTTCTAGGAACACGACATAGTCAGAGGTGGAGCTATGCATGTTCGGGAAACTCGTCCAATCAGCATCGTTGCATACGACCAACTCGGATGTCGAGTCACAACAGTGAAAAGGCCGTAGTCGACAGTGCCTCTAAGATACCAAAAAAATCGCTTCACGGCGGTGAGGTGTTGTTCCCGAGGATCGTGCATGTGGAGGCACACTTGTTGAACAGTGTACGAGATATCCAGTCCGGTGAATGTGAGGTACTGGAGGACACTTGCAAGACTCATGTAAGCAGTGGGATCGCTGACAAGAGCCCCATCAGCTGAAGAGACCTTGGCCTCGGTATCCATCGAAATCGAGCATGGGTTGGAATTAGCCATGCTCGCCCGCTCAAGTATCTCCACACGGTAGTGTCGCTGCTGAAGGAACAAGCCATCGGGTCGATGCTCGACTGCAATACTCAAGAAGTGGTAAAGTTGGACCAAATCCTTCATAATGAACTCACGCTGCAAAGCCGAGATGGTGCACCGTAGGAGCGTCAGTTTGGGCGTCATGAGGACAATATCATCGACCTACAAGGGATGTACACAGTGTCACCCTCACGTCAATAGACAAAGAGTGATGTGTCTGACTTGACCTATTAAAGCCCAGCAAGACGAGGAAGGAGGCAAACCGACTGTACCAAGCTCGGAGTGGCTACTTTAGACCATACAAGGACTTGTTCAGCTTGCAGACCATGTCTAAGTGAGTTGAATCTATGAACCCTGTCGGCTGACTGTAGTACACTGTCTCTGTCAGAGCGCCATGGAAGTAGGCATTTTTGACATCCAGGTCTCTATCAGGACATCGTAGAGGAAGGCGTTCTTGACGTCTAGCTGATGGACAGGCCAAGACTGTGAGAGAGCCAACGAGAGAACAGTGTGGACAGTTGCTGGCTTCACAACTGGACTTAAGGTCTTGTCATAGTCAACTCCACGGTGTTGGGTGAAGCCCTGAAGGTTATGCAGGCAGGATTTGCTTGGAGTGATCATGATTCACCCATGTTCATATCAGTTTATCTTCGAGGACGTGCTATTATATTGTTGTATGTTGATGATATCAAACTGACTGGTCATTACTCTGTTACCATATCGCTGATCAAGAAGACTAGCCAAAACATTCATTAAAAATGAATGCACTGGTTTCAGCAACTGCTAACACACATAATTACTAATAGCAAATATTCTTTGCTTGTCCTACTTTATAAAATGGCATACTCAATGTGGCCTAGAGGGGGGTGAATATGCCTTTTTGAATTTTAGTCGAAACCTGCAACACTTAGCAACTTGATCAGATACCAGAAAATCGGACTAGTCTGGTAGAGTGCGGACTAGTCCGGTGCGTGCGGACCAGATCGATCAAGTTTGATCGATTATCTCTATCCTATACTCTATGCAGCGGAAATATACTTGTAATTAGAGTGTAATATTTCAATGAAATTGGATGTTGCACAAATTAATCTTATATTCAATGTTTTAACGTAATATGAACAAGATCAAGTAAAACCCTAGATATCAATGAAAAGTAAAAACAAAATGCACAAAGTGAAGACACAAAATTTGTATCCCGTGGTTCGGTTCCCACAAAGGTAACCTACATCAACATTGAGGAGCCACGAAAGGATCCGGTCTTCACCAACCCTAACCTCGTCGAATCACCACGAAGGCCAATTCTCTTTCACTATCACAAGGGTAAATCACCAAGTTCAAGGGGCCTTCTCACAAGTTGAGGGTTCCCCAAGATTAAAAATTAAACACCACCAAGAACACACTCTTAAGATCAATAGTGAAACAACAGGAGTGTGTTAGAGAACCAAATCCAAGAGCTTAAACGTGTGGAATCGTGTCTCTCCTTTGATCCAAAGTGAATCCTCAAGGATTTGATCTTTTTTGCGTTGGATTGCGTAGAGAGATGTGTTTTCTAAGCTCTTGGAGGGTGTGACGACGCTGGGAGTCGAGAGTTGAAAGTAGGGCCGTGCACATCTATTTATAGGGTGTTTCCAAAAGTTACCGTTAGGGTTTCGAGGGTCTGGACTAGTCTGTGGTGGAGTCTGTACTAGTCCGGTGTGCGGCGTATAGAAACCCTAAGTTCTCAGGAATATCGGACTTGTCCGGCTTAGGGCGGACTAGTCCGATTTAAGCTCTGGAAAAGTTCGGACTAGTCCGGTTATTTTCGGACAAGTCCGGCTGTGGTGATCTCCTTAGTGAATTGGGGACAAGTCCGCATTTGGAGGACTTGTCTGATTTTATTTAGAGAGGTTATCGGACTAGTCCGGATATTATCGGACTTGTCCGATGTCGTGCAAAGTTGTGAAGGGTTGAGGACTAGTCCGCACTCGAGAGGACTAGTCCGATCTTAGTCAGAATGATATCAGACTAGTCCGTGGTGATATCGGACTAGTCCGGTCTGTGTAGACTTGGACTATGCAGACAAGTCCACACTAGGAGGACATGTACAATTTTGAATAGAGGGGTTATCGGACTAGTCTGGATATTATCGGACTAGTCCAGACCTGTATAAATTAGTGCAGTGAGTGAGTTTTCTTTGATTAAGCTCTTGGGGTGTGTTTCTCCAACACACTCCATACACAATGATCTAATCTATTCAGCTCTTGAGATCTTTTCCATATAGATCTTCATTCTTCTTTCTTTTTGCGCTTACTCCATTTTTTCATTAAAACCTGCACTCATCTCAACAATTTGGTTAGGATCTCTTTTGTTTGTCATAAATCAACCAAAACCCATAAGGGATGCCTAGATGCACTTTCAATCTTCCCTTTTTGGTGATTGATGACAACCAATTGAGATTTTACAAAATACGATAAAAATGCAGAATTTTCATAAAGTGTGCACATATGAGTTAGGTATAAGTTAAACAATGAAAACATAGGTCATATGTGTACTCTTTATGATGGAGTGTAAAACTACGTGAGTGTGAGCAATAATCATGATGAGAATGAAGTGATTGACATGAAAATACCAATTTCAAGCATATATGTCAACTTCAAAGCAAAATCACAAATTTCATAACATGAGCACAAGCATAGTCATTCCATCACACCACAATACTTAAAAATAGAGATAACAGAATTCAAGTTTTACAACCCAAAGAGACATAAAGAGATACACAAATGAAGCACTCATCTCTCAACCTACAGCTAGGATCTAGTGACTCCCCCTTAATCTCTCCTCCCTTGGCTTCAAGACACCAAAAAGAAGGAGAGGAGGGATCTAGTGGCTCATTCCTCGCTGTCAGTCCTTTCCTCATATTCATCTTCATCTTCAGGTTGGGTAGGAGGAGGAGGAGGAGCAGATCCACTCGAAGTGCCCCCAATGCTAAAGTAAGCAAGCTCGGAGGGAGTCAAAGGTCTGAGCTCAGTGAAATCAGATGCTGAATCTTCAGAGATGACTGGGGATCTAATAGGCTCGATCTCCAGCTCCTGACAAATATGCTTGACATTTTTTTTGACATATCTCATATCTGCCTTCCTTGCCTTGTTCAACTTGTGAGTATTCACTTCGGCCTTCTTGCATAAGGCAAAGATTGCTGCAAGTACTCCAGGATTCCACTAGGAGACACTTTTTGAGGAGGGGCCCTAGTGGTGGGAGCAGACCTCTCACCTCCTCGAGCTCTCCTCAGAGCTTCTTCACTCGACACTGGAGATGGAGCAGCTTGGACATTGTCTTGGGGAGGCTTCTGGGGCCTCAAAGGAGTGTGCTCCATGTATTTCATGAACTCGATCCCTGTGACCTTCTCAATCATGAACATCAAGTAGAGGGCATAGCCACAGGATCTGTTCGACGTGCAGGAGATGTTGACCATATCATTCCAGATATAGTCAAAGATGTCAAACTTCATGTTCTTGCTTATCACTTTCATCAAGGTCCTCAAGTAACCTTGGACACTTCTTGCATCCCCATCTTTTGGTGCTATTGTCTTCCTCAGCACCCTGATGAGAACCATAAAGAAGGGCTTCATGTTCTTGGTTGAGGGGGGATTGAACTTCAGGCTAGTGTCATAGAGGAAGTCCATCTTATCCTTGCTCAATACACCGATGTTATGAATAGTCAACTCATTGTTGCCGGTGTCTTCAAGGTGAAGGAGTCTTGCAAAATCATCATAAGTAATGATGTACTAGGATCCATGAGTCATCCAAGTCACCCTCTCCTCTTCATCACTGGCAAAGAAGCATGTGGCATAGAACTGAGCAATAACTTCATCATTCCAATGATATCTGAAGGTAAACAAGTCCTTCAGTCCATGCCTGGCAGCAGCCTCTACCACCTAATCAAATGCTCCACATCTCTTTCTCTCAAAATGATTCCAGTCGATCCACTAGCTGCGGACCACCGGAGTCTTCATGGTAAGGTAAGCCGAGCTGTAGAAATTTGTATGAAAATTGCTCCAAAATTTGGCATCTGCAGCCTTCTTGGGTCGACTGTAGCAATCCACAAATCTGAGCTTGGAAGCCGTATCGCTTCCCTTCCGTTAAACTTCTCCTCGGAGGGATCTCTATTTCTCTGCCTCGGAGCATGCATCTTGAGAGGGCTGACCGGGCCAGAAGCAATTCCCTTTCCTTTGCCCTTCACTTGGCGCAAAGTCGCCGAGCTGGAGCCAGCTGTGTCCTTTGCCTTGGACGCAGGCTTCTTGGCAAGCACCTTGCACCGCACCTTAGGTGGGGAAGGTGCAGGCTCGGAGGGACACTCTTGCCTCTTTTGAGTGCGAGACTTCGAAGCATGCGACAACAAGTCTTGTTCCATCTCATCTTCAAAGTCGGAGATGTTCTCGTTCGACATTGTCCTGAGAGAGCATTGCACAATGTATGGATAAGAATTGATGACAAGGAAGTGCACTGAGGAATGAGAAATTAGGGTTGAGATCAGTTAAAAATCGGACTTGTCCGGTGTACAGGTACGGACTAGTCCGGGGGATCGGACTTGTTCGTACATAGACTGAACTAGTCCGGTGTTCATCACCTCAAACCCTAACTAGACGACAAATGGTGATTCCCAATGCAAAACTAGTTCAAGGTAAATGTAATATAGCAAGGAGGCATATATTAACCGAGAGGAACTAGGCTATTTAGTCAACAATGAAGAAAATCATGATTTCTAGAGTTTGGGAGGAAATTTTACCTAGAATCCTTGATTCTTGGAGATAGAGGGGTTGAAGGTGCGGACAAGTCCGTGGTCTTCAATCCCTATGCAATGGAGATCGATTTTCACCCAAACTTGGAGGGATTTGATGGAGAATGGAGGAAATCACCTTGGGAGTACTCGAGCGAGGAGAGAGAGCGTGGGGCGAGTTGTGAGGATGAAGAAGATTAAGTTTTGGTGGCGGCTAGGGTTAAGGAGTCGAAAAATAGGACTAGTCTGTGGTTAACCGGACTAGTCCGGACTACCGGACACTCTGCAGACTGGTCCGCTTTGTGCGGAATAGTTCGGATAACCACGGACTAGTCCGTGGTCACTAGAACAGAATTGAAAAGCCCATTCGCATATATATTCGAAGGTTCTTATAGAGAAAAGAGGAGCCAAAACAATCAAGTAATCTTGATGAATATGATCAGTAAGCATACAATAATCAAACAATGACCATAATTCATCAAGATCAAGTAATTGAAATAGTTTTTCGGATAAAATTGAGATAGATGATTTTCACAACACAATCAACACATTTTGAAGAATCCATACAGGTATGCAAGTTTTCAAGCCACATTCGGAGCATCAAGGATGTTTAGTTCATTTCGGAGCTCGCAAAAACGCTTTTAATCAAGTGGCTTGGTGAATATGTCTGCTAGTTGTGTTTCGGTGTTGACATGAGAAATAGCTATGTCTCCTTTCATTGAGTGGTCTCTCAAAAAGTGGTGCCGGATGTCTATATGTTTGGTTCTAGAGTGTTCAACAGGGTTATAAGCAATCTTAATAGCACTCTCATTATAACAAAGAAGTGGAATACGACTCATATTTTAACCATAATCCTTTAGAGTTTGTCGTATCCAAAGGAGTTGTGCACAACAACTCCCGGATGCAACATACTCCGCTTCGGCCGTGGATAAGGCATTGGAGTTTTGTTTCTTGGAGGACCAAGAAACTAGGGATCTACCTATAAATTGCCATGTACCAGAGGTGCTTTTTCTATCTACTTTGCATCCGACATAATCTGCATCGGAGTATCTAATGAGATTGAATTTGGAACCTTTAGGATACCAAAGGCCTAGATTGGGTGTATGAACTAAATACTGCAAGACTCTTTTTACGGCGGTTAAATGACACTCTTTTGGGTTGGCTTGAAGCCTTGCACACAAACATACACTCAATATAATGTTTGGCCTAGATGCACATAAGTAAAGTATGGATCCAATCATGGAGCGATATACCTTTTGATCGATGTTTGGTCCATCTTCATTGAGATCCAAGTGTTCATTTGTTGCCATGGGAGTCTTTATAGGCTTCGCCTTGTCCATTCCAAACTTCTTGAGTATGTCTTGAGTATACTTAGTTTGGCTTATGAACGCCCTTCCTTTTGTTGCCTCACTTGGAATCCCAGGAAGTATTTCAGCTCTCCCATCATAGACATCTTGAACCTATCTATCATAATCTTACTAAATTCTTCACAAAAGAATTTGTTAGTTGAACCAAAGATAATGTCATCAATATAAATTTGACAAATAAAAAGATCATTGTCAAAGTTCTTTATGAATAACTTATAATCTGCTTTACCAATCTTAAAACCATTTTCAATTAAGAAATCTCTAAGACACTCATACCAAGCTCTAGGATCTTGTTTGAGGCCATAGAGAGCCTTACACAATTTAAAGACGTGGTCGGGGAACTCTTCATCTTCAAATCTAGGGGTTGCTCCATATACACTTCATCCTTGATTGGTCCATTGAGGAAGGCGCTTTTCACATCCATTTGATAGAGCTTGAAATCATGGTGAGTTGCATATGCAAGTAATATTCTAATAGACTCAAGCCTAGCTATGGGAGCAAAGGTTTCATCAAAATCCAAACCTTCGACTTGTGAATACCCTTTGGCCACAAGTCGTGCCTTGTTCCTTGTCATCACCCTGTGTTCGTCTTGTTTGTTCCAAAAGACCCTTTTGGTGCCGAAGACGTTGAACTTGGGTCTTTCGATGAGTTCCCACACTTCATTCCGTTTGAAGTTTTTGAGTTCTTCTTGCATCGCCACCAACCAATCCGAATCCTTCAATGCATCCTCAATCCTGCGCGGTTCCATAAAGGATACAAAGGAGTAATGTTCACAAAAAATAGCTATGCGAGATCTAGTCGTTACTCCCTCAATCATGTTGTCGAAGGAATGATCTCTTTGGACGCATTGGTGTACTCTTAGGTGTGGCACTTGTGGTCTTGAGTCTTCATGATCATCTTCTACTCCCCCTAGATGGTTGCCCTCATTGACTTGATCATCTTTGTCTTCTTGATGTTTATTTTGTGTGGGAGCTCCCCCTTGATCGTTTACCTCCACTTGTGGTTCATCTTTTTCATTTGCATTTGAAGGTGGCGCTTGTGGTCGAATATCGCCCAACACCATTCTTATCAATGCTTGACATGGAGCTTCTTCTCTATCTAGCACACATGAATCAACTTGCTCTTTTTGATAGCCGTTAGTTTCTTCGAACACTATATCACGTGCTACTTCAACAAGTCCGGAGATCTTGTTGAAGACACGATAGGTGTAAGAGTTCGAATCATAACCAAGCAAGAAACTTTCATCGGACTTTGAAGCAAACTTTTAGGTCGTATGCTTCTTGTTCAAAATATAGCACTTAGAACCGAAAACTCAAAAATAGGAAATATTTGGTTTGTTACCCGTGAGTAGCTCATATGATGTCTTCTTGAGTAGTCGATGAAGGTAGAATCGGTTTATGGCATGGCAAGCGGTGTTAACCGCTTCTGCCCAAAACCGATCCGAGCTCTTGTATTCATCGAGCATTGTTCTCGCCATCTCTACGAGGGTTCGGTTCTTCCTTTCGACAACTATCTTTTGTTGAGGAGAATAAGGTGCTGAAAACTCATGCTTTATCCCTTCTTCGTCTAGGTACTCCTCAACCTGAGTGTTCTTGAGCTCCGTGCCGTTGTCGCTTCGTATGTTCTTGATCCTCAATGAGAACTCATTTTGGGCACGCTTGAGAAACTTCTTGAGGGTTCCTTGAGTTTCTGTCTTATCATGCAAAAAGAAAACTCAAGTAAAGCACGAAAAGTCATCAACAATTACTAAGACATATTTGTTACCGCTGATGCTTATATAAGCAATTGGCGAATAAGTCCATATGAAGTAGCTCAAGCGGTCTTGTTGTAGTCATGACATTATTCGCGGGATGAGGTGCTCCTACTTGCTTCCCGGCTTGGCACGTGCTACAAGGTCTGTCTTTCTCAACAACAACATCCTTTAAACCTTGGATGTGATCGCCTTTAACGAGTTTTTGAAGATTCCTCATACCAACATGTGCTAGCCGTCTATGCCACAGCCAACCCATGTTGGTCATTGCAATCAAACATGTGTCAAGTTCGGCTTTATCTTTGTTGAAGTCAACAAGATAAAGCTTTCCCTTCAACACACCCTTGAATGCTACCGAGTCATGACTCCTTCTAGAGACGGTCACACCCTCATTCGTAAACAAGCAATTATAACCTTTGTCACATAATTGAGATATGGACAACAAGTTATAATCTAAGGAATCGACATGTAAAACGTGAGAAAGAGTATGTTGAGATGATATTGCAATTTTACCGGTACCGAGCACCCTTCCTTGACTATTGTCGCCAAAATAGATGCCCTCGTTTGGATCCTCATTCTCTTTGTACTCAACGAACATCATTCTTTCTTCGGTCATATGGTTGGTGCATCCACTGTCTAGCACCCATTTCGATCCACCGTAGGAATAGGCCTTTCGTTTACCTTCCTTCGCCATGAGGCAAGTGTCGTTGCGCTTCCATGCGCCAAAATTTAGGAAGAGGGTGGACTTCTTAGTTGACTTCTCGATGGCTATGCTAGCCATCTCCTCTTCCTCTTCGGATGAGGACTCATCATTTGAGTCCCACTCATTTCCTAGGTGCGCTTGTCTAGCTTGCTTCTTCTTCTTGATGAATTTCTCGGGTTGAGGCTTCGTTTCATTGGTCTTCTTCTTGTTTTCTTCATACGAGCAATTAACTATAAAGTGGTCATACTCACCACAGTCATAGCATGCCCGCCTCAGCTTCGATCTTGATGTTTCTTTGTGTTTTCCTTCACTTGATTTGCCCCCTTGTCTTCTCTTCATCATTTTCTTAAATCTCTTCATAAAGAGGATCATGTCCTCTTTGTCAATATCGCTGCTCTCGTCATCGCTGTCCTCTTCTTGTTGTGCTTCTCGAGCTTCTTTAGACAAGGGCTTGCAAGTGGATTTTAGGGTGACCCCTTTCTTCTTTGCCGAGGAGAGGTCTGCAATCTCCTTGACATGTTTAGCTTGCTTCTCCATCATCTCGAAGTTGATGATCTTTCCAAGTAGTTCGCCTGGGGTTATTTTCTTGTACTCGGGGCTTTATCTAATCATCGAGCATAGGGTAACATTGTGAGACATGAAAGCTCTAAGGATGAGCTTCATTACCTCGTATCATTCCACTTCTTACTTCTGTATGCTCGAACCTTGTTGAGGAGAGTCTTTAACCGGTTGTATATGTCCTGTGGCAACTCATCTTCTTCTATAGCAAATCTTTCCAATTCGCCTTCAATCATTTCGATCTTCGCCTCTCGCACATGATGATCGCCTTCATGTGCAGTTTGCAATGTATCCCAGATTTCCTTTGCAATCTCGAGTCTATCCACCTTGGTGAACTCGTCCCGACTTAGTGAAGATGTGAGATTGCTGCAGCTTGAGCATTCCGATGAATTGCTTGCTCTCGGCTCGGTGTAATCTCTTCATCGTCGTCCGGGATATCTATTCTTGTACACACAATATGCCACAAGCCGGGATTGAGTGAGATTAAGTGCATTTTCATGTTTTGCCTCCACATTGAGTAATCATTGCCGTCAAAGTGTGGATCTTTCCTAAAGGAATAGATAAATAATGGCTATTGTTAGAATTTAAACGATCGTAGTTGAAAGGATATCAGGAGTAGTCGGTGTGACTACTCCCCTTCTTGTCTTCGATCTTCACTTTCCCTTTGGAGAGGGCTTTCTTCCTTAGGAGCGCCTTGAGTTCAAGCGTCTCCTCGTCGTCATCCTCGAAGTCCTGAATGGCATCGAGGAGCTTCTCCAATTTTTGAGCTTTTTTCTCTTCAACCTTCTCTTGGTTGAGACTCTTGTGCACATCCTTCATGTCCGACATGTTCTCTTCGAGCAATTAGTCTCTTGCGAAGAGTCCTGCTTTGATACCAATTGAATGTGGCCTAGAGGGGGGTGAATAGGCCTTTTTGAATTTT
This sequence comes from Tuctoria greenei, assembly GCA_036927565.1. Classification (NCBI taxonomy): domain Eukaryota; kingdom Viridiplantae; phylum Streptophyta; class Magnoliopsida; order Poales; family Poaceae; genus Tuctoria; species Tuctoria greenei. The sequence goes on along the minus strand of JAYESD010000010.1, from coordinate 120,443,657 downwards.
AGTCAGAAGCTGCAACACTTAGCAACTTGATCAAATACCAGGAAATCGGACTAGTTCGGTAGAGTGTGGACTAGTCCGGTGCGTGCGGACCAGATCGATCAAGTTTGATCGATTATCTCTATCCTAGACTCTATGCAGCGGAAATATACTTTTAATTAGAGTGTAATATTTCAATGAAACTAGATGTTGCACAAGTTAACCTTATATTCAATGTTGTAACATAATATGAACAAGATCAAGTAAAACCCTAGATATCAATGAAAAGTAAGAACAAAATGCACAAAGTGAAGACACAAGATTTTTATCCCGTGGTTCGGTTCCCACAAAGGCAACTTACATCCACGTTGAGGAGCCCATGAAAGGACCGGGTCTTCACCAACCCTAACCTCGTCCAATTGTCACGAAGGTCAATTCTCTTTCACTATCATAAGGGTAAATCACCAAGTTCAAGGGGCCTTCTCACAAGTTGAGGGCTCCCCAAGATTACAAATCAAACACCACCAAGAACACACTCTTAAGATCAACAAAGAAACAATAGGAGTGTGTTAGAGAATCAAACCCAAGAGCTTAAAAGTGTAGAATCGTGTCTCTCCTTTGATCCAAAGTGAATCCTCAAGGATTTTATCTTTCTTGCGTTGGATTGCGTGGAGAGATGTGTTTTCTAAGCTCTTGGAGGGTGTGACGGCGCTGGGAGTCGAGAGAGTTGAAAGTAGGGCCGTGCACATCTATTTAGAGGGTGTTTCTAAAAGTTACCGTTAGGGTTTCAAGGGTCCGGACTAGTCCGTGGTGGAGTCGGGACTAGTCCGGTGTGTGACGTACAGGAAACTCTAAGTTCTCAGGAAGATCGGATTTGACCGGCTTAGGGCGGACTAGTCCGATTTAGGCTCTGGAAAAGTTCGGACTAGTCCAGTTAATTTCGGACAAGTCCGGCTGTGGTGATCTCCTTAGTGAATTGGGGACAAGTCCGCATTTGGAGGACTTGCCCAATTTTAGTCACAGAGGTTATCGGACTAGTCCGGATTTTATCGGACTTGTCCGATGTCGTGCAAAGTTGTGAAGTGTTGAGGACTAGTCTGCACTGGGGAGGACTAGTCCGATCTTAGTCAGAAAGATATCATACTAGTCTGTGGTGATGTCGGACTAGTCCGGTCTGTGTAGACTTGGACTGTGCAGACAAATCCGCACTGGGAGACTTGTTCGATTTTGAACAGAGGGGTTATCGGACTAGTCCGGATATTATCGGACTAGTCCGGACATGTATAAATTAGTGCAGTGAGTGAGTTTTCTTGTGATTGAGCTCTTGGGGTGTGTTTCTCCAACACACTCCATACACAATAATCTAATCTATTCAGCTCTTGAGCTTTTTTCTATATAGATCCTTATTCTCCTTTCTTTTTGCGCTTACTCCATGTTTTCATTAAAACCTGCGCTCATCTCAACAATTTGGTTAGGATCTCATTTGTTTGTCATAAATCAACCAAAACCCACAAGGGATGCCTAGATGCACTTTTCACATACTTATACAAGGGTTCAAGTTTTGATCGATATTTGCGGTGTCATTTTTAAGTATGAAAGATTAGCATGTTTTTCCTTTTAATTACTTATTCTTTTATTATATATAGTATAGTCTATCCTCGTATTATTTTTCTCCACCCCCATGGATTCTTTCAATTAAAATTTGTCTTCGATTTTTTATTGAGTTTTTCATCGAGCATTGTACCTCTCCAAAGAACCATCCACCTTCTTCTTGTGCGTGAACACCCACTTGCCAGTGATAATGCTGCCACAATTGGGACGTCGCACCAAGTCCCAGGTCTTGTTGGCAAGCAGGGTCGCGTACTCCTCTTCCATAACATGACACCAGTGAGATCAGCAAGGGCGCGATCGATGGACGATGGTACAGGCGAGATCGACGAAGAAGCAGTTGGCAAAGAAACCATTGACGAGAGAATGATGTCGGGGAAGTGCTCAACGGACGGAGGACCTTGATAGCTCACTGAGTCACCATCGGGTGGACGTGGCGAGGATCCCGATGGAGGAGCAGAAGGTCGTACACCGCAGGCTCGGTGCACCTGCTCGTGCACGTCGCTGATAGACCTGCACAAGATTGGTGAAGCGAGATGCAGGAGTCGCGCATGGCGCAGTGGGATGCACCGGAGATGCTTGAACCGAGGATGGTGCAGTACGTGATGTCGAGGTCGCGCGACATAGCAGGGGCATCGGGGCTACGCAGGGCACAGCGGGTGACGTCGGGAACGCTGCAAGAGCCCGCACACATCGCTGATAGGCACATACAGGATCACCGAAGTGTGGCATCGAGGCCGCACGTGGCGCTGCAGGAGACGTCGGGGACGCAAGGGTCGTGTGGCGTAGCAGTATGCATCCGGGCCGCGCATGGTGCAGCAGGAGGTGTCGGGGTCGCATGTGGAATAGCAGGAGGTGTCCGGGTCACGCGTGACGCAGCAGGTGTCGGGGACACGCGTGACACAGCAGGAGGCATCGAGGACGCACGTGATGCATCAGGAGGCATCAGGGCCGCCGGGGCCGCGCGTGACGCAACAGAAGGTACCAGGACCGTCGGGGCCGCGCGTGGCGCAACAGGAGGCGTCATGACAGTTGGGATCGCGCGTAGAGCAACAAGAGGTGCCGGGGTCGCGCATGGCGCAGTAGGCGGCATCGGACTGCAGAAGGAAAAGACAAATGCTGCAATATAGGAGCAGTCTCTTGGTCAGTAGGGAAAAGAGAATCCAACTCGATAGCTGAGTCAGAGGAAGACGCGGAGAAAGAAAAGGAGGACTCACTGGAGACGATGTGTCAGAAGATCAAGACATGATGGATAATAAGATCAAGACAACAATATCCCTTATAATCAGGGGAGTACCCAAGACAGACACAACGAGTCGAGCGGTACGCAAGTTTGTGTGAGGGTGTGGCCGAGATGTTAGGATAGCAAGCGCACCCTAAGACTTGAAGGTGTTTGTAAGGAAGAGTGGTGTCGAACAAGGCAAAGTGAGGAGTGGGAGCACTAATTGCCTTAGGAGGAAGACCTGGAAAGAGTAGGAAGTCACGAAGGCGGGGGCGAAGGCCTGGAACATCATGAAGCACATGCTGTTGTTGGTGGTGCGAATCATGCGCTTGGTCTTGCCGTTCTGTGGAGAGGTGTATGAGCAAGACATGCACAATTGTACATCGTGAGAGAGTAGGAAGTCACGAAATGCATAGTTATCAAACTCGCGCCCGTTGTCGCACTGGAAGCCACGAATGGTGCGACTGAACTGAGTGGATACCCAAGCGAAGAAGTGAGACAATGTGGTGAACGTCTCATACTTCAGACGCTGGGGAAAGGTCCAGAAGTAGTGAGATAAGTCATCAAGTACCACAAGATAGTACTTGAAGCCTGTCCCATGAGGACAAGAGAAGTCCACAGTCACAGTGGATGTGATCAAAGGCATGCAAAGCATGAGAGTCGGAGCTAGGAAAAGTAAGTCGGACATGGCCACCTAATTGGCACGCGTGGCAGATAGACTCATGGGTGTCCCTGGTACACGAGATGACTGAACTACTGGACAACTCAGACAAGACATCATGGCCAGGATAGCGAGCCGACGATGCCAAGTGGTAGAAGAAGCTATAGTAGCGGAGTGAATGATGTGGAGGTAGGAAGTGGCAAGGTGTATAGGGACCCCGAGCTGTCACAACAAAGGAGAAGACGTCAAGAGGCAAGATCCCTCATGGACAAGCCAAAGGTGTCAAACTCCATAGAGCAACTGTTGTCAGTGGTGAACTGACAAATAGAAAGAAGGTTTTGGATGATGTCAGGGGCAACCAAAATGTTCTGAAGACGGAAAGGACCGGGAAGAACCGAATCACCTACTGAGGTCACCGGAAGAACACATCCATTTCCAGCAATGCTAGATGAAGTATGGAAAGGATGAGGTAAGTAGAAAGAGGAGAGTAGGTCGGAATCTGGTGTGGTCCGGTAAGAAGCACCCGAATCACCACCCAATAGGGCGTCTGAGGCGGCTGAGGGTGCACCACCGGAAAGGAGTGTGCAGGGTGAAAGGCATGTGGCTGGGTCAACTATGAGAAACTAGGAAGTGAGAAGGTGATGGTGCTGGTGCACGGCGCGAGACCGACAGCGGTGGTAGGCATGGCCAGGGTGGCGGTGGAGCCAGCAAGGGCAGCGACTGCCCTAGATCCGGAAGGTCGCATGCCTGTAGGGTCCCCCATAGCCCCCGCTCCGCCCCCTCGCGTGCGCAAATCGCTACGTTGGCGATGGCCCGTGCATCAGTGAGGTGACACCGCATGTCCGATAGCATGCCCTCGTCAGGGGGCCACAAACGATGGTGCACCGGATGGTGGCACGGGAGGGTCAAGACCCGGCCAGCAGAGAGAAGACAACACACGTGGAGGGCGCCAACAGTGGCTGCAACCCGGTCGGGCAACACAAGAGGTTGGCAGCGGGTAGGAGGCCCAAGGTGGTGTGCCCGTGGCGGGGAAGGCGATGTATAGACTGGATCTGGCCAGGCCGGGACCAGCGGCGGCGTTCTAAGGTGACCAGGGACCAACGACGGTGGCCGATTTGGAGCAGCAGCGACTAATCCAGTCCAGGCAACGGTGGCTGGAAGACCAGGGGCGCTTCCCAGCATCCAGAGGACGGTGATGTGGCTTGCAAGGTCGCTAGTGGCGGATCATGAGGGGCAGATGCCGGCAACGGGTCACGAGGCGGTGGATCCGAGCTGGGGGAAGGTGGATCCCACGGAGCTCGACCCATCGGCACCAGATCTGGCTGAGGCAGGCCACCTGGCGGCGCATCCACAGTGGTCGAGGGGCAGCACGCGAGAGGAGGCGGCACCATAGGGGAGAGGGGCCAATGGCCAAGTAGTGGCGGCGCCCGCCGGCAGCAGTGGCCAGGCGACAGCGGCTCCAGCCGGCGACGGTGACCAGAGAGCGTCAGGTAGCGGCGCGCCCAACGCCGGCCAGGCGACGGCCTGTGCGCCCCGTCATGGCCTGATGGCGGCCCTACGCGCCCTTCGACGACCCGGATCTGGGCGCTGGTGACAGCAGGGATCCCCTGCACGCCAGCGGATGGTGGCGGCCCGATGATCAGCGGCGGAGGTGGGAAAGAGAGAAGAGGGAAGGGAGGCGGCAGCGTTGCCAGCCATGGCAGCTGATGGGGTGAGATAGGGTTAGGATTTGGATAATGATACCATATTGGAGGAAATAGAATTGATTAGATTGATAGGGTGTCAAGGGTACATATAGGCCTAGAGGGCTGGATACGTGGGTCTGGCCCAATAACACACACCCTCACACAGTGCATGGTCTAACAATGAGTTACCTTGGTTTCTAGCGTACATATTGGAAATTGAAGACCCTTTTATGGACTAGTATATCAGCATTCTTGGAAGTGTTCAGTACCATTTTCTTGATTCAACTTGTAATGTGGATTTGATTTTTTCAATCTGTTGTTCGTGAATAGAAATTAGATTAGTTTTCGAAAAAAAAATTGAAATTAGATTAACAGGTAAAACTTCCGTTGCTGTTTCATAGCGTTTAAAGACCCTTCACAGTACATTAAGGCACCCCATAACCCATATAGAAATCCCTTGGTATTTCATGACTTTTTCTGTTTTTCAGTATCCTTTTGCTATTTTTTTGGGAAATATTTTATCAGAATTTATACTGTCTTCACTTTAAATGATAGTGTTAACGGATACAATCTTCAGGAATTCTCCAAAGTTAGTTGAACAACTATGGCTACTATTCAAGATATAGGTGTCTCTGCGGCTATCAACATATTGAGCGCTATAGTGTTCCTGCTAGCGTTTGCATTCCTACGGTTGCAGCCTTTCAATGATAGAGTTTACTTCCCAAAATGGTACCTCAAAGGTTCAAGAGAGAGTCCAAGTCATGGGGGTCCATTTGTTCGGAACTTTGTCAATTTGGACATACAGTCATACTTGAAGTTCTTAAGTTGGATCCCTGCTGCTCTCAAAATGCCAGAGGATGAACTGATTAGCCATGCAGGACTGGATTCAGCTGTCTATCTCCGGATTTACTTAATTGGGTACGTGACTTGTGTTTTATATGCTTAGATACTATGGTCACTTTTTGATTCTTTTGATTGTCATGTCAGTTTTTCGCATCTCAAATGTTCCTTAAATAGGCCGTTCTTAACAACAATTTCTGTCGACCTCCGGTAAGAGCTTGGTTTCTGTTGGCTTAGGATTTGGTTTCTTTTGGCCTAATATTTTAAATGAACAATTATGGCTGCTATTCAATATATAGGTGTCACCAAAATGTCTAGGCATATGAATCTCTAGGAAAGATAAACGAACTGGTACCGCCAGCTTTGTATCTAATTCAATATAATGCCAGGTTTTTGCCATGTTCAACTATATATATGTTAGCTATTCTAATATTACTATGCTATTTTGTTAATTTGATATGTAGGGATCCACTTCTTTTAATATGCTTACTTTTTACCATCCATTATACTTATACCCCTAGTTGCTTGAGCATGACGTTCAAACAGCAAGCTTAGTTCAAAAATGAGCAGAGCTGCCTGTCGCTCCAAGCATCTGGAGGGAGCATATGTTTTCTAAATCTTTGGCTCCCTCTTGCTTTGTCTTGTTTTGATGATCCATGTTTTGCTTTAGCTTCAACAGTCATTTAGTTGTTTCATCTGTTTCAATTGTTGCAGGCTCAAAATATTTGCTCCCATCTCAATTCTAGCATTTGCTGTTCTTGTCCCAGTTAATTGGACAAATGATACTCTACAGCTCTCAACGGTACAACACAGCGATATTGATAAGCTTTCAATATCAAACATACCTGTTGGTTCAAAAAGGTTAGCATGTGATGGTTCCTTTGTTTCCTTGAAATGTATGTGTTAGAAGTTGAGAAAGCTCGTCTATTAACCAGCCTTAATGGATATATATATATATATATATATATATATATATATATATATATATATATATATATATTACAAGGGAGACCCCAAACCCTAGAACAACACAATGACTATTTTATCCTTAACACCCTCCTCAAACGCAGGGCATATACAATTTCATTAAATTTGGAAGGAAGATAACACTAAACACTAGATTTAGACACAGTTCACCACTATATAAATGATGCATCGAAAGTTCAAGTCTCGGCCTTGTTGCTTGCACTCGTGACTCTTGAAACCTTGTCATGATCAGTGATCTAGCTCGGGAATAAGTGTCCTGGAGAGAGAAGCTGCAACCTATAGGAACGTGCATCTCGAGGTGAGAGAGTAGCTGTCAATGACAATAATGACTGGAAAGTCACAGTTGCATCACCATGGACAAGAAGGATTGGCCGGAAACATGACCAACCTAAAGGAAAAAGTAGCAATCGGTTATGGTGAAAGTTTTGTGGACTCGTATAACATGGACATATTTGAAGGATCAGGAGCCATGGACTTGGATGGACACGTCCGAAACAAACTCTAATACACCCTTGTACGAAGCAGCGAATTACAGTAAGAAATAGCAGCATCAAACATTAGAGAAGCCAGCAGGTGTTGGAAAAGATTAGCAAACTGTTGGACACTAACAAATCGACCATGTCTCTTGCTACAAAGGAAGCTAAGAACAATTCACACCGGTCTGCAGTCCCGGGTAGGCTTAATAGCTGTCCGGCCACCATTAAAGATGTATGTCCCACAACTATCCCAGAAATATAGACTATCGCTGCCCCACGTGAATACCAAGAATAAACACACGCGACGACGCACTGGAGCTGGAGCTTGCCCTTGAGCGGAGCGAAGCAGCTGGTGTTGAGAGCCGAGCGTGCAGCTTGCAGGCAATGGCAGCTCTGATGGCAGGGCTGTCGAGCGCCGACGTGTGCAGATGGTGATGGTCTTGGTCAGGTTGGAGGCAGTATCATGACCTCAATGGCACAGTGATTGGTAGGTGAGCACAGTGACTGGCACAATGACCTCTACGGGGGTGTCGTGGCAGTTTGGGTGAGTTGCAAACAACTCTGCTCGATGGTATCGTGAACTGAGCAACTGTTGGTTCTAGATGTTGATGGTGGTGACGAAAGACTCTCGTACAATAGTTCGGATCCTTTGGTCGAAAAACCTAGTTACTGACGACAGTGTATCTACGTCGTATCCCTCCTTGAAGGTGTCGTCCTGCAAGGATGTGTACTGTATGGAAGTTTCTTTTAGTTAGCTTCAACCAGCACTTAGGTCTGCAATCACAGGACTAGTCATGTTTGGTCCACCAGTGGGAGGATGTGTTGTACAGTTTTTGAGCCCAATTTTCATACAAATTGGCTCATTTTCTTGATATTACGCGGGAACTCCTCCTTCTAGGCTTTCGAATAAAACTCGGGTGGCAGACCTGCATCGGGCATGGAGGCGCAGCTGGGTGCGAGTGCCTCTCGTGAAGGCCCGAGCATGCGATGGAAGCTGGACATAGAGGAGGAGAGCCGTGTTCGGGTACCCGGAGCCATTGGGCTAACTGCAAAAAGTTCTCACTGCCTTTAAAAGCTAGCTTAAGAGATGAGATTTTTTTCACTTAGTTTGATACAATTTTCTCTCATAACCAACGTGAGACTATTTCTAACAATCTCTCCCGTTATATATAGTGGCTGTCATGGCGCATCCGATCTCATGGGCCTCACATCATGTTCCGTGCACAGATTAGATTGTTGATATGGCTCTAATACTACCATTGTCTCATACGAGGAGCAGTTGAGGCAACTAGGAAAAATCCTCACTGCATCTAAAAGGTGAGTGATTTTTCTCACTTTTAAGTTGGTACAAGTCCCCTACAACCAATTTGAGACTATTCCTAACACCAACGAGTATGCTTGGGCGCACGGATGCGGTTCCTCATATGGATTTCGAGCACAGTGAGAGGTGCATGAAGGTGTTGGCAGCAACGACGTGGGTGTGCGGCCCCGCGTGTCAGTCGTTGCCTAGGTCCCGCAAGGGCACATGCGACGGGAGGGTGTCAGTGAATCTGGAGGACAACGGCTACTCCTCCTCCACCGCATGGATCCAACCAGATTCTTGAGGAAGAAGGTTGATCTCATGGTGGATGGAAAATGACCGTGGATTTGAGATTTTGACGATGATGAGCATGTTGATGTTGCCGCTGGAAGACGACAACCTACTATTACAGACAGAGTTGGATTGGGGCTGGGGCTGGTTAGAGGCGGTTGCTCTCGAGAGTGAAACAAGGACCTCTCGAGGGCAGCAGTAGTGGAAGCGACTGAGAATGTTGATTGCAAACACGAAATTTAAAACACTGATATCATGTGTAGAATTGAGAAATATTATCTATTAACCAACTCTAACTGGCGATATATACATAGTGAAGAGACCCAGAATACTTAAATAATACAATGACTGTTTACCCTTAGCAGTATGTACTCTTGCTAGGATGATAATACATATATTTTCTGCATAAACATTGAATATCAAGAATAATTATTTATGCATGTCTCATACATGCTTCAAAAGTTAAAACACTTAAGACATTTACAAAAAGGAATCTACGGATTTGGCTGAGATTGAAGTGCGACTTGGATGTCTATTTTCTGCTATTATTTTCCATGACCTAGAAAAAAAATGAATTTTAGATCACTGACATATGGATAGTACTATATAAATTCTATTGTACTCTGACAGAAAATGATTTGAATGGAGAAAACATAATAGATTGCATTGATGAAACCTTGGATAAAGAATAAGATAACTTCACGCATAAAAATATCTGAAATTCAAGCAATTAAAAGGGTTCAGATGCTAAATGGAGTTGTAAACTTTTTACAGTTGACAGTATACCACGTCATGTAAATTGAGCATTGTTGTTTGAGTTCTACTATGATCGCACATGTGTTTATTTAACCTTATTCTTTTTATGAAGGTTTATAGCCCATTTGGTTATGGCATATGCTTTCACATTTTGGACCTGCTATGTACTGCTACGTGAGTATGAAATAGTTGAAAACATGAGGCTGCGCTTTTTTGCATCAGAGAAACGCAGACCAGACCAGTTCACGGTATGGCTGTGGAATCCAGTATTTTCCGTTCTACTTAATAGAATTAAGAATTCAATAGATGGCGTCCAGTGCACAGTGTGAATACAATAACAACAACAACCAAGTATTTGTCCCAAACAAGTTATGTCGGCTAGAAATGAAATCCAACAATTTTGAAGAAAAGTAATAGAAAATAAGATGAGAGTAAAAAAATAAAAATAAAATAAGATTCTACATTTTATTCATTTTAAAAATAGATTGATAAGAAAGAAGATAAGAATAACAAAATACGAATAAACTAAGATTCTGGCACATGAATTGCTAATTTCTATGCAGTTCTATCATTTTATGTTCCACTATTTTAAATCTCGTTTCACCGCCTCTTACCATGTCAACCTTGGTCGACCTCTACTTCTCCTAAAATTTTTCTCTACTCTTTATAATCTCACTGTTAACCGGTGCTTCTTCTGGAGCTCTTCTCTGGATATGCCCAAACCACCGTAGGTGATGTTGGACTAGCTTCTCAATCGGTGCCACTCCTACCCTATCACGTATCACCTCGTTCCTAATTTTGTCTCTTCTTGTGTAACCGCACATCCACCATAGCCTGCGCATCACAGCAACACTCATTTGTTGGACATGTTGCCTTTTGCACAGTGTGAATGATGATCACTAAAAAATGTGTGTTCATTTTGTGCTCTCCGTGTGAAAATCTAGTAACTTTACAGGTTGTATTATTGATTTTCAGAAGAAGAAAAAAAGTGTTTCAAAGAATATACATAGGATAAGCTCCAGAAAACACATTATATCAATTGGCTAAATTATGCCTTCTAGATGCTTTATTGCTTTTCATATATTCTTTGGTGTGAAATCTATATCATAAAATTTAAAAGACCCTGATCAAGTGACTTTTGCTGTTTTGATTATCACTTAATCGTTGAGAACTTTTAGGTTCTTGTGCGCAATATACCCCCGGATCCAGATGAATCAATCAGTGAACTTGTAGAACATTTCTTTCTGGTGAACCATCCTGATCATTATCTAACTCATCAGGTAAATACTAAAAGTTTCATTAACATACATGTTTTGATCTTTGTTTTGACCTACAAATATTTCTTTGTTGATTTTTTGATGTATCATCACCCTGATTAGCATGTTTTGTAGCTCCCTTTTTATGTAATTTATTAATTCAATTCAGATGGATTTTATTTTGATCCATTGTAAAGTATATTATTACCTATATTTTGCACTTTTCTTTTTTCCTGTAAGGTAGTATGAGCCATGCTCTTCTTTTGTAGGTTGTTTACAATGCAAATAAGCTTGGTAAATTGGTCAAAGAGAAGAAGAACCTGCAGAATTGGCTTGACTACTATCAACTGAGGTTTGAACGAAATACATCCAACAGGCCTACTACTAAGGTTAGACAGAAATAAATTATATCTGTATACTTTTTCATATAGTTTCTTTTATGGTCAATCAAAATGAAATGTTTTTCCTTATGTAATTCTAATTCTTTTGCATTATTCTTTTCTGATTCAGACTGGTTTTCTTGGATGTTTTGGTTCTACTGTAGATGCTATTGACTACTACACAACAGCAATTGAAAAGACAGAAAATGAAGTGAGTCACACTGTCTGTTCCATGCTCATCCTTTAGTGGATTATATTCTTATATTTTTATCATCTCATTGCAAAAATTGAACAATCTAAACTATATTGGTTCGTAGGGTTAGATTATACCTGAAGTTTTGAATAGAAGTCTGTCTAACAAATAATAACTGTACTCAAATATGCACACATGTTAATGAAAGTATAGTTGGCTGTATGTGGGCTTCTTCTATGACTATACCAGCAATTTAGTTCTCTTTCTCTGTTTTATATTTATTTTTATTTTGGATAAAAGGATACTTGTACAGAAACTGTCGGATTTACTAGGTCGACTGATATTTAGGAAGCAGAAGAGCGTGAAAAGATCATAAAAGATCCCAAATCAGTGGTGCCAGCAGCTTTTGTTTCCTTCCGATCTCGATGGAGTGCAGCAGTTTGTGCTCAGACACAACAAGCCAGTGATCCAACTGTTTGGTTGACTGAATGGGCTCCTGAACCTCGCAACGTATACTGGGATAATTTGTCTATTCCATTTGTATACCACACAGTTCGAAGGTTGATAGTGGCAGTGGCATTTTTCTTATTGAATTTCTTTTATGTGATCCCAATAGCATTTGTTCAGTCTCTTGCAAATCTTGAAGGGATTGAGAAGGCAGTTCCATTTCTGAAGCCTCTGATTGAAATGTATGTGTCCTTTAACTTCATATTCCTTCCCGCTTTCTCTTTCCAAGTTATACTGTAGTACATTCATGGTGTTGAAGTTCCGCTTGAATACATCATATGGTGCTATGTTCACTAGTAATATAGTATATAGTTTGTTAAAATAGCAAAAACCGTGCTGTAGTAATGAATTTAACTAGATAAGATGATCACTACTCTGTTACTAATAAAATACTAATAAAGGACAGACCCAGTGCAGAAGCTCCCACGCGAGGTAGGGTTTGGGAAAGAATTATACGAGACCTCTTACCCCCGTAATGTATAGTGCAGAGAGACGGCCCAGGACCTTTTGGCACAAGTGGGATAACTTCACCACTGCGCCAGGCCTGTCCTTCCTCACTACTCTGCTCTGTTACTAATGAAAGAAAAAGTAACTGTGTTGTAGATTAACATCTTTAGGCAGACAGAATGCTTAGCTGGGTTTCTAGTCTATAGTTGTATCTCCTATCTCAGGAGTGTTAGGTTGTATTAGGGCTCATTTGTGTGTGCTTATTGGGTCTAGTCTATATATTACTCCTAACACTACAAGAATCGTGAGAAGAAATGTCGGGAAAAATATAAACGTCGGGGCCGTCGAACTTAAATGGCGTAACAGCATCGGTTTATTGATCCCGACATTTAAAAACTTATAACCGTCGGTGCAGTTACGACGGCAACGGGCATATATAAAATCGTGAATTAGAATAAAAACCGACGCATTTAATTAAAGGTGTCGCCTGTGACTTCAGACCGACGACCATATCTGCAACTCGGCGCGCTCGAAAATTTCTTTTCCCGCTCGCAATTTAAAGACGTCAGTCGATTGTCCTCAGCCGACGGCTCTACCTCCGTCCATCGTTTTATATTCACCTTAGGCCCATCAAAATTCCCCATACAGCACATCTCTCCAAACCCTAGCACTCCGGCTTCTCCGAGGCCTCTGCCTCCGCCTCCGGCCGCGCGCCCCACCCCTGACGACACCGCCACCAGCGCCCGTCCACCCCGAGCCCCCCGCCTCCGGCCGCGCGCGCCCACCCCCGACTACACTGCCGCCAGCGCTCGTCCACCCCGAGGCCTCCGCCTCCGGCCGCGCGCGCCAACTCCATGGCGTTCGTCGGCCTCCGCCTCCGGCCGCGCGCGTCCACCTCCGAGGCGTTCGCCGGCCTTCGCCTCCGGCTGCGCGCGCCCACCTCCGCCTCCGGTCGCGCGCCCACCTCTGCCTCTGGCCGCGCCCACCTCCGAGGCGTTCGCCGGCCTCCAGATTTGGAGAGTGACGACCTCCGACGCGGCCATCCGGCGCTCGATCTCCCACGGCCCAGATCTGGAGCTGGAGTTCCTGCATTCAATTTTTTAGCCGAGCAGATTTGTTCGAGTTGTGTGAGAAATTCTGAAATTGTATCGTGAAACAGAGAGATGTGGAGCTCAGTTCATGTGGGATTTTGAGTTTTTGTGAGAAACTTTGAGATTGACTGATATGAAAATCATGTTTTCTTATTCATCTATGTTCATCTTGTTCAACCAGTACAGATCAATGTGCAAGTCTCTGTGATAAATGTCATTCAACCAGTACAGCAGTCTCTTGGTGTAAAAAAAAAGAATAAAAAAGAACAAAGACGTCGGTATAGTAGGAGCCGACAGTCATAATGCAATAAAGGCCGTCGGTGTGGACAGCCGACGGCTTTATTGTCTTTAGGCATTGAAGATATCGGGTGTAGGGGGCCGACGGCTTTAGTCCTTTAAGAACGTCGGTACCGACAGTCTTATGACTTAAGAACGTCGAACATCAGTCGTCGGCTATGGCCGTCAGGTAACCAACGTTCATATTTTATAGACGTCGGCCTCAGTTGTCTACCGACGCTTATACGGCCGACATTTCTTTGCCCGATTCTTGTAGTGTAAAGGTTATTGGTAACGACTGGAATGCAATCTTAGTTACGGCGCAACCGTGCAATCAACCATCCTCATTCATTGGATCTGCATCCTACGGTTGTTGCATCTTTTTACTTAATCCCTTCCTCTGAGTGCATCATGAGAAGGGGGTTAAGTAAAAAAATGCAACAATCATAGGATGCAAGTCTAATGGATAATGCACCATAATTCAGATTGCATTCTAGTTGCTGTCGGGGTTATTTGTACTCTTGACACTTTCATCAATCAATATAATCCAGTCATTTGCTTTCAATATGGAATCAGTTAGCCAAGCCTAACTCTAGCCTCATATCTCTCCCCAGTTGCCACCCTCACAAGGGTGGTGCCGCCACGACCGCAACCGTCGGTCGGCGCGCTAGTGCACTTCCTGCCATCTCCCAATGGCACCGCCCACAACCTCCTGCTGGCGGGCCCCACTGGTGCACCCTTGCTGTCAATCACGCACCCCCGTCACCTTGGCCACAGCAGACGGATCAATCCACACACTACCCGTCGCCACTTAGGCCGCAACAGCTGATCGAGCAGCGTGTCGCCCGGATTGGCCGCCGACGGCCGCACCATTCCGTCTTAGCCCTGATTCACATTGTCTCAACCGCCATTGATGCACCTGCCTCCCAACCTGTTGACCCTTCTACTGGCACACGCGGATTCACTCTCGATGGATTTGGTCCAGGTGCCTATGCCCCGATCGGATTCGCCACCTCTGTTGTCTTCCTGATCGTGCTCTGGCCAGCCAAGACCATCGATGCCATGCCTGCGGCTCTTGGTTCTCTCAAGGATGCCAGAGCCGGCATCAGCGCTGTCGCTATCAAGGTTGCCGCCCCTGGCGCGCTCCAGGCCAAACCCACCATCGCAGCCTTCCCATGGGCGGCCCCGGCGCACATCTCCCATGTCGGTTGAAGGTTGATACAGGGGCTGCACCGTTGCTCACGACCACCCTCCTTTCCTCTGGAGCACCACCCCCTCCTCCACGGGAGCTGCACCTCATCGCTGTGAAGCGGATCTTCCGGTATCTCTGGGGCACCCTCGACTGTGACCTTCTCCGTTGTGCCTACGCGTAAGAGGTGGTCGTCTACATCTACACCGACTGGACGGGTTGGCCGGATACGCTTGGATCCACCCCTGGTACGCCTTGTTCCTGGGTTGCAACCTCTTCCCCTGTTCGTCAAAATGACAACACGTTGTCCCCACTCGTATGCCGAGGCTGAGTACCGTGTCATGGTCAACCATGTGGTGGAGGCTTGTTGGCTTAGAAAGATGCTCCTGGAGCTCCACAGTCCCCTTGCTCAGAGCACGCTTGTCTATTACGATAATATCAACATGGTCTACCTCTTCACCAACCTTCTCCAGCACCAGAGCTTGAAGCATGTGGAGATCGACCTCCACTTTGTTCATGAGCTTGTCACCATCGGTGATGTCTATGTTCTCCATGTTTTGAAAACTTCCTAGTTCTCCAACATCTTCACCAAGTGTCTTTCTTTGCTAGTGTTCTTGAAGTTTCGATCTAGTTCAGACTTGAGCTAGATGTTAAGACTGCGGGGGTGATGTTAGATTGTATTAAGGCCCGTGTGTGTGCGCTTATTGGGCCTACCTCATGTATGAGACCTCGGAGCTATTTGTACCCTTGACACTGCCATCAATCAGTCTAATCCAGTCATTCACTTCCGATAAGGAGGTCTCTCTAGTACTACCTGCCTAGCTTTAAATTTTGTATTCTGTCTTCATTTTCTCCTGAAACTTTTAACTTCCATTTTAATACATTTACTATAGGGGTTTCTCTTGCAGTTTTCCTTTCAAAAAAAAAAAGAAAAGAAAAGTAACCGCGCTTTTGTCATATTAATTAAACCTATAGTTTGAATTCACAATCTTGATAACTATTTATTATCGAATGCATTCAACAAAAGATACATGAAAATAAAAAATAAAGACGGACCAGTATGACCTAGAGGTACTATTACCGAGTGAAAATAATGTGGCCTATTGATATTGATCTACCTGTTTAATTAAACTATAGAATATTTAGAAGCATAGATTCTATACCAAGGTGCACATTACTGGCGTGGTAATGTTTTATGGACACAAAATACTTGTGTCACACTAGCTTTTTTGTATTAATCTAAATTGTTTCTTTGTGGATTAGATACTTTGTTGGCCCTATTGCATGATTTTGAGCGTTGTGGGCTACAGGCATGGTTATGTAGGATGTTGAGATCACGGTGAGAATGTTAGGTGATCCCAACAAGAGATTATGGGAAGTCCTAGTTAGATTAGAGTTAGGAGTACTAGTCCTAATAGGAGTTGAGCAAAGTCCTAATAGGAGTTGATTTAGAGTTCTAATAAGAGTTAAGAACTATTGTAACCATACTATATAATGCCCTCAACCTCACTTGAATAGTTGCACCTCCTACAGATAATCCTAAATTCACATATTTTTGGGTATCCGGAATCATAACAATCTGGTATCAATACTTAGGTTACACATCCTGCCTAACCCTGGGAGGACATCTCCCGAGGGCATCCCAACTAGGTGAGATCGGCGCTGGTCGGAGAAGAGGGAGACACTAGGCAAGACCGAAGCAAGTCGGAGCCGTCGTGGCTGGGGGCGGACATCTAGGCAGATCAAAGAGTGTGAAGAGCTCAGTCGCGAGACAGATAGATTGAGCATAACTGGGACGCGCTCGATGGCGAGGAGGCGGGCTGAGACTGAAGAATCCTAGCAGATTAAGCCGATTTCGACAGGCAACTCTCGGCATTGCGTGCACAGGTGGATGCACGCAGAATGGCACGCACGCGGCCAGTAGAGGAGGAGACTGTGGGGCTGCCACGCAGGCGTGAGTGGGTGAGTTGGGGCGGAGAGCTTGATGGCGACGACCGAGTCCCGAGGTGGCTCCTTGTTGCCTAAGTGGGCGACAACTCCCTGTGCACCGGGTGAGAAGGGTATCACACAAAGAACCACACTGTAGGCCATATTGGGCCTGGTGGGCCTGTTAGTGGTGAAGAGGAACATGCTAGTGAAGAGAGCTTTGTTGGGCCTTAGTGGGCCTGTAGGCTGTGACAAGGGATGTCAAGGAACACCAAGCTGGGCATGCCGGTTGTGGTGTTGGTGTTCTTGTCGAAGAACACAATGAACCGTACAGATAGATCTGGTCGGGAGGAGCATCATAATGGTCTCATCTCCACCAAGTACAACTTCATCGTGCACGTGACCGATTGTAGGTTTGAGTCCCATCGTGGTCGCATGAGATTGTGGGTTCAAGTCCCATCACGCACGTAACCAACAGTGGGTTCGAGTCCCATTGTGGTCGCGAGGAGATTCATCATTGTCACAGTAGGAGGCTTGGCACACGGGAGAGGTCGACGAGCATGTGACATGATCGAAGGTGGGGCGGCGGCTCAGATCGGGAGGACCTGGAGCGTGCGAGACCCGATAGTCTTCTCCTATGGAGGCTTGAAGATGCGGGGAGGCTCGGTGCGAAGAAGACTTATGATCCGGGGGGAGCAACGACGATATCATGACGACTTCATGCAGCAAGGACTCGATGGTGACATGACATGACACGCCAAGGATGAGACAAGCACAAGCATCACGATCAGGGTGAGATTGTTGGATGATCATGAGCTTTGTGGGCTACTGGTGTGGTTCGAGCTGTAGGATATTGAGATTAGAGAGGTAATGTTAGGCGATCTCAACAACAGTGTTGTCCAGGCATCGCCTAGACGGCGCCTAGGCGTCCAGTCGCTTCAAGTCGGACGCCATGTCTCCTCGCCTCACCTAGAACAGTTCAGGCACCCGACTAAGACACCTTGGCGTTCGTGCGTCGCGTCCAGGCGTCGGGGGATACAGGGTAGACGGGTTAGGCGTGGTCGAGATAGGGGTAGATGGTCGGGATGGGCGAGGAAGAGGCACGGGGAGACGGGGGAGGACCGGAGGAGAGAAGGGAGCCATGGCTGGAGCAGCACGTCGCGCTGTGAGATATGCATACGTGTAGATTGGATTGGGGGAGATGAAGCAGGATGTACGGTTGGGCGGCTGGATCTTGGATGGACGGTTGATCGGCTGGGGAAAAAATTAGGGTTGGGAGGTTATTGGTCTGACTGGGCCTCAAATATTCCCGAACCGCTCTCTCAGTCTCTCCTCTTCTCCCAGCGCGTCTCTCCCGCAACCGCCTCTGCTGCCGCCTCCACTTCGGCGTTGCCGCTGTCCGACACTCCGACTCCGGCCTCCATCTCTCCGCTCCCCCTCCCCCCCTTCCCCCAACGTGGGTGCACACATCTGCCAGCTTCTCGGACGCCTCCCCTGCTGCGATGACCGCTTAAATGCCAATTGCCTGAATCTGGCCTAGGCGTCCCGGCGGCAAGCGGGCGGGCATCCAAGCATTGATTTACAACCCTGCTCAACAGAAGATTAAGAAATCCTAGTTAGATTAGAGTTAGTAGTCTTAGTCCTAATAAGAATTGAGAAAGAGTGCTAATAGCAGTTGAGTTAGAGTCATAGGAGGAGCTAAGAGCTATCTTAACCAGGCTATATAATGCCTCCAACCCTATTGGAATAGATGCACATTCTACAACTAATTTCGAATTCCCAGATTTGTGTACCCAGAATTAGAACAGGCCCTACCTATCAATATAATTCCATCACCTATGCATTTGCATGTGTATCGTTTTTACTTGTGTTATGTACATTTTGATTTTGAATCGGTTTTAAGATTTGTATATTGTATGCCACTTTCCTCCACCCTCGGTATAACCCCAGTGACACCTTGAACTTGTTTAGGTGTGCAATTTGTGTCACTCCTGCCCCATACATTCTGTCACTTAACTGATAACAAACTTCAAGGGACGAAACAAATCTCTATCAAAAAGCTAGCTTTGAACGCTAAATTAGTTTGCTAGTTTTTTCCCCCTTTTGTAGCTAATTTTCCCGATTCTGATATTTTGAGCTTAACTATCGTTGCTCAGGCCTGCTATTAAATCACTCATCCAAGGTTTCCTTCCTGGGATTGCTTTGAAGATCTTTCTTATATTGCTCCCAAGCATATTGATGTTTATGTCTAGGTTTGAAGGATTGACATCAATATCTTCATTGGAGAGAAGATCTGCATATAAGTATTATATCTTCTTATTCTTCAACGTGTTTCTGGGCAGCATTATTGCAGGATCTGCTTTGGAGCAGCTAAAAACATATCTTCATCAGTCAGCAGATGAGTATGTCCTTCCCTACTAATTTTTGGCTATCCTTTGCTCTGCTCCATTGATCAGTGTTGTCCTTATCATTTAAAGATGCAGTACTGTAATTTCAAGTTGAATAAAATCATCCAACTAATGTGATTATGGATTGCATGTGAAGTAGTGTCAATCCATTACACCTATTCCATCTGTTGGATTCAAATGTTGATGTGGTATAGGGTAAAAAAATATTCCTTTTGTCCCAATTCGTCATTTTAGCTCTGGGCACAGGAATTAAGGAGAGGTGAGAAATGATATAAAAAAACAAGGAGAGAGATATAGATGTATTAGAAAGATAGGTGTTCTTTGGAAGTGAGAATGACAAGTAATTTAAAAAATGTTGAATTATAGAATGACAAATAACGTAAGAATTGCAATATGTGAGTTAGACCTTGTCAGTTGTCACCTAGTTTACATATACCTTTCTGGGGCCAATGACAACAGCGAATGCTTAGACACAGTTTAATATGTTTGTTGTGATATAAATGTACCTTAAATGCTACCCTTATAACTTTCAGCAGAAAATATGAAGGACTAAATTTGGACAATAGATTATAATTATCCCTTAGATCGGCCATGTATTTATCTTCTAGAAAAGGCTTACTCCTTTTAAAACACCCAGAAAGTGCATAATAGATTTTAGTTGTTGAATTACACGAACTAAAAAAATACGGCACACAGGCACCCATGCATTATTGCACTGGCTCCTTGTTTTTAGCAGATTCCCCTTTGTTTCTCGTCTGGAATTAGTTTAAAGGTCTTGCATGTTAATTTGAAAATTTACGATAATAACCCCTACAATTAAAATATGTATTCTACAGAATACCAATGACGGTTGGTGTAGCAATTCCAATGAAAGCAACATTTTTTATAACATATATTATGGTTGATGGTTGGGCTGGGGTAGCTGGTGAAATATTAAGATTGAAGCCATTGGTAATCTTCCATTTGAAGAACTTCTTTCTGGTCAAGACTGAGAAAGATCGAGAAGCGGCAATGGACCCTGGAAGTATTGATTTTCATTCAAATGAACCTCAAATTCAGCTATATTTCTTACTTGGTCTTGTCTATGCTACGGTGACACCTTTCTTGCTTCCATTCATATTGATATTCTTCGGGTTTGCATACCTTGTATACCGGCACCAGGTAGGATTCTATGCCGCCGTATCTTTTAGTTGATTGGCATTTCTAATAGGTACATTTCTTACCATTGCATCTCTACCTAGTATTTTGGAGCCTTAATACTTTACCAAGAGCATAGCTTATATACAATTCTTACACTTTTTACTTGTTGCATGCATTTGGCTATAGAGTGAATACCATTTTTAACTCATACTGTGACCCTGGTGTAACTTAACAATCTTTACGCTATTTCAGATAATAAATGTGTATAATCAAGAATATGAGAGTGCAGCAGCATTTTGGCCAAGTGTTCATGGACGTATAATCACCGCATTGATCATATCACAGCTGCTTCTCTTTGGATTGCTTAGCACAAAAGGCGCTGCCCACTCAACGCCAGTGCTTCTTGTTCTTCCTGTAGTAACGTTTTATTTTCACAAATACTGCAAAAAACGCTATGAACCTACTTTTGTGAAATGTCCAATAGAGGTAATTTTCTTTTCAAATTGAAATTGTGACCATGATTCTTGTTATGAATGAGGCTTATATTAATTAGGAGTAGACCTGGGAATGGGTTCAAAACCAGACTGATATCCAGACCAAACTAAAAGTGGTGTTAATAGAGCCCAAACCAAACCAGCCTACCAATTCGTTTTTCAAAACCAATCCACACCGAACTGTAAAAAAGCTCAGCCCAACCCACACCAGACCACGGCCCAAAACCATAGTTGGAAACCGGTTTCAACCCATTAGAGATAAATGGTTCTCAGCCCAACAGACCAGTCCAACTAAAGCCTTCGAGCCTGGTCGCTCGCATGGTGGGCTGTTGTGAGTTGCGTGGTGCTGTCACTGCTGATGGTTTGTTTGCTTCATATTTTTTTTTTTACAAAATTAACAACCTAAACTTTTGATACTTCAAAAATTACAAACCATTGTATGATTGCTGAAAAATATAATAGTATCCCATTTTAAATAAAATAACTAAAAAATTTATGTAAAAATCTATTGTGCAGTTCCAGATAAGACACTAGTTCTGGAAGCTAGTCTGAATATATATGACTAAATTGATAACCATGTTAGCACTGCCATCTACAGGAGTCCAAGTTACACCATAAAATGTGCACACGCCCTCTAGGCTCTTCCCCCTTCCTTTACTTCTGTTGACCATAAAGTGCTCAGGGTACTTCCTTAGCAGCAATGGAAGTCCATGACATGGTTTACCAAGAGTTACTCCCCAGTTCCAAAAAGCTTGTCCTTTTGTAGTTCAAAAATAAACTACAAAGCGACAAGTTTTTCGGGACGGAGGGAGTACATTATGTGGAACGTCTTCTGATGTGAAATATTTCCGCACGTTACAGTCCTTACTGTGGCACCATAGATTGTCATACTTCTCTAACATCTATAACAAAAGCAAGCTAGTCACAAATGTAGGAAGCATAAATTGAAATGGAATACTATTATGATAACCTCGTGAATCAAGTGGAAGTTTGAAATAATACTGCACATTTCAAATCCAGTAAGGAACTGCCCAGAAATTACAAGATAAAGCAGGGTTCCAAACAGTATCTTAACATAACTGAAAACACCACTGGCACTTATATTGTTTGGCAATTGAAATACCAATGAGTAACTTCAGAACCAGAAAAATAAGGTGGCAACAATCCATAAATCAGGCGACAATAAGCAGGAATGGACGAGAAAGTGTGAAGGCAAGTAGCATAGAAATAAACAATACAGTAAGGAAAAAATACTTAAAATGTGAAGGCATTCAAACAGGCCCATAAAGCAGGTGACAATAAGCAAGAATGGACGATAAACAGATCTAACATGTACAGATAAGAAAACAGGCCCATGAAGCAGGTGACAGTAAAGTAAGCAAGAATGGACGATAAGCAAGAATAGATGATCAATCACATTACAATGGAACTTCATCTTACTAATGGAACATGTACCTGTCTACTGACTAAAGGATCTGCAATGCATCAACACTATCGTACTTGATTTTCCATTAATAACAGCTAGTAGAACATCTACTGACTAATGGAAGAATGGATGCATGCAGCATGCCATTTTCAGGCTAAAGTGAAATCAATATAATCCAAACCAGCTCTTAGCCTGAATAAACTATTTAAGGGGCAGACTATTCAAGATATCTTTTGTTGAAAACATAAACGATGAATAAGACAGATAACAAAAATACTTCAACTGAGCCAAGAAATTACTTAGTCGTGGAGGAAAGGGTGCAGCCGCAACTCGAGTCCAAGCAAATGATGTTATTGTAGCTGCAGCACCCAAATAATCACAATGCCTC
This sequence comes from Tuctoria greenei, assembly GCA_036927565.1. Classification (NCBI taxonomy): domain Eukaryota; kingdom Viridiplantae; phylum Streptophyta; class Magnoliopsida; order Poales; family Poaceae; genus Tuctoria; species Tuctoria greenei. The sequence goes on along the minus strand of JAYESD010000010.1, from coordinate 120,420,734 downwards.
CCACTTGCTAGTAAAAAATGTGTAACTTTTAGCATAAAAAATCTCCCCCTCGCAGAATGTTACTACCTATGGACAGAAAACAAATGACAAGGTTTAAGTCCATGAATAACACATTGTAGAAAAGAATTTAAGTCCAAGAAATATTGTTGTTGGGTAACAAGATACCGACTGTAGATTAGCAACAGGACTACTCGCATGTCTTTAGTTCTATAAATCTCAGATTCAAAGTATTACCCGCATCTCTTTAGTTCTATAAAAGTACAGCAGCAACTTGTTTTCAACTAGACAAAGGTCCGGTTCACTTATCCGTAAAAGAGTAATGGTCATGGATAAAATATTTCATAAAGAAGATAATCACTTTCAGATCAAAAAACCATACAAATAACACAGAACAACAATTCTAGTATGTTACAGTACAGACCGAGCAATATTCATTAAAAGCTACGTTGTTCTACACATGAGAAACTGCCTTAATCAAACAATTGCAACAAGAATGTCAAATATGCACAGCTAGCAGGAGTCACATTCAAGAACATTTGTACATTACTTGGGAGCTCTAATTTTTAAGTGAAACATACGGCAGAAAGATGCAGCTGTTCTCTTTGAAACAAGAAAACTTAGAACTAGCCCGGTTCAAAACAAGGGAAGGGAGCCGTACTATGAAGGGAGCGCGAGTTCTTGCCGGAGACAGAAGTTCCTGCCGGTGTGGTGCTTCAAATCTGTGGACGAAGAGGATGTAGAGCTGCACGAGGGAGAGAGCTGACGAGGTGTGCGTGTGTTGCCTGTGGCCGAGCAGCGCCGACGCCGCCGTAGAGGAGCAGAGGCACCTCCTGCGTTGACAACGAGCAGCGACACCTGCCTCAGATCTGAGGACAGACGGGCGAGGAGATGGCCTCGGCGGGTTAGGCTGGCGGCGGCAAGGGAGACGTACTTGAGAGGACCGAGGTTGACGGCGGCGACTCGAGAGGACTCTCGATCGGGAAGGCGATTCGGGAGTCGGGAACTGGATCCCTAACCGTGGTTCCAAACTGGTTGAAACCCGTTTCTAATCCGAACCATAGAGATCCAACCTAAACCGAACCAAACCGTTATCTACACAAACCGAACCCAAACCAAACCATTAGCAATTTCGGCCCGTTTTCACCCATTCCGATCTCAACCCGATCGAAAACCAATCCATAAAAACCGGTTTAGAACCAAACCATTTGCAGGTTTAATTAGGAGGCAGGAGGCCTCTATAAATAGATGTACAGAGATGGTCAATAAACATAAAAACCCTTATGCAAAAAGGAAATATAAAACACACCCCTACACCTCTAACACCCTCCTCAAACTCAAGGTGCGTCACGAACATGAGTTTGGAGAGATAACAATGTTGAGCTTTGGTATGCACCTTCGTGAAGAAATAAGCTTGCTGAAGCTCTGAAGGCACATACTGAAGATCAACAACACCATCTTGTACCTGTGCTCGTGTATAAGAAGCATCAACACCAATATGCTTGGTAAGCTCATGCTTAACCGGATCACGAGCAATGCTGATAGCACCTGTACTGTCAGATAAAAGGGGAGTCGGCATACCAACAGAAACACCAAAGTCCTCAAGCAACCACCATAACCAAGTCACCTCTGCACTCACAAGAGCCATAGCACGCAACTCAGCCTCTGCACTCGAACAAGAAACTGCTACCTGTTTCTTAGTCTTCCAAGCAATGAGGGAATTACCACCAAAAAAACACAATAGGCAGAAAGAGATCGACGATCAGAGGGATCACTAGCCCAAGTAGCATCAGAATATGCTTTGAGTTGTAGAGAGCTAGAGCGTGAAAAGAACATGCGTCTATAGATAGTCCCACGAAGATAATGCAAGACACAAAGCAAGTGATTATAGTGAACCTGGATGGGAGCAGAAACAAAGTGACTCAGAATGTGAACAGAGTACGAGATATCAGGACGAGTGACACCAAGGTACACGAGACTCCCTATAATATGACGGTAACGAGTAGGATCATCAAGAGGCTCACCATCAGTGGCCCGAAGATGGACATTGAGTTCCATAGGAGTCTCAACAATCCGGTGATCAGTAAGAGAAGCCCGATCAAGAAGATCATGAATGTACTTTTCTTGAGACAGATAAATTCCCTCAGAAGAGGAGGAAACCTCAATCCCAAGAAAATAGCGAAGAGGACCAAGATCAGACATAAGAATCTGCTCACTGAGATGGGCCTTCACGAAGGCTATGTACTCTAAATCATCTCCGGTGATGATCATGTCATCAACATAGAGAAGAATAAGAGTGCGGCCATGTGACGAAGTATGAACAAAAAGCGCTGGATCATGAGCACTGGCAGAGAAACCAGTAGCAGTGACCACAGACACAAAGCGCTGAAACCAAGCACGAGGAGCCTCCTTAAGGCCATAAAGAGAACGCCGAAGGCGACAAACTATACCCTCAGGAACAGAATACCCAGATGGTGGTTGCATATAAACCTCTTCACGTAGCTCTCCATTAAGAAAAGCATTCTTTACATCAAGCTGAGAGATGGACCAATCACGAACAGAGGCCACAACAAGCAGAGTATGAACTGTGGTCATGTGAGCGACAGGAGCAAAGGTCTCATCATAGTCACGACCATGTTCCTGCTGGAAGCCACGGACAACTAATCGAGCCTTATATCGCTCAAGTGAACCATCCGAGCAGGTCTTAACCTTATAAACCCACTTACAGGTGATGGGTCGAACACGTGGGGGACAGGGTACAAGTTCCCACGTGTCGGTGTGCTCGAGAGCAGCAATCTCCTCAGCCATCGCGTGCTGCCATTCCTGATGAGGAACAGCATCACGATACGTAGCCGGCTCAGGAAGAGCAGTAGCAGCAAATCTAGAGGGAGAGTACCGATAAGGAGGCTGGCGAGAACAATGACCTCGTCCAAGGGGCTGCTCAGAAGAAGAATCATCAGAAGGAGATGATTCTTCAGAAGAAGAAGGCGTATCCGGAGAGTCAGACTCAGCTGGAGAAGCTGAGACATCAGATGACTCAACTGTAGTAGATGGCTCATCAGAAGAAGATGGCACATATGTAGGAGGGACAACTCATCGAGTATAGACTTGCGTCACCGGAGCCTTCAAAGCATAATCAGAAACCATCGAAGAAGGTTCCGAAGAAGAGGAGGTCATGGATGGAGGTACTGAGTGTGAAGGAGAAACACTCACAACTGGAGCATCAGGAAGGAAAAAGAACGAAATAGGATCAATCACCGATACAAAAGAAGTATCAGAAGATGGTCAGGGATAGAAAGGACGCGTCTCATAAAAAACAACATCTCGTGAAATTCTCATCCGTCGACCAACCGGATCCCAACAACGATATCCCTTATGCTCCGAGCTGTAACCTAAGAAAACATACTCAACAGACTGAGCAGTCAACTTAGTGCGCTTACGTGGTGCAAGCAACACGTAGCACACACAGCCAAAGAGACGAAGACTGGTGTAATCAGGCATCTTTCCTGTAAGGCGCTCAAAGGGAATTCCACCTTTAAGGGTAGACAATGGCTGAATGTTAATTAAGAAAGTGGTTGTAGAAACAGCCTCAACCAAAAAATGAGGTGGAACAGAAGAGACAATCAGAAGAGTGCGAGCTGTCTCAAGAAGATGTCGATGCTTGCGCTCTGCAATGCCATTTTGAGCATGAGCATCTGTACAAGATAATTGTGCAAGTGTTCCTTGCTCAGAAACAAAATGGCGAAGAGCATCAGATAGATACTCACCAGCAGAGTCAACTCAAAAAATACGAATAGAGGTGTCAAACTGAGTACGGACCATAGTCGAGAATGATTTATAGATAGATAATGCCTCACTGCGATGCTTCATGAAGTAGATCCATGTGTGACGAGAAAAATCATCTATAAAAATGATATAATATCGATGTTCTCTTTTCGAAGCAAAAGGAGCGGAGCCCCATACATCAGAATGAACAAGATCAAAAGGACGCTTAGACACCGGCAACAAAGATCGCTATGAGGATCAGGCCATCTCTGCTGCAGCAGCGGGCGACCAGTCACGAGCTTCACGATTGTCAAAACAGCAGACCAGAGATAAGGCTGTACGGTAGACTCATGAACAGAGCCACCCAAGTTGATTCAGGTGAGGGTGCAGAAGACTACACGGCAGCAGACCAGAGGCAGGGTAGATCGTGGTCTCTTGGATCCACGCAGCAGCAGACCAGAGGCAAAAAATACACAAGCTAAGGATTCACGACGCCAGAATCACCAGCCACGAGATCGATCCACAACAGCCTCCACACGCGCTGCCAAACGAACGACGGCAACAGATGTAGATCGAGAAGCGCCTTTACGATCCGGATAGCGCCGCCGTCGGAAGAAGCGCAAATAGAAGTGCCGCCGATAGTATAGGCGTAAAAAATTCAGATCTAATCTGGCTCTAATACTATGTTATGAATTAGGCTTATATTAATTAGGAGGCAGGAGGCCTATATAAATAGATGTACAGGGATGGTAAATAAACATAAAAGCCCTTATACAAAAAGGAAATATAAAATACACCCCTACACCTCTAACAATTCTTTGTGTTACATTGGCAAGTCCTTCAGTTTCTCTTCTAAGATGAATAGTGTTACATCTAAAACTCAAAATGATCTAGATACAGCTGACAGACCTAATTCTTAAGCTGTAGAAATCAGCAGTTATGGTTCAACAGATTTGCGTCAGTATGACCTTTAATTCCTTATTTTAGCCAAAAAAATCCATTGATTATCAGTAACAGAAATATTGTAAACAGCAAAAAATTTATTTACAATTGATAACACCATTATTTCTGTAAAGTTAATTTATTTATTTTTTATTATCAATTACTACTTTTTGGTACTCGTCTGGCTCAGCCGATTATTGGCCACTGAGCTGGGTGGTAGGGATGAAAATTAGTGACCCTAAGGTACCCTCTTTATTGCAATCAACAAAATTTTAGTTCTGAAATGGTGGGCTCAGTATGAAAAATTAGCATTGTCAGTTGAACTAAAGTGCAACAACGAAGCTACTTCCTCAAGTAGGATGAAACTACAAACATAGCTAACCACTCTATAATATACTTTTGTAATTTTTTTCTTCTCTCTGCTTGACGTAGATAAATTATGTTGACCACCGGCACAATCGAATTATGATATATTCATTTATTTTCCAGGAGGCAATGAATAAGGATACCTTAGAACGTGGAAAAGAGCCAGGATTTGACCTCAAAGGATATCTAATGAATGCTTACATCCACCCAGTGTTCAAAGATGATGATGATGAGAAATTCTCCGTAGCTGATGAATCAGAGGCTGAAGTTCTTGTGGCGACGAAGCGGCAATCCAGGCGAAACACCTATGTTCCAAGTAAATACAACGGTTCAGAGTCCCGTTCTCTGCCTGAAATTGTCAATTATCAGCGGCTCTAGATGTAAATTAAGTAAAGGACACAATAAGACTTTTAAATACCTCTGGTTTACATCAACGAATGGCTGATATAACGTATGTGTGTGGTGACCCTCTGTCATGATGTTTGTTGTTGGGATTGCCGGATCTATGTGAAATTCCGGTTCGGTCTGGTTTCTTTGAAGTCGACGATTCACCTTTGTTTTCTCCGAGCCTTGACTGAGTTCCATGGTCATCGATTTTACTGTGTTTTGCATCTCCTAGGATAAAACGTGTAGTTTTAGAGCCTTACTGAGTTCCATGGTCGTCGGTTTTTCGTTACCTCTTCTAGGGATAAAACAGTGTAATTTGAAGGGGCAATTGTGAAAAAGATCCTGTTTTAGAGTTTAACTGCAGTATATCTTTTTTGAAAGGGAGAAACAGCAAGGAGGATTCCTTACTGTTGTAAATTATATTAAACGATAGAATAAATGTTTTACATGAAATAACTAGGCTGAAGCAGACGGAAGTATTTTGGCACGACATGAGCTAAGACAAACCCCGAACCAAGAAAGGAAGCAATGCTTAGATGGTTCCACTAGCCTATTAGCCTGAATCATACATTCAGCTATAAAGGAGTGTTTCCAAGCTTGGAAGCTTGGAGAAGTATCATTAATGAATTTATCATTTCGTTGTTCCCAAGTGGTTCAGCAAGCTATCATAAGAATTTCCACTAAAAAAATCTTGTTGAAGTTCTTGTGTGTGCCAGCGAAACCATCTCAAAGGAAGACCTTTGAAGGTTCCAGGAGATCCCAGTCCAATCCCATTCACTCTTAGCAAAGGGGCATTTGAAAAACATGTGCATCCCACACTACAAAAAATCGGCAATAGGACGTCAGAGCCGACCTAATTTTCATAAATCTGTCGATTTATCAGACCCGACGACTGTTGTTTATAGCCGTTAGCTACGCAAATATCCTCGACGAATATAAATAAAACTGTCGGTAGGTAAAAAAACGACGCTGGTACGTGTAACGGTCTGCAGCACCTCTTGCCCGATGGTCATTCGTCGTGGGCCCCGCAACACACGTCCGTGGCACCAACTTGCGCCCGTCGCACCCACGTGAGCCCCGTAGCGCACCTTCCCCCACTTGCACTCGTCCGCCGTTGCACCCACTTGCGCCGAGTCCGCATGTCTTTTTATATTGCAGTGCCTTCTCAGTTCTCATGCACTCGCAACCCTAGGTCCACAAACTAGCAGCCGCCACACAACACGGCCCCCGCCACTGCGCCCGACAGCTCGAGCTCCCGCCGCTGCGGCCTCCAGCACGGCGCGGCGCCGTGTCACGTCCCCGTGGCCGCCGGCTCGTCGGACCGGGACGTGAGGCACGCGCAAGCCGCCGGAGGTGAGACGATGAATCGCCGTAGCGAGGAAGAAGACACGCGAATGTGTAATCTGTGTTTACATATTCTGTTTAATGCCTCCCCGATCCACCATCAGTTCTCATATTACAACAGCCCACTGGCCCACCAGACGCACTCGGCCTACAACCCATACGATGCACAGTAACGGGTGTGACATCTCCCCGCTCCCCAAAATGTGCTTGCCCTCAAGCACCAATCCCGTAGGCCTATGAAGAACAGCTTGTGATATTTTCTTAATCCATCTTCCCTCCTGAACTCGAGCAGGTCCATTGAGATGCATCGTCATTGGCATCTATAGCAGTAGAGACCTCAGCAGCCTGTTGACAGTCAGGCTTTCCGATGACACGGCGTACTCAGCATGTTCATCTCCATAAAGTGATTTCAACACGGCAACAACTCGATCTCCAGCGTGGAACCCTATCACTGTGCGGCAGTATAGGCCGCAACAGATCTGCTGTATCTTCCAGTCAACCGGATTGATTGTTGCTGCATCCAGCCTTCACAGAAGCTCATTCTTCATCGTCGAAAGGATGGGGACCTCACCATGCAACTCCCATTTGTATGCACAAATAATCTTGGAACTGATAATAAGAATATCCTCAATCCAAAGTTGGTTCCCTCGTCTCATAGTTACTTGAAGGGCTTCTTTGCATTCAGGACCAGCATAGTCTTCAATCTGTTTGTTAGAACTGGTAAGATTGTGAACAACAAGAACGATACCTGAGCTCGCAGAACTACCACAAGTGAAGTGAGGAAACTTCAATCTGAACCATGCACTGCGTGCTCCAGCATAAGAACTCCCAACCACCAACCAAGAATTATCTGCTCCAGTGCAATTATACTTTGCATTCAGAGTTTCCCATATTGTAATGCAGCCCTCTGACTTGGTTTTCTGACCAGTGTAGCACTGTTTGAGGAAGCCCATGGTCCCTATTTCCTTACTCAGATGAGCAATTTGCGTGTCCATGTTGAGTTGATCAACCTGAGACTTGAGGAGACTCTGCACCACTAAATACCTCTTCATTTTTACCATATGTCTCTGCCAATAAAATAATGCCTTGATCAATTGGTAACATGCGTGAATCTCAAGCTGACCACTAATGGGACTACCCAGAGAAGGGGCAATCCAATTAACTTGCAGTATAACAAGTAATGTGCCACTAGAACCAAACTGCTGAAGATTTTCACTACAAAGACCGTTTCTGGGGACTTGCTGTTTGATCAAGTCACAGCCTGATATTGCATCATAATTCTTCAGTGGCAGTACTCTCTCATCAGCAAGAATACCATATGCATCACCAGAGTCTGATAGCACAGTGGTCCTCCACTTTGGGACTTTATCTTGCTCCTGCAATGCATCCCTGAAACCCTCTTGTTGAAATATAAGTGAATTGCCTACCATCCCTTATCAGCTTAAGCTTTTGAGGGCAACTGGTCAGCGCATAGTAGCTTAACATGGTATCAGAGCCAGATGTCTCGAGTTCGAATCCTGGCGGGCGCAATTTATTAAAAGAATAAAATAAAATTGCAGCCGACTTCTATTCCACGTTTGCAGAGCCAAAAGAGCCTGCACGTGAGGGGGAGTGTTGAAATATAAGTGAATTGCCTACCATCCCTTATCAGCTTAAGCTTTTGAGGGCAACTGGTCAGCGCATACTAGCTTAACATGGTATCAGAGCCAGAGGTCTCGAGTTCGAATCCTGGCAGGCGCAATTTATTAAAAAAATAAAATAAAATTGCAGCCGACTCCTATTCCACGTATGCGGCCGAAAGGAGCCTGCACGTGAGGGGGAGTGTTGAAATATAAGTGAATTGCCTACCATCCCTTATCAGCTTAAGCTTTTGAGAGAAACTGGTTAGCGCATAGTAGCTTTACATGGTATCAGAGCCAGAGGTCTCGAGTTCGAATCCTGGCAGGCGCAATTTATTAAAAAAATAAAATAAAATTGCAGCCGACTCCTATTCCACGTATGCGGCCGAAAGGAGCCTGCACGTGAGGGGGAGTGTTGAAATATAAGTGAATTGCCTACCATCCCTTATCAGCTTAAGCTTTTGAGGGCAACTGGTCAGCGCATAGTAGCTTAACACCTCTAGAGAAAAGCAAAATGCACGTGCAAGTGGAGTAGAAAATTGGTGAGTGAGCCCCTGTAACACCATTATACTATGCCAGGTTGTGATTAGCTTCAGACCCACACTCGACACATCATCATCCTCCTCATTTCTTGCCTGCTCCAGAAACACCACCAGGTCAGTTTCAGCAAAGTAATGGTCGCTAAAACTAAATTTATAGTCCCTCTGATGATCAGATGCAAGTGAAAATAGTTCATTTTCTGCCGCTGCTTCATCCATTTGTGTAAATATATCAGTTAAGATGCCAGCTTCATATTTCACAAGAACTTCATCAACACCATCATAGTCTAACTTAGAGGATAGCACACCAAAGCCCCCTTTTCTTCCCATTTCTTCGCTTTGACAGGAATCAGCAAGAAGATATTCATAATCATCTACAGGGTACATATCGCTTCCAAAGTCTTCCTCGTCATGTAAATGAACATCTGCATTATTGTCTACAAGAACATCCAGGTGGCCATCTCCCTCTTCATCCTTAAAGTTAGAATCCTCCTTGGCAGCCTGTTCCTCATTGTGCTGAAACTGTAAACATGTCTCCACCTCATTTGCAGTCTTCACTCCCATTATTGAACACTGAATTGCCTGCAGTTCAAGCATCTGGTACTGCATGCTATTGATGTGATCAATATGTTGCCTGATGTTGTCCAACACCGTGAACAAATAATCCCACCTCGCTTCCTCTGCGCCGGCACCAGCACTAACTCTGTCAGTTAAACCAATTCTCTTGCTCAGATCTTCAGCCTTGGCTGCTGCCGCTGTTGTAAACCCCTTAGACTCATGAAAGGCTTTAGCCGTGGCCAATGTATCCTTGCTGAATATATAACCCCTTGCCATCATCACCTTCACAACATCTTGAGCAATTGTTAAAGCTTCCTGCAGAGTAGTGTTGAACTGGCATCCTTGGTAGTTTGTGTATTCTATATCCTCCTCAACCTGCCATGGTCTGCCCCAGAAATTAAAAGGCTCCTCAGATTGTCCCCAACGAGGTATGTATACAGGCATATCCACAATAGTAGCCCCACTGAGCAACACTGAGAGGTTCGTGACCTGTACTGTGTATCCCGCATCACTCATGATTCTGGGTGTTGTTGCTTGAAGTAGACTTCTCACAGGAAGAACTGTCACGATAGTCTTGACGTCGTCGCAGGCCATTTCCTCTGTGTACTCTAAGAAGATGCGCGGGTGGACGACGTTGACGGGCGGGTTGTAGAGGCCGTAGAGCTGCAGCTGCGCCTCATTGGTAGTGTCGGAGGTGGCGGAGACCGCGATGAAGGTCGAGGACGCTCTGAACTGCTCGCCGAGCTCCTTGCTCTTGACGTCCTCCCAGTCGCTATCGGTGCCTTCGCTGGAGTCGTCGCGGCAGGAAGGTGGAGGTGCTTTGGGGGCGCAGGGGAGCAGGGCGGCTGTTGAGGACGAGTGCGGGTGCTTCGACTGGGGAGGGCGTGGCTGCTTCCGCTTGCAGGGAGCGCTGTCCTTGCTGTCAGATCCCTCCCTCGAGGACAATGGTAGTGCTCGTTGAGAGCAGTCCTTCTTGCGCCCATCCTTGCCATAGCTCATCGGTGGCAGTGCGACATACTCCTCCGCGTCGGTGTCGTAGATCGGAGCGTCGAAGGTTGGAGTAGCTGGAGGCGATTCGTCGAACACCTGGACGCCGTACGTGTCCCCCTCCATGGTGACGCCGCCCCATCTCTCGCCGAAGCGGCCACTACCAAATCCGGTGCGGAAGCCAAAGCCGTTGAATCCGTTGGGCCCGGTGACGTCGAGCTCTTCCCCTTCGCCGTCGCTGAAGTCGAACAGGGGCTCGCCGGAGAAGACCAAGTCGTCGTCCCCGTTGTAGATGCCCGTCATCACCCCCATCATTTTCCGCTCGAAGCTGTGGTCGGTGAGGTCGTCCTCGAGGCAGTCCCAAAAGGGTGGAGAGTCGAAGCAGTCCCACGCGAGTGGGGAGTCGAAGAAGACGGAGGAGCTGTGGAAGTCTGGGTGTCATCACCGTCGGGGAACCGTACTCTCGGTCGCCGCCGATGGAACACGAACTCGCCATCGCCAAAAACTGCGAATCACACCGTCGCCGAGGAAGGAATGGCTCTGATACCACTTGTCACGTCCCTGTGGTCGTCGGCTCGTCGGACCGGGACGTGAGGCACGCGCAAGCCGCCGGAGGCGAGACGATGAATCGCCGTAGCGAGGAAGAAGACACGCGAAGGCATAATCTGTGTTTACGTATTCTGTTCAATGCCTCCCCGATCCGCCATCAGTTCTCATATTACAACGGCCCACTGGCCCACCAGATGCACTCGGCCCACAACCCACACGATGCACAGTAATGGGCGTGACACGCCGCCTCCCGACGGCGCGGGATACGGCACGGCACGACCTTCCGGCGCAGCGCGGCCTCCCGACAGCACGAGATCTGGCACGACGCGACCCCTCGGCGCGGCGCGGGCCCCCGAGGGCGCGGGATCTTGCACGGCACGACCCTTCGGCGCGGCTCGGCCCGCGAGATCCGGCACAACGCTGGTGGGCATGGCCGCTGAGATCCGACGCGGCTCCGGCGAAGGCTCGTGAGGCGGCGCCTGGCGACCGCAACAGCGAGCAGCGCCGCAAGCGAGATCTGACATGGCGGGTTTGAAGTGCCCAACGTCCTCCGGTTGAGTTCGAGATCCAGCTCCTCCACTCTGCGGCCGTCCGGCAACGCCTTCCACGACCGCCGCCCCGGCGACGCCTCCCACGGCGCCGCCCGGTGACGTCCCCTATGGAACCGCCCCGACGACGTCTCCTACGGTGCCATCCTGCTGCTAACATCCGACCTTCACCCCTAGTCCTTTTTTTGCAGATCTGAAGCTCATGTATCTTTGTGTTGATCTGGAGCTTTTGTATCTTTGTGCTCATGCATCTTTGTATATCTTTTTGGTATAGATATGGAGCTGCTGTGCTATGAGAAATTTGTTCATCTTGCGCTGTGCTATGAGAAATTTGTTCATCTTGTACTGTGCTATTAGAAATTTGTTCAATCAATTTTTTGTGCTAGCTACGAAGGGTATAGCAACGGGTGGTGTAAACAAAAGAGAAGAACGGAACCAATGATCTGGGACGTGAAAAGGTGTTTTTAAAAAAAAGAGCAGAACTGATTAAAGGCAATGAATACTATGCAATCAAAATTTGGTGCAATCATGCAATCAAGCATTCACAACCGTCGGATCTGCATCTTACGGTCGTTGCCTATTTTTATTTAACCACCTCCACCAGATGAGGGGTGGTGAAGGGAGTTAAATAAAAAATACACTAACCGTTGGATACACATTTATTGATTGAGAGTGCTTGATTGAACGATTGCACTAAACATCTGATTTCTCCTGATTAAAAGCATCCGTTGCATGCCTGCCCGACAGCTTCAATGTAATAAATGTGTCAGTATTGAAGTCGATAGATTATGTGTCGGTATTGAAGCCGATAGATTTAAGTCAATAAAAGCATTGGTTGCCCATACTGACTGTTATAAATTGTAAAGACATCGGTACCGACAGTAATAAGAGTTAAATACGTCGATTTAAAGGTTTTGGCTATAACTGTGGGTACACCGACGTACATACTTTATTACCGTTGGCTACAGTATGTAACCGACGATTATAAGGTCAACGATCTTTTACTCGACTCTCGTAGTGCCAGTTTGTTCCACACGTTACGGACAAAGCACACAACTATAGTCATTGTAATAACTTAAAGTTTTGCTAATGTAAGACATTCCTCGTGTTCACCTTATCCATAAAGAAGAGCTACAGAAAAACCCTTAGTTTGTTGTTGCATTTGGCCTTCCAGATTTTGACAAATTGGCTTTGGAAGGTTTGAGTGCTTGAAAGGGAGATTGTGCAAAACTTTTGTAAACATATGAGGCTCCAATGACAGGATATCATTGTGCAAAGCACCAAGTTCGCTCCAGGCTTCTTCAGAAAGTGGAGTATAAAAGAGCTCCTCACAAATGAACGAGAGGATAAGAATGATTTTACTGAGATCATTTCCTTTTTGTAGTATGAAAAAGATAGAGGAATTTGGATCTCAAATGATTTCCATTCCAAACATCATTTCAAAAGAAGATGGTGTCCCCATTACCAATCTTGTAAGTGGCAATTCCTCTGTATTTTGTGCTAAGCAATACGATGTCTTTCCACTAGAAAGAACCAACATGCGAGCAGTCATGAGGAGCGACTTCTCCCTTGTAAAGATTGCTCCAGGTTAATTTCACCTAGGGAATATCAACCTTGTTATAGAATTTATGTAAACGCTTCAAAAGCTATGCCTCATTCTGATTTCTCAAATTGATGATGTCTAAGACGAGTCAATTGCTATTTTTGACTTCCAATCGAATGGCTTCGACGAAATAACATTTACATCGCAGACTTCGATAAAATAACCCTCTTAATGTTGACGCACCCTTAAACTAGCATTCTGGTATATTTTAACTTTTTGTTTTTCTTTTCTATTCTATTTGCATAGCACTTAAAAAGACCAAAATATTCTCTAGTTGTTTTTTTCCTTCTCCTATCGATCGTTTCACTCGTTTCCTCTTTCAACGCCGCCGCCAACGATCGTGAGCATCAGAGCAGCTGGCGCCGCTGCAGCCCTGCCCCTGTGCTGTTGCCGGAACGAGGTCCAACTGCTGAACTACTCAGCGATGTACTTCTCGACACCGACATGCAACTGGTTGGAAAACTTGAGGTGCAAGTGGTGATCGATCGAACAGAAGCAGAGCACGCGCGTCGTTACACATTCGACGTGCGGCGGCTCGTCGGTCGGCTTATAGATGCCGGCGCTGTGCTGATGAACAGAAACTGCCCCCAGGACGGTGACCTTCACCCAGTCCGCTACTGGCATGTGCGAGTAGCCAAACCCATGACCAGTCATGCAGTCATCACGTCGAGTTATAATATTCGAGAAGTGCCATGACTCGTATGTTCCTGTGCACTCCGGACTAGGGATGGACATTCTATCTACCCGCCAAATTCGGTTCGGTTATTTCGGATTTTTTTGAATTTCGGTTTTCTAAAATCGTTACCCGAAATGTTATACAAATATTTGGTACTCAAAATTTTTGGATACCTAGATTTTGGTTCGATCTTCGGTCTTACCCAAAATACCGAATTGAATATTATTCTCATTTTATGTTCTCAATAATCAATATAAGTTTAATATCATTCGTAAATTTACACTCGATTGATAATAAATTATTAGCTACTAATGATGGATTGTAAATAAATTGTTTAATCTCATGACTTTACATATCATAACTCACAAATGAAACATCAAAATTCATATTGTTTAAAGTTCATAGAGCATAATTTCACTTGAGATTTTATTGTTCAGTTATTCGGTTATTTTGGGTACCCGAGAGTAATACCCGAACCCGAAATTAATATATCGATTATTTAGATTTGCTACTCGAATATGTATCCGATACCCGATAATTTGGTCTTTTAGGTCTCGGTCTCAGTTTTTTTGATTTTGGTTTTTTGGTCTTTTTTTTTGTCCACTCCTACTCCGGACACTGCAGCAAAAGAAGAGAGCGCGGGAGCAGTCGTACGTACTTCATGGTGTGGAGGGTCAGCAACAACTGGGATCGAGCTGGCTGCTAGCACAGCCCCAGCATACTACGGCGTAGAGGAATGAAGACAATCAATGCGTGTAGTACTGTACAGAGAAGTACAAGAACAACAGATTCTTCATCTTGTCGGAGCCCTCTTCCCCGACAGTGAGCACCTGTTAGTTAATCCGCTTGCACGTGTGAGTCATTTGAGCATTGCATGTAGTGTTAGTTGCATCTTGTGTACTGGATCAGCAGAAGTTAATTCCTGCATATTTGCTTGTATCGACCGAGCCCAGCACAGCTTGTGGCGTAGTGGCCGGGCGCCGTGTGCATTCTGTTAGTCATGCATGAGATCGGGTAATGGGTGTAACCATACCCTATGTGCATATAAAATGTACTTGGCATAATACAGAGTTACGCCGGTTGAACAAAAGAGTTCATCTGTTCTCTTCCTGTGGTTTGGTGAGCTGAGCGGCAACACCGACGTTCCGGCGTGAGCTCGGCGAGATCCTCGTCCGAAGCTGCCCCAACGCGTGTTCCAGCTCTAACACATGGCATCAGAGCGAGGTTTGAAGCTGTGGATTGGAGGAAGATGGCCGGTGCTGACAAAACACCTTCGACACACCAGAAGACGCTCACCAACAGCCCCGACAGCGGAATTGTGAATCCCTCCGCCGTCTGGTAGCTCACTCATCTACCCTATGCTCACGCACTCAAATTACAACCAGTGGGCACTCGTGATGCAGGTTAACCTTGAAGCCCAAGAGTTATGGCATGCGGTGGTGTCTGACGGCATCGCTCGCATAAGGACAGACTTGCTCTTGCAGCCATATTCAGGGGTGTTCCAGGTGACATGCATATGGCATTGACAGCCAAGCCGACAGCAAAAAAGGCTTGGGAGGCAGTGAGGAGTATGCGGGTAGGTGCTGATAGCGTTCGGGAGGCAAACACCCAACAGTTGTTGAAAGAATTTGAAAATGTGGAGTTCAAGGAGGGAGAAGCAATTGATGAATTTGGCACGAGGATATCTGGTCTTGCCTCGAGCCTCAGATCTTTGGGAGAAAACATTGAGGAGGTACGTGTTGTAAAAAAGTTCTTGCGTGTGGTTCCCGCACACTATATGCAGATTGCCCTCTCAATTGAGACACTCCTTGATCTCAACAAGATGAGTGTGGAAGAATTAGTTGGAAGGTTACATGCTCCAGAGGATCGCCTTGGAGGAACCGGGGAGATCGTGGACAAGAGAGGCAGGTTATTGCTGGCTGAGGAAGAATGGGTAGCAAAGTACAAGCACAAGCTCGCTCCCGAGATAGCTTCAACCAAGAACAAGGCTGGAACATCCACACAACTGAAAGACAAGGGTGCAACACGGCCTGATGGCCGTGACAACTCAAAGAAATTGACGTCGGAGGGCACCCCGAGGAGGAAAGGAAAATGCAGGAATTGTCACATTTGGGTCCACTGGATGAAGGAATGTAGTAGACCCCAGAAGGATCACAAGGAAGAAGCACACTTGACTCGAACAGAGACAGATCAACCAACACTTCTGCTGGCTTCCAAAACTGAAGACACAACTGCAACTGAATGTGAAGATCAGGTGATGAAGCAACCAAGAAAAGACACTAAGTGGTACCTGAACTCTGGGGCCAGCAACCACATGATTGGCGACAGGTCAGTTCCGAATTCACTGAATATTTCAGACAGAGGTATTGTAAGCTTTGGGGATGGGTCTTCTGTTGAGATAACTGGTGTAGGCTCAATGATTTTCCAAGGGAGATTCAATGAGCACAATGTACTCTCAGATGTGTACTATATTCCTACACTGCAGACTAACATAATTAGTCTTGGTCAGTTGGCCGAAGGGGGGGGGTGCAAAGTCTCCATGGAAGGAAGCCATCTGTATGTATTTTAGGTCTGATGGTTCGCTGCTCATCAAGACTCAGTGCAGTGGCAACATGCTTTACATTGTTAATTTACATGTTGTCCATCCAGTGTGTCTACTGACACGAGTGGAAGAGGAGGTTTTTTTTTTGACCATAAACACAGCAGGGGAAGACCCCTCCTGCTTAGTTATTTATTAGAACAACAATGTTTAAAATGTACCTTCTAGGATCTTCCTGAGATGGGAAGGATCCTATCAGGATTACAAACTGTTTACCCAGTTAGACAGTACTTCTTTACAACAAGGTTTAAATCGACAACTTTTCCTAAGTAAATTAGTACAAAATCCTCGTTTTCATGCGGATATTGTGGGCGTGATGTTCCTGAATATCTTCCCATTTCGATTTAACCATATTCCCCAGGCCGCAATAGCAAATACTTCCATGAAACCTTGCCTAGGCCACACCTCTTTTGCCGCTTCCAAAGTGGCAAAGAACAGAATCTCATGATTCCAGTGTATGCCAAGAGTATTCCCGCATGACACACTGAATGGACACTGAAAGAATAGATGGTATGTAAGTTCCTCCATCTCTTGATCACACAAGACACAGGAATAGTCTGCGTCCTGAATTCGTAGATTCTTCCTTCGAAGCAGGTTTCTAGTGTTTACTCTATCCAAACATAGCAACCATGTGAACATCTTCAACTTTTCGTGACCCTGGATCGCCATCTATTCTTTCAGTGTCCATTCATAGGCTTAGGCAGAATAATGTGTTTGTAGAAATCCTTATATATTTTGGAGGATTTGAAGCCATTGGAGTTAGACCCTTGTGACCAGCTATCCCTTTCAAGACCCACTTCTTTTCGGATTGTTATCAACTGCTGTAACTCAGTTAGCTCAAGGAGGGCCTCCTGAGATAGTGGCGTATGATAAAGACGATCTATGTCGCTCTCCTTCAGGTATTGTGCTATGGATATATCCGGGTTTTTTAAAAAGAATATAATCTACTATACCTTTCATTCAAAAAACCATGACCATCCCATCTATCCTTCCAAAGAAGAACAATATCTCCTGGACCAATTCTTAATTGCATAGTGTTGTTGAAGATGATCCAATTAGACAACACGTCCTGCCACCAAAAGGAGCCTTTGCATGTGACATGTGGAGGCTGATCATTCTGACCATATTTACTCCATATGAGCTCTACCCATGGAATGTCCATTCTGTTATAGGCTTTGAATAAAAATTTTTGCAGCAGTGCAATATTTAATCGTGTGATAGATATCAGTCCCAAACCACCCTTGCTTGTAGGAGCTGTAACTTGATCCCATGCCACTAAAGGATGACCCCGTCCTGCCACGTCCGTACCTCTCCAAAGGAACGTTCTTCTGATCTGATCCAACTTGTGCACCACTGTTGGCCGTAACTTGAGAGTACACATGGCATATGTCGGGGTAGATGATAAGATTGTGTTAGCTAGAACACATCTCCCAGCCATCGAGAGCCAGTTGGCACAAGCAGAGGCTTTCTGTTCCATATTTAGGATAATATGCTCAAAATCCTGCACTCGTGGTCTCATTGGTGACATTGGTATACCAAGATATGTGAAAGGAAAAGAGTTAATCTGACAGCCTGTCCCTGCTAGGACCGACACAACGTCTTCCGTTATATTGATTGGAATTAGAAAGGATTTATTGTAATTCACCTTCAGCCTCGTAGCCTCACCAAAGGAGTACAATAATGATTTGACAAAGAATAATTCCTTCTGTGAGGCGTGAAGGATGAGAAGAGTATCATCCGCATATTGGACACATGGGAAATCCAATGTACCTGTGCCCCTCAAAGGATGTGTGAGAAGACCGATTGAGGCAGCCCAATTACACATGAGTTGAAGAATCTCTGCTGCAATCACAAATAAGAGTGGCGATAAGGGATCCCCTTGTCTGACTCCCCTTTTGCAATTAAATGGCTTGCCTGGGATGCCATTTAGTAATATCGAAGAGGTGGCAGAGGATAATATATCACTACACCAGTCAATCCATTTGTTCGGGAAATTCAGTGTCTTCATCATGAGGAGTATAGCTTCATGTTCCATTGTGTCAAAAGCTTTCTCAAATTCCAACTTGAGAATGATCAAGCCCTGCCTCGATTTTTTACACTGGTGTATATACTCATAGGACCAAACAAGACAGTCCTGTATGGTTCTCGACTTAATGAAGCCATATTGATTACGATGAATGAGTTGTGTGATGCTTTTCTGCAGCCTTTTGGACATGAGTTTTGTGATCAACTTGACAATCGTATTCAATAAGGAAATTGGACGAAAATCTCTCATGGAAGTGGGAGTGGGGACCTTTGGAACCAGAGTTATAAGGGAACCATTCACTGGACCCAGACTGGTTTTACATTGGAAAAAATCTTCACATACCTGGAGGATGTCATCCTTGATAATTGGCCAGCATTTCTTGAAGAAATTATTGTTAAAACCATCCGGTCCGGGTGCTTTTTCATTAGGCATTTCTCTAACTGTCTCCTCAATTTCATTAATCGTAAAGGGATCCACCAGATGATCTAGCCCTTCGATGTTGGGAGATAGATCCTTCAGCATATTCCATGGATGTATCGGGTTCGAAGTTCCCATACGTTCCTTAAAGCAGTTCCATATGTATGCCGCTTTTTCGTCATGGTTAACCACCTCCTCACCATCTTCCATTATTAACATAGTAATATGATTTTTCCTGAAGTGTTCTATCGCGGCCAAATGAAAAAATCTAGTGGCTTCCTCCCCCACCTTCGTCCATCTTATTGTGTATCTTTGTTTCCAGAAATCGTTTTGTTCCAGTAAGACCTTGCCAATGTGATCCTTCAATACGCGCCTCAGAATTCTTTCATTTGGAAATAGGGGTCTCCCTTCTTCCAATTTGTCTAATATCGCTAGTGCCAGATTGGATTGGCTAATCATGTGATACCATCTGTTCTTCCCTTTACTCCATTTCTTAAGGGCTTGTCGCAAGGTCTTGAACTTAGCACTGAGTTTTTTAACACTGTCCGAGAAGCGTTGGAATTTCCTGTTTTGCTGCCAAGTTGAACTCACCACTGCCATAAAATCCTCATGTCTCATCCAATGATTTTCAAACCTGAAAATGTTTGCCTTCGGAATTCTAGTTCCAATTTGTGCTACGCAAGGTACATGATCTGAGGTGGTTTTTGCCAAAGGTATCAACATTGTATTAGGAAAGGAAAGTGACCATTGTAAGGTAGTGAAGCACCAGTCCAATTGTTCGAGCAGCGGATTTCTTTGCATATTACTCCATGTAAATCTTCTTCCTTTCAGAGGCACTTCCACTAAGCTCATTGAGTTAATCCAGCTGTTAAAGAAGAACATGTCTGAAGAGTTAGCCCCTGGTCAATTTCTGTCGTCATGTGACCTGTAGAAATTAAAATCTCCAATAAACATGTGCAACTCATCCTCCTATATTTCCAGTTGATTAAGCCAAATCA
Organism: Tuctoria greenei; assembly: GCA_036927565.1. NCBI lineage: Eukaryota > Viridiplantae > Streptophyta > Magnoliopsida > Poales > Poaceae > Tuctoria > Tuctoria greenei. Next base: position 120,400,814 of record JAYESD010000010.1, on the reverse strand, counting down.
TGAAGTCCAGCCTTGCCTCTCCCGAGCAAGGACCATATATTGTGGTAAGGTGCCAAACCGTGTTATCCAATAATGAATGAAATTTCACCGTAATAGCAAAGGAAAGTACATGCAGAACAGTTCCCTCCAACATATGGTTGTTCCAGCCAATTAGAATTCCCCCAGACAAACCCTCTGCGGGGCATATGCAAATTTTCCAAATCTTTTTGGGGCAAATTTCTTAATATATGACAAATCAAAAAATTCCCGTTTAGTTTCCTGTAGGCAATAAATCAAACTAGAGCTTTCCTCCAATTTAGCTCTAACTGCTCGATGCTTCTCAGCATCATTGATCCCGCGAATATTCCAGTTAAGAATGTTATATTGACGGTGGTGCATCGACATAGGAACAATGATCAACAGATTCGTAAATCAAACATCGACCTGATATCACATCAGGGACCTCCCATACCATAGTAAACGAAAGATAACAGCATAGCCATGCACGATAGAGACAGTAAAAGTTCAAAGGATCATCGTCTGAACGCTGCCCCCTCATAGGGGTCCAACAACAACCACCACCTACTACAACACAAAAGCTCATGACGACTGAAGCTATCCCACAAAATGCAGCAAAAGCTGGGCCATGCCTGCCCCTCCCTCCTTATCTTCCTTTGGTCTTCATGGGACTCTGTCTTCTGGGGCCCCGCTAGCCTCTCCAGCGGTGAATTCTTGATGCGCCACCACAGATGGCACACCACAAGTCTCAGCAACAGCTACGAGTTCTTGAACAGGAATCTCCGGGTATGGCTCCTCCCTCTCCTACAGCTCCTCCAGAGTGGGGAACTTGACGGGTCCACTGAAAGCATAATCAGCTAATGCCACCTCTAGCTCGGCAGGGTCCACGAAGCGAAACTTCTTCTGCGGCCTTCTAGTTTGGAGCTGTGAACAACCTTCTGAGCTTTGCTTGAACCCCATGCATTTGGAAGCAATGCGAGGGCTTCTTCGGACCTCCTCTTGTGGGCATCTCTGCACACTGATAGGGATCTTCCTAGTCTTTTTAAACTGCCTAGAATAGACCAAGCCATACCTTTTTTTTGATCGAAGCCGAGCTAACTTCAACAGAGAGCGATGCATTTTTTAGCCGGTTCTGACTCCACTGCCAGTTGCTTCTGCGGGGAATTCTTGTCCTTGACTTCCTCAATTGTGAGCTTGATCTGAGAGCTAGATCCGCCCTCACCTCCAGCAAACATAGCTGTCATAACAGAACCCCGGATGGGTGTTGCCGGCATGGTATGCCACCAGGCGCCAGAAAGCTGAGGAAGGGATGCCGCCATCAGCTGACGAAAAGCTTCCGAGTCAAACGGAGTGATCCACTCTGGCTTCCTGGACAGGTCTTCTGAGTCAAAGAAACATAGTGGGCTGGATTGTCCAGCGGAGCTCTTCTCCATTCCGCGGTATGACAGGGTTGTGGAGGATCCGGATGGGGGACCATTGGAACTTGATTCCACCTCTGACATGTCCTACGGTTCCTGATGTACATTTTGGGGCTCGTTTTGCTGTGGCCAAGGGGCCCATCCCAGATGTAGATCCGCCATCTGCTACTGCTGTTGAACTGCAACCTCCCAGACCGGATCCCCTGCCGGTGCCTCCAGGGCCCAATGATCCCTTTGATTTTCAAGAGCTTGATGCACCATACCCAGCATGGGATGTGGATTGCCATTGTCCGGAACGTCATCCTCCAGGTTGGCAAATATGTTAGGATGCTGAGAATTCAGCACCACCACTGGACAAGACCAAGATACAGCTCTACCATCCCTAGAGCCATGTCTGAACACTAAGCTCCTTGGCACCAGACCTGCTCCATGATGCAAGCACTTAACAAGCACATATCCTAATGCAGCTGGGTTAGTGTGCCAACTAATCAACTTGCCAAAGGAGGAAATGGCAATATCAATGTTATCCATAGTCTGATAATCTAGTGGGAAGTCAAGAATAAGAATCCACCCAACTGCAGAGAACTCCCTTTCCCTCCTATTAATACCAAAATTGTGGCGCACAAAGCGGACATAGATATCGGCCACCGCAACAGGATTGTTCAACAGAAGGATGTCACGTTGCAGACTGCAATCAAGACCAATAAGGGCTATCCCTAGCGAGGTGAGTCCAGTAGAGCATACCGTGATATTAAGAACATGTTCCAGATGGTGGACGATGTGTGGTATGAAGCCAGCATATGCATTCTCATCAAGCACCCGATCCATATCCTCAGCTATAACGAACTGCTCATGGTTGGCAACTGGTTCTCCCGGGAGATGAACCACAGCCCTAGAAATACGATCCTCACCCCCATCGTCTACCTGGAAGACATCATCCAGGATGAAACGGGCATGATCTACTGGAAAGTTTGCCATTTTGGTGGACTTATCTCTGGTAGGGAGGACAAGAGCCTTGCACCGAGATGCTTCTATGGTTTTACACTGTGGAGACGGAACTGATATAAAGCCTTCCGCGTGGCACCTGGAAGCCTCCGCTGGTCCACCTCCTTTTTCTGAGTTCCTACCCACAGATTGTGGCCTCAGATGACTGGTGGGTCTAGAAACATCGAGCTGACCTTTGGCCTTCCAAATCTGTCTCCTCCCCTTCCCCCGCCGTCTGAAACATATTCGCGCTTTATGGCCGTATCTGTAGCATATCCTGCATCGGACGGGGAAACGGCAGTGCTTGACAAGATGAGTGGGACTTAAGCAGCGATAGCATCCCATAGATTTAACCCTGTCCTAAGAAGGGATTGAGTCATTCAATGCTTGTGTGTTGCTTCGTGAAGTAGTGACTGCTTCCTTCATCCTTTTCTTGGGAAGCCACAACTGCTTAATAACCCCCAACTGAGAGTTACTCTGGGTGTCATTTCTTCTCAGTTCCTTAGCCTGACCCAGAGAGGAAGATCCGGGATTTGTCATCATTTTCTCCCCCATAACTCCACTTTCAACTGTTCTTAGATCGTTAGAAGTTCTTTGATTGAGCCAATTTGAATTTTAAACCTTGACATCTGAGAAACTCTTGTTTACCATTGCACTCTGTATGCTTAGCCTTCTCTAATCAGTATCATTGACGTGTTCCATAATGAATTTCCAAGAATTCTGAATAGAAGAGAAGGCTTGAGATACCTTGATTGATTTACTTGCATCAGAAGATAAGTGATTGATAGAACTATTAGGCTTACCTGTGAATTGGTGAACTGGTTTCTTTTGATAAGAAGGTGGTTTGATCCTGGGTCGAGAATTCCGAAAGTGATTTTGAGACCCACGAGGATTAAGACGACGGGAAACCAATTGCCAAGAGTCCCATTCTTCATCTTCCCAAATTTTCTTCTCTTTTCGCCAATCCGAGCCCCCATCTCTCCACAGATGAAAGGATATATCAAAATGTTCTGAGGCAATCTTGCCTAAAGAGCAAATCCAAAACCCAACATGCTTTAAGGCTACCGAGAAACGGAAATGCCGATCACATGCAGATCTTACATGAAAACCATAGGGGGAACCTCCAAGAACCGAATGTAGAACCCAGCCGACCGATTGCTCCGTAAGCCTAAATGTATGTCTGTGAAACACCAAAAGAAGGAGGAATGATCCCTCTGGGGAGGATGAGAGATGACAGAACGTAGTCTTGAATAGATCAATCACTTTATCTTCAAAGACGCGGCCTGCCTTGAAATCCCAGCTATGCAAGCATGATGGAAGCTGTTCCAAGTGTGTCAACCCGTCACCCATCTTCAGATCGTCACTAGGTGGCCGCCAGAACCAGTATGATTACCGTCTCTATGCGGTCACTCGCTCGATCACTGATAGAAACCCGAGCCAAAATGAACACCGACACTAGGTGGCCATCGGGACTGGAGTGATCACCGACGCTAGGCAGACACTCGCTCACTCGCTTACTCGGTGTTGGCCGCCGGGACCGGAATGGTCACCGACGCTAGATGTCCGCCGGGGCCGAAGTGGTCACCGATGTTAGGCGGACCCACCCTCGCTCGATGTTGGCCGCTGGGACCGGAGTGGCCGCCGGCGCTAGGTGGCCACCGGGACCGAAGTGGTCACCGGCGTTAGGCGGACACATGCTCACCTGGACTTGACCTGTTGAATATTGGAGACCTGAAGTCTAGTTCAGGGTCTTCTGGAAGAGGAGGTTTGGTTGTGGCATGCCAGATTCGGGCATCTCAACTTCATAGATTTGAATGACTTGGGAAGAAAGAACATGTCTCATGGAACACCTGTCATTGAACAAGTGGAGCAGGTATGCGATGGGTGTGCTCTTGGGAAATATCACAGGAAGCCATTTCATCATGTCTCTGAGTATAGAGCAGACAGGACATTGGACCTCTTCCATGGTGACTTATGTGGGCACATTGAGCCTCCAACCCCAGGAGGTAAAAGGTACTTTCTCGTCATTGTGGATGACTTTAGTAGATTCATGTGGCTGGAATTACTGACTGCTAAAAGTGAAGCTCTTCACTATTTCAAACTGATCAAAACTCAAGCAAAGATTGCCTCAGGTCATAAGCTCAGGGCTTTGAGGACTGACATATGCGAGGGGGGGGGGGGAATTTAATTCCATATTGTTTAGTGCTTATCTTGATGAATACAAGGTTATACACTATACTACTGCACCCTACACTCCTTAGCAGAATAAGGTGGTTGAGAGGAGAAACCAGACTATTGTAGAGATGGTCAGATACATGTTCAAAAGCATGTCTGTTCCTGCAAGGTTTTGGGTAGAGGCTGTTAAAACAACTGTTTATGTCCTCAACCGATCACCTACTAAGAGCCTTCAGGACATGACTCCCTATGAAGATTGGACATGTAAAAGAACCTCTGTGAAATATTTCAAAACCTTTAGATGTCTGGCTTTCACCACAGGAAACGCGAACACTTACGTCGGCAAGCGTAACTTGTGAAGCTTACGTTGGTCGAAAAAGACCGACGTAAGTAAACTTACTTTCATCGGCTGCCGACGTAAGTTAAAAGGCCGACAAAAATAAATATACACTTACGCTGGCCGAGACCCGCAATCGACGTAAATAAGATGGCAGACGTAAGTCAAGCATTACTTACGTCGGCTTTGCGCATAGCCGACGTAAGTACGCTAGGCTGATGTAATTAGATTAATTTAGCAGACATAAGTAGCGGAATTTAACCTACACCAGGGTGCGCTGCTTCTTTTTCCATATTCCCCGCGCGCGCCGCTTCGTTGTTCTTCCCGGCCGCCGCCGCGCCCCACGCCGCCATCGCTCCCGATGCTGCCACCGCGCTGCCCCGACCATGCCCCACCTCTAGAGCGCTGTCGCTTGCCAGGTAAGGCTCCTCTCCACCCCCCGCCCAACACCCCCCTCCCTGAGCGCCCTCACCCCCTGCCCACACCCTCACCCTCCCTGAGCGCCCCCACCCCTGCCCCCCTCACCCTCCCTGAGCGCCCCCCTTCCCACCCTCACCCTCACCCTACCCGAGCCCGCCCCCCCACCCCCACCCCCCATCCTCACCCTCCCCCACCCTCACCCCCTACCCTCACCCTCAAATTTGAATTTGAATTTGAGTTTATTTGTTTAAATTATGCTTAAATTGCTTAATTGTTTATTTCATTATGCTTAAGTGGTTAATTTGCTTAATTATGCTTAATTTTCGTAGTGTACATTATGCTTAATTGGTTTAGTGTAGATTATGCTTAATTCTTTTAATTATGCCTATATGCTATTGGGGCATGAGGACAGGGGCCACCAACCGTTGGGGTGCTGCGGCGCCGGGGGTGGCCGGCGTGAGGGAGGTGCGATTGGGGCACCGAGCTCGGGCGCCATGAGGAGGGCGGCGTCGGGGGCGGTCGGCTGTCGGGTGCCGCGGCGTCGGGGGTGGCCGGTGGCTCTAGGAGAGCGAGAGGAGGTGATGGCAGCGTTGTGTGAGGAAGATAAGAGAGGTGGGTCGTGTGGGCCGGCGATTGGTTAGTTGGGACATGGACTGGCTGGTTAGATGTCCTCGGTGGGGGCGTCCTGGTCCCTGATCAGCTTCACGTAGCGAGAAGGGTGATGGGTCGCAACCTCCTCCACTATTTTCTTTCTCTCTCTGTCTGTGTCTCTGGTCGGCGACAGACATGAGGGACGAGCCAAGATCTGCCATCCCACCTCTCCTGAAGAGAAGAGAAGAGAAGAGAAGAGAAGAGAAGAGAAGAGAAGAGAAGAGAAGAGAAGAGAAGAGAAGAGAAGAGAGGAGATGATGAAGTGAAGTGAGTGAATGTGTTGGGATTGTGGTCAGGTCAATCCTGCCTGCCTCTGCCGTTCTCTGCTCCCAGTCCCAGTCTCCCACCTCTCAAGGGCCGGGGGCAAGGCACCAAGGAAGGAGATGCATGGTGAAGGCCATCAGAGTCCATGAGGTCGCTCGGTGATGAAAATGAAACGGGAGGGTGTGAACGACTGCATCCCCTTTATCTTTCTCACCACTGATGGTTGCCATGCCAATGCCGTGGAGAAGGAGGAGAGGCGCGCGGGAGTCACCGCCCAACCCCGACGGGACACTTAGGTTCTATTGTGGTCCATTTTGTGTGAAGTTAAAGTATGCTCTAAACCACCCACACGTGTGTATGGCGGACCCTGATGGACCTTGTTCACTGTCTCTCTCATTATTTCCTCTATCGTGCATAAATTAACGAGAAACTAATAACAATTTGTCCGACTTTAAACTGCAGAGTCAAACATGGGTGAAGACCGTAGTTGGATGTATACTGGTTGGAAGAGCGGAACTGGTGGTCACTCAAATAAGTGGTACGCCAAGACATAAGCTTTTGTGGAACGAGCTTTTTCGTTGTCAAATATCGATAAGGCGCGGTGTCTATGTACGAAATGTTGGAGCGGAACGTTTTTGGACAAAGTGGAACTTACGATGCACTTGTGTCGAAACGGTTACGTGTCACATTATGAGTTGTGGAACTTCCACGGCGAGACAACTTCTCAAGCTGTACAAGAAGTGGAAGCGGACAATGATGATGCCACGGAGGTTGATGTGATGGATGAGATGCTGGAAGCTATACGACCAAAGCTTACAGAGGATCCTCAAACAGCGGAGGTTAAATAGTTCTTCAAACATCTCAAAGATTTAGAATAGCCGCTGCATGGACACACTAAAATGACACTCCTCAATTTTGTGACAAGACTTATGGCAATTAAATCTAAGTTCTTCTTTTCTAATAACTGTTACAATGAGCTCATCAATTTGTTCAACGATGCCCTTCCACATCCCAACAACTAAAGATATGTACATGTCGATGAAAATTCTTTCCGGTCTCGATATGAAGTACGAGAAGATTGATGTGTGTCCGGACAACTGCATACTTTTATGGAGAGAGCATGCCAATGAGAACAAATGTTTAAAATATGGTCAACTGAGGTTTGTAGAAGTTGTTAATGATGATGGTGATACTGTGACGATGGAAGTCACACGTAAGAAGCTTCGTTACATACCCGTGACACCTAGGTTGAAGCGGTTGTTCCTTAAAAAAAAGGCTAGACACATGAGATGGCACAAAGAAGGTGAGCGTCAGAACAATTGAGTCATGACGCACTCGTCCGATGGTGAGGCATGGAAGGCGCTAGACCGGTTCGATCCAGAATTCAGTCGTGGAGCGAGAAATGTTTGCATCGGATTGTCGACAGATGGGTTCACGCCGTTCAACACAAACGCCACACCATACTCTTGTTGGCCTGTCTTTGTCATTCCGTACAATCTTTCACCAGCTTTTTGCATGAAGAATGAGTTCATTTTTCTTAGCCTCATTGTACCTGGATCTGATCATCCTGGATCACGTCTCAACGTGATGTTCAAACCGTTGATCGAAGAGTTGAAAATGTTGTGGACAAGAGTCGAAGTGTACGACTGTTACAAGAAGAAGAAATTCAACCTTCGAGCTGCTTATATGTGGTCCGTCCATGATTTTCCGGCATACGACATGTTTTCTGGATGGAGCACTCATGGTCGATTGACGTGTCCGATATGTGCCTCGGATACCGATTGCTTTCGACTTACTCATCGAGGCAAGATATCTTACTTCGATTATCATAGACATTGGCTTCCTCCGAATCACGTGTTTAGACAACAAAATAATGTCTTCAGAAAGAACACCGTTGTCACTAAAGGACCACCAAAACGTCTTAACGGGTCAGAAATATCTGATATGTTGGACAAATTGGTGCCAGAGGCGACGGACGAGGAGGACCCACTTTGCAGCTCCTCCTCCGGTTACTTCTCAGCGGATCACGATTTGTCCTGTCGGAGACATGTAAAAACTGTATATAGTATATTAAATATTAGATGTTGTTTTCCTTTACTTAATTATTTAATATATTTTGCAGATGTCGGTACGACTTATCGTTCACGGGGTTCGAGAAACACCACAGGCAGGTTAATAGTGTCCTGGGTGCTATCGTGAAGTTGCACTACCCCGGTGTCATTGACGGTTTCCCTGTCTTGTCATGGGATGGCTACACTCGTGTCTCTCACCCGGTCCACGACACGGTTCAGGGAGCCGTGTGGCATGATTTTATGGTAAGTTTAACTGTTTCACTTTTTTTTTTTCAACTCGTTTGAATTGTTAATGCATATCACTTAAATGTTTGTTTGCTTAAAGCTGAGGTACCAAGTAGAGGAACCGGGCATGGAGGACCACGCAAGACGTGTGTTCCATTACAACGCTCGAAAGCTCACGACGACGACGTTGTCGAACGCTCGGATTCAGGCCGTCAACGCGTACTACAAGTGGCACCCCCGGGAGCAGGAGCAGGAGCAGCAAAGGGATCCATTTAGGAATGACTTCGACGCATACTTGACAGAGGAGCAGTATGCGGAGGTAAGTTTTTAATATTGTTAAATATTTACAATATCTATGTATGTTAACTGCATTGATGAAAAATGAAATATGTGCAGGTTACTATTTACTGGTTATAGGGTAACACCGAGGCGTACTTAGCTCTCTGTCGGCACTGGGCTAGCGATGCTTTTATCGGTAAGTCCACAAAGGCTAGACAGTGCTGCATGGGGTTCGAGGGCAAGCACAACTTTGGCGGCGACGACTACTTGTGTTTGGCTAAACGCATGGTAAGTATTTTTTCAATTTATTAATGTGTTCCTAATATATTTATCTCACTAACACAGATATACAGGAGCGAGAGATGGGTCAGGAGCCGACTCCGACCTAGGTTTGGAAGAGAGGTCACAAGGGAAGTGACCCTTCTAAGCCAGGGCAGTGTAGTTAGGTCGCAGCCGACCGACTAGTAAGTTTTCAAAATTCATCAATTTCATTATAACTAATACTATTATTTACATGCTTACAAGATTTCTTTGTTTTGTAGGCAAAGTACGCGCAGGAGGTCGTGAAGATACACAGTGCAGATTACGATTGGGAAAGATCACCGATCGACCCCAAAGCCGCGTACGCGAGCGGAGGCGGGAAGGCCCATGGACGGTGAGTTGTTCATTTGTTTCATTTTTTGATGGAGTTGTTGACTCGAGGTCGGCGCGACCTTAGAGAGGCGCTTCATCGTCGCAGGCCTCGTCTGTTGGGACCTCAAGTGGTCGTCTCTCGCAGACCCAGCTGGAGCTCCAAGCCTTGAAGGAGACGCCGGCGCAAACCCAGGCGGAGCTGGAGAGGTTGAGGGCGGGGGCAAGGGAGGAGTAACAGAGGACGACCTTAATGATGGCCCAGATGCAAGCAACGGTGGCGGTAAGTAATTTAACTACCGTAGTTAAATTTCATAGAATTTCAATAACATATATCTTTTAATATTTTGCAATGTAGACTCTTGCTCAAAACACCGGTCACGGTATCGAGATTTATACGCTTCCGCCGCAGCAGACCCCAGAGCAAGTAATAAACTATTTCTTTAATATTGTCGTATTCATTTCAGTATTTTACATATATAGAAAGATAAAGAGGTAGAACATAGAGTGGAAGAGAGTGAACCAGAGGTATAACATAGGATTTTTGGTGTAGGCTGCGGCCAGGTGGTTGGAAGGTTTTTGGATTGAGACCAAGTTTCCATCTTACTGATTCTTGGATTTGGGGCACCTGGAGTGGAAGAAAACCAAACGCTAAGTTCTGAAAGCATAAAAGAAGTGTGCAACAACTGCTTCATGATGTGGAGCTTCTATCTTCAATCTCACCATCACACACCCAAATGACATCCTTTAGCTCCGTTGAAATAGTTCTGTAGAACTATGAAGAGGAAGGTTTGGTTAGTGACTTGATGTTTAAAATAACTTGAGTGTATGCTTAAATTTAGAGACAAGTACATTTTGGTTATTTATGTGTTGGTTTGCGGCGCAAACTCCTTCGCCACACCTACAGGCACCCGGAGGGACGGGCCGAGAGGATCTCGACTCCGGAGGTAGTGGAGGGGCTAGCGTGTAGCCCGGTGAATGCTTTGAAACTGTTTTGTGTTGTTGTGTGGATGTTTTGAATGTTTTGTGGACTATTTTGTGTATTTGTGTATAAACTGTTTCTGTGAATCTGTGTTTCTGTATAAACTGGAGCTCCCAATCCTGCGAGGTAGTAAGTTTCTGTTTTTTTTTAAATAAAACTTAACTTATGTCAGCTAGAGTTAAGCCGACGTAAGTTAGCCCAGTTTAACTTACGTAGGTCATACCACTTAACTTACGTCGGTTGTGCTATACTGATGTAAGTTATACTACTTAACTTTCATCGGCGGCCAGGGGCCAACGTAAGTTCTACGACCCAGCTCACGGCCCATTCCGGTAAATAAATTACATCGGTTGCGGATTACCGACGTAAGTTACTTAATTACGTCAGCGGCCGACGTAAGTTACCTTAATTACGTCCAAAGTGCTTCGTCGGCCAGAAATTAACGTAATTAAGGGAAAACCAATGTAATTAAGTAACTTACGTCGGTTTCGGGCTTAATTACGTTGGCTCTAGCTGACGGAATTGATCGGGATTCCTGTAGTGTTTCGCCAGAAATGCAGGTCCAGGGATATCCAAGCTAACTGACATATTAGGCAGAGATGTGTTCATTGGATATGAAACTAACTGGAAGGCTTAAATTTTTTTTGATCTTGTATCCAAGAAGGTGATAGTATATAGAGATGTCAAGTTCGATGAAAAAAGACCTTGGCCATGGGGTGAAGCAACTCAGGGTGAGGAGGAAGCTTATTCAGTATTCAGCGTGCAGTGTGAGACCATAACTGAAACTCCATGTGCAGATAATAAAAACCTGACTCCAGTAGCTCAGTCATCCAGAACACCACAACAGGAGCCAGAGGTGGGACATCAATATGGAATTCAGTGGGCAACACCTCCCACTGGACAAGAGGTTGACTCTGAAGGAGTTCCTCAGAGATTTAGAAAATTGTCAGATGTGTTCACTGCAATTGATGAAGTACACGGTTTTGAGTATAGTGGTCTTTGTCCCTTAGCTGCTGAAGAACCAACTGATATACTTGAAGCCATTCAGAATCAGAACTGGAAAAATGACATGTTGGAGGAGCTGAAAGCTATTGAGGATAATCAGACATGGTCATTGGTGAATTTGCCACCTAACTGCAGAGCTAGTGGCCTCAAGTGGATTTACAAAGTGAAGAGAGACCCTTCAAGCAATATAGTCGGATACAAAGCTAGGTTGGTGGCTAAGGGATATGCTCAAAGGCAGGGGGTGGACTTTGATGATGTTTTTGCTCCTGTGGCAAGGTTGGAGACAGTGAGGATTATACTTGCACTGGCTGCTAATGAGAAATGGGAGGTCCATCACATGGATGTTAAATCTGCATTTCACAATGGAGAGTTGCTTGAGGAGGTACATGTAATCCAACCACCTGGCTTTGTTGATGAACACAATCGAGAGAAAGTCATGAAACTTAAAAAGGCACTGTATGGCCTTAAACAGGCCCCAAGAGCCTGGAATGCAAGACTGGATCAGGAGCTCAATCAACTTGGTTTTACCAGAACAGAGGCTGATCATGCATTATACCGAAAAGGTGCTGGACCAGACCTACTTGTGGTAGGAGTGAATGTTGATGATCTGGTGATCAGTGGACCATCTAAGAAGAAAATTGGTGAGTTCAAAACAGAGATAAAGAATAGTTTCATGATGAGTGATCTGGGCAAGTTGAACTATTATTTGGGGATAGAAGTAAGTCAAAGAAAAGGAGAAACATTCCTATGTCTAAAAGCCTATGCAGTCAAGATTCTTGAAATGGCAGGCATGAGAAAGTGTAATCCAAGTGATATTCCTGTGGAACCAAGACTATATCTCAGCAAGTCTGAAGAGGGAAGACATGTGGATGCTAAAAGATATAGAAGTATCATTGGGTGCCTCAGGTATCTAGTGAATACAAGGCCTGACTTGACATTTTCAGTTGGAATTCTGAGCAGGTACATGGAAAAAGCACCATCCGAAGATCACTGGAAGGCAGTGAAACACATACTCAGGTACGTGTCAGACACCATAGATTATGGGTGCAAGTACTCAGTAGGAAATCAACTGAAGATGGAAGGCTTTAGTGATAGTGACCTGGCTGGCGATGTGAATGACAGGAAGAGCACCACAGGGATGCTATTTTTCTTGGGGAGGAATCTGGTCACGTGGAATTCTCAGAAACAAAGAGTTGTTGCTGTCAACATGTGAGGCTGAATACATTGCTGCAGCCACAGCAGTATGTCAAGGAGTTTGGGTAGGCAGACTACTTGCTGAAGTTTTGGGTGAGAAGCAAAAGACATTTAGTCTCTGAGTTGACAATAAAGCAGCAATTGAGCTGAGCAAAAATCCCAAGTATCACGAAAGGGTGAAACACATTGATACAAGATTCCACTTTATTCGAGAATGTGTTGAAGGAAAGGTAGTGGAGTTTGATCTTGTTGGAACCTATGAACAGAAGGCTGAATACTGACGAAGGCATTGCCCAAGATATATAAAATTTGTTGAGAATCGTCAGCAGCTTCATGTGATCAAGGTGCAATCAGATTAAGGGGGTAAAATGTTTGTTAATCCGCTTGCACGTGTGAGTCATTTGCGCATTGCATGTAGTGTTAGTTGCACCGTGTGTGTATTGGATCAGCAGAAGCCTGCATGTTTGCTTGTACCGACCGAGTCCGACACAACTTGTGGCGTAGTGGCCGGGCGTCGTGTGCATTCTGTTAGTCATGCAACATGAGACTGGGTAATGGGTGTTCGTGGGGTAACCATGCACTATGTGCATATAAAATGTACTTGGCAACATAATACAGAGTTACGCCGGTTGAACAAAAGAGTTCATCTGTTCTCTTCCTCTGGTTTGGTGAGCCGAGTGGCAACACCGACGTTCCGGCGTGAGCTCGGCAAGATCCACGTCCAAAGATGCACCAGCGCGTGTTCCAGCTCTAACAGCACTGTCAGGGTGTGCCCGGCGCCGAGGAGCTCCTTGGCAAAGTAGAACCCGATGAGGCGATGACCGTGTGGCCGCCGCTGTTGGTGTTCACGATCAGCCCATTCTTCTTGGCCTCCGCACGCACCATGACCGCGGCCTGGGCCGCCGCCGCAGCGCGCCTCCTCGCCGCGATGTCACAACGCGCTGATGAAGTAGGACGACGACAGGAACAACAAGAGCCTCCATGCCGGCGAGGTGGTGAAGGTTGAGATACGGCTGGACGCAAAGGCCGCTGTCATGGAGGCTGCGGCCGTGACGGAGAGGACCATCACCCTTAGAAAAAACAACTTGAGGATATTTTGGTCCTTTTAGGTGCTATGAAAATAACAAAGAAATAAAAAAGCTAAACGTGTCATAATACTATTTTAACAGTGCGTCAACGTTAAAAGATCTATTTTACCAAAGTCCATAACGTGAGTGCTATTTCGCCGAAGCCGCTCGATTAGAAGTCTAAAATAGCAATAAGCTCGTCTAAAACACCCTTAAGACATTTTCCCATGCTACTAGAGTTCTGCCGTTCATTTCAAGACCATTTCAAAGGCATCATTTCCATGCCTTATCAATTAAATCAAGGACAGTTGCTGAGATTTGAAATGTCACATTGTGTAGGTGGGCAGGGCTGAGAATACAAAATTAGTTATTTTGCACCCTGCCTGCAGTGTTGAGGAGCTTCGAGTTGGCATTTAGTCTCTTGGTAGTTTATTGAGTAGCATCGTGTAGTCTGATACCTTAGGCTTTGTAATACTCAGAGGTGTTATATTTACTGAAATCATTCAGATCTTAATTAGCTACTATCCAATCGAGTTAACAAATAATCAAACATGATCAAGATAAACTTATCTTCTTCTTAAGAATTGAGGGTTGATGATGTGGCCATCGAGCCAGGGGGCGATGGCCACATGAAGAATCTGCAATGAAGTCGTGGAAGACACTTCCTCTTATTTTCCTTTTTAATTGATCGGGCTTGCAACTGTGATGTTGTGTGTTGCACACCCAAAATGAACAACTAAATGACACACATATAGTTTTCAAAGAGACACAAGAGGAGACCTCCCACCCTTTTGGAACAAGTGTGTCTCTTCGATCAGGGACGCACTTGTTCAGTGGGTTGTGTCCATTCAATTTGGACACATGCTGAAATTTGAGTTCACACATACTAACATTCCCCCCCCCCCCCCCCTTGAACTCAGATCAAAACTTTCTTATTTTTAAAATAGACTTAATGTATATTTTCTTATGCTCGACATATAGGGCACGATGTATCAATGCAGCTATTTATGTACTGCTTTAATCGAAGATCACAATACATCTTACACTTAAAAATAATCTTATACTTAGTTTTGGCCTCTTAGTATCCAGAAAATCATAGGCTCTTCCTTAAACCCAAGTGCACTATGTGTTCACTGAACACATTGGGTGGAAGTCCTTTTGTAAGCGGATCCACAATCATTTGCTTGATACTTATTTGCTCAATACTCATTACTTAATATGATTCTCGATTTACTCCTTTGCAACACATAACTTATGTCAATGTGTTTGGCATCACATATGATTTGTTGTCTTTGTAGTACAAAAAAATTAAGTGGTTTAATACTGTCAACCACTCACAATTCGAGTTTACTTACTGTGTCTACTCGGTGGCCTCACTTATAATATATATTTGGTATGCATCACACAAGATGCAGTGACCCTATGTTAGAAGATTTTCCAAAATAAAATTCCAATCTGTGAGTGTTGATTACTCATATGGATTTACTACACATCTCGCACAAATTAAGCTTTAGTAAGTCATTACTCCAATGACTTATTCTCATACTTAACTTATCTTGAGGGCTTAATACTTGTAAAACTGTAAATAATACTTATCTCTAATCCAGCCATCTAGTTTGAACTTACTTATGCCAAAACTTACCTGTTACCTAAACTTTGTCAAGCTAACTTATGAATTGAGCAAAACTTAAAACTTCTGACAGCAAAAAGTTTTGGAACCGATTCTTATTAGGTCGACCTCTTATTGGTTTCATACTTACCGACCTTTACTCATTAGAACAAACAAAGATTTTTTTTATGCATACCGTACTTCCCAAGTACGCTCCTTAAGTATGTCTTATGTATTACTTAATATCTCTTTGTATTTGTCTTATTGAATGTTAATTTCTAATATGTAGGATATTTCACTAAGATTCTTAATTCCAAAAATAGAGGACAAGAATTTATTAATTTCTAAATAGTAGATTGACATTACTACACACAAGTAATATATCATCTACAAAATACGAAGAAAATTAATTTCTTGTTCTTACAATTGTCCTTCTTATTCTTAACATAACCCAAACTTTCTTATATGCTTATTGAATTTGAGATACTATTGCACAAGACCATGTTGAGTCCATAAATGAACCTTCTTAACAAAGTATAACAAAAGTTCCTTATTCTTCATGACAAATCATTCTTGTATTAATCCCAATTTGAGAATCGTCATTATTACATCCATATGATGTAATTCTAAATTATGATGTGCTTACAAATATCATAATGATTCTAAAAAAAATACTTAGTTGAGAGGTGTGAGAACGACTCATTGTAATCAACGCTTTATCTCTTAGTAAAACATGTTACCATAAGTATGTCTTAATAATGTCTGAAGTTTCACTTTAGAGTCACTATTAATTTTTGTAGACCAACTACAATCTACTATTTCGACTCTATTAAGAATACCGACTTAATTCAAGACTTTATGACATGCTTAATTCTCATTAAATCCTTCATAGCTTGACGCGATTTAGATGGATGAGAGCTATTTACTCCTTACTTGAATGTAGATCGCACAATGAGATCTCTTAGCGGCACATCACTTATTTAGACAATTGTTGCTCTTCATCATTTGGGGCAACTGTTGGTGTGTCTAACGTCTACAGTTCATCCTAGCAACAAGTGTTAGTCATGCAGTTGGCACTAGGCTATCTTAAGCCAAAGCAAGATGAGTTCCGCAAGCGTACAAAAAGTACCACTGTAGCATTTCACCCAATTGTATTTCTTAGGGTATTGTATTTATTTTATCCCACAAGAAGGCAAGTGAAAAGAGGCAATATCATAGGAGGAGTAGGGTGTTCTAGTGAGGATTCCAATAGGTTGGGTAAATGATGTAGTGGGGGTAGTGTGACACAAACCTAAGCAATCTACTCTAATGGGTGAGGATGTCCTAGTAAAGGTCTAGTTACGAGATGGAGCTACTCCCATTGTGCTCTAATTACTCATATATCTAGTCTATTAGTGTACACATGAGTATGATAATGATGAATACTAGAGCTTAGTGGTCCAACACATCAGATACGGGTTTACCCCTGGCAATATCAGGACGATTCCCGTTAAAAGTATATGGTGTAGTCGAACATGGGGGAGTACAAAGGATGGACAGAGTTGTCACCACCTGCCGCCTACCCCTACAACCCGTGGGTCTACGAGACATCCAACACTATTTACCTATCTAAGCACCACGCTTACATATTAAGTAAATACCTTAAGAGCCCGGGTACAAGTACCATCCTAAGGAAATGACTAACCTCAACATTATTAAACCAATGTTGGGACCAAGCACTAACTTATTCATATTAACATAATCATGTTATTATCTAATTAGATTATAGTGGTGGTGTGTGATGTTTATGATAACATGATATGTGCATTATGATCATATCATAAAAACATCTACACTTAGCACATATATGGACTCCACAATCAAACAAGAAATGCTTTGCCCAAGTATATGAATAAAGAGAGACTAATAATAATATTATTATAATGCATAAAGTCAAAAAGGTAAAGAAATAAGCCATACCTTTCTCAATTTAGACTTGGGACTAGAGACTCCTCTCTACAGCCTAACCTCCACTAAGCACTAGAGAGAACTAGTGTATACTATGAGAGAATGCTTGAGTGGTGTGTGTGTGAAGTGAGGACTTCTCCCTCCTATTTATACACGGAATAGAGGTGGTTCCCGCCACCAAAAGCACGTGAATCAGTCACCACATCTTCAGGGCACCACAGGAGAGCGCCACGTGTCGGCTGACTGAGTTTGGTGCCCAGACGAAGTCGGCCGACCTGGTCCTGGCTCCTCCTCGGTTGTGCTTTCTCATGGTGGCTGACATGTGGGTCCTGGCCTCATCCCGCACGAATCAACATTGGATTCTCTTGTATACACCTGAGAATGGGTCCATGGATCCATGTGATGCCACATGTAATCGCGTGATTGGTTCGGGTGGCACTTTTCAGGATTGCTCATCTCATTCTTCATCAATTCTACATAAAAACTCCTGCATGCACTATTTCCCCAAATTCAAGTGGAATTATGTCAAATCTAAAGATAACATGTGTAAGAAATATTCATTTCTTCACATAGTTGAGTTACATTAATGGTCAAAATTGGTATATAACGACCATCAACAAACTCCTCCATGCTTACGACTCATCCTTTTCTTGGGCGGTTGAAGGATAGAAAAACAAAGTGAGCCTGCATCAACTAATGTTTAAGTTCCACTCGGATTTTGGAGAGTTTCAAATGGTGATTGAGTTTAGGTTCCTCAAATGATGCTCTCAATCACTCCTATATAGTAAGTGGTATTTATATCCTCACCAAGGCAATGCCTTTCTTGTCCTACATCTAAATAAGGCTTTTATGTGGAGCTTGGTAGGGATCAAGAGTAGGCATATTTGCAACACATATATTGCTAAGTCAAAAGAGTAGGCATTACGAGAAGACAAATCATACTTTGATCAAGATTTTTGCAAGTGTAGTGGAATATTTGTGGAGTGGAAATATGAAGATAACTCCTTTGTATGCACTCTCTTTATTGTGAGGATAAAACATGGCTACTTATTCTTTTTTTCCTCATGCTCTTGTACATGAGCATGCATTTTCTTTTTATTATAGCCATGTCTTGTACTCCTCTTTTTCAAATATTTTAAGAGAGTATTATGCATGAAAAACATGGAGTATCTTTTGATGGTAGAATTGCATGATGGAATTTTGCTAACTTCCAGTGTAGAAGTTTAGCATGTGCCCGTGAAATCTTGATCTTAAAAGCATCAAAAGATTCTCACATAGGTCTATACTAGTTCGACTCAGCTCAATGTGAAGGCAAATAGCATATGCATGGGGTTTATCAAATTTGAATAATCATATGGCTTTGGTAGGAATTTCTATCAAATGAGGAACTTCAATTTCAGTGTTTCTCCGAAAAATCAAATTTCACATTTTAAATAGGATTTTGGCAGCTCTTATCACTATATCATATCCCACAACATCCTAGAATTGGATTAAGTTTTTGCTACCCACAAATTCCAAGTTTTAAGGCAAGAATATTCTAAGCCAACAAACACAATACTTGGAGAATACTAAGTTGTATACAAGGGACTAAGGAAAAGTAAAATAGAGCAACTATTCATCATTCAACTTATGCAAAGTACAAATATTCTTACTGCACATCTTTTATTTTATTTAACCTAACCTATACTACATTATTATTATTACTTTTAGATGCAAATGATTGTGGAAAGAAGGAAATGAAATAGTGGAATGCAAATGAGGTTTGGTACAAGTTACCTGAAGTGGGGGTCCTCCCCAAGCTTGTTCTTCATCATACTCCGTGATAAGGTTTGAACCCTTCATAACGGAAATAGGCCATGAGGTCAGCCTGTTGTTGTTGCAGCATGGTGTTGACATTGTTGAACTATGCGGCGATTTGTTGCTGCCGGTCGTGAGTACCTTGGATGTGGTCTTGAAGGGTGTTGAGGATGTTGCTTATCCTCACTTCAAGGTCTCTCATCCCTTGAGTGAGTTCCGCCATTCCTTGGCCAAGATCACGAGAATGTCGAGCCGAGAAGGTACAACACATACTCATCGGTGGAGGAGGCAAGCTACTAGAGTTTGAGTTGGAACCGTAAAGGTCCCATCTCCCTCCGGTGGTAGTCCACTCTTTCCACGATGATACCTGCAGCCTCATACGGTTGAGGTTGGGTCCAGCTGGGTGCATCACCCATCGGATCTACTTCCTTTTGGTACTCATAGGCGAGAGTAGATCGTGGAGGCATCTCCATGGACGCTCTTCTTGAATGGCTTCTTGTGCCAGACACATTACTCCTACGGACCTCTTCAATAGGTTGAAGAGCAATGGTTAGTTGTCAACATTTGTATAAATGAAAATTAGGGTTAGATAACCGAATCTTATTTACATAGTCGGGATAGAAAAGCACCAATGATCCATCTAGATCATGTTTAAGCGTGTGTCATTGCACTAGATAGTCCTCATATAGCAAGTAGTGGCTTATTGAAATATATTTAACTGAAGCATTTTCTAAAGCCCCTACTTTCATGGGATGCAAGTAATTAATGGAGTACATTCATTTGGACCATTTATTTTAATATTTTCTAACCATTGTGACATCAAGCCTTGATAGGAGCAATTTCAATTTTTCTAACCATGGCAAAAAGGATCATATGTTCATCTTTGCGCACAATCTTAACATTTCCTCAGGGTAACATAGTCATCGCCACCCATCTATGCATGAAGCGTAAAGTAGGATTTTGCAAGTGGCTATTCCTAGGACCCCTACATAATATCTCACTAGTCAATTCTTGCCAAAACCTTATTTATTAAATTTAGACTAAGTGTCTAAATCTATTAAAGAACGTCTATGGAAGCCTAGGATTTCACTTAATTCTTTCCATAGGACAAAAATTCTTTTTTGAGAAACCTAAAACTAATACCTTCACATCCTACATTTAGTGTGCATTGGAATTGAATAGTGAGGAGGCGTGAACCTTCCTCATCTATTTGAGCAATGTTATCCCATCCCAATGCATGCCAAATGGTAAAGAATTCATAATCCATACCAATTTTAGAGAGTATTGCCAGATCATAGGCCTTCGTGTCAGCGAACTCACAATCTCGGACGAAGTTGTAGGCTTGTCGTTCTACATCGTGCTCCAGGTTGGGGTCGTCGTCGTTGAAAAGGCTGAG
Source organism: Tuctoria greenei (assembly GCA_036927565.1). Classification (NCBI taxonomy): domain Eukaryota; kingdom Viridiplantae; phylum Streptophyta; class Magnoliopsida; order Poales; family Poaceae; genus Tuctoria; species Tuctoria greenei. The sequence goes on along the minus strand of JAYESD010000010.1, from coordinate 120,380,365 downwards.
TGGAGCATCGCCTTCTTCCATCGGGACGTCATCTTATGCACCTCCCAACCTTGGACTTTGTGTAGGCTCGAAGGAGAGGTGTGAGCTTGAGTCTCTCCCATGACTTGAGCTTGATGAAACTCCCTTCCTCTTCCCAAACAACCTCTTCACGCTCTTCGTAGCTGCACAACTTGAGAACAAACAAAACAAACTCAAAACGGGTTATGTTAGTGAAAACCAAACAAAAACCCCCGATGAATTGTGTTTGTCAATGCGAGAGCAACTTGAAAATGCAAAATGCAAATGAGGATGAAATAAAATCTTTTTGGCTTGGACATTGGGAGAAGTGTTTCATTAAAGAGCACAACAATTCTTGAGCAAGTGAGTGAGTGAGTTGGAAAGGTGAACATGGGGTGAATTGTGAAGTAACACACTCATTTGAGTATGTATAAATTGTGTAGCTTCCCCCAACAATCATTGCTGAAGACAATATAGCCCTTGCAGGAGGGAGAGCCAAAATGACAGTACTCCCAAGTCGGCCGACTAGGGGGGTTCAACCGCCCTGTGAGGTGGGCCCCCTGGACCCCTTGTCCCTCTTTTGGCATATGGCTCCCCAGCGGCTATAACTTTAGCTCTTGGGTGAATTGACCATAAATTTACTCTGAAAAATTATTTTTCAAATAAAACTTACCCAATTCCAATATTTTTATTCTTTTGTTTTTCGAGAACCAAAGAAAGCAGATCTAAGTTGAGAATACAAAATTCTCCACTCTCTATAAAAAAAATTAAATATGATGTGGAGAAAGCAAAGTTGAAATGAGATGAAAAATAAACAATGAGATAACTACCAAATTAACATATTGGCGAGGTCTCATCCAAAATTCAATGATATGGATTTTCCTCTGTCTCCATGAAGCTCAATTTTCAACCAGCCAACTCGCCTTGCTTCTTCTGCCATTCTTTCTTCAACGGTTTAGTGGATTTGGGCCATTCAGACGGCTATGACTTCTCCATCTTCTTGAAATGTTGGCGTGGGCGAGAAGATGGAGTCTCCTCATAAATCAATTTCCTCATAAATGCAATGAGGGTGTCCAATTGAGGTGGTGTCACTTTGAATTCCTTGATTCGTATGTCATTTGAACCATACTTGATCTTGATCATGGAGCATTGCTCCTTTCTTGGCCGAAAGTCAAACTTTTCCTCCTTGCCATTGATATGGAAGCGGATTTCTCAGGCTCCCACGTTGATGCGAGCATCGGTGGTGCTAAGGAAAGGACACCAAAGAATAAGAAGAGTTTCCTTCTTGACCTCCATGTCGAGAACCACGAAGTCCACGGATATGAAGCAATTCTGGATCTCATTGAAACACCTTCGGCGATACCCGCAGGGTAACGAACTAATGAATCAGCCAGCTGGAGCAGCATTGGCATTGGAGACAATGTGGTGAAGTTGAGCTTGTCGAAGACCACCTTTGGCATGACACTAACACTTGCACCAAAGTCAGAAAGTGCCTTGTCAAAGTGTTTTGTCCCAATTGAGCAGGATATAGTGGGGCATCCTGGGTCCTTCTTCTTTTTTCGGAAGCGTATTAAGGATAGCTGCGCTGCAATCCTCTATCAGTTTGACAACTTCTCTGGGTGGGCAATGGTCGCTTGTTGTTCAATATGTCCATAAGATAGCGAGCATAAGTGGGTACCTGCATCACATCTATTAAGGGCACATTGATGTGGATCTTTTGGATGACTTTAACAAAACAATTGAATTGCTCATCCACAGTTGGCTTCCGATTTCACCAAGGGAATGATATGAATGTAGTATCCTTAAATTATCTTGCCATTCCCTCACTAAGCTTTTCTCCTTTGTTAGAAGGGACTTCTTCCTTATTCTTCTCAGCTGTTGTCTCCTCTTGAGTGGGTTACGGTGGGTCACAAGTGGTCTTTCCACCTCTTGTAGCCACTGCACTCACATTTTCCAGGGGAGCCTCAGGCTGCCCCAGAATCTTTCCATTTTTCAATAGAGGGACAACTGCTGCCAGTTGAGCTGATTGAGTCTCCAACATCTCGTTGAAACTCAACTAGTTCTTGAATGCAGAAGCTAAGCCCTCAACCTTAGCATTGATGTTCTCCAGGGTCTTGTCATTAGCCGACAGATTCTTGGATAGAGTATCATTGATCTTCAGTTCGCTAATGGCAAATTTCTTCAAGTTGGGATGATTTCCATTGCCATTGTTGTTGTTGCAGCGCCCTTGAAAGAAAGGGCGTGGTTGGCCCACTCTTGACCTCCCGGACGGTAGCCATTATTGTTGTTTCCATTGTTGGCTAAGTAAAAGGCATCCTCATGAGTCTTGGGGTAGTCACTCCTCATATGACCTGTGTTGCCACAGACCTCACACGTCATGTGAGTGTCTAAGGCCTGGGCGGTGCCAAATACTTCTCCGCTGGCTTCGCAGTCCAGTTTCTTCATTAGGAGGTCTAGTTTGAAAACGTTCATGTCCACCTCTTTCGAGTTGTGCATGTCTTGCTGTCGGGGTTGGAGACGCTCATCGCTCCAACCTCTCCCTAGCCTCAGGAATGGAATTCTTGGGTTGTTGCGGGAAGCTTGATATTCTTGCACTTAGGGCATTGGTCTTGCCCAACGAAAAAATTTTGGCAAGGAATGTCGTAGATAACTTTTCCTAAGTGTTTATAACACTTCGGTTCGCGTAGTGCCACTGCTTCGGTTCCTCAAGGAGGGAGGACAAGAACAATCAAAGACGAATGGGATCTGGTGTGACATCCTTGATCTTGAAAGTGATATAAATCTCCAGGAATTGTTGCAGGTGAGGACCTGCATCCTCGTTGGCTTTCCCACAGAAGGTATTAGCCTACACCATAGTGATTATGCCAGTCTTGATTTCAAAGTTTACGTCTCCCGTGTTGACATTGGGCCCAGTAGGCACATTTTCAGCAAAGGGAGCCAAAAAACTCACGAAAGGTCTTTTGGCCCATTGGCTTGCAGCGTGATGGTGCGAAAATGACGGACTTCCTTGCCGACATGATCACCTGAGGAGGAACAACACAAGGTCGAACACTTCTCAGCAGTAATTTAGGATCTTCAATGTAGTTTGCTGGAAAACGAAAATTGGTCATACACTAACCTGTTTTCACATCAAAAGAATGCAATAACAAAGCAAGCTTATCCTACTAAAAACCTACTAGAGTCCTATTTACCAGATGATCATGCAAAACTTTTGTTCCTTCCCCAGCAGCGGCGCCATAAATGCTCGTTGGTTATTCTTAACATCTACATTTCATCCTACCCTACAAGTGCTAGTCATGCAGTTGACACTAGGCTAACCTAAGACAAAGCAAGATGAGTTCTGCAAGTGCACATAAAGCACCGTTGTAGCATTTCACCTAAGAGTATTCCCTAGTGCATCTTATTTTTATATTTTATCCCAAAGGAAGGCAAGTGAAGAGTAGCAGGATCATAGGAGGAGTAGGGTGTTCTAGTGAGGATTCCAATATGATTGGTGAATGATGTATTGGGGGTAGTGTGACACACACCTAAGCAATCTACTCTAATGGGTGAGGATGTCCTAGTGAAGGTCAAGTTTTGAGATGGAGCTACTCGTATTGTGCTCTAACTACTCATATACATAGCCTACTAGTGTACACATGAGTATGCTAACAATAAATACTAGGGCTAAGTGGTCCAACACATCAGGCACAAGTTTACCCCTGACAATACCCGGACGAGTCCCATTAAGAGCCTGTGGTGTAGCTGAACGTGGGGAGTACAAAGGACGGACAGTGTTGTCACCATCTACCGCCTACACCTACAACCCGTGGGTCTACAAGACATCCAACACTACATAACTATCTAAGCATCACACTTACATATTAAGTAAATACCTTAAGAGTCTGGGTACAAGTACCATCCTAAGATAATGACTAACCTAAACATCATTGAACCAATGTTGGGATCAAACACTAACTTATTCATACGAACATAATCATGTTATTATCTAATTAGATTATAGTGGTGGTGTGTGATGTTTATGATAACATGATATGTGCATTATGATCGTATCATCAGAACATCTACCCCTAGCACATACATGGACTCTACAATCAAATGAGAAACACATTGTCCAAGTATATGAATAAAGAGAGACCAATAATAATACTATTATAATGCATAAATTCAAAAAGAGAAAGAAAGATACATGAGCCGTACCTTTCCCAAATTGGACTTTGGACTAGAGGCTCCTCTCTACAGCCTAACCTACAGTAAATACTAGAGAGAACTAGGTATACAATGAGGGAATGCTTGAGTGGTGTGTGTGTGAAGTGAGGCCTTTTGCCCTATTTATACACGAAGTAGAGGTGGTTCTCGCCACCAAAAATGTGCGAATCAGTCACCACTGTTTTCAGGGCACCACACGTTGGCCGACCGAGTTTGGCAACGAGACCAAATTAGCCTAGCCAGGGGGTCAACCGACATGGTCCTGACCACTCCTCAGTTGTGCTTTCTCCTGGTGGCTGACAGGTGAGTCCTGGCCTCTACTTGTGTGAATCGATGTTGGATTCACTCGGATACGCCTGAGAATGAATCTATGGGTCCATGTGATGCTACATGTTGTCACGTGATTGGTTGGGGTGGCACTTTTCAGGATTGCTCCCCTCATTCTTCATCAATTCTGTATAAAAACTTCGACATCCACTATTTCTTCAAGTAGAAGTGGAATTATATCAAATCTAAAGATGATGCGTGTAAGAAATATTATTTCTTCACATAGTTGAGTTACCTTGACGGTCAAAATTGGTATATAACGATCGTCAATAGCGACTAACTTAGTGAACTTACAAAATTGAGAATGCTCATGTGCAACAGAAGCCATACTTAGTATAAATGTCACCGATGAAGAACTAACAAAAGGTGTTGATTCAAAAATGATGAGCACATGTGACCCAACATTAGCACGTATTGAAAAGAGCAATTCTTAAATCATAAAAATGGATAAACATCCACTTCTCTTTAGAATGTTTTTATCGTCTTACCATAATCTCTCTAATCATATCATATATTGTTTCCCATATACTTAGTGTCAATCGAGACAGTGGAAACAATGCTATCTTCTGTTTGGGTTAACTAAAGTAGTCTTACCGTGATAGCATCATAGATAAAACTTAATGAGGATTTATGTCCTTAACTTGAGAGGGGTATTCCGATCATGGTACTCCCCCTCACAATCGGATCTAAAATATTATTTATGCATTCATCTGAGTCAAAAAGACTTTAGCAAAAAATAATCTTTGATTGTGAAATGTAGTGTTCAATCCTCTCCCTCGAAATGTGGTCTTAACAGAAATGTCATGATATTGAAAATGTTTTACAATTGATTCTTATGCATTTACTAAATACTTAATTATTATGAGAAAAAAATGATTAGCACTTAATCATGCAAGGACAATGAGTATGTCTTGTAAAATGCAAGGCACAATCTTATTGGATAAACTTTATAAGATAGTTTGCCAAAATGACAAACAAAGCTTAATAGTCCAAGCATGATATTAAAATGAATTTTTACTTAAAGAGGGTACACTAATAACTTTATGAAGCGTAAGTATAAAGCTATCTGTTAATGCTTAATGGAAGATATCAATTCACTCATAGCCATATCCTAATACTTAATGGGAGATATCAATTGGCTCATACTTCTACTTTGTGGTCATTAGGGACTTTATTGACCCTTATTCCTCTTTTGAGAATCATCCTTATGCTTAATCCATTTGATGCATTTGACGGTGTCAAATTGCCTTAGATACCTAACAATGCTACTATTCTTGATTGCACATGGCGATCAATTTCTTAAAATTTCATCAGTATTTTGATTGATGACGACCTTCTCAAAATTCTTTTGGAAGTGAGACGAGTTTAAGATGAACTAGAAACTCATCTTTTAGTCTCAAATCCATAAATAAAGTGATTATATTCGTCATCCCAAGTATGTGCTCAGACACAACACCTCCTTTATTTTACTAAGTGACGATCCCCTTAATAAGAGTGACCATTGTAGATTTATAGAAGACAATATACTGCTTCTCTATCTTAAGGAGGTACTAAAAGTAGTGTTGTGTTCAGTGATTTATTGTTGAATGCCCTTATTAATGGAGCCCTTAATGGTCATCAAACATTTCTTGTTTGGCTGACTCACTTAGTATGAGCAATATCATACACACAATAATACTTGTATTAAACTTTCATCATTTCAATGAAAGCTTTCTTTTATTCTCCATCACAAATGATCGGAAGGAAAACTAAGTAGAATTCCATCATGAGTAGATATTCTCTCATTCGAGAGATTCAGTGGTCAAGATATAACTGAATGTGGTCTAGACATGGGTGAATAGGCCTTTAAAACTTTTTCCTGAAACACTTAGCAAATCTGTTAAATTCAGGAGGGCTGGACTAGTTCGGTGTTGGGTATGGACTAGTCCGGTGTTAATGTAACACCTACAAATACTTAAATCTTTTTGTATTTTCTCGAAGTAATGATGCAGCGAAATATGTGAATCTACTTTGGTATGATTAACAAGTGTATACGATAACCAAATTACACGAAGATCACAAGTTTAATGAAGAATACGAGAATGTTCAACTTGTGCCCTAACTAGTTATGGATATGAAAGAAATGAACAAGAGGCACATGACACGATGGTTTTTACAAAGGTTCAATCCCACACAAGGGATCTACGTCCTCGTTGAGGAGTTCACACATAGCTGGGTCTCAACCAACCCTTCCCTCGTCAAGTCACCATGAAGGCCGACTTGATCTCCACTATCAACAGGGGTAATCACCAAGTTTATGGGGCTACCTCACAAGCCGAGGATTCCCACAAGTTTACAGCAAAAGACTTGATCAAACACACTCAAAATATGCAAAAGAATCAGCAAGAGTGGGAAAGAGATCAAACCCAAGAGCTCAAGATCGCGTACAACGTCGCTCTCCCTTACCCAACTCTCAAATCCCAAAAGATTCAACTTTTAGGGCCTTAGAAGTGTGGAGAAGAGTGTTAGTTGATGGTTATGGGGTAGTAGATCTCTTATTTTTAGATGTTTTGAAAAGTTAATGTTTGAAACCTGACAATTGGGCTAGTCCGTTATGGAACACCAGACTAGTACGGCATGCTATGTGAGATCTACATGAATTTGTGCAGCACACTAGGAAACCCTAATTTGTATAAGTGTACCAGACTAGCCCATTTTGTGTATAGAGAGAAATCAGACTAGTTCAGCGAATATCTGACTAGACCGATGCTTGTAAAACACGAAGGGAAAAGGACTAGTTCGCATATGGAGGACTTGTCTGTTTATGCACCAGAGAGATGTCGAACTAGTCTGGTGCATGTGAAATGTGAAGGAAAAAGGACTAGTCCACACATGAGGGACTTGCCCATTTGTGCACCACAGAGATATAGGAATAGCCCGACCAATATTAGACTAGTACGGTGCATGTGAAATGTGAAGGAAAAAGAACTAGTATGCACATGGGAAACTTGTCCGTTTGTGCACCACAGAGATATCGAACTAGTCTGGTCAATATGAGACTAGCCCGTTAGCTACTTAGAGAGAAATTGGACTAGTCCGATCATTATCGGACTAGTCTGGTGTTTTGCTGTGATTTCACTATTGATTTATCTCTTAAATTCTTCGCAATGATTTGAGCTCTTGGGGTGTGTTTTTCACACACACTTCTAACATTTTAGTCTACTCCTTTTGTATTCTCATCACTTGCAATCTTTCCTACTTGATTCTCATTTTTCACCTTTTTGCACCTTTAATTCCATTCTTCGAAACCTGCTCTCAACTCAACAAACTTTATTAGGATCTCACTTGTTTGTCATCAATCATCCAAAACTCACAAGGGTGTGCCTAGATGCACTTTCAATCTACCCCTTTTTGGTGATTGATGACAACCATTTTGGGATTACACATATATGAATAAAAACTTGATTTTCATAAAGTTGCATATATGAGAATAAAGGTTATGCACATGAATCACTCCTCATATATGTACTCTTTATGGTGGAGTGGCTAGGAATGTTTGTGTGAGCAAAACTTGTGATAATCATGAATAACAATTGGATGAGCATTAACAACCAATCATCACTAAGACATGATAATTAGCATCACACACATTAACATTAAGGCGTAAGCAGTGCATTATAGAAAAGTAAACTTACAATAGTCTCAAATTAAAAAAATAATACATGCCCAAGATCAAATAAACCTAGAGAGACTACAACTACTCTCAATCTCTCCCCCTTTGGCATCAAGACACCAAAAAGAGAAAAATGAGGTAACTACTTATGTCCTCGCTCCCATCTATGCTCTCCGTCCTATCATCATCATCATCATCATCATCATCATCATCATCATCATCATCATCATCATCATCATTATCATCATCATCATCATCATCAGCATCATCATCATCATCATCACCATCATCACCATCACCATCATCACCATCACCATCACCATCATCATCACCATCATCATCATCATCATCATCATCATCATCATCATCATCATCATCATCATCATCATCATCATCATCATCATCATCATCATTCATCATCATCATCATCATCATCATCATCATCATCATCATCATCATCATCATCATCATCATCATCATCATCATCATCATCATCATTATCATCATCATCATCATCATCATCACCATCTTGAGCATTCCTCCACCATGAAATCAAAATGAGATCGATGGAGGGATATGCACTTGATGGGGTCTTCCAACCTCTTTGCAAATTTTGTCTTAGCTGCACTAAAATCAAGCACAAACAAAACAACTCGAAAACGGGTTACGTTATCTCAAAAGCATGTTGTACCCTTTGCCCGATTGTTTTGCCCAACTTGAAAGAACTTGCAAATGCATTGAATATTAAGGGAAATATTTTTGGTTTGAATTAGGAAGATGAATTCAAGTGTTTATGCCCAAGGTTCATATCCAAATAAATTTATTTCCCAATTCAAAATTTTAGTTTTATGATTATTGGAAATTTTATTTTCCAACATGCAAGTGTGAGAATTCAAACACGCTAAATGCAAATGCAAGATTTGATGGGAAATTCAAATATGCAATTGTGAAAGCAAATATGAAATAACTACCAATTAACCTATTAGCAAGGACTCACCAAATTTTTGAAGTCCGATGAGTGGGAGTTACCTCCGTCCTATTTAATACGATGATTTGTTATCCAATCCCGGAGTTGAAGATATGGACAACTTCTCTTGACTGACATGCCAAATCTCCTTTGGCATGTTAGTTGGACATGTGGGACACATGGTGATCCTAGCCTCTCTGTCATCTTGATGAAGACTTGTTGATGTAGTGACGGTTTTTCCCTCTTGAAGATATTCTCTTATGAGCATGGTGAGGCTTGTCCTTCTTTAGTGGTGTCACTTCGACCTTCTTGATATTCCTTAAGGTCAACCCATACTTTGATCATGAATCAAAAGCTTCCTTGGGCATGATGACATGTGGACTCCACAATCAAACAAGAAACACTTCATCCACAATGTCACTTGCCCTAGGTTGCATGGGCTTGGTCGAAGGGTAGGGATCCCAACAAGTAATTATGGGATATCTTGGATCTTGAATGTTCTTTAAGTTTCTTGTCCTTGGCCAAGGGCTTCATGTTGTCTTGATTTCTTGATTGGCCATGGACAAGATACTTCAAGGTAAGCTATTTGAACTTAAATCCCATGAAATCCTCATAGCCTCCTTGATTACAAGGGTGATATTGATTCCACCCTTGACTTCCTTGTAGGTGATAGCCATTTGAGTTGTGTTTGAAAGGAAGAATCCTCTTGGGTATTAGGGGAATGATTCCCCAAGTGGCTCATGTTGACATGGATTTTCACAAATCGTGTGAATATCCATGACATGGATAATTCCAAACACCTCTCCATTGACTTGATCTATCATGATACTTTAGTGGGCGGTGTAGTTCCATAGCTAGCATGTCCACCTTGTTAAGTGGTGTGCATGCCAAGCTAAAGGAACTAGAGCACTCTTCAATCCACCCCTTGAGTAGAGACCATATTCTCATCCATGATGAATGAGAATATGACTCATTCAGCTCCAGCAAAAAGGTGGTCATGGATTGATGGACCAACCCATGACATGAATGTTGGATGAGGAGCCAACCATCCACCCTATGGTGGAGGCAAACCAAGAAGAACTCTTGGAGCCTCCCCCAAGCTTAGGGATGGATGACTTTGGTTCCTACAGGAAGCTGAAATTCTTCCACAGAAGGCAATGGTGTTGCCTAGCAGACATTTGTTGAGGTACGCCATGAATTATCATGCAGTTGAGTACAAGCGTCCTCGTTGGCCATCCCATGAAATGGGTTAGCCAACACTACCCTGTTTTCACCAAAAGGAGAAAACAAACAAGGGTAATCCTGTCTAATAACTATTAGTACCTATAGCTTAATCACAAGTGATAGCTATCCTTCACTTCCTTTGCCTTCCCCGGCAATGGCGCCAGAAATGCTTTTTGACGTTTCTTATGTCACAGATCATCTCTAGTAAGAGATGAGGTCCGTAAGCGCACGAAAACTACCGTGTAGCATTTCACCCAAGAGTATTCCCAAGGGTATCATTTATATCCCAAAGTAAGTCAATGGAGTAAAGTAAACACTCCTCTTATGATCAAGCTACGGGATACGAATCATTTATCAAGACAGGGATAAGTTGATAATACGGGTAGTGTGACACACACCTAAGCAATCTATTCTAAGGGGTAAATGGGTCCTAATGGAGGTTAGACTAAGAATTGGGAACATGCTCCTAAAATGCTTCTAATATACATATACATAGCCTTAGATACTAATGAGCATGCCAATGGTGAATCCTTATGCTAAGTTGTTCAACATATCGGACACGGATTTACCCCTAGCGATACTAGGACGACTCCCGCCAAGAGTCTGTGGCATAACTGAACATGGAGGATTACAAAAGATAGATAGGGCTGTCACCACCTACTACCTACCTCTTCAATCCGTGGGTCTATGAGACATCCAACGCTACCTAACTATCCTAGCACCATGCTGGCATATTAAGTAAATACCTTTAAGAGCCGCGACAGAAGCCATCCTAAGGCAATAAACTAAATTGTCATTGAACCAATGTTGAGACATAACATAAGTTATTTATATTAACATGATCATATCATAGTGGGGGTTCATAGTGTCTATGATGATAGTATAATGACATTAAGACATGATCATAAAGACTATTCCTACCACCTATGTGGAATCCACAATCAAACAAGAAACGCTTCATCCAAGTATATGAATAAAAGAAGACTAAAGATAATATCTTTATTATGCATAAAGTCACAACTATAAGAAAAGATACATGAGCCATACCTTTCCCAACTTGGACCTGGGACTAAGGGCTCTCCTCTCTATAGCCTAACTCCACTAAGGACTAAGAGAACTAGTGTGCACAATAGAATGATGTTCAAGTGGTGTGTGTTAAAGTGAGGGGTCCTATTTATAGCTTGGAGAAGGGTCAGTTCCCGCCACCAAAAGCGCGCGAACCAGTCACCCATGACGTCTTGAAGACGGGAGGAGCCAACGCGTGGTGTTTGACTGCGTTTGGCGCCAGGACCTAGTCGGCCGACTAGGGGGGTCGTCGACCTGGTCCTGGCTATAAACGACTAGTTCTTCCTCCTGGTGACTGACAGGTGGGTCCCATTCCATGATATGGGTGCTACACCGTTGGATGGCCTTGGATGCTTCTGTTTGTGGGCCATTTTATCCATGTGGTGCCACATGTCGGTGTTTGATTGGCTGTTATTTTATAGGATCCATCCCCTTGTTTCACTTCAATTCTGTAAAAAATACCTGCATGCACCAATGTCTCCAAGTACAAGTGGAAATAGGTTAAATAGAAAGGTGATGTGTGCAAGAAATGATATTTGCTTCACATAATTGAGTTATATTGACGGATGAAATTGGAATATAATAGCCGTCAACAAACCTCAGAAAGCCCTGAACACTGCGAGCATCACCATCCCTAGGAGCTATTGTCTTTTGCAACACTCGATTGAGAACAATAAAGAAAGTTTTCATGTGCTTTGTGGAAGGTGGTCTATAGGGAAACCGAGTGTCATAGAGAAAGACAAGCTCATCTTTGTCCAAGGCTTTGGTATTGTGGATGACAATCTCATTCTCCAAAGAGTCTTCTAGGTGAAGTATCTTGGCAAAGTCAACATATGAGATGCTGTACTTGAAACCATTTCTCATCCAAGTTATTCTTTCTCCATCATCACCTGAGAAGTAACAAGTGGAATAAATTCGATCAATTACTTCATCATTCACGTTATATCTGAAGGCCAAGAGTTCCTTTAGACCATGCCTTTCTAGAGCATCTGCAACCTCCTGAAGTGCTTCACAGCTCTTGGACTCTAAGTAATGCCAATACACCCACTTACTCTTGACTAATGGAGTCTTCATCCTCAGGTAGACTGTTTTATAATAGTCGGAGTGAAAGTCACTCTAGAATCAAGAATTTGCTGCATGTTTGCCTTGTTGATAGACATTCACCTTTCTATGCTTCTAGGCTCTGTCACTCCCCTTCCCACTAAAAGTGTTGTCAAAGGGACTTCGATCCCTCTGAATGGGAGAAGTCATCACCAATCGACCAATAGGTCCATCCGCGACCCCCTTTCCTTTGCTTTTGCTCCTATGTGGAGCCCCGGAGCTAGTGCCAACCACTTCCTTCCTTTGCCGCTAGAGGGTTTCTTGGCAACAACTTTCATGCACCTCATCGAAGAGGAAGGAGGCAGTGGAGTGCAGTTGTCGCGATCATGCCACTTCTTGCTCCCCCTTTCCTTGGCCTGAGCCAACCTCTCACAGTCTCGCTCGACCTCATAGTCAAACATACTCTCATCCAAGGAGGTTGGCATGATTCCTGACACAAGATGTGCAAGATAGAATAGTAAGGATAGACTCAAGGAGCTTGTCGAGAGTACAAGAGAATAACTCAAACTGTCAAAGCCGGACTTGTCCGGTTTCTAAGTGCGGACTTGTCAGGTGTACCGGACTTGTACGCACCTAGGGCCGGACCAGTCCGGTGTTGACAGTTCAAACCCTAGCATATGAAAATCAAGATTTGTCTCGCCAAATTTGAGGCAATGTAATGAAAAGTGATAGGAATACATCAAGGAATGACAGATTAACCCTAGGAACTAAGAATCTTGAGCAAAGACTTTGAAAAGTGAAGAACTAGGGTTTGAAGGAAAAATTACCAAATCCAACGAATTGAAGTGGATGAGGGGTCTTCGACGCGGATTATTCTGAGGTGGGTGACCCCCCTTTGATGGAGGTCGATTTCCTTGGAGAAAAACGAAGATTTAGCGGAGGGATTGAAAAATCACCTTGAGAGCTCGTGAGGGAGGAGCCAGCATGTGCGGAGGATTGTGAGGAAGAAAGAGGAGGATGGGGCTATTAGGCTATGTTTAAACCTGCAATAACGGATTAGTGTGTAGGAGGCCAAACTAGTCTGGTCTACCGGACAAAGGCCGGACTAATGTGCAGGAGCGGACTAGTCCGGTGTTGAACACGAACTAGTTCGGGGTCAACCAAACAGAATGAATTAGAAATCAATATATAAAGAGGATTTAGACTAATATTGATCTTTAAGACAAATTTTCACAATTAACTTGATGAGTATGATCAATAAGCAATCAACAATCAAACAATGACCATAACCCATCAAGATTCAATAATTAAAATAGTTTTTGAGAGAAATAGAGAAAGGAGTCACATTTGGCGCAAAAATATGAATTTTGAAGAAACTAGCAATATTGTATGCAACCTTTCAAGCCACATTTCGAGCATCAAGGATATTTAGTTCATTTCTAAGCCCACAAAAGAATTTTTCATCTAATGGCTTGATGAAGATGTCAGCTAGTTGTCTCTCGGTTCTAACATGTGAAATTTCAATGTCTCTTATTGAGTGATCTCTTTAAAAGTGATGGCGTATGTCAATGTGTTTAGTTCTAGAATGCTCTACAGGGTTATGGGCAATTTTGATCACACTCTCATTGTTGCATAGGAGTGGAATACAATTCATATTGTAACAGTAATCCCTTAGAGTTTTCCGCATTCATAGGAGTTGCGCACAACAACTACTGGCTGCGACATATTCCGCTTCGGCTGTTGATAGGGCAATGGAGTTTTGTTTGTTCGAGGACCACACACATGGTATCTACCTAAAAATTGACAGGTTCCATATGTGCTTTTTCTATCAACTTTACAATTCGCATAATCAACATTCAATATCCTATAAGATTGAATTTAGAGCCTTTTTGGTACCAAAGACCTAGGTTGGGTGTGTGGACTAAGTATCTTAAGATTCTTTTTACTGCAATTAAATGACACTCTTTTGGAGCGGCTTGAAACCTTGCACACATACAAATACTCAACATAATGTAATGCCTAGATGCACACAAGTAAAGTAAGGAACCTATCATAGAACAATATAACTTTTGGTCTACAATTGGACCATCTTCATTGAGGTTGAGATGCTCATTTGTTGCCATTGGAGTCTTAATGGGTTTGGCTTTATCCATGTTGAGCTTTTTGAGGATATCCCGTGTGTACTTGGTTTGTCAAATGAAAGTGCCTTCTGTAAGTTGCTTCACTTGAAATCCTAAAAGGAACTTTAATTCACCCATCATAACCATCACAAGCCTACCCGTCATGATCTTACTAAATTCCTCACAAAGTGATTCATTAGTAGAACCGAAAATGATATTTGTTGACGGCTGTTATCATTTCTTGCACACATCACCTTTCTACTTGACCTATTTCCACTTGTCTTCAGAAGAATAGTGCATGCAGACATTTTATGAAGGAAATGAGGTGAAAGAGGAGAAGCACTCCTATAAATTATCATCCTAGCCAATCAAGCACCAACATGTGACATCACATGGATCAAATGGCTCAAAAACAGTAGCATCCGAGGCCATCCATTGCTGTATCACTCATATCATTCAATGGGACCCACCTGAAAGTCACCCTGAGGAAGCACACAGGAATTGGTCAGAAGACAAGTTCGACCAAACTCCCTATTTGGCCGAAGTGGAATTTGCGCCAAAATCAGTCAACTTCCGTGTGTCGACTCCCTATGGTGCCCTAATCACGATGAAGAGTGATTCGCGTGCTTTTGGTGGTGAGAACCGACCATTCTCCAGCTATAAATAGGACCTGCACCCTCACTTCTCACACACACCACTTGACCTTCATTCTATTGTATCCACTATCTTCCATAGTCTTAGAGGAGTTTAGGCTATAGAGAGGAGAGCCTCTAGTCCTTAGCCCAAGTTAGGAAGGAGTAGAAGGAGTCTCTCTCTTCCCAATTCCAAATTGGAAAAGGTATGGCTCACATATTCCTTATTGTATTTGTGAATTTATGCATAATAAAGATGTTATCTTTAGTCTTCTTTTATTCATATACTAGGATAAAGTGTTTCTTATTTGATTGTGGAGTCCATGTATGTGGTAAGAGTAGTCTTTATGATTATGCCATAACACTCTTATTTTGTCATCATAAACACTACAAACCCCCACTATAGTCTAATTAGTTATGATATGATCATGTTAATATGAATAACTTATGCTATGTCTCAACATTGGTTCAACGATGTTTAGGTTAGTCAGTGCCTTAGAGAGGTAGCCGAACATGGAGGATTCCAAGGTCAGATAGGTTTGTGAATCCTTTGTGAGGAATTTAGTAAGATCACAAACCTATCTGTCCTTGGAATCCTCCATGTTCGGCTATGCCACAGGCTCTTTCGGGAATCGTGCTAGTATTGCTAGGGGTAAATCTGTGCTCGATGTGTTGAACAACTTAGCATAAGGATTCACCATTGACATGCTCATTAGTATCTAACTTAGTATATGTATATGTATATTAGAGGCATTGTAGGAGCAACTCCCTAGCTCTTAGTGTAATCTCCCTTAAGACCCATTTACACCCCTTAGAATCGAATGCTCTTGCGTGTGTCACACTACCTCCACATATATAATACCCATCCTCACTAGAACCCTACCTAGACCAATATACTCTTTTCATTTGATGATTGCTTTACTTCCACTTAGCCTTCCTTTGGTAAAATATAAATTACACCCTTGGGAATACTCTTTAAGGGGAAATGCTACATCGATAGTTTCCATGCGCTTGTGGATTTTTACCTGTGATGTAAGAAACATCAACAAGCATTTCTAGCGCTGTTGCCGGGGAAGGCATTTGAAGTATTGTATGATTGAGTGAATAGGATAGGACCCTAGGTAGGTTTTTAGTAGGATAACCCTTCCTTGTTTTTGCATTTTATGTGAAAACATGGTAGTGTATGTATGGTTTCCGCTTGCCAAAAAACTTTAATGAAGATCTCGAATCCATTCTGAGGGACCGACCTCGTGTCGTTACTTCTCAGAAGCTTCGTGCAGCAAAGCAAACCAGCTCTTCTACACCAATAACCAAAAGGTGAATGGCCCATAAGACTCTTTGTGAGTTTTCGGCCCCCTCAGCTAACAATGTGCCTGTTGGGCCCACTGTAAACATGGGAGACATGAACATTGAAATCAAGACTGTCCTAATCACTATGATGCAAGCCAACCCATTTTTTGGAAGGCTAACGAGGGTGCAAGTGCTCACCTGCAACAATTCCTTAAGATCTGCAACACTTTCAAGATTAAGGACGTCTCTCCTGATGTCGTCTGTCTTTGGTTGTTTCCGTTCTCCTTTCTTGGGAGGGCAAAGCAGTGGTTCTATGCGAACCGAAGTGCTGTAGACACTTGGGAGAAGTGTTTTACGGCATTTCTCGCCAAGTTCTTTTTGTTGGGCAAGACCAATGCCCTATGTGGAAGGACTTCCATCTTCCAGCAAGACGCTAAGAAGTCTATTCCCGAGGCATGGGAAAGGCTGCAGGAGTACATCCTGGCATGTCCCCACCATGAGATCGACGACTGTCTTATTATCCAAAACTTCTACAACAGGCTGATCCCTTCTGCACGTGACCATGTGGATGCTGCTTCTAGAGGAGCCTTCTTTTCATTGCTGGTTCCCAAAGCCAAAGATTTGATTAAGAAGATGGTGTCCAACATGGGTTGGAGCGATGAGCGTCTCCAAACGCGTCAGCGAGGCATGCACAACTTGAAAGAGGTGTTCATGATCATTGCCAAATTGGACCTCCACATGAAGAAAATTGATGGACAAGCGAGTGGTGAAGTATGTGGCAATACAGGTCACTTGGCAAAAGTCCTTGGCAGCAGTAAAATGGAAATTTCCTCTCAACACACAATTTCCAATGTTTTACATGTTGATTCTTTAGATTATAATATTTTGTCCATATCTCAGCTATGTGACAAAGGATACAATTGTTTACCCACAAATGAGGGTGTGACATTCTTTAGAAGAAGCAATAACTCAATTGCATTCAAGGGAATGTTGAAGGGAAATTTATCTTGTTGATTTCAACAAAGATAAAGCTGAACTCAACACTTGCTTGGTTGCAAAAACTAACATGGGATGGCTGTGGCATAGACAGCTAGCCCATGTTGTGATGAGGAATCTGCAGAAACTTCTAAAGGGTGGTCACATCCGAGGTTTGAAAGATGTTGTGTTTGAGAAAGACAGGCCATGTAGCGCATGCCAGGCGGGAATACGAGTTGGAGCACCACACCTTGCAAAGAACGTGATGACTGCATCAAATCCACTAGAACTCTTCATATGGACCTCTTTGGTCCAATTGCTTATATAAGCATTGGCGGCTACAAATACAGTTTAGTTATTGTTGATGATTTTTCTAGATTTACCTAAGTATTTTTCTTGTATGATAAATCAGAGACTGTAACACCCTAATTTTCATGCATCATGCCTTGCATGCACTCATATACATGTTTAACATTAACCCACAACAAGAGGAACAAGTTTAAAATTGATTCGGAGCATTTAAAATTGATTTGGAGCAAAACCGCACTTAAAACGCAGGAAAGTGCGGACTAGTCCAATTTTACTGAGGACTAGTCCGATTTCTCTCTGACTAAAAACGGACTTGTCCATTTTTGCTGCGGACTAGTCCGATTTTGCCTCTGGAAACTTTCAGACTTGTCCGATTTTGGGCAGACTAGTCCGATATTTCAAGAATCCTTGAAAAACTGCTAAGTCCTTGGACTTTTCCGGACTAGTCCGATGTTCCAGCGGACTTGTCCGTTTTCCTCTCTATTTAAAGTCGAACTTGTCTGATTTTTGGCCAGACTTGTCCGATTTTCTCTCTGGACGACTTCGGACTAGTCCGGTCCTTTTCGGACTTGTCCGATATTTCGTGACTCCGAGTTGATCTTTTGTTTTACAACTTGTTTCTTGGGTTTCACGTTAAGTGGGCCTAGGGACGTCATGCCTAACTCTTTTAGAGCCCATGTGGGACTCTAAACCGGCCTCTACTCACCCCAAAACTTGAAATCCATCTAACCCTAGCCTCCACCTCTATATAAACAGCCCACCGCTTGGATTGACATCTATTTGCCACTTTTCCACCCCACCCAAACCCTAGTTCGTGGAGAGCCACCATCAAGGAGGGAGGAGTAGATCCCAAGCAAGAAGAAGAAGAGGAAACGAAAGAGGATCAAGATCTCCACAAAGTTTTCGTTCTTCACCACCAATTCATCCCCAAGTTCATCACCAACCCTAGATCACCAAGATCCAAGTGCTACCTCCAAGTTTCTTGATTCATTGGAGTCCTAAACACCTAGTATACCTTCTATTCTATTTTCCTTACGTGAATTCAACCCCTAATTTCCGAATTTACGTCGATCTAGAAAACCCTAATCTGCTGATCTCGCAGAGTGCGGACTTGTCCGGTCCCTGGCGGACTAGTCCGATCTTTCTGGTTAAATTGTGTTGAATTGATTCTAAAATTTGAGCTAATCGAATCCAAACCTGTATAAACTTGTTAAAAGCTATTAGAACTAGTTAGTGATCATTAAAAGCAATCTATTAACAAGTTCTACTTTGCATTTGCATTAACCATGCATGCCATGTCATATTGAGTAATATTTGTGCACTCTTTGATTGTGTTTCTTGTCTTGTATGTTTATTATGTGGATTAGACAGATTTGCGCTACAGAGTGCCGCGGAGGATCTACAACACCAAGAGTTTGATGGCTTTGATCCTAATCAACCGCAAGAGCAAGGCAAGTGTCCTTGAAGCATATTGACCCTGTTTTAAAGTAAATGTTTTGTTTGCAAAACTGCATGCTTGTGTCAATTTGATGGGAATGCTATGGTATGAAGTTTACTATATTTGTTTAACCACCCTTGTCACCTGGAATATCTCATAGAGAGTCAGGATGAATTATTTTTACCTTTTTGCTTCGCTTAATCAACTGGGATGGGAAAACAACTATACCACTCAACTTAATTATGCATGGATGAGATTATGGTTAACATGAACTGGTTTAAATGATGGGTGATCTAAGGAAGCCTGGTATGTGGATGGGTTGGATGTTATGGTGGTTTGCTTGCTTTAGATCTAAGGACCGGTTCATGCGAGAATAAGCCAGGACTACAGTGCCACCACGAGTCCAAGTATGGGTGCGGCGTAGCTGATTAATTAGGGTTTTGCCAGTGCTATTTGGACCATTAAGGATGCTCGGGGAGGGATAGTCAGATTGGGTTTGTTGATGATTGGTGGGACTACCCTGGGATCTGAATGGATCAAGAGGGGACCCTTGGTTGAAGATGTGCTCAGTTGGAGGCATCGCCACCGGTGAAACCTCAGTGGGGTCTAAATAGGCTAGTAATCCCTTTGTAAAAGCTATTTTGTGATCTCTTGGCCACACACAGATGGAAGTGTGAGATGGCATAATAGAGGTTCTAGTAATCGAAAGGTGATGAAATCACAAACACGTGGGTAAAGAGGTACAAACTCTGCGGAGTGTGTCTAAAAATATCATGATAGCCGTGCTCCCGGTTATGAGCACCTGGACAACTTCCATGATTAGAGGGAAATTGGAATTTGGGATGGTTATGGATTTATTTCTGTTATTGAATATGGTTATTGGCAAATGGTGAAATCTGGAATTATTGATGAGGATAGTGAATTGTGGACTGGTATTATGGTATTACATATGATTATGATGGGTTTTCTTCACATACATATAATATATTGCTTTTCAAATGTTTTTAGGTACTTTTCAGTACTTTGCCATTATTATTGTCGTCATTTGAACCAGCCACATGTCATACTTTCCACACTTGCTGAGTACGACATGTACTCACTCTTGTAATCCCCCCCAACAGTTGCAGGTCAGGATTGGGAGTTAAATGGCGATAATGCGGAGTTCTAGGCCGTGTCTACCGTCAGCTTTGCCTGTGGTGTTGATTGGAGCTGCGCTATACCCTATTGCTTATGTTGCCTAGCTGTTTAGTTTGCTTAATTAGTCTATTTCTGCTGCATTAGTTGGACTTGTCATTAATATTCATTAGAGTTTGTATTCGAGGATAATCTGGTTTGTGTAATAAAATTTGGTTAATTAATCTTGTCTTGTGGTAATTTTCTATATACTCTTGTGATTGCACTCGTGTATGTGTGTTGAACATCCTGGACACACATATGCGTTAGCTTGGTTCATTTTTGGAACCTGACATCACAGATTGGTATCAGAGCCACAGATTGACCGTAGGATGCAGCCTAGATAGAATGGACACTTTAGAGCACATAGGAGCACTTAGGAATCGATGTGTTTTTGCTTGGAGTGCTGTTTGCTATATATATTGCTTGCTTGTGTGCTTAATAGAGGATTTTGGGATGCCTTAGCATTGCCATGTCCACCTAGGCTAGTGTAGCTAGCTGTTTAGTTTATATCCCTTGATGCATATAGTTGGGGATATTTTCTAATTCTTACCTATTGCTTTTTCTTCAGATGGTGAGGACTCACAACCAGAGGGATGGCAATGATGAGGAGGAGAACAATGGAGTGCCTCAGAACAACATCAGACAAGGATCTACTCAGGGAGCTATCAACATTGAGCAGCTATTGGTCATGCAAAACCATCTCATGCAGACCATGATACAAACAATGAGACAGCTGCAGGCTGGCAACATCAACAATCAGCCCCACATGCCTCCACCGCCACCCCCGCCTCCTCACAACCGATTGGGAGAGTTTATGAGGACTAGGCCGCCAACCTTTGCTCAAGCCGCTGACCCTATGGATGCGGATGATTGGCTCAAGTTCATGGAGAAGAAGCTAGCTATTGTCCAATGCAATGACCGGGAGAAGGTGCTATTTGCTTCTCATCAACTCGTTGGAGCAGCTGCGGATTGGTGAGATGCTTATTGCAATGCTCACGAGAATCAAGAGGATTACCTGGGCGGAATTCAAGGAGAGTTTCCATTCTCATTATGTGCTAGAGGGAGTTATAATCTTGAAGAGGCAAGAATTTGAGAATTTAATGCAAGGAAGATCAAGCGTGAGTGAATATCTCAATAAGTTCACTCAACTCTCAAGGTATGCGCCCGAGGATGTGAGTCGGGACAGCCGGAAGCAATACTTGTTCATGAGGGGCTTGAACAATGAGATCCAAGTGCAATTGCTCAATTGCGACTATGCAAATTTTCAGAAGCTTGTGGATAATGCAATTGTGGTTGAGAACAAGATTCGCGAGATGGAGCAAGACAACAAGAGGAAGGCGCCATATCAAGGACAGCAACAAGTAAGTAATGTGCGCCCTCGCCTTGCACCACCCAATGCGCCCTATTACAGCTCCTCTATTCCTGCTCAACGCCTTGGTTATGCACCACGCCCAACTCAGTTTGTGCAACAACGCCCTATCGTGCAAGCACCTAGGCCTCCAATGCCTTATGCGCCTCGTGCTAATTTTCTTGCTGCAAGTGTTCAAAACCAAGCTCGTCCCAATAATTCTGGTGGAGTTAAGAAGTGTTATACTTGTGGAGAAGCTGGACACTTTGCGCATCAATGTCCTAAGTCAGGCCTTGGTCAAGGAAGCAATGCACCGAGGCAAAACCCAAGACCCAATGGAGGACAACCACAAGGGAACCGTGGACAGCAGGATTTTGCTCATGGCAACGTGAACCATTTCTCTACGGAGGATGCTCAACAAGCGGATGACGTGGTCATTGGTATGTTTCTCGCCAACTCCAACCCCGCGACTATGTTATTTGATTCTGGAGCATCGCATTCATTCATTGCATCGAAGTATGTTGCCAAGTATAGTTTGCCTATCTCTCATATGAAGTTTACTCTATTGGTTAAGTCTCCTAGAGGGGAGATGAGGACAAATATAGTATGTCCAAAAGTAAGCCTTAGAATATGGGGGGTAGACTTCTCCGCCAACCTCATTGTTTTGGATTCTCAAGCGTTGGATATTATACTTGGTATGGACTGGTTGAGGAAGCACAATGGAGTTATTGAGTGTGCCACGAGGACGGTGAAGTTGACCAACGAAGAAGGGATCACCATAGAATTTGAAGCATCTCAAACCGCACCGAAGCAATTGGAGTTGAATAATATGGGCGGTGCCGCAATTGAGGAGATTCCGGTGGTGTGTGAATTTTTGGATGTTTTTCCGGACGAGTTGCCAGGTATGCCACCCGATCGAGACATTGAGTTTGTTACTGATTTAATACCTAGAACTGCACCTATAGCTAAGAGGCCGTATAGGATGCCTCCTATGGAATTATCGGAGCTCAAGAAGCAAATTCAAGAGCAATTAGAGAAGGGTTTTATTCGCCCTAGCTCTTCACCTTGGGGAGCGCCCGTTCTATTTGTGGACAAGAAGGATGGATCCCAAAGGATGTTCGTGGATTACCGAGCTCTCAACGACGTAACAATCAAGAACAAGTACACCTTGCCACGCATAGAAGACTTGTTTGATCAGATGAAGGGTGCTTGTGTCTTCTCTAAGATTGATTTGAGGTCGGGATACTTCCAAATGAAGATTAGACCATCGGACATACCCAAGACAACTTTTGGAACACGGTATGGATCTTATGAGTACACCGTGATGTCCTTTGGATTGACAAATGCGCCTTCCTACTTTATGTACCTCATGAATAAGGTCTTCATGGAGTACTTGGATAAGTTCGTCGTGGTGTTCATTGATGACATTATGATCTACTAGAAGGATGAGAAGGAGCATGAGGAACACTTGAGGCTTACGTTGCAGAAATTGAGGGAGCATCAATTGTATGCCAAGTTCAACAAGTGTCAGTTCTGGTTGAGAGAGGTGTCGTTTTTGGGTCATATAATCTCAGGGGGAGGAGTATTGGTTGACCCCGGAAAAGTGAGAGACGTGTTGAAGTGGGAGCCGCCGCAAAATGTCAAGGAAATAAGAAGTTTTTTTGGGATGGCTGGATATTACCGTCAGTTTATCAAGGACTTCTCCAAGATAGCCAAGCCCATGACGGAGTTGCTACTGAAGGGAAAGGCTTTCCAATGGACTCAAGCTTGTCAAAATAGTTTCGAGGAGTTGAAGAAGAGGTTGACAACAGCCCCAGTTTTGGTACTGCCGAATGTGAGCAAGAGTTTTGATATTTATTGCGATGCATCGAGACAAGGACTTGGATGTGTATTGATGCAAGAAGGTCAAGTGGTCGCCTACGCATCAAGACAACTAAAGAAACATGAGCAGAATTACCCAACGCATGATTTGGAACTCACAACCGTTATACATGCATTGAAGATTTGGAGACACTACATTCTTGGACATAGGTGTGAAATTTATACGGATCATAAGAGTTTGAAGTATATTTTCACCCAAACGGATCTGAACTTGAGGCAACGAAGATGGTTGGAGCTCATCAAAGATTATGATTTGGGGGTCAACTATCATCCGGTAAAGGCCAATGTAGTGGCCGATGCTTTGAGTAGAAAGGGAGTAAGTCACCAACTCATACTTCGAGAGTTACCATCCGAGTTATGCAAGGAGTTTGAACGGTTGAACCTCGGGTTTGTAAATGAGATGGAGATGATGGAGTTAAACCCAACCTTGGAGCAAGAAATTCGAGAGGCACAAACCGCATATGAGGAGATCAAGGAAATCAAGGAAAGGATCGAGGAAGGGAGAGAATTCAGATTTGATGAAGACGAACATGGTACCTTATGGCTTGGAAAGAGGATCGTTGTGCCTAATGTAAAGCATATCGGGGAGACAATATTAAAGGAGGCACATGACTCACCTTATTCAATTCATCCTGGTTGTACAAAGATGTACAAAGACTTGAATGCTATTGGTGGGATAGCATGAAGAAGGACATAGCTGAATATGTGGCATTGTGTGATGTGTGTCAACGAGTCAAGGCAGAACATCAAAGGCCCGCTGGATTATTGCAACCATTGAAGATCCCGAAATGGAAGTGGGAAGAAATTAGAATGGACTTCATAGTTGGTTTGCCACGTACCCAGTCTGGGTATGACTCAATTTGGGTAATCATGGATCGCTTAACCAAGTCAGCTCATTTTGTCCCTGTGAAGACAAAATATACAACTGCACGATTGGCCGAAATATACATGGAGCATATTGTGTGTCGACATGGAGTCCCTAAGAAGATAGTCTCGGATAGAGGTTCTCAATTTACCTCAAGATTTTGGCAAAAATTGCATGAAGCATTGGGAATGAGGTTAAATTTTAGTTCAGCATATCATCCTCAAATGGTTGGATAAACCGAGAGGACCAATCAGATTTTAGAGGACATGTTAAGAGCTTGTGCTTTAAAGCATGGGAAAAGTTGGGACAAAAGCTTGCCATACGCGGAATTTTCATACAACAATAGTTACCAAGCAAGTTTGAAGATGTCACCATATGAAGCACTTTATGGGAGGAAGTGTAGGACACCTTTATTCTGGAATGAGGTAGGGGAAACTCAAGTATTTGGATCGGATGTGTTGCAAGAAGCCGAAAAGCAAGTCCAAATAATTCACGAAAACTTGAGGGCTGCCCAATCAAGGCAAAAAGGCTATGCAGATAATAGAAGAAGGAAACTAGCCTTTGAAGTGGCAGATTTTGTTTACCTCAAGGTGTCACCAATGAGGGGTCATAAGAGGTTTAACATAAGAGGAAAGCTAGCACCTCGCTATATTGGACCGTTCAAGATTTCGGACAAAAGAGGAGAAGTAGCATATAAGTTGGAGATGCCAACTCATCTTTCGGACGTGCATGATGTATTTCATGTTTCCTAGCTCAAGAAGTGCTTGAGAGTACCGGAAGAACAAGTGCCAATGGAAGGATTGGAATTAGAGGAAGATTTGACTTATGCCGAGCAACCGGTCAAGATCTTGGAAACCAAGGGGAGAGTCACAAGGAGCAAGGTTATTAGATGGTGTAAAGTTTAATGGAAGCACCACATAGAAAAAGAAGCAACGTGGGAATTGGAGGATGATCTCAAGAAGGACTTTTCCTATCTTTTCTCTTCCACGTCGAATCTCGAGGGCGAGATTCATTTTAAGGGGGGTAGGTTTGTAACACCCTAATTTTCATGCATCATGCCTTGCATACACTCATATACATGTTTAACATTAACCCACAACAAGAGGAACGAGTTTAAAATTGATTCGGAGCATTTAAAATTGATTTGGAGCAAAACCGCACTTAAAACGCAGGAAAGTGCGGACTAGTCCGATTTTACTGAGGACTAGTCCGATTTCTCTCTGACTAAAAACGGACTTGTCGATTTTTGTTGCGGACTAGTCCGATTTTGCCTCTGGAAACTTTCGGACTTGTCCGATTTTGGGTGGACTAGTCCGATATTCCAAGAATCCTTGAAAAACTGCTAAGTCCTTGGACTTTTCCGGACTAGTCCGGTGTTCCAGCGGACTTGTCCGTTTTCCTCTCTGTTTAAAGTCGGACTTGTCCGATTTTTGGCCAGACTTGTCCGATTTTCTCTCTGGACGACTTCAGACTAGTCCGGTCCTTTCCGGACTTGTCCGATATTTCGTGACCCCGAGTCGGTCTTTTGTTTTATGACTTGTTTCTTGGGTTTCACGTTAAGTGGGCCTAGGGACGTCATGCCTAACTCTTTTAGAGCCCATGTGGGACTCTAAACCGGCCTCTACTCACCCCAAAACTCGAAATTCATCTAACCCTAGCCTCCACCTCTATATAAACAGCCCACCGCTTGTATTGACATCTATTTGCCACTTTTCCACCACACCCAAACCCTAGTTCGTGGAGAGCCACTGTCGGTACCCTGGGTACAATATACCCCTTGGGATTGCAAAGATCTCAAGGGAATGTCATCTACTTTATTTGAAGACCTTCGGAGGCCCACATGTCAGACATAACTGGACCCGCTTCTCCAACATGGTTAGTCCCAGGGTCGCCACGTGTACTATCAAACCGGAGCTACCGCCCACAAGGGGGAAGCTCCAGGCTATGTACCAAAATAGCACCCCCGGACCTAACCCCAGACCGAGGGAAGCTCCGGAACTGACACGTGTCAGGTAGCTCCGGATCTATCTGTCTCCCACAGTATGCTCCAGAGCTGCCACGTGTCCAACCGTCAGATCTTCAGCCTCTAACCTCCGGAAGACTCCATAATGGTTCGGATCTTCAAAGGGGAATCAAGGACTTCAAGACCCAATTAAGTGTCATTAATACCATATTAATGACACACGATCGGACGACCTTAATTACCAGTAACGGTGCTGTTAAAGCCCACAACTCAGTCATTAAGGGCAATTAAACGTGTTGAATGTGTATCAAATATCAGTAACCGCCAGGGCCACATGTCGGGCCAGGCTAACTTGTAACGGCCTGCCCTTGTACTATAAAAGGATAGGCCGACGATACATAGGACACACGCGGAACACATAGACGCGACGCGCTCACTCTACACTCTGAACTCACTTTGAGCTCATACAACCAATACAACACCAACACATCCCGTGGAGTAGGGTATTATGCTCAGGCGGCCCAAACCACGTAAATCTTCATGTCTACTGTGTCATTTACACTTCACGTTCTTGAATCTCCGTGCGCCCACACCGAACCTCAAACTCCTCTAACACTTTAGTAGTGTCGGGAGATCTGCCGGATCAAAACCACCGACAGTTGGCGCGCCAGGTAGGGGCGCCTGAGATTTCAAGAATGGTGAACTCAGCCGCTGGATCATCCAATGGTCATCCCGCTATTCAAGCTGTTGGGGGTAATCCCTCCAATATGCAGTCACCAGCAGGAACCACGGTTCTAGCAGGAGTCACACTTCCACCACCGCCGCCTCCACCAGCAAAACAAGCTGGACAACGCGATGGTGCACCGGCGTCAATTACTGCATCGGCGAATCTTGACAACCCGGAACACACGCTCCATGCAGCACGTACTCTTCTCCAAAGCCCACCACCTCCGGACGCATCCCGGGATGCACTGGAGCAGTGGAGAGCTGATGTGGAACATTTGGTTGCAGCAGCAGCCGACCGCATCAGCAACCAGGGTCCTCCTCCTTCAGGACGGGCCCCGTCACAGCGACGGACCTTGTCTGACAGACTTGGTCCGCACGTTTCCAATAACAGGAGATGTGCTGCATCACAGCAGGTGACGTCGTTGCCCTCCAGGGCACAACACACTCACACGGTATCAAGGCTTTCAACTGATGACCTCCGGGCGGAGCTTGATCGCTGATATCGCCAACAAGACGGCCGAGTCCATATTGAGCGTGCTCGGGAAAGATGAGAAGCTCAAGACATTCCTGCTCCTGAAGGAGTAGGAGGAGGCTGTTCAGCCCTGGACATGCATCTGCGTATGGTCAGGTGGCCACAGAAGTTTCAGCCTCACCTGCCGGAGAAGTTCGACAGGACCGTTAATCCTGTCGAATTTCTTCAGATTTACTCCTCTGCTATCTTGGCAGCTGGAGGAAATGAGGCCGTAATGGCCAATTATTTCCCAGTGGCTTTAATTGGGATCGCCAGGTCCTGGTTTATGAGCCTTCCACCCAACTCCATCAGCAGTTGGGAGGAGTTGTGTCGGCAGTTCACCGCCAACTTCGGGAGTTCTTACACCCGACCAGGCACCAAACTGGACCTTTTTGCAGTCGTGCAAAAAGGAGGAGAATCCCTGCGATCATTCATCCAGATATTCTCTCAGGTACTAAACACAATCCCTTCTATCTCTAGCGCCTTTGTCATCGTTGCATTTAGACAGGGAGTGCGGGATAAGAAGATGATGGAGAAACTGGCGATCAAGGAGATTACCAGTGTCACGGAACTCTTCAGCTTGGCTGACAAATGTGCCAGAGCTGCGGAGGGCTGTGAAATGCACTCCAAACCAACTCCGGAGGATCACAAGAAATCCTCCAAAGGAGAAGTCGCTATCTCCGGGAGTGACAAGAAGAATAAAAAGAACAACGGCAAGAAGAAGCCGTCGGCCGGTGCATCCAATGCTGCAGCTGCTGCAGCTTCGGGTGGTCGGGGGCCACGCCCCGAGAAGCGACCTCGACCGTCTTCTGAAGACGGTGGCAAACTCAAGGTGTGGTGTCCAATTCACAAAGCGGACAGCCACAGTTTGGAAGACTGCTGAGAGGTCCAAAACCTTGCCGAGCGCTACAACAAGCGCCGGGAAGAAGCTCCTTTCCGACAGAGGGATGGAAAACAAAAAGTTGATGAAGCTCCGGCTAAAGAGGAGTTAGATTTTCAGGATTCCAAAAAGGTCCTGAAGGCCGTCTACACCTCCGTCGACGACGATTCCGACGTCTCTGACAACGAGCGTCGGAAGACCATGAACACCATTTTTGGTGGATCATGGGACATCACCTCCTGCCGGTTCATCAAGACTATGCGTCGGGACATGACTGCTGTAGCTCCTACAGCCAGGGTCGGAGCCTCCTTCGGAAGCCCCAGGGATCACCACCCTGGAGGTCGATCTTCTCTCGACGACACCAAGGTCGTCAAGCACAGGCATCTTCCGCCGGAGCTCCCTGCTGAACTCTACTTCCACGTTCAGAGGGAGAAAAGCTGATGGCGGAGTCA
Source organism: Tuctoria greenei (assembly GCA_036927565.1). Classification (NCBI taxonomy): domain Eukaryota; kingdom Viridiplantae; phylum Streptophyta; class Magnoliopsida; order Poales; family Poaceae; genus Tuctoria; species Tuctoria greenei. The sequence goes on along the minus strand of JAYESD010000010.1, from coordinate 120,351,317 downwards.
AGTCGTCACCCGTGACATCGATGCTGTGCTGGAACTTCTTGAGATGAAACTCCAAGGTTGCCCCCGCCATGTTGGACTTCAGCACAGTCTCGACCTGGTCGTCGTCCATCACACTGTTAAGGGCCCAAGGGAGTTTTTCTCTCCTCTTCAGCGGTACCCACCTGTCGACTAGGAAGTTGCAAAACACCGCCTGAGGGGTTAATCCTCCCTCCACACACTGGCGGATCCTGGTTAGAGCAGGGTTGAAGGCGTCCGCCAGCACCAGAGCTTCACTCCAGACTGTAGTGTCAATATTGGGGAGGCCTTCGGGCAGCTCCAGCTTCTCGTGCTCCTCCACCCGGATGACTATCCAGTCCTTCTTCCAATCATCCCACTTCCCAGAGGGAAACGACCGGAGGTACTTGAATGGGCACTTCTTGCGCTTCACGAAGTAGTAGAAGCCAAAGTACTCATTGCTCCTACCGGTGGTATGGACGGTGAAGAAGGTCCGGAAGAGTTCAATGCAGGGGGGGATGCCCACCCACATCTCACATAAGTGGATGAAGATGGACATAAGAAGAATGGAGTGGGGGCCAAGGTGGTACAGCTGCAGACCATAAAAGTCTAGCAGCATCAAGAAAAAGGAGGAAAAAGGTGGGATCAACCCCACCATGGTGTACGAAGAGAAGTACACCATTTCGCCGGCATGCTCCTTCTCAAACGGGAGCTCTCCTCCGGCACGGGCCAGACGGTTGAAGAAGTCCGAGGACCATCCCATGAGGGCCCGGACCTTCTTCAAGTCACCTTCGGTCTTCAAACGGCTCTCGCGGAGACCCAAATCCATCGCAACACAGCAAGGCAAGAGAGGAAAAGCGAGCACAAGTTGGGAGTTTGAGCGCAAGATCAGATGAGAGGCGTAAAGAACTCCAGACGGTGCGTGCTTTCCTCCTTAAGTAAGCCCTCGCAACGCTTGGATGGAAACCGCAAGGAAGTCGAAGATACTACTCAAAAATCCTACCCTGCCAATGACAAAAGGGCCCGGGACCACCCGGACGATCAAGTCGAGGTTCTTACCCAGGCGAACGGTTGTCATCATGAGGCGGGAAGCCCGAAGGCGGCGGCCTGACAAGGCGCGCGGAACCGATACGATTTTTGTATCGGGAACCGGCGAACTTTAATTGCGTGAGATCTGCACGCCAAAGATCTCATCTGCCGCACACGGGATATGCCACGCGGCAAAGATTTAACTCCAAACCATCGCCAACGGCACATCCGAAGACCTTTGAAGACTCAATTCAAAAGTCGAAGGATGGACCCACCTCCGGCGGAATGACTTCACCCAAAGGGTCTTCCCCGGAGGTGGGCCCAGGGGGCCACTGTCGGTACCCTGGGTACCATATACCCCTTGGGATTGCAAAGATCTCAAGGCAATGTCATCTACTTGATTTGAAGACCTTCGGAGGCCCACATGTCAGACATAACCGGACCCGCTTCTCCAACATGGTTAGTCCCAGGGTCGCCACGTGTACTATCAAACCGGAGCTGCCGCCCACAAGGGGGAAGCTCCGGGCTATGTACCAAAATAGCACCCCCGGACCTAACCCCAGACCGAGAGAAGCTCCGGAACTGACACGTGTCAGGTAGCTCCGGATCTATCTGTCTCCCACAGTATGCTCCAGAGCTACCACGTGTCCAACCGTCAGATCTTCAGCCTCTAACCTCCGGAAGACTCCATAACGGTCCGGATCTTAAAAGGGGAATCAAGGACTTCAAGACCCGATTAAGTGTCATTAATACCATATTAATGACACACGATCGGACAACCTTAATTACCAGTAACGGTGCTGTCAAAGCCCACAACTCGGTCATTAAGGGCAATTAAACGTGTTGAATGTGTATCAATATCAGTAACCGCCAGGGCCACATGTCGGGCCAGGCTAACTTGTAACAGCCTGCCCTTGTGCTATAAAAGAACAGGCCGATGATACATAGGACACACGCGGAACACATAGACGCGACGCGCTCACTCTACACCCTGAACTCACTTTGAGCTCATACAACCAATACAACACCAACACATCCCGTGGAGTAGGGTATTACGCTCAGGCGGCCCGAACCACGTAAATCTTCGTGTCTACTGTGTCATTTACACTTCACCTTCTTTAATCTCCGCGTGCCCACACCGAACCTCAAACTCCTCTAACACTTTAGTAGTGTCGGGAGATCTGCCGGATCAAAACCACCGACAGCCACCATCAAGGAGGGAGGAGGAGATCGCAAGCAAGAAGAAGAGGAGGAGGAAACGAAAGAGGATCAAGATCTCCACCAAGTTTTCGTTCTTCACCACCAATTCATCCCCAAGTTTATCACCAACCCTAGATCACCAAGATCCAAGTGCTACCTCCAAGTTTCTTGATTTATTGGAGTCCTAAACACCTGGTATACCTTCTATTCTATTTTCCTTACGTGAATTCAACCCCTAATCTCCGAATTTACGTCGATTTAGAAAACCCTAATCTGCTGATCTCGCAGAGTGCGGACTTGTTCGGTCCCTAGCAGACTAGTCCGATCTTTCTGGTTATTTTGTGTTGAATTGATTCTAAAATTTGAGCTAATCGAATCCAAACCTGTATAAACTTGTTAAAAGCTATTAGAACTAGTTAGCGATCATTAAAAGCAATCTATTAACAAGTTCTACTTTGCATTTGCATTAAACCATGCATGCCATGTCATATTGAGTAATATTTGTGCACTCTTTGATTGTGTTTCTTGTCTTGTATGTTTATTGTGTGGATGAGACGGATTTGCGCTAGAGAGTGCCGCGGAGGATCTACAGCACCAAGAGCTTGAAGGCTTTGATCCTAATCAACCACAAGAGCAAGGCAAGTGTCCTTGAAGCATATTGACCCTGTTTTAAAGTAAATGTTTTGTTTGCAAAACTGCATGCTTGTGTCAATTTGATGGGAATCCTATGGTAGGAAGTTTACTAGATTTGTTTAACCACCCTTATCACCTGGAATATCTCATAGAGAGTCGGGATGAATTATTTTTACCTTTTTGCTTCACTTAATCAACTGGGATGGGAAAACAACTATACCACTCAACTTAATTAACATGAACTGGTTTAAATGATGGGTGATCTAAGCAAGCCTGGTATGTGGATGGGTTGGATGTTATGATGGTATGCTTGCTTTAGATCTAAGTACCGGTTCATGCGAGAATAAGCCAGGACTACAGTGCCACCACGAGGGCAAGTAAGGGTGCGGCGTAGCTGATTAATTAGGGTTTTGCCAGTGCTATTTGGACCATTAAGGATGCTCGGGGAAGGGGTAGTCGGATTGGGTTTGTTGATGATTGGTGGGACTACCCTGGGATCCAAATGGCTCAAGAGGAGGCCCTTGGTTGATGTGCTCAGTTGGAGGCATCGCCACCGGTGAAACCTCAGTGGGGTCTAAATAGGCTAGTAATCCCTTTGTAAAAGCTATTTTGTGATCTCTTGGCCACACACCGATGGAAGTGTGAGACGGCATAATAGAGGTTCTAGTCATTGAAAGGTGATGAAATCACAAACACGTGGGTAAAGAGGTACAAACTCCGCAGAGTGTGTCTAAAACTATCATGATAGCCGTGCTCCCGGTTATGAGCACCTGGACAACTTCCATGATTAGAGGAAAATTGGAATTTGGGATGGTTATGGATTTATTTCTGGTATTGAATATGGTTATTGGCAAATGGTGAAATCTGGAATTATTGATGAGGATGGTGAATTGTGGACTGGTATTATTGTATTACTTATGATTATGATGGGTTTTCTTCACATACATATAATATATTGCTTTTCAAATGTTTTTAGGTACTTTTCAGCACTTTGCCATTATTATTATCGTCATTTGAATCAGCCACATGTCATACTTTCCACACTTGCTGAGTACGACATGTACTCACTCTTGCAATCACCCCCCCAACAGTTGCAGGTCAGGATTGGGAGGTTAATGGCGATAATGCGGAGTTCTAGGCCGTGTCTACCGTCAGCTTTGCCTGTGGTGTTGATTGGAGCTGTGCTATACCCTATTGCTTATGCTGCCTAGCTGTTTAGTTTGCTTAATTAGTCTATTTCCACTGCATTAGTTGGACTTGTCATTAATATTCATTAGAGTTTGTGTCGGTACCCTGGGTACCATATACCCCTTGGGATTGCAAAGATATCAAGGGAAAGTCACCCACTTGATTTAAAGACCTTCGGAGGCCCACATGTCAGACATGTCCGGACCCGCTTCTCCAATATGGTTAGCCCCAGGGTCGCCACGTGTACTATCAAACCGGAGCTACCGCCCGGAAGGGAGGAAGCTCCGAACTATGTACCAAAGTGGCATCCCCGGACCTAACCCCAGACCGAGGGAAGCTCTGGTGCTGACACGTGTCAGCTAACCCCGGAACTATCTGTTCTCTACAGCGTGCTCCTGTGCTGCCACGTGTCCAACCGTCAGACCTTCACCCTCTAACCTCTAGAAGACCCCGCAACGGCTCCGGATCTTCAAAGGGGAATCAAGGACTTCAAGACCCGATTAAGTGTCATTAATACCATATTAATGACACTTAAACGGACGACCTTAACACCAGTAACGGTGTTGTCAAAGCCCATTACACGGTCATTAAGGGCAATTAAACGTGTTGAAGAGGTATCAACACTAGTAAACACCGGGGCCACATGTCGGGCCAGGCTAATTTGTAACGGCATGCCCTTATACTATAAAAGGACAGGCCAACGACGTTTACACACACGTTCCATAGACACTCGGTACAAGCTCATACAACTAATACAACACCAACACACCCGTGGAGTAGGGTATTACGCTCAGGCGGCCCGAACCACGTAAACTTTTGTGTCTCCTGTGTCATTTACAATTCACCTTCTTGAATCTCCGCGCGTCCACACCGAACATCAAACTCCTCTAACGCTTTAGTAGTGTCGGGAGATCTGCCGGTTCCAAACCACCGACAGTTGGCGCACCAGGTAGGGGCGCATGAGATCTTGAGAATGGTGAACTCAGCTGCTGGATCATCCAACAGTCAACCTGCTGCTCAGGATGTTGGGGGCAATCCCTCCAATATGCAGCCACCAGCAGGAGCCTCAGCACCAGCAGGAGTCACACTCCCACCACCACCGCCTCCACCAGCAAATCAAGCTGGGCAATGCGATGGTGCGTCGGTGTCAATCACTGCGTCGGCAAATCATGACAACCCGGAACACGCGCTCCATGCAGCGCGTGCTCTTCTCCAATGCCCACCACCTCCGGATGCATCCCGGGATGCACTGGAACAGTGGAGGGCCGATGTGGAACATTTGGTTGCAGCAGCAGCCGAACGCCTCAGCAACCAGGGTCCTCCTCCTTCAGGACGAGCCCCGTCGCAGCGTGGACTTTGTCTGGTAGACTTGGTCCGCACGTTTCCAATAGCAGGAGACGTGCTGCATCACAACAAGTGACGTCATTGCCCTCCGGGGCACGACGCACTCACACGGTATCCAGGCTCTCAACTCATGACCTCCGGGCGGAGCTTGATCGCCGATACCGCCAACAAGACGGCCGAGTCCATATTGAGCGTACTCATGAAAGACGAGAAGCTCAGGACCTTTCTACTCCTGAAGGAGTAGGAGGAGGCTGTTCAGCTCTGGCCCTACATCTGCGTATGGTCAGGTGGCCACAGAAGTTCCGGCCTCACCTGCCAGAAAAATTCAACGAGACTGTCAATCCCGCCGAATTTCTTCAGATCTACTCCACTACAATCTTGGCAGCTGGAGGAAACGAGGTCGTGATGGCCAATTATTTTCCAGTGGCCTTAACTGGGACCGCCAGGTCTTGGTTTATGAGCCTTCCACCCAACTCTATCAACAGTTGATAGGAGCTGTGCCGGCAGTTCACCGCCAACTTCGGGAGTTCATACACCTGACCAGGCACTGAACTGGACCTTTTTGCAGTTGTGCAAAAAGGGGGAGAATCCCTGCGATCATTTATCCAGAGGTTCTCTCAGGTACGAAACACTATCCCTTCTATCTCTAGCGCCTCTGTCATTGTGGCATTCAGACAGGGTGTACGGGACAAGAAGATGCTGGAGAAACTGGCGATCAAGGAGATCACCAGCGTCACGGAACTCTTCAGCTTGACTGACAAATGTGCCAGAGCTACGGAGGGCCGTGAGATGCACTCCAAACGAACCCCGGAGGGTCACAAGAAATCCTCCAAAGAAGAAGCCGCTACCTCCGGGAACGGCAAGAAGAAGAAAAAGACCAACGGCAAGAAGAAGCCGTCGGCCGGTACATCCAATGTTGCAGCTACTGCAGCTCCGGGTGGCCAGGGGCCACGCCCCGAAAAGCGACCTCGACCGTCTTCTGAAGACAGTAGCAAGCCCAAGGTGTGGTGTCCAATTCACAAAACGGGCAGCCACAGTTTGGAAGACTGCCGGGAGGTCCAAAACCTTGTCGAGCGCTACAACAAGCCACCGGGAAGAATCTCCTTTCCGACAGAGGGAAGGAAAGCAAAAAGTCGATGAAGCTCCGGCTGACGAGGAGTTAGGTTTTCAGGATCCCAAAAAGGTCCTGAAGTCCGTTTACACCTCCGTCGATGATGATTCTGACGTCTCTGACAACGAGCGTCGGAAGACCATGAACACCATTTTTGGTGGATCATGGGACATCACCTCCCGCCGCGTCATCAAGACTATGCGTCGGGATATGGCTGCTGTAGCTCCTACAGTCAGGCCGGAACCTCATCGGAAGTGGATGGACACAACCATCACTTTTGATGCTTCGGACTACCCTCGGAGCATGGTTGGAGCAGGTCAGTTACCTTTGATGGTATCTCCTACCATTAACAACATCCAGCTCCACCACGTCATGGTAGACGGAGGTTCGGGGCTTAACCTCATAAGCTTCGAAGCTTTTACTAAGCTTCAACTCTGACCTTCGGATCTCCACCCCTCTCGACCTTTCTCCGGAGTAGGTCCGGGGGCCATTACCCCACTCGGAGCTATTACTCTCCCCGTTACCTTCGGGACACGGGAGAAGTACCACACCGAGAAGTTGGTCTTCGACGTCGCTCAGATCAACTTACCCTTCAATGCCATCTTGGGTAGGCCTGCCCTATATAAATTCATGGCAGCTGCTCATTATGGTTATCTGGTGTTGAAGATGCCAACGCCAGTAGGCGTTCTCCGGATCCGCGGAGATCGTACTGCCGGAGTAACTGCTCTGGAAGAACTCCATGCACTCACTACAGCGCAAGAGGAGGACTCCAGGCAGGAGTAAGCTCCAAAACCCCCGAGCATTCGTCAACGAGGCTCGACTTCTGCACCTCGAGTGCAGCCAAGCGGCGACACCGACATTCCCGTCAAAGTCGTCCAAATTGGTTCCGATGCCGCTCAGACCACCCATATATCGGGGGGATTGAACGACAAATAGGAACTCACGCTCATCACTTTCCTCCAGGCTAACGTCGACGTGTTTGCCTGGCAACCGTCACAAATGCCTGGGATCCCCAGGGAAGTGATTGAGCACAATCTGAAGATCTACCCCGACGCCCGGCCTGTGCATCAGAAGCCTCGGAAGCAATCCGTAGAGCGATAGAACTTCATCCGACAAGAAGTGAAGAAGTTACTCGAAGCTGGATTCATCCGAGAAGTCTTCCATCCAAAATGGCTGGCAAACCCAGTCATTGTGTCCAAGGCCGGCGGGAAGCTTCAGAGGTGCATCGACTACACCACACTAAATAAGGCATGTCCAAAAGATCCATTCCCACTACCTAGAATAGATCAGATAGTGGATTCCACCTCCGGGTGTGAATTACTGTGTTTCCTAGACGCATATTCCGGGTATCATCAAATCAGGATGTCTAGGGAAGATGAAGAGCATACCTCATTCATCACAGTAGATGGATTGTACTGTTATACAGCCATGCCCTTTGGTCTCAAGAATGCAGTTTCAACTTTTGTACGAGCTATGTACAAAACTTTTGAAGAACTCATTAGAGACATAGTGGAAGTGTACGTCGATGACATCGTGGTCAAGGTCAGGGACAAGGAGTCACTCCTTGACACCTTGCAGGCTGTCTTCGACAAGCTGCGGGCCACCCGCACAAAGCTAAACCCAGACAAGTGTGTCTTCGGGGTTAGCTCCAGAAAACTTCTCGGTTTCCTCGTAAGTCACCGGGGCATAGAAGCTAATCCGGCAAAGATTAAGGCCATTGAAGACATGCGGCCACCAACCCGCATCAAAGACGTCCAAAAGTTAACTGGATGTCTAGCAGCCCTCAGCCGGTTCATTTCAAGACCGGCGGAACGGGCACTCCCCTTCTTCAAGTTATTGAGGAGGTCCGGACCATTCCAATGGTCCGAAGAAGTAGAGAAGGCATTCCAGAAGCTGAAACAGTTCCTCACCACCCTACCAATTCTGGTAGCTCCGAACCCTGGTGAGCCTTTGTTGCTTTACATTTCAGCAACTGATGAAGTCGTCAGTATGGTTCTGGTTGCGGAGAGACCAGAGCTACCTCATACTCAGGAATCCAAACCCCTTCGGGAGGGTCCGGAGGTACCTGAAAGCGAGTCTGGGTCCCAGCTCCCAGACTCGAATCCACAAGAAGTCACTTCAGGAGACCCAGACCCCTCCGGGAGGGTCCAGGTCGCTTCTGAAGAAGCCCCGGGTTCCTCCAGCCAGGACCCGGAGGTCCCCGAAGAAAATCCGGATTCCTCCGAGAGGATCCGGTTCAGTGAAGAGGAAGCTCCGGACCCCTCCGGGAGGGTCCGAACCATTTAGCGCCCAGTGTACTTCATTAGTGAAGTACTACATGATGCCAAGACTCGATACCTAGAGGTGCATAAGCTGCTCTATGCAATTCTTATTGCCTCCAGGAAGCTTCGCCATTACTTCCAAGCTCACAAAGTCTCAGTGGTGACCTCTTACCCACTTCGAGCAATTTTGCATAATCCCAATTCGACTGGGAATATTGCAAAGTGGGCAGCGGAATTGGCTGAATTTGATCTTGAATTTATTTCAAGGCAAGCAGTCAAGAGTCAAGCATTGACAGATTCTGTGGCAGAATGGACTCCCTCTCCATCAAACCCTGGGGGCCCCAGTGAGCAGAAGACGGAGCATCAAGCTCCAGCCTTCACCGAGCCTCACTGGACCCTCTACTTTGACGGCTCCATGCAGAAGCAGGGGGCCGGAGCTGGAATCCTTCTCCTTGCACCGACCGGGGAGAAGGTGAAATACATGGTACACCTTGACTTTAAGGCGACCAACAACATGGCAGAGTACGAAGCGCTCATCTACGGACTAAAGGTGGCACTATCATATGGTGTCAAGCAACTGCTGGTCAAGGGAGATTCGCAGCTCATCATTAAGCAGGTGAAGGGTGAATGTTCCTCCAATAATCTCCAGCTAGCTGCTTACCTCCTTGAAGTACAGAGGCTTCAGAAGGACTTCGAAGTCCTAGATCTCCACCATGTTCAGCGTGCCCATAACGCTGAAGCTGACGAACTCTCGACGAAAGCGTCAATCGGAGCTCCGGCTCCTGACGGAATTTTTGTCCAGAGGTTGTCAAAGCCAACAGCTCAGCCTGCCGAACTGAGCGAAGGGGGCGAGATCAGCATCCCGAAGCTGACGGTCCCGATGGCCCTGTTACCATGGCAGCCATCAAGGGTCGTAGGTGCTGCCGGGAGCTCCGAGCAACCCAGCACGCAAGACTCAAAAGCTCAAGCTAGTTCCGATGCATGGATCTCGGAGATCCGGAGCTACTTGAAAGACAACATCCTTCCTGACGATGATGTATCCGCTGACCGGGTAGTCAGATTGGCTAAAAGATACACGCTGGTAGAAGGGGATCTCTACCGGCGTGGTGCCAATGGCATCCTAATGCAGTGCATCACAAGGGAAGAAGGCTGCGAACTCCTCGCAGAAATACATGGAGGCGAGTGTGGGAACCACGCGTCTTCCCGCACGCTGGTTGGTAAAGCCTTTCGGCATGGTTTCTACTGGCCTACAGCACTCCAGGATGCAACTGAGCTGGTGAAGAAATGTGAAGCATGTCAATTCCATGCAAAGCAAATTCACACACCAGCTCAGCCCCTACAAATGATACCTCCTACATGGCCCTTCGCTGTGTGGGGGATGGACATCTTGGGACCTTTCCCAAGAGCCGTCGGAGGTTACAAGTTCCTGTACGTCGCCATTGATAAGTTCACCAAGTGGCCGGAAGCAACTCCAGTTGTGACAATCAACAAGCAATCTGCTATCAACTTTTTGCAGTCCATTGTATGCAGATATGGAGTCCCAAACAAAATCATCACTGATAATGGGACCCAATTCACAAGCTCTGCATTCCAAGGATATTGCGAAGACCTCAGCATACAAGTTTGCTACGCCTCCGTAGCTCACCCAGCAAGCAATGGCCAAGCCGAGAGAGCAAATGCTGAAATCCTTAAAGGACTCAAGACACGCACATATGAGCGCTTAAAAAAACATGGAGCTAACTGTATTGAAGAGCTTCCGCCCACTTTATGGGCCAACATGACATCTCCAAACCGGTCAACTGGAGAGACACCCTTCTTTCTGGTGTACGGAGCTGAAGCAATCCTTCCTCCGGAAATCACCTTGGGTTCACTCCGGGTCCGGACCTTCAACAAAGCCGCGCAGGACCAGCTCCGGCGTGAAGACCTACACCTCCTTGAGGAGGGAAGGTGCCAAGCAGCTGTTCGGAATGCCCGATATCGCCAAGCCCTACGGCGTTATCATCAGCGGCATGTACACAACCGACAGCTCGAGGAAGGCAATCTGGTGCTACGGAGAATACAATCCAGAGAAGGGTTAAACAAACTCTCCCCCGGCTGGGAGGGACCCTTCCGAGTGATTAAAGTATCCCGTCCCGGAAGCGTTCGCTTGGGTACCGAGGATGGGACACCTCTCCCAAATCCTTGGAACATCGAGCACCTCCGTAAGTTCTACACTTAATACCACGGAGGTGAGTCTTGAGTAACTTGAAGTGTATGTTATAGAGTCATTGTACATAATTGAGTAGTTCCTCCGAGAGAACAGCTGGACCTTCCCCAGAAGGTCCACAAAGTTCATGCAACACTTGTCACAGTCTCAGAACTAAAAGTGTGGCTAACTACCCTGGGACAAACAAGAAATTAAACACGCTTAGCTTGGTTCCGTACCCTAAGAGTGTACTTGTTTCCCTTGTACCCCGGATCTATAATGAAAGATATCTTCAGGTGAAACAGACTCCACGTGCATTCATTTTGTACAGGTTCAACATTTTTTATTTTTCTCTTTCTTGTCTATAACAAAGATGTGCAATTCTTAAAAAAAATTTAGTTCGACCAGTTCATATACGATTTGAGTTGTATTGTCTATTCTTTTGAATTCAAATATTATTCATGGCTCACTCGCCTGAATGCCGCCAAGCCAATCTAGGGCCAGAGTGTGCTATCGACTTAGCGTGGTCAAGCACCCTAAGTACGCCACTCTACCTACACCCCGGCAGGCCGAAGTAAGGCGAGTCCAAGTACAATTGAATCCGGAAGAAAAGGCAACGCATTCGATTGTGTTTAGAATCGCGTTTGACCTAAAACTTTCTCAAGAATCGTAAGCCGCTATGAAGTTATAGGCAAGAAACGAATTTTACTATTTTCTTGACTTTAGTGTGCAGGAAAAATAAAATACACGTTGATGGAGAAAAGCCAGAGCTAACAAAGCACCGACTCCTCTAGATGGCTTGTAATCGATGTTAACAAGCATCACCGGAGCAACCAAGCCCCGGTAAAGCTAGGGGGGCCAGCCGTCGACGTAAAAGATGGTGAGAAGACCCCACAAGTGGAGTCTGCTGTCGACAAGTTACGTGTTGGCAAAGGTCAGTGCCGGAGCTACTAAGCTCCGACATCCCAGAGGACTAACTGTCGATGCTCTATGCGTTGATAGGGACTATTACCGGAGCTACTAAGCTTCGACGGTAGTCAGTTTGACCTCAGGGGGCCTTCACCATCAAAGACTTCGGACCTACGCTCTACAAGTTCGAAGAAAATGAGTCTTCAACAAAACATAATATCCTCTTGGTACATGTTCACAATCAAATTGTGTACATCTACCAGGGGGCCAAGTGAAGACAAAAGAGTTGAAGACAAAAAGTGAAATTCACAAAAATTTGGGGATTTCATTCATCTAGAGACAAGGGATTACAAAATTGAGGAAGAAGAAGAGAGGATACAAGTGAGAACTACAAAGATGGTCCTAGAACCTATGGAAGAATTGGGCAACCTTCTGGGCAACCTCCGATACGTTGGCTCGGGCAGCTTTGCCTTCTCCTTCAACCGGACCTTCAAGCACCGGGTCCAAAGGAAATTGGGAGTTCCTGCTGGTGTAGCACGTCAGCACATATTCTGCGACGTTCTTCGCCAGGGATTGCCCCTCAACCTCCAATTGGTCTGTGATGACATCGCCCATCTTGGAGAGTTTGCTGCCTGCCGAGCTCAACGCCTGCAACGCCAGGTCCGGCTCCGGCTCCAGATCATCCGGGCGCACGGGGCTGAAGCCCATCGGTGTCAGCGCGTCGTTGGCCTTGCCCAGGAACTCCCAAATCTGTAGGGAGTCCGCAGTCCTCAAGCCCTTCATTTCTTCCAGGGATCTTCTGGCCGCCACCAGTTCAGAATTCTCGCGGGCGAGGCGCTCAACTTCTTTGGCATTTTGCTAAATCTTCTCAGCAACCCGCTTTTCGAGTTTTCCGAGCTCCTCCTCCCGGAGGTGGATCTTGTTCCGGCGGTCGACCAGGTCTTTCTCTCTGCCCCTCACTTTCTTCTCCCTGGCGGTAAGGGCACACTCTTGCTCATAGAGTTCCTGCCCTTGCACCCAGGCCTTCTCCTCCTCCTCTATGCAGCGCTCTTCCAATTTCTTGGCGCGCTCCTCAAGGCCCTTGTCAGCCAGAGCCACCTTCTCGGAGAGCTCCTCCTCCCTCCTCAGGACGTCATCCCGCAGCTCTAGGAGTTTCTGCTCTTCATCTTCGAGCCGTTTCTCCCTCTCTTCAAGTGCCTCTCAGCGCTTGATGAGTGTAGTGTTAATGGCCTCAAGCCTTTCGTGGCGCTCATCGGCCGCACTATTGGCTGCTTTGGCCTGATCATAGATCTCCCGGGATTGAGTGTCGAGGGCGCAAGTCATACTCTCCCTGTCATCCAATAATTTACCCCAATACTCCAGGCGAACCTTCTCCCGCTTGATCCACTCTTTGTCATCCGCTAGCCTTGACTGCGCCAGCTTGGTCTCGAAGTAGAGCCGGTTACGCCACCTCCTAAGGGTTTGGCGCTCCTCTTCAAGAGCCTTGCTGTCATGGAAGAAGGCCAGTTGGACTTGACGCAGACTGGAACATGCGTTGTCAATGGACAGTGACAACAGGATAGGTTCCGGACCTGCTGGGGTCTCCTCCGCTGGTTCCAGCGGGTTTTTAGATACAAAAATTGGGTCCCACTCCACAAGAGTGGTCCCCTGTGTCTCCATGGCACTAGGGCTGTCCTCCGGGATGGCCTCAGTCGCCATCGAGGAGGGCCCCGCCGCCAGGTCTTCATTCACCCCCTCAGACAGGGGGCCAACGACTTCACCAAGGCACTCCGGCTCAGCCGTGGGTACCTCCGACATCATCACTTTCGGAGCAGGGGCCGCTTCTGGCTCCGGCCTTGGCACCTTCTCCGATGGGGTCTCGAGCTCCACACTCCTGTATCAACCACCTCGGGAGCCGGAAGATCTTCATCTTCAATCGGCCCTGCAGCTGGAGCTCCAACAACTACCGGCTCTGCGGCCAGTGCTTCTGAGGTAGCCGGCCCAACCGCCGGGACTTCCTCAACATCCGGCGCGCACGCCGGGACTTCAATCACCTCCGGCTCGACCGCCGGAGCTTCGACACTTTCCGGCTCTAGGGCCGGAATCACAGCTTCTTCCGGCTCAACGCCCGGAGCTTCCATCATCTCAGCACCAGGACCCGGAGCTTCAACCTTCGGGACAGGTGCCACTGGCGCATCTTCACTCCCACGGTCCGGCGCTACCACGGGAGCCTCTGGGGATGAGTAGAGGTCCATGACCACGACAGCCGGCGCCGAAGCTGTCGCAGCTTCAGCCACCGCTTGGGGCGGCACTGGGACAGGAGCAGAAGCTTCCACCCTCACGGCTTCAGCCGCTGTGGCTGAGGGTGGAGCCTCACTCCCCTTCTTGGGGACGCTGCAGATGATGAATGAAGAAACTTAAAAAAAGTTACTACAATTAAAACAACTATCCAAGGTAAAGATTAAAAATTACCTTGGGAGGCTTCCGCACCAGCTTGCGCGGAACCTTTTTCCCGGGTGTTCTGGGCTGGTCATAGCCGGCGTGGAAGCTCCGGAAGGCCCCCCGGAACTCGTCGCGGCCACGGGTGTTTCCCGAGTCGAGGCCCCCCTCGATCGGGAAGAACCCCTGGACCTAGAGGCCTCCACCGGCCCAGGTGCTGGAGTCGCATGCCTTGAGCTAACACCCCGGGAGGACCCCACTGCGGGAACAGTCGCGCCCCGGGAGGACCCCACTACGGGAACAGTCGCCGCAGTTGTAGAAGACCTTCCCCTCCGAGGAGAAGGAGCCGACGCAGAAGTAGCGGGCCTGACGGACCTTCCGTCGGCGTACTGCAGCTTCCTCTTCCGGCTCACGAGTTCATCCACCAGCTCCTTGCCCTTGCCGACGACCTCTTCCCTCGGCTTCGGAGTAGGGTCGGAGCCATCCTCAGGCATTCCGGGGATCGCTACCCTGGTGGTTGATCTTCTCTCGACGACACCAAGGTCGTCAAGCACGGGCATCTTCCGCCGGAGCTCCTTGCTGAACTCCACTTCCACGTTCAGAGGAAGAAAAGCTGGTTGCGGAGTCAAGTCGTCACCATCAACGCCGATACCGTGCTGGAACTTCTTGAGGTGGAACTCCAAGGTTTTCCCCAACATGTTGGACTTTAGCCCGGTCTCGACCCGGTCGTCGTCCATCACGCTGTTGAGGTCCCATGCGAGTTTCTCTCTCCTCTTCAGTGGCGCCCACCTGTTGACCAAGAAGTTGCAAAACACCGTCTGAGGAGTCAATCCTCCCTCCACGCATTGGCGGATCCTGGTCAAAGCAGGGTTGAAGGCTTCCACCAGCACCGGAGCTTCACTCCAGATTATCGTGTCGATGTTGGGAAGGCCTTCGGGCAGCTCCAGCCTCTCGTGCTCCTCCACCCGGACGACTATCCAGTCCTTCTTCCAGTCATCCCACTTCCCAGAGGGAAATGACCGGAGGTACTTGAATGGGCACTTCTTGCGCTTCACGAAGTAGTAGAAGCCAAGGTACTCATTGCTCCTGCCGGTGGTATGGACGGTGAAGAAGGTCCGGAAGAGTTCAATGCAGGGGGGATGCCCACCCACATCTCACAGAAGTGGACGAAAATGGACACAAGAAGAATGGAGTGGGGGCCGAGATGATACAGCTGCAGACCATAGAAGTCTAGCAGCATCAAGGAAAAGGAAGAAAAAGCTGGGATCAACCCCACCATGGCGTACGAGGAGAAGTACACCATTTCGCCGGCGTGCTCCTTCTCAAATGGGAGCTCTCCACCGGCGCGAACCGAGCGGTTGAAGAAGTCCGAGGACCATCCCATGAGGGCCCGGACCTTCTTCAGGTCGCCGTTGGTCTTCAAGCGACTCTCGCGGAGACCCAACTCCATCGCGGCACGACTAGGCAAGAAAAGAAAAGCGAAGCACAAGTTGGGAGTCTGAGCGCAAGATCAGATGGGAGGCGTGAGAAGCCCCAAACGGTGCGCGCTTTCCTTCTTAAGTAAACCCTCGCGATGCTTGGATGGAAACTGCAGAGAAGTCGAAGATACCACTCAAAAATTCCACCCAGCCGATGACAAGAGGGCCCGGGACTACCTCGACGATCAAGTCGAGGTTCTTACCCAGGCGAACGGTTGTCATCATGAGGCGGGAAGCCTGAAGGCAGCGGCCTGACAAGGCGCGCGGAACCGATACGATTTTCGTATCGGGAACCGGCGACCTTCAATTGCGTGAGATCCGCACGCCAAAGATCTCACCTGCCGCACACGGGATATGCCACGCGGCGAAGATTTAACTCCGGACCATCGCCAACGGCACATCCGAAGACCTTTGAAGACTCAGTTCAAAAGTCGAAGGATGGACCCACCTCCGGCGGAACAACTTCATCCTAGGGGTCTTCCCCGGAGGTAGGCCCAGGGGGCCACTATCGGTACCTTGGGTACCATATACCCCTTGGGATTGCAAAGATATCAAGGGAAAGTCACCCACTTGATTTAAAGACCTTCGGAGGCCCACATGTCAGACATGTCCGGACCCGCTTCTCCAACATGGTTAGCCCCAGGGTCGCCACGTGTACTATCAAACCGGAGCTACTGCCCGGAAGGGAGGAAGCTCCGAACTATGTACCGAAGTGGCATCCCCGGACCTAACCCCAGACCGAGGGAAGCTCCGGTGCTGACACGTGTCAGCTAACCCTGGAACTATCTGTTCTCTACAGCGTGCTCCTGTGCTGCCACATGTCCAACCGTCGGACCTTCACCCTCTAACCTCCAGAAGACCCCGCAACGGCTCCGAATCTTCAAAGGGGAATCAAGGACTTCAAGACCCGATTAAGTGTCATTAATACCATATTAATGACACTTAAACGGACGACCTTAACACCAGTAACGGTGCTGTCAAAGCCTATTACACGGTCATTAAGGGCAATTAAACGTGTTGAAGAGGTATCAACACTAGTAAACGCCGGGGCCACATGTCGGGCCAGGCTAATTTGTAATGGCCTGCCCTTATACTATAAAAGGACAGGCCAACGACGTTTACACACACGTTCCATAGACGCTCGGTACAAGCTCATATAGCTAATACAACACCAACACACCCGTGGAGTAGGGTATTACGCTCAGGCGGCCCGAACCACGTAAACTTCCGTGTCTCCTGTGTCATTTACAATTCACCTTCTTGAATCTCCGCGCGCCAACACCGAACATCAAACTCCTCTAACGCTTTAGTAGTGTCGGGAGATCTGCCGGTTCCAAACCACCGACAGTTTGTATTCGAGGATAATCTGGTTTGTGTAATAAAATTTGGTTAATTAATCTTGTCTTGTGGTAATTTTCTGTATACTCTTGTGATTGCACTCATGTATGTGTGTTGAACATCCTGGGCACACATATGCGTTAGCTTGGTTCATTTTTGGAACCGGGCGTCACAGAGACCCAGGGAATTCTCAAGAAATTCTTGAAGAGAGCGCAAAATGAATTCTCCTCAACCGTGAAGAATATTAGAAGTGACATTGCATACCTGATCGCGAGCTAAGAAATGAATTAAATATACTTGATGCTCGAAATGTTGCTTGAAACATTACATACCTCATTGATTCTTCAATGTTTGCTCACTTTTGCAAAAATTCATCCCTTATCTCGATTTTCTCTCTAAAACTATTTTAATTATTGAATCTTGGTGAATTATGGCCATTGTATGATTGTTGATTGCTTACTGGTCATGTTCATCAAGATTATTTGTGAAATGTTGTGATTTAGATCACTATTAGTTCAAATTCCCAAAAATCTCCTTGTTCTAATCCTAAACTGTCCAGCTGACCCGGACTAGTCCGTGGTCAGCACCGGACTAGTCTGTTGCTGGTGACTAGTCCGGCTCTGGTCCGGTTTACCAGACTAGTTCGATCCCTATGCGGACTAGTCCGTTACCATCGGGCTTAACCCTAGCCAGACGCCAAGACCTCCCTTCTTCCTCTTCACAATCGCTGTCATACTCTCTCTCTCTCCTGAAGCGCGAGCTCCCAAGGCGATTTCCACTTTGAACCACCAAAATCGAAGGTTTCTCCACGGAAATTCTTCCCCTCGGTGCGAAGCTCCCCCTCTTCCGGACTAATCTGGACTCTTCTCCGCGCCTCCATCTCAAATCTTTGAATTTCGGTAAAACTCAAACCCTAACCCTAGTTCTCATCATTCCTTAAGTCTTGCTTACTTTTCTTCACTCCTAAGGTATACATTGCATTGCTGTATGTATTCCTGCTATCCTCCTATCTTTTTGCATCAATCCCAGTTAGATTTGTCGGAATAAGAAGTTAGGGTTCATAAGTCAAACCAAACTAGTCCGGTGCCTGGTGCGGACAAGTTCAGCCCCTTGACAGTCTGAACCTCTAAATTCTTGTCTCCACAAAGTCTAATTCCCATTCTTACCACACCTTGTCACCCTGTGTCAGGCACGATGTCATCAACATCATATGATAGCATGTTTGATTATGAAGCTGAGCGTGACCGCGAGAGAGTGGCCAGGGCAAAAGAGCTAAGAAGCAAGAAGCACCATTACCATGATGCACATGATTCTCCTCCTAATGATGTGCTTCCAAGAAAGAGGAAAGTGGTAGTCAAGAAGCCATCTAGCAAGGATGTTGCAGATGCCAGCTTAACAGCACAAAGGAGGAGCACTAGCAAGGGAAAAGGACTTGCAAGTGGAACCAGTGATCCACTAAAGATGAAACCTCCTATACAGCGCAATAGGCAGCCCTTAGAAGATAATTTCATGGGCAAAAGAAATGACTTGGCTGACAAGCTTAGAAAAGTTAAAGCCTATGAGCAGCCGAAGCAACCAGTTGACCCGAGGTACAGGAGCCACTTCCATGCTGATTATTATGAGCATGTCTATAGGAAGATGAGAAATCCAGTTGTTGCCAGTCAATGGGTGGACATGACTTATCTACAATCCAAGAACTATCAAGCATATCATGAAGTCTTGGAGGCATTGGAGAGGCATGGCTTGAAGGATCTCCTATCCTTCTAATATAATTGGAACAATGTAGTCATCACAATTTTACTCTACTCTCTATTTTGCCCGTCATGATGGGGATGAGATGATTTGGATGACACATGGATCCAAATATAGTGTCACTTGTGAGGAATTTGCCAGGATACTCCATCTCGAAGACACCTTGAACAATGAGCTTGTGATTCAAAAGTTGAAGCCTTTGGAGAAGGATGAGCTAGCTTTCCTCTATGACACAAGAATGCCATACAAGGAACCTACCACAGAGTACTTGAAGCCATTCTTTGCCATGCTTAACAAAATTTTGAGGAAGACTATTGCTCCAAAGGATGGAGATGCAGGGACAATTCAAGGAACTCTAAGGATCTTGATGAAAGTGATAAGCAAGAAAATAACCTTCAGTGTCTTTGAATATATCTATAATGACATTATGAACATCTTAATCACTCCAAATAGGTCCTGTGGCTATGCACCTTACATCATATTCATGATTGAGAAAGCCACTGGCCTTGAGTTTGTTAAGGATGTCGAGCATGCTGACCTCAATCCCTAGAAGCCACCACTCTACAATGTTCCCAATGCCCCTGCCTCACCTACAGTAGATCAAAGAACAAAGCCAGCAAATGAAGGCACAAACCCTCCAGCTGCTACCTCTGCTCCTCCATGATAAGAACACGAGGGTGTGTTCGTGATGTTGTCCCAATCTTTCACGGTACAATCAGTGGAGATGTAACAATAATCCTCGGTAGGAAAGAGCAATTCTGCTAAGCCAACAAATCAGAAGCAGTAGCAAATATAGATGAAATTGGCTTACTGCATCTGTTGCAATCCACCTGTGTACATCAGGATACACAATCAACAATGCTACACACGTAGATCAGAAATTTGGAATCTGGAAACCCCACCCATATCCTACCAGAAACACGATCAGGGAAGAGAGGAATATAGCAGACTCCTTGAACACCCAGGGACTAAAGATCTGGTCTCTCAATCACCGGCAAATCACCTTAGAATCGAATGAAAAGGAAACACAGGACCATCTCAGATGGGATCGCCTTCCTAGGGGAAGAAAACCACGATAGAAAAACACAACACGTAATGATTAAAACCTGATCATCCACAAGGGGCCAGGTCCTGCTCATTTATATCAATTACATACGGACTTTGTCTCGTATATGGCAAGAGTCCAACTAAATATGGTGCACGCAGGCAACCAACAAATCACCTGATGCTAATCGTATATGAGCAGGACTCTTAGAAATAGATAATAAAATACCCCGGCAAGGATGCAGATTACTAAATAAATACAAGTTGACCATACTAATGAATATAATTATCATGCACACCCGTATATACTTCTGCAGCTTCAAACTTTCCACGTGTTGTCCCATAGCTCATAGTATTTGCTTGTATGTCTGGTTCTAGTATTTTCTCCTTCAAGATCTCTTCAATTAAAATAGGAATATCACCAATTAGCATTGAATAAGCTCGTAAATTACCGCCGCCTTTGCAATTTATTTTTGATTTGTTAACTTCAGCATAATCAGCTGGAATTATATAAGGAACTACAGGTTCATCATTCTCTTCCCATTGGATGAAAGCCGTCCTCGGCTTTGTGCTTGCATCAATTAATCTTCTCTTATTTGCAGCAACTGTATTAATATATTTGGCTTTGAATTCAGCTCCCATGAAAGTATACTTTGCAGGCATCAGTTCAAATGAAATACTTTCTTGTTCTCCTTCAAACTTATAGTCATAGAACTAATTTTCAATGAACTATTTTTATCGTTGCAACATGTTTTATAGCCATGAACCTTAAGCATTGTAACATCTTCAGAACTACTATCAGCATGCATTGGAGCTAGAACAACCATACCATTCTCTCCCCCTTGCAGCAAAGCCGTCCTCGGCTTTGGGGTATCTTCTGGTGCCTTTTTCTTTTTTAAGACAGCAGGAAACTCTTATGCTTTAATAGCACTTTCCTTCATAGGCTTCAACACACGAGACACACCTCTATGAACGAATGAATAAATATTGGAATGACCTCCATGGTTTGCATCGAGATCAAATTGCCATGGCCTTTCTGGTAACAGATGGCATGCGCTCATCGGTGCGACATCACAATCAACAATATCAATATACTTTCCCACGGCGAATTTTACTCTTGCCTTGTGAGTAATTTTCAGTGTACCACTTTGATTCATCCATTGCATATAACGTGGAGTAGTCAGCCTCCATGTTGACAAAGGCAATGCATGTACCACATCTAAACTAATAGCATTAGTGAAACTTCCACCATCAATAATTAACTTTCATATTTCCTCTTTTATTCTGCATTCTGACTGGAAAATAGAACAATGCTGCCCCTTCAAAGTTGCAATGGTGCCATCACTTTGTGCTTCTTGAGACATCAATAATAACCCTTGCACAACTTTATCAACATCTTCATTTTTTGGCTTACTAGTATCATTAGACAGCTCAATGAAAGATTTTTCAACACTTACAACAGGTTTATTCTCCACTTCAGCACCATTGTGTCCCGCAGAAATTTTAATATGCCCAGGAGACAAAGATGAATTTTCAGAAATAACAGGTTCAACAATATTGCATTGCACAACACTATGATCCATAGAACCAGTTTTCACCAACAAATTTGAATCAGCCTTAGCTGCTTCATTTGCAATTCCAATAGGATTCACAGATCTTTTTCGAAATACTATGTGGGGAGAAATTGTTTTAACATTGGAACTAGCTGTATAGTTCTCACAGCTTCCAGCAGAAAAATTATTTTTAGCGGCAGTAGACTTGTCCTTGCCATTAGATAGCAGAAGTGCATAATTTTGTTTGGAACCAACAAAACATTGAGATTCTGCAACCATCTTCATATTTGCTTCAGGTTTACTTACAGCTGTTGGCCGTTTATTCAATTGAATATGATCACTTTGGATAATAGTTCCAGTCCGTGATGTCAAAGCATCATGCTATGAATGTTTGAGCACTAACAACGACATTCTATCTATCATGTTTGACTGCATCTTGGTGTTCTTCAATACTTAAACACCCATCTCCAACAATAGATTCACTCCAAGCTGAACGTGTATTCTGATTAGCGCCAAAAGAATATTTAGTAGTAGTAGCTGCTGTTCTTTTTGGATACAAAACATCATCCATTGGCGGATCATATTTACGCCGCAAGGCATCTCTCATCGCTTTCCAAGATGTGCAATGGCCCAAACCATAATAATCATATTCTCGCTGCAAATTCAACCACAATTGCAAAACAAGTACAGAGAAAGTTTTCATGCCAAATATACTAATTGGTTTGATGGCAATTCACCACTCCAATGAAAACGGATTATAGCAGCCTCCCAATCATAGTACTCAGATGAAGTAGTTGTATTATAGAGCATCAGCACAGACTTAACAAATAAATCCAAGTTGTAGTAACCCATGAGCACAAAGTATAAAAAAGTACTGTTAACAACCTAGCAAACTGATACTAGATGATAAGAACACGAGGGTGTGTTCCTGATGTTGTCCCAATCTTTCACGGTACAATCAGTGGAGATGTAGCAATAATCCTCGGCAGGAAAGAGCAATTTTGCTAAACCAACAAATCAGCAGCAGTAGCAAATATAGATGAGATTGGATTACTGCATGTGTTGCAATCCACCCGTGTACATCAGGATACACAATCAGCAATGCTCCACACGTAGATCAGAAATTTGGAATCTGAAAACCCCACCCGTATCCCACCAAGAACACAATCAGGGAAGAGAGAAATCAAGCAGACTCCTTGAACACCTAGGGACTGAAGACCTGATCGCTCAATCACCAGCAAATCACCTTAGAATCGAGTGAAAAAGGCAACACCAGACCATCTCAGATGGGATCGCCTTCCCAGGGGAAGAAAACCACGATAGAAAAACACAGCACGTAATGATTAAAACCTGATCATCCACAAGGGGCTAGGTCCTGTCCTTTTATATCAATTACATACGAAATCTGTCTCGTATACGGCAAGAGTCCAACCAAATATGGTGCACGCAGGCAACCAACAAATCACCTGATGCTAATCGTATATGAGCAGGACTCTTAGAAATAGATAATAAAATACACTGGCAAGGATGCAAATTACTAAATAACTATAAGTTGACCATACTAATGAATATAATTATCATGCACACCCGTGTATACTTCTGCAGCTTCAAACTGTCCACGTGTTGTCCCATAACTCATAGTATTTACTTGTATGTCTGGTTCTAGTATTTTCTCCTTCAAGATCTCTTCAATTAAAATAGGAATATCACCAAATAGCATTGAATAAGCTCGTAAATCGCCACAGCCTTTGCAGTTTATTTTGATTTGTTAACTTCAGCATAACCAACTGAAATTATATAAGGAACCACAGGTTCATCATTCTCTTCCCCTTAGATCAAAGCCGTCCTCGGCTTTGTGCTTGCATTAATTAATCTTCTCTTATTTGCAGCAACTGTATTCATGTATTTGGCTTTGAATTCAGCTCCCATGAAAGTATACTTTGCGGGCATCAGTTCAGATGAAATATCTTTCTTGTTCTCCTTCAAACTAATAGTCATACAACCAATTTTCAATGGACTATTTTCATCATTGCAACTTGTTTCATAGCCATGAACCTCAAGCATTGTAACATCTTCGGAATTACTATCAGCATGCATCGGAGCTAGAACAACCATACCACTCCAACCCCCAAAGAGTCCTCTAGTGGTGTATTGAAGATGTTTTCCTCCATCTTTGCATCCTATCGCAAAGTGGAGGTTAAGCAACAAAAGGAAAGCTTGGCTAGGAAGAGGCACCGGAGGTATATGAAGGCAAACATCAAAGCAACCTGTGAGAAGCTTGATATTGAGCCCGTGGGATCTACTCAGATTTTAGAGGATCCTGAATAAAACATCACAGAGATGACACCTCTTATAGAACGAGAGTTGTCCTCCTTTGGACTTGTAGGTGTCTCTGTTCCTCCTCCCCCTCAGCATGCTCATGAGTCTGAAGATGAAGATAAAGATGAAGACATGACTGAGAGTGAGAGAGGGAGTGACGGAGAATGATTCCCCTTAGTTTTTCCCTCTTTGGTGCCTTGATGCCAAAGGGTGAGAGATTGAGACTAGACTAGTAGTCTATTTTGAGCCTTAAGGACTAGTGATCATAGACATGTATCTTTTATGTTTTTAGTTTCAAACTATTGTAATCTCTATTTGGATGCATATTTTATTTAATATGAATGTGTGATGTTCATATTGATATTCCTGTGATGGTTGCTTCTATAATTGCTGTATTTTTAATTATGCGCATCACAATGTCTGCTCACACACACCTTATAGGCACCCCACCACAAAGAGTGCATATTTGTGAGAAATTTCTGTTGATCATATGTCATTCTCGTGTATGCACACTTTATGAAAATAGAATTTTACTCTTAATTGTGAAATCTCAATTGGTTGTCATCAATCACCAAAAAGGGGGAGATTGAAAGTGCATCTATGCATTCCTTTGTGGGTTTTGGACGATTGATGACAAACAAACGAGATCCTAATGAATTTGTTGAGATGAATGGAGGTCTACAAAGACTAGAACTTATGGTGCACTCGAAAAGGTGAAAATGAGGAGTGAGATAAGGAAAGCCCAAATGATTAAGGAAGCGCAAAGTAGATATCAATGTATATGATGTGTGTGAGAGACACATCCCAAGAGCTTATATCTTTGTGTAGAGGGTAAGTGCTAAAATCAATAAATTAAGCAATACACTGAAGCATCGGACTAGTCGTTCACTAGCAAACTAGTCCGATCAACTTACTGTCGTCACTCGGACAAGTCTGGAGTAGTACCGCACTAGTCTGATCAACTCACTGACCTCACTCGAATAAGTCCTGACAAATGCTGGACAAGTCTATTCAACTTTCTGTTATTCGCTCAACAAATATCACCATTCACTGGACAAGTCAGTCTAGTTGCGGATTAGTCCAATTGAGTCTCTGGACTCATCACGAACTAGTCCGGTTAACTTTCTGTTCCAATATGGGCTAGTTCAGTACACTTCACACAAATTAGGGTTCCAGGTGTGCTGAACAATTCACGCAAATTTTACATAGCACACCAAACTAGTCCGGTTCCCAGAGCGGACTAGTCCAACTGTAGGATCAAAGAGCACGTGTAAAGCTACTTGAGGGGGGGTGAATGGTAGATTAAAACTTTTCAGCAGAAGCAACAAAAACACCTCTCAGCAGAAAACTGACCTGTTAAAGAAATCGTGTGTGCAACTAATCTAAACATGTTCAACTGTGACAAAACTAGTATAGATTGTAGAGAATCAAGTCACGAAAATCCGTCGAGAGAAACTCAAGTTACGATCGAAAGATCGAACAAAGATCAATCTGTCCTACCCGAGAAAAATAGTTCTGGAATACTACAAAGAAACTCGTGTAGATCAGAATCCACAAATCCAATGATCGTCAAATTGTTACAAATGATAGAAAATCAAGTTGTGAAGACAACCCCAAAAGAATCACGTCAATCGGATCAGTTAAACTCGAGTTATTATAAAACCACCAAAGAAAGGTAGTGCTGTGCAGAAACTCGACGAGAAAGACTTGACGAAAACAAGTCGGACGAACAAGGCACAAAAGTTCTTTTCAACTACGAATTTTATTCAATATAACACAAAAGGAACAGACCCAAAAATCGTCTACCACGAGTTTTGGCCTCCCTTGCTTATATAACCAGCCCTTAGGCCAACCCATAACTAACTAGGACTCTAATCCTACTCAATTAACAAATCAAAACTCTCCATAACTGCTCAAGACTCTTCTATACGCAGATAGAAGCAATCTTAAGACTTCAAAACACCTTAGGAATGTGTCTCACATTCCTAAAACAACTCAAATTCGTGACCCACACGAAATCCTATCATAACCAACTCAAAACTTTCCATATTTGAGTCAAACACGACTCAGCCACGACCTTAGTCCATAATCTAGTCGGTTGGACCTTTCCGACCAATTTTTTATGTCCACATCTCTTCATCACACCTCAGAACCACGTAGTCGCGTCCATGCACTCCTTGCACACGTGCAAACATCTTCCAATGACGTCCACGATACCTTCATAAGCATTGTTCTTGATTCAAACATGTTGTGCAACCTCCTTATCAACTCAACCACAATTCCTCCCGAACTTGGTTGTTGAACCTCATCTTATCCCTAAGTGTAGTTGAATGGATCCCATCACTAGCCATGTCTTGAACTCAAGCAACACCTACACATGAATAATCAATTGATACTTCCGAGCACAAGTCCTCGACTTGACTCTCGTTAGTTCCAAAACCACAACACCTTACGTGGGCACATCACATAAGCATGTTGCAAACCATAGCGAAATGATATCAGTCATAACCACCAAAACACACCAAAAACATAGTAAAAGAAAACTAAGCAAACTTTCTATAGATGTAAAGCAAGTTTGAATCAATTTAAAGTAAAAGCAAAACCATTGCAATGTAGCTCTAGACCTTGCCAAAACTAACCGGACCTTGAGCTGGAGCTTACCAATGCTAGCGGGACCTAGCACTGGAGCTTACCAAAGCTAGTTGGACCTAGCGCCGGAGCTAATCAAAGCTAGTCAGACCTAGCGCCGGAGCGAACCAAAGCTACTCGCACCTAGGAAAAGAAGTCGAACCTAGCATCCGACCTTTCAGGAACTACCCAAAACAAGCCAGACCTATTGTCGGACCTTGTTAAAAAGGTGTTTTGGTAGTATTCAAAACTTTTATCGTGAAAGCCAATGTATTTAGCACAAGCCAATGTATTCAACACACATAGGTCTCACAATCTCCCCCTTGATGAATGCATTGGCAACACCACTTAAAATCCGAACATTGGCATGAAAAGTTTTGAAAACAATTTCTCCCCCTTTTTGAAAATCAAATGAGATAGAAATAAATTTCTCCCCCCTTGCATACTTCTCCCCCTTTGACAATGTATTCAGCAAGGTACAAAAAAGAAATTTTAATTTGTTATGAGCACATTATAACATATACATATAAGACAAAGCTCATGCAAGTCATACTATCAAGTAACTTACACTATCACAACAATGAGATACATAAAGTAGTGTAAGCCATGCTAGAGATCAAATGTAATTTTCAATTTAAGCAAGTCATGATCTCACAAACTTAACTATTTCAAGACCTGAAAGCATGACACTTGTTGCTGCATTTTATTATTTTTCAAAGCACAAATTTAGATCATATGATATTTGCAAGAGATTATATGCGCCTCTGTCTTATTCTAACCAACCAAGCCAAGGCTATGTCATTTGACAATCAGAAGCTTAAAGACATAGTTTTAGTCATACACAACTTCTTCCAAGTTCATATCTAAGTGTAATGATAAGCCATCTCAAAAGAAGAAGTGCGATGCAAGCATATTCTCTTGATCTTTTCTCAATTTATATTTGTTCATAAAACTCAATATGTGAGTTGATTACTTGATTAATTCATTATGATTAAAAGCACTTGTGATCATGCAACAAGTTCAAAACAGCAAGAAAGTTCGATCATGACCAGATTTAGTGTAAGTAATTATTCCAATTACTAGTCATGGCAAAAACTACAAAATGTATAACATGAGTAATGTAGTAAGAACTTTCAGCATGTAAAAGGAATCACAAAGTCATATATGTATGAAATACTATGCTTATATTATTTTAAGTTCAGATTCACACATAGACTTCCCAAGTTTCAAAACTCTCCCTCAATTTAAGCCATGAGGATGCATAACCCCTATTTCACCACGAATGTAACAAAAATGAGTGAAATCCAAAGGTTTTGTGAAAATATTAGCCAATTGTTGTTTGGTATCTACATGGTGAAGCACAATGTTTCCTTTTTCAACATTATCAAGGAGAAAGTGATACCTAATGTCAATGTGCTTTGTTTTTGAGTGTTGCACGAGGTTTTTAGCAATGCAAATGGCACTAGTGTTATCACAAAACAGTGGAACTCTATCTAGATTAACCCCATAGTCCTTAACTATTTGAACAATCCAAAGAATTTGTGAGCAAGCACTAGCAGCAGCTACATATTCAGATTCGGCTGTGGATTGTGCAACTGAGTTTTGTTTTCTAGAGGACCAAGCAACAAGTGAATTACCAAAAAAATGACAAGAATCGGAAGTACTTTTCCTATCAATCCTACAACCCCCAAAATCAGCATCCCAAAAATCTTTCAAAGTAACGATTGAGGAAGAAGGAAGAAAAATGTCAAATTCTTGAGTTCCATGTAAGTACCTGAGAATCCTTTTGACGGCTTGACGATGTGAAGCACGTGGGGAAGGTTGAAACCGTGCACAAAGACATGCGCTGAATTGTTTGTGCGGTCTTGATGCTGTGAGGTACAAAAGTGATCCGATCATGCTTCTATATTCTTTTCGAGTGTTGATGTTGATCCCATTGGTGTCCAAAGAGGCTTGCTTTTGTCCATGTTGAAGCGCTTAAGATGGTCTCTTCTATACTTCGTTTGATGCACAAAGGTTCCCTCCTTAGTTTGCTTGATTTGCAGCCCTAGAAAGTACGTGAGTTCTCCCATCATACTCATCTCAAATTTTGAACTCATCATAGCTGGATCTTGTAACTCGTTC
Organism: Tuctoria greenei; assembly: GCA_036927565.1. Lineage (NCBI taxonomy): Eukaryota > Viridiplantae > Streptophyta > Magnoliopsida > Poales > Poaceae > Tuctoria > Tuctoria greenei. Next base: position 120,322,809 of record JAYESD010000010.1, on the reverse strand, counting down.
ATGCGAGCTTCCAATTATCTGTTGCGGGGGATGATTCTTGTAAATCCGTAGGGGAACAAATGTCTCACAAGCTTTTTCTTCATCAGGTGCATCGCAGATTGATGAGCTTGTGGCTTGTGGATGATCAGGACCAGCAGAGATGGTAGTCGGAGCTTGTTCAAAGTTCAGAGCTGGATACGTGTCAGCTTTGGAACTATCAGGCAATATCACTGACTCTTCTTCTTGTTCTTCGAAAATACCCTCCCCCTAAGGATATGGATCCGGACCTGCAATGTTTGAGCTAGTACCTGAGCTAGCTTCATCAAAAGACACCTCACAAGTCTCCACAATTTTGTTAGTGTCAAGTAAAAGCAAACGGTGGCATCTAGTATGAGATGGATAACCAATAAACATGCCATCAATGGATCTAGGTTCAAATTTATCAAGATTACCATGTTTCTTAACAAAGCATTTGCAACCAAAGACCCGAAAGTGTGTAACACTAGGCCTTTGTCCAAACCGGAGCTCATATGGTGTTTTACCTAGCTTAGCACGCAAGAAAACAAGATTTGAGACATAACAAGCGGTTGCAATTACCTCAGCCCAAAATTTCCTAGGAGTTTGATATTCATCAAGCATAGTCCTAGCCATCTCAACTAAGGTTCTGTTCTTTCTTTCTACGACACCGTTTTGTTGAGGTACGTATGGTGAATAAAATTCATGATCTATTCCATTTTCGGCACAAAAGTGATCAAAAGATTGATTTTTAAATTCAGTTTCGTTATCACTTCTAATTGCTTTTAAAGATCCTAGGTGATCAATTGATAATCTAAGAAATAAAGTTCCAAAGTGACTAAAAGCTTCATTCTTAGATGCCATAAAGTAAACCCAAGAGTATCGAGAATAATCATCAACAATCACAAGAACATACCATTTAGCTCCGAAGGATTGAACACGTGAAGGTCCTACGGTGTCAAGGTGCAAAAGTTGACCCGGTTCAGTTGTCATGATTATTGTGAGAGGAGTATGTGAACCTACAACCATCTTAGCATGTCTAAGAAGAGCACACAATTTCTTTGTCCCTTTTTAGCTTAGGTAACCCACGTATGCGATCAAGAGCACTAACACGTGCGAGATGATCAAAGCCTACGTGACCAAGTCTACGATGTTAAAAAATATAAGTCTTTGGAATCATTGGCAACTAGGCACCTATGCTTAGAAGAAGACATATCGAAATCAGCTTTAAAAACTCTTCCAAACTGAGACATGTTAAAAATAAGATCACTATTTGAATCTACAACTTTGCAGCAATTTTTATTGAAAATAATTTCCAAATTTTCATCTAGCAATTGTGAAACAGAAAGCAAGTTGTATTTCAAATTTTTGACAAGTGCCACATCTTTGAGAGTGTAGTGATCATTTACCATAACTGAACCCTTAGCAATTATAGGAGTTGAAGAATTATCAACAAAAGTAACATTCTCTACACGTGACACAAAAGAGAGGGAGGAGAACCATTCTTTGTTACCGGTCATGTGGCGTGAGCAACCTGAATCCACAATCCAAATGTTCTCCTTCCTCAAGCGTGTAACCTACATAGAAGCACAATACATCGATGACTCAATACTGGGGTTAGTGAAAAGGCATTTAGGAATCCAATACTGAGTCACACAACGTCCAGCGGGAATAATACGTGAAAGCTGAGAGAAAACAACAGGTTTATGAGTCAAAGTTTGAGATTTGTTGTTCTTAACTACTGACCTATGAGGTGTTACTTGTGTAGCACAAAAATCAGTAGCTCCGGAAGCAAAAACAGAAGGTTCGGAGATAAAAACTGAAGCTTTGGATGTAAACTTTGAATATTTTTGACTCATAACAGCACGTTGTATGTTCCTGACATTTGGTCTAGTAGGTGCAGCAAATTTTGCATGAGAGTTATAAGATGTAGCTTGCATTCTTTCCTTTTTATGTTGTTTAGCTAGTCTATAACAAAATTCTATGACATGACCATCTCTACCACAATTGGTGCAATGAAATTTAATTTTGTGTTCATGTCTATATGAGCATGCAACATGTTTATTAGATCCCGAATGTGACAACACTCCTGCAGATTTAAAAACCACTTCTTTTTATTTAGGAACTATTTTAATCAAACCACTTCCTAATGACTTTATATTTTTGGGTGGATGTGCTTTAGCATGAGCAATGGAATCAAAACCTAAACCAATTTTATCATTGCAAGATTTGGATGAGTTCAACAGCAAGTTTAGATTTTTGTTCCCAATACACAACTGCTTTAGTGTCCTATTCATGTCATCAAGTTTCTTAGACAATTCTAGGCAGTTTTCACATGAAGTTTTTCCTTTTAGTTTGCAATGAGAACAATATTTAACTTCATGAGCACGTAAAGCATTATTCAAAACAGAAATCTCATTCATAGCATCTTGCAGTTTCTAATCAAGATCATCACAACTAGAACAATTGTAAGTGCATCTAGGATATCCATTGCGGGTTTTGGCTAATTGATGACAAACATATGAGATCCTAATGAAACTACTGAGATGATTGCAGGACAAACAAGTGAGACATATCGGTGCACACAAAAAGGTGAAAAATGAAGTGGTGTTCAAAGAGAGATACTTTGATGAAGCTCGGAAGACCAAAATAGATTTGAATGTATAGGGAGTGTATGAAAGACACACTCCAAGAGCTCACAACTTTGCGCGAGGATAAGGGATTAAAATTAACATAACCTTCACAAAGCATCGGACTAGTCCGATCATGGACCGGACTAGTCCGTTCACCTTTCTGGAATCACACTCACAAGGAGACCGAACTAGTCCGTGCATCCACCGACTAGTCTGTTGATGTTTCTGGAGTCTCTCATACTGAGGGACCGGACTAGTCCGATCATGGACCGGACTAGTCCGTTGAACTTTCTGTAAACTCCCGTTTGTGGAGATCGGACTAGTCCGCAGACTAGTCCGATGAACTTTCTGGAGTCATCTTTACACAGTACCGGACTAGTCCGAGGTTGGACCGGACTAGTCCGGCAGACTTTCTGGACCTCAAAACATGTTGAGACCGGACAAGTCCGGACTTGCACCGGACTAGTCCGGTGTTAGGGTTTTTCAACGACTAGCTTTTGGAAACCCTATAAATAGATGATCCACGACTTTCCATGATGACACACGTCGAATATTGAAAAAAGAGCAAACCCTAGCGCCGCCACTTAGTCCCAAGAGCCCAAAACACATCTCCCCACACATCTAAAGTTCAAAAAGAGTGAAATCAATTGAACACTTGGATTCGGGATTGGGAGATCGTCGTTCTTTCATCGCGAGCTCTTGGGGTTTGATCTTTCTAAACTCATACTTTGCATTGTAATACTTTTGAGTGTATTTGATCACTTGTTCATTGTAATTTTCGTGGGAGCCCTCAACGTGTGAGGTTGCCGCACAAACTTGGTGATTACCCGTGATAGTGGAATCAAGTCGGCCTTCGTGGTGACTTGAGGAGGAAAAGGGTTGGAGACCCGGCTCTGTGTGAGCTTCCTCAACGAGGACGTAGATCTCGTTGTGAGATCGAACCTCGGGAAAAATTATTGTGTCTCGTGTCTCATTTACTTTAAATTTTGTTCATTAGATCACTTAAGTGCTAAACATTAACTTAAGGAAATTTGAAGTTACACATGCATTCTTATATTAATTTCAAGTATAAATATCAGTTGTTCTTAATTCCACTGCTAAAGAAATTTAATTTCTCAATTAACACCTGATCAACACACATACTTCTTGCACACCGGACTAGTCCGCCCACGCAACCGGACTAGTCCGGCCAACCAAGTTTTTGACTATTCTATTAAGTGTGCAAGAAATCCAAAAGGCCTATTCACCCCCCCTCTAGGCCACATTCAATTGGTATCAGAGCCTGGTTCTCCACCAACGAGACTCACATCTCGGAGAGATCAATGGCCTCTGAGAAGAACAACGATATCTCGAAGATGAACATTAATGAGGAGGAACAAGAAACTAAGGCTTTTGATGTGCTGAAAGAGAGCCCACACGATGATGAAGAAGTGCGACAATTGAAGGCACTCCTGAGAAAGAAACTGCTAGGACAAAAGGGAAAAGAAGAAGAGAAGACGATGGGGAGTGATCATCATGACTACTCCCGACAGCCTTACAACTACAACCGTCTCAACTCCAACAATCATTATCTTTCCATTCCCATGGGAAAACCTCCACAGTTTGATGGAAGCGACTATACAATGTGGAAGTACAATGAAGATACATCTAATATCCCTAAATCCTAGCCTATGGCACATCGTCTGCACTGGCATAGATATCCCGGACACGGATGAAGAACTCACCTCAGAACAAGAACAAGAGATTCACAGAAATGCACAAGCTGTCACCGTGATCACATCATCATTCAGCAGAGAAGAATTCACCAAGATTGATGGCTTAGAAAGTGCAAAGGAAATCTGGGATACACTTAAGACGACTCACGAAGGAAATAGATCAGTTCGTGAAGCAAAAATCGAAATGCTTGAAGGAGAGTTGGGGAGGTTCGCTATTGAAGAAGGCGAATCACCTCAAGACATGTACAACCGAATGAAGGCAATCATCAACAAGTTACGTGCCTATGGAAGTAAGAAATGGACGGATCATGAGGTAGTCAAGAGAATGATTAGAGCCTTCATGCCAAGAAATGTCACACTTTGCTCAATGATTAGAGAAAGCCCCGGTTTCCACAAATTGACCCCCGATGAGCTGTTGGGGAAGATCATAAACCATGAGATGATGGAAAAAGAGGCAAAATATGTCAAAGACTTGGCCGAACTCACTTCCTCCAAAAGGAAAGAGGTCTCTCTCAAAGCTACATGCCGACCCAAACTCAAAGAAGCTCGTGAAGATCAAGACGATGGGCACACAAGTGACGAGAGCACCGATCTTGATGATGAGGAGATGGTACTCTTTATCAAGAAGTTCAAGCGAATGATGAAAAGAAGACACGGCAACAACTCAAATGAAGGAAAAGGCAAGGACAAAGGAAAATCCAAGGCTCAACGCACTTGCTACAACTGTGGAGAGTATGGTCACTTCATGATGGACTGCCCCTATGAAGAAAACAAAAAGAAGAAGGAAACAAGATCTCAAGAAAAGAAAAATTTCAGAAAAAGAAGACAAAACCATCAAGCTCACGTTGGCAAGGAGTGGGACTCAAACGACGAGTCCTCCTCCGATGAAGAAGAAGAGATGGCCACTATTGCCATCAAGAAACCTACTATGAAGGCCACACTCTTTCCAAACATGGGAGGACGGGACATGAACAACCACACTTGCCTTATGGCTAAGGAAGGCAAGAAAAAGGTACGGCTCACTCCTCCCACACTAAACTCCTCTATTGATGACTTTGACATCTCTAGCGATAACGAAGAAATGTTTAGAGGACTAAGTAAAATTGCTCTAAAGAAAATGGAAATGTTGTTGAACGAAATTTTTGAGAAGGAAGAACTTCTTGATCGACAAGAAGATATGCTCATCCATGAAAGGAAGAGATATCAAGAAGTTGAAAAACTTCTCGAGCTTGAAAGAGAGAAGAACAAGTCGCTTGAAGTTGAGCTAGCCTTGAGTAAGGAAACTTACTCAAAGCTAAAAGACTCACATATTGCAATCAAGGAAGAACTTGCTAACTTGTCAAAGGTTAACAAGATCCTTGAGGTGCAAGTTGAGTCACTCAAGCAAAGTGACTCTTCTTCCTCCAAGAGCTCTTCCTCCAAAGATATGAGTTCGACAGCAATCGAGACTTGCACTTGCTCTAGTAAGAAGAATACTATTTCTAATACATCAACTTCTCGTAATATGCATGCCCCCCCAAGCGGCATCTTTGATAAGGAGAAGATCCACGCAGTGCATATATGGTCACTAGACCTCCCAATGTCAAAGATGGCCTTGGTTTTGATAAGAACAAACACATGGCTATTTCTAATCATGCTAAGAATAGAATTGTCTTTGTCAAAGAGAAATCTCATGAATCTGAACCTCAAATGTTTTTTCACACATTTAATGCTTCTTATGTTCTTATGAAGGCCAAAAGTGGAAGAGTCATTGCCAAATATACAGGGCCACGCCACAAGAACTTGAAAACTTGTGTGTGGGTGCCTAAGACTCTTGTGACTAACCTGAAAGGACCCAGGCAAGCTTGGGTACCTAAAACCAAGAAATGATTCTTTTTTGCAGGCTTACTCCTCCGACGGAACAAAATGGGTACTTGATAGCGGATGCACGAATCACATGACCGGAGAGAGAGGTATGTTTGTGGAGTATGAGTACAACAAGGATCCAGGTGAAGGCATATACTTCGGAGACAACAGCCAAGGAAAGGTCCTTGGTAGCGGTAACATTGAAATTTCCTCTCAACATACCTTATCAAATGTTTTACATGTAGATTCTCTAGATTATAACCTTTTGTCAATATCCCAACTATGCGACAAAGGTTACAACTGTTTATTCACTAATGATGGTGTGACAGTTTTTAGAAGAAGCGATGGCTCGATTGCATTCAAGGGAATGTTGAAGGGCAAGCTCTATCTTGTTGACTTCAACAAAGATAAAGCCGAACTCAACACTTGCTTGGTTGCTAAGACGAACATGGGATGGCTGTGGCATAGACGGCTAGCCCATGTTGGGATGAGAAATCTGCAGAAACTTCTAAAAGGTGGTCACATCCGTGGTCTTAAGGATGTGGTTTTTGAAAAGGACAGGCCGTGCAGCGCTTGTCAAGCAGGAAAACAAGTCGGAGCACCACACCCCACCAAGAACGTGATGACTACCGCGAGACCGATGGAACTTCTCCACATGGATCTTTTTGGTCCAGTTTCGTACATCAGCATCGGCGGTAACAAATATGGTTTAGTAATTGTTGATGATTTTTCTAGATTTACCTGGGCGTTTTTCTTGTATGATAAATCAGAAACTCAGGGGATCCTCAAGAAGTTCTTAAAAAGAGCTCAGAATGAATTCTCATCAACCATAAAGAACATCAGAAGTGACAACGGGACAAAATTCAAGAATATCCAAGTTGAAGAGTTTCTTGATGAAGAAGGGATAAAGCATGAATTCTCAGCATCCTACTTCCCTCAGCAAAATGGAGTGGTAGAAAGGAAGAACAGAACATTGATCGAAATGGCCAGAACTATGCTGGATGAATACAAGACATCAGATCGATTTTGGGCAGAAGCGGTGAACACCACCTGCCATGCCACTAATCGACTATACCTCCATCGACTACTGAAGAAAACTCCATATGAGCTCCTTACCGGTAAAAAGCCAAATGTTTCTTATTTTAAAGTTTTTGGTTGCAAATGTTTTATTCTGAACAAGAAACAGAGGGCCTCGAAGTTCGCTTCGAAGTCCGATGAAGGATTCTTGCTCGGTTATGAATCGAATGCCTACGCCTATCGTGTCTTCAACAAGGTGTCCGACCTTGTTGAAGTAGCACGTGACGTAGTGTTCGATGAATCTAACGGCTCACAAGTGGAGCAAGTTGACAAGTGTGTGCTAGATGATGAGGAAGCTCCATATGAAGCACTGAAGAAAATGGGACTTGGTGATATCTTACCACAAGAGCAAACATTCGACCCAAATGCACAAGATGAACCTCAACACAGAAGCAATGATCAAGGGGGAGCCCTTGCACAAGATCAAGAGGAGGAAGATCAAGAAGAGCAGGACCATCATGGAAGCAACGATCAAGGGGGAGACAATGTACATGAAGAACAAGCAACTACACAAGCTCCACACCCAAGAGTACACCAGAGCGTGCAAAGAGACCACCCTGTCAACAACATCATTGGAGATATTGCAAAGGTAGTAACTACTAGATCTCGAGTTGCAAATTTTTGTGAATCCTACTCTTTTGTGTCTTTTCTGGAACCATACAGGGTAGAAGAAGCCTTAGGGGATCCAGACTGGGTGATTGCAATGCAAGAGGAGCTGAACAACTTCAAGAGAAATGAAGTATGGGAGCTAGTGGAGAGACCAAAGGCGAACATATTCGGAACTAAATGGGTATTTCGGAACAAGCAAGATGAACATGGAGTAGTGACAAGAAAAAAGTCAAGACTAGTGACCAAAGGTTATTCTCAGGTCGAAGGTTTGGACTTCGATGAAACTTTCGCTCCTGTAGCTAGACTTGAGTCCATTCGTATTTTATTGGCATACGCTACTCACCATAATTTTAAGCTGTATCAAATGGACGTCAAAAGCGCCTTCTTAAACGGCCCAATCAAGGAGGAAGTTTTTGTGGAGCAGCCACCAGGATTTGAAGACCCAAAGTATCCAAACCATGTCTACAAACTGCGTAAGGCTCTCTATGGCCTCAAACAAGCTCCCCGAGCTTGGTATGAGTGCCTTAGAGATTTTCTAATTCAGAATGGATTCAAAATTGGTAAAGCTGACTATACACTTTTCACTAAACACTGTGATGATAACTTATTTATATGTCAAATTTACGTTGATGACATTATCTTTGGATCAACTAACAAACCCTTCTGTGAAGAGTTTAGCAAAATTATGACAGATAGGTTCGAGATGTCAATGATGGGCGAATTAAAGTTTTTCTTGGGATTCCAAGTGAAGCAACTAAGAGAATGTACATTTATAAGCCAAACCAAATATACACAAGACATTCTCAAGAAGTTCAATATGGACAAAGCCAAGCCCATCAAGACACCCATGGCCACTAATGGACATCTCGACCTCAATGAAGACAGTCCAAACGTGGATCAAAAGGTATATCGGTCCATGATTGGCTCTTTACTTTATTTATGTGCATCTAGGCCAGATATTATGCTTAGTGTTTGCATGTGTGCAAAGTTTCAAGCTACACCCAAAGAGTGTCATCTAGTTGTTGTAAAAAGAATCTTGAGGTACCTTGTGCACACACCCAACTTGGGCCTTTGGTATCCCAAAGGGTCCAAATTTAACTTGATAGGATATTCCGATGCCGACTATGCAAGATGCAAAGTCGATAGAAAGAGCACGTCAGGGACTTGTCAGTTTCTTGGTAGGTCCCTGGTATCTTGGTCATCTAAAAAGCAAAACTCCATTGCCCTTTCAACAGCAGAAGCAGAATATATTGCAGCCGGTATCTGTTGCGCCCAATTACTTTGGATGCGGCAAACACTTAGGGACTACGGCTACAATCTCAACAATATCCCACTTCTATGTGACAATGAAAGTGCTATAAAAATTGCACACAACCCAGTAGAGCACTCAAGAACTAAGCACAAAGATATCCGTCATCATTTTCTTAGAGATCATTCATTAAAAGGTGACATTACTATTTCACATGTCAGAACTGAAAAACAACTTGCGGACATTTTTACCAAACCATTGGATGAGAAAAGGTTTTGTGAACTTAGGAATGAACTTAATATTCTTGACTCTCGAAATGTGGCTTGAAACGTTGCACATCTGGTTGATACTTCAAATGTTGCATTTTATTGCTAAAACTGCCCTTCACCTCTTTTTCTCCTAAGAAAACTACTTTTAATGAAGAAATCTTGAAATTTATGACCATGTTTTTGTGTGGATTGCTTTCTGGTCATAAACACCAAGATTATTTGCAAAACTTGTCCTTGGATCACTATTAGTTATCTTCAAATACTTAGGTTGTCCAGGAACACCGGACTAGTCAGGTTTGGCACCGGACTAGTCCGGATAATCTCCAAATACCTAGGTTTTCCAGGGACACCGGACTAGTCCGCCCCATGACCGGACTAGTCCGGTCGACTGGCTATATAAGAAGCTGGCCCGTTTCAAATCTCCCTCCACTTGACCTAAACTCTCAACAAAGGGAAAGGACTTGCTAGTGGTCCCATTGGACCCTTGAAAATGAAGAACCCAAGTCACCGCAACTGGCAGTTCTCAAGCAAGGATTTCACTGGGAAAGGGGGTGAGCTTGCCGACAGCTTTAGGCAGGTCAACGTGTATGCTCAGCCTCGGCAATGCTCAGACCCAAGATTTTGGAGCAACTTTCATGCCGACTACTATGAGCATGTGTACATGAAGATGAAGAATCCCGTTGTGAAGAGTCAATGGGTGAACATCGGGTACATGCAGCCAAAGAAGTATCCTGCTTTTCGTGAGGTGGTTGAGGCCCTGGAAAGGCACAGACTGAAAGAACTATTCTCCTTTGAGAATGACTGGAACAATGAAGTGATCGCCCAATTCTACTCTACTCTCTACTTTGCTCGGGGTGATGGAGACAGTCTTACTTGGATGACCCATGGATCCAAGTATAGTGTCACTTATGATGAGTTTGCAAGGATTCTCCACCTTGAGCATACCTTGGATCATGATCTAGTCATCCACAACCTGCAACCCCTGGAGAAGGATGAGCTCAAATTTCTCTATGACACAAGGATGCCATATGTTGCTCCCAGTATCAAGTACTTGAAGCCCTTCTATGTGGTCCTCAACAGAATTTTGAGGAAGAAAATAGCCCCAAAGGATAGAGATGTAGGGACTATTCAAGGGACCTTGAGGACCCTAATGAAGGTCATTGGTGGGAGGAGACCATTCAATGTCTTTGAATACATCTACAATGACATTGTGAACATATCAATCACTCCAAACAGATCTTGCGGGTATGCCCCGTACATCATGTACATGATTGATTAGGTGACTGGACTTGAGTTCATTAAGGATGTTCACCATACGGGGATGAAGCCACAAAAGCCTACGGAGTACACTCTACCTTCGGCCCCTGATGCACCTCCCTCCCCTGAGACTGAGAAGAGGACTAAACAGGCTCGGGATGTGAATGCACCTAGATCCTCAGATGCTCCTCCCAGCTCTGCAGCTGCTCGTGAACCCTCCGGTGGTGTGCTCAAAATGCTCACCTCCATCTTTGCCTGCTGCCGCAAGATTGAAGTCAGGAAAAAGAAGCATCAACAATATATCAATGCCAACATCAAAGCTATATGCGATAAGCTGGAGATTGAGCCGGTGGGATCCCCGCCTGCCTTCAAGGACTCCGAGGAAGAGTCCGCTCCGGCGAATGATGATAATGATGGTGAAGATGAGGACCGGACTGAAACGGAGGAAGAGAGTGGCGATGAGTGATTTCCCTCATTTTTTCCCTTTTTGGTGCCTTGATGCCAAAGGGGGAGAGATTGAGACTAGGAGAGATTAAGACTATTAGTTTAAGAGTAGTTGGTGTCTTTATGTTTTTGTGATCAAGGACATGTATACTTAATTTTAAAACCTTGTAATGCACTATTCCCTCTCTTATGTGTGATGCTTACTGTTGCTTGGATGATTATCTTTATGCTCATTGTTGATTATCTTTACTACATCACACCCTGTTGATCACACACTTGTTAGGCACCCCACCATAAGGTGTGTGCATATGTGAGAAGCTTTTTGTGGACTTATCATTATTCTCATATGTGGACACCTTATGAAAATCAAGATTTTACTCTCAATTGTGATATCTCAAATGGTTGTCATCAATCACCAAAAAGGGGGAGATTGTAAGTGCATCTAGGATATCCCTTGTTAGTTTTGGCTAATTGATAACAAACATATGAGATCCTAATGAAACTACTGATATGATTGCAGGACAAACAAGTGAGACATATAGGTGCACACAAAAAGGTGAAAAATGAAGTGGTGTTCAAAGAGAGATACTTTGATGAAGCTCGGAAGACCAAAATAGATTTGAATGTATAGGGAGTGTATGAAAGACACACTCCAAGAGCTCACAACTTTGCACGAGGATAAGGGATTAAAATTAACATAACCTTCACAAAGCACCGGACTAGTCCGATCATGGACCGGACTAGTCCGTTCACCTTTCTGGAATCACACTCACAAGGAGACCAGACTAGTCCGTGCATCCACCGGACTAGTCCGTTGATGTTTCTGGAGTCTCTCATACTGAGGGACCAGACTAGTCTGATCATGGACCGGACTAGTCCGTTGAACTTTCTGTAAACTCCCGTTTGTGGAGATCGGACTAGTCCGCAGACTAGTCCGATGAACTTTCTAGAGTCATCTTTACACAGTACCGGACTAGTCCGAGGTTGGACTGGACTAGTCCGGCAGACTTTCTGGACCTCAAAACATGTTGAGACCGGACAAGTCCGGACTTGCACCGGACTAGTCCGGTGTTAGGGTTTTTCAACGGCTAGCTTTTGGAAACCCTATAAATAGATGATTCACGACTTTCCATGATGACACACGTCGAATATTGAAAAAAGAGCAAACCCTAGCGCCGCCACTTAGTCCCAAGAGCCCAAAACACATCTCCCCACACATCTAAAGTTCAAAAAGAGTGAAATCAATTGAACACTTGGATTCGGGATTGGGAGATCCTCGTTCTTTCATCACGAGCTCTTGGGGTTTGATCTTTCTAAACTCATACTCTGCATTGTAATACTTTTGAGTGTATTTGATCACTTGTTCATTGTAATTTTCATGGGAGCCCTCAACGTGTGAGGTTGCCGCACAAACTTGGTGATTACCCGTGATAGTGGAATCAAGTCGGCCTTCGTGGTGACTTGAGGAGGAAAAGGGTTGGAGACCCGGCTCTGTGTGAGCTTCCTCAACAAGGACGTAGATCTCGTTGTGAGATCGAACCTCGGGAAAAATTCTTGTGTCTCGTGTCTCATTTACTTTAAATTTTGTTCATTAGATCACTTAAGTGCTAAACATTAACTTAAGGAAATTTGAAGTTACACCTGCATTCTTGTATTAATTTCAAGTATAAATATCAGTTGTTCTTAATTCTGCTGCTAAAGAAATTTAATTTCTCAATTAACACCTGATCAACACGCATACTTCTTGCACACTGGACTAGTCCGCCCACGCAACCGGACTAGTCCGGCCAACCAAGTTTTTGAGTATTCTATTAAGTGTGCAGGAAATCCAAAAGGCCTATTCACCCCCCCCTCTAGGCCACATTCAACAATGCAAATCAATTGTAGAACAAGAAGCATTTTTAAGTTCCCAATATTAAGTGCAGCAAGTTTTTTGTTCTTTTCAATTTCAAGTTCAAGTTTATCAAGTGTGGAGGTATGTGCACCTCTTAGTGAGGACAATTGTTCATATATTAAGTCACATGAGGAACAAGAATCATCACTAGGAATCAAGGATTTCAAACAATTAATTTCAGATTCTAGCGACTCAATTTTAACAACATTGTCCCTAAGCTTTTTGTCATTTTCCTTAACAATAACAGTGGCACGAGAAATAGCATCACACATTTCTTCGCAAGTAGGACATACCTCTTCATTGTCGCTGTTGTGTTCTGCCTCCTCCATACTTGATCTTGACTTGCACGCCATGAAGCACAAGTTTGCCAAATCATCTTCATCTTCGTCACTTCCAATGTCCACGTCGCTTGAGCCAAGTTCCCGTAGTGCAGAGATAAAACTGTTCACCAGTTGGCGACCTGTAAAGCCCTTCTTCTTCTTATCGTTTGTTGAGGAGTGCTTCGTCCTTGATTGTTTTACTTTCTGGGAAGTAGGACCCGAAAGGTTAGGAGAATCTGTACGAAAGTGTCCTGTCTTACCACATTCGAAGCATCGTTGAGGTCCAGAGCTTCCTCTCCTTCTAGTTCTCACATTTTGCAATGCTTTTGAGAATCTAGTAGAGAGAAGTGCAAGATCCTCCTTTGGAAACTCCTCAATCTGTTCAAGGGTTAGAGAGGACAACAAAGCAAGTGTACCACAAGATGAAGATTGACTAGAGCTAGACATGTCACATCGAGAAACAAAAGCAATAGACTTGTTGGGGTTCTTACGTGATATTATGTCAATTTTATGAGTTTTTAACTTGGAGTATAGCACATCTAAAGTAAGTGTACTCATGATTGTAGATTCACGAATGGATGTAACTTTCATCTCCCAGATTGACATGTCTAATGCACTTAGTAATTGCCTAGCATTCTCAGTATCTGAAAAGTAAAGGTTGACACTACGCAAGTTGCTGAGAAATTTGTTAAAGCTAGCAAAGAGATCGTCAATAGACTCACCGGGTTGCATCTCGAAACGCATGTATTCCTTTTTGAACATATCTTGTATTACCTCCTTGATTGTGTTAGATCCTTCATGGTAGTCACAGCGTGCTCTCAAGACATCGTACGCTGATCGGAGGTGTGCAACACAGTTGAAGTCGCTTTGAGTTAGTCCCTGTATGATCAAGTTCCGGGCTTTGTTGTTGTCGACATCTATTAAATTCGTAGCCGTGACTTGATCATTCAGTGGCACGTCTTAAGGCTTGTACACCTTTTCCCATATTGTGAAGCCTTACGCCTAGATAAAAGCTTCCATGCGTGCCTTATAAACCTGAAAATCAATACCACTAAAAACACAAGGTTTTGCGGAGTATTGTCCATGATGATTAGTAAAAAACACGTGCAAATCACAAAGATTGGAGCACCGTGGCTCTGATACCAATTGTATGATCGAAGAGCATGCGTAAAGCTACAAGAGGGTGGTGAATGGTAGATTAAAACTTTTCAGCGAAAGCAACGAAAACATCCCTCGGTAGAAAACCGATCTGTTCAAGAAACCGTGTGTGCGACTAATATAAACGTGTTCAACTTTCACAAAACTAGTATATATTGTAGAGAATCAGTTCACGAAGACGTCACAACAAGAATCACAAAAATCCATTGAGAGAAACTCAAGTTACGATCGAAAGTTCGAACAAAGATCAATCTGTCCTACCCGAGAAAAATAGTTTTGGAACACTGCAAAGAAACTTGTGTAGATCAGAAACCCCAAATCTAATGACTGTGAAATTGTTACATATGATCTAAAATCAAGTTGTGAAGACAAACCAAAAACAATCACGTCAATCGGATCTTTAAAACTCGAGTTATGATAAAACCACCAAAAAAGGTAGTGATGTTCAGAAACTCGACAAGAAAGACTTGACGAAAACAAGTCGCACAAACAAGGCACAAAAGTTCAATAGAATTTTGTTCAATAGAACAAAAGAGGAACATCCCCAAAAGTCGTCTACCACGAGCTCTGGCCTCCTTTTCTTATAAAACCAGCCCTTAGGCCAACCCATAACTAACTAGGACTCTCATCCTACTCAATTCACGAATCGAAACTTTCCAAAACTGCTCAAGACTCTTCTATACGCAGATAGAAGCAATCTTAAGACTTCCAAACACCTTAGGAACACATTCCACATTCCTAAAACAACTCAAATTCGTGACCCACACGAAATCCTATCATAACCAACTCAAAACTTTCCATATTTGAGTCAAACACGACCCAGCCATAGCTTGAGTCCATAACCTAGTCTGTTGGACCTTTCCGACCAATTTTTTATGTCCACATCTCTTCATCACGCCTCGGAACCATGTAGCCACGTCCATGCATTCCTTGCAAACGTGCAAACATCTTCCAATGACGTCCACGATACCTTCATATGCATTGTTCTTGATTCAAACATGTTGCGCAACCTCCCGATCAACTCAACCACAATTCCTCCTGAACTTGGTTGTTTAACCTCATATTCTCCCTAAGAGTAGTTCAATGGATCCCGCCACCAGCCATGTCTTGAAATCAAGCAACACCTGCACATGAATAAACAACGGATACTTCCTAGCACAAGTGCTTGACTTGACTCTCGTTAGTTCTGAAACCACAACACCTTACGTGAGCACCTCACATAAGCATGTTGCAAACCATAGCGAAATGATATCAGTCATAACCACCAAAACACACCCAAAACTTAGTAAAAGAAAACTAAGAAAACTTTCCATAGATGTAAAGCAAGTTCAAAACAATTCAAAGTAAAAGCACAACCATTGCAATCTAGCTCCAGACCTTGCCAAGACTAACTGAACCTTGAGCCGGAGCTTACTAAAGCTAGCAGGACCTAGCACCGGAGCTTACCAAAGCTAGTCAGACCTAGCGCCAGAGCTAATCAAAGCTAGTCGGACTTAGTGCTGGAACTAACCAAAGCTACTCGCACCTAGGCAAAGAAGTCAGACCTAGCATTAGACCTTGCAGGAGCTACCCAAAACAAGCCAGACCTATCGTCGGACCTTGTTAAAAATGTGTTTTGGTAGTATTCAAAACTTTTATTGTCAAAGCTAATGTATTCAGCACACATAGGTCTCACCCCAGCCGTCGGAATTCCTAACGGTAACTTTTTTAGAAACTCTATAAATAGATGATCCATGGCCCCACAATAGATACACCATACACAACATTGAACAACTAAGAACTCTAGCGCCACCACTTGACCCAAAAGCACATAAACACTTCTCCCCACACATCTAGAGCCCTTAAAAGTTAAATCTTTTAGGAATCCAGATTTGGGATAGGGAGATCATCTTCTACGCATTGCTAAGCTCTTGTGGTTTGATCTCTTATACACTCTTGCATCTGTTGTAAATCTTTTGAGTGTATTTGATCGCTTTCCTCTCTGTAATTTTGTGGGAGCCCTCAACATGTGAGGTTGCCCCATTGACTCAACCCTGGACAGTGGAACTCAAGTCGGCCTTTTGTGGTGACTTGACGAGGCAAAGGGTTTGAAGAGACCCGTGTGTGAGCTTCCTCAACGAGGACGTAGATCACTTTGGTGAGACCAAACCTCGGTAAAAATCTTTGTCTCGTTGTTCTTGATTTTTACTTTTGCAATCATCATCATCATCATCTAGGGCATAGGATTGATCAAACTTGTAACTTGTATCAATTTTGTATTCCACGTACAAATAATTCAGTCTAATCACTTACTTAAGTTATTAGAATAAATGATTATATTTTGCTGCTATATAGTTTGTGAAATCTGCAAAAACACTTAATCTTTTCGCAGTACATCTAGCACACTGGACTAGTCCGTACACCGCACCGAACAGGTTTAGTCCCTCCTATATTTGACGAATTTGTTAAGTGTTGCAGGATAAGTTTTTCAACGCCTATTCACCCCCTCTAGGCCACATTCAAATAGTGCATGCAGACATTTTATGCAGGCAATGAGGTGTAATAGGGGGAGCAATCCAATAAATTATTAGCCCAACCAATCACGTGCCAACACGTGGCATCACATGGATCAAATGACCCACAAACAGTAGCATCCTATTCCATCCAATGGTGTACCACTCATATCAGTCAATGAGACCCACCTGGAAGTCACCCCGAGGAAGCACACAGGAATTGGTCAAAAGACCGGTTCGGCCGAACTCCCTATTCGGCCGAAGTGGAATTTGCGCCAAACTCGGTCAACTTCCACCTGTTGACTCCCTGTGGTACCCTGATCATGATGAAGACTGATTTGTGTGCTTTTGGTTGCGGGAACTGACCCTTCTCCAACTATAAATAGGACCCCCTACCCTCACTTCTCACACACACCATTTGTGCTTCATTCTATTGTATCCACTATCTTCCATAGTCTTAGAAGAGTTTAGGATGTAGAGAGGAGAGCCTCTAGTCCTTAGTCGAAATTAGGAAGGAGTAGAAGGAGTCTCTCTCTTCCCAATCCCGAATTGGGAAAGGTCTGGCTCACATATTCCTTATTGTATTTGTGACTTTATGCATAATAAAGATGTTATATTTAGTATTTTTTTATTCATATACTTGGATGAAGCGTTTCTTGTTTGATTTTGGAGTCCATGTATGTGGTAGGAGTAGTCTTTATGATTATGCCATAACACTCTTATTCTGTCATCATAAACACTACAAACCCTCACTATAGTCTAATTAGTTATGATATGATCATGTTAATATGAATAACTTATGCTATGTCTCATCATTGATTCAACAATGTTTAGGTTAGTCATTGCCTTACAGAGGTACTTGTACTTTAGCCTCTAAGGTATTTACTTAGTATGCTAGCATGGTGCTAGGATAGTAAGTAGTGTTGGATGTCTCGTAGACTCACAGATTGAAGAGGTAGGCAGTAGGTGGTGATAGCCCTATCTATCCTTGTAATCCTCCATGTTTGGCTATGCCACAGACTCTTTGTGGGAGTTGTCCTAGTACTTCTAGGGGTAAACCCGTGCCCAATGTGTTGAACAACTTAGCATAAGGATTCACTATTGACAGGCTCATTAGTATCTAACTTAGGCTATGTATATGTATATTAGAGGCATTGTAGGAGCAACTCCCTAACTCTTAGTCTAATCTCCCTTAGGACCCATTTACCCTCCTTAGAATAGAATGCTCTTGTGTGTTTCACACTACCTCCACATATCTATTACCCATCCTCACGAGAACCCTACATAGACCAATCTACCCTCTTCATTTGATTATTGCTTTACTTCCACTTAGCCTTCCTCTGGGAAAATATAAATGACACTCTTGGGAATACTCTTTAAGGGAAAATGCTATATCGATAGTTTCCGTGTGCTTGTGGATTTTTATCTATGACATAAGAAACGTCAACAATATCATGAACATAAGTTTGACAAATGAGGAGATCACCATCAAAATGCTTAGTGAATAATATATAATCAGCCTTCCCTATCTTAAAGCCATTTTGAATGAGGAAAGCTCTAAGTCACTCATACCAAGCTCTAGGAGCATATTTGAGGCCATAGATCCTTAGGCAGTTTGAACACATGGTCGGCATGATCTTGATCTTCGAACCCGAGTGATTGCTCCATGTACACCTCCCACTTCATAGGGCCGTTGAGGAATGCACTTTTCTCTTCCATTTGATACAACATAAGATTTTGGTGAGTAGCATAGGCTAATAAAATTCGAATTGACTCAAGTCTAGCTACGGAACTAAATGTTTCATCGAAATCCAAACCTCTTGCGAGTAATCTATTGCCACAAGTCGTGCTTTGTTCCTCATCATCACTATGTGTTCATCTTGCTTGTTTTGGAAGACCCATTTGGTGTCCACAATGTTCACTTTTGGTCTTTCTACCAGTTCCCACACTTCATTCCTTTTGAAGTTATTTAATTCTTCTTGCATTGCCATCACCCAATCCAGATCTTACAAAGCTTCATCAACCCTATAAGGTTCCAAAGAAGAAACAAAAGAGTAATATTCACAAAAGTTAGCAATACGAGATTGAGTTGTTACTCCCTTTGCAATATCTCCAATAATGTTGTAGATAGGATGATCTCGTTGTACACTTACTCTTAGATGAGGCACTTGTGATCTTGTATCCTCTTCTTCTTCATTTTCTTCATCCCCCCTACATCATTGCCTCAATCATGATTTTGATCATCTTGATCTTGTTGAGATTGATCTTGTATGTATTGTGCTTGATCTTGTGTAGAAGCTCCCCCTTGATCATTGCTCTTTGGTCGTGATACATTTTATGCACTTCAGTTCTGTGATGGTTTTCTTGTGGTCGAATATCACCAAGTGCCATCCTTCTCAAAGCTTCACATGGGGCTTCTTCTTTATCTAGCACACACTTATCAACTTGCTGCACTTGGGAGACATTAGTCTCATCAAACACCACATCACACGCTACTTCAACAATTCCAGAGATTTTGTTGATGACACAATAAGCATAGGTGTTCGAATCATAACCAAGCAAGAAACCTTCCTCGGATTTTGAAGCAAACTTCGAAGTTCTAGTCTTCTTGTTTAATATGTAACATTTACTTCCAAAAACTCTGAAATATGAAATCTTAGGTTTGTTACCGGTCTGGAGTTCATATGGCGTCTTCTTTAGAAGTCAATAAACATATAGCCGGTTTGTGGCGTGACAAGCGGTATTAACTGCTTCCACCCAAAACCTGGTCGAAGTCTTGTATTCATCTAACATTGTTCTTGCCGTTTCAATAAGTGTTAGATTCTTTCTGTTGGCCACCCCAATTTTTGAGGAGAATAGGGTCCAAGAACTCGTGCTTTATTCCTTCTTCATCCAGGTATTGCTCAACCTGAGTATTCTTGAATTCTGTTCTGTTGTCAGTTCTTATGTTCTTGATTTTTGTAGAGAATTAATTTTGTGCTCTCTTCAAGAACTTCTTGAGGATACCTTGGGTTTCTGATTTATCATACGAGAAAAATACCCACGTAAATCTTAAAAAAATCATCAACAATAACAAAACCATATTTTTTACCTCCTATGCTTATATAAGCAATTGGACTGAATAGATCCATATGTAGGAGTTCCAGTGGTCTTGTCATTGTCAGCACATTCTTAGCGGGATGTGCTCCAACTTGCTTCTCGGCTTGGCATGCACTACATGGCCTGTCTTTCTCAAACATAACATCTTTTAAACTTCGGATGTGACCACCTTTTATAAGTTTCTGTAGATTTCTCATACCAACATGAGCTGACCGTCTATGCTACAGCCACTCCATGTTAGTCTTTGCGATCAAGCATGTGTCGGGTTCAACTTTATCTTTGTTGAGGTCAACAAGATATAGCTTTCCCTTCAACATACCCATGAATGCAGTTGAGTTATCTCTTCATCTAAAAACAGTCAAACCCTCATTAGTGAACAAGTAGTTATATTCCTTGTCACATAACTGAGATATGGACAAAAGATTGTAATCCAAAGAATCAACATGAAGAACATGGGAGATCGTGTGTTGAGATGATATCACTATTTTACTGGTACCAAACACCTTTCCTTGACTATTGTCACCAAAGTAAATACCTTTACTTGGACCTTCATTTGCTCATATTCCATGAACATTTTTTTTCTCCAGTCATGTGATTGGTGCATCCACTTTCGAGGACCCATTTTGATCCACCTAAAAAATATGCCTCCAAAATAGAATTATGCCTTGGTTTTAGGTACCCAAGCTTGCTTGGGTCCTTTAAGGTTAGTTACAAGGGATTTTCGCACCCGCACACAAGATCTAGGATTATTGTGGCATGGCCTGACATATTTAGCATAAACATGACCAAATCTACTTCTCATGAGTACATATGATGCATCGAAAGTATGAAACAAAATTTGTTGTTCACGTTTAGCCTTTAAGAGGAGGATATCAAGATTTTTTTGTTTTTCATATTTATAAGAATTCTCTTTAACAAAAGCAATGTGTCATCTCTCATTCTTGTGAATATTAGAAAATTGATTTTTACCTCGAGAATACTCAAGACCATCTTTGACATTAGGAGATCTTGTGATCATATATGCACTACGTGCATATTTGATCTTCTTCTTGTCAATAATGCCACTTTGGGAAGGATGCTTGATTTGTGTCATATTTGATTCGTTCTTCGAATTAGAGTCTAAGTTGGCACATGTGCAAGTTTTAATGTGAGTAGACTTGATATTTTTGAGAAGATGAGCTTTTGGAGGATGAAGAGCCACTTTGCTTGAGTGACTCAACTTGTACTTCAAGAATCTTTTTGACTTTAGTCAAGTTAACAAGTTCATCCTTGAGTACAACATTTGATTCTTCTAGCTTCAAGCAAGTCTCCTTACTCGAAACTAGCTCAAGCTCAAGTGCCTTGTTTCTCTCCATTTCAAGCTCAAGAAGATTTTCAACCGCAAGAGATTTCTCCCTTTCGAGAATGAGCATATCTTCTTGTCGACTGATAAGCTCCTCCTTCTCAAATATCTCGTCCGATAATATTTTTATTTTCCTTAATGCAGTTTTACTTAAGCCTTTTAACTGGTCGTCATCCTCACTAGAACTATCAAAATCATCAATAGATGAATGTAAGATGAGGGTTTAGATTTGACCTTTTCTTGCTCTGCTTGGCCATGAGGCAAGTATGGTTTGAGGCCTTCCATCCTCCCAAGTTTGGTAAAAGTGTAGACTTCATTGAAGGCTTCTTGACAACAATTGTTGCCTTCTATTCTTCATCTTCGGAGGAGGTCTCATCGTTTGAGTCCCACTCCTTGTCGATGTGTGCTTGGTGTGCTCGCTTCTTCTTCTTGAACACTTTCTTTTCATGTGGCTTTCATTCTCTCTTCTTCTTGTTCTGGTTATCTTCATAATAGCAATCAACCATGAAGTGTCCATATTCACCACAATTGTAGCAAGTACGCCGAGCTTTGGATTTTTCCCTTATCTTTGTTCTTGCCTTCACTTGAGTTGTCATCTCTTCTTCTCCTCATCATCTGTTTAAACCTTCTGATGAAAAGCACTATTTCTTCATCATTCATATCAGTGCTTACATCATCACTAACTTCTTCTTCATGTGCCTCAGGAGCTTCCTTTCCCTTGGGCTTGCATGTTGCCTTTAGGGAAACTTCCTTCTTTTTCTATGAAGTAAGCTCCGCAAGATCTTTCACATATTGAGCTTCTTTCTCCATCATCTCATGATTTATGATTTTCCCAAGAACCAGGTCGTGGGTCATTTTGTGGAACCATGTACTTTCTTGTTGTAACACCCTCATTTTCATGCATCATGCCCTACATACATTCATATACATGTTTAACATTAACCCACATCAAGAGGAATGAGTTTAAAATTGATTTGGAACAAAACCACACTTAAAATGCTGAAAAGTGCGGACTAGTCCGATTTTAGTGAGGACTAGTCTGATTTCTCTCTGACTAAAAATGGACTTGTCCGTTTTTGCTGCGGACTAGTCCGATTCTGCCTCTGGAAATTTTCGGACTTGTCCGATTTTGTGCGGACTAGTCCGATATTCCAAGAATCCTTGAAAATTTGCTAAGTCCCTGGACTTGTCCAGACTAGTCCGGTGTTCCAACGGACTTGTCCGTTTTCCTCTCTGATGAAAGTCGGACTTGTCCGATTTTTGGCCAAACTTGTCCGATTTCTCTCTGGACAACTTAGTCTGGTCCTTTTTGGACTTGTCCGATATTTCGCGACTCCGAGTTGATCTGTAAGACCTATGTGTGCTGAATACATTGGCTTGTAGTAAATACACTTGGCTTTGATGATAAAAGTTTTTAATATCACCAAAACACTTTTTTATCAAGGTCCGACTCTAGCTCCGAGCTACAACAAGGTCCGACGATAGGTCCGGCTTGTTTTGGGTAGCTCCGGCTACGTTAGATGCTAGGTACGGCTTCTTGGTAAGGTCTGACTAGCTTTGGATAGCTCCGGTGAGCTTTATGTTTAGCTCCGGCATGTCTTAGATAGCTCCGACATATATTTGATAGCTCCAGCATATCTTAGATAGCTCCGGCATATATCTGATAGCTCCGACATGTTTTTGCTAAGCTCCGACTTACTTTGTCTAGCTCCGGGTTTTGGGTTGACTAGTTCCGACTAGTTTTGGCAAGCTCCGGATCCAGGATCTACTAGTTTTGGTAAGCTCCGGCAGGTGCTTCATTCTACTAGTTTTGGTAAGCTCCGGCAGGTGCTTCATTGTACTAGTTTTGGTAAGCTCCGGCGCTAGGTTCTACTAGCTCTTGTTAGCTCCGGCTCAAGCTCCGGGTTGCTCTGGCAAGGTCCGGAACTTGACCGCAGTGCTTCTGCTTTGCATTTGCAATGTCTCATACTTGCTTTACTTAATTGGAAAGATTGCTTAGTATTCAGTTGCTAAGTTTTTGGTGCGTTTTGGATGATATGGTTGAAATCGTTTCTACTGTGGTTTTGCAACATGCTTATGTGAGGTTCTCATGTAAGGTGTTGTGTTCGGAACTAACGTGAGTCAAGTCGAGGACTTGTGCTCGTATGGATTGTTTGTTTATTCATGTGCAGGTGTTGCTTGAGTTCAAGTCATGGCTGGTGACAGGATCCATTGGACTAGTCTCAGGAGGAGATGATGTTCCAACAACCAAGTTCGGGAGGAACTGTGGTTGAGCGGGTCAGGAGGTCGCGCAGGATGATTGAATCAAGGGCAGTGCATATGAAGGTCGAAGGAAGGTGTTCGCACGTATGCATGTGGTGCATGACGTGGCAATATGCTTCTAGAGACGGATTATGGAAGGAAGATCTGATCGGAAGGATCGGATCGTATCGGTTGAAGACTTTGGCTGCGGCAGAGTCGGTTATGGCTCGGTATGGGAAGTATCGAGTTGGTTATGTTAGGATTTCGTGTGTGTCACGAAAATTGGGTTGTTTAGGAATGTGGGATACGTTCCTAAGGTGTTTGGAAGTCTTAAGATTGCTTCTATCTGCGTATAGAAGAATCTTGAGCAGTTATGGTAAGTTCCGATTGTGATCGGATTAGGATTAGAGTCCTAGTTGTATTGGGATGGCCTAAGGGCTGGTTATATAAGCAAGGGAAGGCCAAAGCTCGTGGGAGACGACTTTGGGGCTGTTCCTCTTGTGTTCTATTGAATAAAATTCATAGTTTGAAGGAACTTTTGTGCCTTGTTCGTCCGACTTGTTCCAGACAAGTTTTACTCGTCGAGTTTCTGGACAGCACTACCTTTCGTCGGTGGTTTTAGCATAACTCGAGTTTTACTGATCCAATTGACGTGATTCTTTTTCGGTTGTCTTCACAACTTGATTATCTATCATCTGCCAAAATTTCACGGTCATTGGATTTGTGGTTTTTGTGCTACACGAGTTTCTTTGCAGCACTCCAGAAACTGTTTTTCTCGAGTAGGTCAGATTGACCAGTGTTTGATCTTTTGATCATAACTTGAGTTGTTCTCAACGGATTTGAGTAATTCTTTTTGTGTTGTCTTCATGACTTGATTCTCTCTGATAACTATCACTTTTGTCACGGTGAAACACGTTTAGATTAGTCTCACACACGAATTCTTTAAACAGATCGTTTTTCTACCGAAGAGATTGGGGTTTTATTGTTTCCGCTGCGTAAGATTTTTTAATCTACCATTCACCCCCCCTCTGGTAGATTTTCACGTGCTCTTCGATCCTACAATTGGTATCAGAGCCACGGTGCTCTAATCTTTGTAATTTGCACGTGTTTTTGACTAATCATCATGGAGAAGTACTCCGCCAAACCTTGTGTATTTTCTGGCATTGATTTCCAGGTTTGGAAGGCACGCATGGAGGCCTTCATCCAGGCGCAAGGCTTCGCAATATGGGAAAAGGTATACAAACCTTATGAAGTCCCGCCTAACGATCAAGTTACGGCTACGAACCTCCGGGACGTCGACAACAACAACAAAGCCCGAAACTTGATCATCCAAGGACTCACTCAGAGCGACTTTGATCGTGTCGCACACCTCCGGTCAGCATACGATGTTTGGAGAGCTCTCTGTGATTATCATGAAGGCTCCAACACAATCAAGGAGGTAAAACAAGATATGTTCAAAAAGGAGTATATGCGTTTTGAGATGCAACCAGGTGAGTCTATCGATGACCTCTTTGCTCGTTTCAATAAAATTCTCAGCAACTTGCGTAGTGTCAATGTTAATTTTTCTGATGCTGAGAATGCTAGACAACTTCTTAGTGCATTAGACATGTCAGTTTGGGAGATGAAAGTAACATCCATTCGTGAATCAACTGTCATGAGTTCTCTTACATTAGATGTACTTTATTCTAAATTAAAAACTCATGAAATTGACATCCTAGCACGTAAGAACCCAAACAAGTCTATTGCATTTGTCTCACAACGTGATATGTCTAGCTCCGGCCAATCATCATCTTGCAATACTCTTGCTTTATTGTCCTCGCTAACCCTGGAACAGATCGAAGAATTTCCAGAAGAGGAGTTGGCACTCATCTCTACTAGATTCTCAAAAGCATTGCAAAATGTGAGAACTAGAAGGAGAGGAAGCTCCGGACCTAAACGCTGTTTTGAATGTGGTAAAATAGGACACTTTCGTACAGAATGCCCTAACCTTTCAGGTCCGACCACCCGGGAAGAAAAACAAAGCAAGGTCCGGACCTCCTCTGGAAACTCCAACAAGAAGAAGAAGGGTACCATAGGACGCAAGATGATCAACAGCTTCATCACCGCGCTTCAAGAGTTCAGTTCAAGTGACATTGATTTTGAAAGTGATGAAGAGAATGATGACCTGGCCAACATATGCTTCATGACGGGCAAAGCAAGGTCAAGATCAAGTCAGGAGGATGCAGAACACAGCAGTGAAGACGATGAGGTATGTTCTACCTGTAATGAAATGTGTGATGCTATTTCTCGTGCAACTATTATTGTCAAGAAAAAGGACAAAAAGCTTAGGGATAGTGCTGCTAAAATTGAATCACTAGAATCTGAAATTAACCGTTTAAAAACTTTGATTCCTAGTGATGATGCATGTCCCTCATGTGACTTAATCTATGAACAATTGTCCACATTAAGAAGTGCACACTCCTCCACTCTAGATAAACTTGATGTAGAAATTAAAAAGAACAAAGAGCTTGCTGCACTTAATGATAAAAACTTAAAAGATGCTTCTTGTTCTACAGATGATTTGCATTGTTCTGCATGTGAAAATCTTGATAAGAAACTAAAAGATGCAATGAATGAAATTTCCATTCCGAACAATGCTTTACGATCTCATGAAGTTAAATTTTGTTCCAATTGCAAACTAAAAGGAAAAACTTCATGTGAAAACTGCCTAGACTTGTCCAAGAAACTTGATGACATGAATAGGACACTAGGTCGGTTTTGTAATGGGGTAGAATCTAAACTTGCAGCTGAATTCTTTCAAGTCTTGCAAAGATAAAACTGGTTTAGGTTTTGATTCTCATGCTCATGCTAAGGCACATCCACCTAAAGTTGTAAAGTCATTAGGAATTGGTTTGATTCAAACAGTTCCTAAACAAAATAGAGTGGTTTTCAAATCTGCAGGAGTGATGCCTCATTCCGTTTCAAATAAAAATATTGCTTGCTCATCTAGACATGAACACAAAGTTAAATTTCAATGTACCTTTTGTGGTAGAGATGGTCATGTCATAGATTTTTGTTATAGACTAGCTAAACAACAGAAAAAGGAAAGATAAATTGCTAGATCTTATAACTTTCATGCAATTAGAAAAACACAACCTGCTTTAGTGAGTCAGAAATTTCAAAAGGTAGCTTCCGGACCTTCTGGTAAGAAATCCGCAAAAGCAGCTCCGATGGTTCCGATAGCTCCGAGAGCTACCGGATCTTCTGTTGTTCCCTCCGGAGCTTCAGTTTTTGCCTCCGGACCTTCTGCTTTTACCTCCGGAGCTACCGGTTTTCACTCTAAACAAGTAACAACTTCTAAATCAACTGTTAAGAAAAGAAAACCTCAATCTTTGACTCATAAACCTGCTGTTTTATCTCAGCATTCGCGTGTTTTTCCTGGTGCACGTCGCATGACTCAGTACTGGATTCCTAAATGCCTTTTGACTAACCCCAGTATTGAGTCATCGGCGTATTGTGCTTCTATGTAGGTTACACGCTTGAGGAAGGAGAATATTTGGATTGTGGATTCAGGTTGCTCACGCCACATGACCGGTAACAAAGATTGATTCTCCTCCCTCTCTCTTGTGTCACGTGTAGAGAATGTTACTTTTGCCGATAATTCTTCAACTCCTATAATTGCTAAGGGTTCGGTTAGAGTAAATAATCACTACACTTTGAAGGATGTGGCACTTGTCAAAAATTTGAAATATAACTTGCTTTCTGTCTCACAATTGCTAGATGAGAATCTAGAAATTACTTTCAATAAAAACTGCTGCAAAGTTGTAGATTCAAATAGTGAGCTTATTTTTAACATGTCTCGGTTTGGAAGAGTTTTTAAAGCTGATTTTGATATGTCTTCTTCTAAGCATAGGTGTCTAGTTGCTAATGATTCAAAGGACTTATATTTTTGGCATCGTAGACTTGGTCACGTAGGCTTTGATCACCTAACGCGTGTTAGTGCTCTTGATCGCATACGTGGGCTGCCTAAGCTTAAAGGGGACAAAGAAATTGTGTGCTCTTCTTGTAGACATGCTAAGATGGTTGCAGGTTCACATACTCCTCTCACAATGATCATGACAACTGAACCATGTCAACTTTTGCATCTTGACACCGTAGGACCTTCACGTGTTCAATCCTTCGGAGGTAAATGGTATGCTCTTGTTATTGTTGATGATTATTCTAGATATTCTTGGGTGTATTTTATGGCGTCTAAGAATGAAGTTTTTAGTCACTTTAGAACTTTATTTCTTAGATTATCAATTGATCACCCAGGATCATTAAAAGCAATTAGAAGTGATAATGGAACTGAATTTAAAAATCAATTCTTTGATCACTTTTGTGCTGAAAATAGAATAGATCATCAATTTTCTTCACCATATGTACCTCAACAAAATGGTGTTGTAGAAAGAAAGAACAGAACCCTAGTTGAGATGGCTAGGACTATGCTTGATGAATATCAAACCCCTAGGAAATTTTGGGCTGATGCTTTAGCAACCGCTTGTTATGTCTCAAATCGTGTTTTCTTGCGTGCTAAGCTAGGTAAAACACCATATGAGCTCCGGTTTGGACATAGGCCTAGTGTTACACACTTTCGGGTCTTTGGTTGCAAATGCTTTGTTAAGAAACATGGTAATCTTGATAAATTTGAACCTAGATCCAATGATGGCATGTTTCTTGGTTATCCATCTCATACTAGAGGCTATCGTGTGCTTTTACTTGACACTAACAAAATTGTGGAGACTTGTGAAGTGTCTTTTGATGAAGCTAGCCCAGGTACTAGCTCCGGTGTTGCAGGACCAGATTCATATTCTCAGGGGGAGGGTATTTTCGAAGATGAAGAAGAGCCGGTGATACTGCCTGGTAGTTCCGAAGTTGACACGTGTCCAGCTCCGGACATTGAACAAGCTCCGGCTGTCACCTCTGCTGGTCCTGATCGTCCACAAATCACAAGCTCATCAATCTACAATGAACCTAATGAAAAAGAAGCTTGTGAGACATCTGTTCCCCTACGTTTTTACAAAGATCATCCCCCACAACAGATGATTGGAAGCTTGCATGAACGAGTCACACGGTCCAGCAATGATGAGTTCCGAATTTGAAATGAGTATGATGGGTGAACTCACTTATTTTTTGGGGCTGCAAATCAAGCAAACCAAGGAGGGTACCTTTGTGCATCAAACAAAGTATACCAAAGATCTCCTAAGGCGCTTCAACATGGACAAAAGCAAGCCTCTTCGGACACCAATGGGAACAGCAACAACACTTGAACTTGATGAAGATGGTGAATCCGTGGATCAAAAAGAATATAGAAGTATGATCGGATCACTTTTGTACCTTACAGCATCAAGACCGGACATACAATTCAGCGTATGTCTTTGTGCACGGTTTCAAGCTTCCCCACGTGTTTCACATCGTCAAGCCGTCAAAAGGATTCTCAGGTACTTACATGGAACTCAAGAATTTGGCATTTTTCTTCCTTCTTCCTCAATCGTTTCTTTGAAAGCTTTTTCGGATGCTGATTTTGGGGGTTGTAGCATTGATAGGAAAAGTACTTCCGGTGCTTGTCATTTTCTTGGTAATTCTCTTGTTGCTTGGTCCTCTAGAAAACAAAGTTCAGTTGCACAATCCACAGCCGAATCTGAGTATGTAGCTGCTGCTAGTGCTTGTTCACAAATTCTTTGGATTGTTCAAACACTTAAGGACTATGGGGTTGATCTAAATAGTGTTCCACTGTTCTGTGATAACACTAGTGCTATTTGCATTGCTAAAAACCCGTGCAACATTCTAGAACTAAGCACATTGACATTAGGTATCACTTTCTCCGTGATAATGTTGAAAAAGGAAACATTGTGCTTCACCATGTAGATACCGAACAACAATTGGCTGACATTTTTACAAAACCTTTGGATTTCACTCATTTTTGCTACATTCGTAGTGAAATAGGGGTTATGCATCCTCATGGCTTAAATTGAGGGGGAGTTTTTGAAACTTAGGAAGTCTATGTGTGAATCTGAAATTAAAATAATATGAGCATATTATTTCATACATATATGACATTGTGATTTCTTTTACATGCTGAAAGTTCTTACTACGTTACTCGTGTTATACTTTTTGTAGTTTTTGCCATGTCTAGTAATTGGAATAATTACTTACACTAAATCTGGTCATGGTCGAACTTTCTTGCTGTTTTAAACTTGTTGCATGATCACAAATGTTTTTAATCATTAAGAACTTATTAAGTAATCAACTCACATGTTGAGTTTTTATGAACAAATATAAATTGAGAAAAGATCAAGAGAATATGCATGCATCGCACTTCTTCTTTTGAGATGGCTTGTCATTGCACTTAGATATGAACTTGGAAGAAGTTGTGTATGACTAAAACCATGTCCTTAAGCTTCTGATTGTCAAATGACATAGGCTTGGCTTGGTTGGTTAGAATAAGGCAGATGCGCATATAATCTCTTGCAAATATCATATGATCTATATTTATGCTTTGAAAATAATAAAATGCAGCAACTAGTGTCATGCTTTCAGGTTTTGAAATAGTTAAGTTTGTGAGATCATGACCTGCTAAAATTGAAAATCACACTTGCTTTCTAGCATGGCTTACACTACCTTATGTATTTCATTGATGTGATAATATGAGGTACTTGATAGTATGACTTGGATGAGCTTTGTTTATATGTATATGTTATAATATGCTCATAACAACTAAAGAAGGAGAGATAATTTGTTTATATTTCATAACAATTAAAATTTCTCTTTTACCTTGTTGAATACATTGTCAAAGGGGGAGAGATTAATCACACATTAAAAAAAAAGGAGAGATAATAAAGGGGGAGACATTTTCATTTTCAAAAGGGGGAGAGATTTTCATTTACGTTTGTTTTACAAAAGGGGAGAAATTGTTTTCAAAACTTTTATTTGAATAAGCCAATGTTCGGAATTTTAAATGGTGTTGCCAATGCATTCATCAAGGGGGAGATTGTAAGACCTATGTGTGCTGAATACATTGGCTTGTAGTAAATACACTTGGCTTTGATGATAAAAGTTTTTAATATCACCAAAACACTTTTTTATCAAGGTCCGACTCTAGCTCCGAGCTACAACAAGGTCCGACGATAGGTCCGACTTGTTTTGGGTAGCTCCGGCTACGTTAGATGCTAGGTCCGGCTTCTTGGTAAGGTCTGACTAGCTTTGGATAGCTCCGGTGAGCTTTATGTTTAGCTCCGGCATGTCTTAGATAGCTCCGACATATATTTGATAGCTCCGGCATATCTTAGATAGCTCCGGCATATATCTGATAGCTCCGACATGTTTTTGCTAAGCTCCGACTTACTTTGTCTAGCTCCGGGTTTTGGGTTGACTAGTTCCGACTAGTTTTGGCAAGCTCCGGATCCAGAATCTACTAGTTTTGGTAAGCTCCGGCAGGTGCTTCATTCTACTAGTTTTGGTAAGCTCCGGCAGGTGCTTCATTGTACTAGTTTTGGTAAGCTCCGGCGCTAGGTTCTACTAGCTCTTGTTAGCTCCGGCTCAAGCTCCGGGTTGCTCTGGCAAGGTCCGGAACTTGACCGCAGTGCTTCTGCTTTGCATTTGCAATGTCTCATACTTGCTTTACTTAATTGGAAAGATTGCTTAGTATTCAGTTGCTAAGTTTTTGGTGCGTTTTGGATGATATGGTTGAAATCGTTTCTACTGTGGTTTTGCAACATGCTTATGTGAGGTTCTCATGTAAGGTGTTGTGTTCGGAACTAACGTGAGTCAAGTCGAGGACTTGTGCTCGTATGGATTGTTTGTTTATTCATGTGCAGGTGTTGCTTGAGTTCAAGTCATGGCTGGTGACAGGATCCATTGGACTAGTCTCAGGAGGAGATGAGGTTCCAACAACCAAGTTCGGGAGGAACTGTGGTTGAGCGGGTCAGGAGGTCGCGCAGGATGATTGAATCAAGGGCAGTGCATATGAAGGTCGAAGGAAGGTGTTCGCACGTATGCATGTGGTGCATGACGTGGCAATATGCTTCTAGAGGTGGATTATGGAAGGAAGATCTGATCGGAAGGATCGGATCCTATCGGTTGAAGACTTTGGCTGCGGCAGAGTCGGTTATGGCTCGGTATGGGAAGTATCGAGTTGGTTATGTTAGGATTTCGTGTGTGTCACGAAAATTGGGTTGTTTAGGAATGTGGGATACGTTCCTAAGGTGTTTGGAAGTCTTAAGATTGCTTCTATCTGCGTATAGAAGAATCTTGAGCAGTTATGGTAAGTTCCGATTGTGATCGGATTAGGATTAGAGTCCTAGTTGTATTGGGATGGCCTAAGGGCTGGTTATATAAGCAAGGGAAGGCCAAAGCTCGTGGGAGACGACTTTGGGGCTGTTCCTCTTGTGTTCTATTGAATAAAATTCATAGTTTGAAGGAACTTTTGTGCCTTGTTCGTCCGACTTGTTCCAGACAAGTTTTACTCGTCGAGTTTCTGGACAGCACTACCTTTCGTCGGTGGTTTTAGCATAACTCGAGTTTTACTGATCCAATTGACGTGATTCTTTTTCGGTTGTCTTCACAACTTGATTATCTATCATCTGCCAAAATTTCACGGTCATTGGATTTGTGGTTTTTGTGCTACACGAGTTTCTTTGCAGCACTCCAGAAACTGTTTTTCTCGAGTAGGTCAGATTGACCAGTGTTTGATCTTTTGATCATAACTTGAGTTGTTCTCAACGGATTTGAGTAATTCTTTTTGTGTTGTCTTCGTGACTTGATTCTCTCTGATAACTATCACTTTTGTCACGGTGAAACACGTTTAGATTAGTCTCACACACGAATTCTTTAAACAGATCGTTTTTCTACCGAAGGGATTGGGGTTTTATTGTTTCCGCTGCGTAAGATTTTTTAATCTACCATTCACCCCCCCCTCTGGTAGCTTTTCACGTGCTCTTCGGTCCTACATGATCTTTTGTTTTACGACTTGTTTCTTAGGTTTCACATTAAGTGGGCCTAGGGACGTCGTGCCTAACTCTTTTAGAGCCCATGTGGGACTCTAAACCGGCCTCTACTCCTCTCAAACTCGAAATCCATCTAACCCTAGCCTCCACCTCTATATAAACAACCCCACCCCTTGGCTTGACATCTATTTTGCCACTTTTCCACCCCACCCAAACCCTAGTTCATGGAGAGCCACCACCAAGGAGGGAGGAGGAGATCCCACGCAAGAAGAAGAAGAGGAGGAAACGAAAGTGGATCAAGATCTCCATCAAGTTTTGTTCTTCATCACCAATTCATCTCCAAGTTCATCCCCAACCTTAGATCATCAAGATCCAAGTGTTACCTCCAAGTTTCTTGATTCATTGGATTTCTAAACACCTGGTATACCTTCTATTCTCTTTTCCTTGTGAATTTGACCCCTAAAAACCCTAGTTCGCTAGTTCTGCGAAGTGCGGACCTTTTGCAGACTAGTCCGATTTTGCTGACTGAATTCTGTTGAATTAATTCTAAAATTAGATCTAATCAAATCCAAACCTGTATAAACTTGTTAAAATCTATTAGAACTAGTTAGTGATCATTAAAAGCAATCTATTAACAAGTTCTACCTTGCATTTGCATCAATCATGCATGTCATGTCATATTGAGTAATATTTGTGCACTCTTTGATTGTGTTTCTTGTTTGTATGTTTATTGTGCGGATCAGACGGATTTGTGCTAGAGAGTGCCATGGAGGATCTACAGCACCAATAGTTTGAAGGTTTGGCCCTAATCAACCGCAAGAGCAAGGCAAGTGTCCTTGAAGCATATTGATCCTGTTCTTAAAATAATTGTTTTGTTTGCAAACTGCATGCTGTGTCAATTTGATGGGAAATCCTATGGTAGGAAGTTTACTAGAATTGTTTAACCACCCTTGTCGCCTGGAATTATGGTAGAGAGTCAGATGGGCTTTTTACCTTTTTGCTTCGCTTAATTAATTGGGATGGGAAAACCACACTGCATATTTAATTATGAATTAATGATATTCTGGTTAATGTGAACTGGTCAATATGATATGGTAATGGGTGTTCTAAGCAAGCCTGGTATGTGGATGGGTTGGATGTCATGGTGGTTTGCTTGCTTTAGATCTAAGGACCGGTTCATGCGAGAATAAGCCAGGACTACAGTGCCACCACGAGGCCAAGTATGGGTGCGGCGTAGCTGATTAATTAGGGCTTTGCTAGTGTATTTGGACCATTAAGGATGCTCGGAGAAGGGGTAGCCGGATTGGGTTTGTTGATGATTGGTGGGGCTACCCTGGGATCCGAATGGCTCAAGAGGGGGCCCTTGGTTGAAGATGTGCTCTGTAGGAGACATCGCCACCGGTGAAACCTCAATGGGGTCTAAATAGGCTAGTAACCACTTTGTAAAGGCTATTTTGTGATCTCTTGGCCACACACCAATGGAAGTGTGTAATGTGACCGACGGGTCATGGGCATAAGGGAGGTTCTTAGTCACCGAAAGGTGATGAAATCACGAACACGTGGGTAAAGTGGTACAAACTCTGCAGAGTCTAATAAACTATCATGATAGCCGTGCTCCGGTTATGAGCACCTGGACAACTTCCATGATTAGTGCGAAATTGGGATTTGGGATGGTTATGGTTTGGTACTGGTATTGGCTGGTTATGGATTAACTATGGCATTGAATATGGTTAATGGTATGATGGTGATGGATATGGAATATGGATTAGTGCTATGTTATTAATTATGGTTTATGATGGGATTACTTCACATACATGTAATACATTGCTTTTCTAAATGGTTTTACTATACTTTTCAGCACTTAACCATTATTATTGTCGTCATTTGAATCAGCCACATGTCATACTTTCCACACTTGCTGAGTACGACATGTACTCACTCTTGCAATCCCCCCCAACAGTTGCAGGTCAGGATTGGGAGTTTAGTGGTGATAATGCGGAGTTCTAGGTTGTGTCTACCGTCAGCTTTGCCTGTGGCGTTGCATGGAGTTGCGCTATGCCCTATTGCTTATGCTGCCTAGCTGTTTAGTTTGCTTATATAGTTTATTTCGGTCGCAATAGTTGAACTTGTCATTAATATTCATTAGAGTTTGTATTTGAGGATAATATGGTTCGTTTAATAAAATTTGGTTAATTAATCTTGTTCTGTGGTAATTTCCTGTATACTCTTATGTGAATGCACTCGTGTATGTGTGTTGAACATCCTGGGCACACATATGCGTTCACTTGGTCATTTTTCGGAACCGGGTGTCACAGATTGGTATCAGAGCCACAGGTTGACTGTAGGACGCAGCCTAGATAGAATGGACACTTTAGAGCACATAGGAGCACTCAGGAATCGATGTGTTTTTGGTTGGTGTGCTGTTTGCTACATATTGGTTGCTTGTGTGCTTAATAGAGGATTTTGGGATGCTTTAGCATTGCCATGTCCACGTAGGCTAGTTAGTTGTCTAGTTTCATATCCCTTGATGCATATAGTTGGGGATGTTTTCTAATTCTCACATATTGCTTTTCTCCAGATGGTGAAGACTCGCAACCAGAGGGATGGTAATGATGAGGAGGAGAACCATGGAGCACCTCAGAACAACAATGGACAAGGACCTGCTCATAGAGCTACCAATATTGAGCAGCTACTGGCTATGCAGAACAAGCTCATGTAGACCATGATACAAACTATGGGACAACTGCAGGCTGCCAATATCAACAATCAGCCCCACATGCCTCCACCGCCACCCCTGCCTCCTCATAACCGGTTGGGAGAGTTTATGAGGACTAGGCCGCCAACCTTTGCTCAAGCCACTGACC
Organism: Tuctoria greenei; assembly: GCA_036927565.1. Lineage (NCBI taxonomy): Eukaryota > Viridiplantae > Streptophyta > Magnoliopsida > Poales > Poaceae > Tuctoria > Tuctoria greenei. Next base: position 120,287,344 of record JAYESD010000010.1, on the reverse strand, counting down.
CTATGGATGCCGATGATTGGCTCAAATCTGTAGAGAAGAAACTTGTTATTGTCCAATGCAGTGACCGAGAGAAGGTCTTATTTGCTTCTCATCAACTCGTTGGAGCAGCTGCGGATTGGTGGGATTCTTATTGCAATGCTCATGAGAATCAGGAGAGAATTACTTGGGCCGAATTCAAAGAGAGCTTTCGTTCTCATTATGTGCTGGAGGGTGTTATGATTTTGAAGAGGCAAGAATTTGAGAACTTGAGGTAAGGAAGATCGAGCGTGGGTGAATATCTCAACAAATTCACTCAACTCTCAAGGTATGTGCTTGAGGATGTGAGTCGGGACAGCCGGAAACAATACTTGTTCATGAGGGGCTTGAACAATGAGATCCAAATGCAATTGCTCAATTGCGATTATGTCAACTTTCAGAAGCTTGTAGACAAAGCAATTGTGGTGGAGAACAAGATCCATGAGATGGAACAAGACAACAAAAGGAAGGCGCCATATCAAGGACAGCAACAAGGAAGTAATGTGTGCCCTCGCTTTGCACTGCCAAATGCGCATTACTTCAGCTCTTCTGCTCCTGCTTAACACCCTGGATTTGCACCACACCCAACTCAATTTGTGCAACAGCACCCTGTCATGCAAGCACCTAGGCCTCCAATGCCTTTACCTCGTGCTAATTTTCCTGGTGCAAATGTTCAGAACCAAGCTCGCCCCAACAATTCTGGTGGAGTTAAGAAGTGCTATTCTTGTGGAGAAGCTGGACACTTTGCGCATCAATGTCCAAAGTTAGGCCTTGGTCAAGGAAGCAGTGTGCCGAGGCAAAACCCAAGACCCAATGGAGGACAACCACAAGGGAACCATGGACAGCAAAATTTTTCTCGTGGCAACATGAACCACGTCTCTACGGAGGATGCTCAACAAGCGGATGACGTGGCCATTGGTATGTTTCTCGCCAACTGCAACCCCGCGACTATGTTGTTTGATTCTGGATCATTGTATTCATTCATTGCATCGAAGTATGTTGCCAAGTATAGTTTGCCTATCTCTCATATGAAGTTTACTCTATTGGTTAAGTCTCCTGGAGGAGAGATGAGTACAAATATAGTATGTCCAAAAGTAAGCCTTAGAATAAGGGGGTAGACTTCTCCCCCAACCTCATTGTTTTGGATTCTCAAGGATTGTACATTATACTTGGTATGGACTGGTTGAGGAAGCACAATGGAGTTATTGAGTGTGCCATGAAGACAATGAAGTTGACCAATGAAGAAGGGATCACCGTAGAATTTGAAGTATCTCAAACCGCACCGAAGCAATTGGAGCTGAATCATATGGACGGTGCCGTAATTGAGGAGATTCCGGTGGTGTGTGAATTTTTGGATGTCTTTCCGGGCGAGTTGCCAGGTATGCCACCTGATCGAGATATTGAGTTTGTTATTGATTTAATATCTGGAACTACACCTATAGCTAAGAGGCCGTATAGGATGCCTCCTATGGAATTAGCGGAGCTCAAGAAGCAGATTCAAGAGCAACTACAGAAAGGTTTTATTCGCCCTAGTTCTTCATCTTGGGGAGTGCCTGTGCTGTTTGTGGACAAGAAGGATGGAACCCAAAGGATGTGTGTGGATTACTGAGCTCTCAACGAGGTGACAATCAAGAACATGTACACCTTACCACGCATAGAAGACTTGTTTGATCAGATGAAGGGTGCTTGTGTCTTCTCTAAGATTGATTAAGGTCGGGATACTTTCAGATGAAAATTAGACCGTCGGACATACCCAAGACAGCTTTTAGGACCCGGTATAGATCTTATGAGTACACTGTGATGTCCTTTGGTTTGACCAATGCACCTGCGTACTTTATGTACCTCATGAATAAGGTCTTCATGGAGTACTTGGATAAGTTCATTGTTGTGTTTATTGATGACATTATGATCTACTCGAAGGATGAGAAGGAACATGAGGAACACTTGAGGCTTACACTGCAAAAATTGAGGGAGCATCAATTGTATGTCAAGTTCAACAAGTGCCAGTTTTGGTTGAGAGAGGTGTCGTTTTTGGGTCATATCATCTCAGGAGGAGGAGTATCGGTTGACCTCGGAAAAGTGAGAGACGTGTTGAAGTGGGAACCATCTCAAAATGTCAAGGAAATAAGGAGTTTTCTTGGGATGGCTGGATATTACTGTTGATTCATCATGGACTTTTCCAAGATATCCAAGCCGATGACAAAATTGCTAATGAAGGTAAAGGCATTCAAATGGACTCAAGCTTGTCAAGAAAGTTTTAAGGAGTTGAAGAAGAGGTTGACAAGAGCCCCAATTTTGGTATTGTCGGATGTAAGCAAGAGTTTTGACATATATTGTGATGCATCGTGACAAGGACTTGGATGTGTGCTTATGCAAGAAGGTCAAGTAGTTGCATATGCATCAAGACAATTGAGGAAACATGAGCAGAATTACCCAACGCATGATTTGGAACTCGTAGCCGTGGTACATGCATTGAAGATTTGGAGACACTATGTTCTTGGACATAGGTGTGAAATTTATACGGATCATAAGAGTTTGAAGTATATTTTCACACAAACGGATCTGAATTTGAGGCAACGAAGATGGTTGGAGCTCATCAAAGATTATTATTTGGGGATCAACTATCATCCAGGAAAAGCCAATGTAGTGGCCGACGCTTTGAGTAGAAAAGGAGTAAGTAATCAACTCATAGTTCGAGAGTTGCCATCCGAGTTATGTAAGGACTTTGAAAGGTTGAACCTTAGATTTGTAAATGAGATGGAGATGATGGAGTTAAACCCAACCTTGGAGCAAGAAATTCGAGAGGCACAGACCAAGGATGAGGAAATTCAGGAAATCAAGGAAAGGACCCAAGAGGGGAGAGAATTCAGATTTGATGAGGATGAACATGGTACCTTATGGCTGGGAAAAAGGATTGTCGTGCCTAATGTGAAGCATATTCGGGAGACGATATTAAAAGAGGCACATGACTCACCTTAATCAATTCACCCCGGTTGTACGAAGATGTACAAAGACTTGAAGACTTGAGCATGAAGAAGGACATAGCTGAATACGTAGCATTGTGTGATGTGTGCCAACGAGTTAAGGAAGAACATCAAAGGCCAGCTGGACTATTACAACCATTAAAGATTCTGGAATGGAAGTGGGAAGAAATCGGTATGGACTTCATAGTTGGTTTATTGTGTACCCAGTCTGGGTATGACTCAATTTGGGTAATCGTGGATTGATTGACCAAGTCAGCTCATTTTGTTCCTGTCAAGACCAAGTATACATCTGCACAATTGTCTGAAATATACATGGAGCATATTGTGTGTCAACATGGAGTCCCTAAGAAGATAATCTTGGATAGAGGTTCTCAATTTACCTCTAGGTTTTGGCAAAAATTGCATGAAGCGTTGGGAACGAGGTTGAACTTTAGTTCAGCATATCACCCTCAAACGGATGGACAAACCGAGAGGACGAATCAGATTTTAGAGGACATGCTAAGAGCTTGTAATTTAAAGCATGGGAAAAGTTGGAACAAGAGCTTGTCATATGCAGAATTTTCATACAACAATAGTTACCAAGCAAGCTTGAAAATGTCACCATATGAAGTGCTTTATGGATGGAAGTGTAGGACACCTTTATTCTGGAATGAGGCAGGAGAAGCTCAAGTATTTTGTCCGGATGTGTTGCAAGAATCCAAAAACAAGTCCAAAAAATTCGTGAGAACTTGAGGGCTCCCAATCAAGACAAAAAGGCTATGTGGACAATAGGAGGAGGAAATTAACCTTTGAAGTGGGAGACTTTGTTTATCTCAAGGTGTCACCAATGAGAGGTCATAAGAGGTTTAACATAAGAGGCAAGCTAGCACCTCACTACATTGGACCATTCAAGATTTTGGACAAAAGCGGAGAAGTAGCATATAAGTTGGAGATGCCAACTCATCTTTCAGATGTATATGATGTCTTTCATGTTTCCCAGCTCAAGAAATGCTTGAGAGTACTGAAAGAACAAGTGTCCATGGAAGGATTGGAACTAGAGGAAGATTTGACTAATGCCGAACAACCGATCAAAATCTTGGAAACCAAGGAGAGAGTCACAAGGAACAAGGTTATTAGATGGTGTAAATTTCAATGGAAGCACCACACAGAAAAAGAAACGACGTGGGAATTGGAGGATGATATCAAGAAGGAATTTCCCTATCTCTTCTCTTCTGCGTCGAATCTCGAGGGCGAGATTATTTTTAAGGGGGTTAGGTTTGTAACACCATCATTTTCATGCATCAGGCCCTACATACATTCATATACATGTTTAACATTAACCCACATTAAGAGGAATAAGTTTAAAATTGACTTGGAACAAAAATGCACTTAAAATGCTGAAAAGTGTGGAATAGTCCGATTTCTCTCTGACTAAAAATGGACTTGTCCATTTTTGCTGCGGAGTAGTCCAATTTTGCCTCTGGAAACTTTCGGACTTGTCCGATTTTGTGCGGACTAGTCTGATATTCCAAGAATCCTTGAAAATTTGCTAAATCCCTGGACTTGTCCGGACTAGTCCGGTGTTCCAGCGGACTTGTCCGTTTTCCTCTCTGACGAAAGTCGGACTTGTCCGATTTTTGGACAAACTTGTTCGATTTCTCTCTGGACAACTTCGAACTAGTCCAATCCTTTTTGGACTTATCCGATATTTCGCGACTCCAAGTTGATCTTTTGTTTTACGACTTGTTTATTGGGTTTCACGTTAAGTGGGCCTAGGGACGTCGTGCCTAACTCTTTTAGAGCCCATGTGGGACTCTAAACCTGCCTCTACTCCTCTCAAACTCGAAACCATCTAACCCTAGCCTCTACCTCTATAAACAACCCCACCCCTTGGCTTGACATCTATTTTTCCACTTTTCCACCCCACCCAAACCCTAGTTCATGGAGAGCCACCACCAAGGAGGGAGGAGGAGATCCCAAGCAAGAAGAAGAAGAGGAGGAAACGAAAGAGGATCAAGATCTCCATCAAGTTTCGTTCTTCATCACCAATTCATCTCCAAGTTCATCCCCAACCTTAGATCATCAAGATCCAAGTGTTACCTCCAAGTTTCTTGATTCATTGGATTTCTAAACACCTGGTGTACCTTCTATTCTCTTTTCCTTATGTGAATTTGACCCCTAATCTCAAAATTTACGTCGATCTAGAAAACCCTAGTTCGCTAGTTCTGCGAAGTGCGGACCTTCTGCAGACTAGTCCAATTTTGCTGACTGAATTCTGTTGAATTAATTCTAAAATTAGATCTAATCACATCCAAACCTATATAAACTTGTTAACATCTATTAGAACTAGTTAGTGATCATTAAAAGCAATCTATTAACAAGTTCTACCTTGCATTTGCATCAATCATGCATGTCATGTCATATTGAGTAATATTTGTGCACTCTTTGATTGTGTTTCTTGTTTGTATATTTATTGTGCGGATCAGACGGATTTGTGCTAGAGAGTGCCGCAGAGGATCTACAGTACCAATAGTTTGAAGGCTTTGATCCTAATCAACCGCAAGAGCAAGGCAAGTGTCCTTGAAGCATATTGATCCTGTTCTTAAAATAATTGTTTTGTTTGCAAACTGCATGCTGTGTCAATTTGATGGGAAATCCTATGGTAAGAAGTTTACTAGAATTGTTTAACCACCCTTGTCGCCTGAAATTATGGTAGAGAGTCGGATGGGCTTTTTACCTTTTTGCTTCGCTTAATTAATTGGGATGGGAAAACTACACTACATATTTAATTATGCATTAATGATATTCTAGTTAATGTGAACTGGTCAATATGATATGGTAATGGGTGTTCTAAGCAAGCCTGGTATGTGGATGGTTTGGATGTCATGGTGGTTTGCTTGCTTTAGATCTAAGGACCGATTCATGCTAGAATAAGCCAGGACTACAGTGCCACCACGAGGCCAAGTATGGGTGCGGCATAGCTGATTAATTAGGGCTTTGCCAGTGCTATTTGGACCATTAAGGATGCTCGGGGAAGGGGTAGCCGGATTGGGTTTGTTGATGATTAGTGGGGCTACCCTGGGATCCGAATGGCTCAAGAGGGGGCCCTTGGTTGAAGATGTGCTCTGTAGGAGACATCACCACCGGTGAAACCTCAGTGGGGTCTAAATAGGCTAGTAACCCCTTTGTAAAGGCTATTTTGTGATATCTTGGCCACACACCAACAGAAGTGTGTAATGTGACCAAGGGGTCATGGGCATAAGGGAGGTTCTTAGTCACTGAAAGGTGATGAAATCACGAACACGTGGGTAAAGTGGTACAAACTCTGCAGAGTCTAATAAACTATCATGATAGCCGTGCTCCCAGTTATGAGCACCTGGACAACTTCCATGATTAGAGGGAAATTGGTATTTGGGATGGTTATGGTTTGGTACTAGTATTGGCTGGTTATGGATTAACTATGACATTGAATATGGTTAATGGTATGATGGTGATGGATATGGAATATGGATTGGTGCTATGTTATTAATTATGGTTTATGATGGGATTACTTCACATACATGTAATACATTACTTTTCTAAATGGTTTTACTATACTTTCAGCACTTAACCATTATTATTGTCATCATTTGAATCAGCCACATGTCATACATTCCACACTTGCTGAGTACGACATGTACTCACTCTTGCAATCCCCCACCCCCAACAGTTGCAGGTCAGGATTGGGAGTTTAATGGCGATAATACGGAGTTCTAGGTCGTGTCTACTGTCAGCCTTGCCTGTGGTGTTGCATGGAGCTGCGCTATGCCCTATTGCTTATGCTGCCTAGCTAGTTAGTTTGCTTATTTAGTTTATTTCCGCTACAATAGTTGAACTTGTCATTAATATTCATTAGAGTTTGTATTCGAGTATAATATGGTTTGTTTAATAAAATTTGGTTAATTAATCTTGTTCTGTGGTAATTTTCTGTATACTCTTTTGTGAATGCACTCGCGTATGTGTGTTGAACATCCTGGGCACACATATGCGTTCACTTGTATCATGAGCACAAGGTCACATTGTGGGGCATTAACACCCTTATTATTGTCTTCACGACCTCGTGATCGGCCCACTTCTTGCTTCTATAGGCACGGATTTTGTTGATGAGTATCATCATTCGGTTATACATCTCTTGAGGAGTTTCACCGCCCTCATGGCAAATCTCCCCAATTCTCCCTCAATCATCTCAATCTTTGCTTCGCGGACGGAGTGATTTCCTTCATGTGCGGTCTTGAGGGTGTCCCATATGTCCTTGACAACCTGTAGTCCATCCACCTTGGTAAACTTCTCCCGGCTCAAGGATAAAGTGATCACCGTAATGGCTTGCACATTGCGATGAATTGCTTGTTCTTGCTCCGAGATGAGTTTTTATCATGGTCCTTGATATCTAGACCCGTGCACACTGTATGCTAAAGACTTGGGTTAAGTGAGATAAGGTGCATTTTTGTTGATGGCTGTTATATCCAAATTTCACCCGTCAATATAACTCCATTATGTGAAGGAAAGATCATTTCTTGCACACATCACGTTTCTACTTAACCTATTTCCACATGTCTTTGAAAGAATAGTGCATGCAGACATTTTATGCAGGAAATGAGGTAAAAGAGGGGGGAATCCTATAAATTATCATCCCAGCCAATCAAGTGCTGACACGTGGCATCCCATGGATCAAATGGCCAACAAACAGTAGTATCTGAGGCCATCCAACGGTGTATCACTCATATCAGTCAATGGGACCCACCTAGAAGTCACTCGGAGGAAGCACACTTGAATTGGTCAACATTCCAGTTCAATCGAATTCCCAATTCGGTTTAAGTGAATTTTGTGCCAAACTCGGTCAACTTTCACGTGTCGACTCCCTGTGGTGCCCTGATCACGATGAAGATAGATTCGCGTGCTTTTGGTGGCGGGAACTGACCCTTCTCTAGCTATAAATATGACCTCCTACCCTCACTTCTCACACACACCACTTGAGCATCATTCTATTGTATACACTATATTCCATAGTCTTATAGGAGTTTAGGATGTAGAGGGGAGAGTATCTAGTCCTTAGTCCAAATTTAGAAAGGAGTAGAAGCAGTCTCTCTTCCCTATTCCATCTGGGAAAGGCATGGCTCACATATTCCTTTTTGTATTTTTGACTTTATGCATAATAAAGATGTTATCTATAGTCTTGTTTTATTCATATACTTGGATGAAGCATTTCTTGATTGATTGTGGATTCCTTGTATGTGGTAGGAGTGGTCTTTATGATTATACCATAACAATCTTATTCTATTATCATAAACACTACAAACCCCCACTATAGTCTAATTAGTTATGATATGATCATGTTAATATGAATAACTTATGCTATGTCTCAACATTGGTTCAACGATGTTTAGGTTAGTCATTGCCTTAGGATGGCTTGTGCCTAGGCTCTTAAAGTATTTACTTAATATGCTAGCATGGTTCTAGGGTAGTTAAGTAGCGTTGGATGTCTCGTAGACCAACAGATTGAAGAGGTAGGTAATAGGTGGTGATAGCCCTATTTATCCTTTGTAATCCTCAATGTTCGGCTATGCCACAGGCTCTTGGCCGGGGTCGCCCTAGTGTTGCTAGGGGTAAGCCCGTGCCCAATGTGTTGAACAACTTAGCATAAGGATTCACCATTGACATGCTCATTAGTATCTAACCTAGGCTATGCATATGCATATTAGAAGCATTGTAGGAGCAACTCACCAACTCTTAGTCTAATCTCCATTAGGATCCATCTATCCTCGACAATAGATTGCTTAGGTCTGTGTCACACTACCCATATTATCAACTTACCCCTGTCTTGACAATTGATTAGTATCTCATAGCTTGATCATAAGAGTAGTGTTGACTTTACTCCATTGCCTTCCTTTAGGATAAATACGATACCCTTGGGAATACTCATGGGTGAAATGCTACAACGGTATCTTCCGTGTGCTTGTGGACCTCATCTCTTACTAGAGATGATATGTGGTGTTAATAACTACTAACAAGCATTTCTGGCGCTGTTGCCGGGGATTGCAAAAGGAAGTGAAGGATAGCTATCACTTGTGATTAAACTTTAGGTACTAATAGTTATTAGCCAAGATTACCCTTGTTTTTTTCTCCTTTTTTGTGAAAACAGGGTAGTGTTGGCTAACCCATTTCATGGGATGGAAAACGAGGGCGCAAGTGCTCATGCAAGATGATTCAAGGCGTATCTCAACAAATATCCGCTAGGAAACACCATTGCCTTCCGTGGAAGAATTTCAGCTTCTAGTAGGAGCGAAAGTAATCCATCCCCAAGCTTGGGGGAGGCTCCAAGAGTTCTTCTTAGTTTGCCTTCATCATGTGGTGGATAATGGCTCTTCATCCAACACTCATGTCATGGGTTGGCTTCACCAATCCATGACCACATTCATTCTGGAGCTGAAGGAGCCTTATTCTCATTCATCATCAATGAGAATATGGTCTCTACTCAAGGGGTGGATTGAAGAGTTCTCTACTTCCTTAGATTAGCATGCACACCATTTAGCAAGGTGGACATGCTAGCTATGGAACTACACTTTCCATTGATGTATCATGAAGACCAAGCCAATGGAGAAGTGTTTGGGATGATCCAAGTCATGGATATTCACATGATTTGTGAAAATCCATGTCAACATGGGACACATGGGAATTATTTCCCTAAGACGCTTGAAGATCTTTCATTTCCAAACAATAACTCCAATATCTATCACCCACAAGGATGTCAAGGGTGGAAGCAACATCACCCTTGTAATCAAGGAGGCTATGGGGATTTCAAGGGATTTAAGTTTAACTAGCCTACCTTGAAGTATCATGTCCATGGCCAAGCAACAAATCAAGACAACATCTACATGAATTTCTTGGCCAAAGACAAGAAACTTAAAGAGCATTCAAGATCCAAGATGTCCCACAATCACTTGTTGGGATTCCTACACTTCAACCAAACCCGTGCAACCTAAGGCAAGTGATATTGTGGATGAATTGTTTCTTGTTTGATTGTGGAGTCTACATGTCATCATGCCGAAGGAAGTCATTGATCCATGATCAAAGTATGGGTTAACTCAAAGGAACATCAAGAAAGTCGAAGTGACACCCCTAAAGAAGGACAAGCCTCACCATGCTCATAAGAGAATATTTCAAGAGGGAGAAGCCGTCGCTACATTAGCAAGTCTTCATCAAGGCGACGAAGAGGCTAGGGCCACCATATGGCCTACATGTCCGAATGACATCCAAAGTAATTTTGGCATGTCAAAAAGGAGAAGTTGTCCACATCTTCAACTCCGGGATTGGACAACAAATCATCGCACAAAACAGGACGGAGGTAAGTCCCACTCATCAGACTTCAAAAATACGGTGAATCCTTGCCAATAGGTTAATTGGTACTCTCTCACATTTGTTTCCCAATTGCATATTTGAATTTCCCATCAAATCTTGCATTGACATTTAGCATGTTTGAATTTCCACACTTGCATGTTGGAAAGTAAAATTTCCAACCATCTAAAACTAAAACTTTGAATTAGATAAGAAATTTAATTGGATATGAATTTTGGGCATGACCACTTAAATTAATTTTCCTAATTCAAACCAAAAAGATTTTCTTTATGGCTCATTGTGTTCACAAGTTGTTTCAAGCCGGCAAGACAATTTGACAATAGGGTTCAATTTGCTTTTGGCTAACGTAGCCCGTTTTTGAGTTGTTTTGTTTTTTCTTCATTAAATTGCAGCATGACAAAAATGGTAAAGAGGTGGTTTGGCAAGGAATAGGATTAAGAAGAAGCCTCAACCAAATCCATCACCGATCCAACCTCAACTTGGCATTTGACATTGAACATCAAGCCTACGCCAATCTCGAAGGGTGTGAGTTTCCCACACAAGTGCCTTCATCACCAATTGCTCTTCAAATAAGGTATGAGTTCATAAATTTTCATTGTTTGGTTTGCCTTATAATTGAATGCCCTTGCTTGCATCTATGAGGAAGGTTATCGCTTCCTCATGATTCAATTCTCATGCATTCTCACAAAAGTAAGTGTTGGTATTATATTTGCATAGTTAAAAGGGAATACCACCTAACCTGGTAAAAACTAAAACAAGTACCTAAAACCCCTTAAGCATTGTTTTATAGACTTAGTTATTTTTTCCTAGCTTTAGAAAATAAAACTTTTGGCATAATTTAATAGGTAAATTGGCATGTAGCAATTGAATAGTGATGACCATGATTTTGATTTCGGCTTCGTACATATATGGTGTCACTAGACTTCAAACTCCTAGGAGTAAGTGATATCCTTGATCTAAATTTGAATTACATGTTTATGTGGAATCACTAAATTTCAAATTCCTAGAAAAGTTCAAGAGGATAAAGTTGAGAATCTTGTTTGCCACGATCCAAATGATAACATTTACTCTTGTGTAAAAAGCTATGATAGTTAGAAACTTTACAAGATGAAGGGATCCATATAGTGTTTTATATCACTTGCATTGCTATGAGTACGAGCTTTAGAAAATGTGCAAATTGATTTATCCATAAATCCCCACTCTTATCAATGAATGATACATTGTTCATGGATACACTTAAAATTGGACCCAGTGCATCTTTGATTTTGTTCTTCCCCGTACATACAAATGAAGATTCGGTTACCTAACTCAAAAATTTATTTGTTCGAGTATTGGGAGCTAACCATCCCTCTCTATAATAGAAGGGAAGTTTGCATGAGTAATATTACTATGCAGGCATGCAAAGATCTGATTGTGGGGACCCCTATGAGCAACCAATGGGCTGCTACGAATATTTGAGAGCATTATGCTCTCAATTATTCTAAGAACTCATTCAAGCTCAAGGGAATTGTCACCTTCATTGGGTGTAAGTTTTTCTTTTGTGCCTAAAAGGTATGATGTACTAATGAAAATATCACGTCCAATGTATATTGGGTGCAAGTTGTTCCTATGTGGCTAAAAGGTATTTTATACCTTAGCCAAGGAACAACGGATCACACTCAACCCATGTTGAGTGCACATCATCCCTTTGTGGTTATAGATATGTTGTACCTTAGACAAGGAATGACGGATCACACCCAATCCTTTAGAGGTACAAGTTATTCCTTTATGCCAAGAAGGTATGATACACCTTAGACAAAGAATGACGGAACACACCCAACGCATGTTGAGTGCACGTCATTCCTTTGTAGCTAAAGGTTATCATTACCATAGCCATGCAATAACAAAGTACACTAAATGCATGTGAGACCTTTAGGTGTGGATAAGCGACATCAACAACACTTTCTTCAACTAGACACATGATACCCGAGGAAGGCAACAGAACATCAGCACTCAACCCTCCTTTGTCAAAGCCACACTACAACAAGGATAGGCCAACCTCATGGCCTACCTCCGTCGTTAGGGATTCAACCCCTATCGCAGAACATGATCAAGAACAAGCTTGGGGGAGGACCCCCACTTGAGGTAACTTGTATCACACGCATTGCATTTTAATTTCCATCCATTCATCCACCATGCATCTAAAATTTTTATTAAAAACTTAAAAATAAGTAATGTAGATTTGCTTTCAATCAAATAAAGATGTGCGGTAAGAATGATTTAGAATTCACATAGATGAAATGATGAATAGTTGCTCTGTTTTATTTTCCTAAGTCCCTAGTTTACAACTTGCTACTCTCCAAATATTGCTTTCATTGGCTGAAATTGACTTTGCCTTAATTTAGCAATTGTGGGTAGCAAAAGCTTAATCTAATTCAAGGTTGTTGTGAGATATGATATAGTGATAGGGTTGCTTTTCCTAGTTTAAAAGTAAAACTTAGATTTCTGAAGAAATTCTAAAAAGGTTTAAGTTACCCTTATTTGATTGGAAATACCAACAAAAACCATATGATATTTCACATTGGTAAACCTTATGCGTATGCTATTTGCCTTCACATTGAGCCTAGTCAAATATAGTCCTATGTGAGAATTCATTCATTACTTTTTAGTTTCAATACTTCACTTGCAAATGCTAACACTTCTACACTAGAAGTTTGCAAAATTCCATCGATTCATCATTCCACAATAAAATAAGAAACTCCATGCCTTTCGTACTTAGTTATCTCTTCAAGTTTATTGCATAAAAGGGGAGTAGCAGACCCGTCTACAATAAAAAAAGAAAATGCATGCTTACATCATAAGCATGAGGAAAAAAGAGAGAAAAATTATCCATTTTTCATCCCTGCAATAACGAGAGTACACATCAAAAAGGAGTCATCTCAACATCCACTTCCACTTCCCCTCCATCACACATGCACAAGTCTTGAGTCAAAATGTTTTGAATTTATTTCTCCTATGGCTTACTCTTTTGACTTAGCAATATTATGTGTTGCAAATATGCCTACTACATTCTCTATCAAGCTCCAAAGACAGGCCTTATTAAGTGGTAGGATTAGTATAGGCAAAATTGCCTTGGTGAGAACAAATGGAGCACACGTACCCTAGAAATCAAGTTCCACTTAAATTCTGGAGAGTTCAATTTAGATTTAAGTATCTCAATTTGATTCTCACGTTCTCTCCTTTATATCTAGTGGAAATATATCCTCACCACGACATTGTACCTAAATTCATCCTACCTCTACATAAGGCTTGTATGTGGAGCTTGGTAGGGAATATAGTAGGCGTATTTGCAGCACATAATATTGCTAAGTCAAAGGAGCAAGCCTTAAGAGAAATCAATTCAAAACAATTTGATTCAAGACTTGTGCATGTGTGATGAAATGAAGTGGATGTGGATATTTGAGATGACTCCTTTTTGAGTGGACTCTTTTGTTTTGCAGGGACGAAACATGGGTACTTTTCTTCTTTTTTTTTCTCATGCTTATGATGTAAGCATGTATTTTCTTTTTCATTTTATTTTTCTTGTAGCCATGTCTTCTACTCCCTTTTTATGCAATGAATTTTGGAGAGTACTAAGCACGAATGATATGTAGTTTCTCTTTTTTTTATTGTGGAATGGTGGTATGATGGAATTTTGCTTACTTCTAGTGTACAAGTATAGCATGTGCAAGTGAAGTCTTGAATTCAAAAGGAATGACTGAAATCTCACATAGGTCTATACTAGTTTGACAAAGCTCAATGTGAAGACAAATAACATATGCATAAGGTCTATCAATGTGATATATCATATGGCTTTGGTAGGTATTTCTAATCAAATGAGAGTAACTCAAATCTTTTTAGAATTTCTACGGAAATCTAAGTTTCACTTTCAAACTAGGAATAACAGCCTATCACTATATCATATATCACAACAACTTAGAATGAATTAACCTTTTGCTACCCACAATTTCCAAATCAAGGCAAACACAATTTTTAGTCAATGAGAGCAATATGTTGGAGAGTAGTAAGTTGTAAACTAGGGACTTAAGAAAATTAAAATAGAGCAACTATTCATCATTCATCTACGTGAATTGCAAGTCATTCTTACCGCACATCATTTATATTATTTGAAAACAAATCCATCCTACTTATTATATTATTATTATTATTTTTATATACAAGGTGGATGATAGTTGAATGGAAAATAAATATGCAAAGGGGTTGATACAATTTACCTCAACTGGGGGTCCTCCCCCAAGCTTGTTCTTCACTCACCTCCATGATGAGGGTTGAACCCTTGATGTCAGAAGTATGCCGCGAGATCGGCTTGTTGTTATTGTAGCATGGAGTTAAAGTTGGTGAATTGAGCGTCCATGTGTTGTTGCCAATCTTGGGTACCTTGGACATGCCCTTGGAGAGTGTTGTAGATGTCACCCGTTCTCACTTCAAGCTCTTCTATACATCTAGTGAGATCCGTCATTTCTTGGATATAGTCACGATGACTTCTAGTCGAAGAGGAATGACATCTTCTCATAAACGTTGGAGGCAACCTGCTAGAGCTTGAAGTGGATAGGGGTGGCTCCCATGTGGCACCTGGCCATCCATGCCAAGACGGACCTTCGGTCTCATACATGGAGGTTGAGTCCATCTGGGTGCATCACCCGTTGAGTTCTCGTCCTCTTTGTACTCATAGACCGTGGATGTTGTCGGAGGCATGGCCGCTCTCCTTGCACGACTTCTAGTTACCCTACCAGAGACATTGCTTCTTCGTGCTTCCTCGATGGGAAGAAGGTCAATTGTTGGCCTCCGGCATTTGTACAAATGATATTCCGGGTTAGGTAACCGAATTTCATTGACAAAGCCGGGATAATAAAATAACAAAGAGCCAGCTTGATCATGCATAAGGGTATGTCCTTGCACTAAATAATCTTCATCAATTAATTCTCTTTCATTTTCAATATACTCAAATGAAGAATATTCTAGTGCTCCTACCCTAGTAGCAATATGAGTAATCAATGAAGTTCATTCAATTGGCCCTGTTCTTGGAATGTTATCTAACCAGTTGTCATCATGGCAATAGCTGGAGCAATTTTAATCTTTTTAATCATGGCAAATAAAATTTTCAGCTCATCATCACGCACTACTTTTACATCTCCTCTAGGGAACATAGTCATAGCCACCCATCTATGCATGAAGCATAAAGTAGGGTTGTGGGTGCACTACATTTGACCTCACTAGTTAAATGTTGCCAAAAACTATGTTTTTTAAACTTACGCAGAGCGTCTAAATCTAGCAAACAACATCTATGAAAGCCTAGGATTTCACTTAATTCTTTCCATAGGATATTGTATTCTTTTTTAAATAATATAAAAGTAATACCATCAAATCCTATTTTGAGAGTGCAAAAGAATTGTATGGAGAGAAGGCATGAACCTCTCTCTTCAATGTTAGCAAAGTTTTCCCATCCTAGTGCACGCCAAATGGAAAAGAATTCGGAGTCCATACCTATTTTTGAGATCAAATCCGGATCATAAGCTTTCGTATGAGAAAACTCACAATCTTGGAGGAGCTCGCGTGCTTGATCTTCAACTTCAGTTTGTATGTCGAGGTCGTCATCGTGAAGAAGTTCATGAGGGTTGCTTCTCTCACCCATGGGAGTGTCTTCACCTACACTCCTCCTCTGTGAACTTGGTGTAGCAACGGAAGAGGGGCGTGCACTTGAGTCTACATCATGTCTTGAGCTTGCAACCTCCTTCCTCTTTCCAAACAACCTCTTCATTCCTTTCATGGCCACAACAAACAAGAACCACTACAGGAAACGCGAACACTTTCGTCGGCCATCTTAACTTACGTCGGCCAGCCGACGAAAGTAGAATAACTTACGTCGGCCAGAGGAAACCGACGTAAGTTAAATAACTTTCGTTGGCGGGCGACATAAATTAATAGACTGACAGCAATAAAAAGAAACTTACGTCGGCCAGGACACCTAGCCAACGTGAATAAATGGACCGACGTAAGTTAATCCTAACTTACGTCGGCCTTGAGGACGGCCGACGTAAGTAACTCAGGCCGACGTCATTAGCTTATTTAGCCAACGTAAGTTATGGATTTTAACCTACCCCGCGCGCTTCTTCTTTTCCTTACCCATGTGCCGCTTCTTCTTTCCCCCGCCGCCTCACCCGACACCGCCGCCTCATCTGCCACGCACGCCGCCGCCGCCACGCCCGCAGCCTTCTGACGCCGCTGCCGCCAGTTATGATCCCCCCACTCCTCCTCCCCCCAACCCCCCTCACCGACCGTCGCCGGCCCGACCCCCCCCCCAGCCCCTCCCCGAGCACCGCCTCCTAGATCGCCGCCGCCCAGCACCCCCACCCCCCCCCCCCCCCCCCGCCCCCTCCCCGAGCGCCGCTGTCCCTTTCCGACAGCTGCCGGCCTAGCCCCCCTCCCTCCCGCCCCCTCCGTGAGTGCCGCCCCCCTCCCCGACTGCCGCCGGCCCGGCCCTCCCCGAGCACCGCCCCCTCACCGACCGCCGCAGACCCGACCCTCCCCGCCACCTCCCAGAGCGCCCCCCCTCACCCTCCCTGCAGAGGCCCCCACCCTCCCCCTCCCCTCCCCGAGCCCCCCTCCCCTCCTGAGCCCCCCCCCACCCCACCCCACCCTAACCCTCCCACTCAAATTTCAAATTCAATTGAATTGTTCAAATTTGAATTGAATTGAATTGTTAAAATTTGAAATTTAATTGAATTGAATTATTTAAATTATGCTTAAATTGCTTAGTTGTTTATTTAATTATGCTTAATTAGTTAATTTGCTTAATATAGATTATGTTTATTTAATTATGCTTTAGTGGTTAAGTTGCTTAACTTGGTTAGTGTAGATTATGCTTAATTAGTGTAGTGTAGATTATGCTTAATTAGGGCGACTGAGCGGGGTTCGAGGGACTCGACGGTCGGGGAGGGGAGAGAAGGGCCGGGGACGGGCAGGATTCTGGATGTGGCGCTCGAAGTGTCGAACGGGGTGCTGGGTGCGGGGGTGGCGACCGAACAGGAGGAGTGGGAGGTGATGTAGGGTTTGGAATTTCAGGTTACGACTTTTATATGCTAAGTGGGCTAAACGGGTCGTGGTCGGGCCGGGCTGGGTCACTCGAACTCATCGGGCCACATTGATGGGCCGACTGGGCCGCCCTTAACTAGGCCATGCCGGGCTAGCCCGACGGGCTTGAGGTCAAGCCCAACCACTGCCCGTGTCGGGCTTCTGGCCGGCCCGGTCCTGATTTTTTCGTGTCGGCCGTGCTTTTTTTATCGTGCTTTGGGCTGGCCGGTTTGGCCTGGCCCATTTGGCCATCTATAGCCGTGGCCCATTTAGTGTGAACTTAAAGTATGCGACTAAATCACCGCGCGTGTGTATGGCAGACCCCAACGGACCCAGTTCACTGTCTCTCTCATTATTTTCTCTATTGTTTATAAATTAACGAGAAAGTAATGGTAATTTTGTCTGGCTTTAAATTGCAGAGTCAAACATGGGCGAAGACCGTAGTTGGACGTATACTGGTTGGAAGAGCAGAATTGGTGGTCACTCAGATTAGTGGTACGCCAAGACATAAGCTTTTGTGGAACGAGCTTTTTCGTTGTCTAATAGCGATAAGGTGCGGTGCCCATGTACGAAATGCTGAAATGGAACGTTTTTGGACAATGTGGAACTTATAATGCACTTGTGTCGAAACGGTTACGTGTCACATTATGAGTTGTGGAACTTCCACGGCGAGACAACTTCTCTAGCTGTACAAGAAGTGGAAGCAGACAATGATGATGCCACAGAGGTTGATATGATGGATGAGATGCTAGAAGCTATATGACAAGAGATGACAGAGGATCCTCAAACAGCAGAGATTGAAGAGTTCTTCAAACTTCTCAAAGATTTAGAAGAGTTGTTGCATGGACACACTAAAATGACAATCCTCAATTTTGTGACTAGAGTTATGGCAATTAAGTCTAAGTTTTTCTTTTCTAATAACTGTTACAACTATCTTATCAATTTGTTCAACGATGCGCTTCCACATCCCAACAAAGTGCCTAAAGATATGTATAAGTCGAAGAAAATTCTTTCCGGTCTTGGTATGAAGTACGAGAAGATTGATGTGTGTCAAGACAACTGCATGCTTTTTTGAAGAGAGCATGCCAATGAGAACAAATGTTCGAAATGTGGTCAGCCGAGGTTTGTCGAAGTTGTTAATAACGATGGTGATACTATGACGACGGAAGTCGCACGTAAGCAGCTTCGTTACTTACCCGTGACACCGAGGTTGAAGCGGCTGTTCCTTTCAAAAAAAACGGCCAGACACATGAGATGGCACAAGGAAGGTGAGCGTCAGAATAATGGAGTCATGACGCACTCGTTCGATGGTGAGGCATGGAAGGTGCTAGACCGGTCTGACCCAGAATTCGGTCGTGAAGCGAGAAATGTTCACATCGGGTTGGCGACAGATGGGTTCATGCCATTCAGCACAAAGGCTACACCATACTCCTGTTGGCCCGTCTTTGTCATTCTGTACCATCTTCCACCGGATTTTGCATTAAGAATGAGTTCATGTTTCTTAGCCTCATTGTACCTGGGCTGGATCATCCTGGGTCACGTCTCAACGTGATGTTGAAACCATTGATCGAAGAGTTGAAAATGTTGTGGACAGGAGTCGAAGCATACGACTGTTATAAGAAGGAGAAATTCAACCTCTGAGCTGCTTATTTGTGGTCTATCCATGATTTTCAAGCATACAACATGTTTTCTGGATGGAGCACTCGTGGTAGGTTGACGTGTCCGATATGTGCCATGGATACCGATTGCTTTCGACTTACCCATGGAGGATAGATATCTTACTTCGATTGTCATAGACGTTGGCTGCCTCCGAATCACTTGTTTAGACAACAGAGGAATGTCTTCAGAAAGAACACCGTTGTCACTAAAGGACCACTGAAGCGTCTTAACGGGTCAGAAATATCTGATATGTTGGACAAATTGGTGCCAGATGAAGGTCGTCCAGGATATTTTGAAGGTTACGGAGACAAACACAATTGAACTCACATATGTGGACTTTGGGAGCTACCGTATGTGAAGTCGTTGATTCTAAGGCACAACATTGATGTCATGCATCAAGAGCGTAACATAGCCGAATGTACCATAAGCACATGCATGGACATGATGGGCAAAACAAAAGACAATGTAAAGGCTCGAAAGGATCTCGCCGAGCTTTGTAACCGTCAAACTCTTGAGCTCTGTGAAAATGGTGGTAAACCACGCACTCCTTCCTGTCTTCGACCTAAAGAAAAGAACGAAGTTCTCGAATGGTTGCAAAGGTTGAAATTCCCAGATGGCTATGCAACTAGTCTGAGACGAGCCGTGAATGTGAAAACGGGAAAGCTCATTGGGTTGAAGAGTCATGATTATTACATAATCATGGAAAGACTTCTGTCTGTTATGTTTCGAGGCTACTTTGACGATGTGGTGTGGAAGGTGTTAGCCGAGCTTAGCCACTTCTATAGGCAACTCCGTGCTAAAGAAATCACACCAGAGATGATGACTAAGTTGGAGAAGGAGATTTCGGTGCTTTTGTGTAAGATGGAAAAAAAATTCCTCGAGGATTTTTCTATCCAATGCAACATCTCTTAATTCATCTTCCATTTGAAGCGAAAGTGGATGGTCCCGTGCAATATAGGTGGATGTATCATATTGAAAGATCACTCAGATATCTAAAACCAATGGTTGGGAACATGATAAGGGTTGAAGGTTGCATCGCCGAAGCTTTTACTCTTAAGGAAGTAGGATACTACTCAAGTGTTTACTTTGCAGAGGAACACAATGTTAATACTTCGGTAATACGGTACAATATGGATGAGCAACCTCCCTGTAGTGATCTCTCCATTTTTGCAACAAGAGGCACTACTGTTGGTAGTTACACTTCCTACGACGTTAGCGAAAAAGAAAGGTGTGCTGCTTTCTTGTACATGTACACTAATATGGAAGAAATGGATGAATATTTCAAGTAAGTATTTCTCCTACACCTATGCTTTTCACCATCTTTTCCAACAAATATATTCTAAAAGGTTCTCTTTTCATGTAGTATGTTCGACAAGCAAAATTGGAGACATAGACATCAACCCACGAGCAAGCAAATAGAATAGATTCGACGGGAAGGAATAAATGGGGGATCTAATTTTCTTTCCTGGTTGCAAGATCATGTAACGTTTTCTTGTTATCTTATGAATGTTAACAATGTTTTCTTATAACTTAAGAATGCTTACATTTTCTAATAACTTCATATCTTGGACAGGGCAAAAAAGATGCCAACGTCCATGAAGATTTGCGACAACTATCCTGTTGAGTGGATAATGTTAGAAGCTATTGTCGATATGACGTCAATGGATTTCGATTCCGTACAACTCAATTTGAATATCTTCGTCCTCTCACGGCAACATGTAATACTGAAGTTGTGATGAGGGCAATTGATTTGCAAGAAAATGAAACTCAGTACTACGGAATTATTAGAAAAATCCTTGAATTCACTTTTGTCGGAAACAAGACAATTCGAACAATATTCTTTGACTGCGAATGGTTTGATTCCATTCGTGGAATTCGAGTAACCAAATTTGCCTTGGTCGAAGTAAAACACAAGGAACGGTTGAAAGGATTCGATTCATTAGTTCTTGCACACCAAGTAGAGCAAGTGTACTATCTACCTTATCCATGCAATAAATTCAAAGCTTGGTGGGTGGTACATAAGGTGAATCCACGTGAGCGGTTATACGCTCTAGGAGATGATGATTACCATGAGGAAGTTGAGGCTGATGTGCTCTACCAAGAGGAAGAGTTGACAGACTCCTTCTCAGTCGAGCCCGGTGTAGGACTCGATGACTTAGTTGGAGACGCTCAAGATATCGAGACTGGCACATAAGCGGAAACAGAATAAGAATCAAAAATTGAAGATATTGATGACTTGGTCGAACCTGCTGATTTGCACAAACGAAAACGATATGCGGAAGAAGAAGATCGATGGGCTGGTTTAAGGAGTAGGGTGCATGACCGTGATGTTTATGAATTTTGAAGTAATGTTTTATTCACAAATTTAACATTAATTTTGTGTATTATATTTGCATATTAATCATTTATTCCTTGCAACAGGATGTTGTCAAAGGGGAAGGGGAAGGGGAAAGGGAAGCCAGTGAGAGGGTTTGAGCAGCCACGAGACCCTTGCTCGGGGACCTGGTTACCTTCGAGCCGACGTTCCTCTTTATGGAGCACGCTCCACCCTCAGTTCACGTGTGCTTTCAGCAGACGTAGGTAAATTTTAGTTTGCAATAAAGTTATTTCATAAATTGTAGTTGTTAATAATTATTTATTGTCAATCTTTTTCTTTTGTGCAGTCCGACTCAGAGTCTTCTGAGTCTGAGTCACAGGCTAGGGGGCCGCTACAGGAGCCGAGTTAGAGGCGGGGCCGCTACAGGAGCCCTCTAGTGCTAGCCTCCCTTCGGAGCCGGCTAGCGCTAGCCTTCCTTTGCAGCCGGCTACCGCTAGCCTTCCTTTGGACTTCGGTGGTTCTGCTGAGCCTTCAGGGTCACAGGACGCGGCGTCGTCGCAGCAGAGGCGACGGACGAGGAGGACCCACTTTGCGGCTCCTCCTTCAGTTACTTCTTAGCGGACCACGATCCGTCCTGTCAGAGATAGGTAAAAACTATATATAGTATATTAAATATTAGATGTTGTTTTCCTTTATTTAATGATTTAATATATTTTGCAGATGTTGGTACGACTTCTAGTTCACGGGGGCCGAGAAACACCACAGGCAGGTTAACAGTGTCCTGGGTGCTATCGTGAAGTTGCACTACCCCGGTATCATTGATGGTTTCCATGCCCTGTCATGTGATGACTACGCTCGTGTCTCTCACCCGGTCAACAGCACGGCTCAGGGAGTCGTGTGGCACAATTTTATGGTAAGTTCAACTATTTCATTTTTTCAACTCGTTTGAATTATTAATGCATATCACTTAAATGTTTGTTTGCTTAAAGCTGAGGTACCAAGTAGAGGAACCAGGCATGGAGGACCACGCGAGACGCGTGTTCCATTACAACGCTCGGAAGCTCACGATGGCGGCATTGTCGAACGCCCAGATTCAGGTCTTTAACGCGTACTACAAGCAGCACCCCCGGGAGCAGGAGCAGGAGCAGCAAAGGGGTCCATTTAGGAAGGACTCCGACGCGTACTTGACAGAGGAGCAGTACGCGGAGGTAACTTTTTAATATTGTTAAATATTTACAATATCTATGTATGTCAACTGCATTGATGAAAAATGAAATATGTGCATGTTACAATTTTCTGGTTATAGGGTAACACCGAGGCGTACTTAGCTCCCTGTCGGTACTGGGCTAGCAACGCTTTCATCAATAAGTCCACAAAGGCTAGACAGTGCCGCATGGGGTGCAACGGCAAGAACAACTATGGCAGCGACGGCTACTTGCGTTTGGCTAAACGCATGGTAAGTAATTTTTCAATTTATTTCTGTGTTCCTAATATATTTATCTCACTAACAAGGCTGTACAGGAACGAGAGATGGGTCATGAGCCGACCTCGACCCAGGTTTGGAAGAGAGGTCACAAGGGAAGTGACCCTTCTCAGCCAGGGTAGTGTAGTCAGGTCGCAGCCGACGAACTGGTAAGTTTTCAAAATTTATCAATTTCATTATAACTAATACTATTATTGACATGCTTACAAGATTTCTTTGTTTTGTAGGCAAAGTACGCGCAGGAGGTCGCGAAGATACACGGTGCGGATTACGATTGGGAAAGCGCACTAATCGACCCCCAAGCCGCGTACGCGAGCGGAGGCGGGAAAGCCCATGGTCAGTGAGTTCTTCATGCGTTTTATTTCTTTTTCAATTTATCTTCTTCTACTTAGTGTTTTCATTCTTTTGCAGGTTTGCCATTTTCGATGGAGTTGTCGACTCAAGGTCGACGTGACCTTTGAGAGTCGCTTCATCGTCGCAGGCCTCGTCGGTTGGGACCACCAGTGGTCATCTCTCGCAGACCCAGCTGGAGCTCCTCGCTTTGAAGGAGACGCTTACGCAGACCTAGATAGTGCTGGCGAGGTCGAGAGAGGAGCAGCAGAGGACGGCCTTAATGATGGCCCAGATGCAAGCAACGGTGGCGGTAAGTAATTTAAAGTACCGTAGTTAAATTTCATAGCATTTCAATAACATATATCTTCTTATATTTTGCAATGGCGGGCTCTTGCTCGACACAGCGGTCAGGATATTGAGATTCCTACGCTTCCGTCGCAGCTGACACTGGAGCAAGTAATATATGTACATCCCTCTTTATGTTTTCTGTACACCCTGTTATTGTGAGTTTTAGCCTTAGTGTCGAATAGAAACTTGTTAGAGGACTCCTTAAGCTTTTGAGACATGTATATATATTCCTATGTTTCTGTTCAAATTTAGGAATTAAGTCTGTATATAATCCTTGATGACAATTTGTTTTTAGTCTTAGTACAATTTCTCTGTCCACATTGTTTTGATGAAACCATAGAAGTAATTAGATCATCACATGCAAATTTATGATAGTCATGAGAAAATGCTTTCAGTCATAGGTAAATAATTAGCCAAGAACATTAGGACCTCACCTGTACACGCTTGGGCTTCTAACTTCAAATTTAGCGTTGGTTGAAACTGAAGTTGTAGCCAAAGTCCTGAAAACTTAATGCAGTTCTGCACAGCCATTTATAAAGAGCTTCAGTTGAATGAACTTTCTGAGAAGTCAAATTGGTTGTTTTCTTAAATCAGAATATGTTAGTATGATGTTGCGAGAAAATGGTTGGTTTCTTAAATCATAATTGGTTGGTTGCTTCTTCTGCAGCGTTCGGGAATGCGCCGAGAAGACCCCGGATGTAGTGGAGGGGCTAGCGTGTAGCCCAATACTGGAATTGTGTTGTTGTAGAACTTTTAAAAATGTTTTGAAACTTTTTTCTATATCTGTGTATCTCTGTGTATAATCTGTATTGTTCTGTGTTCTCGCCATCGTGCGAGGTAGTCAGTTTTTGTTTTTAAAAAAATTTCGAAAACTTAACTTACGTCGGCTATGGCCAAGCTGACGTAAGTTAGCCATGTTTAACTTACGTTGGTCAGACCATACCGACGTAAGTTAAACCATTAAACTTACATCGTTTTAGAGCAACCGACGTAAGTTAGACCACTTAACTTACGTCGGCCTGCAGTGGTCGACGTAAGTACTCCAGCCCAGCTCGTAGCCCATCCCAATAAATAACTTACGTCGGTTGCCGGAAACCGACGTAATTAAGTAACTTACGTCGGTGGCCACGTAAGTTACCTTAATTACATCCAAACTGCTTCCTCGGTCGGCAACCAACGTAATTAAGGGAAAACCAATGCAATTAAGTAACTTACGTCAGTTTAAGACTTAATTACGTCGGCCCTGGCCGACATAATTCATCAGGATTCCTATAGTGAACACAACAAGGCAAAAACTCAAAAAGAGGTGATGTTAGCAAAAGCAAAACCCCCCTGACGAATTTTCCCTTGAAGAACATGAGAGCAAATTGCAAATGCAAAGAAAAACAAATGTTTTTGAGTTGGGAATTGATCAAGAGTACTTCAATGAAGAGCAAGAAAAACAATGTGGGCAAGAGTGACTTTGGGGAGTTATGAAATGAGCTGAAGTGTGAGGAGAAGTGCCCCTCACGACCACCATTTATAGTGCGCACTGCCCAACGGTCACTAGGGAATCAAATGCAACAATTGGAGGAGAGAGAGCCAAAATGGCTCTTTCCCCTAGTCGGCCAAACAGGGGGGTCAGCCGCACTAACAAGTGGGCCCCCTGTTCTCCCTTTTGGATGGTGGCTCCCCAACGGCTATGGGATTAGCACGTTGGTGAATTACCACTTTTGCAACTAAGAAAAATTGTTTTTCGAATAAAAACTCTATTTTCAAAACCCAACAATTTTCTTTTTGTGAAAATAAAGAAATAAAAATGATAGTGGAGAATATTGGATTCTCAACTTACTAAAAAAACCAAATATGCACTGGGGAAAAATCAAACTAAATAGGGAAAACCAAATAAAGAGAAAAGAAGAACAAAGAAAATGATAACTACCAATTTAACCTATTAGCTAGGTCTCACCACCGTCCGATGAGATGGACATTCCTCCTTCTGAATTTCTTGACAATCTGGGCCCAGAGTGATAGGAAAAATTGACAGGAAAAGATGATGATGAGGCCCGATCTTCCGAAAGGTATGTCGATTGGGGTGGAGAACTCGACGTTGATGATCCGCGGCACTCGAGCGGTTCGAGTACCCCTGCAATCACTACACCACGGCTCCGTTGGTTATCAACCGTGCTGCACACGCTTGACCTCGCCAAGAAGGCTAATCCCTGCAAGTGCAATCGAGAACACGAGCAAGAACGTAGAAGACACGATCGGAAATCGCGAAATTGGGGTTTCACAAACTGTAGAACAGCGATATTATTAATCTATGCAAAACCCAATTGTCTATGGCGGCTACCATAGAGTATATATAGGTGGGAGGACGTCCAAGGGGGTGTTGGGGTCGTGACCTAACCCTAACACACGAAAATAATGGACTTAGACTTCATACAAGGCCCAATGGCCCAATATGGTGGCGCAGCACCCTGACAGATTCTGTACTTGATTTTGTTTCGACGATTCCTGTCGACTCCGAAGGAATTTTGACATGGGACCGGTGCCATTGGAAAGGTTATCCTCTCCCCTTTCCGTGCATATATAGAACGTCCAAAACGGAGTTTGTATGCGTCCTGGGCGTCCGTTTTAGTGCGTACTGCTCCTAGACTCCGAGTTGGATACGATTTGGAGTTTGGTTCGGTTTCCATCTTCTTTGAACGAATTCTCTGGTCTTCCACGTCCCTAATACTCCCTCCAAGTACTCCTTGAACCTCTCCATGGATCCTAATCACAAATAAATCATTAAGTAGCAATTTATGTTCAAAAACATATAAGGAAATATATAAGAACGAGTTCACCTCTGAAATTAATTGTTGTGTATGAACTCTATTGATTGCATCTTGTATGTTCAATGGAGTGTTGTTTGTATCCATAGAAGTGATGTCCTCATCATCCTCCCCTTCTTGAATTGGAGTCGTCCTCGACTCAAGTTCATCTTCTATCATGTGTGGGTCCATATGTGCAACACCAGCAAATCTTCTTGTAAGCATGAAAGGAGGAGGCCAAGGTGGCGGACGACATAGCGCACCATCTTGATCTTGTCCAAACAAGAGTGCACATTCACTTGAGCCAGGATCCCAAACAAATAAACTTTGTACCATATTTGTAGGTGCAATGATAATGTGCATGATCTCGTCATTCTCCCCTTCTTTATGACAAGCCGTCCTCGGCTTGCTCGTATGTCCAGGAAAAAGGATTGCTTTGGGGGTAGAATGAACACTGTCCATATTGCACAACCGCAATGAACAATGCTTCTTTTTTATTTGTTGTCCTTGCTGCAATAAAAAAATGCTAGAAAAACTTGACAATACATTATTAGTGTTAGTGCATCCATTCATTTCACCATGTTGTTGCAGCACAAAAGGAGCTTGCACATTTGAACATATGTAAACTTTATGCACCATAAATTCACCACTATCTTCATAGTTGCCTATAGCATGAAAAATATTTCTACTTAATAAAGGCAATTCAGATTGTGAAAATATTCTCCTCTCTACAATATTTAGATCACAAAGAGTGTCAAATTCAATATAACCCAAAGTATTTAGAGAAGACAAAATTTTCAGCTCATCATTTTCAGCAGTAGCGGTGATCAAATTATGAATTTCAGCACAAGTAGGTGAATTCAAAACACAATCATCTTGTACATTAACTTGTTTTTGCATAGGTATAATAGAGTTATCAGCACACAACTCTTTCTTAACAGAAGGATCAGCAGGAAAATCAACATGTGGCAATGGTGTATCAATAAAAGATTCCACTAATCGCTCCTCGACAATAGCATGATTGGTGAAAAAATTCAGAACATCCAAAAACTTCTCACCTTCAACAAGTGTGTTGTGATATTCATTACCTTTATTCTCGTTTTCAGCAGTAATTGTGGGTGAAATATGAATTGATAGATCTGAATTTTCACAGGAGTTGTTGAACACCTCATTCGCTTTTGGATTTTCTACAATTATTGGTTCTTGTTCCTGCAAAAGGTTAGGCATAGTAGGAGGTACAACAAGAAAATTCTTCTCAAGCTCATGTATTTCATCTTTGCAATTGGATACACTAGTAAATATTTCTCGCATAAGAATTTTCATATCTTTCCATGTTCGAGGTTTTTCTAAATCATTTAAATTGTTCCACCAAGTTAATGCACAACCTACTAATGCACTTGCAACATTTCTAATCTTCCTCCTCTCACACATATGACATTTTCCAAAAATTTTATCCAACTCTATTTCCCAAGCAATATATTCATCGTAACCAAAACCATCATAAGAAGGAAGAGATGGGAGAATGTAATTACTTCTTGTGGAAGGTGTTGTAAAGGTGGTCCGAATGTCATGTGAATCCTTGGTTGATGTTTGATTTTTAGTGAGCAACTTCATCGTCGTCTTCATCATGTCCATCATCTCAGCATATAATGCACGATTCTTGCTTTTACCTGACATTGTTAGTAGCAAAAAGAAGACAACACAAAAAATATGTTATCCCTATCAACTACAAAGGATAATGGAAAAGTGGAAGTGGAATCACACACTCTCAAGCGTCTTACCACGCTCTTACAAGTGTTCTTACCTACACTGCAGGTGGCAAACGGTGGCCGGTATGAAGAAACCAATGAAGCGTGGGATGATTGCAAAGGTGTATCGATTCTGCTCAAGAGTAAGGTGTAGCTTGGATGGCACTTTATTTGTAGCAAGGATTAGCAACAATGAAATCAGATAGTAAAGTTGAATAAGTGTCCAAAGTATTTGTCAAAGTTGCTGGCCTAAATGTGTTCCTAGTAGTTCAAGCTAGCAAGACATGAGACAAAACTAGATGACACAAAGAATGCAAGCACTTCTGTTTTTTTTTGTTGTTTTTTTTTTTGTGCGGCTTTTGTTTCTTGTTTTGCACTTGCCTTTTTCTTTTTTTCTTCCTTTTTTTTTTCAGAATGTGCTGCAAGGGAAGAACACAATGAAAATCAATCCAAGATATCTCGTGTGTCTGTCGCTGATTTTCTGCTCAATCTTCCAAGGAGAAATAGGCACACTTATAGGCTCTAAATTGGAAAACTTAGAACAGCAAGATTGTAGATATATCTCTCCTCTTTAATTTCAATATATGGAAGACCTATTTTGGAAAAGAACAATAGGAGATACTGACCCCGAAATACAGACTGTTCAGAATTTTTAGGTCAATAACAGATTCGGATCTAATGCAATTTAGACATCGATAACTATATTTTCTGGGATAATGATGAATATGACAGTTATAGAGCACTTCTTAAGCTTTCCATAAAGTGCAAGAACACCAAAATCCGAGTTCGTATGAGCAAGATATGATGAAAATACCGAACTGGACAGAGGTGAATCTAATCTGGACGTGATGACGTGATTCAAAAGGATGAATCAACACAATGCAAAACTCAAACTAAGACCAAAAACACTTTCTAAACCAGCAATATGACTCAACAACGGACATAAACTCAACAAAACCAAACTGAATAACAAAGTTGCAAAGGCTCAATGTGGTTTGGACAAAGTAATGAACAGATCTACTAAACTGCAAGTTTTTTTGTGGCTTTTTTGTGGACTCTAGGTATGAAAAACAAAACTAATGTAATGGATAGATGAATTACCTAACGGGCAACCTGGAAATCTGATACCAATTGATAAGTAAAGAGATGATAGGAAAAGATGATGATGAGGCCCGATCTTCCGAAAGGTATGTCGATTGGGGTGGAGAACTCGACGTTGATGATCCGCGGCACTCGAGCGGTTCGAGTACCCCTGCAATCACTACACCACGGCTCCGTTGGTTATCAACCGTGCTGCACACGCTTGACCTCGCCAAGAAGGCTAATCCCTGCAAGTGCAATCGAGAACACGAGCAAGAACGTAGAAGACACGATCGGAAATCGCGAAATTGGGGTTTCACAAACTGTAGAACAGCGATATTATTAATCTATGCAAAACCCAATTGTCTATGGCGGCTACCATAGAGTATATATAGGTGGGAGGACGTCCAAGGGGGTGTTGGGGTCGTGACCTAACCCTAACACACGAAAATAATGGACTTAGACTTCATACAAGGCCCAATGGCCCAATATGGTGGCGCAGCACCCTGACAGATTCTGTACTTGATTTTGTTTCGACGATTCCTGTCGACTCCGAAGGAATTTTGACATGGGACCGGTGCCATTGGAAAGGTTATCCTCTCCCCTTTCCGTGCATATATAGAACGTCCAAAACGGAGTTCGTATGCGTCCTGGGCGTCCGTTTTAGTGCGTACTGCTCCTAGACTCCGAGTTGGATACGATTTGGAGTTTGGTTCGGTTTCCATCTTCTTTGAACGAATTCTCTGGTCTTCCACGTCCCTAATACTCCCTCCAAGTACTCCTTGAACCTCTCCATGGATCCTAATCACAAATAAATCATTAAGTAGCAATTTATGTTCAAAAACATATAAGGAAATATATAAGAACGAGTTCACCTCTGAAATTAATTGTTGTGTATGAACTCTATTGATTGCATCTTGTATGTTCAATGGAGTGTTGTTTGTATCCATAGAAGTGATGTCCTCATCACAGAGGGATGGGATCGAACGGCTTCTTGCTTCTTCCGCTATTCCTTCTTTGGCAGCTTCGTGGACTCGGGCCTTTGGGGAGGTCCGGACTTCTCCGTCTTCTTGGGGAGTTAGCGTGGACAATAAGACGGGTTGTCCACATAGATTAAATTCCTCATGAATGCAATGAGCAAGTCCACCTTTAGAGGTGTGATTTTGACCTCTTGAATGTGTTTAATATTCGAGCCATACTTGATGCGGATCATAGAGCATTGCTCCAACATTGGGAGAAAGTTAAACTTTTCCTCCTTGTGATTGATGTGGAAGTGGATTTCTCCAGCTCCCACATCTATGCAAGCCTTTGCGGTGCTAAGGAATGGTCATCCAAGAATGAGCGTCATATCCTTCTCGAACTCCATGTCGAGCACCACAAAATCCACGGGTATGAAGCAATTCCGAATTTTCACTAGAACATCTTCAGCGATACCCGCTGGGTAACGGGCTAAAGAATCAGCTAGTTGGAGCTGCATTGGCATTGGAGTGAGTTCCATGAAGTTCAGCTGGTCGAAAACCACCTTGGGCATCACACTCACACTTGCTCCATGATCACAAAGGGCCTTGTCAAAGTGGTGAGCTGCAATTGAGCATGAAATTGTAGGACATCCAGGGTCCGTCAACCAGTTGCCTCCTTGTAGAGAAATCTTGTTGGCACTTTCCACAGGAGGTTCGGGCTGTCCTAGCATCTTTCCGTTCTCCACTGGAGGAAAAACAACTGCCAGTTGAGCCAACTGAGTTTCTAACATCTTGTTGAGACTCAATTGATTCTTGAAAGCTGAGGATAGTCCTTCAATCCTGGCGTTAATGCTCTCTAGGGTCTTGTCATTGGTCGATAACTTCTTGGATAGGGACTCATTGATCTTTAGTTGGCT
Organism: Tuctoria greenei; assembly: GCA_036927565.1. NCBI lineage: Eukaryota > Viridiplantae > Streptophyta > Magnoliopsida > Poales > Poaceae > Tuctoria > Tuctoria greenei. The sequence continues at coordinate 120,256,225 of JAYESD010000010.1, read as the reverse complement.
AATGGAAAATTCTCTCAAGTTAGGTTGATTTCCATTATTGCCATTGTTGTTGTACCCTCCTTGGAAGAATGGACATGGTTGGCCCTACCCTTGACCTCCTGGAAGATAGCCATTGTTGTTTCCATTGTTGGCTACGTATAAGGCATCCTCAACGGTTTCTGGGCAGTCATTGCCCAAATGGCCCGTGTTTCCACAGACTTCACAAGGGATGTGAGAGTCTAAGGCATAGGCATTGCCACATACCTCACCATTGCTTTGTCCATCAATTTTCTGCATAAGGACGTCCAATTTGGCAGTGATCATGTCGACCTCCTTCAAGGTGTGCATGCCTCGCTGGTGGGTATGGAGACGCTCGTCGCCCCATCCCATGTTTGACACCATCTTCTCAATCAAATCTTTGGCTTTGGGCACCATCAATGAGAAGAAGGCACCATCATCAGCGGAATCAACATGGTCAAGGGCAGAAGGGATTAACCCATTGTAGAAGTTTTGGATGATGAGCCAGTCATCCATCTCATGGTGGGGGCAAACTAGGATGTACTCCTGAAGCCTTTCCCAAGACTCAGGAATAGATTCCTTGGCATCTTGCTGGAAGCAAGAAATTCTCCCACGTAGGGCATTGGTCTTGCCCAACGGGAAAAACTTGGCGAGGAATGACGTAGAACATTTCTCCCAAGTCTCTACAACACTTCGGTTCGCGTAGAACCACTATTTCACTCTCCCAAGAAGAGCGGACTAAAACAGCCTAAGACGAACAACATCAAGAGATACTTCCTTGATCTCAGATTTGCTGCAAATCTCAAGGAACTGTTGCAGGTGAGCACTTGCATCCTTGTTAGTCTTCCCACAAAATGGGTTGGCTTGCACCATAGTGATCAGGCCAGTCTTGATTTCAAAGTTTATGTCTCCCATGTTAATAGTGCGCCCAACAGGCACATTGCTAGCAGAGGGAGCCAATAATTCACGAAGATCTTCTGGGCCATTAGTGTTTCGGTTGTTGGTGCAGTTGCGATGGCTTGCTTTGCCGCTCAAAGCTTCTGAGGAGTAACAACATGAGGTCGATTTTTCAGAAGGGATTCATGATCTTCAACAAAGTTTCTCGGCAAGTGGAAACCTGACATACACTACCCTGTTTTCACATAAAATGTAAAAACAAAGAAGGGTTATCCTACTAAAACTTACCATGGTCCTATCCTATTCACTTAATCATGCAATACTTTGACTGCCCTCCCCGGCAAAAGCGCTAGAAATGCTTGTTGACGGTGCCTACGCACTACTAAAAATTCATCCCTAGCAGTGGTGCTAGAAACGCTTGTTAATAGGTTTTAGATTATAGATGTAAATCCACAAGCACACGAAAACTATTGATGTAGCATTTCCCCTCTAAGAGTATTCCCAAAGGGTGTCATTTATATTCCCCCAAACGAAGGCTAGATGGAAGCAAAGCAATCATCAAGTTGAGAGGCTGGGTTGGTCTAGGTAGGGTTCTAGCAAGGATGGATAAATGATAATTGGAGTAGTGTGACACACACAAGAGCATTATATCCTAAGGTGATAATATGAGGTAAAGAGGGACTAGGCCAAGGGTTAGGTAGAGATTCCTACTATGCTTCTAAGGTACATATACATAGCCTAAGTTAGTTACTAATGATCATATTAATTATGAATTTTCATGCTAAGTGGATTAAGACATCGGGCACGGGTTTACCCCTAGCAATACTAGGATGACTCCTGCCAAGAGCCATTGGCATAGCCGAATGTGGAGATAACAAAGGACAGATATGGCTATCACCACCTACTGCATACCTCTTCAATCCGTGGGTCTATGAGACATACAACGCTACCTTATTTATCCTAGCACCATGCTAGCATATTAAGTAATTACCTTAGAAGCCTAGGCACAAGCAATCCTAAGGCAATGAACTAAATCATCGTTGAACCAATGTTAATTCACAGCATAAGTGATTCATGTTAACATAATCATGTCATAGCTAATTATACTATAGTGGGGGTTTGTAGTGTATATGATGATATAATGAGAATGGTATAGCATAATCATAAATACTACTCCTACCACATACATGGGATCTAGAATCAAACAAGAAATGCTTCATCCAAGTATATGAACAATAGACGACTCCTTCTACTCCTCTCCTACTTTGACTATGGACTAGAGGCTCTCCTCTCTATAGCCTATACTCCTCTAAACTTATGCCGAGTAGTGGATACAATGGATGAATACTCAAGTGGTGTGTGTTGAAGTGAGGGGTGAGGGGTCCTATTTATAGCTTGGAGAAGGGTTGGTTCCCGCCACCAAAAGCGCACGAATCAGTATTCACCATGACCAGGGCACCACACGAAGTCGACACATGGAAGCTGACCGATTTTGGCGCCAGGAAGAGTTCGACCGATGAACCCTAGTCCAGACTAGTCCGGACTAGTCCGGTTTGATGTATGAAACCTAACTTCTTATTCCAACAAATCTAACTGAGATTGATTCAAAAAGGTAGGAGGACCATAGGAATACATACAGGAATGCAATGTATACCATGGGAATCAAGAAAAGTAAGCAAGAATTTAGGAAAGATGAGAACTAGGGTTACGGTTTGAATTTTACCGAAGATCGAAGATTTGAGGACAGAGGAGCAGAGTAGGTTTTGGATTAGTCCGGAGAAGGTATGCCTCACGCTGAAGGGGAAGATTCCCGTGGAGAAACCTTCGATTTTGGTGGTTCAAATTGGAAATCGCCTTGGGAGCTCGAGCTTGAGGAGGGAGAGTGTAAATGCGATTGTGAGGAGAATAAAGGGAGGTCTTGGCGGCTGGCTAGTGTTAAGCCCGACAGTAGCAGACTAGTCCGCAAGGGACCGGACTAGTCCGATACACCAGACAAGAGCCATACTAGTCACCAGCAACGGACTAGTCCGGTGCTGGCCATGGATTAGTCCGGATCAGCTGGACAGTTAGAATCAGAACAAAGCGATTTTTGGTAATTCGATCTAATAGTGATCTATAGGACAACATTTCACAAATAATATCGATGAACATGACCAGTAAGCATTCCATGGCCATAATTGACAAAGATTCGATAACTAAAATAGTTTTAGAGAGAAAACTGAGATAAGGGATGAAATTTTGTAAAAGTAAGAAAACTTTGAAGAATCAATCAGGTATGCAATGTTTAAAGCCACATTTCGAGCATCAAGTATATTTAATTCATTTCTAAGCTCGCAAAATCTCTTTTCATCTAGTGGCTTCGTGAATATGCCCGCTAGTTGTTTTTCAGTTCTAACATATGAGATTACTCTGTCACCTTTTAATGAATGGTATCTTAGAAAATGATAAAGTATATCTATGTGCTTGGTTTTTGAGTGCTCTACTGGATTGTGTGCAATTTTTGTGGCACTTTCATTATCATATAGAAGTGGAATATGGTTCAGATTGTAATAATAATTCCTTAGATTTTGTCGCATCCAAAGTAGTTGTGCGCAGCAACTACTGGCTGCAATATACTCCACTTCGTATGTGGAAAGAGCAATGTAATTTTTTTTTCTTTGAGGACCATGAAACTAAGGATCTGCCAAGAAATAGGCAGGTTCTTGAGGTGCTCTTCCTATCGACTTTGCAACCTGCATAGTCGGCATCAGAATACCCTATAAGGTTAAACTTGGATCCTTTAGGATACCAAAGGCCTAAGTTAGGTGTGTGCACAAGATATCATAAAATTGTTTTTACAATTGTTAAATGACACTCTTTAGGTGCAGCTTGAAACCTTGCACACATACACACACTAAGCATAATATAAGACCTAGATGAACATAAATAAAGCAGTGAACCAATCATAGACCAATATACCTTTTGATCCACATCTGGACCTCCTTCGTTGAGGTCGAGATGTCCATTGGGGGTCTTGATGGGCTTGGTGTTGACGTTTCTTACATCACAGATAAAAATCCGCAAGCGCACGGAAACTTTCGTATACCAGTTCCCCTTAAAAGAGTATTCCAAGGGTATCGAATCCAAGGAACGTGTGTGTAATCTTACAAACTAATCCAGCCAAGGACACAAAGTTGTTTGGTAAGTAAGGAAGAGAGAGGAATTCAAAGTATTGATTCTAATTCAAAGGAATTTGCAGTAGCTACTTGCTTTGGGCATGGGTTTACACCTAGCAAACACCAGGCGCACTACAAGTATTCTGTCCTGCTGCAACAATTGTACTGCAATGAATACTAAATCGTTGCAATAAGCTTGGTCTTTTGCCACGATTCACTAGTTCGTGGCATTAGGATCTATCACCATAGAACACAATCGTCGCATTAGGATCTGTTGCCACGAATCACTGGTTTCTGGCATTAGAGTTTTATTGCCATGGAACACAATCATTGCATTAGGATCTGTTGCCACAAATTAGTAAACAGTTGCATTAGGATCGTAATGCAATGAAACACAATCGTTGCATTAGGATATATTACCACGATTGTACTATTTTGTGGTGTAAGGATACTAATGCAACGGAACCCAATGGTTACATTAGGACGTGTTGCAACGATTCATTGGTTCGTGGCGTTAGTATCTATCGCCACAAACCACAATCGTTGCATTAGGATGTGTTGCCATGATTCACTGGTTCATGTTGTTAGGATCTATCGCCATGGACCACAATTGTTGCATTAGGATGTGTTGCCACGATTCTCTAGTTCGTGGCATTAGTATCTATTGCCACAGACCGCAACCGTTGCATTAGGATGTGTTGCCACGATTCACTAGTTCGTGGCATTAGGATACTAATGCAACAGAACCCAATCATTGCATTAGGATGTGTTGCCATGATTCTCTGGTTCGTGGCATTAGTATCTATCGCCACTGACCACAATAGTTGCATTAGGATGTGTTGCCACGATTCTCTGGTTTGTGGCGTTAGTATCTATTGCCACGGACCACAATCATTGCATTAGGATGTGTTGCCACGATTCACTGGTTCGTGGTGTCAAGATACTAATGCAACTGAACCCAATTGTTGCATTAGGATGTGTTGCCATGGTTCTCTGGTTCGTGGCGTTAGTATCTATCGCCACGGACCGTAATCGTTGCTTTAGGATGTGTTGCCATGATTCACTGGTTCGTGGCGTTAGGATACTAATGCAACGGAACCCAATCGTTGCATAGGATGTGTTGCCACGAGCCACTGGTTCGTGGTGTTAGGATCCTAATGCAATGGAACCCAATCGTTGCATTAGGATGTGTTGCCACAACCACTGGTTCGTGGTGTTAGGATACTAATGCAACAGAACCCAATTGTTGTATTAGGATGTGTTGCCACGATCCACTAGTTTGTGGTGTTAGGATCCTAATGCAACAGAACACAATCGTTGCATTAGAATGCGTTACCATGATTCACTGCTTCGTTTCATTAGCATCTATCGCCATGGAACACAATCGTCACATTAGGTTTTGTTGCCACAATTCAATAGTTCGTGCATGTAATAAATGATTAGTCCCACATGTAATAAATTATTAATTAGTCACACTTCCATAAATTAGCGTATCATCACAAATACTCTAGTTCACAGCTCACACGTACAGTACATACTTAATTATACAAAAAATAATCATCGTCGCTGTTGTCCCCCAACAATGGAGCTACATGACCATCATTGATATATGTATCATCATCGTTGTCGTCTTCATTTTCTGATGCAACTCCATCTACCTCAAACTGATCACCTGACGTTGTCATTAGAAGAGTGGAAGCATCGCCGCTTGCTCCCTCAATGTCATTACTGGCCCATGCGGTCGTATCCTCATTTATGTGTGGCATCATATTGATATCAGTAAGCAGATCATCATGAAATATCTTAGCCTCCATTGTCTCAGTCACATTATTTTCTATGCGTCCAGGGGGCATGGCAAAAAGGTTCCGTGGCTTCGTTTTAACAACTATAGCCCGTTTAGGTTGCTTCACACTTGGAACATAAAAAAACTTGTCCGCTTGGGTGGCTAGAATGTAAGGCTCATACTGGAATCGATAAAGAGTAGTGTCAACATCTATCATTCCATATTGATCCTTTTTGTAGCCTCTGCTTTGGTTCCGACTGCTTCTCAAAGGCCGATCAAACCATTCACATTGAAATAACAGAACCTCTCGATTTTTTTCGAAATCAACAACAATCATTTTCTTGATTACTCCAAACCAATCATGATCAGTGCCCTGAACAACAATACCACTGTTTTGGATCCGTAAATCTTTTTCCACATCTGCAGTTCGAAAGAAGAAGCCATTGATGAATGATCGACTAAAAAAACATGCCCGAGAATCAGGTCCTCTAGATAATGCATACAAATAATCGGTTACTTTGCCTTCTTTGTGTAATGTCGTAATATGTACACATTAGTATAACAGGGGTCATCGACAAACCAATTTCAGAACACATATTTGTTCAATATTTCATCAAAGTAACAACTTGCATGTACTTACTCGTTTCTAAAACCAATCAACAAACTCATCTCTATGACATTTATCAACATCATGAGAATGAATCTTTTTCAGTTCTTCAATATGCTCACCGAAATGGTACAAAATTAGATTAGCCATCTACCATAAGCCATATATATAGTATAGAACATCTGAGTTATACATTATTACTTGATCCATGGAGCGGCCTCTTCAACATTAATAATAAGATAATGCCTGATGTTATGTAGTTCCACCATAGTAAGTTGGTCACATTTATAACTTTTTAGAATTATCAACTTCTGTAAATATGTTAGAATTATCAACAGAAGGTTCATTTCTAGCTGCAGCTCCATGACGTTCTGGCCTATTACGCTTGGTGCTGATGTTATCCAAAAACTGACTACAAAAAGTCATACACTATTCGGTAATATATCCCTTAGCTATATAGAACCCTCCGGGTGAGCATTGTTACGTACATACCTCTTCAATGTACCAAGATACCTCTCAATTAGATACATCCGTCTGTAAGAAACAGGTCCAGCCAACCGAGCTTCTTCGACAAGATGGATTGGAAAATGTTCCATGATATCAAAGAAAGTGGGAGGAAACAATATCTCAAGCTTACAAATTGTTTCAGTAATTTGTTTGCTCATCTTGTCCAAATCTGGTTCCGCCAACTCCGTAGAACAAATTCTAGAAAAGAATGTGCTAAACTCAATGAAAGGTCCAATAACCTTTTTAGGCAATATGTTACGTATTGCAATAGGAAGGAGCTTCTGAAATATAATATGGCATTCATGAGTTTTTAAACACGATACCTTACATGCTTTATTGTTCACACATCTCTTGATGTTTGAGGTATAACCATCGGGCACCTTCACATCCCCCAAAAACATGCACAAGGTGGTCTTCTCATCTTTGCCCAAAGTATATAATGCTGATCATGGCAATATGTACTTGATATTTCTAACCACCGGATGTTGATCTGGCCGTATACCCATATCCTTCATGATGAGGACATCACAACAGCGGAGACGCACATGGAACTGCAAGGACCAATCACAAGGGCACGAGCACAGTTAATAAATCAGCAGGTGAACTCGCTCCTAACATCCTTTGCATGTGAGTTTGAGAATAAATTGCTATGTCATGATTTAATTGTTATTAGGAACAATGGAGAAGATCAACAAGTGAAGGGAAGAGGCCTTGGGAATGTGGAGAACCAGCTGGGACGTCCACAAGTTGATGGAATCAGTTTACAACTCGGACTCGAGTTTAACTCGGAGTCCAGGAGCAGTCCACCTTAAAACGGACGCCCAGGATGCATACGGACTCCGTTTTCGACGCTCCAATTGTGCACGGAAAGAGGAGAAAATAAACTTTCCAATGGCTAAGGTTCCATCTAAATATCCTCCAGAGACATTGGTAATCGTCGAAACAAGTCAAGTCCAGATTTCTGTCTGGTGCTGCGCCACCAAATCGGGCCTTTGGGCCTTGTATCCCATATGAGTCTACTCGGGACGCGTCTAAGCGTGTTTTGGATGAACCCTAGCCTTTAAATACTGCAGCCGCCGGTCATATTTGGTGGGTTTTGCTTAGATCAATAATATCGCCGTTCTACGGTTTGTGAGACTCCAACTTCGTGATTTTAGAATGTGTCTTTGACGTTCTTGCTTGTGTTCTCGATTGCACTTGCAGGGATTAGCCTTCTTCGCGAGGTCAAGCATGTGAAGCACGGTTGATAACCATTGGAGCAGTGGTGTAGTGATTGCAGGGGTACTCGAACTCCTCGAGTGTCGCGGATCATCAACATCGAGTTCTCCACTCCAATTGGCTTACCTTTCGGAAGATCGGGCCTAAACAACTCATCAATTGGTATCGGATTTCCAAGTTGCCCATGAGGTATCTTTGTTTTCCTTCCATTGGATCGGTTTTGTTTTGTACCTAGAGTCCACAGAAAAGCCACAAAAAATTTAAATCATTTTTACCGCTTCCTAGACTATAGTGCCTATAGTTTTGGTTTTCAGTTTGCATTGTTGAGTTTGCATTCGTGTGGTCGAGTCTTGTTGCCGGTTTAGCTTTGTGTTTTGGGTCCTAGTTATCGTGTTTCATCCTTGTTTTCTTGCTGTTCAACACCTATTCCACAATCCCTAAACAACAAACCAATCCACCATGTTCATCGATTTGCCCCAGCTAGCTGCCTTGCGTGAACTCCTGCATCGCCAGCCCTAGATTAGGTGACAAACCTTTGTCCCACTCATCCTTGAATAATAACAAATCACCCCATTAGTTGCTGTGCAAATTCCAGATCATTTTCATATCTGATTGCGAGTTCTGTTCTCAAACCGAGTTGGAATCAACATCCAAAAACCTTAACTCGGACAGCCTACCTTAAAACGGCCATAACTTTCGCATACGAACTCGAAATCAGGCGATTTTTTTTTCAAATTGATACACGCAAAATTTTGCATCTGATTTTCCACCGCATAGCTGCGCTCAGTGAAATTAGATTGCCCAAATTCCTCTCAGAAGATAGGCTATCAGACCTTGGAAATTTCAGCACGAATTTTAAAGAATCTTCTTGATTTTCTATAGGCTACATATTACATCCAATTGAGCTGCAAATTTGTGTGATTCCTATTTTCGTGCTCCTGAGTAAACAAAAAATATCAAAAAAAGATAATACAAAAAAATAGTGAAAAGCACACATATTAAAGCAATTGGCCTATACCACTTGGTGCTGTTTTGTTGGCTATATCATTCTGTCTTTCTTTTGCCTTGCTACTTCCTTGTGTTGTGCTAGGCCCTAGAGCACTTGGTTGACTAGCAATAGTTTCCGACATTGAATACTTATTCGACTTTGTTTACCTGTTAACAATTTTCTGCTTATTAGCCACCATATTGTGCCATCCGAGCTCCACCTTTCTCTTGAGCATAACAGGTACATTTGCAATCATCCCACGCTTCATTGGTTCATCTCACCATCCACATCACCTGCTGTGTCGGTAAGAACACTTGTAAGAGCGTGGTAAGACGCTTGAGCGAGAGAGACTATTTTCTTCCACCTTTCACATTTTCACTGTAGTTGATAGGGATAACATATTTTTGTTATCTTTTGTTTCCTACTAACAATGGCAGGAGAAAACAGTGATGACGAATGTGTTCAACATGCTGAGTTACGTGATATGATGAAGGCCATGACAGATATGTTCGCCAAATACAACACATCAACGGAGGAGTCATTGGCGAACTTGACTCGTCAACTTGATGACCTTGCTCTTCAGATGAATACTCTTGAGGCTCGGTTGCCTCTCGCTGGAAGACATGAAGACAATGCTTATGATGATATGGAAGATCACAACAATCAGCCAAGAATGCCACTTTATCGTCGAGGTATGGGAGGTAATAATCATCATAACAATTATAATCATCCTCCCGATGATCCTTTTGCTAAAGTGAAATTTACTATACCCTATTTTTCTGGTGCTTATGATGTTGAGGCTTATCTTGATTGGGAGATGATAGTAGAGCAATAATTTAATGCTCATCTTGTTCCTGAACAACATAGAGTTCGTCAAGCCACTAGTGAGATTAAGGACTTTTTTATCATATGGTGGAATGAACTTGTTAAAACTAGAACCGATCCTCCAACATGAGATAGATTAAAAGAAGCTATGCATGTTCGATTTGTTCCTCCTTCTTTTCAGCGGGACCTTCTCAAAAATTGCAGTGCTTAGACCAAGGTAACATGTCCTTAGAGGAGTATTATCAAGAGTTACAAAAGGGTATGCTGCGTTGTGGGGTAGTAGAGGACATGGACATGATAATATCTTGTTTTTATGGGGGTTGAGGCGTGAAATTCAGGACATTGTTGATAACAAGGAATATGATACTGTTAACAGATTATTTCAGCTTGCTATGTTGGTAGAAAAAGAATTGCAGGACCGACAACAACAATAACAACAACAACGTACGAGGAGCAACTACACGCCACATTTGACGTCTACACTATCCAAAACAGCGCCATCTTCGACCTCCCGTGCAGTGACTACACCATCCAATGGCGGCCAACAAACTACACCTACTGCTCCGCCTTCTTGCGTGCCGGAGGGCAGCAAGGCGACACCATTCAAGCTTTCAACATCCACTCCTTCTATGAGTCATACTTTCGACATTAAGTATCACCGCTGCCAGGGACTTGGTCATATGATGAGAGATTGCCCGAGCAAACGAGCATACGTAGCACGCGACGATGGCAGGTATGATAGTACTTTGGATGTTGAAGATGAATATTCTCTTGCTACTGACTTTACAGATCCAAATGATGAACACACCAAAGAAGAGGTACTTGGTACAGCGGCGACGGAGAACTATAGGAGCATCATTGTGCAGCGTGCCTTGAGCTCCAATGTGGAGGCCGACAACAAGCTACAAAGACACAACCTCTTCCACATGTTTCTCGTCGTCAAGGACTGCCGTGTACACACTATAATTGATGGAGGTAGCTGAAATAACTTGGTGAACACGGACGTTGTCAAGAAACTTGGTTTGACAACAAGAGCACACCCTCATCCATACCACATTCAATGGTTCAACAACAGCGGTAAGGTTCGAGTAACACAAACAGCGAGAATACATTTTTCAATTGGTTCTTACCATGATTTTGATGTCGTGCCTATGGATACTTGTTCTCTTTTATTGGGTCATCCTTGGGAATTTGATACAGATGCTATTCATCATGGTAGAACTAATAAATATACTCTCATGCATAAAGGAAAGAAAATCACTTTGCTTCCCATGACTCCTGCTGAAATTGTACATTTTGAGAAGAGTAAAATTTGTGATGGCAAAGCAACAAAACTAGAATTTGAAAACAACAAGTCATTGAGTTAAAATCACCATTGTTGCTCACAACTAAATTTGACCTTGCTGATTTATTCGATACTAAGGAGATATGCTATGCTTTAGTATGCAAAGAAGCCATGTTTTCACTTCATGAATTGTCTATTGCATTGCCCCCTGCTGTTGCTAACCTTTTGCAGGAGTTTGAGGATGTGTTTTCCTCCGAGATACCCCTAGTTTATCACCCATGAGAGGCATTGAACACAAGATCGATTTGATTCCAGGAGCAAGTTTGCCAAATCGTGCAGCATACAGGGCGAATAGAGAGGAAACTAAGGAAATTCAGTGGCAAGTCCAAGATCTTTTGGACCGCGGGTACATTCGTGTAAGCCTTAGCTCTTGTTCCATTCCTGTTCTTTTGGTTCCTAAGAAAGATGGTAGTTGGCGCATGTGTGTTGATTGTGGAGCGATTAATAACATCACCATTCAATATAATTATCCTATTCCTCGCTTAGATGACATGCTTGATGGATTGAGTGGTTCTATCATCTTCACAAAAATTGGCTCGGTTACCACCAAATTAGAATGGCACTAGGAGATGAATGGAAAACTTCATTTAAAACCAAGTTTGGACTTTATGAGTGGTTAGTCATGCCATTTGGTTTAACTAATGCACCCAACACCTTTATACGATTAATGAACGAGGTTTTATGTGCTTTCATTGGACAATTTGTGGTGGTTTACTTTGATGATATACTCATTTACAGCAAGTCATATGTTCAACATCTTGATCATTTACGTGCTGTTTTTACTGTTTTGAGAGATGCACGTTTGTTTGGTAACCTTGAAAAGTGTGCCTTTTGAACCAATCAAGTCTCGTTTCTTGGCTATGTCGTTTCCTCGCAGGGAATTGAGACAGATGAGGCAAAAATTGAAGCGATCACTACCTGTCCAGTCCCAACAACAGTCATGCAGGTTCGTAGTTTTCTTGGCCTTGTAGGTTTTTATCATCGTTTTGTGCGAGATTTCAACACTATTGCAGCACCTCTACATGAGATAATGAAAAAGGGAGTGCCGGTTCGATGGGGCGAACAGCAGCAAGAAGCTTTTGGTGCTCTCAAATCGAAGCTTACACAAGCACCATTGCTACAACTTCCTAATTTTGACAAGACCTTTGAGCTAGACTACGACGCAAGCGGTACTGGTATTGGAGGCGTTCTCATACAAGGAGGTAAACCCGTTGTTTTCTTTAGTGAAAAACTTCATGGTCCTTCTCTGAATTATTCTACTTATGATAAGGAATTGTATGCCTTAGTGTGAGTATTACAAACTTGACAACATTTGGTCTAAGGAGTTTGTCATACATTCCGATCATGAATCATTGAAGTATCTTAAGTGTCAAACCAATCTGAATAAATGACATGCTAAATAGATTGAGTTCATAGAGTCGTTTCCATACATCATTAAGCATAAGAAAGGGAAGGAAAATTTCAACGCCGATGCATTATCTGGATGTTATACCATGCTGTCCCAACTTGATCATAAAATTTTTGGTTTGGAAACAATAAAAGCATTATATCCTACTGATTTGGCCTTCAAATATACTTTTGAGAATTCTAGAGGAGGAAGAACTTGGAATAAATATGTGCTCCAAGAGGGTCTCCTCTATCGTGCTAACAAGCTATGCGTTCCAGCTAGCTCCGTTCGTCTACTACTTTTGCAGGAAGCACATGGAGGAGGTTTGATGGGATATTTTGCAGTGAAGAAAACCGAAGACGTGTTGTCCACACACTTCTTTTGGCCGAAGATGAGGCGTGATGTCGAGTGCTACGTGTCACGATGCACTACTTGCAATAAATCTAAGTCTCGCCTTAACTCACATGGTCTTTATATACCTCTTCCTGTTCCTAGTGTACCTAGGGAGGATATTTCTATGGACTTTGTTTTGGGATTGCCTATGACTAAGAGGGGGAGGGATAGTATTTTTGTAGTTGTTGATCGTTTCTCCAGAATGGCGCACTTTATACCTTGTCACAAGAATGATAATTCCTCACACATTACTGATTTATTTATGATGGAGATTGTTCGTTTACATGGTGTGCCAAATACCATTGTTTCTGATCGTAATGCAAAATTTTTAAGTCATTTTTAGAGAACTTTGTGGTATAAATTGTGAACCAAGTTGCTGTTTTCAACTACATGTCACCCACAAATAGATGGACAAACCGAGGTAGTTAATCGTACTTTATCACTATGTTGCGGGCTGTCTTGAAAACAAATTTAAAGTTGTGGGAGGAGTGTTTACCACATATAGAATTGGCTTACAACAGATCTGTTCACTCCACGACAAAGGTAAGTCCATTCCAAACAGTGTATGGTTTCAATACTTGTGCTCCTATTGATTTACTACCTTTGCCTCCTTCTGAAACTATAAATTTGGATGCTACACAATGATATGAATTCATTCTTAAGATGCATGAAACTACAATGAAAAATATTGAAAAGATGAATGAGAAGTATAGGATTGCAGGTAGTAAAGGTAGAAAAGAAGTAAAACTTGATCCGAGTAATTTGGTGTGGTTACATTTGAGAAAAGAGTGATTCCCTGACTTGATAAAATCCAAACTTATGCCACAAGCTGCTGATCCATTAAAAATTGTTGAGAAGATTAATGATAATGCATATAAGCTTGAGTTGCCTACTGATTTTGGGGTTAGTCCTACATTTAATATTTCAGTTTTGCGACCGTACTTGGGAGAAGATGATGAACTAGAGTCAAGTACGACTCCAATTCAAGAGGGGGAGGATGATGAGGACATCACAACAGCGGGGACGCACATGGAACTGCAAGGACCAATCACAAGAGCATGAGCACAGTTAATAAATCAGCAGGTGAACTCGCTCCTAACTTCCTTTGCATGTGAGTTTGAGAATATATTTCTATGTGATGATTTAATTGCTATTAGGAACAATGGAGAAGATCAACAAGTGAAGGGAAGAGGCCTTGGGAATGTGGAGAACCAGCTGGGACGTCCACAAGTTGATGGAATCAGTTTACAACTCGGACTCGAGTTCAACTCAGAGTCCAAGAGCAGTCCACCTTAAAATGGATTCCCAGGATGCATACAGACTCCGTTTTTGACGATCCACATATGCACGGAAAGAGCAGAAGATAAAATTTCCAATGGATCTGGTCCCACCTCAATATTCCTTTGGAGTCGTTGGGAATCGTCGAAACAACTCGAGTCCAGATTTCTGTCCAGTGCTGCACCACGGAATCAGGCCTTTGGGCCTTGTATCCCGTATGAGTCCATTAGGGACGTGTCTAAGCGTGTTTTGGCCAAACTTTTAGCCTTTAAATGCTGCAGCCGCTGGTCATATTTGGTGGGTTTTGCTTAGATCAATAATATCTACGGTTTGTGAGACCCCAACTTCGCGATTTCAGATCGTGTCTTCGACGTTCTTGCTTGTGTTCTCGGTTGCACATGCAGAGATTAGCTTTCTTTGCGAGGTCAAGCGTGTGAAGCACGGTTGATAAGCAATGAAGCAGTGGTGTAGTGATTGCAGGGGTACTCGAACTGCTCGAGTGCTGCGGATCATCAACGTTGAGTTCTCCACTCCAATCGACTTACCTTTCGGAAGATTGGGCCTAAACAACTCATCACTTCATATCAAGATGAGCTTGTAGACTACCTTTTGTTTTACCATCTGTAGCAAGCAATGTCCCCGGCATGCTATGACAAATGTTTTTCTCAATGTGCATGACATCCAAGTTATGCCTTATTAGCAATGTCTTCCAATAAGGGTGGTCGAAAAATATACTTTTCTTCTTCCAATTATACCATCTATTTTCCTCGGTGCGCTTTCTCTTATTATTCGTCGGTCCAAAACTCACTTGATCAAGACACTCGTATTGTTGGAGTACTTCATCATCAGAGAGTGATGTTTGAGCCACTCTATGCTCTATCTTGTTGTGGAAAGAAGCTTTGTTTTGATGCCACCTGTGATTCTGAGGTAGGAAACGACGATGACCCATGTAACAATGCTTTCGTCCATATTTCATCCAGAAGGCGTCAGTTTTTATATGGCAGTATGGACATGCTAGCTTACCTTTTGTGCTCCATCCACATAGCATTGCATATGCTGGAAAATCATTTATTGTCTACAATAAAGAAACTCGCATGAGAAATGTCTCTTTAAGCTGTCATATGTTTCAACACCATCAGACCATAATTTCAGTAGCTCATCAATCAAAGGCTGCAGATACACAACAATGTTGTTTCCAGGTGACTTGGCCCAGGAATTATCATTGACATCACCCAATAAGACTGCTTCATACACAACCAAGGTGATAGATTATAAGGGATTAGAATCACATGCCATGTACTATAAGAAACATTCATTACTCCAAAAGGATTGAAACCATCAGATGCTAGACCAAATCTTATGTTGCGAGGATCATATAAGAAATTTGGGGGAATGCTATCAAAATGCTTCCATGCTTTCAAATCGGCGGGATGACGTAATATTCCATCATCAGCACAATCTTCTTTGTTCCAGAGCATGTTTGATGCCGTTTATTCCCGCATATAAAACCTTTGTCGACGGGGAATAAGATGGAAGTAATGTAGAATCTTGCGTGCTACAAGCTTCTTAGCTTTTCCACAAGATAAAGCCTCTCTTTAATTCACCAAATTTTGGGCATCTATCCAGCAGAGAATAGTCCTTCTGGAATAACACAGTCATTGACACATGCATCGATCTTTTGGTAGTCCAGCCCGAGGTCACGAACAACCTTGTGAACTTTATCAAGTGCATTAGGAACAGTGGCCCTTTGGAAGCGCAAATGAGAATAGTTCAAGGAGCAACTCACAAGATTTTTTTGCTCAAACCAGTTAAACACTTTATCCGGTACAACCAGAAAATGAACGATAATTGGGTCAGATGCGAACAACCTGGATATAACTCCTTTTTGGCATCAATTAATAATTCATATAATTTCTTTGTATGCCCAGTTTGCTCCTGTTGGTTTATAGCATTTTCTTGATCATCAACATTTGCTGAAGTACCACAATCATCAGTGCCTCTAAGTAGACTGGACGACATATTTTCAGTAGCACCATAATTAGAAATTATCTCCTCATTATTTGCTCATTCCTCAGCAATATTTTCCTAAACTGGTATTTTTCCATGGTGTATCCAACAAGTATAATCCAATAACATCCCATTACTGAGTCGGTGAAAATGAACTTCCTTGCGTGTCTTGTGGCAAATATTATGAAATCTCGTGCAAGGACAAGGCATAGTTGTTCCTTCACGAGTGCCCTGGAATGCAAAATTTAAAAATGACTTCATTCCATGCTGCCACTCCCTCGTATCCCTGTCTTTGCCCATCCATATCTTATCTTCTGACATCACTTCCTACAATTCAATCAGCCACTCAGCCTATCCGTAAGATGATAGATGTACAAAAACATTATGTGAGCAATTGTACCTAGCGCTGTTGCTCCTCCACGCGCTGCGGCCGGCGGATTCTCCTTCACGCGCGGTGGTCGGCGGATGCTCCTCCAAGCGTTGCGGCCAGCGGATGCTCCTACAAGCGTGGGGGCCGGCGGATGCTCCTCCAAGCGCCTTTCGGAGAGAGGTCCGGCGTTGCGGGTTGAAGGGTACCGTATTAAAAAATTTCTTTTCATTTCTTATTTTCCTTATTTATTCGGCATGACAAAAATTGATCGTCGTGGGCATGCAGGCAGGAGCATCGCGGGCAGGTTTGTTATTTGTGGGCTACAACTGCCCTGATTCACTTTATATTCGTGGGCCGAAACTGCGCTAAGTCACTTTATATTCGTGGGCCGAAACTGCGCTCAGTCACTTTGTATTCGTGGGCCGAAACTGCGCTAGGACGCTTGGTGTTCATCCAAAGGACGCGTCATGAGGCCCATCTACGGGTGCACGCCTGGCTCTAGCCATTTGTTAGGTACACAAGTTAAAGTAGCAGGTGAATTAAGGGTAGCTGACATGTGAACATCATCAACATCATCACAAGAATAATATCATGTCATCAATAGAGATAACATACTATGTTTGATAGGATTACGACTGGATCAATTTCCGTGAAAAGATTTCCCGTTTCACTTTTTGGTTGTTCCTTTCTTTTACTAACTTTTTCTCCTCCTTTGTTTTATTTTCTGAAGTTCATTGTCTTCACTTTTATTTTTAGTCCTCGCTACTGTTACTACTTGACATACCGCTTTGCAGGCCCCACTGCAGACGATCTCCTGGCAACTGCAGTGGCTAAAGTACAGTACATGCCACTTTAGAGACCACCGGTTTTGCGGACAAGGAGGGTTTGGCGATCGGCTATTCCAACAAATTTTGCACAGGTAGGAGATCCATGAACAACAGCTCCAAGTACATTTAACTTAAACAACATTACTCCCTCCGTCCCAAAATACTTGTCACTCCGGATGGAGGGAGTATATTACAAACACAAGAAAAAAACTACAACTAAAACCATGAAAAGAAAATTTACAACAAAAAACATGAAACAAAAAAGTACAACTAAAAACATGAAAAGAAAACACCTAAATACTACTCTAGTGATCCTTGTCCTCTTCCTCCTCCTCCTCCTCCTCCTCCTCCTCCTCCTCCTCCTCCTCCTCCTCCTCTTGCTCCTCCTCCTCGGGTGGGTCTTCGGTCTCTTGACCCTCCTCTGGCGCATCAGGATTCGACGTTGGAAGGTGACCCAGTCTTGCGGCCGCTGCCACGACAAGGTTGCGATGACCCACGATGCCGAGCTTGATCGCCAATGTCTCCTAGAGGGAGTCGAGACGAGAGGCCACATGTGAGAGGTCGAAGATGTAGTGGCCCGTGCTGTCCATTCTAGTACTTTGTGGAAGGGTAACGAGCCCAAGGCGTTCTATGGAGTGAGATGTACTGTTAAGTACATCTCGGTCCATGTTGAAGAGGAGGGTATCCTTTATGCGCGGCAGTGAGGGGAGTCTAGCCGCAAACGCTTACCGCCGGCCGGCTCTCTCGACAGGCTTGGTGGTGGTGGGTTGCTCGAGCTCGAAGGCATTTGCTGCATACTCTAAGAGTAGCCGCAGCGCGGGTTTGCGGAGAGAGAGAAGAGAGGATGTTGGAACGGTTGTGCGGAAAAGATGATGGCCCGGGTCAAAATCGGTAAAGCATTGTAGTAGTGGTCAGGGGATGCATCTTATTTAATTCAAAGGACGTGTATGGGTTGTTCGTGTAAGTTGCCTCGATTACCGGCGCGCACGGCCGCATCAGTTTCCTCTGTTTCAACAATAGAGATAACATAGTACTAGTATGTTTGACAGGATTACAACTAGATTAATTTCTATGAAAAGATTTCCTGTTTAACATTTTAGGTCTCCACGATGTTACACCTTAAATCTTACTACATACTGCCTATATTTTTCTAACATTTTTCTCGTCCTTTCTTTTATTTTCTGGAGTTCATTGTCTCTACTTTTCTTTCCAGTCGTCGCTACCGGCCTGTTGCGTTTTCCAGTAGTACTCCCTCCGTCTCAACTCAACTCTATTTCTAGCTTTAGTCAAACTTACCTTTGACCAATAATTTCTATAGATTCTATTAATTTTGACAACATATAAAATGTATATTATGGAAATATTTTTCATGATGAATCTAAAAGTACAATTCTTATATTGTTAAAATTAATCAAAATTACATAAATCATTGGTCAAACGTAGATTTGACCAAACTCAAAAATAGAGTTGACATGGGACGGGGTACTACTTTACAAACCGCTTTGCAGGCCCCGCTGCGGGGGATCTCCTGCCTTCTGGCAACTACAGCAGCTAAAGTAGTGTACAACTGCACTTTATAACTCCAACGCTCGTCTTTTGGGTAGCCCAGTTTGCATAAAAGGAAACTCACGGGACAGTTTAAAGGAATGGAATCCTCCAGAAGGGAAAGACATTCATACGTAGTTTCGTAAGTAGCATTCCAAATGGTGCACTCTAGAAGCCATAACCATCACTGCGCATCTGCGCGTGTCTCATCGTCTTATCCGCGCGTACTAAACACACACCATCCTCTTCTCCGCCATACACACCGGCCGTCCTCTTCTCTGCTCATACTCTTCCTCTTCGTCTCCATCGCGCGCACCCTCATTGGTTCCCTTCTAAGTCCATGGAGTTCCCCTTGCCGCACGGTATTGCGCTCCTAATCACGGGGTGGGTCACTGCAACCTCCTCGCGACCCATGGACGACCTCTCCAGTTTGCGCGCCACCTGCAAAGCCATGCACATGGCGTGCCAGGATCGCGTCGTGGGAAGGCGCGTGGCGCTGGAGCGGGAGAGCATCTGCAAGGGGAGCTACGATGCCCTCGTGGAGCGCGTGGCAATCGTCGGCAACCATCATGCGTGCTACATGACCGGGTTCGACCTCATCTTCAAGGACGGGCACGCGCTACTGGGCACACAGTTCCTTGCCCAGGCGGTTGCGAATGGCCACATGGCGGCGGCCGCGAACGGCCACATGGTGGCAGCCTACGTCGTCGCCATGCTACGCTATGATGCCGACCGTGGGGCCCGCGATGCCCTCGAGTATATCCGGCGGGTCAAAGGTGAGGCCCACATCAGCGACAACATGGTCGGGTCCATCGCGATGAAGTGGACCAACACGGAGTGCTACTAGTGTCGGCATGAAGCCATGGAGAGTGTCTACAGTGTCGCCTGGACATTCCTGCGCAGGCCTCCTCCGGGACCGCCGCCGGTGGTAGTGCCCATCATTGATGATGACACTTGACGTTGCCCAACAAGGGGGAACCAGGGGACTGCCCGTTGCGGCAGGCAAGGGTGGGAGGAGTGGAGCGTCTTCTGTACTGAGAACTGTATGATTAAGTACGAGCATGACCAGTTCTATCGAGAGGTGTTGTACACTATGGGTTATATTTCCTCCATTCCCTTTTGGATATGATGCACCCCTAGTTATCCCAACGCCAATTAAAAGAGAACTAAGGGAGTATATAAAATAGACTTGTATAAGGCATGTTTATGTGTTTCCCCTATGTGCGCTCGTCTCTGATGAATGTTGCACTTGTTGTGTTTCCCCTATGCACGCTCATCTTTTGTTTCGCCCCGTTTGCATCAAAGGAAACTCACAGGACATTTTAAAGAAATGGTTTCCTCCGGAAGTGAAATACATTCCATCATAGTTTGGAACAAAGGAAATAAGTGTTCCTTCCGGAGGAAAACATTCACACGTGGGGATTTGTTCGGACCAAAGCATCTCTCTCCAGTTTATTTTTTAACTTGTACTACATGCCAATCCCATGGGGATGTGCACTGTAAGTAACTACATGCATTCTTGCCTGATCTTGGATGTACACTGCTATCTAGTCCATAAATTCATTGTGCTAGGCAGGAGTTAGTACCTCATTTGTGACAGCAACCGCATATTCCTCATTTTTCTTCATGATTTCGCCAGATATGTGGCACATGCTTCTGGTCCTTCTCATCGTACCACCATCACTTGGGATCATCAGCTGCGGACAAAACCGACGGGGGTTGATGGAGAAGTTTGCCATTAATGAGCGATGAGCCGCGAAGAAACAAATCTGCCTGAGAGGAACAAAGGGTGTACTACTAGTATTTGGAGGTTGCGGTTTCTTATGAGTCTTCGGAGTATTATATTATAAAGCAACACAACATGGATATGGGATGCACTTGGGGGCAAGTGCATACCGCTCTCAGATGGTGCCACCTGTTTCTGGTAGTTCGATCTACCATCCATGATCCTCAATAGCACGCTTCTAAGCTCAAACGGAAGCTAAAATATCTCAACTGCCACGATCAAGGAACAGCGATGAAGACACGAAGGAAGTACGTGGCACCATCTGAAAATGGTATGCACTTGCTCTCCGGTGCATACCGTATCCAGAAAATTTTTCTCCCACAACATGAGTAGTGATAGCTAGAGGTGACACCGCCTTGTATAGGAGTAGTGGTAATGATGACACCGCGTATAGAGGCATAGGGCCAATTGTAAAATTCCGGCCTATTCCATTCCTTGCAATAATAACATCGCGATTGTTCAGATTTTGGTAGGAAAACAACATGACAAAACGTGAAAAGAAAAAACATTAAAAATGAAGAACAGAAACACAACATCACGACTGGATTAATCTGCGTCAATCAATTTCCTGTTTTACAGTTTCGTTCTCCAGGCTCTTTCACCTTAAATCTCGTACGGAGTACCTTTTTTTTAAATATTTTTCTCTTCCTTTCTTTTATTTTCTGGAGTTCATTGTCTCCACTTTTCTTTTCTTTTCTTTTCTGGAGTTCATTGTCTCCACTCTAGAGGCCCCCGGTGTGGAGGGTCACACAATTCGATTCACGCACGAAGTGGGTTAAAGGGGAAAATTTGGCATCGCTAAAGGAGATGTTTTTCGATAAAAGGAGAAATTTTTAATTTGACACGCAAAGGGCCCAACGTATGCGGGGACAAATCGTTCACACCTTGTCAAAATCGCTCACATGAATTCGTTACGGACACCGCACGTGGGGGCAGACGTAGGGAATATGCAAGGTGACCAGCGCACAACCTAGGCCCAGGTGCCAGCATGATTGCATGTGACGAGGATACAATTCCTGGAACTAATCCTGGCGTTATCCCAGTCATGTCCGGCCATCATACGACCTCGTTTGGATAGGTGTGGATCCACTTCAATCTAAGTGGATTGGAGACTATTGAGATAAAAATTAGTTCATTTTCCACTTCAATCCACTCCAATACAAGTGGTTTGAAGTTACCCAAACAAAGCCTACATGATCATCACAACAAATAATGCAATTATGCTCGGATGTGTATCGTACATGTCTTAATTTTCTCTTATATATTATTGTTTGAGGCTCGATGATCATGTTTGGGGCGCATAACATGTGCATGGACAACTAGCAGAGTATGAAAGACCTCGATCATGTATGTTTCATGTCGATGAGAATTATATACTACGTGTAATTTCTCTTTTTGATGTTGGATATCGTCTAGAGTTGTAGGCTCGTTGATCATGCATCGTTGGGGCATAGCATGCATGGACAAGGCCCCAAACTCTAATGATATCCATCATCAAAAAGACAAAACACGTACTGGTTGATCATGTTTGGGATGCATGCATGTTAGACATAGAAAAGCCCTCAGTCATGTTTGACAAAACTAACATGCATACCTCAAACATGATGATATTTCAACAAAAAGAGAAAACACACGTAGAACATCATCAAACATGATTGTGGATCGAGGTCGCACATGCATGTTAGACGTAGAACACAATTAGTTCCTTGACAATAGACATAGAAGAAAATAACATATCGAATAGACGAACAACATCGAGTTCATTAACATCAAACATTACAATACAAGAGAAATGTTATCACGAAACAAGAAAATCAACATCACAATTCCTCATCAACAAGTGATCAAACATGTATGAAGCGATGGAGACCTCGCTACTTCTCTTTCACAAGCGTGCATGTCCGACCATCATACATGATCACTACAAATAATGCAATTATGCTCGGATGTGTGGCGTACACGTGTTTATTTTCTATTTTTGTTGAGAGATATATTCATAAAATAATATATATATATATAGGTATATATATGTATATATACATATTATTGTTTGAGGCTCGATGATCATGTTTGGGGCATCTAGCATGTGCATGGACAACTAACATGTCATGACAGACCTCGATCATGTATGTTTCATGTCGATGTGAATTATATACGTGTAATTTTTTTTTTGATGTTGGATATCATCTAGAGTTGTAGGCTAGTTGATCATGCATCTTTGGGGCGTAGCATGCATGGAAAAGGCCTCAAACTCTGAAGATAAACATCATCAAAAAGATAAAGCACGTATTCATTGATCATGTTTGGGGTGCTTGCATGTTAGACATAGAAAAGACTTCGATAATGTTTTACAAAACTAACATGCAAGCATACCTCAAACATGACAATCTTTCAACAACAAGAGAAAACACACATATAACACATGATCGAGACCTCGCTAGCTCTCTTTCACAAGCACACATGTTCGACCATCATACATGATCATGACAAATAATGCCATTATGCTCGGTTGTGTGGCGTACACGTGTTAATAATATATATATATATATATATATATATATATATATATATATATATATAACATGCAGGGAAAAGAGGAAATCGATTGACGCAGATTAATCTAGTCGTGATGCTGTGTTTTTGTTCTTGTTTTTTGATATTTTTTCTTTTCACGTTTTGTCATGTTGTTTTTCTGCAAAAATTTAAACAGACGCGATGTTATTATTGCAAGGACTGGAATAGGCCGGAAGTTATTACCACTGGCCCTATGCCCCTATACGCGGTGTCATCATTACCACTACTACTAGACACGGCGGTTCCATATACACAAAAAGGGAACCCCAGGCTATGCAGGCAATTTATGCTTATCAAAACCACACTTTGCATCCTCTCAGTTATCGCAACTGCTCGACACGTTACATAGGCTTCACTGGCAGCTATTGCAGTAAATTTGACACGCAAAGGGCCTAGGGTATGTGGGGAAAAAATTCTACTTATATAAAAAACATCCAGCCCGTACACGCCTCCTCCACGTTTCGTTCAATAGCGACCGGGCGAGCGAACGCTGCATAGCAGAGCGAGGCCAAGTCCTGTACGACATCTTTTTTCATTCGGATGTGTAACTGCAATAGCGCTCCATGTCGTATATTCTCGTTGCAACAAGCTCAACTTTTCGAGGTGGGACAAATCGTTTGCACGTTAACAAAATTTCTCGCACGAATTGGTTAAGGAAATCGTGCGCGGAGGTAGACGTAGGGAATATGCCAGGTGGGCCAGTGCACAACCTGGGCCCAGGTATCAGTATAGTTTGCAAGTGGCGAGGATACGATTCCTGGAATTAATTCAGGCATTATCCCAGTCATGTTCGGCCATCATACATGATCACGACAAATAATGCAATTATGCTTGGATGTGTGGCGTACACGTCTTAATTTTCTCATTTATATTATTGTTTGAGGTTCGATGATCATGTCTGGGGCGTCTAGAATGTGCATGGACAACTAACATGTCATAAAAGACCCCGATCATGCATCTTTCATGTCGATGTGAAATATATACGTGCAATTTTTCTTTTTGATGTTGGATATCATCTAGAGTTGTAGGCTAGTTGATCATACATCTTTGGGGTGTAGCATGCAAGGACAAGGCCTCAAACTCTGACGATATTCATCATCAAAAAGGTAAAACACGTATTCATTGATCATGTTTGGGATGCATGCATGTTATACATAGAAAAGACCTTGGTCATGTTTCACGAAACTTACATGCATACCTCAAACATAACGATGTTTCAACAAAGAGAGAAAACACACGTATAACATCATCAAACATGATCGTGGATCGAGGTTGCACATGCATGTTAGATGTAGAAGACAAATAGTTCATTAGACAATAGACAGAGAAGAAAATAACATATGAAACAGACGAACAACATCGAGTTCGTTAACATCAAACATTACAAGATAAGAGAAATGTCATCACGAAACAAGAAAATCAACATCCCAATTCCTCATCAACAAGTGAGCAAACATGCATGAAGCATGATGGAGACCTCGCTACCTCTCTTTCACAAGCATGCATGTCCGACCATCATACATGATCACTACAAATAATGCAATTATGCTTCGATGTGTGGCGTACACGTGTTCATTTTCTTTTTGTTGAGAGATATATTCATACAATAATATATATATATATATATATATATTATTGTTTGAGGCTTGATGATCATGTTCGGGGCATATATCATGTGCATGGAAAACTACTAAAGTATGAAAGACCTCGATAATGTATGTTTTATATCGATGTAAATTATATACGTGTAATTTCTCTTTTTGATGTTAGATATCGTCTAGAGTTGTAGGTTCGTTGATCATGCATCGTTGGGGTGTAGCATGCATGGACAAGGCCTCAAACTCTGACGATATCCATCATCAAAATGACAAAACACGTATTGGTTAATCATGTTTGGGGTGCATGCATGTTAGACATAGAAAAACCCTCGGTCATGTTTGACAAAACTGACATGCATACCTCAAACATGATGAACATTCAACAAAAAGAGAAAACACACGTATATCATCATCAAACATGATTGTGCATTGAGGTTGCACATACATGTTAGACGTAGAACACAAATAGTTCATTAGACAACAGACAGAGAAGAAAATAACATATGGAACAGACGAACAACATCGAGTTCATTAACATCAAACATTATAAGACAAGACATATGTCATCACGAAACAAGAAAATCAACATCACAATTCCTCATCAACAAGTGATCAAACATGCATGAAGCATGATGGAGACCTCGCTACCCCTCTTTCACAAGCATGCATGTTCGGCCATCATACATGATCATTACAAATAATGCAATTATGCTCGGATGTGTGGCATGTTCATTTTCTCTTTGTGTTGAGAGATATATGTATACAATAATTAATATATATATATATATATATATATATATATATGATGGTTTGAGGCTCGATGATCATGTTCGGGACATATAGCATGTGCATGGACAACCACCAGAGTATGAAAGACCTTGATAATGAAGGTTTCACATTGATGTGAATTATATACGTGTAATTTCTCTTTTTGATGTTAGATATCGTCTAGAGTTGTAGGCTCGTTGATCATGCATCGCTGGGGCGTAGCATGCATGGACAAGGCCTCAAACTCTGATGATATCCATCGTCAAAAAGACAAACACGTACTAGTTGATCATGTTTGGGTGCATGCATGTTAGACATAGAAAAGCCATTGGTCA
Organism: Tuctoria greenei; assembly: GCA_036927565.1. Lineage (NCBI taxonomy): Eukaryota > Viridiplantae > Streptophyta > Magnoliopsida > Poales > Poaceae > Tuctoria > Tuctoria greenei. The sequence continues at coordinate 120,230,035 of JAYESD010000010.1, read as the reverse complement.
TGTTTGACAAAACTAATATGCATACCTCAAACATGACGATCTTTTAACAAAAAGAGAAAACACACGTATAACATCATCAAACATGATCGTGGATCGAGGTCGCACATGCAAGTTAGACGTAGAACACGAATAGTTCCATAGACAACAGATAGAGAAGAAAATAACATATAGAAAAGATGAACAACATCTAGTTCATTAACGTCAAACATTACAAGACAATAGAAATGTCATCACGAAACAAGAAAATCAACATCACAATTCCTCATCAACAAGTGATCAAACATGCATGAAGCATGATGGAGACCTCGCTACCTCTCTTTCATAAGTGCGCATGTCCGACCATCATACATGATCACTATAAATAATGCAATTATGTTCGGATGTGTAGCGTACACGTATTCATTTTCTCTTTTTGTTGAGAGATATATTTATTATTTATACAGTTATATATATATATATATATATATATATATATATATATATATATATATATATTATTGTTTGAGGCTGGATGATCATGTTTGGGGCGTCTAGCATGTGCATGGACAACTAACATGTCATGACATACCTCGATCATGTATGTTTCATGTCGATGTGAATTATATACGTGTAATTTTTGTTTTTGATGTTGGATATCATCTAGAGTTATAGGCTCGTTGATCATGCATGTTTGGGGCATAGCATGCATGGACAAGGCCTCAAACTCTAATGATATCCATCATCAAATATAGAAAACACGTATTTCTTGATCATGTTTGGGGAGCATGCATGTTACACATAGAAAATGCCTCGGTCATGTTTGACAAAACTAACATGCATACCTCAAACATGACAATCTTTCAATAAAAAGAGAAAACACACGTATAACATCATCAAAAATGATCGTGGATCGAGGTCGTGCATGCATGTTACACATATAAGACAAATAGTTTATTAGACAACAGACAGAGAAGAAAATAACATATAGAACATGTGCAAAGGATTAGTCCCACCACGGAAAGTTGAGCTCTTGTTGCACCGACAATTTAAGGCATGGCGCATAGTTGCGGTTAGAAATCCGAATGAAAATTATGTTGTGCGGGACTAGGCCCCTGTTCACTGCCTGGCGTCCGCTAGCATGGACGCACGATCACAAAGATGGGCTTAGGCTTGTACGGCTGGATTTTTTATAATCGCAAAAATTGTTTTTCCCTACATACACTGGGCCCTTTGCGTGTCAAATTAAAAATCTGCCAGTGAAGCTGATGGGACGTGTCGAGCCGTTGTGAGAGGATGCAAACCGTGGTTCAGAGTAACTCATAACCACTAACCAGTTCATAAGCGCAGTTTCCTAGCGTCCAATCATCTCCACACACGCGCTTAGACGACGACCCACTATAAAGGCTCACCGTCCTCTTGCTTCTATGCTGCACCACTCCATAGATCTTAGTAGCCTCCAAACTTCTCCCCCACCACCGTCGACCACCTATCGACTCTTGCTCTTTCTTTGCACCTCCGTCGCTGCACAAATGCATAGCCCAGCACCGAGCGCTATCGACATCCTCTGAACCTCCTTCTCCTTTTCCATCGTTGGCAATGCTGATGGAACTAATGGTGGTGCCCCCACCTTCGCCCGCGGTGCCTGCACATATGCAGCCGTTAGGGTTGAGCGGACTATTAGCCTCCTCACCGCCCGCATCGATGAACTCTATCGACGCCTTAAGTAGGCCACCGACGCCAAGTCTGCCGCTGTTAATAGCGCACTAGTTCTCAATGAAGTGGCGCGGGAGATCTTTTACACTACAGATCACTCGTGTCATTGTCTGAATCTTGGGACCCTTCCCCTCCACACGAGGATGAATACTGCCAGCCACTACTGCTTCGGGTTGAGGATTGTGGCCGCTCGTATCGACGCCCTCCACGAGACGATCATGGAGGTTGCTGGGGTAGAGGGCCGCCGAAAGCTTCTGCACAGCATCGCCTGGAAGTTTCGGACTGAGGTGCCGGAGGAGGAGGAGGATGTGGTGGTGGCAGCAGCAGCGGCAGCGGCAGCGACAGAGGATTTGGAGGAGGCGGCGGCGGCGGTGGCGGAGGAGGAGGAGGAGGAGGAGGAGGAGGAGGAGGAGGAGGAGGAGGAGGTGTAGGCGGCGGAAGTGGAGGCGGAGGAGGAGGAGGCGGCAGCGGATGTGGCGGCGGAGGCGGAGGTGGTGGTGATCTCCGAGTAGAGTAGTATTTGGAGTAGTTTTTGTTTTTCTTGTTGTCTATGTGTTTTCCTATTACCTGTTGGTAATATATGTGTTGTTTTTATGTTAATGAAAAATGTCTTTATTTTCATGAACATTGTGTCGTATATATGCAGTATCGAAAAACATATCCTATGTTCGTAAATTGGAATCGTCTATATTGCATGTGGCTGAAAAAATGAAATCCATTAAACATTATCCCTACACGTAAACTAAGAACAAACATGATGCATAATTAACTTCATTAGGAAATTACATCATCTAAATTACTAACTAGTCCATCGCCTGATGCAACAGGTGCATGAAAAGTACTTTATCTGTTGTAACTAATATCCAATGACATTGTTGATGTATCATATCTACCTGTGATACTCCTATCACAGGCGGCTTTGGATCGACGGTAATGTAACGTTACGACCTATTTGAAGGTGGTGCATGGAGATTAGACATCACAGGGGAAAATATTTTTTTGTAGTAGTAGTATATATCTGTATATGTTATTATTTCATTGTGATTAATGTTATAGAATGCTGAGCATTTACCTTTTACTATACCATGGATTTGTTGTCCTCCTTTTGTGGTCCTGGGTGTTCTGTATTTGCATGTCATTTGCATTAGCACACTGATACATTTGGCGATTCATATTTTTGTTCGTATTTTTTTTGGAATGTCCCACTACCACATGACTGCTTTGACATCTCCATGGCAACAAAGATGAAGGGCAAGTAGCGGTCGCACGACAAGGCAGCTGTCCAAAGAGGTCTACCACTACTACAATAAGCCTTATCGCAGGCAGCTCCAGACCTATTATCACGTGCGGTTTTTAAAACCGCCTGAAACGAAGAGCCTGTGATAATCCGCAATTTCACAGGCGGAGAAGTGATACCGCCTGTGAAGAAATATTATCACAGGCGGTTTTTACTTATGCTAGTCGCCTGTGAAGATAAGTTATCACAGGTGGGTAGTGCAGCATACATACCCGCCTGTGATAATTGTCTTATCACAGGCGGGTCTTGCAGCATATCTAACCGCCTGTGATAATTGTGTTATCACAGACGGATGTTGACCTACATCAAGCCGCCTATGAAGACTTTTTACCACAGCCGGTTTCTACCATAACAGTAACCGCCTGTGATAATTAGGTTATCACAGATGGTTCTTTACCTATATCGAGTTGCCTGTGATAATTGTTTTTCACAGGCATTCCTAGCCGTTGGTAAATAACCGCCTATGATAAGGTATAACCTATGCAGTACTACTTCTGTTATTTCTAATTTCCAGGTCAATTCAATATAATCACAGAACAGAAGTCAACAATATCATCACAGAACAGAAGTCAAAAATATTATCATCACAGAAGTCAATTTCACTAAAACAATATACATATGTACAAGTTACACATACAATTTATCTCATAGTTTACAAGTTTTCACTAAAAACTGTTTCTATTGGCATTGCCGCAAAGTTCTGGCACATCAGCTATTGCACCATTCTCATCAAACAACTTCCCTCTTTTGTGCAAAATTTCGCGACGAATGAATTGACAGAGTTCAGAAGAAATCTTGTCAGCTCCTCCATCAGGAATACTTCAACAAACTGGCCATTCTTCGTTCAGATTCTTCGTGTGCTGCAATATAACACACAACAAGGTTTAGAATGTGTTGGTTTGAACAATCTCAAAGTATAGATCAAAGTGAGAGTATACATGAATTTAGTTGGTATTTTTGGAGCAGTTGTACTATGAGCAATTGAATTTTGAAGTTGGAATCAAAATATGAAAATAATGTTTCTGGTAATATTGAACAGTAGAGAATATAAGTATTAAACTATGCTAGTTACAATGAAAATGAAACTCAAAAGTAAGAAAATAAGGTATCAACATTAAGGATAACTTACATCCTCACGATTCACTCTATATACGCCAGCGGTCCGAAGATGCTTGCATACATAATACCCGCATAAGACACTCCCAGGAGGCTGCTTCGGACAAGCATAATTCGTTTCAATGTCCAATGCATTTGTATTGGAAGGTCTCTCACCGCCAAGCCGTTCCGCGTAAAATCGCCAAGCGCTGTAATACAAGAAATGTCATATAAAACTTAGCAACACATTCTAAATGTGTGTAAATTAAAATAATTGAATAAACGTACAGTTTAAAAATGGAAGGAAATCTTTGTAATGATCTGGTGGGAAATCGGCTGAGTCCAAGACTGTTGCCATTCCCTGCGTTGGCTTGATGAAGATCATTATGTAGTGATCAATGCAAACACAAAAACACACGTGTTAAGAATTACCAATAACTGCTATTTCAATGTCATGTGTCGAACTTACTCAAAGTTGTACGGAGCCTTTACGAGGTCGCTGCCGTCTCTGACAAAGTTAAACATTGCATGTCCTATGTAAGCTGCAACTTCTGTCCTTTTATCCTTCTTAAGTTTTCCATTGTTTTTTCAAAATCTTTTTTTTTTCATGTGCTTGAACTGTGCTGAGTCTTGATCCACCTGGACGTCGATTAGCGCATTTGCAATCCTAGTAGGGTCAAGGATACCTGTCTTGCGCGCCAACTTTTCATTATCCATGTATTGCATCCTATTGAAGAAGTCCAGAATTGTTATAATATCATGGAATGCGTAAGCGTGTAGTAAGAAAAGCAAATACAAAATATTAGAGCACTTACAAGCACCAGACGAGCAACAGGTTGGTTTCGAGCATGCCCCGATGCAAAAGGGGATGCAGCTCTTCAAATAAAATGACTCGTCTATCTTCTCCAGTGCTCCAGAATGCTTCTTTTGGAATACAAAATGTGACACAATTAAGACCATATCTTGTGCAGGCAAGGATGTACCACTTATGCATTCTTTTGAGCGGGATGGATGTCATGAACGGCTTCCCATTCTTAAATTCAGGAGGAACATCCTCAAGCTTGTATATTGGAACTCCTGGTTTAACTAAAGCCGTCCGCCGATTATACATGACACCGTCTTCTTCCCACTCCTCGATATTTACTAATTTTGGATCATGAGAAGAACGAGATGCACTCGATTTTATAATATTTTTCTTCATATTTTCCAAATACTTTGAGACTTCTGATGAAGGTTTCTTATTTTCGTATGAGCTAACTTTGATAGGCACTAATGATCGAGGAGTAGTCGTCGGAAGTTGGACACTGGCTTGTTGAACCTGTTGTTCAACTGACTGCTCTTTACTCCCAACAGCTGGCTCTAGTACTACTTCAAGCTGTTGCTCAACTGGTTGCTCTTTACTAGCAACAGCTTGCTCTGGTACTGCTTGAAGCTGTTGTCCAACTTGTTGCTCTTGGATATCTTTATTAGCAAGGTTACTATCATCCTTGCTGAGACATAGGGGGAGTGGATCTTCCTGGACTGGGACTGGATCTTCATGCACTTTCGCCTTAGAAGATGGGGTTGTAGTATTTCGAGATGCGACGGGGCTAGAAATTGGCTCATCGTCCAACACGATATCGCGTCGGTGCCAAAGGATCAATTGGTTGACAGCCTGCCCCAGAGTCGCGATCCCCTCAGGTGTGACATGGTCTATTTCATAATCTTCATAATCATTACCAATGATCTGAAGAACTTGCACCACAGCATAATACAACGGAAGTGGATTCCTGTTTGGTTTTGTTCCCTGCTCTGCCGATCGGGACAAGAAGATGACAAGATTTGTCGTTAGCAATATCATCGACAGAGAACTTATGGGTTGACCCTGAGCCTAGCACAAAACCAACGCTGCTAGGGTAGGCAGTTGGAGATACTAATTGCTCCTTTTGCACCGGAACCATCGTTGTACTCGGTGCCACTAATTGTCCTGATTGTCTAAGTTGTTCCATTATTTCTTGCATATTTTCTTTGACCTTTTGAGCAATCGTTTCATCAACTATTTTCTTAAACTTCTCATGTCTTCTATATGTGTCTTTATCTTTAGGGAAACCATCTAGCTAAGACATTTGAGAAGAGACCGCTCTAACCCGTCCGTTGTGTTCAGGGTTTCCTAAGATAGCGGTAAGTTGGTCATTCTCCCTCTTCGGCTTGAAGAGACCCTTCTGTTGCTTTTCAATTACTTCTTTCATTTTTTCCTCTACTTCATTCATAGAGTCGGGCTTTTCAAGTTTGCCCTCGCTGGTCAAACCTGACCGGGCAAAGAACCACCGCTGAGTTCGCTCATCGCATCCTTCTAATGGGTGAGGATTGCCCTTACTAGTAATTTCGTCTAATATCTTTTCCATTTCTGGACTTTGGGGGCATATTCGGCAGACCCCAAGCGATGATGGTATTTGTTCTTTTTTGCAAGCTCTGACCTAGTTGCACTTAGAGCTTTAGCATCAGGTGTGGTCTTTTGACAAACAAACTCTTGCCACTGAGCTTGTGTGATTTTTCCCAACTTCCTCGGGCTAGGGACCTTATTGGCCTTAACATAAGCATTCATTTCGCTTTTCCATCCACGAAACTTCTTGCCGCAAGAGACCAATGTTGCTTTCTTTACAGCTTCTTTCGTGCCTTTTGGGAACTTGAATTGTTTCTTTATTCTTTCCCACAACTCATTCTTTGTCTGCTCGGGTAATTTCCTCCAATTCTCGGTCGTGATCGGCATGAGCTCCCTAACAAGAAAATTGCATGCTTTACGGTACTTGGTAACTGAATCCAGTGGTTCTTGGGGAAGCCCACCTGGACTGACCCTTGTTATGTACATGATGCGGTCCAATGGACCCTTATTGGGACCTCGTTTCCCTCGTTTCCACTTGAGTGACCTTCAGCGGTTTTAGAAGCCAAAGTCACCTCGTTGTCTTCGTGATTAATCTATGTAGAAAAGAATTATAATACTTCGTATACTTGACAAGCAACATTAACTTAAACTGCTAAAGTTAAGATTCGTGATCCATACCTCGTCGACAGGATCATATTCTGGGTCAAGATCCTCTGAAGTCTTTTTAGTTTTTATATTAGGAAAAGGATCCGATGGACTGTGAAAGGAGCCTAAACTGCTGGAGTCAGTAAATTCTATATTGTCTTCTTTATTGTTACTAACAGGACCAATCTTCTTAGGGCTTTCCATGCTAGAACTAATAAGACAAAAAATCTAATAAATGGCATATTAACTCTACGTGAAGTGTTGCATGAAGAAAAAGATGGAAGCGTTCTAGGATTTGATAAGGCATTCTAGGGTTTAAGGCGACTGACCAAAAGGTTCCTATACATTGCGAGGGTGACAAGCATGTTAAAGTTGCTCACCAGGATAGCGACACCGATCTCGAAGGAGCACAACCCTGTGAGATGAGTGCGGGACGGCTACACTCTATTTTCAGTACAGATGCTACTATTCACTCATGATCCTACTATAAATTACGATCCAAACAGCAACTGAATACATAACTGTCCAGATTCTGGATTGTTACGACACCTTAAACAGTACTTCAATTTAGACCTTTTATTGCGTGTTTTAGCCTTAGCATTGAATAGGAAATTGATTGAGGACTCTTTAAGCTTTCCATACATGTATAGATATGCATAGGTTGCATTTCTAATTTAAGAATTATGGTTTTTCAAAATTCAGAAATTTTGTGGCTGTTTTAGATAACACTGTACACAGGTACTAACTTCAACTCCAGTTTCTAATTAGTTGTAAACCGAATTTGAGGTAACAATGAATAGAAAAGTTGTAGAATAGTTCTTCCACTTTCAAAAAATGTAGCACAATAGACTAGAAGAGCTTTCTACAGATAATTATGGCAAAAATTCAGATGCTTGTTCATACAATTTCAATACCCTACGTACAATTTCAAGCTTGCTGATCTACTCAATGCCATACTTAGTAAGCATATTTAACAAAAGTCTTTTTTGTGCTCACATTATTGTGATAAAGCATATTTGTAATTCATTTAATCCTTCTCAAAATCCATTAATTTACCTTTCCATCTAAAGATATGACCAACTAGCCTTTATTTTGCTGAACCGAGAGACTTCTTCATTTAACTAGAATATTTCCATGTGCAATATCGGATAAAATCATTGAATGGTCATATTTCCATGTGCAATATTTCCATGTACTAACTCACAAAACTTTGAATGGTCAAGTATGTGCAGTATAGTCACTACAGGAAACGCGACCATTTGCGACGGTTGTAATTATTTGCGACGGCCCGCCTCTGGTTGTCGCAAATAACATGGCCGTCACAAATAACAGCTTTTTTGCGACGGCTACCATCGGGGCCGTCGCAAATAAGTTTTATTTGCGATGGCCAACCCTAGTGTCGTCGCAAATTAAAGTACCGTTGCAATTAAATGACTTATTTGCGAATGATTCAGAACTTGCCATCACAAATAAGTTTAATTGCGATGGCCTTAACCTATGACCGTTGCAATTAAACTGGCCATCGCAAATAAGGGCTAATATCTGTCCTACCGGGCCCGATAGATCATTCCACACCGCCGCCACGCCCCCAAACTCCCGCGTCCGCCGCCGCCCCACCGCGCCAGTCGCCGCCCAACCGCGCCAGCCGCCGCCCCACCGCCGACCCCGACGCCGACTCCGCTGCGCTCCCACCGCCTCCCCCGCTGTGCCCCTAAACTCCCGTGCCCGCCGCCGCGCCCCCAACCTCCCGCGCCAGTGGCCGCCCCAGCGCGCCAGTGGCCGCCCCAGCGCGCCAGCCGCCGCCACGCCGCCGACCCCGACGCCGACTCTGCTGCGCCCCCACCGCGCTCGCCGCCGACCCCGCCACACCAACCGCCGCATCGGCCCCGCCGTGCCTGCAGACGCCGCCCGTCGCCCTGGACGCGCCGTCCGACGCCGCCGGGCTCCTCCGACACCTCCCCGACGGACTCCCCGACGCCCGACATATTTCTTTCTTCTCCGTTGCTAGTTCATTGCTTGCCGTAGAGATTCCCAAGGACGTATGATGGATGGATAGACAGATGAAGTCATGTATAGGATGAATATGGATGGATTTATTTTCTAAATATTTTGTGAATATTTCCCAAGGTAGTTCATTGCTAGTTCATTGCTTGCCGTTGATAATGCATGTATAGCTGCCCGGATGGTAATATGAACTTCACAATTGCTTGCTGTTGATAATGCATGTATAGCTTGCCGTTGATGGTAATATGAAGTTCACAATGATTAGTTATTATCATCTAATTCTCATTTTGCATATGGGATCAATTAGGATCAATTTTGCATATGGGATCATTTCTAGGAATGCAATGCAAATATGCAACACAGACATACCCTTGTGGGGGAGGAGGAGGAAAAAAAAAGAATAGGAGGAGCAGCAGCAGCATGAGCACAGGAATCGTGGCCCACCGCCGGCACCGACGTGCGTTGGGGATCGGGTGAGCCAGGCATCGCATCGGTGGGAAGCGTGTCACCGGGCATCGTCGTCGTGTCCCCGTGCACCTGCCGGTGGCGTCGTGGCGGGGGGCATGCAAGGGCAAATATTGTCGCCATGGTGGGGTGGCGGAACTGCTGGTTGGGGGGGGGGGGGGTGCCTGCGCGGTGAACATCGTCGCCATGGCCGGGAGGCGCAGCCGCTCGTCGCCGTGCTGGGAGCTGCAAGAGCCTGGCCTCGCGGGGGGGGGGGGGGGGGGGGGGGGGTGACGCCGTGGGGCTGCAACGGTGGCGATCTGGGGGCCTCGTGCGCCGCTGGTGGGCGGCGATATCAGTTGGGATGGGGCCCAAGAGACCGCGGGGAGGGGGGGTGGAGGGGAATGCATCTATGGGGCAGGTCACCTTGCCAGACATGGCGCATGGCGTCTCAGGGGAGGGGCGATGGAGGAGGATGAACCTCCTCGTCTGGCTACTGGGCCGAGCTTGTGGGTTGGAACCGGTTTCAATCCGTGGTTATTGAAAACAGATTGGTTTGGGTTGGGCTCAAAGGTAGGTGTGGGTTGGTTTGGTTTGGTTTTGTATGTTTATTTTACAGGCCGGGTTGGGTCGGGTTGATTGATACAGAAAAAATGGATTGGGTTTGGGTTTAGTCCAGATCCTGGCCAGGTTGAGTTAGTCCACTATCCAAAAATGGATTGGATTTTAGGCTATCTTTTTGGCTAATATGTTTTTTGTCTTGCATAATTGACTAATATGCTTTATATGTTGTCTTGTATTACACTTGTGATTTCACACTTGTCCATTGTGGCTAATATGTTTTTTGTTTAGGTTTTGTAGTAAATGCGTAATTAGATTTTGTATATGCTTTATATGCTTTATATATTTTTGTCTATAGCTTGGTCTGTCATTTTGAATTTCTATTCTGTTTAGTGTATGTTTGGACTTTAGTGCATTCATATAATGTTTTTGAGTGACTACTTAATATTTATAAATAAAGGGGTTTTGGGTCGGCTCGGACCAACCCGAAAGGGCATGACACGTAATAAGTGTGATCATGCCGTGTAGACCATTGTAGTGGTACCGTATGCGTCAAGTCGACACGGAAGCGAACGGGTTGGTAAGGACGTCAATGACCCGCGATTGCGTGGACGGTGGAAATGGATGTGAAATTGTCATCTAAGACCAACTTTCCTCTCACTCTTCCTCTAGTTCTTTCCTCTCTCTTAAATGATATGAAAATGAAAATGAGCAACGTAACCTATAGCAATGTATTACCCATTTCGGATCGGCACGTCTCACATGCCATTGGCATGTGAGACGTGCAGGTTCGGAATTGTCCCTTTTTGGACAACCTCAGAGTGACCGAGGGGGCGTGGCTTGTGACAAGACGCGGGTCCGGATTTGGACGAGATTTCGGTGGCGTAACCCTGTTGTTCTCTGCTGCACCATTTTTGGGCGTGCAGTGGAGAACAGCAGGGTTATGCTGCCAAAATTTCATTCGAATCCGGATCACACGTCTCGTCATGAGCACGCTACGCTCGGTCACTCTTGAGTGGGTTTAGGATCTATCTGCCTAGGTTGTAGGGTCGTGACATAACACAACAATACATTAACGACAATTTATTTCGTGTTAAACTGCAGAGCCAAACATGGGTGAAGACCGCAGGTTGATGTATACTGGCTGGAAGAGCAGAACTGGTGGTCACTCCGATGAGTGGTTTATCAAGTTAGATCAATTTTTGGATCGAGCATTTTCGTTGTCAACAGAAGATATGGTGCGGTGCCCATGTACAAAATGCCGGAACACCAAGTTTTTGAGAAGATTGGAGCTTTCGTTTCACTTATGTCGAAACGGTTTCACTCCACATTATGGAGTGTGGACCTTTCACGGCGAGACAAATTCTCGAGTCATAGCCGAAGTGGATGAGGATGATGATATAACAGAGGTTGATGGGATGGATGAGATGCTAGAAGCTCTGGAAGTGGAGGATCCTCTTACAAATGAGGCAGAGAAGTTCTTCGATGAGCTGAAGAAATCACAAGAGTTGTTGCATGAACACACGGTTGTGACCGTACTTGCTTTCTTTACCATATTTATGGTAATTAAGTCCAAGTACTTTTTTCCATCAACTGCTACAATGATCTCATGAAATTGATCTGCGATATCCTTCCACAACCTCACAAAGGGGGCCGCACCCCCGCCGCCGGCCCGCCGCCCCCGCTCCCACCACACACTCGACGCCCCCAGCCCCGCCACGGCCCCGTGTAAGGATCGAAATGCCCAAGAGGGGGGGGTGAATTGGGCTTTATTTCAAATTTTAAAGCGATTAAGAACTAACAACCTCAAGCCCAATTCCCTATGCAATTAAACTATGCAATCAATGTAAATTAAAGTTGCGGAATGAAGATTGCATAAGAGTAAAAGGGAGAGGGATGCAAACGCTCAAGGGACACGGAGTTTATCCCGTGGTTCGGTAAGATCACAAGGATCTTCCTACATCCACGTTGTGGCACCCACCGAAGGGTTTTGCCACTCCCAAGTCACCGAGACAAGGGGGTTCTTCACTATTCTTCTCCGTTCGCCAACCTCGGCAAGGTGGAGCTCAAGCCTTGTACACTTAGGGATCCTCCGGGCTTCCACAATCTTCTTGGCAAGCTCCGGAAGTTGCACACACCAAGGGACACTCCCTTTGGGCTCTCACTACACTAGAGACTCCAATCACCAAGAATGGAGGCACCTAAGCACTATCTCTAGCTAGTTCTAGCCTATCTCTTGGTGTACAAATGATGAACAAATGATGTGAAAGTGGTAGCTCTATTGCTTGAATGCTCTAGGATGTGTAGAGTATGTCTGGGCTTCAAGTCTTATCGATTTGACAGGTTGAAGGGGTATAAATAGCCAGCCTCCACGAGATAGCCGTTGGAAAAGTAGGCTGACATCACTTCTCTGCGAACACCGGATGATCCGATGTCTCCCCTTCCGTTATCATCGGTCAAAGCCAAATTAGCTGATGTCACTGTGTCAGATATGACCGTTGTTAGACCGATGTTGATCTGTCTTCTCATCGGATGATCCGGTGGCTCTTCCTCCAGAATTTTGCTTGATCTTGAGGCTCACTGGAGTGATCGACCGATGTGTGTAAGTCTGCACATCGGATGATCCGGTGCTTCACTTGGTCCAATGGTATTGGAATCTGTGATGATGGACCGATGTCACTGAGCCACTCACATCGGATGATCCGGTGAGTACATTTTTCTGAGGTCTTCTTCTTCAGTTGAACCAACTCGACCGATGGGTGTCAACTCAAAGACCATCGGATGATCCGGTGTGTTCAACTTGTTGACTTCGAGTTGTTTTGAGTTGTTCTTTTGGAATTTGAACTTGTGACCTCTTTGACACTTGTTTGAAATGTTGTTTTGATTGTCTTCATTGAGTGATATCAAGTTAGAGCTTTCACTTCTTGTCTTCATGTGATTTGGTTTGATCTAATTTGTTGATTTTATATGGGTCTCCAATGTACTTTTGATTTCATTTGATTGAGTGTTATTGAGACCTTACATTCACAAATTCATTAGTAATATCGAATGGTTGTCATTAATCACCGAAACCGTACCTCATGGGGCCTAGATGCTTTCAATCTCCCCCTTTTTGGTGATTGATGACAACACAATAATTTAAAGCGCAATAATAATGAATTTGATGATAATACTCAAGTATATATGCAATGAATACAACATAGGACACATTAAGCTTGTAAAACGCAAAAGAAATTTGTGGTGCGAAAAGCTCAATTAAAATCATAAGCAAATGAGACAAGTGAAAGAATGCTTAATTAAAATTACAAAAGAGTACTCAAGCATGAATACAAAGGATAAGCACACACACACACACTCCCTACACTCCCCCTGAGACTACCACTCCCCCTGACTCTTCTACATCTTCTCCCCCTTTGGCATCAAGACACCAAAAAGGGATCAGAACGCCTATAGACCCTAAGAGCTGGGCGCGAGGACGAACTGAGAACCGTCGCAGTCGTCGGAGCTGGAGTCGCCGGTCGTAGGAGCTGCCGGGGCGGCGGGAGCTGGAGGGTCCGCTGCCGGTGCTGGAGGAGAGGAAGCCGGGACTGGAGGTGCCGGTGGAGCTGGAGGAAGTGGAGCGCTCACCACGGACGCCGGTGTCTGCTGGAACAAGATCGTCGCCGGCAGTGGTGAGTGAATCGGTGCGCTGGATGCCAGAAGTGGTGACATACTGATTGAAGGTATAGGAGAAGTAGGCACCTGAGCAACACCTGGAGCCAGTCCCAGTCCAGGCTGTTGTGGAGGAAGGGCGATCCCGGTCTGAGTGTAAAGGTTGGTGATCAACCCTAGGATCCCCATCATGGCCTGCTGGGTCTGCTGCTGCTGGTCGAGGGTACGGCGGTGCATCTGATCTACCAGGTTGGTGAACCGGTCCGTATCCTCTCGCCTCTGACGGGCGATCTCCAGCTGGAGCTCCTGCTGCTGCCGCTGCAGCTGTGCCAGGTGAGCAGCCTGCTCTGCCCTGGCCTGCTCAGCAGCGAGCCTGTCCTGGTGCTGCTGCTCGATCATCTGCTGGAGGAGCGACGTCAGCTCAGACGGCTGCGTCACCTGCGCCTCGGACACAGGAGGTGGTGTCGGTGGCGGAGCAGCTGATCCTCCTGCCTCGGCGTCGTGCTGCCTCGGTGAAGGTGGAGGGGGAGGGAAGTACTCCTCGACACTGTCGTCGGTGTCGCTCTCAGACCAGATGTGCTGCAGGTCCTCCCCCTGAGCCTCAGCCTCAGCAAGCCTCTCGTCCTCCCGCTCTAGGTCGCACCAGTCTTCCTCTGACAGACGGGCCCGAACCTGGCGCTCAACTGGACGACCAAGGCGACGGTCTCCAGGAGCAGAGGCACGATAGTGACCAAAGCGAGTCACACTCTCGTCAGTAAGCCGGGCTTGTGCTGTATGTCCCTCAGGCACCACCATAGAGCAAATGTAACTGATCCAGTGCCCGTAGACCATCTGCCTCATCATGCCGATTCCATCCGTGATTACGTCTTCCATCTCACAAAGGAGTATGTCCACGATATCGAAATCCATCCCGTTCATTATGTAGAACAGGAGGGTCTGCTGCAGACTCGTGAACCCCTCCATGTAACCTGACCTCGGCAGGAGCGTGCGGCGCAAGGCGAGGTGCACAATGCGCGCAGCTGGGGTCAGGAGAGCTGGGACTCTCGGCTGGTCTGGAGAGAACGAGGGGCCAAACAAAGAGCGGATCTCATCCAGCTGTGGTGCTACCCCTCCAGTAAGTGGCCTCCTTGGTGGATCTGCCTGCCCATAGACTTTCTCGTGTACGCTGGTGTCGTGCAGGTCCAAACCAAGAATATGCCCCAAAGTCTGCCTCGAGAGGTGGTAGTGCTGACCATTGAACATGAAGGCAATCGACCTCCTGCCCTCTGAGATGTACAGGGTCGCGTAGAATACACGGACCCACTCTTCCACATACGCACTTCTCTCATAATCCAGTAGCTCCACCAAGCCTCTGTATCTCTCAAAGAAAGGACGGACCTCAGTCTCCGCTGCCACTGCAAGCTGCCTCCAGTCCAAGTGGTTGTGCTGAAAAAGCTTGTGCCCTCGGCGCTTGTAGGTCTCATAGAGAGACGCCTGGGTGACAGTCCAGAATCGACTGTCCACAAGAAGCTCTCGGGGCTGTGGGAACCACTCCTCAAGCAGTACACTCCATCTGAGCTTCCGGAGTTGCTTAGCCTTCATCTTCCGGTAGTCCACAAGACGGACTCCTTCACCGACCCGGACGGCCGTGTCCATCTCATTGATGGCCCTCTCAGGCTCCCTGTCCTCACGACGGTCGGCAGCCGTCGGTCTCGGACGAGGAGCAGCCTCGGCGTGACCCCCACGCGTCCGGGCTGAGCGCCGGCGGACGAGGGGCTCAACTGGCTCCTCCTCGGCGTCGGAGTCGTCGATCACGGGAGGCTGCCTAGCCTCGCGGATCCTCAGGGATCCCCCACGGCCGCGCTCACGCTCCTCGGCGGTGCGAGCGGCCATGAGAGCCTGCTTCTCATCCTTCGATAGTTTGCGCTTCTTCGCGGCGGGCTCCGCGATTGCCTTGCCCTTTCCTTGGCGATCACGACCCATCTTAGCGACGATGGAGCTCGGGAAAACCTAGCGACGGGGGCCGGAGAAGACGGCGTTTCTCGGGTGGAGGTGCTTCGACGGAGGGAGGAGCGGTGGCGATGCTTGGATGCGGTGGAGAGGTGCGTGGAGGCGGCGGTGGCGCTTGGGCGCGGGTGGAGCACGGCGGCGGCGGCGCCTAGGGCGGCGGCGGCGGCTGCCGGCGGAGGTGGCGCGGTGCGCGGGCACGGGCAGTGGTGGCGCGGGGGTCGCCGGCGGCGGCGGCGCGAGCAGAGGGACGGCGGCGGCGGCCGGCGGCGGCGCTGCAGGTGAGGGAGAGGCGGCGGCGCGAGGGAGAGGCGGCGGCGCGAAGGAGACGGTGGTCGGCGGCGGCGGGAGATAGGGGTGTCGGGGAGAGAGAAAGTCGGGTCGGCGCGCGGGTTTAAATAGTGGACCCCAAACCCTAGCCGAAAATTCAACACCGGATGGACCGATGATATGTGAAGTGAGCATCGGTCAATTGCCACAGAAAGGATATTCAAGGAATGCTGTTGACACCAGATGGACCGACGTCTAGGGTTTTGATCATCGGTCGAATAGCACAGTAAGGGTGTTCAAAAGAGTGATGTAGACACCGGATGATCCGACGTAGGAGGAAGTAGACATCGGTTGAATTAACCACAGCTCCAGAAGAGTGAACATCGGATGGACCGATGTTTTTAGGAATGAACGCGTCGGATCATTTGAAATTCAGACAGAATTGGGCTTTGAGGATTGAACACCTATTTGACCGATGAGGGATTGACATAGGCATCGGATAATCCGATGACAACAGAACGAAAACATCCCATATATGTCCTTTGACCAAACAAACAATCGAAGAGAAACACATGTCTTAGGACTTTTTGGGCAACCCCTTACCCCTCAAGAAGCTAATATGCCAATAGCTTGGCTAGACCTTAACTCAAATGGAACACCAAGAAAAATGGAGGAAAATATCCAAATAAGATGTAAGGCCCATGCTTTGTGAGGTAGAGTATGAAGACTTCTATCTCTTTGAAGCATGATCCTCTAGGCATTAACGTACCTAACATTTTGTTCTTTCCACCTTATATGAGTTGAGATATTGCATTTCAAACAAGTCTCCTTCTCATGAGGTGGGTTCCCCTTTGTGACAATCTACCGTTATGCAATGCCAAACAAATTATAATGCAAGAGATTAAATGAGTGCAAGTTTATATGGCAGGGATCATGCAAGGCATAAAATAAATCTATCTTGCCAAGTTTGAACATTCCAAAGGCTTCCTCAGGGAAAACTACTTCTAGCTTGCCCCTATCCTTTGGGAGTTAGACAAGACCTATATGATATGCATCCTTACATGAACATGGCAACTTACATGACGTTAGATGCATCTAGCACATTTAATTCACTTCTAAGTCTAGAAAAGGTTTTCTCATCAAGTGGTTTTGTGAAGATATCCGCCAATTGTTCTTCGGATCTAACACCTTGCAAAGAGATGTCTCCTTTAGCCTCATGATCACGCAAGAAGTGATGGCGAATATCAATGTGCTTAGTGCGGGAGTGTTGAACGGGGTTTCTAGCTATCTTAACCGCACTTTCATTGTCACAAAGGAGAGGCACACAACCAATTTTAATTCCAAAGTCCAAAAGGGTTTGCTTCATATATAGAATTTGGGCACAACATGCACCGGCCGCTATATACTCCGCCTCCACGGTGGACAAAGCCACGGAATTTTGCTTTTTGCTCGACCAAGATACTAGGGAACGCCCAAGTAAGTGGCACCCACCGGAGGTACTCTTGTGATCCACACGACATCCGGCAAAGTCCGAATCCGAGTATCCCAAGAGATGGAAACTAGCGTTCTTGGGGTACCACAAACCTACACTTGAGGTATGCTTGAGATACCGAAGTATCCTAAAGACCGCCTTCTTGTGCGATTCTTTAGGTGCCGCTTGAAAGCGAGCACACAAGCACACACTAAACATAATATCGGGCCTAGATGCGGTAAGATATAACAATGAGCCAATCATAGAACGATAATGAGATTGATCAATAGGTTTACCGTCCATGTCCGCGTCGAGATGGCAATTTGTCGCCATTGGAGTGCTTCTTGAGCTACAATCTCCCATCTCAAATTTCTTCAAGAGGTCCTTTGTGTACTTCTCTTGATAGATGAAGGTCCCCTCTTGAAGTTGCTTGATTTGGAATCCAAGGAAGAAGTTGAGCTCTCCAATCATTGACATCTCGAATTCCCTAGACATCATTTTGCCAAACTCATGGCTAAGAGCTTTGTTAGTTGAGCCAAAAATAATGTCATCAACGTAAATTTGACAAAGAAATAAATCTCCGTTGATGTCCTTGGTGAAGAGTGTAGTATCCACCCTCCCGATCTTGAATCCTTGCATGACTAGGAAATCCCTTAGTCGTTCATACCACGCCCTAGGTGCTTGCTTGAGCCCGTAGAGCGCCTTGTGTAACCTATACACATGGTTAGGATTCCTCGAATCTTCAAACCCGGGAGGTTGCTCAACATAAACAAGTTCGTTAATATAGCCATTGAGAAAGGCACTTTTAACATCCATTTGATAAAGCATTATATTGTGATGTGAAGCAAAGGCAAGGAGTATGCAAATAGCCTCTAACCGAGCGACCGGAGCGAATGTTTCTCCAAAGTCTAGTCCTTCAACTTGTGAAAAACCCTTGGCCACAAGTCTTGCCTTGTTGCGGACCACGACGCCATTCTCATCTTGCTTGTTCCGGTATACCCACTTCGTACCGATGACGTTCTTGTCCTTGGGTCGCTCCTCCAATACCCAAACTTCATTGCGGGTGAAGTTGTTGAGTTCTTCTTGCATGGCCATCACCCAATTTGGATCTTGGAGTGCTTCCTCTATATGAGTGGGTTCTACACACGAAACAAAAGAGTAGTGCTCACAAAATGAGGCGACATGGCGGGAACGAGTACTTACGCCCCTTGAAGGACTTCCAATGATTTGGTCCATTGGATGCGCCTTGGAGATGCGTCCATGCCTCATAAGTGGTTGTGAGGCACTTGGCGGTGGTGAAGCTTGTTGTTCCTCTTGTGGTTGGACTTGATCATGGACTTCTTCTTGTTGTTGGTGTTGTGTGGCTTGTGAATCTTGCATTGGCAATGGATCATCTTTTTCTTCTTCTTCTTCATCAACTTGAGGCATCATGGAGGTGTTGATGTTGGAACTTGACGCTCCCCCTTGATCATGGCCCTCTTCAACTTCCGGCTTGATGTCTTCAATGGTCATGTTTTTCATGGCTTCTCGTAGAGGCTCATCATCTATTTCATCATGACCAAAACTCTCCTCTTGGGAGCCATTAGTCTCATCAAACTCAACATCACAACTTTCTTCAACTAGACCGGAGGTTTGGTTGAATACTCGATATGCTTTTGAGTTTGATGCATAACCGAGAAAAATACCAACATCACATCTTCTTTCAAACTTACCGAGCCTTTTCTTGCGGTAGATGTAGCATTTGCACCCAAAGACTCTAAAGTAGGAGATGTTGGGCTTTCTCCCAATGAGGAGCTCATATGGGGTCTTTTGGAGTAGTCGGTGAAGATAGACCCTATTTGCGGCATGGCACACCGTGTTGATTGCTTCGGCCCAAAACTTCTCCGACGTGCCATAGTCATCAAGCATTGCTCTTGCAAGGGTGATAAGGGTCTTGTTCTTCCTTTCAACGACACCGTTTTGTTGGGGGGTGTATGTGGCCGAAAACTCATGCTTCACGCCTTCATGATCACACCACTCCCCAATGTTGTAGTTCTTGAACTCGGTGCCGTTGTCACTCCGGACTTTGATGATGGGAAGTTGAAATTCCCTTTGAGCACGTTTGGCAAAGGTCTTGAAAACTTCCGGAGTTTCACCCTTGTCACCTAAAAACAAAGTCCAAGCATATCGAGAATAATCGTCAACGATAACAAGACAATAGAAGTTACCACCAAGACTTTGATATGTGGATGGTCCGAAGAGGTCCATGTGGAGTAGTTCAAGCGGCTTGGAGGTTGACACCATTGTCTTCATTGGGTGGTGTGAAGAAACTTGCTTCCCGGCTTGACAAGCACTACAAAGCTTGTTCTTCTCAAACGTGACATCCTTCACGCCGGTCACCATCCCAAGCTTGAACGACTTCTTAAGCTTGCTCATCCCAATGTGAGCAATGCGTTGATGCCATAGCCAACCCAAGCTTGTCTTAGTGAAAAGACAAGTGGTCAAGCTAGCATCCTTGTTGGAGAAGTCCACCAAGTAAAGATGTCCATGCCGAAATCCTTTGAAGATTAGTTCTTTGCTTGATTCACTAGTTACTACAACACCATTCTTGTCAAAGGTGCACGTTAGTCCAAGATCACATAGTTGTGCAATGGAAAGTAAATTGAAACTAAGTGACTTAACATATAGTACATTAGAAATGGACAAATCATGTGAAATAGCAATTTTACCTAAACCAATTACCTTCCCCTTTGAGTTGTCACCAAAGGTGACTTGTTCATGATTATCGGGGTTCTCTATGGTGGTGAACATACCATCATTGCCGGTCATATGTTGAGTGCACCCGCTATCGAGTACCCAATGTTTTCCTCCGGCTTTGTAGTTCACCTACACACATGAAGTTAGTTTTTGAGTTTAGGCACCCAAGCTAACTTAGGTCCTTGTATGTGTGATACAAGTGATTTTGGGACCCAAAGTTGCTTGGGGAGCTTCCCCTTCATGCCCTTAATATCTTTGCCGATGAACCTTGCCTTCACCTTGCCACCTACTTTGCTTAAGAGATAGTGATAATCATGGAAAGTAGATTTGTAGTTAGGAGGCAATTTGGGAGAAGGACGGTTGGGAAGAGGACACTCCCTCGTGTGGTGTCCGGTGACCTCACAATGTTGGCAATAGGATCCAACTTCTTTGATGAAGCTCGTCCTAAGCTCCGGTGAGGGCACCTTCCCTTTGTTGAGCACCGGGAAGGATCCAAGTCCTCTCTTGTTGAAGCCTTTGGCTTGTTGGTAGAGGATTTCCTTGTGCTTGTCCTCCCCCTTGGAAAGTCTCACCACACTAGTGCGGAGACATTCAATTTCGTCCATCAATTCCTTCTCCCTAAGGCTTGCTTTCAAAGGCAAAGACTTATCCAAAGTATTAGTGGCATGTGAAATAGTTGATACTTTGCCATCAAGGGTTTCCTTTTTCATGTTTTTCATTTTTAGTTCAATTGCCTCATAAGCAAGGTTAAGCATTTCATGTTTTTGAACCAAGTCATTGTGCTTTCCCAAGAGTGCTTGGTTTGCTAAGTCAAGCTCATGATGATCAAGCTTGATTTGAGCATTTTCCTCCTCGATTTGCTTGACATGTGTTTTGAGCGTGTCATGCTCTTTAAGTATGGTTACATACTTGTCATGCAAATCGAGCTTCGCACTCTCAAGTTTAGCACAAGCTTGTTCAAGTGCTTTAACCTTGCTCTTTTCCCTTTTTATGATGACATGGTATTCATTAATCATAGATGCTAGTTCATCGGGGGAGAGCTCATCATCATCGCTAGAATCGTCACATACCTTAGAGTTACCTTTAGCCATGAGGCACATAGGAGGTGGACGAAGAGGTGAGTTGTCTTTGTCGACGACGGCAAGGCCCGCCAAGTTTTCTTCATCTTCACTCTCTTCATCGCTTGACTCTTCATCCGTGATCCACTCATTTGCCTCGCACATGAAGACTTTTTGAGGCCCTCTTCTCTTCTTTGGAAAGAGCTTGGTTTTCTTGCCCTTGTCAAATTTCTTCTTTCCAAAGGCGCGCTTGGGTTTGACCTCTTCTTCATCTTCATCACTTTCTTCTAGCTTTCTATACTTTCCTTTGTGGTTGTCCTTCCTCTTGTCGGGTCTTGGACAATCATATGATATGTGGCCTTGATCACCACAATTGTAGCATGTTTTGTTTTCATCTTTTCTTGGGAGGAAGGCTTTCTTCTTTGGATCAAAGGAGTATCCCTTCTTTGCGATTTTGGAGTTTAGACGTGAGAATTTTCTCATCATCAACGCAAGCTCATCATCGTCATCTTCGCTTGTTGCTTGCTCTTCTTCGCTTGAGCTAGGCTCAACCACTTTCTTTTTCTTGGGAGTTGTCTTCTTGGTTGAAGCCTTGAGAGCAATAGTTTTTGACGATGACTCCTCCATCATTCCAAGTACGCTCATCTCATGAGCATGAATTTCTCCAATGAGCTCCGAGACTTCAATGTTGTCAAGTGATTCCTTTTGGAGCATTGAGTTGATAATGTTGTACTTGGGCTTAGGTAGAAGCATGAGGATCTTGCGGTTGATAAGTCCCTTACCAAGAGAAGCAATGTCAAGTGCGTTAATCTCCTCAATGAGCACATTTAAGCGAGAAAACATTTGGTTAACATTCTCATGAGGAAGCATTTTGAATTCATCATACTTGGATTTTAGCAAGTGATATTTGAGTTCTTTAACACGAGATGAGCCCTCATGAATTTCAATTAGACATGCCCAAATTTCACAAGCTTTCTCCTTACTAGCAATTCTAGCAAAAACATCTTGACTTATGCATTCATAGATGGCATTTCTAGCCTTAGCATCCCATTTTAGTTGATCACCAACATAATTAAGATCTCCAAATCCCGCATGGGTCGCTTCCCAAACTTCGGGAGCAATGGCCTCTAGGTAGGCACGCATGCGTGCTTTCCAATAGGCAAAGTTCTTGCCCTCGAAGATAGGAACCGAACCCCCATTCTTGGCCATTTAAGCTCTCTAGCGGTGAAGCTAGAATGATCCAATGAGCAACAAGGCTCTGATACCAATTGTAAGGATCGAAATGCCCAAGAGGGGGGGTGAATTGGGCTTTCTTTCAAATTTTAAAACGATTAAGAACTAACAACCTCAAGCCCAATTCCCTATGCAATTAAACTATGCAATCAATGTAAATTAAAGTTGCGGAATGAAGATTGCATAAGAGTAAAAGGGAGAGGGATGCAAACGCTCACGGAGTTTATCCCGTGGTTCGGTAAGATCACAAGGATCTTCCTACATCCACGTTGTGGCACCCACCGAAGGGTTTTGCCACTCCCAAGTCACCGAGACAAGGGGGTTCTTCACTATTCTTCTCCGTTCGCCAACCTCGGCAAGGTGGAGCTCAAGCCTTGTACACTTAGGGATCCTCCGGGCTTCCACAATCTTCTTGGCAAGCTCCGGAAGTTGCACACACCAAGGGACACTCCCTTTGGGCTCTCACTACACTAGAGACTCCAATCACCAAGAATGGAGGCACCCAAGCACTATCTCTAGCTAGTTCTAGCCTATCTCTTGGTGTACAAATGATGAACAAATGATGTGAAAGTGGTAGCTCTATTGCTTGAATGCTCTAGGATGTGTAGAGTATGTCTGGGCTTCAAGTCTTATCGATTTGACAGGTTGAAGGGGTATAAATAGCCAGCCTCCACGAGATAGCCGTTGGAAAAGTAGGCTGACATCACTTCTCTGCGAACACCGGATGATCCGATGTCTCCCCTTCAGTTATCATCGGTCAAAGCCAAATTAGCTGATGTCACTGTGTCAGATATGACCGTTGTTAGACCGATGTTGATCTGTCTTCTCATCGGATGATCCGGTGGCTCTTCCTCCAGAATTTTGCTTGATCTTGAGGCTCACTGGAGTGATCGACCGATGTGTGTAAGTCTGCACATCGGATGATCCGGTGCTTCACTTGGTCCAATGGTATTGGAATCTGTGATGATGGACCGATGTCACTGAGCCACTCACATCGGATGATCCAGTGAGTACATTTTTCTGAGGTCTTCTTCTTCAGTTGAACCAACTCGACCGATGTGTGTCAACTCAAAGACCATCGGATGATCCGGTGTGTTCAACTTGTTGACTTCGAGTTGTTTTGAGTTGTTCTTTTGGAATTTGAACTCGTGACCTCTTTGACACTTGTTTGAAATGTTGTTTTGATTGTCTTCATTGAGTGATATCAAGTTAGAGCTTTCACTTCTTGTCTTCATGTGATTTGGTTTGATCTAATTTGTTGATTTTATATGGGTCTCCAATGTACTTTTGATTTCATTTGATTGAGTGTTATTGAGACCTTGCATTCACAAATTCATTAGTAATATCGAATGGTTGTCATTAATCACCGAAACCGTACCTCATGGGGCCTAGATGCTTTCACCCCGCCATCCCTCCAATGCCGCCAGCCGCTCCGAACAGCGCCGCCGGCCTCCTCCAATGCCCCCGCCGTCCCTCCGACACCGCCGGCCGCCCCAGACAGCGCCGCTGGCCTCCTCCGACGCCTCCCCACCTGCCTCCCCCAACTAGGTATGGTAGTTATGTTGTAAATTTTCAAGTTTCGGTTGGGAATGCATGATGGACATTTGAATGATGCAATGTTTAGATGATGTAATGTTTAGATGATGCAATGTTGTAATGTTGGTTGGGAATGCATGATGGACTTAAATTTCGTCTCCATTCCTACTTCATTGCTAGTTATGTTTAGATGATGCAATGTTGTAAATTGTGCGCCGTTATCTATAATTGTTATACTTACAGTGTTGTAATTATTTGTTTTGATTATAAATTCAGTTGGGGGCTGGTGCTTAAGGAATGTCTAGACCCTATGAGCTTTAGATTTCCTAGCTTTGTTTGGTTATGTGGTGAACTTACCAATGATCATACACACCAATGATCATACACATGCTCATATAATATATTGCCTGTTGTTTGATATTTATTTGTTATTGGTGCTTATTGTTTATTGTTATTTAATGTTTTTGAGTGATTACTTAATATATGTAAATAAAGGGTTTTGGGCCGGCTCGGACCGACCCAGAAGGGCACGACACACAATAAGTGTGATCGTGTCGTGTAGACCATTGTAGTGGTACCGTATGCGTCAAGGCGACACGGAAGCGAACGGGTTAGTAAGGACGTCAATGACCCGCGATTGCGTGGACGGAGGAAATGGATGTGGAATTGTCATCTAAGACCAACTTTCCTCTCACTCTTTCTCTAGTTCTTTCTTCTCTCTTAAATGACTTTAAAATTAAAATGAGCAACGTAACCTATAGCAATGTATTACCCGTTTCGAATCGGCACGTCACATGTCATTGGCATGTGAGACGTGCAGGTTCGGAAGTGTCCCTTTTTGGACAGCATGTGAGTGACCGAGGGGTCATGGTTTGTGACGAGACGCGGGTCAAGATTTGGACGAGATTTTGATGACATAACTCTGTTGTTCTCTGCTGCACCATTTTAGGGCGTGCAGCGGAGAACAGCGGGGTTATTCTGCTAAAATTTCGTTCGAATCCGGATCACGCGTCTCGTCATGAGCACGCTCCGCACGGTCACTCTTGGGTGGGTTTAGAATCTATCTGCCTAGTTTGTAGGACCGTGACATAACATAACAATGAAACTAATAATGATTTGCTTGCTTTAAAGGAATACTCTTACGCGTCTTGTCATGCTGTCAAAATTTTAGGACCTATCATATATACATTAACGACAATTTCTTTCGCGTTAAACTGCAGAGCCAAACATGGGTGAAGACCGTAGTTGGATGTATACTGGATGGAAGAGCAGAACTGGTGGTCACACGGATGAGTGGTACATCAAGTTAGATAAATTTTTGGATGGAGCATTTTCGTTGTTAACGGAAGATATGGTGCGGTGCTCATGTACAAAATGACGGAACACCAAGTTTTTGAGAAGATGGGAGCTTTCGTTTCTATTATGTCGAAATTGTTTCACTCCACATTATGAAGTGTGGACCTTTCATGGTGAAACTAATTCTCGAGTCATAGCAGAAGTGGATGAGGATGATGATATAACAGAGGTTGATAGGATGGATGAGCTGCTAGAAGCTCTGGAAGAGGAGGATCCTCTTACAAATGGGCAGAGGAGTTCTTCGAGGAGCAGAAGAAATCACAAGAGCCGTTACATGAACACACGGTTGTGACCGTACTTGATTTCTTGACCAGATTTATGGCAATTAAGTCCAAGTACTTTTTTCCATCAACTACTACAATGATATCATGAAATTTATCTGCGATATCCTTCCACAACCTCACAAAGCGCCACCAGATATGTATCAGTCAAAGATCAAGATATCTGGTCTCGGTATGAAGTATGAGAAAATCGATGTGTGCCCAGACAACTGCATGTTGTTCTGGAAAGAGCACGTCAATGAGAAGATGTGCTTGAAATGTGGTA
Source organism: Tuctoria greenei (assembly GCA_036927565.1). NCBI lineage: Eukaryota > Viridiplantae > Streptophyta > Magnoliopsida > Poales > Poaceae > Tuctoria > Tuctoria greenei. The sequence goes on along the minus strand of JAYESD010000010.1, from coordinate 120,204,092 downwards.
AATCGAGGTATGTCGAAGTTGTTAATGATGATGGCGATAATGTGATGACAGATGTCGCACATAAGCAGCTTCGTTACTTGCCTGTGACACCTCAGTTGAAGCGGATGTTTCTCTCAAAAAGAACCGCAAGAAACATGAGATGGCACAAAGAAGGTAAACGTGAGAACAAATAATTCTTGACGCACCCATCCGACGGTGATGCATGGAAGGTGCTAGACCGTTTCGATCCAGACTTTTCTCGTGATGCGAGGAATGTTCGCATCGGATTAGCGACAGACGATTCTCACCGTTCAGTACGAACGCCACGCCATACTCATGTTGGCCTGTCTTTGTCATTCCGTACAACCTGCCACCTGCTTTTTGTACGAAGAACGAGTTCATGTTTCTCAGCCTCATTGTACCTGGACCTTATCATCCCGGGTCACGTCTCAACGTTATGTTAAAACTGCTCATCAAAGAATTGAAAGTCTTGTGGACAGGAGTCGAAGCGTACAACAGTTACAAGAAGTAGAAATTCAACCTTTGAGCTGTTTATTTGTGGTGCGTCCATGACTTGCCGGCATACGGCATGTTTTCCGGATGGAGCACCCACGGTCGTCTGATGTGTCCGATATGTGCTTCAGACACGGATTGCTTTCGACTAACTCATGGAGGCAAAATATCTTACTTCGATTGTCACAGACGTTGGCTGCCCTCGAATCATATATTTAGGCAGCAGAGGCATGTCTTTCGAAAGAACACTGTTGTTACGAAAGGACCACTGAAGCGTCTCAACGGGTCAGAAATTTCTGATATGTTGGACAAACTGGTGCCTGATGAAGGTCGTCCTGGATATTTCGTAGGTTATGGAGAGGAACACAATTGGACTCACATATGTGGACTTTGGGAGCTACCATATGTGAAGTCGTTGATTCTAATGCACAACATTGATGTCATGCATCAGGAGTGTAATATGAGCGAAAGTATCATAAGCACTTGCATGGATATGCCTAGCAAAACGAAAGACAATTATAAAGCTAGACTAGGTTTGGCAGACATTTGTCACCGCCCAACTCTTGAAATCTCTGAAAGTGGTGGAAATCCACGTGCTTCTTTCTGTCTTCGATCGAAAGAAAAGAAAGAAGTTATGAAATGGATGAAAACTTTGAAATTCCCATATGGTTACGCAGCTAGCCTGAAACGAGCCGTAAATGTTAACACAGGAAACCTCACTGGGTTGAAGAGTCATGATTATCACATTATAATGGAAAGACTCCTACCTGTTATGTTCCGAGGCTATCTAGATGATGCGGTGTGGAAGGTTTTAGCCGAGCTCAGCTATTTCTATAGACAGCTTTGTGCTAAAGAAATCAAGATCGGGATGATGGATAAGTTAGAGAAGGAGATACCCATACTTTTATGTAAGATGGAAATTTTTTTTCCATCGGGTTTCTTCAATCCAATGCAACATCTGCTTATCCATCTTCCATTCGAAGCTAAAGTTGGCGGTCCTGTGCAATATAGGTGGATGTATCACATTGAAAGAGCGCTACGATATCTGAAACTAATGGTTGGCAACAGGGCAAGGGTGGAAGGGTGCATCGCTGAAGCATATGCTCTTAAGGAAGTAGGATACTTTGCAAGTGTCTACTTTGCGGAAGAAAACAATATCAATACTTCGGCGATGTGGTACAATGTGTACGAAACACCCCCTCTAAGCGACCTTTCCATTTTTCAAACGAGAGGCGCCACCGTTGGTAGCTACACGACCTACGTGCTATCCGAACATGAAAGGACTGTTGCTTTACTCTACATGTACGCAAATATAGAAGGCATGCAAGAATACTTCAAGTAAGTGTTTCTCCTACGTTTATGCTAATCGATATATTTTGCTACACATGTACTCTAAAAGATGTTTTTTCATGTTCAGCGAGTTCCACAGACAATATTGGCCACATAGGCATCAACCTACGGCCAAACAAGTAGAAGCGATGCGAAAGGAAGGAATAAATGGGGGGCCGAGTTTTCTATCCTGGTTTCAAGAATATGTAATATTCTCTCGTCTTCTATGTATTATAAATTACTATTATTAAAGAAGTATTATTTTAACTCACAATCATTTATGACAGTGTCGGACTCACAATGTCCATGAAGATTTGCGGCAGCTATCTTATGGATTGGTGAATGTTAGAAGTTATGGTCGGTATGACGTAAATGGCTTTCGATTCCGTACAACTCATTTTGAAGCTCATCGTCCTCTCGCGGCAACATCAAATTCCGGTGTTGTGACAAGAGCAATGGACACTCAAGGGAATGTAACCGATTATTATGGGATCATTAACAAAATCCTTGAATTTACTTTTATCGGAAATAAGACCCTTCGAGTTGTCTTCTTTGACTATGACTGGTTTGATCGTACTCATGGAACTCGAGAAAATCAATTTGGAATGGTGGAAGTGAAACATAAGGACTGACTACGAGGTTACGATACATTTGTTCTTGCGCATCAAGTTGAACAAGTGTATTATCTACCTTATCCATGCATGAAGCTCAGTGCTTGGTGGGTGGTATATAAGGTGAATCCTCGTGAGTGGATATATACTCCTGGGGATGATGGTTACCATGATAGCGAAGACGTTGAAGAAGTGTACCAAGAAGAAGAGTTACCAGACACTTTTATCGTCGAGCTTGGTGCAGGACTTGATCAATTAGTTGGAGATGTTGAAGACGTTGAAGATGTAGAGGCAGATGATACGCGAAAACAAAAATTAGAACATGCCACGGTGGAAGATCGTTGGGCTGGTTTACGGAGTAGGGCATAGGCACATGACAATGATGTTGATGAATTTTGAAAGTGACTACAAGTAATGTTTTTTTGAAGATAGTAACATGAATTTTATATATTTTATTTGCATATTTACAAATTATCTAATTACAAGAGGATGGCGTCAAAGAAGGGTAAGAAGGTGCCGCCGACGAAGGGGTTCTACCCCTCTAGACCTGAGGACGCTTTCGTTGGTGCCTCGTCGACTGGCAGCAGACGCTCTCAGCTACTGGGGCACGTTCAGACCAGCTCTAGAGCTTCGTCACAGGTAAATGTCACTCGTTTTTGACAAATTCTTTAAATTCAATTTCACATTAAACTTACTTATGAATCATTTGAATGTTGTAGTCCTCACTGGCTGACTCAGAGGCTGCGGCGCCTTCGGTGAGCCAGCCCTCGACGAGCCAGCCCTCGGCCAGCCAGCCCCCGGCTGGCGATGAGTTTGTTCCTGAGGCCTTTGACTCGGCTGGTGAGGAGCCGTCTGGGTCACCTGACATGGCGCCCCAGCAGACGTGGAGGACGAGGAGGACTCACTTTGTCAGTCCTCCCGCGGTCCCTTCACAGAGGATCGTGATTTGTCCAGTCAGAGATAGGTAATAAAAATTATAGTGTTCAATTTTAGTTTCTTTTGATTACTTAAGTAATGAATGAATAAATATCTTGCAGGGTTTGGGATGACACGTCTTTCACCGGTGAGAGACACCACAGGCCGGTGAACGGTGTCCTCACGCCCATAGTGCGTTTGCACTATCCCGGGGTCATCGATGGGGTGCCTGCTCTTTCGTGGGAGGACTACGCACGCGTCCATCACCAGGAGCACGGCAACCTTCAGGAGGCCGTATGGGCTGATTTTATGGTAAGTATGTTAAAAAAGTTTGTAAGTTTCAACTCTTAAACTCTTTTAGTGAACATCTCTTCAATATATTCTTTATCGCAGGCAAGATATACTTTAGAGGACCCGAACGACCCTCGCCAGTTTGAGGATGCGAGGCGAGTGTTTCACTACAACGCTGCCAAGGCGCTTCGACAAGCTTTGTCAAAAACCCGCGTTCAACTTGTTAATGAGCACTTGAAGGCAAACCAGCAGCCCGTGCTACACTTCCGGCAAGCGAGCGAAATGCACCTGACGGAGGAGGAGTACGCGCAGGTACGTGGAGTGTAGTAAGTATTTTTTTTGATAATTTCCTCGATGGTATTTTTAACGACTTCCAACTATGTGCAGGGACACGTGAGCTGGTTGTAGGGTTGGACTGATGCATTTCGGGCCCTTTGTCGCTCTTGGGCTAGCGATGAGTTTAAAGCTAAGTCCGAGAAGGCTCGAGACTGCAGAGGGGTCGAGGGGAAGAGCAGGCACGGGCAAGATAACCACTTGCGTTTAGCTAAATTCATGGTAAGTGTGTGTAACTTATGTTTATATATTCATAATATATTGTTCTTACTAACGCTTATTGACAGGAGCGCGAGACGGGGTTGCCGCCCACCCCTGCTGAGGTCTGGAAGAGAGGTCACAGGGACCCTTCTCAGCCGACGGGGTGCAGTCAGGCTGCAGCCGAGCGATTGGTAAGTTTAGAAATCATTCATATTAAATATAACTATATAGATTGTTGAACTTACACGGTTTTCTTGTTTTGCAGGATAAGTACGGGGAGGAGGCTAGGAAGATACACGGCGAGGATTTCCATTGGGAACGTCAACCGATCGATCCTCAAGCCGCGTATGCAAGCGGTGGTGGAAAAGCACACAGAAGGTGAGTTTACAAGTCATTTTATCGTTTTCAATTCAAAGTATTCAAGATATTTTAATTTCATATTACTGAATCTCTTTTTTATAGGCTCACCATATTCGACGGAGTTGTCGACTCGAGGGCGGGGAGACCTGCGAGAGGCAGCTCCACGCAGGCTTCGTCGGTGGGCACGACAGGTCGCCGCGTATCGCAGAGGGACATTGAGATGTAGTCCCTCCGAGAAACTGTAGAAGAAAACCAAAGGCGACATGAGGAGGAAAGGAGGGAGGCGAAACGCCAAAGGATCGCGATGGAGGCCACGATCCAAATCCAGGCAGCCTGGATGGCGCAGATGCGGGAAGCAATGGAGGTAACAAAATAAAAACTAAAGTTCTCATTAATTCAGCGTAAATGACTTACTAATAGGTAGCATTTAATATTTACAATGACAGGCCATGGCTCGGGCACAAGGTCTGGGAATCCAGCTACTGGTACTACCACCGGTCCTTCCAGGTGATCCTTCATCAGCGGGTCAGGTAAGTTTCTATGTATCCTTCTTCTCCAGCGTAATAATATTGAGATAGATGAAAGAGAGAGATAGTTAGATAGAAGAAAATGATTGAGATAGAAGAAAGATAGAGATAGAAGAAAGAGAGACAGAAGAAAGAGTGAAAGCTAGTTAGATAGAGTAGGATGGGAATGAAGAGAGAGAGTAAGATGTAGATGGAGATAGAGAGAGGGGAAGATAGAGGGAGGGAGATGTAGATGGAGATAGAGGGAGGAAGATAGAGGGAAAAGGATAGCAATAGAGAGATAGAGTGAGAGAGAAAGATAGAGTAAGAGACAAAGAGAGAAATGAAAAGAGAGAGGAAGAGAGGGAGATCTAGATGAAGATAGAGGGAGAGGAAGGGAGGGAGAGAGATGTTGATGCATTTATATTCTAACTCTAAGTTTCATTAATTGCAGGGATCTGCGACGGCTGCACAAACGCTATCGCTATCGCTACCGCCGCCTGGAATGGGGCGCGATGTGGGGACCGGAGTCCACACATCCGAGGGTCTCATTGGGTGGTGCCGTGCGATGCGGCACCTAACAACACACACGAAAAGGATACCAAAACATATAAAGTTTTCATTTCATAATAAGAAGAGTTTACAAAAGAGTGTACAATAGGAGTACACACGCAGCGGAAAATACATACTCATAATCTCACCTAACTAAGCAGGAGAGAAGGCGTCCATGCCCTAGGACGATTCTCACTAGCAACACGAAGAACATACAGCAGCGGCGTGGCTCACATGAGATTTATCTCGACACCTCGAGTCTCATGTACAACCTGAACAGCAGAAATAAAACTAATACCTGCAAAAATCGTTAAAGCGCAAACGTGAGCATAAGGCTCAGCAAGACTTAACCGTCTCACTAGACATATGCAAGGGGACACTAAACATAGGTAAGGAATAGCATAAATAGACTCGCCTACAAGTGGATCCTTATAATCAAGTTTTAAGTAGCAAATGACATTCTCCGAGCATGGCACATCATGGGCTCCACAATCAAACAAGAAACGCTTTACCGATGATATGACATGCCCAAAGCACATAATGCTATTACAGCTAAAGTATGGGGAAACTGTAAACTTTTAATTGTACTATCTCTAAATCATACAAGGTTGCAAAGTAATTATAATTCAATACAATATGATTTTCTGGCTTCTTTAGTATTTACTACGTCACCGCTCAGTGAACAAGTGGTACTCTATTACTGCGAGGGACAGTGATTGCAATCAGGACACACCCGGACAACACGACACATACGCACTTTCGGAAATGCCAGCGAGCACTTCGCGCAGTACCTACGTAGCACTTCAGTACTAGTCGTATATGGCAACCTTTCGCGAGACACTCAAATGCCGAACCGGTCGATCCGTCACGGGCAGGAGGTCCCTGCGTGGGGCGTACTCTGACGTTCCCACCAGCGGATTTACACCTTGCTACCCTCAACCCACACCTATAAAACGGAACGGTATGCCTCGACACCCAAGTGACCAAGCTACGTCAGTTTATTGGATTCCATATGTCCATTATGTTGCCGGTACAATTCAAGCTTGTCCGAAGGGGCTGCATACGGACGGGCCTTAATCGACACAGGCAGGGCTATGCGACCGAGACTCAATTCTCGCCGCTTCCTATCCATTCCCTGCCCGGTCTCAATTTCATTATATTAAGCCATTTTCTATTCAACCAATCCTGTGAGATACATCTCTCGCGAGTAGATTCCAACTACTCGACTTCTACCGGATTTCCTATGCATTAGCAGAGCAGTTACTACAGGTCAAACTGTAACTCGTGCAAAATAAACCCTGGGATTTTTGGTCATGCAAGTGGAGTATCATTCACCCTAAACGTAATGCACAATTCATATACTACTCATCATAGTGATAAAGCAAAAGTTTATAAACGACTTAAATGCAAACCGGGGCTTGCCTTAGTTTGCGACTGAACACATGTCAATTGTTAGGGCTTGATCTTCCTCCAGAGAACCTGCCATGGAACCTCAGTGGAAACACCTTGGCCTTCTCCTCCAAGCGAAGCTCCTCGTCGATCACCTACCATCACGTTTCCTATCGACATGATATGCATAAAAGTAATTAAGTAATTAAGTACTTTAAGAAAAGACTCCACGGGGTTGTGTAAACTCTAAGAATGAGGAGTTCGACTAGGAAGGACAGATATGCCTCTGTTGTGTGAATGAACAAAGGATGAAGTCAAGTGGTCATAGTAGTATCGAGATGTGAATTGAAAGCTGCAATGTAAGCACACATTGCAACTTGGCACTCAACACTCGACGCTATGCCACTCAAGGACGATACAGCTGAATGGTGTGAAAGTGTTGGACTGGTAGGGTAAGGATGACCTAAGAGTCAAGGTGGCATAGTAGTGTCGAGATAAGCACTCAAAGGTGCAATGTAATGACACATCGCAATTTAGCACTCGACACTTGGAGCTATGCCGCACAAAGAGTGATAAGGTATAATGGTGAAGAAGTATTATTGGACTGTGTGATGTAAGGAAGACTAAGCGATCAAGATGGAGCATTGAAAGCTTAAGGCATGAGTGAACTGTGCAACAAGAGGTTGTGACTTAGAAGTCAACCAATGAAGTTACACAAACTCATTAAGGAGTAAACCTAATTACGTGACAAGTGTGGTCGCAGGGTCCTGATAAGGATGAACCAGGATGAAACCCTAGCGACACTTGGGAGTGAAGTGAGGTCAACATTCTTTGGACTTAAGACATCATAACGAGCCTTGTTAACCTAACATGAGTATTGAGACAATGTTCAAATGACCTTTAGATAAAGTAGTTTCTACGGCAAGCTTCTCGAGCATCGTTCAAGTGCTTACGTGACACTATTGCAGTGTCCTTTGCAAGATTGTCCAGATGAGCTCGGTGAACTCCTGGAACTCGAACATGATGCGAGACCTTGTCGTGACGGTCATGCTTTGCCATCACGGGAAGATCGGATTAGCCACGTCCACATCGACCCGAACTCGTCAATAGGGTGAGCAGAATCCCGAACACCACCTTGTGAGTCTTAAGGCTAGTGATGTCGACTCGGTTGTTGATAAGCGATTCGACGAACCTGTCGTCGATGAAGTGGTACACCAAGTTAACCAATCCTGGGGTCGGTTAGGGAACATCCTCAACACAACCAAGGAACTCTTATCCAAAGTTACCCCTGTTCTAGTTCTCCTTGTTGGTCGCGACGTTCTCGCATTATTCTACCCTAGGTCATCGGTGGTCACCAATACACTCGGTTTGACCTAGAAGGCATTTCATCTAGCATCTAGGCTACACCTAGGACTCGAAGAGTCTCGCCTTGACCAAACCCTAATTTGGCTAAACGACTGTCGACCGTTGTGTCGTGGTTGTGTTTCAGCATCATGTACGTTACAGGCATCCTTCATCTCGATGCCAGGACACGATGATGGCTCGGAACGTCACGACGACGTCATATGGTCAACGACGTCGACGCGGCTCATGGTGGAGCATCACGAGCACGCACGGACATGCCAACGTGATACAAACAACAAAGGAGGTCAACTTAGGGACTCCTATAGGAATGATATCAATGCGGAAACTGGATGTATGACTTGACGAGACATGAGCATCATTAGGGGTCACGATGAACGGACATCGATGACGTCAAGCAAGGTATTCCAGGGCAAGGCTCACCTTGTAGGCATTTCGCCGAACATCTTGGGTGTGTACTTGATTTCCGTCGCGTCATCACCATTTAAAGGGCATCTTGGAACTTAGGCTTGTCGATTTGTCAACCCACAGTAAACCTGCATCCATAGACCAGCATTGAACGGCCACACACTTAGTTTCGCCTAGTAACCATTTCATCGAACACCTTGGCTGCAGTCACTGATTCAATCACTCTTGCAAAATAAGAGCTAACCTTGGACCAGTTGTCGATACCATGGTGTCAAAGGTGTGTTCCTGCATATCCTCCATCACACCCATTACTCGCCTTGCTTTCAGGACATAGCCATGGCACGGAACGCCGCGACGACACGATCAAGGTAACGGCTTTGGCCGAAGCAGCCGTCGAAGCAATACAAGCGCCCATATGGACTTGCCAGTGACGCAGGGGTGGTGAGGTTGGGTGTTGGCGCTGGTTAGGGAGTACTGGACAGTGGTGAGGATCGGAACACAGCGAGCGGAACGAGCATCGTCAGCAAATGGCGCGAACATGGAGGAGCACATCCCGGTGGCAGTTGTGGGCGCAGCGCGAGAGGTCAGCGCTGCTTCTAACGTAGACGCGGCGCAACAGGGACATAGCGGCCGGCGTCTGTGCCAAGTGCTGGGACTGGACAGACGCAAGGACGAACGATCGTCGCCGGCGCAGGCACGACGCGAGCAGAGTCCGGCGAGTAGCAGGTCGAGCGCGTGTGGTGGCGTGGCGCTGGCGCTGCAGCGCTCGGGATGAGCTGGGACGCGGGCTGAGCACCAGGGCAACGAGGAGGCGGTCGGCGTGGGGCGCAGCAGCACGGGCGCGTCGGGGCGACCAGGCGAGCGGCGACCAGGACGCAGGGCCGCGGGCGAGCCAGCGACCGGAGTGGGGCGACGCCGTGGCGACCGGAGGTGGGGTGTTGGCGTCGGTGGCGGCGCAGGCGGTGAAGGGAGGTGAGCGGCGGCGCTGCGGTCGGGCAACGCGACGCGGGCCGTGGAGCAGGGCGCTGGGGCGGCTCGGCCTCGCGGCGAAGCGGCGCCAGAGAGGAGACGAGGAGGCGCGAGGAGTAGCGTGGAGGAGGTGCGAGGTCGGGCGAGGATGCAGGGCCGGCTGGGAGTCGGGCGGGCACGATAAGGACGGATTTCATCGCGGTGGCGCTGCATGCCGTCGCGTGGAGGCAGGGGAGGAGAGAGGAAGCCTTGCCGACCTGACTGGTGGGGACCATCTGTGGGACCCACTTCCCTCTTCTTTCCAAAATTCCAATAGGGCTAGCAAGCATGCTTAAAAAAAATAGTCAAATTTGGCCCAGTGACTAAATAAAATGTGGAGAATTTTATGGTGCAATCAGATTTCAAAACTGAGCAAGTTGAATTTAAATTCAGATTTGAATTTGAATTCAAGTGGTGATACTTGACTCAAGGAAATAAATAGTAGATTAGGTTCAAAAATCCTGAAACTTTGAAGTTAACCTTTTTGAACCATAAGGGACCTCAGGAAAAATTTGGAGTTGATTTGGACAAGGTTGAGCACAAAGTTTAAATTTGAAATCGACGTTGATTAAACTCTCAGTACGTGTCCAATAAATGGGAAATGGGCTTCAAAAATTTTGAAACTTTACCGAGAGTCTAATTGGAATATTAGTAGGTCATGGAAAAATTTACGGCCTGAGATTTGAATATTTTCGGATGTCCCAATTTAGGGTTGGAATAATTCCTTTTTCTTTCTCTCTATTTTGTTTTCTTTTCTCCTTTAATTTTTCATTGAAAATGTGAATACTTGGAAATTAAGGATTCTTCACCTTAAGTCCCATTCCACATCAGCAACCATGTTCTATGTAAAGTTTTAACAAGTCTCTATTTTTAGTGAACATAGTTTAACTCAAATGGCTCATGTGAGTTTGGATTTCCAAGTCTATTTTCAAAATTTTTAAGTTCGCATTTTTGCGTTTTTGTTCTTCTGAAAAACGGGTTTTTACAATCCTTCCCCCTTAAAGGAATCTCGTCCCGAGATTCTAACAGGTAGAATAACAGAACGATGAGGGAACGATCCGTAAAAGAGGGTCATTGACTAAGGAAAATGGCAATGTCCTTAAAAACTTGGGTTCTACAAAATAGTGATTATCTTCAGGCATCTTAAGAAATTCTAAAGTTTGCCTCAGGAGATTCCAGTCTTTAGGTTGATAGCCTTGACAGGATGTTCGACATGACAATATCACATCGTAAAGCTCTCACGTCTGGTACTGATCCTTTATTGTTGTACTCTTATACTGACATGACATCTTGTCCTGTCCTAGTCTTGATTTGAAGGATTTGCACTTGTTCTTTGCTTCTCTAGGTCACCTTGATAGTTTGAAACTTTTCTTGCATTGATTCTTGGTTGCTTGCTTGGTTTTGCATAGGTCCTTTCAACTTAATGTGGTATTTCCCTTGACATGAGTTAAGATGGTTTACGAGGTTAAACAACAATCATTAACCTCGTTTGATGTTTAGTCAACCATAGGATTCCTTAGCCGTAGCATAAGAGTAGCAAGACACTCAACACTCTTATGTAATCAAAACAGCAGGAATATTGAAGATATGACGACTACAAGGTTCCTGGGTATATCAACGTCTTCAAACAATAGAAGCAGAAGATGAAGACCTTTTTGGCGGTGGCACATGAGGATGTAAGGATTCAGTATCCTCATATGTTTCAACACAGCAAAGAACTCAATCATATGGTAACTACAAGGTAATTAGTATAGCAAGGTTACCATATAACAACATAAGATCTTAGATGGACCCAAAGAGTTTCACGAGGTTGACAAACGAACGGTATCCTCGCGAGGAAGGAGATTTCATGGATTTTACAAGGTTGATCATCGAACTGATGACTACTCGATGACGAACGGTATAGTTGCAACAATCAAGGTACTTGAACCTAACAAGTCAAGGATGGAAGTCCAAGTGTTTGTTTAGTTGCAAGTACTCAAGGCGATTTGAGTTTCAACAAGTCAAGGACAAGGACTCAACTGTGTTTTAGTCACAAGGTGTCCCTTGTGCTACTCAAGATAATGAAACCAGTCGAAGGCGTTGCGAACGATAAAATTGATCACAACTCAAAAATGTTAGGCACTACTAAAGTATCTGAACGAGGTCACATATTCTTGCTCAAAACTCATTAGTAATTACGTTTTATGATGCATCACAAACCGGATGATGTTATGCAGACACAATGCAACTCCGCGGATAATTATGCAAGGTATGGTGCATTCAGTATTATACTTTGAGCAAAAATAGGTAAGACAATCCAAACACAGTCAGAAGTATCCCAAATACAGGAGGATTGATTGAACTTGGTCATGAAAGGCGCTAGAGAAGACTTGCTACTTTCATATCTCGACCAAGTTCGATGGTTTCAAGGTAAAAGTATTAGCAAGGAATGGTGAGGTTCATCTCAAGGCAACGGAGTATACAAAATGGAACAAAGTGATTGAACTTCTTGTTGATCGGAAGTTCCCTAAAGCTTGTTAATCACAACCTACAGGTAATTGTGGTTCCTCAACAATGGGTCAGGTTTTTCATCTCGTAGTTTTCTTAAAGTACTATGTCTACCCCTTAAAAGGTGCGGTAGGGTTGCCTTCAGAAGTGGCAAAGAGAGTAACCTTTGAAGAGTAAGGTTCCCCTCACTTCCGTAGGTTGCACTAAGTGGTTGACAAGTTACTGTGCTAGGCACGACCTTGGTTAGTAATCCACATTCTTGCTAAAGAATTTCCAGCTCATACTACTCACTTATGGCTTCTCGTCTCAAAGACTGAAGCAAAGGAGTGGTTTAGCGTGAAGAATCAACTGACTCCTTTAACTCGTTGATCGAGTTCCACAAGAAACGGGGTTCAAGGTGATCCGTTACTTAAGCTTCGCATTGACTTAATGAGTCAATGCTGTACTCGGTCCTACTTACTTGAGCAGTGCTCCCAGCACGATGGTTCGGTGTCGATGTACCTTGGTATGACACCTAGGTGAACGTAACACTTCAATTACTAGATGAACTCCTTCCCCCTTAAGATTCAAGCTAGGTGAGCAAGAAACTTACTCCAAGCAATATTTATGGGGAGGGTCGTCCAACTAAGGGAAGTGTCATACATGCTCAATGCACAATTAAAGTGTGAGATGCAAGGTTGCATAGTCAAAACACTAGCATGTGCATCCGAGCAATAGGGATTTGTCTTAGTGTAATACTCAACTCTAAAGGCAAATTTTGTTGGGTCGCAACACCTGGGATGTTATGAAACTCCTCGAGTTGAACTCGAGAACCAAATCCATAAACACCCTGAAGGGTCATCACCCGGTTAAATCCTGGTGGAGGATGAACAGCTTGGACGCAACTTCGATTTTGGCCAAGTAAATGACAAAATCAGATCTTGAGGTGAACAACAAAGTTAAAGTAAACTTCAATACCCTTCCAAAAAGTATTAGTTTGCCTCTAGATCATCTCTGGTTTGCATGTTATGCAATTTTAAAGTTAGCAGATTTCTCTGCACTTTCAGCAGAATCTGCTTAAACAGTAGCAGTTTTGATCTAAAGTTTTCACGCTGTTCTTATGGAAATCTGGAAACATTATTATTTACAAAGTTGTAGACAATGTAATAAGCTTTCCAGAATGTACTTATTTGTCTTCATATCAGCTCTGGTTCAAAAGATATGAATTTTTGAATTTGGGTAAAATTTCAGCATTCAGAATTGAATTCAGTTCAGATTGACCACTCTGTATTCAAACTCGATTTGGAATAGGTAGATGACCGATTCAGGTCTGGAGCCAATTGCAAAAATTGTAGCTGACTCTCTAACCTCTCCAACAGTTACTCGCTTGACACCATTGGATCAAAGGTCTGCGAGTTATGGATTAAATTCAGAGGTGTACAGATTGCTGTCCAGTTTGAGTATGCCTGGACAGTCTCTGCGATTATCTAAACTTCACCCACCAAAACAAGGATTTTGGTCTTGAGCTGAACAGAAAACATGCAGAGGACTCCCAAATCTTTCTAAAGAGTATTTACTTGCCCTCGTAGCACTTCTGGTTGAGAAGATATGGCATTTGCAAGTTGACAGTTTTTCTGAAAATTTGGACAGCACCTCCTTTGTTTAAGGCTGATTTTGTCCACAATTTCAAATATACAAACATCAACATTTGCAAAATTAATACATAGCAAACTTGTTGCATACATTCTCAGGATCCCAGAAATGTAAAATACGAAGCCATTCGACAATTATACAGCGAGTTATGCGAGAAACAGTAACTGTATACAGGACTGTCCACTCGCTGTCCAGATTTGATCAAGTCTAGAAATCTGAAATTTTGAGTATGTTAGAGATGGATTCCGCTCTGAAGTTCTATAGAAATGTTGTAGAGGACTCTCTAAGTTTTCCATACATGTATAAACATGCATAGGTTGCATTTCTAGTTTAACAGTTATGGCTATTTAAAGTTCAAAATTTTTCTGGCTGTTTCAGATAGCATCGATATACATGTACTATCTTCAACTCTGTTTTTAATTAGTTTTAAACTGAAATTGAGGTATCACTGAATAACAAAGTTGTAGAATAGCTCTTCCACTTTCCATAAATGTATCATAATGGAATAGAGGAGCTTTCTCCAAGGAAATATGACAAAAATTCGGATGCTGGTCCGTGTAGTTTCAGAACAGCAGCTGCAGTGGTTATGGTGCATTTTCATCACCATAAAAGCATCTTTTGGCTTGGAGGTCAATAGGAAACTATTAGAAGACTTCAAAAGCTTTTCAAAATGTATTCACTTGCCTCCAAAGCCCTCCAAGTTGAAGAGATATGGAATTTCAAAGTCAGGTCAATTCTGTTCGAAAACAGAAATCACCGGCTTCGAAACACAAGAATTTGGAAACAAACTCAAATTTTGAAACTTAGCTCAAAACTCAAGTCCGATGGCTAGAACTTGATTCACAACTAATCATTTCCTTTAGAACCAAATGGAATCTTAAAAGAGACTTGACGACCTTCTTATCCATAGCATATCACTATGGATCTTCATACTTAACCAAAATCTTACTCCAGCGAAGTCGAGCTAAACTCTCGCCAGGAGCAAAGGACTTTGGTTCACCTACTCTTGAAAAGAAACATTTTACTTCGTCCACAAGATATCAGCAACTGATACTTGGACTTAATATGAATATGAAGCCATTTCTCTCGTGGGGGATGGTCAAAGTATCAATTGGGATACTGGCGGTACTACGTGCCTTACCAAAAGAAAAGTCTAACCCGGTATATCCGGATACGTCTATAGGTGGTTGTAATACCGATCACTCGCAAACGTATTCTACACGGATCGCTACCGGAGTTAGTGTACCTGCAGAAGACAAACAATCCCCTTTCACACCTTCACACCTCAAGGGCGGCACGGGGAAACACGACAGGCAATCACAATAAGATATAATTAAAAGTAAATGCATACGACTCGGGTGTGAGTCGCCCTCGAGCGAAGTCATGTCTCGAGGTACATGGCTGTAAATACGTCTGTACAGCAAAGACTCCCGTACGAACCGGCTTATACACGCTCGGGCATACGTGTTTCGCATGATCCCATAGAACTTGAATAGTTCTAGAGATGCATACTATCGGGTTATACACCACCCGATGGGGGCTCCCACTAATTTTGTGTCACGCTGGGGTACCGCGTGTCATATGTTCTCAGAAACATGGAAAGTTTCAGAGACTCATATTGACTTTCCGTGCTAAGCACGGAAATTTCACATACCATATCTCGTATGCAGAGTTTACCGAGATTGATCCGCTCTCGGCGGCGTACCTTACCTCTTACCTTGAAGACAGAGCGTCGTTACAGAATAATATAACAAGTTAGTTCACCACCTTTATAACTTATACTAGTAATAGTCCTTAATGGGCATATAGCTAAACCTCACTCGACTACTTCGGAGTTTTCGAAAATAGGCTCTTTTCGAGCGTGCTATTCCCAATGAAGCTCTGATACCATGTCTGTGGGGACCGGAGTCCACACATCCGAGGATCTCATTGGGTGGTGCCGTGTGATGCGGCACCTAACAACACACACGAAAAGGATACCAAAACATATAAAGTTTTCATTTCATAATAAGAAGAGTTTACAAAAGAGTGTACAATAGGAGTACACACGCAGCGGAAAATACATACTCATAATCTCACCTAACTAAGCAGGAGAGAAGGCGTCCATGCCCTAGGACGATTCTCACTAGCAACACGAAGAACATACAGCAGCGGCGTGGCTCACATGAGATTTATCTCGACACCTCGAGTCTCATGTACAACCTGAACAGCAGAAATAAAACTAATACCTGCAAAAATCGTTAAAGCGCAAACGTGAGCATAAGGCTCAGCAAGACTTAACCGTCTCACTAGACATATGCAAGGGGACACTAAACATAGGTAAGGAATAGCATAAATAGACTCGCCTACAAGTGGATCCTTATAATCAAGTTTTAAGTAGCAAATGACATTCTCCGAGCACGGCACATCATGGGCTCCACAATCAAACAAGAAACGCTTTACCGATGATATGACATGCCCAAAGCACATAATGCTATTACAGCTAAAGTATGGGGAAACTGTAAACTTTTAATTGTACTATCTCTAAATCATACAAGGTTGCAAAGTAATTATAATTCAATACAATATGATTTTCTGGCTTCTTTAGTATTTACTACGTCACCGCTCAGTGAACAAGTGGTACTCTATTACTGCGAGGGACAGTGATTGCAATCAGGACACACCCGGACAACACGACACATACGCACTTTCGGAAATGCCAGCGAGCACTTCGCGCAGTACCTACGTAGCACTTCAGTACTAGTCGTATATGGAAACCTTTCGCGAGACACTCAAATGCCGAACCGGTCGATCCGTCACGGGCAGGAGGTCCCTGCGTGGGGCGTACTCTGACGTGCCCACCAGCGGATTTACACCTTGCTACCCTCAACCCACACCTATAAAACGGAACGGTATGCCTCGACACCCAAGTGACCAAGCTATGTCAGTTTATTGGATTCCATATGTCCATTATGTTGCCGGTACAATTCAAGCTTGTCCGAAGGGGCTGCATACGGACGGGCCTTAATCGACACAGGCAGGGCTATGCGACCGAGACTCAATTCTCGCCGCTTCCTATCCATTCCCTGCCCGGTCTCAATTTCATTATATTAAGCCATTTTCTATTCAACCAATCCCGTGAGATACATCTCTCGCGAGTAGATTCCAACTACTCGACTTCTACCGGATTTCCTATGCATTAGCAAAGCAGTTACTACAGGTCAAACTGTAACTCGTGCCAAATAAACCCTGGGATTTTTGGTCATGCAAGTGGAGTATCATTCACCCTAATCGTAATGCACAATTCATATACTACTCATCATAGTGATAAAGCAAAAGTTTATAAACGACTTAAATGCAAACCGGGGCTTGCCTTAGTTTGCGACTGAACAAATGTCAATTGTTAGGGCTTGATCTTCCTCCAGAGAACCTGCCATGGAACCTCAGTGGAAACACCTTGGCCTTCTCCTCCAAGCGAAGCTCCTCGTCGATCACCTACCATCACGTTTCCTATCGACATGATATGCATAAAAGTAATTAAGTAATTAAGTACTTTAAGAAAAGACTCCACGGGGTTGTGTAAACTCTAAGAATGAGGAGTTCGACTAGGAAGGACAGATATGCCTCTGTTGTGTGAATGAACAAAGGATGAAGTCAAGTGGTCATAGTAGTATCGAGATGTGAATTGAAAGGTGCAATGTAAGCACACATTGCAACTTGGCACTCAACACTCGACGCTATGCCACTCAAGGACGATACAGCTGAATGGTGTGAAAGTGTTGGACTGGTAGGGTAAGGATGACCTAAGAGTCAAGGTGGCATAGTAGTGTCGAGATAAGCACTCAAAGGTGCAATGTAATGACACATCGCAATTTAGCACTCGACACTTGGAGCTATGCCGCACAAAGAGTGATAAGGTATAATGGTGAAGAAGTATTATTGGACTGTGTGATGTAAGGAAGACTAAGCGATCAAGATGGAGCATTGAAAGCTTAAGGCATGAGTGAACTGTGCAACAAGAGGTTGTGACTTAGAAGTCAACCAATGAAGTTACACAAACTCATTAAGGAGTAAACCTAATTACGTGACAAGTGTGGTCGCAGGGTCCTGATAAGGATGAACCAGGATGAAACCCTAGCGACACTTGGGAGTGAAGTGAGGTCAACATTCTTTGGACTTAAGACATCATAACGAGCCTTGTTAACCTAACATGAGTATTGAGACAATGTTCAAATGACCTTTAGATAAAGTAGTTTCTACGGCAAGCTTCTCGAGCATCGTTCAAGTGCTTACGTGACACTATTGCAGTGTCCTTTGCAAGATTGTCCAGATGAGCTCGGTGAACTCCTGGAACTCGAACATGATGCGAGACCTTGTCGTGACGGTCATGCTTTGCCATCACGGGAAGATCGGATTAGCCACGTCCACATCGACCCGAACTCGTCAATAGGGTGAGCAGAATCCCGAACACCACCTTGTGAGTCTTAAGGCTGGTGATGTCGACTCGGTTGTTGATAAGCGATTCGACGAACCTGTCGTCGATGAAGTGGTACACCAAGTTAACCAATCCTGGGATCGGTTAGGGAACATCCTCAACACAACCAAGGAACTCTTATCCAAGGTTACCCCTGGTCTAGTTCTCCTTGTTGGTCGCGACGTTCTCGCATTATTCTACCCTAGGTCATCGGTGGTCACCAATACACTCGGTTTGACCTAGAAGGCATTTCATCTAGCATCTAGGCTACACCTAGGACTCGAAGAGTCTCGCCTTGACCAAACCCTAATTTGGCTAAACGACTGTCGACCGTTGTGTCGTGGTTGTGTTTCAGCATCATGTACGTTACAGGCATCCTTCATCTCGATGCCAGGACACGATGATGGCTCGGAACGTCACGACGACGTCATATGGTCAACGACGTCGACGCAGCTCATGGTGGAGCATCACGAGCACGC
Organism: Tuctoria greenei; assembly: GCA_036927565.1. NCBI lineage: Eukaryota > Viridiplantae > Streptophyta > Magnoliopsida > Poales > Poaceae > Tuctoria > Tuctoria greenei. The sequence continues at coordinate 120,185,281 of JAYESD010000010.1, read as the reverse complement.
ACGGACATGCCAACGTGATACAAACAACAAAGGAGGTCAACTTAGGGACTCCTATAGGAATGATATCAATGCGGAAACTGGATGTATGACTTGACGAGACATGAGCATCATTAGGGGTCACGATGAACGGACATCGATGACGTCAAGCAAGGTATTCCAGGGCAAGGCTCACCTTGTAGGCATTTCGCCGAACATCTTGGGTGTGTACTTGATTTCCGTCGCGTCATCACCATTTAAAGGGCATCTTAGAACTTAGGCTTGTCGATTTGTCAACCCACAGTAAACCTGCATCCATAGACTAGCATTGAACGGCCACACACTTAGTTTCGCCTAGTAACCATTTCATCGAACACCTTGGCTGCAGTCACTGATTCAATCACTCTTGCAAAATAAGAGCTAACCTTGGACCAGTTGTCGATACCATGGTGTCAAAGGTGTGTTCCTGCATATCCTCCATCACACCCATTACTCGCCTTGCTTTCAGGACATAGCCATGGCACGGAACGCCGCGACGACACGATCAAGGTAACGGCTTTGGCCGAAGCAGCCGTCGAAGCAATACAAGCGCCCATATGGACTTGCCAGTGACGCAGGGGTGGTGAGGTTGGGTGTTGGCGCTGGTTAGGGAGTACTGGACAGTGGTGAGGATCGGAACACAGCGAGCGGAACGAGCATCGTCAGCAAATGGCGCGAACATGGAGGAGCACATCCCGGTGGCAGTTGTGGGCGCGGCGCGAGAGGTCAGCGCTGCTTCTAACGTAGACGCGGCGCAACAGGGACATAGCGGCCGGCGTCTGTGCCAAGTGCTGGGACTGGACAGACGCAAGGACGGACGATCGTCGCCGGCGCAGGCACAACGCGAGCAGAGTCCGGCGAGTAGCAGGTCGAGCGCGTGTGGTGGCGTGGCGCTGGCGCTGCAGCGCTCGGGATGAGCTGGGACGCGGGCTGAGCACCAGGGCGACGAGGAGGCGGTCGGCGTGGGGCGCAGCAGCACGGGCGCGTCGGGGCGACCAGGCGAGCGGCGACCAGGACGCAGGGCCGCGGGCGAGCCAGCGACCGGAGTGGGGCGACGCCGTGGCGACCGGAGGTGGGGTGTTGGCGTCGGTGGCGGCGCAGGCGGTGAAGGGAGGTGAGCGGCGGCGCTGCGGTCGGGCAACGCGACGCGGGCCGTGGAGCAGGGCGCTGGGGCGGCTCGGCCTCGCGGCGAAGCGGCGCCAGAGAGGAGACGAGGAGGCGCGAGGAGTAGCGTGGAGGAGGTGCGAGGTCGGGCGAGGATGCAGGGCCGACTGGGAGTCGGGCGGGCACGATAAGGACGGATTTCATCGCGGTGGCGCTGCATGCCGTCGCGTGGAGGCAGGGGAGGAGAGAGGAAGCCTTGCCGACCTGACTGGTGGGGACCATCTGTGGGACCCACTTCCCTCTTCTTTCCAAAATTCCAATAGGGCTAGCAAGCATGCTTAAAAAAAAATAGTCAAATTTGGCCCAGTGACTAAATAAAATGTGGAGAATTTTATGGTGCAATCAGATTTCAAAACTGAGCAAGTTGAATTTAAATTCAGATTTGAATTTGAATTCAAGTGGTGATACTTGACTCAAGGAAATAAATAGTAGATTAGGTTCAAAAATCCTGAAACTTTGAAGTTAACCTTTTTGAACCATAAGGGACCTCAGGAAAAATTTGGAGTTGATTTGGACAAGGTTGAGCACAAAGTTTAAATTTGAAATCGACGTTGATTAAACTCTCAGTACGTGTCCAATAAATGGGAAATGGGCTTCAAAAATTTTGAAACTTTACCGAGAGTCTAATTGGAATATTAGTAGGTCATGGAAAAATTTACGGCCTGAGATTTGAATATTTTCGGATGTCCCAATTTAGGGTTGGAATAATTCCTTTTTCTTTCTCTCTATTTTGTTTTCTTTTCTCCTTTAATTTTTCATTGAAAATGTGAATACTTGGAAATTAAGGATTCTTCACCTTAAGTCCCATTCCACATCAGCAACCATGTTCTATGTAAAGTTTTAACAAGTCTCTATTTTTAGTGAACATAGTTTAACTCAAATGGCTCATGTGAGTTTGGATTTCCAAGTCTATTTTCAAAATTTTTAAGTTCGCATTTTTGCGTTTTTGTTCTTCCGAAAAACGGGTTTTTACACGCGACGATGACTTCGACTTTGGATGTGGCTCCGAAGGTGGCTACGGAGGTCAGATGGGTGAGTGAGCCCTTTTGTTTGCTTTGTTGATGACGATGTGAGATGTATCAGAACTTATTAGTTTGTGATTGTGATGATGTTTGTGTGTGTATATACTATGTATATTGTATCTATTCTGTGATTCTGGCCATCGAGCCGGGTAGTATTTTCTATTTTTAAAAAAATAAAAAACCTTATTTACGACGGCTTTTTATACAGTACCGTTGCAAATAAGGTTCCAGGCCGTCGCAATTAAGCCACTGCTATTTTAGACGGCCGGGCTGTCACAAATAAGCTTTAATTGCGACGACTGGGCCATCGCAAATAGCGGCGTGGGTCCCAGAGCAGGACACGTGGGCCCTGCCCACTGAACTTATTTGCGACAGCCCGGCCGTCGCAAATAAGCTTTAATTGAGATGGCCCGGCCGTCGCAAATAATTTTGTGGGGCCCACCGGCCCTTGGCAATAACTTGCAACGACCGCTCCTAGCCGTTGCAATTAAGCTTATTTGCGATGGTGGCCATCGCAAATAAGCTTAATTGCGACGACTTATTTGCGACGGCCAAAAATCGTCGCAAATAAGGAAAGCTGTCGCAAATAGCTTATTTGCGACGACATTTGGCTTATTTGCGACGGCCATGGCCGTCGCAAATCGTCAGGATTCCTGTAGTGAGTGTTATCTAATGGCACCTCAAACGCTTTTATTAAAACATCTTACTTGCCAAAGAAAAGGACATGATCCGATAGCAATGTCCTCGCTTCTATGGTTTACTGACAACCCAAGGATGCCTACCCACCGAACCCTAACCAATGATGCCATCGAACTTGACAGTTTTTCGAATTCCACTGAACCCTAACCAAGGATGCCTACCATTTTCCAATTCCCGAACCCTAACCAAGGATATGCAAGGCGGCGGCGAGGGCGGGGAGGGAGGCGGCACGGCGACGGAGGATGGAAGGTCGAAGGGTTTAGGGTTTACCTTGAATTTCGGCGGCGACGGCAATGGCTTCGCTCGGCGTACCTGGAAGCGGTGACGTACGGCGAAGCTTGGCGGCGACAACGGTGAACACTTGGCGGCAAAAAACATTTTGGCAGCCTAACGACATCTAAGTGTTTTGCTCGGGTTAGGTTTTTCCAACGCTGCCGAGGGGTATATATAGACTCCCATTTTCTCAGGCGGATTTTAAGTAACGACCGTATGTGAACAAGGTTACCTCAGGCGGGTTTTACTTACCAACCGCCTGAGAAGATACAATTATCTCAGGCGGTTGGTGAGTAATACCCGCCTAAGATAATAATCTTCTCAGGCAGTTATTAAGTACCAACCGCTTGTGAAGATCTTTACTTCTTCTTAATTAATATTCTTGATTAAATGTGGGTTCTTTAAAAAGACAAAATTCCACTTTCTTGTAATATTATTGATAAGTAAAGGTTACCATTAAATTTCACTTCATAAATCCTTTGAAATTGGTCGGAACATAAAAAACATACAACAATTGCTATTTTTATTTTTCTATCTTGATGAATATAATGCTTTTTCATTTATTTTTTCAGTGGACATTTTTACTCATCATACCAACCTCTATGAATTTTTTCAGATGTTTTAAAATTTTTTTGAATCAATTTGTGTTCATAATTTGATGAATGCCTCATATGTATATGAGCATTTAGTTAAAATGATGGATAATTTGAAGTTTGACATGTTGGAATACTTTTTTAAAAAATTAAGAAAATTCATACATGTATAAATAATACAAATATGTTCATACAAACAAATTTAAGAGAAGGATCCTTTTTTATGATATACACAAATGTGAATAATATGTGAGTAGAAATTAATATGATATTTACCAAAACATTACAATGTCAGCTATACAAGTTATAAAATATTTGGTTTAGGTGGTAGATGTTAATTTTATACAAATATAAAAGAAAGAATCATCGAATTTGGACTCAATTTGCAGAATCTAAACTGGTTTGAGTATTTATATTGGAATCTAAAAAGAAGAAGCAAGGGATAAGGAAACTGAAGAACAGTATCGGGCATTATCTCACGCGGTTGGTAAGTAATACCCGCCTGAGATAATAATCTTCTCAGGCGGTTATTAAGTACCAACCTCCTGTGAAGATCTTTACTTCTTCAATTAATATTATTGATTAAATATGGGTCCTTTAAAAAGGCAAAATTCCACTTTCTTGTAATATTATTGATAAGTAAAGGTTACCATTAAATTTCACTTCATAAATCCTTTAAAATTGGTCAGAACATAAAAAACATACAACAATTGCTATTTTTCATTTTTCTATCTTGATGAATATAATGCTTTTTTCATTTATTTTTTCAGTGGACATTTTTACTCATCATACCAACCTCTATGAATTTTTTCAAATTTTTTAAATTTTTTTGAATCAATGTGTGTTCATAATTTGATGAATGTCTCATATGTATATGAGCATTTAGTTAGAATGATGGATAATTTGAAGTTTGACATGTTGGAATGTTTTTTAAAAAATTCCCAAAATTCATACATGTATAAATAATACAAATATATTCATTCAAACAAATTTAAGTGAAGGATACTTTTTTATGAGATACACAAATGTGAATAATATGTGAGTAGAAATTAATATGATATTTACCAAAACATTACAATGTCAGCTATACAAGTTATAAAATATTTGGTTCAGGTGGTAGATGTTAATTTTATACAAATATAGAAGAAAGAATCATCGAATTTGGACACAATTTGCAGAATCTAAACTGGTTTGAGTATTTATATTGGAATCTAAAAAAAGAAGCAAGGGATAAGGAAACTGAAGAACAGTATCGGGCATTATCTCAGACAGTTGGTAAGTAATACCTGCCTAAGATAATAATCTTCTCAAGCGGTTCTTAAGTACCAACCGCCTGTGAAGATCTTTACTTCTTCTTAATTAATATTCTTGATTAAATGTGGGTCCTTTAAAAAGGCAAAATTCCACTTTCTTGTAATATTATTGATAAGTAAAGGTTACCATTAAATTTCACTTCATAAATCCTTTGAAATTGGTCAGAACATAAAAAACATACAACAATTGCTATTTTTCATTTTTCTATCTTGATGAATATAATGCTTTTTTCATTTATTTTTTCATTTATTTTTTTAGTGGACATTTTTACTCATCATACCAACCTCTATGAATTTTTCAGATTTTTTAAAATTTTTTTGAATCAATGTGTGTTCATAATTTGATGAATGCCTCATATGTATATGAGCATTTAGTTAGAATGATGGATAATTTGAAGTTTGACATGCTGGAATGCTTTTTAAAAAAATTAACAAAATTCATTAATGTATAAATAATACAAATATGTTCATACAAACAAATTTAAGTGAAGGATCCTTTTTTTATGAGATACACAAATGTGAATAATATGTGAGTAGAAATTAATATGATATTTACCAAAATATTACAATGTCAGCTATACAAGTTATAAAATATTTGGTTCAGGTGGTAGATGTTAATTTTATACAAATATAGAAGAAAGAATCATCGAATTTGGACTCAATTTGCAGAATATAAACTTGTTTGAGTATTTATATTGGAATCTAAAAAAAAAGAAGAAAGGGATAAGAAAACTGAAGAACGGTATCGGTCATTATCTCAGGCGGTTGGTAAGTAATACCCCCCTGAGATAATAATCTGCTCAGGTGGTTATTAAGTACCAACCGCCTGTGAAGATCTTTACTTCTTCTTAATTAATATTCTTGATTAAATGTGGGTCCTTTAAAAAGGCAAAATTCCACTTTCCTTTAATATTATTGATAAGTAAAGGTTACCATTAAATTTCACTTCATAAATCCTTTGAAAATGGTCAGAACATAAAAAACATACAACAATTGCTATTTTTCATTTTTCTATCTTGATGAATATAATGCTTTTTTCATTTATTTTTTCAGTGGACATTTTTACTCATCATACCAACCTCTATGATTTTTTTCAGATTTTCTTTTTAAATTTTTTTGAATCAATGTGTGTTCATAATTTGATGAATGCCTCATATGTATAAGAGCATTTAGTTAGAATGATGGATAATTTGAAGTTTGACATGTTGGAATGTTTTTTAAAAAATTCCCAAAATTCATACATGTATAAATAATACAAATATATTCATTCAAACAAATTTAAGTGAAGGATACTTTTTTATGAGATACACAAATGTGAATAATATGTGAGTAGAAATTAATATGATATTTACCAAAGCATTACAATGTGAGCTATACAAGTTATAAAATATTTGGGTCAGGTGGTAGATGTTAATTTTATACAAATATAGAAGAAAGAATCATCGAATTTGGACACAATTTGCAGAATCTAAACTGATTTGAGTATTTATATTGGAATCTAAAAAAAGAAGCAAGGGATAAGGAAACTGAAGAACAGTATCGGGCATTATCTCAGACAGTTGGTAAGTAATACCTGCCTAAGATAATAATCTTCTCAAGCAGTTCTTAAGTACCAACCGCCTGTGAAGATCTTTACTTCTTCTTAATTAATATTCTTGATTAAATGTGGGTCCTTTAAAAAGGCAAAATTCCACTTTCTTGTAATATTATTGATAAGTAAAGGTTACCATTAAATTTCACTTCATAAATCCTTTGAAATTGGTCAGAACATAAAAAACATACAACGATTGCTATTTTTCATTTTTCTATCTTGATGAATATAATGCTTTTTTCATTTATTTTTTCATTTATTTTTTTAGTGGACATTTTTACTCATCATACCAACCTCTATGAATTTTTCAGATTTTTTAAAAATTTTTTGAATCAATGTGTGTTCATAATTTGATGAATGCCTCATATGTATATGAGCATTTAGTTAGAATGATGGATAATTTGAAGTTTGACATGCTGGAATGCTTTTTAAAAAAATTAACAAAATTCATTAATGTATAAATAATACAAATATGTTCATACAAACAAATTTAAGTGAAGGATCCTTTTTTTATGAGAAACACAAATGTGAATAATATGTGAGTAGAAATTAATATGATATTTACCAAAATATTACAATGTCAGCTATACAAGTTATAAAATATTTGGTTCAGGTGGTAGATGTTAATTTTATACAAATATAGAAGAAAGAATCATCGAATTTGGACTCAATTTGCAGAATATAAACTTGTTTGAGTATTTATATTGGAATCTAAAAAAAAAGAAGAAAGGGATAAGAAAACTGAAGAACGGTATCAGTCATTATCTCAGGCGGTTGGTAAGTAATACCCCCCTGAGATAATAATCTGCTCAGGTGGTTATTAAGTACCAACCGCCTGTGAAGATCTTTACTTCTTCTTAATTAATATTCTTGATTAAATGTGGGTCCTTTAAAAAGGCAAAATTCCACTTTCTTTTAATATTATTGATAAGTAAAGGTTACCATTAAATTTCACTTCATAAATCCTTTGAAAATGGTCAGAACATAAAAAACATACAACAATTGCTATTTTTCATTTTTCTATCTTGATGAATATAATGCTTTTTTCATTTATTTTTTCAGTGGACATTTTTACTCATCATACCAACCTCTATGATTTTTTTCAGATTTTTTTTTTAAATTTTTTTGAATCAATGTGTGTTCATAATTTGATGAATGCCTCATATGTATATGAGCATTTAGTTAGAATGATGGATAATTTTAAGTTTGACATGTTGGAATGATTTTTAAAAAAATTAACAAAATTCATACATGTATAAATAATACAAATATGTTCATACAAACAAATTTAAGTGAAGGATCCTTTTTTTATGAGATACACAAGTGTGAATAATATGTGAGTAGAAATTAATATGATATTTACCAAAGCATTACAATGTTAGCTATACAAGTTATAAAATATTTGGGTCAGGTGGTAGATGTTAATTTTATACAAATATAGAAGAAAGAATAATCGAATTTGGACTCAATTTGCAGAATCTAAACTGGTTTGAGTATTTATATTGGAATCTAAAAAAAAAGAAGCAAGGGATAAGGAAACTGAAGAATAGTATCAGGCATTATCTCAGGCGGTTGGTAAGTAATACCCGCCTGAGATAATAATCTTCTCAGGCGGTTCTTAAGTACCAACCACCTGTGAAGATCTTTACTTCTTCTTAATTAATATTCTTGATTAAATGTGGGTCCTTTAAAAAGGCAAAATTCCACTCTTGTAATATTATTGATAAGTAAAGGTTACCATTAAATTTCACTTCATAAATCCTTTGAAATTGGCCAGAACATAAAAAACATACAAAAATTGCTATTTTTCATTTTTCTATCTTGACGAATATAATGTTTTTTCATTTATTTTTTCAGTGGACATTTTTACTCATCATACCAACCTCTATGAATTTTTTTCAGATTTTTTTTATTTTTGAATCAATGTGTGTTCATAATTTGATGAATGCCTCATATGTATATGAGCATTTAGTTAGAATGATGGATAATTTGAAGTTTGACATGTTGGAATGTTTTTTAAAAAAATTAACAAAATTCATACATGTATAAATAATACAAATATGTTCATACAAACAAATTTAAGTGAAGGATCCTTTTTTTATGAGATACACAAATGTGAATAATATGTGAGTAGAAATTAATATGATATTTACAAAAACATTATAATGTCAACTATACAAGTTATAAAATATTTGGTTCAGATGGTAGATGTTAATTTTATACAAATATAGAAGAAAGAATCATCAAATGTGGACTCAATTTGCATAATCTAAACTTGTTTGAGTATTTATATTGAAATCTAAAAAAAGGAGCAAGGGATAAGGAAACTGAAGACATCGGGCATTATCTCAGGCGGTTCGTAAGTAATAATCGCCTGAGATAATGGTTTTCTCAGGTGGTTATTAATTTCCAACCACCTGTGAAAACTTTAAAAACCGCCTGTGAAAAACTGACGCCTATATAATGACCCCTTCGCCACAGTCGAAACGTAACCCTGGAGAGTTTTCCACCGCCGCAAGGCTGCCGAAATTTCCCACCGCCGCGCCTGCTCTGCCGCGCCGCCGCCCATCCTCCACTGCTGCGCCGCCGCTCAGCCCGCACAGGCGCACCGCCGCGCCTCCGCCCATAGCCCGCTTTGCCGCTCCGCCGCCCAGCCCCGCGGAGGCACGTCTGATCTGCCCAGTCCCACATCGCGCCACAAGATACCTAAGTAAATTCTCATAGTTTCCTTTTGCATGTTGTGTTGGTATATGGATTGTGTCCTTTTGAGAGTTGGTAGATTCTCATAGTGTGTTGGTATATGGATTATGTCATAGTGTGTTGGTATATGGATTGTGTCCTTTTGCATGTGGGTATATTCTCATAGTGTGTTGGTATATGGATTGTATCATAGTGTGTTGGTATATGGATTGTGTCCTTTTGCATGTTGGTATATTCTCATAGTGTGTTGGTATATAGATTGTGTCATAGTGTGTTGGTATATTCTCATGCGTTTGGACTCAATAATTTAGAAGTTTGGTCTTTTAGATATTGTTGTATGGACTATATTATAATAATCTTATTGTAGTGATTAGGGTTAGCTTTCTAGGGAGATGGTTTTATAAGTCACCCATTTAGTTACCATCGTTGAATGGGATCCGACGTCAAGATATAACGGACCGGATCCCACCTAGACCTATCCCATGCCACTGGGCCTGTTTGCCCCATGACTTCAATCCTTATCCCCCGCTTGCTGCTCCCGACGCCTTTGACTCCGTCCGCCTCAAGACGTCGCCTGTCTCCTACATTAGTCGCCCTAATCATACTTGTTATGTTTGTGTAAATTCATTTTATAGAAGACCTTTAGGGAATATTTGTGGCCAAATTTTGTAAATCTGACAAAAATTCTATTATTGAAGCACGGACCGTCGAGCGTGGATGTATAACATGCCAAGACCCGATCCTATGTACATTCATAATGTTGCAAATTTTATTGAAGCATCCAAGAGACATGCGAAGTTGCAAAAGATAGATGACATATTATGTCCATGTATCGACTGCGCAAATAAGATTGCTTGGACGGATACTATAGTAATCCAATCTCATTTGGTGAAAAGAGGTTTCAAAAATAACACACAATATGGACAGAGCATGGTGAGTTAGATACACATGATGTGGATAAAGATGATGAGAGAGGTTCAGATGATGATAATGTTCATATCGATGCCGGTAGTGACAATCAAGCTGGTGATGATGATGATGAGTTCCATTGTGAGGGGATGTTGCGTCACATTGAACCATATGTATTGACTTCTATGGGAGCAAGCAAATGTTTAGGTAAAATGGAGACATTATAGAATGTGGCGACGGAGCTTTTATATGATGAATCAAACGATTGTGATAAAGAGTTTACTACATTGTTTGTAGTCTTAGAACTACTAAAGTTGAAAGCTACGTACGGATGGTCCGATTGTAGTTTCTCTGATCTTTTGAATCTTCTGGCAGAAATTCTTCCAAATCCAAATAAATTGCCCAGAAACACTTATAAAGCGAAGAAACTTCTTTGCCCGATGGCACTAGGTGTGACAAAAATACACGCTTGTGTGAACTATTGTATTCTGTATCGCAAAGAGCATGAGCTCGCAACTAGATGCCCCATTTGTGGTGTCAGTAGATATAAGAAGGACTATAATCACCAGTATGTTAACAACATGAAAAAAGTCTCAGAAGAATAAGAAGTTTATTATTGATCCTGAAGGTGACGATGATGATACTTCTGGAAATACAGACGGGAAGAATAAGAGAAAAATTCCTGCCTTGGTGATGTGGTACCTTCTGGTAAATGATCGCTTGAAGCGTTTGTTCTCAAACCCTAGGGAGGCTGAACTTATGCGTTGGCATTCCGAGCAACACAAGAAGAATGAAAAACGTATAGGACACCCTGGTGATGCAACACAGTGGAAAATTTTTGATATTCAGTATCCAGAATTTGCAAAGGAAATCAGAAATGTGAGGTTTGCCTTGGGTACAGACGGAATGAATCCGTTTGGTGAAAAAAGGAGCATACACAGCACATGGCCCGTGGTCTTAACGATGTACAACCTACCGGCGTGGTTGTGTCACAAAAGGAAATATATCTTGTTATCTGTTCTTATACAAGGTCCAAAACAACCTGGCATCGAAATTGATGTGTTCTTGGAACCTTTAATTGAAGATATGGAAAAATTGTGGAATGAAGGGGTACGTACATGGGATGAGTACAAGCGGGAGTATTTCACGTTAAGAGCAAAGATATTCATTACCGTGCATGATTATCCCAGACTGTTTACATTATCAGGACAAATGAAAGTGAAGAAAGGTTATGTAAGGTGCGTGGATAGAACTGGATTTCTATACCTCACTTCATCCAGAAAGACGGTGTACATGAGACACCGACGGTTCTTGATAGATACACACAAGTATAGGAAGATGAAAGAACAATTTGATAACAAAATCGAAAAAGATACTGCACCAAGACCTTAGAGTGGAAAACTTGTGTCTGATATGGTCAAGAACATTCATATTGCTTTGGGCAAAAATAGTAAAGGAATTAAGAGAAAGAAAAGTACATCTTCGGATGATACAACTGACATGGCTTTCAAGAAACAATCAATTTTTTTCAAGTATCTTCCGTATTGGAAGAATCTAGAATTTTGCCATAGTATTGATTTGATGCACGTTACAAAGATTGTATTTGACAGCATCATTGGGACCTTGCTGGACATGGCGAGGAAAACAAAGGACGGATTAAATTCGCGTATGGACCTAGTAAATCGTGATTTGAGACCAGAGCTTCATCCAGTAGAAAAGGCGAACGGGAAGCATTACCTTCCCCCAGCCAGCTACAACTTGACGCTAGAAGAGAAAAAAGCAATTTGTGAATGCTTGCGTGGGATCAAAGTGCCCACGAGTTTCTCATCCAATATCCGCAAACTAGTCTTGATGAAAGACTTGTCTTTATTCGGTTATAATTCTCACGACTGTCACATGATGATGACAGTTTTCCTTGCCACTGCAATAAGAGTCATCAAACCTGAGCATATAAAAGTTGTCATCACACGTTTGTGTTACTTCTTCAATGCAGTATCGCAAAAGGTGATTGCACGTGAAGATTTGGACTATCTGAAAACATACATCGTCGAGACAATGTGCAAGCTTCAGATGTGTTTCCCACCATCCTTTTTCGATATGCAAGTACACCTAATCATACATCTTGTTGATCCGATAGACGCATTGGGGCCACTATATTTACATCATATGTTTTCGTTGGAGAGATATTTAGGAGTATTAAAAGGTTATGTGTGGAACCGTGCTCACCCAGAGGGTTCAATTATGGAAGGATACACCACTGAAGAAGTGATTGAGGGTTGCGCTGATTACATCAAAGATGGACAATTGATAGGTGTGCCTATACCGGTACATGAGGGTAGACTACGTGGGAGAGGCAAAGTGGGTAAGAAAACTTTTATCGTTCAAGATTACAAGAATGTACACCGTGCACATTTTGGTGTACTACAACAGCTCACAATAGCTAAGTCGTACATCGAGAAACACCAAATTGAGCTTCGTGATAAAAACCAAGACCGCACAGAGGACTGGATAATGAAAGAGCACAGAAGATGTTTCACTGAATGGTTAATGGACAAAAATATACCATACGGAAACACTATAGAAGAGGCAACAATGAAGAAGTTAGCTTCTGGCCCATCTGCTTTGGTGATATCATGGCAAGCATATGACATCAATGATTACACATTTTACACTAAAGAAAAAGGCGGTAAGAGTGTTGCACAAAATAGTGGTGTTCGTATTGAGGCTTATGATTCACAAGGGCAGAAGACCACATACTTCGGGTTCATAGAGGAAATATGGGAACTCGATTATGGCGAAAGAATGGTAATGCCCATATTTAAGTGCCAATGGGTCAAACATCCTGATGGTGTGAAAGTGGACAATTATGGGCTGACACTGGTAGACTTGAATAAAGTGGGTTATAAAGATGACCTGTGGGTTCTCGCCGATAATGTTGCACAAGTTTTTTATGTTCAAGATCCAGAAACTGAGAAGATGCACGTAGTTGTTTTTGGAAAGCAAAATATTGTTGGGGTTGAGAATGTGGGAGATAATGAAGAGGAATATAATCAGTATGAAGAGATGTACCTTTTCACCGAACCAGAAAACATCAAGCGCGTAGAGAGAAGCATTAAAAAGAATTTGAAACCCTATATGCGAGAAGATGTCAATGCTGGAAAAAATGTATATAGCAATGCGAGATGATATATATTGTATATATTTGTATCCTCTGAAATCAACTTAGAACAATGTTCTATTTCAACTTTAGATAGCATGTTTCGAACATTATTAAATTTAGCTTCTGTTTCGAGCTCCTGTCAAGCTAATCCCTTCATAGCAAGCTCTTGTAGATGCAAGTAACACTCGAGACTCATCATTTGGATTTTTAAAAGCTTCAATTGAAGTCTGACGATACTTCCCGTCCATTTGAGGGCTTGTTTGGATAGGAGTACACCCTAACAAGCCCTGCGAGATTTCTTTCTCTTCTCTCCATTTTGATAACTTACGAAGATGCTACTTTATCAGTTCTAATGGCTAAATATATTGACTACAAATCAGTACCATCTCTCTTAGTGCTTTACACAAGCGACAAATCGTACAACTTCAATCACAAATCTTGTTTTTACCATTTTCATAGGAATTTGACCTTAATCTTTCAAGTATAGATTTATCAATAATTGAAGCTTCTTCATCAGACATGTTAATGGCAGTTACAAGTGAAGGGTGTGTCGAAGCTAACGAAATCTCAATGGGACTGAAGACAAAGAGATGTTGCGTATGAGTGACAATGTCCAGGTTAGATAGCATGAAGCTATGATGACAGCCTTCACGCTGTTTAACCTGGACATTGCCACTCATATGCAGGATCTCTTTATCTTCAATCCGATTCATATTTTGTTAGCTTTGACACATCCTTCACTTATAACTGCCATTAACATGTGTGATAAGGAAGCTTCACTTATTTGATAAATCTATGCTTGAAAGATTAAGGTTAAATCCCTATGAAAGTGTAAAAACAAGATTTGTGATTGAAGTTGTTCGCTTACTCGCTTGTGTGAGGCACTAAGAAAGTAGGTACTGATTTTTAGTCAATATATTTAGGCATTAAAACTGAGAAAGGAGCATATTCCTAAGTTTTCAAATAGACAGAAGGAAAAGAAATCATTCAAATGGATGAAAAAATCCTTCCAAGGATCGTCAGTCTTCAAATTGATGCTTTCAACAATTCAAATGATGAGCCACGGGTGTTACTTGCATCTACAATAGCTTGGTGTGCAGGGATTAGCTTGACAGGAGCTTAGCAGCATCAGAGGCGATTGGTAAGTAAAACCCGCCTGAGATAAACATCTTCTCAGACGGTTATTAAGTACCAACCACCTGTGAAAAATTTAAAAACCGCCTGTGAAATACTGACGCCTATATAAAGACCCCGCGGAGGCACGCCTCTACCCAGTCCCACATCGCGCCATGAGGTACCTAAGTAAATTCTCATAGTTTCCTTACTATGCATTGCATGCTACCTTTTTCTTTGTATATTTTCATAAGCTGTCAGTTTTGTGTGTTGGTATATGGATTGTGTCCTTTTGCATTTGTGTACATATGCGTTTGGACTCAATAATTTGGAAGTTTGGTCTTTTAGATATTGATGTCTCGGGCGTGTAGCTGATTGAAGGAGGAGCGCTTGGCGTGGCGCAAGAACCATCCCCATGTATGTACATATGGCACACTGGTCGCATGGTTGTATATACATATGTATCTGCAAGGGACTGATGAACTTAACTGTAGTTCGTTTTTCCGTCTTGTTTGTTTTTGGTATTTTCAATTTCTCTGTGTAGGGTTTCTCTGTGAAGCCTGAATCGGGAGATTTATTGAAGTGGCAGTGCATCATCCCCGGTAAAGAAGGGGTAAGTCATGAAGAACAAGCACAATATGAGTTTAACCATCGTCCTCCTGTTAATAAATTTCTTATGCAGACTAAAAGGGAAGATGGTTACTACCCCCTGACAATCTCCTTCTCTGAGGACTATCCCTTGGTGCCTCCAAGATGCGCCTTTCCAAGTGGGTTCTTCCACCCAAATGTCCATCGTTCGGGAGCACTCTGCATCGGGATTCTTGATCAAGAGACTATAAGATAGACCTATTTTGCTCTTGTAAATAATACTTAATTGTTGTCGAACTTATTTGAACTGATTTCTTATATTTCTTAAATTATATTTCGTAGGGGTGGTGCAGTGGTTTTACAATCAAAACTATACTACTTGAAGTTCAGCGTTTGCTCCATCAGCCAAATGTGCTCGATGTTGAAAATGATTGCTATAATCTACTTATCAAGGTTAGATGACACTTTGACTTAGTGACCAATGTAGGTTATTCATTCCTCCTTCAACATTTGTTAATTTAAATAATGTCAATATTTTCAGGATTCAGCAGAATATAAGAGACGTGTTCGGGAGCAAGCAGAACGGTACAATTTAGATTGATCGATGGGAGCTTCAGGAATAGTTTAAATTCGAATTTAGTTTAGAGGGCACATAATGTATGATCTATTGAATTCATCGAGTTGTGAATTACCTCTGAATTGCAATGTCATTTGCGTTTGTTTATCCTTGTATTCCAATTAAATCACTTAATTGCAATGTCATTGCGTTTGTTTATCCCTGCAACGGACGCTCAAAATCTAGGGCACTCTGGCGTTTCCGGGGACACAAAATAAGTGGAAACAATGACTTTCCCTAGGCGGTTCTTCAATGAAAACCGCTTGTGATAATTGAACAACTACATACGGTTCTTACACAATGACCGCCGGTGAAAATACATGATCTTCTCAGGCCGTTGTTAATTAACCTCTGAAGTTCATTACATTACAGGTGGTTCTTAATTAATAACCGCCTGAGAAGATCATGTATTTACCCAGGCGGTTGTTTCTTAAAATCAGCATGTGATGTTATTTTATTGCAGGCAGTTCTTAAGTAATAACCGCCTGAGAAGATCGAGTATTTACCCAGGCAGTTGTTTTTTAAAATCTGCTTGTGTTGTTCTTTCATCACAAGCGGTTATTATATCATTTGTCATCACAGTCGCATATTTTTAAGGACCACCTGTGTTTGAAAAATTGAGGCGCCTGTAAAAATGCTTTTTGTAGTAGTGTACCCCTCTAGCTCTAGGTAGATGCACTGATGAAGAGTAAAACCATGTGCAGGAATCTACACGACATTACATTAACTATATCATGATTACATGCGTGCACAGGGGCAGGCGAAAAATTCTGCAGGCCCGCGAAATTTTTTTTCGTTCTTCTTGGCGCGCCACTATTCAGATTTTCACAATTGAAATTTCACCCCGTGCGCATCCAAAAGTCTAGTCCTGTCCATTTGTAGCCACGATGAATATAAGAAACACAGGTTTCTAATCCCGCACTACCCTGGCTTTCGTTCCCGACACACTGCTGCTCCGACCTTCCGGTGATCTCGCAGTACTCCAAATGTTCTCCTCTTAGTGTTGTGTTCCAAACTTGTATTCCTAAGAAAGTCCAGTGTTTTAAGTTCCCACAGTTTTTTACACTTTTGTTGTCCCCATGGATCTCGCAGTGACACATCGGAGCTCTTGGTGTTGGTGACTCGTGGGTACAACACCGGGCGACCAAGTTTGACGGGCTTTACCGAACCTCTTCGTCGCGGACCCCTTCTTGCGACATCTGAGACTCTAGTTTTGTGCTACGTAAGTGCTACATGATCCATGCCTTCTCTTTATAGAGCTATATTAATTGGCTTGTGTAGCGGTACAACGTAACATTACGACCCGTTTGGAACCTCTAGAGATAATTGTTAGCTGCTAAAATTAGCTGTGTAAATAATTGAAATAGATGGTGGGCTGATATATCAAGATTAAATAAATTAACAAAAAATATATGTGCTCTTATGTAATTTCTTGATTTAGTAGTAAAAGTAGCCAGGGTTATCTAATCAACCACTCTCGATGTTGTACTCTCATTCCTATGTTCCAAACTTGTATTCCTAAGATTTTCAGTTCCCACAGTTTATACACATTTTTCTTTTTCATTTTTTTTCTTGGACCGTACGTGTTTTTCTCCTATTCCTTCATTTCAAATTCCTCCATTCGAAACAAACATTTTCAGTTATAGCAACCACACAGCCCGATCGAAAATCTATGTCGGTCATGTTATCTGACGTTATCACTGTTACTTACTATCTTTACTTTAGGAACAAGACACCAAACCGTCATGTCGTCTACAAGAAATCGTGATGGCCAAGAAGCACCTGGTATAACTAGAAATGTGTTTACTATCAAAATTTAAATATTTAGAACACATTAATTCCTTTGCATCGTATGCAGAGAATATTGCAGCATCTGATGCTCAGGAACCCCGAGATTCGTCATTCCCTACTAGTACTACGAGTATAAATGAAGCATTAGGAGGTATAGTCGTATAGATATACGTAGAAACCATAAATATGTACCAGGCTCTACTAAATATTTTAGCATTGCGATTGTACTTTCCTTGTCCCAAACAACAGTTCATCAGTATATGTGATGGCGTGAATTATTGATGCCTACATGCGCACGCTAAGCTCTCTCGCCGCCGGCCACTCCGACACCAGCGACCACGCCGTGCTGCTGCTCACTTCAGTGTCCTCTCCAACACGTCTCTCTCGACCATAGCCATGTCCCATTCTTCGCGTGTCATGATGACTCCACCGCTCGCAAACCCCTCTCGCCACCGGTCACTCTGGCACTGACCGGTGGCCACACCCTACTGGTGGTCAATTCACTGTCCTCCCCGACGCGTCTCCCTACTCCATCTCCACGTCCCATCCTTCGCGTGCCATGATGACTCCGCCACCCGCAAACACCTAGCCATTACTAACCATGCCACCTATACTATCCTCCTACCCTCGAGACTTGCTCCGAGTGATCTCGATGGACGCAGATCACCTGACTTAAACGTTTTTACTGCACGCGAGGCAGTAAAGATCAACCTCATGTGAAATCACCCGGATCTGGATGCGGATCCTCTTACTTAAATGTGTTCCTTGCACGGCCAGACTAAACCCTAGGTTTGTTAAACGTCACAAGTGGCCGCCTCATCTGTCTTGCATCCTCCACCTGCTAATACTGCTGACGTTCATGACTTGCCCTACTACCAATTTGCCTCGAGACTCACTCCTACTGACGTCTGTCCGACTGAAACAACAGTACTGCAGAGGATGAGCACCCAACAAACCGTCTCTTTCTCTAGCATGGACAGCTATTGTCTTGCTTGCTTTGCAGCCAGATTGAAAATCCACTGCAGTAGTACGGGTGTTGTAGTGCCACTGACTACTGCCTGATGCCTGATTGTAGGGTATGAACAGCAATAAGGAAGTCAACAAGTTAATGCATCACTCAATATGGAGCAAAATGCTGATGTGACACAGCGTTCCCACGCTCATATTTTCCGCACTCGTACTGAAGATGGTAAGAACATCAGACTTTTCTTCTTTCACACTATTTGTACAAGATACTAAACTTGGTCAGTTGCTAATTTTCTTTAATCGTTTACTGTTTCAATGACACTAACAACAGGAAAGAAGCCTAGAAGAGGGGTGGCTAAAGGACTTAAGGTTGCAAAATTGCGCTATTCAGCATATGCTGATAGAACGAATGAGACTCGGAAGCTACCAATTATGTGGTCCGATAGGTTGGGTACTTCGGTTGGTCCTAATCACTGACACTTTGTCGATGATGTGGTTATGACAACAAAAAGACATGCACCCCTCATTGGTGCAAGGAAGTGGGCAAAGGTTGACGATACTCCAAAGAGCGAAATAGTGAGAGACATTCTAGTTAGTGTCGTGACACCATACAGAAGTATTTTTTTCTAGCAACCTCCATCTTGTACGTTTATAACAGTGTGATATACAATGTACAGAATACCAGAGATTTGGAGGACACATATGAGACCAAAAGAAAAATATTAAAGATTGCTGGTGAGTGCTACAAGGGGTGGCGATCAACATTGCATGCCACCTATATGAAGTATTCGACCAATGATGAACGTAAACAAAATGAGCCTGATGACGTAGGAGAGGACGATTGGTCGGTGCTTATAGACTATTTTGGGTCCGAGCGATTCAAGGTCAGCTAGCTTTCTAATAGCTTCACATCATACAAAAACTATTTCATAACATCCATTTGTGAAATTAATTCTTAAAATTGCAGTCGATAAACAGGATCAATTCTCAAAATCGAAGACCTCAACGGACAAAACACTTGCTTTGCTCGAAATCCTACACCCAACATAGTTACGAGAATGTATGAAAACTAAATCATGCTTTTACTTTTGACTGCAATCATTCAATCAATATGTGTACATGTTTAATTTGACTTGTATTTTATGTAGCGAGACCCAGAGACCGGAGAAGAACCCGATGACATAGAACTGTGGGAGACAAGCCATTTGAAGAATGGTCAATGGGCAAATGAGTAGGCAGAAGCTGTACATGTGAGTAACACTTCAAACAATCCCCATTTAAATAAATATTTGCAATCTACCCGTGACTTTTCTTTTTGTATATAGATCCAGGCACGTGCCCAAGTCAACGTCAAGGAAGCTGAGCTGGGAGCCCCAATCCCAAATGAGGAGAGATACTACATCTTCCAACATTCTTATATATCCGCAATTAGTTCTAGAGGATCCTAGGTTCAGGGGCGTGGTTATATGGCTAAACCTAATGTTTCTGAAAGATTGCGTATCCAGATGGCTCACCACCTCGGCCAGCAAGTTCGATCCTTGCAAAATACAAATCAAGACCTCAACTTTCATGTGCAAGACTTGGAAGGAAGAAATGATGAATTGAACACCCAGATGGACGGCTTTGTCCAGATGAATGATGAGCTCAACCATGAAGTCTGGATGTTACAGGATCAGATGGCAGCCGATCGTGCACAGCAAGAAAAGGAGATGGCAGTCATGCGCACAATGATGGAGTACATGCAAAAATCTATGGAGAATCAACAGCAGCTAGCAGCAACTCCACAAAAGGCTTCTACTCGTAGCAAGTCGAAGCCGGGTGTTCAACAAACTTGTCCTAATACTACTCGTCGTAATGTTGTTTACAGTGCCCTAGCGGCTGAACAATCTGTAAATAACTTGCAACAACGTCGCACGGCTCCTTGACTGTTATTATGCTTGTGGCATCAATTGATGGATGTTTGTTGTTAAACTCGACATACACATCATGTGCGAACAAATTGATTCTGTTGCCACTAATTTTCAAATCTGATGCATTAGGATTCTTGTGCCGCTAGTTATAAAAGGTGGCATTAACAAATTATTGCCACAAATCATAAATTGTTGCAATAGGAAGCTATTGCCACAAATTACAAAACGCTGCAGTACAAACATTTGTCCACTACCAAAAAAGCGTTGCACTAGACTGCTATTGCCACCACCCAGAAAATATTGCATTACAACCCTATTGCAACAGATTTGTAAATGTTGCATTACAAACCTATTGCCACACATCAGAAATCGTCGCATCACCAATCTATTTCTACATATCAGCAATCGTTGCAATATCCTCATATTAGCCACGATTGTGACATCGTTGCATTACCGCACTATTTCCACAAATGTGAAATCATTGCAATACCGTATTATTTGCCACGGGTGTGAAATCGTTGCGATACCATACTATTTGCCAAGGATGTGAAATCGTTCAAATACCGTACTATTCGCCGTGGAAGTAAAATCGTTGCAATACTGTATTATTTTCCACGGGTGTGAAATCGTCGCGATACCGTACTATTCACCACGGATGTGAAATCATTGAAATACCATATTATTCGCCACGAAAGTGAAATTGTTGCGATGTCATACTATTTTTCACGAATGCGGAATTGTTGCAATACCATACTATTTGCCACGAAAGAGAAATCGTTGCAATATCTTACTATTGGCTACAAATGTGAAATCGTGCAAACCATACTATTCGTTGCAATATGTTACATCGTCGTAATACAATAAATCTTTGCAATACCATACTATTTGCCACGAATGAGAAATCGCTGCAATATCATACTATTGGCAATGAATGTGACATCGTTGCAATAACAAGCTATTTGTTGCAATACATTAAATCGTCGCAACATGTTAAATCATTGCAGTACCATACAATTTGCCACGAACGTGGAATCGTTGCAATACCATACTATTTGCGACGAATGGGACAACGTTGCAACAACACACTATTCATTGCAATACATTAAATCGTTGCAACACGTTAAATCGTCACAATACCATACTATTTGCCACGAACGTTGAATCATTGCAATACCATACTATTTGCGACCAATGTGACATCGTTGCAACACCGTAATTTTCGTTGCAATACGTGAAATCGTCACAATACGTCAAATCGTCACAATACCATACTATTTACCACTGATGTGCAATCGTTGCAATACCATACTATTTGCCACGGATGTCAAGTCGTCGCAATAACCTATTACCACACGACTTATCGCCACAGGTCGCAAAAACTATTGCGACATTCTATTTTGTTGTGACAACAACATATCGTGACGAATTTCGACCTATTGCAACGATTTTTTTCGTCGCAATAAACCGGAATCCTGGTAGTGGGGACTCCCGCTAAGAGCCTATGGCATAGCCGAACGTGGAGGATTACAAAGGACAGATAGGGTTGTCACCACCTACTGCCTACCTCTTCAATCCGTGGGTCTACAAGATATTCACTGGTGATTTCTAACCTAAGCACCACGCTTACGTTCTAAATCACAACTCTAGTTATTGCAATCCCAAAGCTACAACTAGAGCCTCTAATAAATTAAAGCAATGACCCACAAGTAACTACTTGTGCAAACTACTATGAATTGAGAATCAAACTTGAATTGAATTCACAAAGGGCTTACTTGATTTGAGTACACCTTTGTAGGGATACAAGTGTAGAGGAGGGACTTGACAAGCCCAAGCCTCCTTCTCCTAAACTCTCACCACACTCTCCTTCAACTTAGCAGCCTCTAGGACTACTCTAAACCCTTTGAGTGGTATTCTATTCTCAACTTTTGGTGTGTGTGTGAAGTGAGGTGTGGGGTTCTATTTATAGGGTGGAGAAGGGTCAGTTCCCGCAACAAAAATGTGCATGAATCTGTCACCCATGACTTCTTCAAGCCGGGAGGAGCTAAACATGTGTCGTTTGACGTCAATTAGTGCCATGACCTAGTCGGCCGACTAGGGAGGTCGGCCGACCTGGTCTCAGCCCCGTTGGGGTTGTGCTTCCTCCAGGTTCCTACCAGGTGGGTCCCATCCCCTTATATGGGTGCTACACCATTGGATGGCCTCGAATACTTCTATTTGTGGGCCATTTGATCCATGTGATGACACATGGTGTCGCTTGATTCGTCGAAATCCAATTTTATGGATTACTCCCTGCACGTCTTTGTATTTTGGGTCTAAATTCACCTGCATATAAATAAACACCAACACTTGTGTAATTGGTTAGTTTTTAACTCTAACACTACATTGTGTTTCTCTTTTGTGCACATTATGAGGCGAATTGATGGTCTAAATATAGCACTTAAGGACCGTCAACAATCTCCCCCACACTTTGTCCTTTGCTCATCCTCGAGTGAAGGCAAGAAAAAGAACTAAGGTGCTGTCATAAATTTTCTTATAAGTTAGAAAAAGGGAATACTAGATATTTCAACTCATACCTCAATTCATGAATTCCCTTTGTGGAGTGTGGATACCACATCAATCTTGGGTGTTTGAAGAGTGGAATGGTTGGGATGTAGTTCTCTTGGATCTTCCCCTGCCGAAATGATCTGACGATTTTCTACATTCAAAAAGTCGAAGGAACAATTGCCCTTATCTCTCATTTGGAATCTCTCAAGTCTCTTAAAGTGTTTTTATCCTCACCTTGGCATATTGTTCCAATTTGTCCCTCTACTTAATATGGCTATATCTGGAGCTTGATAGGGATAAATGTGGCACACATTGCAATCCATGTATTACTAAGCCAAAAACTTGATCATATGAGAGACTTATGCAACAACCAAATTGAGAAAGGAAATCCTTGTGCACATGAATGGAATGGATACATATGGACTCCATAATTTCTCTCTTTAAGGATGAAACATGGCTACTTTTTTTTTTGAATTCCGTAGCGATGTCTTATACTCCTTTTTATTTTTCTAGAGAGATTTTGATGATCAAAATGTATGGAGTTTCTTTATTGGATGGATGAATGGTGGATGAAAATTCTCAATATGAGAAATTTTGCATGAATAGGGTGCACAAGAATTTCTAAGTCAAAAGTTCATGCATGTCACTCAAGTGGTCATGAGTTTGACAAAGTTCAATGAAAGGCAAAGAGGCATATGCATGTGGTTTTCAAGATCTTGTATCACATGGCCGTGGTGGGTTATTAAATGTCCAATGAAAGAATCAGGCAAAGTTCAAGATTCTATTTGTGCAAACATCAAAATCAATTTCAAGCAAGAGATATCTCCTCGAATAACTCATTTACCATATCACACTAGTCAAATACTTGGATGACATGTTTTCCTATTATGCTTGTGGGAATCATAAATTGGCAATAAATCGAAATATAAAGTATTCAAATTTTTAGCTCAAGAAAATTTTGACTACCAAGTTTTAAATGTTAATTGTTGAGTTGAATTTCCTTCAAATATTCAGTATTAAATATCAAATCAACTCAAACAGTAATGTAGCATGCATATTTAGGGGTAGGAGATCAAAACAAAATTTGTGAAGCGAAACGAAGCCGTGTGGGGCCCACACCAGGTCAGCTGACCAGGGGGTTCGGCCGACCCTCTTCTGGCCTCTCCGTTGCTCTATTTTGACGTGTTGAGTCGTATAATTGGGTGTGACATGCTTCGAGATGCAACGGTATTTTGCACATCGGGATTTAGCGAATTTGGGGCACCTCCCCCGCACTTGTTCCTTGAATTATTTATTCAACACAAATAAACTAAAGGGAGAACTTTACCGAGTTAGATGAATCGGTAAGTTCCTTTTATTGTACTCAAATATGGGGATGCTTACATTATTCAACCTAAACTAATAAAAATTTTGGAATAAAACTAAACGAAACTAGTAAGTATCCTATGCGGTCGTGACATCTACACTAAGGAGCGTTGTAAATGTCGGCCTTCCCGACGGCATTGCATATGTGCCGCAGCTTGGCGCTCACGCCACAACGAACACCATCAATCTCCTCCTTGAGGGTTATGAGCTCATCCTTCAGTTTCGCCCTCTCGATGCGCCCTCAGCCATTAAGTCTGGTAGCTTCTTGTTCTCCAAATGGAGAGAAGCTAACTCCTTAGAAAGTTGTGCCACTTTAGGGGCATGAGGAGAATTCCTGTCACTGTCCTCAAATTGGCCAAGTGGCCCTCTGATAGCAGGCGACGATAGGTGACGCCTAATCTGGGAGGGTGATGAGACTGTCGGTTCCTCCATCGCCAAATTATCCACTTGCTTGAAAAATCCTTATTCTTAGCCTCCTTCGGGCTTGTGCACCTCGTGGATAATGAGGCAGTCTCCCACACGCTCAGGCGAGGTATGCGTAGGTGACTTGTAGTGGTGGCTCACTATGTTACCGTCCTTGGTCTTCAGAGTGTACATGAACTCCTCGCCAGGCTGCAACATTGGGAGAGACTCATCTTTTTCAGGAAAAAGACGGGTCTTGACTCACTTAAGGTCAGTCGGAGTCTGACGACGTGCAGGTGTCATCGACTTCATGGGCGGTCTCCGAGGGTGGAGTCTTCATCAGTGGTGGGATCATGGCGAGGGGCACAACATCCAATGCCATGACATACTCCAAAGCGAGGGGGACTTGTCATTAGCCGTCGTGATGTCTCCGCTCAAGTTGAAGGTTGAGCTAGAGTGGGGATGAGGCACAATTTTCTTGTCGGCCATGACATGGAACAGGAGATGGATTTTTCTATATGGTGCAAGGTTCCCTTATCTATTCTCGTCAATAAATAAGCAGGGGAAGTATGATAGCGTTGAGAATCTTGTTGAGATACGTCGGGAGAGTCCGCACACGAAAACAGAAGGCTGACGGCGCAAAGGGGAGATCGGCCGACCCTTGGGTTCGTCTGACCCCTTCCTGGCTCCATACAGGCCAAGTTTTCATGGGTTGGCTTAATGGGCCCCATAGATGAATAATTGGATGGGCGCATTACTTGGACGCGGAGAATTTAGACATAATTTAAAGAACCAGCGTGAAAATCAATAAGATTTATCACGTCGATTTCTTTTTCTGTCTCATCCTCTTGGGATTCAAGAAATAATTTGAGTTAGTGACCATTCACTTTAAATAGATGATCATCATCACCTGGAGTGTGATTGCTCCATGGGATGAGGTTTCTACTACGGTGAAGTGTCCTTCCCATTTACTTTTGAGATTTCCATGTCCAAAAAGTTTAACCCTAGAGTTGAAGAGTAGGACTTTGTCTCCGGGTTTGAACTCTTTTGGCGTAATCCTCTTATTGTGCCATCTTTTAGTTCTTTCCTTGTATATTTTGGCACTATGGTACGCCTTATCTCTCCACTCTTCAAACTCGGAGAGTTGCTTCAATCAGTGCTTTCTTGCATCATGAAGGTCCATGTTCCATCGCTTGATGGCCCAATAGGCTCTATGTTCCAACTCTACATGAAGATGACAAGTCTTCCATAGACAAGTTGGAATGGAGACACGCCGATGGAAGTTTTGTAAGCAGTATAGAATGCACACAATGTGTTGGGTAGCTTATGCTTTCATCCCGTTTCCATTTCCAAGATAGTCTTTTGCAGAATATTCTTAATTTGATTATTAGATGTTTCTGCTTGACCACTTGTTTGTGGGTGGTATGGGGTAGGAATGTTATGCTAGATGCCAAGCTCCCTCAAAAAGTTTCGAAAGGTCTTATCTATGAAATGAGACCCTCCATCACTTATGAACATACGGGGAGTGCCAAAGCGTGGGAAAATGATCTCATGGAACATTTTCCTAGCTTGCTTGGAATCAGCATTCTTGCATGGCAAAGCTTCTACCTATTTCGACACATAATCTACAGCCACAGAAATGTAATCGCAATCATAGGACCTAGGGAAAGGTACGATGAAATGAATACCCCACACATCAAATAATTCCACTTGTATATTATATGTTAGGGGCATCGCATTGCGAGCTGAGATTCCTCCATGCTTTTGGCATTTCCAACATCTGCGAATGAATTCTTTTGTATCTTCATACATAGAAGGCCAATAGAATCAACTTTGCCAGATCTTTACCTTGGTACGGTAAACACCATAATGGCCACCATAGGGGCTAGCATGACATTTCTCAATAATCTTGGTGCCTTCAATTGATGGGACACACCTTCTAATAAGGCCATCAACACAAACTCGATAGAGGTATGGGTCATCCCAAAGGTGTCTGCGACTCTCATAGATGAGTTTCTTTTTGTTTTCCTCTGGTGGTACGTATACCGTGACCATGAAGTTCATGATATCCGCATACCAAGGGTGAGAGTCAGTCACCTTGAGAAGCATATCATCTCGTAAGAAGTCATTGATAGGAATGTCCATGGTTTGGGTGACTTCAATACGAGAGAGAAGATCTGCCACGAAATTCTCTACTCCCTTCCTATCTTTGATTTCTATGATCTGCCACCGAGCTGCCTGCTTGCTTGCTCCGTGTCGAGCTCACCACGTCCCTCTATCCCTATAAATACCACCCCTGGGCCGTCGTCGTCAAACTCCACCTCAGTTTTGCGCCATCGCCGCCGCCTCTGTTCATCGAGTTTTTGCCGTGATTTAAGCAGTTTCTCACCGAGCTGTAAGTAGATAAAAGGCTTGTCACAACATCCTCTATGTATCCTATTTGGTCATTGATCGTGACATAGCTTCTTCTTGGGGTATTTTGAAGTTTTCCAGTCACCGTCGAGGAAGCCGCCGGGAACTTTCACGACCTCATCGTCGAGCTCCGATTCTATGTCGTCTTCAGTCTCGATCCTTTAAGCAAAAAGGTTCGCAATCCTCTCTAGTTTATGCTCACCAAATTTAAGCCAATAACATGAAGTGTAGCTCAAGTTTTTATTCGACAACTGAATCGAGTTCTAATAGAACAGCACGTCTTAAATTCATTTCATCCTTGCAATCATCCTTTAATCTGGTTAGCAGATAGCTCCTATATATCCTAGTGCAACTCCCTGACCAAGGGCCCCAAAAGTTATCAACCGAGCATCGTAGATTTCAAGATTTCGCGACTGTCGGTTGAAAGACCGTGCTTCACCGTCGAGCTCATATCTCGCGGGTGTTTCCACATTTTCCTAGTCCAGATTCTTGATCCTTGAGATTCCAGGAAGCTTTTGGAGAAGTTCCCGAGTTGTTTGAGCTTGAGTTGAGTGAGTTCAAGCAGGCCCGAGCCCTCACCGCCGCCGCCGCCGTCGCGCGGTTGTTTCCGGTCCGTTTCAGCCGATGCTGAGCTCACTGTCATGCTCAGTGCCCCCGAAAACCCCCAGGCGGCCAGTCTTGGTGAGTTTGGCGCAGCCTTTTGGCCGGCGGCGAGATCACTGGCGAGCGCTAGCCCAAGGTTGAAGACGACTGTGGACCCCACGAGTCAGTCGCTGCGGGATCCGGGTGTGTACAGGGATCTGGTGTGACTGTGCGGGTTAACCCCGTAGCCCCCGATGCAGCCCTGCTGCGATTGGTTGATTTTAAACCAGTGGGCCCGGCCGATTTATTTGAATGTTTCAAATTGGAAAATAATTCCAGGATTTAACTCAACTTGGAAAATCCATAACTTCTAGTAGATATATCCAAAAATTCTTAAATAAATTTTGTTAGAATCAGCATGAAGAATACATTCCAGTAGTGCACTTGTACTTGTATGAAAATCCATGGAAATTTCTCCATAATTCAGATAACAAAAATGCTTATAGAATTCATTCCTACAGTTCAGTTAATTGGAAAATTCCCAATTTAGGTCAGAACACTATTGTTAATACATTTGATCTCCAGTAAATATTTCAAGTTCATTGGACTTCAAATACTGGATTAATCAGTGTTCCAAATCTCTATGTAGTTATAAATTGAGAAAAATGGAAAAAATCAATTTCAGAAATTATCCCAAACTTGAAAAATAAGTTTCTCCCATTAGGAAGCTTAGAAAATAGTGAAACAAATTTCCAAGAACCAGTGAGACCCTCTTTACATGATACAACCACTGCTAGCCATGATAGGTCTACAAAAATTTCAACCAAAATTTAGAGAAGGTTATGGTTTACCATAATCTTTAAGGACAACAAACTTCCTTAATCATTTCCTGTTCTTTGCAAAAGTCTCCACTATAGTCACTATCTACCATAAAAGTCCCAAACCCAATTAAGATAATTATCTTATTTTCATCCTAAGATATTATCATAACCTCAAGCATATTAATTATTTTCAAAGTCATTCATACATAGTATATGCATATCGTGTAGTAGCTGAAATCGCGGAGCAGCCGGAAGCTTTGGGAGTCCAGCTGCCAGAAACTAACATAGGTTCAGACTCGCATTCAGACAAGCCCCGGTTTGCATTTAAGATCCTTACAGTGTATTTGCAGTTTTCATTTCACCTTACGTGTTCAGATGATTGTGCATTACGTTTAAGGTGTTTGACATCCACTTGCATGGCCCACAAATCCCATGAAATCTTGGGTAGGTCTACGGCCTGTTGAGTAGAAACTGCTATGCTTATGCTCATAGTAATTCGGTAGAAGTCGAGCAGTCGGAATCTACTTGCAAGATAGGAATTTTATCACATGGGAGGATCTGGAATCAGAAAATGGTTTATGAATATGAAATTGAGAACGAGCAGCGGGTAGGATGCAATGAGACATGGTCTCACGTGCGTAGCCCTGCTTGTGTCGATTGAGTACCGTTTTGTGTGCGGCCCTACTGGACAAGCTTGAAATGTACCGGTGACATATTGGAGAAATGGGGTCCAATAAACTGACGTAGCTTGATACTAGTTTGTCGAGGCATTCTGTTCTGTTTTATAGGTGTGGGTTGAGGGTAGCAAGGTGTAAATCAGCTGGTGGGCACGTTAGAGTACGCCCCATGCAGTGACCTCCTGCTCGTGATGAATCGACCGGTTCGACATTCGAGTGTCTAGTGAAAGGTGGCCATATAAGACTAGTATTGAAGTGTTACGTAGGTACTGCTGTAAGTACTCGCTGACATTTCCAAAAGTGCGTATGTGTCATGTTGTTCTGAGTGTGCTCTGATTGCAATCACCGTCCCTCGCGGTAATAGAGTACCACTTGTTCACTGCGCTATGACGTAGTAAATACTAAAGACGTCAGGAGAATATGATACATTGAATTACAATTGCTTTGCAACCTTGTATGGCTTAGAGATAGTACAATTAAAAGTTTACAGTTTCCCCATACTTTACCTGTAATAGCATTATGTGCTTTTTGCATGTCATATCATCGGCAGAGCGTTTCTTGTTTGATTGTGGAGTCTATATATGATGTGTCGTGCCTGAAGAATGTCATGTGCTACTTAAAATATGAATATAAGGATCCACTTGTAAGTGAGTCCTTTATGCTTTACTTTACCTATGCTTAGTATTCACCCCTGCATATGTCTAGTGAGACAGGTCAATCTTGCTGAGCCTTATGCTCACATTTGTAGTTAACAAGTTTTTGCAGATTATACGACTGATGACTGGTTTGATGACGAGGTTGCACCCCCTCCAGAGTTTCTAGCCGAGTGGGAACCCTGCACGCCGCCGTAAATTTGGTGTTGCTAGTGCGAAGTATCCAGGACATGGACGACTTTGCTTTTGCATAGCTAGTGCCGAGAGCGTAGCTATGATGTATAGTTCTCTTTCCTTTCGTTTGTATTATAAAACTTCCGATGTGCTTTTCAATAAAGACTTGGTATTGTAAATTGTTCTCATTCTTTTCTTGAATACTGTTGGGTGTCGCATCGCATGACACCACCCAATGAGATCCATGGAGGTCGGGATTCCAGTCCCCACAGATGATAACCCGAATACCCATCATGGAAACAAAAGTAGGAGTGCTTTGCCAACCACTCTAACATCTCATCGATGAAGGGCAGTGGAAAATGATCCTTCCTTGTAGCCTTGTTAAGTTTTGGGTAATCTATGCACATCATCCAACCCGTGACAGTTTATTAAGGAATTCATTAATTATTCTCATTTTGAACGACCGTCATACCTCCCTTCTTGAGCACCACTTGAACTGGGCTTACCCGTTCACTATGAGGGACAGGGTAGATAATCCCGGCATGCAAGAAGTTTCAAGACTTCCTTCTTGACAACTTCTCGCATCGCATTATTCAATCGCCTTTGAGGTTCCCTTGAGGGAACACTCTCGGGGTCAATCGGAATGCGATAGGTGCATAGCGCAGGGCTAACCCCCTTAAGATCCTCCAGTAATAGCCAAAAACAACGCTATGCTTTTCTAAAATGGCAATGAGTTTGAGTGTCTCATTATCCGAAAGCTTGTCACTTATGATGACAGGGGATCCCAAATCGCCATTTAGAAAGGCATAACGTAAGCCTGAA
Organism: Tuctoria greenei; assembly: GCA_036927565.1. NCBI lineage: Eukaryota > Viridiplantae > Streptophyta > Magnoliopsida > Poales > Poaceae > Tuctoria > Tuctoria greenei. Next base: position 120,154,406 of record JAYESD010000010.1, on the reverse strand, counting down.
GGTAGAATTTTTAACTCAACATGAGATTTTGGGAAGAACTCTTCTTTTGGCAATTCAATTGCCTCCTAAAATTCATCCACCTCTTGGATGAAATCTTCTTCTCCTTCAATTTCAGGAGGAGCTAAGAATTGAAGAGTTCTAACCTCCTCTAATAGTTCATCTTGGATGGGAGATTCCGCGGATGTGTTCTTGGAATGCAGGACAGGGATATAAAACTTTCTCCCTCCAAGGTTGACATTGAGGTTTCCTTTCAAAGGACCATGAGAAATTTCTCAATGGGAATCCCAATCATAATGTTGAAATCTTGGAATTCGAACAGATGGAAAGCTATTATTGCCTCGATATCATTATGTCTTACAGGCACTTGTTGCAAAACCTCGCATCCTTCAAGGATTTTATGAAAGAGTCTCGTAAGGATTTGCATCACTACTACAATAAGCCTTATCGCAGGCGGCTCCAAACCTATTATCACACGCAGTTTTTAAAACCGCCTGAAACGAAGAGCCTGTGATAATCCGCAATTTCACAGGCCGAGAAGTGATACCGCCTGTGAAGAAACATTATCATAGGCGGTTTTTACTAATGCTAGCCGCCTGTGAAGATAAGTTATCACAGGCGGGTCTTGCAACATATATATCCGTCTGTGATAATTTTCTTATCACATGCGGGTCTTGCAGCATATCTAACTGCCTGTGATAATGGTGTTAGCACAGGCGGATGTTGACCTACATCAAGCCGCCTGTGAAGACCTTTTATCGCAGTCGGTTTCTACCATAACAATAACCGCATTTGATAATTAGGTTATCACAGATGGTTCTTTACCTGTATCTAGCCGCCTGTGATAATTGTTTTTCACAGGCATGCCTAGCCGTTGGTTAATAACCGCCTGTGATAAGGTATAACCTATGCAGTACTACTGCTGTTATTTCTAATTTCCAGGTCAATTCAATATAATCACAGAACAAAAATCAACAATATCATCACAGAACAAAAGTCAACAATATTATCATCACAGAAGTCAATTTCACTAAAACAATATACATATGTACAAGTTACACATACAATTCATCTCATAGTTTACAAGTTTTCACTAAAAATATTTTCTATTGGCATAGTCGCAAAGTTCTGGCACATCAGCTACTGCACAATCTTCATCAAAGAAGTCCCCTCTTTTGTGCAAAATTTCACGATGAATGAATTGACAGAGTTCACCAGCAATCCTGTCGGCTCCTCCACTAGGAATACTTCTACAAACTGGCCATTCTTCGTTCAGATTCTTCATGTGCTGCAATATAACACATAACAAGGTTTAGAATGTGTTGGTTTGAACAATATCAAAGTATAGATCAAAGTGAGAGTATACAGGAATTTATTTGGTATTTTTAGAGCAGTTGTACTATGAGCAATTGAATTTTGAAGTTGGAGTCAAAATATGAAAATAATGTTTCTGGTAATATTGAACAGCAGAGAATAAATATTAAATTATGCTAGTTACAATGAAAATGAAACACAAAAGTAAGAAAATAAGGTATCGACATTAAGGATAACTTACATCCTCACGATTCACTCTATATACGCCGGCGGTCCAAAGATGCTCGCATACATAATACCCGCATAAGACACTCCCAACAGGCTGCTCCGGACAAGCATAATATGTTTTAATGTCCAATGCATTCGTATTGGAAGGTCTCTCACCGCCAAGCTGTTCCGCGTAAAATCGCCAAGCGCTGTAATACAAGAAATGTCATATAAAACTTGTCAAAACATTCTAAATGTGTGTAAATAAAAATTATTGAATAAACATACAGTTTCAAAATGGAAAGGAGATCTTTGTAACGATCTGGTGGGAAATCGGTCGAGTCCAAGACTGTTGCCATTCCCTGCATTGGCTTGATGAAGATCATTATGTAGTGATCATTGCAAACATATAAACACACGTGTTAACAATTAGTAATAATTGCTATTTCAATGTCATGTGTCGAACTTACTCGAAGTGGTACAGAGCCTTTACGAGGTCCTTGTCGTCTCTGACAAAGTTAAACATCGCATGTCCTACGTAAGCTGCAACTTCCGTCCTTTTATCCTTCTTAAGTTTTGTGATTGCTCTTTCAAAATCTTTTTATTCATGTGCTTGAACATTGCTGAGTTTCGATTCGCCTTGATGTCGAATAGCGCCTTTGCAATCCTAGTAGGGTCAAGGATACCTGTCTTGCGCTCCAATTTTTCATTATCCATGTATTGCATCCTATTGAAGAAGTCCAGAATTGTTATAATCTCATGAAATGCGTATGCGTGTAGTAAGAAAAGCAAATACAAAATATTAGAGGCACTTACAAGCACCAGACGAGCAGTAGGTTGATTTCGAGCTTGCCCTAATGGAAAAGGGCATGCAACTCTTCAAATAAAATGACTCGTTTATCTTGTCCAGTGCTCCAGAATGCTTCTTTTGGAATACGAAATGTGACGCAAGAAAGACCATATTTTGTGATGGCAAGGATGTACCACTCATGCATTCTTCTGAGCTAGACGGGTTGTTTGCTAAGTTGTACGGATGTCATGAACGGCTTCCCATTGTCAAATTTAGGAGGAACATCCTCAAGCTTGTATATTGGAACTCCTGGTTTAACTAAAGCCGTCCGCCAATTATACATGACACTTTCTTCTTCCCACTCCTCGATATCTCCTAATGATGGCTCATGAGAAGAATGAGATGCACTCGATTTTATAATATTTTCCTTCATAGTTTCCAAATATTTTGACACTTCTGATGAAGGTTTCTTATTTTCGTATGAGGTAAGTTTGATAGGCACTAATGATCAAGGAGTAGTCGTCGGAAGTTGGACACTGGCTTGTTGTTGAACCTGTTGTTCAACTGGTTGCTCTTTACTCCCAGCAGATGGCTCTAGTACTACTTCAAGCTGTTGCTTAACTGGTTGCTCTTTACTAGCAACAGCTTGCTCTGGTACTGCTTGAAGTTGTTGTCCAACTTGTTGCTCTTGGATATCATCCTTGCTGAGACATAGGGGGAGTGGATCTTCCTGGACTGGGAGTGGATCTTCATGCACTTTTGCCTTAGAAGATGGGTTGCAGTATTTGGAGATGCGACGGGGCCAGAAATTGGCTCATCGTCCAACACGACATCGCGTCGGTGCTAAAGGATTAATTGGTTGATAGCCTTCCCCAGAGTTGCGATCCCCTCAGGTGTGACGTGGTCTATTTCATAATCTTCATAATCATTATCAATGATCTGAAGAACTTGCACCACATCATAATACAACAGAAGTGGATTCCCGTTGAAGTCACGATCAGGCTTTGCCATAGCAGTGGCAACCTGTTTGGTTTTGTTCCCTGCTCTGCCTATCGGGACAAGAAGATGACAAGATTTGTTGTTAGCAATATCATTGACAGAGAACTTCTGGGTTGACCCTGAGCCTGGCACAAAATCAACGCTGCTAGGGTAGGCAGTTGGAGATACTAATTGCTCCTTTTGCACCGGAACCATCAATGTACTCGGTGCCACTAATTGTCCTGATTGTCCAAGTTGTTCAATTATTTCTTGCATATTTTCTTTGACCTTTTGAGCAACCGTTTCATCAAGTGTTTTCTTAAACTTCTCACGTCTTCTATATGTGTCTTTATCTTTAGGGAAACCATGTAGCCAAGACATTTGAGAAGAGACCACTCGAACCCATCCACCGTGTTCAGGGTTTCCTAATATAGCGATAAGTTGGTCATTCTCCCTCTTCGGCTTGAAGAGACCCTTCTGTTGCTTTTCAATTACTTCTTTCATTTTATCCTCTACTTCATTCACAGAGTCGGGCTTTTCAAATTTGCCCTTGTTGGTCAAACCTGACCGAGCAAAGACCCACCGTTGAGTTCGCTCATTGCACCCTTCTAATGGGTGAGGATTGCCCTTACTAGTAATTTCGTCTAATATCTTATTCTATTTCTGGACTTTGGGGGCATATCCGGCAGACCCCAAGCGATGATGGTATTTGTTCTTTTTTGCAAGCTTTGACCTAGTTGCACTTAGAGCTTTATGATCAGGTGTGATCTTTTGACGAACAAACTCTTGCCACTGAGCTTGTGTGATTTTTCCCATCTTCCTCGGGCTAGGGACCATATCGGCCTTAACATAAGCATTCTTTTCACTCTTCCAGCCACGAAACTTCTTGCCGCAAGGGAACAATGTTGCTTTCTTTATAGCTTCTTCTGTGCCTTTCGGGAACTTGAATTGTTTCTTTATCCTTTCCCACAACTCATTTTTGGTCTACTCGGGTAATTTCCTCCAATTCTCGGTTGTGATCGGCACAACCTCGCTAACAAGAAAACCGCATGCATTACGGTACTTGGTAACTGAATCCAGTGGTTCTTGGTGAAGCCCATCTGGACCGACCCTTGTTATGTACATGATGCGGTCCAATGGACCCTTATTGGGACCTCGTTGCCCTCGTTTCCGCTTGAGTGAAGTTGAGGATTCATCCATTGGAGAACCACCTGCGGTTTTAGGAGCCGATGTCACCTCGTTGTCTTTGCGATTAATCTAGGTAGAAAAAGAATTATAAGACTTCGTATACTTGACAACCAACATTAACTTGAATTGCTGAAGTTAAGATTCGTGATCCATACCTCGTCGGCAGGATCATATTCCGGGTCTAGATCCTCTAAAGTCTTTTTAATTTTTATATTCGGAAAAGGATCAGATGGACTGTGATAGGAGCCTGAACTGCTGGAGTCAGTAAACTCCATATTGTCTTATTTATTGTTACTACCAGGACCAGTCTTCTTAGGACTTTCCATGCTAGAACTAATAAGATAAAAAATCTAAGAAATGGCATATTAACTCTACATGAAGTGTTGCATGAAGAAAAAGATGGAAGCAATCTAGGATTTGATAAGGCATTCTAGGGTTTAAGGCGACTGACCAAAAGGTTCCTATACATTGCGAGGGTGACAAGCATGTTACAGTTGTTCACTAGCAATGGCAATTTTATCTTCTTATCTAAATAGGCTAGCTTCGTTCAGAGTGCGACCACGTTCTTGAGGTTTACTAGGCGGCGCCTAGCTCTGGACCTATAACTGATCAAGCAAGGGACAAAAAGAAAATCCTCCAGCCTTTTCCTAGTATCAAGAATCGCAAAGTGTGTCACTTGGATTTGGATGGTGAGGTGAGGCGAGGCGAGGTAGCTGCAGGCGAGAAAAGACACTCTTTTTCAGTGATCATCTCTACAATCATGGGATTTGCACAGTAAAAAGAGATAAAAGACCCACATTCTCAAACGAATCAAGAATCCAGAAACATTCACCAAAATCTAATCCCGGTGTGCTCGGCCGCATAAAATGGGCTCATCATGGCAACAGGTTCAGCCATCATGAAAGGCATTACGTACCCCACATATGACGGCACCAAGGATTTCTCTTCTTCTTCTTCCTCCTTTTGTTCACCTCCCAAGTCCCAACTCACCCGACTCTTTTGTTACCTTTCCACTACTTTCTCTTAATCTATTGCCCGTCGATCATCTCAAAAACTTGCGTGATCCTGCACAGCTCCTGCCTAGCTTAGAGTGCATTATCGTCCCCGCTCTCAAGTTTCCTCTTATTCCCTATCACTGGTTCTTCTGCCTACTAAATGAAAAACAACATGCTGATGCGTACTTGTGCACATGTAGTTCCTAGAAGAGACTGATAGCAATAGCAGCAACTAGCAAGCTCACTTTACACCGATAACCCAAGGATGCCTACCCACGAAACCCTGACCAAAGATGCCACCGAACTTGACAGTTTTTTGAATTCCACCGAACTCTAACCAAGGATGCCTACTATTTTCCAATTCCCGAACCCTAACCAAGGATATGCAAGGTGGCGGCGAGGGCGCGGAGGGAGGCGGCACTGCGAAGGAGGATGGAAGGTCGAAGGGTTTAGGGTTTACCTTGAAGCTCGGCGGCGATGGCAATGGCTTCGCTCGGCGTACCTGGAAGTGACGAGGGCGAAGCTCGGCGGCGACGACGGCGAACACTTGGCGGCAAACGAAATTTTGGCAGCCTAACGGCGTCTAAGTGTTTCGCCCGGGTTAGGTTTTTCCAACGCTGCCGAGGGGTATATATAGACTCCCATTTTCTCAGACGGATTTTAAGTACCGACCGCCTGAGAAGATGGTTATCTCAGGCGGGTTTTACTTACCATCCGCCTGAGAAGATACAATTATCTCAGGCGGTTGGTAAGTAATACCCGCCTGAGATAAACATCTTCTCTGGCGGTTATTAAGTACCAACCGCCTGTGAAGATATTTACTTCTTCTTAATTAATATTCTTGATTAAATTTGGGTCCTTTAAAAAGGCAAAATTCCACTTTCTTGTAATATTATTGATAAGTAAAGGTTACCATTAAATTTCACTTCATAAATCCTTTGAAATTCGTCAGAACATAAAAAACATACAACAAATGCTATTTTCATTTTTCTATCTCGATGAATATAATGCTTTTTTCATTTATTTTTCAGTGGACATTTTTACTCATCATACCAACCTCTATGAATTTTTCAGATTTTTTTAATTTTTTTTTGAATCAATGTGTGTTCATAATTTGATGAATGCCTCATATGTATTTGAGCATTTAGTTAAAATGATGGATAATTTGAAGTTTGACATGTTGGAATGCTTTAAAAAAAATTAACAAAATTCATACATGTATAAATGATACAAATATGTTCATACAAACAAAATTAAGTGAAGGATCTTTTTTTTATGATATACACAAATGTAAATAATATGTGAGTAGAAATTAATTTGATATTTACCAAAACATTACACTGTCAGCTATACAAGTTTTAAAATATTTTGTTCAGGTGGTAGATGTTAATTTTATACAAATGTAGAAGAAAGAATTATCGAATTTGGACACAATTTGCAGAATCTAAACATGTTTGAGTATTTATATTGAAATCTAAATATAAAAGAAGCAAGGGATAAGGAAACTGAAGAACAGTATCGGGCATTATCTCAGGCAGTTGGTAAGTAACACCCGCCTGAGATAAACATCTTCTCAGGCTGTTATTAAGTACCAACCGCCTGTGAAGATATTTACTTCTTCTTAATTAATATTCTTGATTAAATGTGGGTCCTTTAAAAAGGAAAAATTCCACTTTCTTGTAATATTATTGATCATTAAAGGTTAGCATTAAATTTCACTTCATAAATCCTTTGAAATTGGTCAGAACATAAAAAACATACAACAAATGCTATTTTTCATTTTTCTATCTTGATGAATATAATGCTTTTTTCATTTATTTTTTCAGTGGACATTTTTACTAATCATACCAACCTCTGTGAATTTTTTCAGATTTTTTTAAATTTTTTTGAATTATTGTGTGTTCATAATTTGATGAATGTCTCATATGTATATGAGCATTTAGTTAGAACGATGGATAATTTGAAGTTTGACATGTTGGAATGCTTTTAAAAAAAACTAAAAAATTCATACATGTATAAATGATACAATTATGTTCATACAAACAAAATTAAGTGAAGTATCTTTTTTATGAGATACACAAATGTGAATAATATGTGAGTAGAAGTTAATTTGATATTTACCAAAACATTACAATGTCAGCTATACAAGTTTTAAAATATTTTGTTCAGTTGGTAGATGTTAATTTTATATAAATGTAGAAGAAAGAATCATCAAATTTGGACACAATTTGCAGAATCTAAACATGTTTGAGTATTTATATTAGAATCTAAATAAAAAAAGAAGCAAGGGATAAAAAAACTGAAGAACAGTATAGGGCATCATCTCAGGCGGTTGGTAAGTAATACCCGCCTGAGATAAACATCTTCTCAGGCGGTTATTAAGTACCAACCGCCTGTGAAGATATTTACTTTGTTGTAATTTAATATTCTTGATTGGAACCTAAATAACCGCCTCGGGCATTATCACAGGCGGTTTGTAAGGAATAACGGCCTCAGATAATATTTTTCTCAGGCGTTTATTCATTACCAACCGTCTGTGAAAAATTTAAAAAACCGTCTGTGGAAAACTGACGCCTATATAAAGACCCCTCGCCACAGTCGAAACATAACCCTGGAGAATTTTCCACTGCCGCAAGGGTGTCGAAATTTCCCACCGCCGCGCCTGCTCTGCCGCACCGCCGCCAAGCCTGCACTGCCGCGCCGCCGCTCAGCCACAGCCGCGCCACTGTGCCACCGCCTAGAGCCCGCACTGCCGCGTCGCCCCCCAGACCCGCGGAGGCACGTCTGAGATCTGCCCAGTCCGACATCACGCCACAAGGTACCTAAGTAAATTCTCATAGTTTCCTTTTGCATGTTGTGTTGGTATATGGATTGTGTCCTTTTGCATGTTGGTATATTCTCATAGTGTGTTGGTATATGGATTGTGTCATAGTGTGTTGGTATATAGATTGTGTCCTTTTGCATCTTGGTATATTCTCAGAGTGTGTTGGTATATGGATTGTGTCATAGTGTGTTGGTATATGGATTGTGTCCTTTTGCATGTTGGTATATATGGATTGTACCCGAACCCGAACCTGCGGGTAAGATATAGCACCCGTACCCGTACCCGTACCCGACGGGTTTCTAACGGGTTTCGGGTACCCATTGGGTACCCGCTTTTAATATCCCAAATGGTCGGGCTGAAATCAAAGCTGCAGTAGGGTTGGGCGATGGCGAACATACCTCCTTGTTGCTAGGTGACATCAATGGTGACAGGGTGCAGAAGCCAGCGACAGGGCCATCTGCAAGCGGCAGCGAGGTTGGGAAATGGCACCAGGGGTGGAAGGCAGCACCGGGGCCAGCTGCAGGTGGCGACAAGGACGGAGACAGTGTTGGACGCACCGGGGCCAGCTGCCGGCGGCGGTGAGACCGAAAGACGAAGGTGGTGGCCGGAGCCGTGGGTGACGGCGCGCGGTGGTCGGTGGAAAGTCAGTGGCAATCACCGAAGTGGGGAAGTGGAGTCGTGCCACGCTCCAGCAGCGCCTCTCCATCGCGTCAGGTCGGGGGCGGCGGCAAAAGTCGGACACTCTGGCAGCGAGTGGCCAGCGACGTCTAGTTTTTTTTTTGTCTACGCCTCTGCTCACTGCTCGGTCTAGATTCCATCCTCTATGGATTGGGATTGGTCTGATTGCAATGGATGGTGGACGTCTGAATACCGTGAATAGCTAGTTACCTGGCCTTGTGGGCCGTGAATTTTTAACTATTCTGTACTGAGTTTTTTATGGGCCACATCTAAATCATAACAATATTTCATGTACCCGACGGGTACCTGCGGGTAGGAAATAATACCCGCACCCATACCCGCAACACATCAGATCGGGTATGGGTTGTACCCACGGGTAAAAAATCCACCCGTACTCGCACCCGTCGGGTGCAATACCCGTCGGGTACCCGTACCCGCGGGTATAATTGCCATCCCTATATCCCACCCAGACCTAGCCCATGCCACTGGGCCTGTTTGCCCCACGACTACAATCCTTCATCCCTGCTTGCCGCTCCTGACGCCTTCGACTCCGTCCGCCTCAAGACGTCGCCCGTCTCCTACATTAGTCACCCTAATCATTCTTGTTATGTCTATGTAAATTCATTTTATAGAAGACCTTTAGAGAATATTTGTGGCCAAATTTTGTAAATCTGACAAAAATTCTATTATTGAAGCATGGACCGTCGAGCGTGGATGTATAACATGCCAAGACCCGATCCTATGTACATTCATAATGTTGAAAATTTTATTGAAGCATCCAAGAGACATGCGATGTTGCAAAAGATAGATGACATATTATGTCCATGTATCGACTGGGAAAATAAGATTGTTTGGATGGATACTATAGTAATCCAATCTCATTTGGTGAAAAGAGGTTTCAATAAAAAACTACATAATATGGACAGAGCATGGTGAGTTAGATACACATGATGTGGATAATGATGGTGAGAGAGGTTCAGATGATGATAATGTTCATATCGATGATGGTAGTGACAATCAAGCTGGTGATGACGATGATGATTTCGATTGTGAGGAGATGTTGCGTCACATTGAACCATATGTATTGACTTCTATGGAAGCAAGCAAAGGTTTAAGTAAAATGGAGACATCGCAGAATGCAGCGACGGAGATTTTATATGATGAATCAAACGGTTGTGATAAAGAGTTTACTAAATTGCGTGCAGTCTTAGAACTACTAAAGTTGAAAGCTACGCACGGATGGTCCGATTGTAGTTTCTCTGATCTTTTGAATCTTCTGGCAGAAATTCTTCCAAATCCAAATAAACTGCCCAGAAGCACTTATAATGCGAAGAAACTTCTTTGCCCGATGGCACTAGGTGTGACAAAAATACACACTTGTATGAACCATTGTATTCTGTATTGCAAAGAGCATGAGCTCGCAACTAGATGCCCCATTTGTGGTGTCAGTAGGTATAAGAAGGACTACAATCACCAGTATGCTACCAACATGAAAAAGACTCAGAAGAATAAGAAGTTTATTATTGGTCATGAAGGTGACGATGACGATACTTCTGGTGATGCAGACGAGAAGAATAAGAGAAAAATTCCTGCCTTGGTGATGTGATACCTTCTGGTATTTGATCGCTTGAAGTGTTTGTTCTCAAAACCTAGGGAACCTGAACTTATGCGTTGGCATTCCGAGCAACACAAGAAGAATGAAAAACATATATGACACCCTGGTGATGCAACATAGTGGAAAATTTTTGATATTTAGTATCCAGAATTTGCGAAGGAAATCAGAAATGTGAGGTTTGTCTTGGGTACAGACGGAATGAATCCGTTTGGTGAAAAAAGGAGCATACACAACACATGGCCCGTGGTCTTAACAATGTACAACCTACCAGTGTGGTTGTGTCACAAAAGGAAATATATCTTGTTATCTGTTCTTATCCAAGGTCCGAAACAGCCCGACATCGAAATTGATGTGTTCTTGGAACCTTTAATGGAAGATATGGCGAAATTGTGGAACGAAGGGGTATGTACATGGGATGAGTACAAGCGGGAGTATTTCACGCTAAGAGCAATGATATTTGTTACCGTGCATGATTATCCCAGACTGTTTACATTATCGGGACAAATGAAAGGGAAGAAAGGTTGTATTAGGTGCGTGGATAGAACTGGATTTCTATACCTCACTTCATCCAGAAAGACGGTGTACATGAGACACTGACGGTTCTTGACAGATACACACAAGTATAGGAAGATGAAAGAACAATTTGATAACAAAATCGAAAAGATACTGCATCAAAACCTTGCAGTGGAAAACTTGTGTCTGATATGGTCAAGAACATTCATATTGCTTTCGGTAAGGGCAAAAATAGTAAAGGAATTAAGAGAAAGAAAAGTACATCTTCGGATGATACAACTGACATGGCTTTCAAGAAACAATCAATTTTTTTCAAGTATCTTCCGTATTGGAAGAATCTGGAATTTTGCCATAGTATTGATTTGATGCACGTTACAAAGAATGTATTTGACAGCATCATTGGGACCTTGCTGCACATGGCGAGGAAAACAAAGGACGGAATAAATTCACTTATGGACCTAGTAGATCTTGATTTGAGACCAGAGCTTCATCCAGTAGAAAAGGCAAACAGGAAGCATTACCTTCCCCCAACCAGCTACAACTTGACGCTAGAAGAGAAAAAAGCAATTTGCAAATGCCTGCATGGGACCAAAGAGCCCACGAGTTTCTCATCCAATATCCGCAAACTAGTCTCGATGAAAGACTTGTCTTTACTCGGTTATAATTCTCACGACTGTCACATGATGATGACAGTTTTCCTTGCCATTGCAATAAGAGTCATCAAACCTGAGCATATAAAAGTTGTCATCACACGTTTGTGTTACTTCTTCAATGCAGTATCGCAAAAGATGATTGCACATGAAGATTTAGACTATCTGAAAACATACATCGTCGAGACAATGTGCAAGCTTCAGATGTGTTTCCCACCATCCTTTTTCGATATGCAAGTAAACATAATCATACATCTTGTTGATCAGATAAACGCATTGGGGCCACTATATTTATATCATATGTTTTCATTGGAGAGATATTTAGGAGTATTAAAAGGTTATGTGTGGAACCGTGCTCACCCAGAGGGTTCAATTATGGAAGGATACACCACTGAAGAAGTGATTGAGGGTTGCGCTGATTACATCAAAAATGGAAAATCGATAGGTGTGCCTATATCGGTACATGAGGGTAGACTACATGGGAGAGGCAAAGTGGGTAAGAAAACTTTTATCGTTCAAGATTACAAGAATGTACACCGTGCACATTTTGGTGTACTACAACAGATCACAATAGCTGAGTCGTACATCGAGGAACACCAAATTGAGCTTCGTGATAAAAACCAAGACCACACAGAGGACTGGATCATGAAAGAGCACAGAAGATGTTTCACTGAATGGTTAATGGACAAAAATATACCATACGGAAACACTATAGAAGAGGCAACAATGAAGAAGTTAGCTTCTGGCCCATCTGCTTTGGTGACATCATGGCAAGCATATGACATCAATGGTTACACATTTTACACTAAAGAAAAAGACGGAAAGAGTGTTGCACAAAATAGTGGTGTTCGTATTGAGGCTTATGATTCACAAGGGCAGAATACCACCTACTTCGGGTTCATAGAGGAAATATGGGAACTCGATTATGGCGAAAGAATGGTAATGCCCGTATTTAAGTGCCAATGGGTCAAACATTCTGATGGTGTGAAAGTGGACAATTACGGGCTAACACTGGTAGACTTGAATAAAGTGGATTATAAAGATGACATGTGGGTTCTCGCCGATAATGTTGCACAAGTTTTTTATGTTCAAGATCCAGAAACTGAGAAGATGCACATAGTTGTTTCTGGAAAGCAAAATATTGTTGGGGTTGAGAATGTAGGAGATAATGAAGAGGAATATAATCAGTATGAAGAGATGTACCTTTTCACCGAACCAGAAAACATCAAGCGCGTAGAGAGAAGCATTAAAAAGAATTTGAAACCCTATATGCGAGAAGATGTCAATGCTGGAAAAAATATATATAGCAATGCGAGATGACATATATTGTATATATTTGTATCTTCTGAAATCAACTTAGAACAATGTTCTATTTCATCTTTAGATAGCATGTTTCGAACATTATAAAATTCAGCTTCTGTTTCGAGCTCCTGTCAAGCTAATTCCTTCACAGCAAGCTCTTGTAGATGCAAGTAACACCCGAGACTCATCATTTGGATTGTTAAAAGCTTCAATTGAAGTCTGACGCTACTTCCCGTCCATTTGAGGGCTTGTTTGGATAGGAGTACACCCAAACAAGCCCTGCAAGATTTATTTCTCTTCTCTCCATTTTGATAACTTACGAAGATGCTTATCAGTTCTAATGGCTGAATATATTGACTACAAATCAGTACCATCTCTCTTAGTGCTTTACACAAGCGACGAAACGTACAACTTCAATCACAAATCTTGTTTTTACCATTTTCATAGGAATTTGACCTTAATCTTTCAAGCATAGATTTATCAATAATTGAAGCTTCTTCATCAGACATGTTAGTGGCAGTTACAAGTGAAGGGTGTGTTGAAGCTAAAGAAATATCAATGGGACTAAAGACAAAGAGATGCTGCATATGATTGACAATGTCCAGGTTAGACAACATGAAGCTATGATGACAGCCTTCACGCTGTTTAACCTGGACATTGCCACTCATATGTAGGATCTCTTTATCTTCAGTCCAATTCAGATTTCGTTAGCTTCGACACATCCTTCACTTATAACTGCAATTAACATGTGTGATAAGTAAGCTTCACTTATTTCATAAATCTATGCTTGAAAGATTAAGGTTAAAATCCCTATGAAAGTGTAAAAACAAGATTTGTGATTGTAGTTGTTAGCTTACTCGCTTGTGTGAAGCACTAAGAAAGTGGGTACTGATTTTTAGTCAATATATTTAGGCATTAAAACTGAGAAAGGAGCATCTTCCTAAGTTTTCAAATGGACAGGAGGGAAAGAAATCGTTCAAATGGATGGGAAAATCCTTCCAAGGATCGTCAGGCTTCAAATTGATGCTTTCAACAATTCAAATGATGAGCCACGGGTGTTACTTGCATCTACAATAGCTTGCTGTGCAAGGATTAGCTTGACAGGAGCTTAGCAACATCAGAGGCGGTTGGTAAGTAAAAACCACGTGATATAAACATCTTCTCAGGCGGTTATTAAGTACCAACCGCCTGTGAAAAATTTAAAAACCGCCTGTGAAAAACTGACGCCTATATAAAGACCCCGCGGAGACACACCTGCCCAGTCTCACATTGCGCCATGAGGTACCTAAGTAAATTCTCATAGTTTCCTTACTATGCATTGCATGCTACCTTTTTCTTTGTATATTTTCATAAGTTGCCAGTTTTATGTGTTGGTATATGGATTGTGTCCTTTTGCATTTGTGTACATATGCGTTTGGACTCAATAATTTGGAAGTTTGGTCTTTTAGATATTTATGTCTCGGGCGTGTAGCCTATTCAAGGAGGAGCGCTTGGCGTGGCGCAAGAACCATCCCCATGTATGTACATATGGCACACCGGTCGCATGGTTGTATATACATATGTATTTGTAATGGACTGATGAACTTAACTGTAGTTTATTTTTCCGTCTTGTTTGTTTTTGGTATTTTCAATTTCTCTGTGTAGGGTTTCTCTACGAAGCCTAAATCGGAAGATTTATTGAAGTGGCAGTGCATCGTCCCCAGTAAAGAAGGGGTAAGTCATGAAGAACAAGCACAATATGAGTTTAACCATCGTCCTCCTATTAATAAATTTCTTTTGCAGACTGAATGGGAAGATGGTTACTACCACTGAGAACCTTCTTCTCTGAGGACTATCCCTTGGTGCCTCCAAGATGCGCCTTTCCAAGTGGGTTCTTCCACCCAAATGTCCATCATTTAGGAGCACTCTACATCGGGTTTCTTGATCAAGAGACTGTAAGATAGACCTATTTTGCTCATGTAATTAATACTTAATTGTTGTCGAACTTATTTGAACTAGTTTCTTATATTGCTTAAATTATATTTCGTAGGGGTGGTGCAGTGCTTTTACAATCAAAACTATACTACTTGAAGTTCACCGTTTGCTGCATCAGCCAAATGTGCTCGATGTTGAAAATGATTGCTATAATATACTTATCAAGGTTAGATGACACTTTGACTTAGTGACCAATGTAGGTTATTCCTTCCTCCTTCGACATTTGTTAATTTAAATAATGTCAATATTTTCAGGATCCAGCAGAATATAAGAGACGTGCTCGGGAGCAAGCAGGACGGTACAATTTAGATTGATCGATGGGAGCTTCAGGAATAAGTTTAAATTTGAATTTAGTTTAGAGGGCACGCAATGTATGATCTATGGAATTCATCGAGTTGTGAATTACCTCTGAATTGCAATGTCATTTGCGTTTGTTTATCCTTGTATTCCAATTAAATCACTTAATTGCAATGTCATTGCGTTTGTTTATCCCTGCAACGGACACTCATGATCTAGGGCACTCTGGTGTTTCCGGGGACACAAAATAAGTGGAAACAATGACTTTCCCTTGGCGGTTCTTCAATGAAAACCGCTTGTGATAATTGAACAACTACATACGGTTCTTACACAATGACAGCCGGTGAAAATACATGATCTTCTCAGGTCGTTGTTAATTAAGAACCGCCTGTGAAGTTCATTACATTACAGATGGTTCTTAATTAATAACCGCCTGAGAAGATCATGTATTTACCAAGGCGAATGTTGCTTAAAATCCGCCTGTGATGTTATTTTATTGCAGGCGGTTCTTAAGTAATAACCGCCTGAGAAGATCGAGTATTTACCCAGGCGGTTGTTTTTTAAAATCCGCCTGTGATGTTCTTTCATCACAGGCGGTTATTATATCATTCGTCATCACAGTCGCATATTTTTAAGGACCACCTGTGTTTGAAAAATTGAGGCGCCTGTAAAAATGCTTTTTGTAGTAGTGCATGTT
Source organism: Tuctoria greenei (assembly GCA_036927565.1). Classification (NCBI taxonomy): domain Eukaryota; kingdom Viridiplantae; phylum Streptophyta; class Magnoliopsida; order Poales; family Poaceae; genus Tuctoria; species Tuctoria greenei. The sequence continues at coordinate 120,138,387 of JAYESD010000010.1, read as the reverse complement.
GGTGCTAATGGCGCATCGCCAAGAATGGCGAGAGCACAAGATTCAGAAATGAGATTTGCTCCAACAGTAGGGTTGTATAGGACCTTCATTGGTGTTCCTCTAATAAAGCATAGAATAGTTGCCAAAGGTGAGGTCATCCGAAAGATTTCGGGTGACAGCTCAACTTCTGCTATCCATTCCCTGCTTAAAATAGAGGTTAACTCCTTAACCGTCTGCTGGATGAACACTCCATCAGGTGGGTCAGGTGGAGTTAAAGGCAATGATGGTTTCCTGTGACAACAGTACTTCGAGGTATTTCCAAAATCTTCAAATATCTCTTCCTCGAAGTAGAAGGGAAACTCCGAAGGTTGCATTTCTTCTTTCATCGTAGTTTTTGGTTTGGGAGAGGATTCATCCGACAAGGTTTGAGATAGGCAAGAGGTAGGTTCTTCCTTGTCCATGGATTTATCCTCAGATCTTGACACTATTTCCTCTTGAGGGGGCTCATTAAGACCCATAATGAAGGAGGAATTTTCTAGAACTCGGTCTAGAAGATCCTTGCCTTCTTCCAGCTGTAATCTCAAGATGTGGGGCAAACTCTTTGTTCAACCCAATGTAGAAGTGTTGAAAAAGCAACGAATTAGGGATGGACAAATCTGGGCCGGAATTTCTCAAAAGAGAAAATCTATCCCAGGCTACACCTATGGATTCCTTCTCCATCTGCTGGAAGCATAGTACTTCCTTCTGTAAGGACACAACTCGGGCAATTGGAATGAAAACAAGACAAAATATGTCTCGTAATTCTCTCCAATTTCTGTTTGTCTTCCCAACGTTGTGGTCATACCATTTTTTGGCTTTCTCCTTGAGAGAAAAAAGGAAACAACTTCTATTTGAGAGTTTCTTGTGTCATACCTTTGATTAGAAGGCATGAATACAATTGTTCGAACTCTCTTAGATGGTAGTAAGGGATTTCATAGTCCGTTCCTAAGAAGAATTGCTACTGAACCATGGCTATAAAGCCAGGGCGAAGTTCATAGCTAGTAGAACAAATGGGTTCCGCCAAAGGCGGTGGCTCACAGAACTTGCCCTTTGGGGCAGAATAAGAAAGAATGGTGGGTTGCTCCATAAATGTGGTGGTGGTAAGAAAAGGAAAGATAAGATACGTAGATAGATACGAGGGCGAACAAAGTTTGAAGATTAACAGCAACCGTTCCCCGGCAATGGTGCCAAAAATGCTTGTTGACGTTTCTTATGTAACACCCTAATTTTCTTTTAGCATCATGCATTGCATAACATTTTCATGCATAAATCATTAGTAGAACAAAAGAGAAGAAAAATAAAAGATAAAACATATATATAAAAATATGTGTAGGTAATAAGAAAAGTGAATAAGAATATAAATATATAATACAAAATAAATATAAACAAATGGAAAATATATAAATAAAAAATAATATAAAACAAATGTATATAAAATATATGAAGGAAGGAAAAAAAGAAAAAAAAAGAGTTTTCGAAACCTTCCGGAAGTTTCCAGGGGAAGCTTTGCTCCTACCCCCGGAAGGTTCTGGGCCGAGCGCTCGCCCTAGCACTCGAGCCAGCGCCCACGTGCGCCGAGCCACCCAAGCAGGCCTCCGCTCGTCCACGCACGTCAGCCCCTCGGTGGGCTGAGGCCGTGCCAGTTGATATCAGAGCCACAGGTTGACCGTAGGACGCAACCTAGATAGAATGGACACTTTAGAGCACATGGGGACACTCAGGAAGCGTTGCGATTTTCTTGGTGTGCTGATTGCTATGTAATGTTGCTTGTATGCTTGTGTGCTTAGTAGAGGATTGTGTGATGCTTTAGCGCTTGCCACATCCATATAGGCTAGTATAGGTAGTTGCTTAGCTTCATATCCCTTGATGCATATAGTTGGGGACATTTTCTAAATCCTCTATGTCTTGCTCTGTCCTTCAGATTCCGAGGACCCGTAGCAAAAGGGATGCCAATGAGAATGAAGAGAACAATGGGGCACCTCAGAACAAAAACAATGGACCTGGACCTGAGGCTATCAACCTTCAGCAATTGTTAGCTACGCAGAATCAACTCATGCAGACTGTGATGCACAACTTACGATAGGTGCAGGCCAATCATCAAAATCAGCCCCACATGCCTCCACCACCGCCACCCCCACCGCCTCATAACAGATTGGGAGAGTTTATGAGGACTAGGCCACCTACTTTTGCTCAAGCCACAAATCATATGGAAGCTGATGATTGGCTAAAATCTGTGGGGAAGAAGCTCGCTATTGTCCAGTGCAATGACAGGGAGAAGGTTCTCTTTACTTCCCATCAGCTAGTTGGAGCAACTGCAGATTGGTGAGACTCGCTTTGCAATGCTCGTGAAATTCAGGAGAGGATCACTTGGGCTGAATTTAAGGAGATCTTCCATTCTCACTTTGTTCCTAATGGTGTCATGATCTTGAAGAGGCAGGAGTTTGAGAACTTAAGGCAAGAAAAGTCAGGCGTGAGTGAGTACATCAATAAATTCACTACACTCTCAAGGTATGCTCCGAAGGATGTTAATCGGGACAGCCGCAAGCAATATTTTTTCATGAGCGAACTAAACAATGAGATTCAAGTCCAATCACTCAATTGTGACTATGCAAATTTCTAGAAGCTTGGGGACAAATCTATTGTGGTTGACAACAAGGTTCGTGAGATGGAGGAAGATAACAAGAGGAAGATGCCATATCAAGGACAGCCACAAGAAGCAATGTTCGGCCCTGCTTTGCACCACCAAATGCGCCATACTACGACCCCTCCGCCCCTGCATATCGCGCTGCTATTCCACCGTGCCCAGCTCAGCCTCAGCCCACACAGCAACACCCCGCTATGCATGCACCTCGCCTCCGAATGCCTCCTGCGCCCCGTGCTAATTTTCCTGCTAGTGCTCAAAACCAAGCTCATCCAAACGATTCTGGTGCAGCAAGGTCTTGCTATACTTGTGGTGAGGTAGGACACTTTACATCTCAATGTCCTAAGTCAGGCCCTGGTCAGGGAAACAATGCTCCAAGATAGAACCCAAGACCGAATGGAGGAGCACCACAAGGCAACTGTGGACCACAAAATCTTGTTCGTGGCAGAGTGAACCATGTCTCTACGGAGGAAGCACAACAAGCGAATGACGTGGTGATTGGTATGTTTCTCGCAAACTCCGACCCAGTGACTACGTTATTTGATTCTGGAGCATCACATTCATTCATTGCATCAAAGTATGTTGCTAAGTATAGCTTGCCTATATCTCATATGAAGTATACTTTGTTGGTTAAATCTCCTGGAGGGGAGATGAGGACGAATATCGTATGTCCAAAAGTAAGCCTTAGAATAAGGGGGGTAGACTTCTTTGCCAACCTTATTGTTTTGGATTCTCAAGGATTGGACAAAATAATTGGTATGGACTGGTTAAGGAAGCACAATGGAATTATTCAATATGCCACGAAGACGGTGAAGTTGACAAATGAGGAAGGTGTCAACATAGACTTTGAAGCATCTCAATACGCACCTAAGCAAGTGGAGCTGAATCAAATGGACGGTGCCGCAATTGAGGAGATTCCAGTGGTGTGCGAGTTTTTCAGATGTGTTTCCGGATGAGTTGCCAGGTATGCCACCTAATCGTGACATAGAGTTTGTTATTGAATTAATACCTAGAACTGCACATATAGCTAAGAGGCCATATAGGATGCCTCCTATGGAATTAGCAGAGCTCAAGAAGCAAATCCAAGAGCAGCTAGCAAAGGGGTCCATTCGTCCAAGCTCTTCACCTTGGGGAGCGCCAGTACTTATCGTAGACAAGAAGGATGGATCTCAAAGGATGTGTGTGGATTACCGAGCTCTTAACGAGGTGACAATCAAGAACAAGTATACATTGCCCGTATATAGAATTTGTTCGACCAGATGAAGGGTGCACGTGTCTTCTCCAAGATTGACTTGAGGTCAAGCTACTTTTAAATGAAGATTAGGCCGTCAGGCATACCCAAAATGACTTTTCGAACATGGTATGGATCCTATGAATACACCGTTATGTCTTTTGGATTGACGAGTGCACATACATACTTTATGTACCTCATGAATAATGTCTTCATGGAGTACTTGGATAAGTTGGTGATAGTGTTCATTGTTGATATCATGATCTACTCGAAGAGTAGAGAGTAGCATGAAGAGCATTTGAGGCTCACATTGCAGAAATTGAGGGAAAACCAATTATATGCCAAGTTCAACAAGTGCCAGTTTTCATTAATGGAGGTGTCATTCTTGGGCCATATAATCTCGGGAGAAGGAGTATTAGTTTACCCAGGGAAAGTGAGAGATGTGCCGAAACGGGAGCCACCACAGAATGTGAAGGAAATCCGGAGTTTTCTTGGGATGGTTGGATATTACCGTTGTTTCATCAAGGATTTCTCCAAAATATCCAAGCCCATGATTGAATTATTAATGAAGGGGAAAGCATTTCAATGGACTCAAGCTTGTCTGGACAGTTTTGAGGAACTTAAGAAGAGGTTGACAAGAGCACCTATCTTGCTTTTGCCAGATGTGAGCAAAAGTTTCGATATTTATTGTGATGCCTCAAGGCAGGGACTTGGATGTGTGCTCATGCAAGAAGGTCAAGTATTAGCCTATGCATCGAGGTAATTGAAGAAACATGAGCAGAATTATCCTACGCATGATATGGAACTTGCAACCGTAGTGCATGCCTTGAAGATTTGGAGACATTATGTTCTTGGTCATAGGTGTGAGATTTACACGGACCATAAGAGTCTCAAGTACATATTCATGCAAACAGATCTAAATTTGAGGCAACGAAGATGGTTGGAGCTCATCAAGGATTATGATGCGAGAATTAACTATCGTACGGGTAGGGCTAATGTCGTGGCCGATGCCTTGAGTAGGAAAGGAGTAAGCCACCAACTCACGGTCTGAGAGCTGCCATCTGAGTTATGCAAGGAGTTTGAACGGTTCAATCTCAAATTTATGAATGAGATGGGGATAATGGAGTTAAATCCGACCTTGGAGCAATAAATTCGAGAAGGTCAGACCAAGGATGAGGAAATTCAGGAAATCAAGGAAAGGACCCAAGAGGGGATATAATTCAGATTTGATGAGGACGAACATGGTACTTTATGGCTTGGAAAGAGGATTGTGGTGCCTAATGTTAAGCATATTCGGGAAACGATATTGAAGGAAGCACATGACTCATCTTACTCAATCCATCCCGGCTGTAGAAAGATGTACAAGGACTTGAAGACAAGGAAGCACATGACTCATCTTACTCAATCCATCCCGGCTGTAGAAAGATGTACAAGGACTTGAAGACATGTTATTGGTGGGCCAACATGAAAAAGGACATAACAGAGTATGTTGCACTATGTGATGATGTGCTGTATGCCAACGAGTCAAAGCTGAACATCAAAGGCCAGCTGGACTATTACAGCCATTGAAGATTCTGGAATGTAAGTGGGAAGAGATCGGAATGGACTTCATAGTCGGATTACCGTGAACTCAGTCTGGCTATGACTCAATATGGGTTATTGTGGATCGCTTGACCAAATCAGCTCATTTCATACCTGTCAAGACCACATATACCACCGTGAAGCTAGCAGAATTGGATATGGAGCATATTGTTTGACGACATGGAGTTTTGAAGAAAAGAGTCTCCAACCGAGGTTCTCAGTTCACCTCTAGGTTTTGGCAGAAACTGCATGAAGCTATGGGTAAAAGGTTAAATTTCAGTTCAACATATCATCCACAAACCGATGGACAAATTGAGAGGACAAATCAAATATTGGAGGATATGTTGAGAGCTTGTGCCTTGAAACATGGACGCAGCTGGGAAAAAAGCATGCCTTACGCTGTGTTTTCCTACATTAACAGTTACCAAGCCAACTTTAAGATGTCACCATATGAAGCACTCTATGGAAGGAAGTGTAGGACACCTCTGTTTTGGAATGAGACAGGAGAGAATCAAGTATTTGGACCTGATGTGTTACAAGACGCTGAAAGGCAAGTTCAAATAATACGTGAAAACCTAAGGGCTGCTCAGTCTGGGCAAAAAGGTTATGTGGATAATAGGCGAAGGAATCTAGCGTTTGAAGTTGGTGATTTCGTATACCTCAAAGTGTCGCCTATCCGAGGCCACCGACGGTTTAACGTTAAAGTAAAAATGACACCTCGTTATATCGGGCCATTTATTATTTTGGACAAGCGAGGAGAGGTAGCATATCCACTCGACCTGCTGGCGCATCTCTTCGATGTACACGACGTGTTCCATGTGTCTCAACTCAAGAAGTGTTTGAGAGTGCTAGAAGAACAGGTGCCGATGGACGAGCTAGAACGTCAGGAGGATTTGACCTATGTCGAGCAACCTATCAAAATATTTGATATGAAAGAAAGAGTCACGAGGAACAAGAAAGTCCGTTGGTGCAAAGTGCAATGGAACCACCATACAGAAGCCTGTAGGATCAAAGAGCACGTGAAAAGCTACCAGAGGGGGGGGGGTGAATGGTATATTTAAAAATCTTACGCAGCGGAAACAATTAAACCCCAACCCCTTCGGCAGAAAAACGATCTCTTAAAGAAATCGTGTGTGAGACTAATCTAAATGTGTTTCACCATGACAAAAGTGATGGATATCAGAGAGAATCAAGTCACGAAGACAACACAAAAGGAATCACTCAAATCCGTCGAGAAAAACTCAAGCTATGATCGAAAGATCAAACAAGGTCAATCTGCCCTACCCGAGAAAAAACAGTTCTGGAATGCTGCAAAGAAACTCGTGTAGATCAGAAACCAAAAATCCAATGACCATGAAATTTTGATAGATAATCAAGTTGTGAAGACAACCCAAAAAGAATCACGTCAATTGGATCTGTAAAACTCGAGTTATGATAAGACCACCGACGAAAGGTAGTGCTGTCCAGAAACTCGACGAGTAAAACTTGTCTGGAACAAGTCGGACGAACAAGGCACAAAAGTTCCTTCAAACTACGAATTTTATTCAATAGAACACAAGAAGAACAGCCCCCAAAGTCGTACCCTACGAGCTCTGGGCTCCCTTGCTTATATAACCAGCCCTTAGGCCAACCCAATATCAACTAGGACTCCAATCCTACTCAGATCACGAATCGTAACTTTCCATAACTGCTCAAGATTCTTCTATACGCAGATAGAAGCAATCTTAAGACTTCCAAACACCTTAGGAACGTATCCCACATTCCTAAACAACTCAAATTTGTGACCCACACGAAATCCTATCATAACCAACTCAAATCTTTCCATATTTGAGTCAAACCCGACTCAGCCGCAGTCTGAGTCCATAACCTAGTCGGCTGGACCTTTCCGACCAACTCTTTACGTCCACATCTCTTCATCACATCTCGGAACCATGTAGCCACGTCCATGCACTCCTTGCACACGTGCAAACATCTTCCAATGACGTCCACGATACCTTCATATGCATTGTTCTTGATTCAATCATGTTGCGCAACCTCCTGATCAGCTCAACCACAATTCCTCCTGAATTTGGTTGTTGGAACCTCATCTCCTCCCTGAGACTAGTCCAATGGATCCCGTCACCAGCCATGTCTTGAACTCAAGCAACACCTGCACATGAATAAACAACCAATCCATACGAGCCCAAGTCCTTGACTTGACTCAAGTTAGTTCCGAACACAACACCTTACGTGAGCACCTCACATAAGCATGTTGCAAAAACACAGTAACACGATATTATCCATATCAACCAAAACGCACCAAAAACTTAGCAAATGAATACTAAGCAATCTTTCCAACAATGTAAAACAAGTACAAAACATTGCAAATGAAAAGCAGACGCACTGCGGTCAAGTTCCGGACCTTGCCAGAGCAACCCGAACCTTGAGCCGGAGCTAACAAAAGCTAGTACAACCTAGCGCCGGAACTTACCAGAACTAGTATAACCAAGCTCCCGCCGGAGCTTACAAAACTAGCAGGACCTAGCGCTGGAGCTAACCAGAACTAGTCGGAACTAGTAAACCCAAAAGCCGGAGCTAGAAAAATCAACTCGGAGCTTAGCAAAAACACGCCGGACCTATCAAAGACATGTCGGAGCTGACCAAAGCTAGTCGGACCTAGCATCAAACGTAACCGGAGCTACCCAAACCAAGCCGGACCTACCGTTGGACCTTGCTGTAGCTCAGAGCTAGAGTCGGACCTTGATAAAAAGGTGTTTTGGTGATATTTAAAACTTTTATCATCAAAGCCAAGTGTATTCACTACAAGCCAATGTATTCAGCACACATAGGTCTTACAATCTCCCCCTTGATGAATGCATTGGCAACACCATTTAAAATCCGAACATTGGCTTGTTCACATAAAAGTTTGAAGGCAATTTCCCCCCTTTTGTAAATCAAAAGTAAAATGAGAAGAAAATCTCTCCCCCTTTATTATCTCTCCTTATGCCCCCCTTTATTATCTCTCCTTATGCACATATTCTCTTTCTCTTCATGCTTATCTCTCCCCCTTTGACAATGTATTCAGGAAGTCATGAGCATATAAACAAATTATCTCTCCCCCTTTAGTTGTTATGAGCATATTATAACATATACATATAAATAAAGCTCATCCAAGTCATACTATCAAGTAACTTACATTATCACATCAATGAAATATATAAAGTAGTGTATGCCATGCTAGAGATCAAATGTAATTTTCAATTTAAGTAAGTCATGATCTCACAAACTTAACTATTTCAAAACCTGAAAGCATGACACTAGTTGCTGCATTTTATTATTTTTCAAAGCATAAATTTAGATCATATGATATTTGCAAGAGATTATATGCGCATCTACCTTATTCTAAGCAACCAAGCCAAGCCTATGTCATTTGACAATCAGAAGCTTAAGGACATGGTTTTAGTCATACACAACTTCTTCCAAGTTCATATCTAAGTGCAATGACAAGCCATCTCAAAAGAAGAAGTGCGATGCATGCATATTCTCTTGATCTTTTCTCAATTTATATTTGTTCATAAAAACTCAACATGTGAGTTGATTACTTGATGAATTCTTAATGATTAAAAGCACTTGTGAACATGTAACAAGTTCAAAACAGCAAGAAAGTTCGACCATGACCAGTTTTAGTGTAAGTAATTATTCCAATTACTAGACATGGCAAAAACTACAAAATATATAACACGAGTAATGTAGTAAGAACTTTCAGCATGTAAAAGGAATCACAAAGTCATATATGTATGAAATACTATGCTCATATTATTTTAATTTCAGATTCACACATAGACTTCCCAAGTTTCAAAACTCCCCCTCAATTTAAGCCATGAGGATGCATAACCCCTATTTCACTACGAATGTAACAAAAATGAGTAAAATCCAAAGGTTTTGTAAAAATGTCAGCCAATTGTTGTTCGGTATCTACATGGTGAAGCACAATGTTTCCTTTTTCAACATTATCTCTAAGAAAGTGATACCTAATGTCAATGCGCTTGGTTCTAGAATGTTGCACGGGGTTTTTAGCAATGCAAATGGCACTAGTGTTATCACAAAACAGTGGAACACTATCTAGATCAACCCCATAGTCCTTAAGTGTTTGAACAATCCAAATAATTTGTGAGCAAGCACTAGCAGCAGCTACATATTCAGATTCGGCTGTGGATTGTGCAACTAAATTTTGTTTTCTAGAGGACCAAGCAACAAGAGAATTACCAGGAAAATGACAAGCACCGGAAGTACTTTTCCTATCAATCCTACAACCCCCAAAATCAGCATCCGAAAAAGCTTTCAAAGTAACGGTTGAGGAAGAAGGAAGAAAAATTCCAAATTCTTGTGTTCCATGTAAGTACCTGATAATCCTTTTGATGGCTTGACGATGTGAAGCACGTGGGGAAGCTTGAAACCATGCACAAAGACATACGCTGAATTGTATGTCCGGTCTTGATGCCGTGAGGTACAAAAGTGATCCGATCATGCTTCTATATTCTTTTTGATTCACAGGTCCACCATCTTCATCAAGTTCAAGTGTTGTTGCTGTTCCCATTGGTGTCCGAAGAGGCTTGCTTTTGTCCATGTTGAAGCGCCTTAGGAGGTCTTTGGTATACTTCGTTTGATGCACAAAGGTACCCTCCTTGGTTTGCTTGATTTGCAGCCCCAAAAAGTAAGTGAGTTCACCCATCATACCCATTTCAAATTCGGAACTCATCATTGCTGAAAACTCGGACACAAGATCATGAGAAGCACAACCAAAGATAATATCATCCACATACACTTGAACGAATAATGAGTCATTGCCATATTTAAGCACAAAAAGAGTTTTATAAACCTTGCCCATGGTAAACCCCTTTTCAAGTAAGAATGTTTTTAACCTATCATACCATGCTCTAGGGGCTTGTTTGAGACCGTATAAGGCTTTGGACAATTTGTAAACATGATTAGGAAAATCTTGATTTTCAAAACCCGGTGGTTGTTTGACATAAACCTCCTCATCTATGTAGCCATTAAGAAAAGCACTTTTAACATCCATTTGAAATAGCTTAAAACCTTTAGATGCTGCAAAAGCTAACAAAATTCTTATGGCTTCTAATCTAGCGACAGGAGCAAAAGTTTCATCAAAATCTAGACCTTCAACTTGAGTGAAACCTTGAGCAACCAACCTAGCCTTATTCCTAACCACAACCCCATCCTCACTTTGTTTATTTTTATATACCCATTTAGTTCCAATTAAAGTGTGACCTTGAGGCGGAGGTACAAGTTTCCAAACATTATTTCTTGCAAAATTTTCTAACTCTTCTTGCATGGCAATAATCCAAGATTCATTACTGAGTGCGTGTGATATATCTTTGGGTTCAAAAGAAGCAACAAAAGCAGAATGAGCATAAGAGTTTGGATCGCAAAACCTGGACCGTGTGACTCGTTCGTGCAAACATCCAATCATCTGTTGTGGGGGATGATCTTTGTAAAACCGTAGGGGAACAGATGTCTCACAAGCTTCTTCTTCTTCATGTTCATCACAAATCGATGAGCTTGTGGCTTGAGGATGATTTGAATCAGCATTGATGGTTGTCGGTGCTGATTGAGAATTAACATCCGGAGCTAAACCAAAGTCTTTAGCTGTAGAATTTTCTGGCAGCAACTCCAATTCTTCCTCATCTTCAATGAAAATGCTCTCCCCCTGCGGATATGGATCTGGACCTGCAATGTTTGAGCTAGTACCTGGGTTATATTCATCAAGACACTTCACAAGTCTCCACAATTTTGTTAGTGTCAAGTAAAAGCACACGGTAGCCTCTAGTATGAGATGGATAACCAAGAAACATGCCATCAATGGATCTAGGTTCAAATTTATCAAGATTACCATGTTTCTTAACAAAGCATTTGCATCCAAAGACCCGAAAGTGTGTAACACTAGGCCTATGTCCAAACCGAAGCTCATATGGTGTTTTACCTAGCTTAGCACGCAAGAAAACACGATTTGAGACATAACAAGCGGTTGCTAATGCATCAGCCCAAAATTTCCTAGGAGTTTGATATTCATCAAGCATAGTCCTAGCCATCTCAACTAAGGTTCTGTTCTTTCTTTCTACAACACCGTTTTGTTGAGGTACATATGGGGAAGAAAGTTGATGGTCTATTCCATTTTCAGCACAAAAGTGATCAAAAGATTGATTTTTAAATTCAGTTCCATTATCACTTCTAATTGCCTTTAAAGATCCTGGGTGATCAATTGATAATCTAAGAAATAAAGTCCTAAAGTGACTAACAGCTTCATTCTTAGACGCAATAAAGTAAACCCAAGAGTATCTAGAATAATCATCAACAATAACAAGAACATACCATTTACCTCCGAAGGATTGAACACGTGAAGGTCCTACGGTGTCAAGATGCAGAAGTTGACATGGTTCAGTTGTCATGATCATTGTGAGAGGAGTATGTGAACCTGCAACCATCTTAGCATGTCTACAAGAAGAGCACACAATTTCTTTGTCCCCTTTAAGCTTAGGCAGCCCACGTATGCGATCAAGAGCACTAACACGCATTAGGTGATCAAAGCCTACGTGACCAAGTCTACGATGCCAAAAATATAAGTCCTTTGAATCATTAGCAACTAGACACCTATGCTTAGAGGAAGACATATCAAAATCAGTTTTAAAAACTCTTCCAAACCGAGACATGTTAAAAATAAGCTCACTATTTGAACCTACAACTTTGCAGGAGTTTTTATTGAAAATAATTTCTAGATTTTCATCTAGCAATTGTGCAACAAAAATTAAGTTGTATTTCAAATTTTTGACAAGTGCCACATCCTTCAAAGTGTAGTGATCATTTACTCTAACTGAACCCTTAGCAATTATAGGAGTTGAAGAATTATCAGCAAAAGTAACATTCTCTACACATGACACAAAAGAGAGGGAGGAGAACCAATCTTTGTTACCGGTCATGTGGCGTGAGCAACCTGAATCCACAATCCAAATGTTCTCCTTCCTCAAACGTGTAACCTACATAGAAGCACAATACGTCGATGACTCAATAATAGGGTTAGTCAAAAGGCATTTAGGAATCCAGTACTGAGTCGACGTGCAGCAGGAAAAATACACGAAAGCTGAGACAAAACAGCAGGTTTATGAGTCAAAGTTTGAGATTTTTTATTCTTAACTACTGACCTATAAGGTGTTACTTGTGTAGCACAAAATCAGTAGCTCTGGAGGCAAAAACAGAAGGTCCGGAGGTAAACTTTGAATGTTTTTTGACTCATAACAACAGGTTGTACATTCGGTTCAATATGTGCAGCAAATTTTGCATGAAAGTTATGAGATCTAGCAACCATTCTTTCCCTTTTCTGTTGTTTAGCTAGTCTATAACAAAAATCTATGACATGACCATCTCTACCACAGTAGGTACAATGAAATTTAACTTTCTGTTCATGTCTAGATGAGCAAACAACATTTTTATTTGAAACCAAATGAGACAATACTCCTGCAGATTTGAAAACCACTTCCTTTTGTTTAGGAACTGTTTGAATCAAACCACTTCCTAATGACTTTACAATTTTAGGTGGATGTGCCTTAGCATGAGCATGAGAATCAAAACCTAAACCAGTTTTATCATTGCATGACTTGGAAGAATTCAGCAGCAAGTTTAGGTTCTTATTCCCATTACAAAACCGATCTAATGTCCTATCCATGGCATCCAGTTTATTGGACAGATCAAGACAATTTTCACATGAAGTTTTTCCTTTTAGTTTGTAATTGGAACAAAATTTAGCTTCATGAGAACGTAAAGCATTGTTCGATATAGAAATTTCATTCATAGCATCTTGTAGTTTCTTATCAAGATCATCACAAGTAGAACAATGCAAATCTATTGTAGAACAGCTAGCATCTTTCAAGTTTTTATCATTAAGTGCAGCAAGCTCTTTGTTCTTTTCAATTTCTAACTCAAGTTTATCAAGTGTGGAGGTGTGCGCACTTCTTAATGAGGACAATTGTTCATATATTAAATCACATGAGGAACATGCATCATCACTAGGAATCAAAGTTTTTAAACGGTTGATTTCAGATTCTAGTGATTCAATTTTAGCAGCACTATCCCTAAGCTTTTTGTCCTTTTTCTTAACAATAACAGTGACACGAGAAATAGCATCACCCATTTCTTTGCAAGTAGGACATACCTCTTCATTGTCGCTGTTGTGTTCTGCCTCCTCCATACTTGATCTTGACTTACCCGCCATAAAGCACAAGTTTGCCAAATCATCTTCATCTTCATCACTTCCAATGTCCACGTCACTTGAACTGAACTCTTGAAGCGCGGTGATGAAACTGTTGATCATCTTGCGTCATATGGTACCTTTCTTCTTCTTGTTGGAATTTCCAGAGGAGGTCCGGACCTTGCTTTGTTTTTCTTCCTGGGTGGTCGGACCTGAAAGGTTAGGGCATTCTGTACGAAAGTGTCCTGTTTTACCACATTCAAAACAGCGTTGAGGTCCGGAGCTTCCTCTCCATCTAGTTCTCACATTTTGCAATGCTTTTGAGAATCTAGTAGAGATGAGTGCCAACTCCTCTTCTGGAAATTCTTCGATCTGCTCCAGTGTTAGTGAGGACAACAAAGCAAGAGTATTGCAAGATGATGATTAGCCAGAGCTAGACATATCACGTTGTGAAACAAATGCAATAGACTTATTGGGGTTCTTACGTGAGATTATGTTAATTTCATGAGTTTTTAACTTGGAATATAGCACATCCAAAGTATGTGAACTCATGACAGTAGATTCACGAATAGATGTGACTTTCATCTCCCAAATTGACATATCTAATGCACTTAGCAATTGCCTAGCATTTTCAGCATCTGAAAAATTAACATTGACACTACGCAAGTTGCTGAGAATCTTATTAAAGCGAGCAAAAAGGTCATCAATAGACTCACCGGGTTGCATATCGAAGCGCATGTATTCTTTCTTGAACATGTCTTGCCTTACCTCTTTGATCGTGTTGGATCCTTCGTGGTAGTCACAAAGTGCTTTCCACACATCGTATGCAGATCGGAGGTGTGCAACACGATCGAAGTCGCTTTGTGTTAATCCTTGTATGATCAAGTTCCGAGCCTTGTTGTTGTCGACATCTCTCAGATTTGTAGCTATAACTTGATCATTTGATGGCACTTCGTAAGGCTTGTATACCTTCTCCCATATTGCAAAGCCTTGTGCCTGGATGAAAGCCTCCATGCGTGCCTTCCAAACCTGGAAATCAATACCAGCAAACACACAAGGTTTGGCGGAGTACTTCTCCATGATGATTAGCCAAAAACACGTGCAAATCTCAAAGATTAGAGCACCGTGGCTCTGATACCAATTGTAGGATCGAAGAGCACGTGAAAAGCTACCAGAGGGGGGGTGAATGGTAGATTTAAAAATCTTATGCAGCGGAAACAATTAAACCCCAACCCCTTCGGTAGAAAAACGATCTCTTAAAGAAATCGTGTGTGAGACTAATATAAATGTGTTTCACCGTGAAAAAAGCGATGGATATCAGAGAGAATCAAGTCACGAAGACAACACAAAAGGAATCACTCAAATCTGTCAAGAAAAACTCAAGCTATGATCGAAAGATCAAACAAGGTCAATCTGCGCTACCCGAGAAAAAACAGTCCTGGAATGCTGCAAAGAAACTCGTGTAGATCAGAAACCACAAATCCAATGACCGTGAAATTTTGACATATGATAGATAATCAAGTTTTGAAGACAACCCAAAAAGAATCACGTCAATTGGATATGTAAAACTCGAGTTATAATAAAACCACCGACGAAAGGTAGTGCTGTCTAGAAACTCGACGAGTAAAACTTGTCTGGAACAACTCAGACGAACAAGGCACAAAATTTCCTTCAAACTACGAATTTTATTCAATAGAACACAAGAGGAACAGCCCCCAAAGTCGTACCCTACGAGCTCTGGGCTCCCTTGCTTATATAACCAGCCCTTAGGCCAACCCAATATCAACTAGGACTCCAATCCTACTCAAATCACGAATCGTAACTTTCCATAACTGCTCAAGATTCTTCTATACGCAGATAGAAGCAATCTTAAGACTTCCAAACACCTTAGGAACGTATCCCACATTCCTAAACAACTCAAATTCGTGACCCACACGAAATCCTATCATAACCAACTCAAATCTTTCCATATTTGAGTCAAACCCGACTCAGCCGCAACCTGAGTCCATAACCTAGTCGGTTGGACCTTTCCGACCAACTCTTTACGTACACATCTCTTCATCACGTCTCGGAACCAAGTAGCCACTTCCATGCACTCCTTGCAAACGTGCAAACATCTTCCAATGACGTCCACGATACCTTCATATGCATTGTTCTTGATTCAATCATGCTGCGCAACCTCCTGATCAGCTCAACCACAATTCCTCCTGAATTTGGTTGTTGGAACCTCATCTCCTCCCTGAGACTAGTACAATGGATCCCGTCACCAGCCATGTCTTGAACTCAAGCAACACCTGCACATGAATAAACAACCAATCCATACGAGCCCAAGTCCTTGACTTGACTCAAGTTAGTTCCGAACACAACACCTTACGTGGGCACCTCACATAAGCATGTTGCAAAAACACAGTAACACGATATTATCCATATCAACCAAAATGCACCAAAAACTTAGCAAATGAATACTAAGCAATCTTTCCAACAATGTAAAGCAAGTACAAAACATTGCAAATGAAAAGCAGAAGCACTGCAGTCAAGTTCCAGACCATGCCAGAGCAACCCGAACCTTGAGCCGGAGCTAACAAAAGCTAGTACAACCTAGCGCCGGAACTTACCAGAACTAGTATAACCAAGCTCCCGCCGGAGCTTACAAAACTAGCAGGACCTAGCGCCGGAGCTAACTAGAACTATTCGGAACTAGTAAACCCAAAAGCCGGAGCTAGAAAAATCAACTCAACTCGGAGCTTAGCAAAAACACGCCGGAGCTATCAAAGACATGTTGGAGCTAAAAACAAAACTCATCGGAGCTGACCAAAGCTAGTCGGACCTAGCATCGAACGTAACCAGAGCTACCCAAACCAAGCCGGACCTACCGTTGGACCTTGCTGTAGCGCAGAGCTAGAGTCGGACCTTGATAAAAAGGTGTTTTGGTGATATTTAAAACTTTTATCATCAAAGTCAAGTGTATTCACTACAAGCCAATGTACTCCCTCCGTCCCAAAAAGCTTGTCGCTTTGTAGTTCATTTTTGAACTACAAAGCGACAAGCTTTTTGGGACGGAGGAAGTATTCAGCACACATAGGTCTTACAAAGCCGAAGCTATGAGGGAACGTGAAGAAGACCTAAAGACAGGATTCTCTCATCTTTTCTCCACGCTATCGAATCTCGAGGGCGAGATTCATTTTAAGGGGGGTAGGTTTGTAACATCCTAATTTTCTTTTAGCATCATGCATTGCATAACATTTTCATGCATAAATCATTAGTAGAACAAAAGAGAAGAAAAATAAAAGATTAACATATATATAAAATATGTGTAGGTAATAAGACAAGTGAATAAGAATATAAAATATATAATAGAAAATAAATATAAACAAATGGAAAATATATAAATAAAAAATAAAAATAATATAAAACAAATGTATATAAAATCTATGAAGGAAGAAAAAAAGAAAAAAAAAGACTTTTTGGAACCTTCCGGAATTTTCCGGGGGAAGCAACTCTAGAAGGTTCCGAGCAAGGCAACCAAGCGCTCGCCCTGGCACCCCAGCCAGTGCCCACATGCGCCGAGCCGCCCGAGCTAGCCTCCGCTCATCCATGCGCGTCAGCTCCTCGGCGGGCTGAAGCCTAGCCGGTTGAGGGCTCCTCGTTCCGTGCAGCATCGGGACTCTCCCGTGCGTCGCCGACTATATAAAGAACCGCAGTCCCCGGTTTTTTCAACATAAGCCATCGTAAGCTTTGGCAGCAGCCGCCAGAAAATAAAGAGGAGAGGAAAAACCCTAGCCGCCAGGGAAAAAAAGATAGGAAGAGAAGGAAGGAGCCGCGGTCCGCCGGAGATCTTCGCACCGCCGTCGTTGTGCCGCCGGAGGATCGCTGCGCCACCTACTTCGTTTATGCTATGCCTCCATCCCAAGACCTTCGAAGTCGTTGCACCTACAGGAGGATACGTTTTCCGAGAAGAATTTTTGTGACATAATAGATCTATTACCCAAAATTAAATCATAATTGCCTCCACATCTATTTTATTTCAGCAATTCTAGTTATGACTAAAATCCCTGTAAACTCGCATGAACGCATATGAACTAGTTGCATCTAATTAATAAACAACCATAGATAATTAATTATCGAACTTTGCATGCATTCATGTCATTGCATATTGATTAATATGTCTACATTATGTTGATTCGTATGTGTTTTCTTGTATGTGTGTGATCGCGACTAGAGTGACGTGCTCAAGAGGCCGTGTACGAGGATTTTTCAGAACCAAGACCTTGAAGCGCTTGAGAAACCCTATCAGTCGGAGCAAGGCAATTGTCCTTGATCATATTGATCGAGTTTTTAAATGTTTTGTTTGCAAAAACTGCATGCTTGTGTCAATTTGATGGGAAACCCATTTATAGGTGTTTACTAGACTTGTTTGACCATCCTTGTCGCTTGGGACATGTTGTAGAGTGTCGGGAATGGCTTTTCACCTTTTTGCTTTGCTCTAACTAATTGGGATGGGAAAACAACGAAAATGCTTAATCATGATTTAATGAACATATGGATGATGTAAATTGGTGAACATGGTTAATTGGTATCATGGAACTTGGTAGATCTAAGCAAGCATGGTTTTGTGGTTTGGGTTGGATGTTATAGTGGTTTTGCTTGCCTTAGATCTAAGGACTGGTTCATGCAAGAATATGCCAGGACAAAAGTGCCACCACAAGGTCAAGTATGGGTGCGGCTTAGCCAATTAATTAGGAGTATTACCAGCATTGATTTGGATCATTTGCAGGAGTGGGAAATGGGGGTCGGTTGAGTTTGCAATAGTGGCGGGACTGCCTTGGGATGTGAACTGCACCAGAGGGGGCCCTTGGTTGGATGCGCACTGTTGGAGGCATCACCACCGGTGAAACCTTAGTGGGTCTGAATATGCTGGTAGTCCCTTTGTAAAGGCTATTTTGTCGTCTCTTGGCCATACACCTAAGGAAGTGAAATTGGCATAAGGGAGGTTTCTTTAGTCGCCGACGGGTGTCGAAATCATAAACTTGTGGGTAAAGTGGTACAACCTCTGCAGAGTGTTAAAAACTGTCATGATGGCCGTGCTCCTAGTTACGAGCACTTGGATGACCTACATGATTAGAGGGAACTTGAGATTTGGGATGGTTGGTTATGGTTGGGTTTTGGTTTGGTTATGGTTATTGATTGGATGGTGATTAATGGTCATGGTTAGTTATAATGGTGAGAATCTGGTGAATGGATGATTAATGAATGATGGACATGTTAATTATGCTTATCTGGGATAGGATGGGGTTAAACTCATATGGACATAGTATGATGCTTTTTACCTGTTTTTAAATTTACTTTTCAGCAATTAGCCATTATTTATAATCATGCCTTGTTTAAGCTACATGTCACACTTTCCACAATTGTTGAGTACGACATGTACTCACCCTTGCAATTCCCCCACCAACAGTTTCAGGAGATGTTTGGGAGTATCCTGATGATAATGCGGAGTACTAGGTTGTGTGCTGCCATCGACTTCCTGTGGTGTTGCTTGGAGCCACGCTACCCTATTGCTCAGTTTTCTTAGTTTGTTTAGTTGCTTAATTATATTATTTCTATTGCAGTTATAGTTCAATAATGATCATTAGAGTTGTACTTTGAGGATTATTGAATATCGTAATAAAATTACCTTCTTAACTAACTTGTCATGTGGTAATTTTCTGTATATCGTTTGTGATGCACTTGTGTATGTGTGTTAAACATCCTAGGCACACATAGACTGCACTTGGTTCATTCTCGGAACCGGGTGCCACATCTTATGTCACAAATAAAAATCCGCAAGCCCACAGAAACTATCGTGTAGCACTTCCCCTTAAGAGAGTATTCCAAGGGTATCTAATCCAAGGAATGTGTGTGTAATCTTACGAACTAACCCACCCAAGGACACAAAGTTGTTTGGTAGGTAAGGAAGAGAGAATAATTCAAAGTATTGATTTTAATTCAATGGAATTTGTAGTAGCTGCTTGCTTCGGGCACGTGTTTACCCCTAGCAACACTAGGCGACTCCCGCCAAGAGCTTATGGCATAGCCGAACATGGAGGATTACAAAAGACAGATAGGGCTGTCACCACCTATAGCCTACCTCTTCAATCCGTGGGTCTACGAGATATTCACTGGTGATTTCTAAACTAAGCACCACACTTACGTTCTAAATCACAACTCTAGTTGTTTTGAACACAAAGCTACAACTAGAGACTCTAATAAATTAAAGCAATGAACCCACAAGTAACTACTTATGCAAACTACTAGGAAATGATAATCAAACTTGAATTGAATTCACAAAGTGCTTACATGAGTTGAGTACACCTTTGTAGGGATACAAGTGTAGAAGAGGGACTTGACAAGCCCAAGACTCCTTCTTCTAAACTCTCACCACACTCTCCTTCTACTTAGCAACCTCTAGGACTACTCTAAACCTTTGGAGTGGTATTCTATTGTCAAATTTATAGGGGGAGAAGAGTCGGATCTCGCCACAAAATGCACGTGAATTTGTCTCCCATGACTTCTTCGAGCCCGGAGGAGCCAACTAGGGAGGTCGGCCGACCTGGTCTCAGCCCCGTTGGGGCTGTACTTCCTCCAGGTCCCTGCCAGGTGGGTTCGACCCCCTTATATGGGTGCTACACCGTTGGATGGCCTCAGATACTTCTCTTTGTGGGCCGTTTGATCCATGTGAAGACATATGACATCGCTTGATTCGTTGAAACCCAATTTTATGGATTACTCCATGCATGTCTTGGTATTTTGGGTCTAAATTCACTTGCTTATAAATAAACACCAACACTTGTGGAATTGGTTAGTTTTTAACCCTACTAGTACGTTGTGTTTCTCGTTTGTGCACATTATGAGGTGAATTGACGGTCTAAATATGGAACTTAAGGACTGTCAACACTTGGCTTTGTCCACATTGAACTTTTTGAGGATGTGCTGCGTGTACTTAGTTTGGCAAATAAAAGTTCCCTCTTTCACTTGCTTCACTTGGAATCCCAAAAAAACTTCAATTCGCCCATCATTGATATCTCGAATTGGTCTGTCATAATTTTACTAAATTCTTCACAAAAAGATTTATTAGTAGAACCAAAAATGATGTCATCAACATAAATCTGACATACGAAGTTGACCATCAAAATGTTTTGTAAACAAAGTATAATAAGCTTTTCATATTTTAAAACCCTACCTCGTGACCTACGCTATGCTTTGTTAAACAATAACACAGAAGCCTCTGTCATCATAAGTGACAAGAATTTGTAAGATGAAACTATCAAACTAATATCCATCGTAGATAAGCATAGATCTATACTAGGATAATCACTTCAAGACCTTAAGGAAAGCATCCATGCTCTTTGCACCAATGACATTCCCGATGATCTTGATAGTACACCATCAATTGAACTCAAAGGAGGTTGAACAATGTGATGTGGGAGGTTGTCAAGAAGGATGTCTTGAAACTTTGGCACACCGTGATAATTTATCTCATTCACCATAGTGAGTGGGTTAGTCCCATCCAAGTAGTACCAAGTAAGGAGGAATGAAAATCGTTAAAAATGATAGAAATGAACTCATCCTACATCGAACCGTCATAGGGTTTAGTATGTGTATTGATTACAGAAAACTAAACAAGGCAATAAAGAAGAATTATTTCCCGCTGCCGTTTATTGATGAAATGCTTGAGCGGGTCACAAAATCATTCCTTCCTTTGTTTCCTTAATGGGTATTTTGGATACAATCAAATTTCCATCCACCTCGATGATCAAAGTAAGAACACTTTCACATGCTCACATGGAATGTACGCCTATTAAAGAATGTCATTCAGGTTACGTAATGCACTCCCTTCGTTTCAAAGGTGCATGATGTCTATCTTCTTGGACATGATCGAGAAAGTCATGGATGATTTTTCCGTTTATGGAAAAAAAATTGATCATTGTCATTAGAACCTATCTAAGGTCTTACAAAGATGCCAAGAGGATGTGGTACTAAATTAAGAAAAGTGTCATTTTATGAGGGAATCATTATAGGACACTTAGTGTCTAAAAGGGGGATTGAAGTGGACAAAAGTAATGTTGAAGTCATTGAAAAACGTCTACCTCCCACCAACGTTAAGGGTACCCGCAACTTTTTAGGCTAAGTGGGGTTCTATCGACGGTTTATCAAGGATGTTTCCAAAATTGCTAGACCCCTCACTAGCCTATTAGCTAAGGAATATCCTTTGATTTCGATAATGAGTGTCTTAAATCTTTTAACATCGTCAGGAAGGCACTCATCACAACTCCAATCATTCAACCCGTTGATTGGACGTTGCCTTTCGAAATCATGTGTCATGCTAGTGACTATGCTATAGTAGCAGTCCTTGTCCAAACCAAAGATAAGAAGCATCACATAATATCCTACCCTACAATGACTCTGACATAAGCTCAACTCAACTATGTCACAACTGAAAAGGAGTTCCTAGCAGTTGTCTTTGCTATCAATAAGTTTATATCTTACTTGGTTGGAGCAAAAGCCATAGTCTATACAGACCAGGATGCTTTAAAACTTTTGCTCACCAAGAAAGATGCTAAACCTAGACTAGTCCAATGGATTCTCCTGCTCCAAGAATTTGACATGGAGATAAGAGATAAAAACGGAGTAGAGAATTTCGTTGTTGATATTCTCTCATGTATGGAAACCTCAAACACAATGGAAATATGTATCAATGATTTCCTACGCGATGATATGTTGCTCAAGGCGACAGACACTAACCCCTATTATGCGAACATCATAAACTTCAAGGTTGCGGGTTACATACCACTAGAGGAGAACAAAAAAAAGCTTATTTTTGAGAGTCTGCAACACCTATGGGATGATTCTTGCAACTATAGGGTATGTTCTGGCAGGTTACTAAGGAGGTGCGTCCCAACAATCAATGGCACCAAAATCATTGAATGATGCTATGCAGCTCGTATGGTGGGCACAAAGTGTTTACCATACTTAGACAATGATCTAGCATAGTGGATTCTTTTGGCCCTCAATGTATGATGATACAAAAGAATTCATTCGAAGACGCTAGAGATGTCAAAAGCATGGAGGAATCACTGTTTGCAACGCGATGCCCCTCACATATAGTCTCCAAGTAGAATTATTTGATTGTGATGGGTCAACTCATGGGACCTTTTCCAAACTTCTATGATTGCGAGTATATTCTGGTGGTCGTCGTTCATGTGTCCAAATGGGTGGAAATATTACCATGCAAAAATGTCGATGCCAATATAGCCCAAATTTGTTTCTCAAAACTATTTTTCAGTGGTTTGGAACTCCACGAATGGTCATACGTGACAAAGTGAAAGTGCATCTAGGCACACCCTTGTGGGTTTTGGATGAATGATGACAAACAAGCGAGATCCTAATGAGATTTGTTAAGATGAAATCAGGTCTTCGGAGAATGAAAATAACGGTGCACAAAAAGGTGAAAAATGAGAAATGAGAATGAAAGATCCCAACTAAAGAATGAAGCGCAAAGTAGTTCTAAATGTATAGAATGTGTTTGAGAGACACATCTGTTGACTTTCTTACGTCATAGATAAAAATCCGCAAGCACACGGAAACTGCCATGTAGCATTTCACCCAATAGTATTCCCAACGGTGTCGTATTTATACCAAGGGAAGGCAATGGAGTAAAGTAGACACTACTGTTATGATCAAGCTATGGGATACTAATCAATTATCAAGACAGGGGTAAGTTGATAATGTGGGTAGTGTGACACACACCTAAGAAATCTATTCTAAATGGTAAATGGGTCCAAACGGAGATAAGACTAAGAGTTGGGGAGTTACTCGTACAATGCTTCTAGTATACATATACATAGCCTAGGTTAGATACTAGTGAGCATGTCTGTGGTGAATACTTATGCTAAGTTGTTCAACATATCGTGCACGGATTTACCCCTAGCAATACTAGGACAACTTCCGCCAAGAGCCTGTGGCATAGCCGAATGTGGAGGATTACAAAGGACAAGTAGAGCTGTAACGACCTACTGCCTACCTCTTCAATCTATGGGTCTACGAGACATCCAACGCTACTTAACTATCCTAGCACCATGCTAGCATATTAAGTAAATACCTTAGGAGATGCATCACAAGCCATCCTAAGGCAATGAACTAAATCATTGTTGAAGCAATGTTGAGACATAGCATAAGTTATTCATATTAACATGATTATATCATAACTACTTAGACTTTAGTGGGCGGTTTATAGTGTTTATGATGATAGTACAATGACATTAAGGCATGATCATAAAGACTATCCCTACCACATACATGGAATCCACAATCAAACAAGAAATGTTTCATCCAAGTATGTAAATAAAAGAAGACTATGATAATATCTTTATTATGCATAAAGTCACAAATATAAGAAAAGATACATGAGCCATAGCTTTCCCAATTTGGACTTGGGACTAGTAGCTCTCTTCCCTATAGCCTAACTCCACTAAGGACTAATAGAACTAGTGTATACAATAGAATAATGCTCAAGTAGTGTGTGTTGAAGTGAGGGGTGAGGGGTCCTATTTATAGCTTGGTGAAGGGTCGGTTCCCACCACCAAAAGCATACGAATAAGTCACAACTGTCTTCTTCAAGCCGGGAGGAGCCAACACGTGGAAGATGACCGAGTTTACCGCCAGGAAGGTGTCAACTGAACCACCAGGTCGGCCGACTTGGTCTTGGCTCCAAACGGCCTCTGCTTTCTCCAGGTGGCTTCCAGGTGGGTCCCATTGACTGGTATAGGGTGTACACTGTTGGATGGCCTCGAATACTTTTGTTTGTGGGCCATTGATCCATGTGGTGCCACATGTCGGTGCTTGATTGGCTGGGATGATATTTTATAGGATCCATCCCTTTGTTTCACTTCAATTCTTTATAAAATACTTGCATGCACCAATTTCTCCAAGTAGAAGTGGAAATAGGTTAAATAGAAAGGTGATATGTGCAAGAAATTATATTTCCTTCACATAATTGAGTTATATTGACGATTGAAATTGGTATACAACAGCCGTCAACAAACTCCCCCTAGCTTATCCTTTGCTCATCTCGAGCAAAGTCAAGACCTTAGGTTGTTGATCAGGAGTTGCTACAATGTTCTACTTTTCAAAAGTACCATGTGCACAACAAAATACTCTACCTACTATTGCAAAAATTGGCATGGTACTTCACCCATCTTAAGTCATTATGGGGCTGATGCCATATTCTATTAATGGGTGGTTGAAAGATAGAACAGCAAATGGAGCACACATATCCTAGAAATCAAGTTCCACTCAAATTTCGAAGAGTTCAATTAAGATCTCAAGTACCTCAATTTGATTCACTCAGTCTCTCCTTTGTGTGTAGTGAAAATATTTCCTCACCAAGACATTGTGCCTACACTCATCCTACCATTAAATAAGGCTTGTATGTGGAGTTTGGTACATAATATAGTAGGCATATTTTCAACACATAATATTGCTAAGTCGAAAAAGCAAGCCTTAAGAGAAATCAATTCAAAACTACTTGATTTAAGACTTGTGCATGTGTGATGGAGTGGAAGTGGATGTGGATATTTGAAATGACTCCTTTTTGTATGTATTCTCTTATTTTGCAAGGATGAAACATGGCTACTTTTATCTCTCTTTTTTTTCTCATGCTTTTTTATGTAAGCATGCATTTTCATTTTTTTCTTTTTCTTTTTCTTGTAGCCATGTCTTCTACTCCCTTTTTATACAATGAACTTGTAGTGAGTACTAAGCATGAAGGGTATGGAGTTCCTCTTTTTATTTGTGGAATTGTGGTATGATGGGAATTTGCGTACTTCTAGTGTAGAAGTATAGCATGTGCAAGTGAAGTCTTGAATTCAAAAGTAATGAATGAAATCTCACATAGGTCTATACTAGTTTGATAAATCTCAATGTGAAGACATATAGCATATGCATAAGGTCTATCAATGTATCATATGGCTTTGGTAGGTATTTCCAATCAAATGAGGATAACTTAAATCTTTTTAGAATTTCTCTAGAAATCTAAGTTTCACTTTCAAACTAGGAATAGCAGTCCTATCACTATATCATGTCTCACAACAACATAGAATGGATTAAGATTTTGGAACCCACAATTTATAAATCAAGGCAAAAGCAATTTTAGGCAATGAGAGCAATATGTTGGAGAGTAGTAAGTTGTAAACTAGGGACTTAGGAAAATTAAAACAGAGCAACTATTCATCATTTCATGTATGTGAATTCCAAATCATTCTTACCGCACATGTTTTATTTTATTTTGAAAGCAAATATACTCTACTTTTTTAAGTTTTTTATATGCAAGTTGGATGATGGGTGAATGGAAAATAAATATGCAAGGGGTGTGATACAAGTTACCTAAAGTGGGGGTCCTCCCCCAAGCTTGTTCTTGGTCAAGGTCCGCAATAGGGGCTGAAACCCTAACGACGGATGTAGGCCATGAGGTTGGCTTAACCTTGTTGCAGCATGGCTTTGGCATTGGAGGGTTGAGTGTTGACGATGGGTTGTCTCCCATGAGTTCCATGAGTGTGGTCGAGGAGGGTATTGTTGATGTCGCTCATCCACATCTCAAGGTTTCCATAGGTTGGATGTATCTTGTTATTCCTTACTAAGGTAATGATAACCTTTAGCTACAAAGGAATGGCATGCACTCAACATGGTTGAGTGTGTTCCATCATTTTTTGACTAAGGTGTATCATATCTTCTTGCCATAATGGAATAACTTGTACATCTCATGCATTGGATGTGATCTGTCATTCCTTGGCTAAGGTAATGATACCCTTTAACCACAAAAGAGTGACATGTACCCAACATGTGTTGAGTATGATCCGTTATTCCTTGGCTAAGGTACAACATACCTATAACCACAAAGAGATGACGTACACTCAACATGGGATGAGTGTGATCCATTGTTCCTTGTCTAAGGTATATAATACCTTCTGGCCACATAGGAACAACTTGCGCCCAATACACATTGGATGTAATCTTGTCATTCCTTGGTTAAGGTATATCATACCTTTTAGCCACAAAAGAATTACTTACATCCAATGATGGTGGAAATTCTCTTGAGCTTGAAGGGGTGCTTATAATAGTTGAGAGCATAATGCTCTCACATATTTGTAGCAGCCCATTGGTTGCTCATGGCGGGTTTCCATATCAAATCTCCGGCCTCGTATAGTTATGGTTGACCTTCGGGCTTAATTTCCGATAGGTAGCAATCATCCTAATTTACTCCATGGCCAAGAGATATTGAAATAGAATCCTCTTAGGGTTTCCAACAATCGGATCTTTGAATGCTTGCATAGTTATTTTACACCTGTAAACTTTCTCTCTATGATAGAGAGGGATGGTTAGCTACCGATACTTGTGCAAATGAATTTTGGCTTTAGGTAACTGAATATTCATTGTACGTATGGGGAGGAGAGCAAAATCAAAGATGCATTGGGTCCAATTTCAAGTGTATCCATGAACAATGTATGAATCATTGCTAGG
This sequence comes from Tuctoria greenei, assembly GCA_036927565.1. Classification (NCBI taxonomy): domain Eukaryota; kingdom Viridiplantae; phylum Streptophyta; class Magnoliopsida; order Poales; family Poaceae; genus Tuctoria; species Tuctoria greenei. The sequence continues at coordinate 120,111,123 of JAYESD010000010.1, read as the reverse complement.
AGTGGGGTTTTATGGATAAATCAAGTTGAAAATTTTCTAAAGCTCCTACTCATAGTAATGCAAGTGATATAAATACACTATATGGATCTCTTCATCTTGTAAAATTTCTAACCATCGTAGTTTTTCATAGGAGCAAATATTTATCATTTGGGTCATGGCAAATAAGATTCTCAATTTTATCCTCTAAAACATTTTTAATTTCTTGCCTAGAAATTCAAAAGTTAATGATCCATGCATGAATGAGTTTCAAATCAAAATTATGGATATCACTATTCCTAGGTTTCTACATCCGAATTCAACCATTAAGTCATCCATAAGCATTACCTAGGCAGAAAATGTCTAAGTAAATTTTAGCAATGCTTATGAAATTCTAGGTACTTGTTTAAATTTATTCCCATGTAAGGTGACATTCCTTTTTAAAGAATAAAAAAGTGTAATGTCAACACATACTCTCGTGAGGATGCATAAGAATTGAATGATAAGAAAGTGTAAACCTTCCTTAGCAATGTAAGCAAAAATCATTAAATCCTAATGCAATTCAAATGACAGAAAATTTGAACTTGTGCCTCAATTGAATAGCAGTCCGAGTTGAAGGTCATTGTGTGAGGAACTTAAAACTATGGATTTTGGTGTAGCCTTCATGTTTAATGTCTCCTGCCAAGTTGAGGTTGGAGATGAATGAGTTTCATCTTGTTCCTCCATTGGACCACCATCTTGAGCATTCCTCCGCCATGAACTCATGATGAGATCAATGGAGGGATATGCGCTTGATGGGGCCTTCCAACCTCTTTACAATTTTTTTCCTAGCTACACTAAAATCAAGAACGAACAAAACAACTCAAAAATGGGTTATGTTAGCTTAAAAGCATGTTGTACCCTTTGTTAAATTGTTTTGACCAACTTGAAACAACTTGCAAATGCAATGAATGTTAAGGAAAATATTTTTAGTTTGAATTAGGAAGATGAATTCAAGTGGTTACGCCTAAGGTTCATATCCAAATAAATTTATTTCCTAATTTAAAATTTCAGTTTTTTTGACGGTTGGAAATTTTACTTTCCAACATGCAAGTGTGAAAATTCAAACTTGATAAATGCAAATGCAAAATTTGATTGGAAATTCAAACATGCAATTGAGAAAACAAATATGAGATAACTACCAATTAACCTATTGGCAAGGACTTACTGAATTTTTTTGAAGTCCAATGAGTGGGACTTACCTCCATCCTGTTTGGTTTGATGATTTGTTGTCCAATCCCAGAGTTGAAGATGTGGACAACTTCTCTTGATTGACATGCCAAATCTCTTTTGGCATGTCAATTGGACATAAGGACCACATGATGGCCCTAGCCTATTCGTCATCTTGATTAAGACTTGTTGATGTAGTGATAGCTTCTCCCACATCGTGAGGCTTGTTCCTCTATTGGGGTGCCACTTCGACCTTCTTGGTGTTCTCTTTGAGTTAACCCATACTTTGATCATAGATCAAAGGCTTCCTTCGGCGTGATGACATGTGGACTCCACAATCAAATGAGAAACGTTTCATCCACAATGCCATTTGCCCTAGGTTGCATGGGCTTGGTCGAAGTGTAGGGATCCGAATAAGTGATTTTAGGATATCTTGGATTTTGAATGCTCTTTCATATTCTTGTCCTAGACCAAGGGCTTCATGTAGTCTTGATTTCTTGCTTGTCGACTGATGATGAGGTTTAGGCCCGATCTTCCGAAAGGTAATGGATAAGTCGATTGATGGAGATATCGACGTTGATGATTTGAGGCTGTCGAGTAGAACACGAAGAACCCCTGCAATCACTACACCACCGCTCCATTGGTTATCAACTGTGCTGCACACGATTGACCTCTCCATGAAGGCTAATATCTGCAAGTGCAACCGAGAACACAAGCAAGAACATAGAAGACACGATCTGAAATCGTGAAGTTGGGGTTTCACAAATCGTAGAACGGCGATATTATTAATCTAAGCAAAACTCAATTGTTCATGGCGGCCACCATGAAGTGTATATAGGTGGGAGAACTTCTAAGGGGGTTTTGGGGTCATGATCTAACCCAAAGACAGGAAAATAATAGACTTAGACTTGGTACAAGGCCCAATGGTCCAATACAGTGGCGCAGCACCGGACAGAAATCTGGACTCAACTTGTTTCGATGTTTCCTGATGACTCCGGAGGAATTTTGATGTGGTACAAGATCCATTGGAAATATAATCTCCTCCTCTTTCCGTGCATATGCAGAACTTCAGAAACGGAGTTTGTATGCATCCTGAGCGTCTATTTAAAGGTGAACTGCTTCTGGACTCTGAGTTGAACTCGAGTCCGAGTTGTAAATTGGTTCATACAACTTGTGGACGTCCCAGCTGGTTCTCAACATTCCCAAGGCCTTCTCTCCTCACTTGTTGATCTCCTCCATGGTTCCTAATAACAATTAAATCATTACATAGCAATCCATTCTCAAATTCACATGGGTAGGCATTTAGGAAAGAGTTCACCTGTTGATTTAGTAGTCCTGCTCGTGCTCTTGTGATTGGTCCTTGTAGTTCAACATGTGTATCCACTGTTGTGATTTCCTCATCATCCTCCCCCTCTTGAATCAGAGTCGTCCTCGACTTAAGTTCATCTTCTTCTCCCAACTATGGTTGCAAATCTTAAATGTTGAATGTGGGACTAACCCCAAAATCGGGAGGCAACTCAAGCTTATATGCATTATCATTAATATTTTCAATAATATTGAAAGGACCAGCAGCTCGAGACATAAGTTTAGTATTTTTCAAGTCAGGGAAACACTCTTTTCTCAAATGTAACCATACTAAATCACCCGGTTCAAGTTTTACTTCTTTTCCACCTTTACTACCTGCAATCCTATATTTCTCATTCATTCTTTCAATATTTTTCTTTGTAGTTCCATGCATCTTAGGGATGAATTCAGATCATTGTGTAGTATCCAAATTTATAGTTTGAAAAGGAGGCAAAGGTAGTAAATCAATAGAAGCACGGGGATTAAAACTATACACTACCTGGAATGGACTTACCTTCGTTGTGGAGTGAACGGATCTGATGTAAGCAAATTCTATATGTGGTAAACACTCCACCCACAACTTTAAATTTGTTTTCAAGACATCCCGCAACATAGTGGATAGAGTACGATTAACTACCTCAGTTTGTCCATATGTTTGTGGGTGACAAGTAGTTGAAACAGCAACTTGGTTCCCGATTTATGCCATAAAGTTCTCCAAAAATGACTTAAAAATTTTGCATCACGATCAGAAACAATGGTATTTGGCACACCATGTAAATGAACAGTTTCCATCATAAACAAATCAACAATATGTGAGGCATTATCATTCTTATGAAAATGTATAAAGTGTGCCATTTTGGGGAAATGATCAACAACCACAAAAATAATATCCCTCCCTCTCATAATCCTAGGTAATCCTAAAACAAAGTCCATAGAAATATTCGCTAGGAACAGGAAGAGGCATATATAGACCATATGGGTTAAGGCGAGACTTATCTTTATTGCAAGTAGTGCATCGTGATACGTAGCGCTCGATATCACGCCTCATCTTCGGCCAAAAGAAGTGTGTGGACAGCACGTCCTCAGTTTTCTTCACGCCAAAATGTCCCATCAATCCTCCTCCATGTGCTTCCTGCAAAAGTAATAGACGAATGGAGCTAGCTGGAACTCATAGCTTGTTAGCACGATAGACGAGACCCTCTCGCAGCACATATTTTTATTCAAATTTCTTCCTTCTCTACAATTTTGAAAAGCATCTTTGAAGGCCAAATCAGTAGGATATAATGCTTTTATTGTTTCCAAACCAAAGATATTATGATCAAGTTGGGACAGTATAGTATAACATCTAGATGACGCATCGGCAATGACATTTTTCTTCCCTTTTTTATGCTTAATTATGTATGGAAACGACTTTATGAATTCAATCCACTTAGCATGTCGTTTATTCAGATTGGTTTGACATTTAAGATACTTCAAAGATTCATGATCGGAATGTATGATAAACTCCATAGAACAAATATAATGTTGCCAAGTTTGTAGAAATCGTACTAAGACATACAATTCTTTATCATAAGTAGAATAATTCAGAGAAGTACCATGCAGTTTTTCACTAAAAAAAGCAACAGGTTTACCTCCTTGTATGAGAACACCTCCAATACCAATGCCGCTTGCATTGCATTCTAGCTCAAAGGTCTTGTCAAAATCAGGAAGTTGTAGCAATGGTGCTTGCGTAAGCTTCAATTCGAGAGCATCAAAAGCTTGTTGCTGCTGTTCGCTCCACCGAAATGGCACTCCCGTCTTTGTTAGCTCATGGTAAGGTGCTGCAATGGTGCTAAAATCCCGCACAAAGCGGCGATAAAAACCTGCAAGACCAAGAAAACTACGCACTTGTTTGACCATTGTTGGAGTTGCCAGCTAGTGATTGCGATATTTTTTGTCTCATCCATCTCAATTCCCTGCGAGGAAACAACATATCCAAGAACGAGACTCGATTGGTGCAAATGACGCATTTTTCGAGGTTACCAAACAAGCGTGCATCTCTCAAAACAGCAAAACAACACGTAAATGATCAACATGTTCATCATATGACTTGCTGTAAATGAGAATATCATCGAAGTAAACCACAACAAATTTTCCAATAAAAGCACGTATAACCTTGTTCATTAATTGCATAAAGGTATTGGGTGCATTAGTTAAACCAAAAGGCATGAATAACCACTCATAAAGTCCAAATTTTGTTTTAAATGCAGTTTTCCATTCATCTCCTAGTGCCATTCTAATTTGGTGGTAACCACTACGGAAGTCAATTTTTGTGAAGACGATAGCACCACTCAATTCATCAAGCATATCATCTAAGCGAGGAATAGGATAACGATATCGAATGGTGATGTTATTAATTGTATGACAAGCAACACACATGCACCAACTACCATCTTTCTTAGGAACCAAAAGAATAGGAATGGAACAAGGGCTAAGGCTCTCACGAATGTTCCCACGGTCCAAAAGATCTGGGACTTGACGCTGAATTTCTTTAATCTCCTCTGGATTGGCTCTGTATGATGCATGATTTGGCAAGCTTGCTCCTGAAATTAATTCAATATTGTGTTCAATGCCCCTCATGGGTGGTAAACCAGGGGGTATCTCGGAGAGAAACACATCCTCAAACTCCTTCAAAAGGTTGGCAATAGCAGGGGGCAAAGCAATAGACAATTCATGAAGTGGAAATAGGGCTTCTTTGCATACTAAAGCATAGCACATCCCCTTAGCATCAAAAAAATCAGCAAGGTCAGATTTAGTTGCGAGCAATGAAGGTGATTTTAACTTAATGACTTGCTGTTTTTCATATTCTAGTTTTGTTGCTTTATCATCACAAATTTTAATCCTCTCAAAATGCACAATTTCAGCAGGAGTCATAGGAAGCAAAGTGATTTTCTTTCCTTTATGCATGAGAGTGTATTTATTTATTAGTTCTACCATGATGAATAGCATGCATATCAGATTCCCAAGGACGACCCAACAAAAGAGAACACGCATCCATAGGCACAAAATCAAAATCAGCAAAATCATTGTACTAACCAATTGAAAAATCTATTCTTGTTGTTTGTGTTACCCGAACCTTACTGCTGTTGTTGAACCATTGAATTTGATATGGATGAGGGTGTGCTCTTGTTATCAAACCAAGTTTCTTGACTAAGTCTGTATTCACCAAGTTATTGCAGCTGCCTCCATCAATTATAGTGTGTACACGGTAGTCCTTGACGATGAGAAACATGTGAAACAGGTTGTGTTGTTGTATCTTGTCATCAGCCTCCAATTTGGTGCTCAGGGCATGCTGCACAATGATGCTCCTAAAGTTCTCCGTCGCTGCTGTACCGAATACCTCTCCATCGGATTGTTCATCATTTGTATGGCCTGCATTGTTAGTAGCAAGAGAATATTCATCTTCAAGATCTGATGTACTATAATACCTGCCATTGTCGCGTGCTATGTATGCTCGTTTGCTCGGGCAATCTCTCATCAATGACCAAGTCCTTGGCAGCGGTCACTACTACAATAAGCCTTATCGCAAGCGGTTCCAAACCTATTATCACACGCAGTTTTTAAAACCGCCTGAAATGAAGAGCCTGTGATAATCCGCAATTTCACAGGCGGAGAAGTGATACCGCCTGTGAAGAAGTATTAGCACAGGTAATTTTTACTTATGCTAGCCGCCTGTGAAGATAAGTTATCACAGGCGGGTAGTGCAGCATACATACCCGCCTGTGATAATTGTCTTATCACAGGCGGGTCTTGGAGCATATCTAACCGCCTGTGATAATTGTGTTATCACAGGCGGATGTTGACCTACATCAAGCCGCCTGTGAAGACTTTTTATCGCAGCCGGTTTCTACCATAACAGTAACCGCCTGTGATAATTAGGTTATCACAGATGGTTCTTTACCTATATCTAGCCGCCTGTGATAATTGTTTTTCACAGGCATTCCTAGCCGTTGGTAAATAACCGCCTTTGATAAGGTATAACCTATGCAGTACTACTATTGTTATTTCTAATTTCCAGGTCAATTCAATATAATCACAAAACAGAAGTCAACAATATCATCACAGAACAGAAATAAAAAATATTATCATCACAGAAGTCAATTTCACTAAAACAATATACATATGGACAAGTTACACACACAATTCATCTCATAGTTTACAAGTTTTCACTAAAAACTGTTTCTATTGGCATAGTCGCAAAGTTCTGGCACATCAGCTATTGCACCATTTTCATCAAAGAACTTCCCTCTTTTGTGCAAAATTTCGCGACGAATGAATTGACAGAGTTCAGAAGCAATCTTGTCGGCTCCTCCATCAGGAATACTTCTACAAACCAGCCATTCTTCGTTCAGATTCTTTGTGTGCTGCAATATAACACATAACAAGGTTTAGAATGTGTTGGTTTGAACAATCTCAAAGTATAGATCAAAGTGAGAGTATGCAGGAATTTAGTTGGTATTTTGGAGCAGTTGTACTAGGAGCAATTGAATTTTGAAGTTGGAATCAAAATATGAAAATTTTTCTGGTAATATTGAATAGCAGAGAATATAAGTATTGAACTATGCTAGTTACAATGAAAATGAAACTCAAAAGTAAGAAAATAAGGTATCGACATTAAGGATAACTTACATCCTCACGATTCACTCTATATACGCCGGCGGTCCGAAGATGCTCGCATACATAATACCCGCATAAGACACTCCCAGCAGGCTGCTTCGGACAAGCATAATACGTTTTAATGTCCAATGCATTCGTATTGGAAGGTCTCTCACCGCCAAGCTGTTCCGCGTAAAACCGCCAAGCACTGTAATACAAGAAATGTCATATAAAACTTGTCAACACATTCTAAATGTGTGTAAATTAAAATTATTGAATAAACATACAGTTTCAAAATGGAAAGGAAATCTTTATAACGATCTGGTGTGAAATCGGCCGAGTCCAAGACTGTGCCTTTCCCTGCGTTGGCTTGATGAAGATCACTATGTAGTGATCACTGCAAACACACAAACACACGTGTTAACAATTACCAATAACTGCTATTTCAATGTCATGTGTCGAACTTACTCGAAGTTGTACGGAGCCTTTACGAGGTACTTGCCGTCTCTGACAAAGTTAAACATTACATGTCCTATGTAAGCTGCAACTTCTGTCCTTTTATCCTTCTTAAGTTTTGCGATTGCTTTTTCAAAATCATTTTTTTTTCATGTGTTTGAAATGTGCTGAGTCTCGATCCACCTGGACGTCGAATAGCGCATTTGCAATCCTAGTAGGGTCAAGGATACCTGTCTTGCGCGCCAACTTTTCATTATCCATGTATTGCATCCTATTGAAGAAGTCCAGAACTGTTATAATATCATGAAATGCGTATGCGTATAGTAAGAAAAGCAAACATAAAATATTAGAGCACTTACAAGCACCAGACGAGCAGCAGGTTGATTTCGAGCATGCCCCAATGCAAAAGGGGACGTAACTCTTCAAATAAAATGACTCGTCTATCTTCTCCAGTGCTCCAGAATGCTTCTTCTGGAATACGAAATGTGACGCATATAAGACCATATCTTGTGCTGGCAAGGATGTACCACTCATGCATTCTTTTGAGCGGGACAGGTTGTTTGCTAAGTTGTTTGGATGTCATGAACGGCTTCCCATTCTCAAATTCAGGAGGAACATCCTCAAGCTTATATATTGGAACTCCTGGTTTAACTAAAGCCGTCCGCCGATTATACATGACACCGTCTTCTTCCCACTCCTTGATATTTACTAATTCTGGCTCATGAGAAGAACAAGATGCACTCAATTTTATAATATTTTCATTCATAGTTTCCAAATACTTCGACACTTCTGATGAAGGTTTCTTATTTTCATATAAGCTAACTTTGATAGGCACTAATGATCGAGTAGTAGTTGTCGGAAGTTGGACACTGGCTTGTTGAACCCGTTGTTCAACTGATTGCTCTTTACTCCCACCAGCTGGCTCTAGTACTACTTCAAGATGTTGCTCAACTGGTTGCTCTTTACTAGCAACAGCTTGCTCTAGTACTGCTTGAAGCTGTTGTCCAACTTGTTGCTCTTGGATATCTTTACTAGCAAGGTTACTATCATCCCTGCTGAGACATAAGGGGAGTGGATCTTCCTGGACTGGGAGTGGATCTTCATTCACTTTCGCCTTAGAAGATGGGGTTGCAGTATTTCGAGATGCGACGGGGCTAGAAATTGGCTCATCGTCCAACACGATATCGCGTCGGTGCCAAAGGATCAATTGGTTGACAGCCTGCCCCAGAGTCGCGATCCCCTCAGGTGTGACGTGGTCTATTTCATAATCTTCATAATCATTATCAATGATCTGAAGAACTTGCACCACAGCATAATACAACGGAAGTGGATTCCCGTTGAAGTCACGATCAGGCTTTGCCATAGCAGTGGCAACTTGTTTGGTTTTGTTCCCTGCTCTGCCGATCGGGACAAGAAGACGACAAGATTTGTCGTTAGCAATATCATTGACAGGGAACTTATGGGTTGACCCTGAGCCTAGCACAGAACCAACATTGCTAGGGTAGGCAGTTGGAGATACTAATTGCTCCTTTTGCACCGGAACCATCGATGTACTTGGTGCCACTAATTGTCCCGATTGTCTAAGTTGTTCCATTATTTCTTGCATATTTTCTTTGACCTTTTGAGCAATTGTTTCATCAAGTGTTTTCTTAAACTTCTCACGTCTTCTATATGTGTCTTTATCTTTAGGAAAACCATCTAGCCAAGACATTTCAGAAGAGACCGCTCTAACTGAATGTAGGCCTAGAGGGGGGGGGGGGGTGAATAGGCCTTTTTGAAATTTCTCGGTTCCTGTAGCACTTCAACAACAAGGTCAAAACCAGATATATCGGACTACTCCGGTAAAGTGCGGACTAGTCCGGATTTCACGGGCTAGGTTGATCAAGTTAGGTCAATTTGATTGTTTCGTTGACGTTTGCAGCGGAAATATAAACTTTAATAACAGTTCAATAGTTGTATGTCAAGTTCTATTGCAAGTATGATTCTTGTTCAACTATTTAACTTGAATTCAACAAAATGAATCAAACCCTAGATAATGTTGATCAACTAGAATGATGAACACAAACGAACAAGACACAAGATTTATCCCGTGGTTCGGTTACCACGAAGGCAACCTACGTCCACGTTGAGGAGCCCACAAAAGGACTGGGTCTTCACCAACCCTTCCCTCGCCGGATCGCCACGAAGGCCAATCCTCTTCCACTAATCACACAGGGGTAAATCACCAAGTTGAAGGGGCGATCTCACAAGTTGAGAGCTCCCTTGATTACAAGTTTCAAGACCACCAATAACACACTTCGAAATATACAAATTGAGATACAAGAGTGTGTTAGAGATTCAAACCAAGAGCTCAATCGTGTGCCAAGTGCCTCTCCAATGATCTAGAAGTGATCTTCAATGGATTGATTGATCTTGCACTTAATTTCGTGGAGAGAGATGGTTTTTGAGTCTCTTGGGAGGTGTGACGGCGCTAGGGTTCGAGAGTTGGTGAAAGTGGGACGTGCACCTCTATTTATATGGGGTTTCTAAAAGTTACCGTTAGGGTTCAGAAAGATTGGACTAGTCCGTGGTGGTGAACGGACTAGTCCGGTGTGCTGTGCGAAGCAAACCCTAAGTGTCCAGGAATATCGGACTAGTCCGGTTGAAAACGGACTTGTCCGATTTTGCTACTGGAAAGCTTCGGACTAGTCCAATTGCCATCGGACTTGTCCGGACAAATGAAACCCTAAGTGTTTGGGATGACAAGTCCACACTTGGAGGACTTGTCCGATTTAGATCAGTGTGTATATCGGACTAGTCCGTGTTGACACCGGACTTGTCCGAAGTGGATCAGAATGAATATCGGACTAGTCCGGGTCACAACGGACTTGTCCGATTTTGTGAGACTTGTGCATTGTGTTAAGGACTAGTCCGCATTGGAGAGGACTAGTCCGAAGTGGATCAGAAAGATATCGGACTAGTCCGGCTGATATCGGACTAGTCTGGTCCTGTATAACTTTGTGCATTGTGTGTGTGTGTGATTAAATGAGATTAAGCTCTTGGGTGTGTTTCCTTAACACACTCCACACATACTAAACTACTAATTTCTTCTCCTTGAGCTCAAATTCATTTTCCTTCTCAATTTCCCTCTTTTTGGTACTTTGCTCATTTTTCATCATTTTCCTGCATTCATCTCAACAAAAGGATTAGGATCCCAATTGCTTGTCATAAATCATCCAAAACCCACAAGGGAGTCCTAGATGCACTTTCAATCTCCCCCTTTTTGGTGATTGATGACAACCAATTGAGATTTCACAAAATGAGGTATAAAATGAGATTTTCATAAAGTATGCACATATGACTCAAAAATACATCAAGCAACAAGATAATTATTCATGTGTGCATTCTTTATGGTGGGATGCATACTAAGAGCATGAATGCATTAAGAATGACAGAATTTGCATTGATCAACTAATATCAAGTGAATATGGCATTTCAGGAGCAAAAAATTCAGATTTCATCACACACTTGCAAATTAATTGAGCAATTTAACACAGGACCAAACATGATATGAAAATAGTGCCAAACAAATACCATCACAATTAAAAATACATAGAGAGCTCTCTCCTCGCATCCTATTCAGCTAAAGCTAAGACTAGAGACTCCCCCTCAATCTCTCCCCCTTTGGCATCAAGACACCAAAAAGAGAGAGAGAGGAAGGTCCTAGGGCTTCACTCTTCGCTGTCAGTCCTCTCGTTGTCTTCATCGTCTTCATCGCTTTCCGCTTGACGAGGTTGAGAAGGAGGAGGAGGAGCGGAGCTGCTCGAGCCCCCAATGCCAAAATAGGCAAGCTCGGAGGGAGTCAAGGGGCTGAGCTCGGTGATGTTCGGATCAGAATCTTCAGAAAGTACTGGAGATCCAATTGGGTTGATCTTCAGCTTCTCACTCAGCTGCTTCACATTGGCTTTTATGTACCTCATGTTCTCCTTCCTCTTCTGATTTAGCTTGTGAAGCTTCACTTCAGTTTTCTTGCATGAGGAGAAAATTGCAGCCAAGTACTTGAGGATCCCACTGGCGGATCCTTTCTGAGGGGCTTCCCTGGAGGGACGAGGAGCCCTAGCAGCTTCTTCTTGCCTTGCCGTTGCCTCGGGGCTTGAGGCCGGCGATGGAGCAGCCTGGACACTCACTGGCTGAGGCTTCTAAGGCCTCAGTGGAGTGTGCTCCACATCCTTCACAAACTTGATCCCTGTGACCTTCTCAATCATAAACATCAAGTAAGGGGCATAGCCACAGGATCGGTTGGGGGTACTTGAGATATTGACCATATCATTCCAAATATAGTCTGCAACATCAAACTATCTCTTCTTGCTTATGACCCTCATTAGAGTCCGGAGGTAGCCTTGCACACTCCCTGCATCCCCATCCTTGGGGGCAATTGTCTTCCTGAGGACTCTTTTGAGGACCACAAAGAAAGGCTTCATATTCTTTGTGGAGGGAGGAACATACTTAGAGTTGGGCTCATACATGAACTTCATTCCGTCCCTCTCAATGACCCCTATGTTGTGGATGATTAGGTGGTCATTTCCAGCAGAGTCTAAGTGGAGCAGGTTTGCAAAATCCTCCTGAGTGATGGAGTACTTGGATCCATGGGTCATCCAAGTCACACTTTCTTCATCTTCACTCGAGAAGTGGCACGTTGCATAGAATTGTGCTATCACTTCATCATTCCAGTTGTTTCTGAAGGCAAAGAGATCCTTCAGACCATGTCTCTCTGCAGCTGCTATCACTTCATCAAAAGCTGCACATTTATTCTTCTCAAGATGGGCCCAGTCAATCCATTGACTGCGCACCACCGGGGTCTTCATCGGCAAGTAGACCAGCTTGTAGAAATCAGCATGGAAATTTGACCAAAATCTGCCATCAGCTGCTTGCTTGGGCCTTGCATAGCAATCAACACTTCTCAACTTCGCAACCACATCGCTGCCCTTGCCAGTGAATCTTTCCTCATTGGGGTTCTGGACCCCCTCTCTGGGAGTATGCAGCTTCAGGGGCCCAACAGGCCCTGTGGCAACCCCCTTGCCCTTCCCTTTTGCTTGGCGAAGGCCGCTTGTAGACGGAGCAGCCTTCGAGGCAGGCTTCTTGGCGCACACCTTCCTTCGAGCTTGGGGAGGTGAGGGAGCAGGCTCAGAGGGTCTCTCTTGGCGTTTCTTGCCAAGACCCGCCGAGGACCGAGGTGCCACCTCGTGGTCCAACTCGGCCTCGAAATCGGAGATTTCAGTGTCGGAGCTCGACATGATCTGAGAATAAATGATCAAGAGAAAGGACAAGTTATACAAGGTATTGGTGAGGTAAGATGGCAATGGAAGGCATTAGTGAATTAAAGAATTAGGTTTTGGTTCAGAAACAACGGACTTGTCCGGTGCACAGGCACGGACTAGTCCGGGGGACCGGACTTGTCCATACCTGGACCGGACTAGTCCGGTGTTCATCTGCAAAAACCTAACAGACTGGACAAAAATTGATCCCTAAGGTAAAACTAGTCTAGCATACACATAGTACATCAACTAGACATGTAACTAGTGAAGAATGCTAGGCCAAACGATAAGCAATAGAGAAATTTGTGATTTCTTAGGGTTTTGAAGAAAATTTACCAAGAAATCAAAGGAAGCTTGAGATTTTGGGGGTTGGAGGCCGGACTTGTCCGCTAACTTCAATCCCCGAGTCTTCAAGCTTGATCTCCGCCCAAGATTGAGGCTTTTCGACGGAGGAATCAAGGATTCGCCTTGGGAGCTCGAGCGCAAGAGAGAGAAAGCTTGGGGTGAGTGTGGGGTGAAGGGATTAGGGTTTGGTGGCGGCTAGGGTTAAGGACACGAAAAATCGGACAAGTCCGGACATGACCGGACTAGTCCGAAGTCATCCAGAGACCTATATCGGACTAGTCTGTGGTCTGTCGGACTAGTCCGGCCTAACCGGCACTCTGTGGACTAGTCTGCAATGGCGGACTAGTCCGGGTAACCACGGACTTGTCCGTGGTCACCAGGAAAGAATTGCATAGCCCATTCATATATATTTGAAGGTCCAATAATTTAGAGTAGAGAGGCAAAACAATTCAAATAATCTTGATGAATTTGACCAGTAAGCAAGCAACAATCATACTATGATCAAAAATTCATCAAGATCTAATAAATGACATAGTTTTTTGAGAGAAAAATGAAGAGGGATGATTTTCACAATTCAATCAATATTTTGAAGCAATCATACAGGTATGCAACTTTTCAAGCCACACTCCGAGGATCAAGAATGTTTAGCTCATTTCGGAGTTCGCAAAAACGTTTTTCATCAAGTGGCTTGGTGAATATGTCAGCCAATTGTTTTTGGGTGTTGACATGAGAGATGGATATGTCTCCTTTCATGGAATGGTCTCTCAAGAAATGGTGTCTTATGTCAATGTGTTTAGTCCTAGAGTGCTCAACTGGATTGTGGGCTATTTTAATGGCACTCTCATTATCACAAAGGAGAGGAATACGGTTCATATTGTAACCGTAATCCCTTAGAGTTTGTCGCATTCAAAGGAGTTGTGCACAACAACTCCCGGCTGCAACATACTCCGCTTCGACTGTGGATAATGCAATGGAATTCTGTTTCTTGGATGACCAAGAAACTAAGGATCTTCCTAGGAATTGGCAAGTGCCGGAAGTGCTTTTTCTATCAACTTTGCACCCGGCATAATCTGCATCGGAATACCCAATGAGATTGAATTTTGAGCCTTTTGGGTACCAAAGACCAAGGTTGGGTGTATGAACTAAATATCTTAGGATTCTCTTTACGGCTGTCAAATGACATTCCTTAGGGTTGGCTTGAAATCTTGCACACAAACATACACTCAACATAATATCTGGCCTAGATGCACATAAGTATAGTAAGGATCCAATCATGGAGCAATATACCTTTTGGTCTACGCTCGGTCCATCTTCATTGAGATCCAAGTGGCCATTCGTTGCCATGGGAGTCTTTATGGGCTTTGCCTTGTCCATGCCAAACTTCTTGAGGATGTCCTGTGTGTACTTGGTTTGGCTTATGAATGTTCCTTCCCTTTGTTGCCGCACTTGGAATCCCAAGAAGTACTTCAATTCTCCCATCATTGACATTTCAAATCTGTCTGTCATAATTTTACTAAACTCTTCACAGAAAGATTGGTTAGTTGATCCAAAAATTATATCATCAACATAGATTTGGCAAATAAAAAGATCATTATCCAGATTTTTTGTGAATAATGTATAGTCTACTTTGCCAATTTGAAAACCATTATCAATTAAAAAATCTCTAAGACACTCATACCAAGCTCTAGGAGCTTGTTTGAGGCCATAGAGAGCCTTACGCAGTTTATACACGTGGTCGGGGAACTCTTCGTCTTCAAATCCGGGTGGTTGCTCCATGTACACCTCTTCCTTGATTGGTCCGTTGAGGAAGGCGCTTTTCACGTCCATTTGGTACAGCTTGAAATCATGGTGAGTAGCATATGCAAGTAATATTCTAATTGATTCAAGCCTAGCTACTGGAGCAAAAGTCTCATCGAAATCCAAACCTTCGACTTGTGAGTAACCTTTGGCCACAAGTCGTGCCTTGTTTCTTGTCACCACCCCGTGTTCGTCTTGTTTGTTGCGGAAGACCCACTTGGTGCCCACAATATTTGCATTGGGTCTTTCCACAAGTTCCCAAACTTTGTTTCTCTTGAAATTGTTCAACTCTTCTTGCATTGCCACCACCCAGTCCGGATCCTTCAATGCATCCTTAGTCCTGCGGGGTTCCAAAAAGGAGACAAACGAGTAATGTTCACAGAAATTTGCTATACGAGATCTAGTGGTTACTCCCTTTTGGATGTCACCGATGATGTTGTCGATTGGATGATCCCTTTGAATGCATTGGTGTACTCTTGGGTGTGGCACTTGGGGGGTCGTATGTTGGTGATCATCTTCTTCTCCCCCTGAGTTGTTGTCCTCGTTGATTTGTTGATCATGTTCATATTCCTATGATTGATCTTGTATCGAGGCTCCTCCTTGATTGTTGATCTCCTCTTGTGGTTCACTTTCCTCTTGTATTTGTGACGATGACTCTTGTGGTCGTACTTCGCCTAGAGCCATCCTCTTCAATGCTTGATAGGGGGCTTCCTCTTTACCTAATTCACATTGATCAACTTGCTCCTTTTGGGAGCCATTAGTTTCATCGAACACTACGTCACGTGCCACTTCAACAAGTCCAGAGGCCTTGTTGAAAACACGATAGGCGTAAGTGTTCGAATCATAACCAAGCAAGAAACCTTCATCGGACTTCGAAGCGAACTTTGAAGTCCTGGGCTTCTTGTTCAAAATATAGCAAGGAGAACCGAAAAATTGAAAATATGAAATGTTCGGTTTGTTACCGGTGAGTAGCTCATAGGGGGTCTTCTTTAGTAGTCGATGAAGGTAGAGTCGATTTGTGGCATGGCAAGCGGTGTTGATTGCTTCCGCCCAAAATCGATCCGAAGTCTTGTATTCATCGAGCATTGTTCTTGCCATCTCTATGAGCGTTCGGTTCTTCCTTTCGGCAACTCCGTTTTGTTGTGGAGAGTATGGTGCTGAGAATTCGTGCTTGATTCCTTCCTCATCAAGGTACTCCTCCACTTGTATGTTCTTGAACTTCGTGCCTTTGTCGCTCCGAATACTCTTGATTGATAGTGAGAACTCGTTTTGCGCTCGCTTGAAGAATTTCTTGAGTGTTCCTTGTGTTTCTGACTTGTCATGCAAAAAGAACACCCAAGTGAAGCGGGAAAAATCATCAATAATAACTAAACCGTATTTATTACCGCCGATGCTTATGTGAGCAATTGGACCAAACAGGTCCATATGAAGTAGTTCGAGCGGTCTTGTCGTGGTCATGATGTTCTTCGCGGGATGTTGTGCTCCAACTTGCTTCCCTGCTTGGCACGCGCTACAAGGCCTGTCTTTCTCAAACACAACATCTTTCAAACCTCGGATGTGATCGCCCTTGAGGAGTTTTTGAAGGTTCCTCATACCAACATGTGCCAGCCGTCTATGCCACAGCCAACCCATGTTGGTCTTTGCAATCAAGCATGTGTCGAGTTCGGCTTTATCCTTGTTGAAGTCAACAAGGTAAAGCTTTCCCTTCAACATACCCTTGAATGCAACAGAACCATCACTTCTCCTTGAGACGGTCACACCCTTGTTAGTGAACAGGCAATTATAACCTTTGTCACATAATTGAGATATGGACAGCAGGTTATAATCTAAAGATTCAACGTGTAAAACATGCGAAAGAGTATGTTCAGAGGATATTGCTATTTTACCGATACCGAGGACCCTTCCTTGACTGTTATCCCCAAAGTAGATGCCTTCGTTTGGGTCCTTGTTCACTTCATACTCCACAAACATCCTCCTTTCTCCGGTCATGTGGTTGGTGCATCCACTGTCTAGCACCCATTTGGATCCACCGGAGGAGTAGGCCTGCAAAAACAAAATACGCCTTGGTTTTAGGTACCCAAGCTTGCTTGGGTCCTTGAGGTTAGTAACAATACATTTGGGCACCCACACATGGGATTTTGTGTTCCCATGGCGTGGCCCAGCATAATAAGCATACACTTTACCAACATTATTTTTCATTAATACATAAGAAGCATCAAAGGTTTTAAACAAGAGTTGCTGTTGATTATGGGTCGGACTAGTCTGTGTGACCGGACTTGTCCGGATGACCGGACTTGTCCGGACCACAACCGGACTAGTCCGGTTTTCATGAGAGTTCAGGTTTTTAGTTTTCGAGTTACCAGGTTGTGAGGGTCCTCCCTTCACAAAGGTAATCCTTCCCTTGTTATTCTTATGATTTCCAGCTCTTTGCTTTCCATCATAAGAGTAACCAATGCCATACTTGACATTTGGAGGTCTTTGGACCAAAAATGCACTACGTGCATAGTTGATCCTCTCCTTGTCGAATATTACACATTGGGTAGGATTTTTGTCCTTTGTGGAGGTAGAATTTTTCTTCAACCTGGTGTTAATTTTATCACATTTGCAAATATGAGCGATATTAGTTGAAGTGGGTTGAGAAGGTAGGCTTGAAGAGGAGGAAGGTTCACTAAGCTTGAGTGACTCAACCTGCACTTCAAGGATCTTGTTGACCTTGATTAGGTCATCAAGTTGATCCTTGATTGCAACGTTTGAGTTGGTTAACTCCAAGCAAGTTTTCTTGCTTGAAGCTAGCTCAAGCTCTAGTGAATGGTTTCTCTCCTTTTCAATAACTAGAAGATTGTCAAGTTCGACATGCTTCTCCTTTTGGGAGATAATCATGTCTTCTTGACGATCAATTAGCTCTTCCTTCTCAACAAGTTGGTTAAGCAAAAATTTCATTTTAGCAGCAGTTTTTCTATCTAAACCAATTAGCATATCTTCATCATCACTATCTAGATCATCATCACTTGAGTAAGAATGCAAGGAAGGAGTTTTGATGTTTACCTTGCGTTTACCTTCCTTAGCCATGAGGCAAGTTCCATTTGCCTTCTTTGCACCGAGCGTGGGGAAGAGTGTGGGTTTCTTGGACATGCTTTCAATGGCTATGCTAGCCATTTCTTCTTCATCGGACGATGAGGACTCATCGTTTGAGTCCCACTCCTTTCCGATGTGTGCTTGTTCAGCTTGTTTCTTCTTCTTGAAGAATTTCTTCGGTTGAGGCTTGGACTCTTTACTCTTCTTCTTGTTGTCCTCATACGGGCAATCGACTATAAAGTGATTGTACTCACCACAATTATAGCATGCCCGCCTCATCTTCGGCTTTGTCTTCTCCTTGTATTTTCCTTCACTCGATTTTGTTCATTGTCTTTTCTTCATAATTCTTTTGAACTTCTTCATGAACAAAATCATATCTTCTTCGTCCAGCTCGCTTCTTTCATCATCGCTGTCCTCCTCAAGCTGTGCTTCTCTTGCTTCTTTGGATAGAGGCTTGAGTGAGGACTTTAGGGCAACTCCCTTCTTCTTGGCTGATGTGAGGTCGGCTATTTCTTTTACGTGCTTGGCTTGCTTCTCCATCATCTCAAAGTTGATGATTTTGCCAAGCAGTTCATCCGGAGTCATTTTCTTGTACCCGGGACTTTCTCGGATCATAGAGCAAAGTGTGACGTTGCGAGGCATAAAGGCTCTAAGGATGAGCTTTACAACCTCGTGGTCATTCCACTTTTTGCTCCCATATGATCGAACCTTGTTCACAAGAGTCTTCAGTTTGTTGTACATGTCCTGGGGAGACTCATCTTCCTCAATCGCGAACCTTCCTAGTTCGCCTTCAATCATTTCAATCTTCGCCTCCCGCACATGCCAGTCACCTTCATGTGCTGTCTGTAGTGTGTCCCAGATTTCTTTGGCAATTTCCAATCCATCCACCTTTGTGAATTCATCCCGACTTAGAGATGAGGTGATAACGGCTGCGGCTTGGGCGTTCCTGTGGATGGCTTGCTCTTGATTTGGCGTGAGCTCTTCATCGTCATCAGGGATGTTTATTCATGTGCACACAATATGCCATAAACTTGGGTTAAGGGAAATCAAGTGCATCTTCATATTTTGCCTCCACATGGAGTAATCACTCCCATCGAAGTGTGGGGCTTTTCCGAGAGGAATAGATAGATAATGACTGCTATTAGAATTTAAATGGTCATAATTAAAAGGATATCGGGAGTAGTCAGTGTGACTACTCCCCTTCTTCTTTTCTTCGACTTTAGATTTCCCTTTGGAAAGCGCTTTCTTTCTAAGGAGTGCTTTCAGCTCCAATGTCTCCTCATCATCATCATCGAAGTCTTGAATGGCTTCGAGATACTTTTCAAGCTTTTGGTGCTTGTCATTGTTCATTTCTTTCTGGTTGTTGATTTTCTGGACTTCCTTCATGTCCGACATGATCTCTTCGAGTGGTTGCACTCTTTCTTGAGGAACCTGCTCTGATACCAATTGAATGTAGGCCTAGAGGGGGGGTGAATAGGCCTTTTTGAAATTTCTCGGTTCCTGTAGCACTTCAACAACAAGGTCAAAACCAGATATATCGGACTAGTCCGGTAAAGTGCGGACTAGTCCGGATTTCACGGGCTAGGTTGATCAAGTTAGGTCAATTTGATTGTTTCGTTGACGTTTGCAGCGGAAATATAAACTTTAATAACAGTTCAATAGTTGTATGTCAAGTTCTATTGCAAGTATGATTCTTGTTCAACTATTTAACTTGAATTCAACAAAATGAATCAAACCCTAGATAATGTTGATCAACTAGAATGATGAACACAAACGAACAAGACACAAGATTTATCTCGTGGTTCGGTTACCACGAAGGCAACCTAAGTCCACGTTGAGGAGCCCATAAAAGGACCGGGTCTTCACCAACCCTTCCCTCGTCGGATCGCCACGAAGGCCAATCCTCTTCCACTAATCACACAGGGGTAAATCACCAAGTTGAAGGGGCGATCTCACAAGTTGAGAGCTCCCTTGATTACAAGTTTCAAGACCACCAATAACACACTTCGAAATATACAAATTGAGATACAAGAGTGTGTTAGAGATTCAAACCAAGAGCTCAATCGTGTGCCAAGTGCCTCTCCAATGATCTAGAAGTGATCTTCAATGGATTGATTGATCTTGCACTTAATTTCGTGGAGAGAGATGGTTTTTGAGTCTCTTGGGAGGTGTGACGGCGCTAGGGTTCGAGAGTTGGTGAAAGTGGGCCGTGCACCTCTATTTATATGGGGTTTCTAAAAGTTACCGTTAGGGTTCAGAAAGATCGGACTAGTCCATGGTGGTGACCCGACTAGTCCGGTGTGCTGTGCGAAGCAAACCCTAAGTGTCCAGGAATATCGGACTAGTCCGGTTGAAAACGGACTTGTCCGATTTCGCTACTGGAAAGCTTCGGACTAGTCCGATTGCCATCGGACTTGTCCGGACAAATGAAACCCTAAGTGTTTGGGATGACAAGTCCGCACTTGGAGGACTTGTCCAATTTAGATCAGTGTGTATATCGGACTAGTCCGTGTAGACACCGAACTTGTCCGAAGTGGATCAGAATGAATATCGGACTAGTCCGGGTCACAACGGACTTGTCCGATTTTGTGAGACTTGTGCATTGTGTTAAGGACTAGTCCGCATTGGAGAGGACTAGTCCGAAGTGGATCAGAAAGATATCGGACTAGTCCGGCTGATATCGGACTAGTCCGGTCCTGTATAGCTTTGTGCATTGTGTGTGTGTGTGATTAAATGAGATTGAGCTCTTGGGTGTGTTTCCTTAACACACTCCATACATACTAAACTACTAATTTCTTCTCCTTGAGCTCAAATTCATTTTCCTTCTCAATTTCCCTCTTTTTGGCACTTTGCTCATTTTTCATCATTTTCCTGCATTCATCTCAACAAAAGGATTAGGATCCCAATTGCTTGTCATAAATCATCCAAAACCCACAAGGGAGTCCTAGATGCACTTTCACTAACCCATTCACTGTGTTCAGGGTTTCCTAAGATAGCAGTAAGTTGGTCATTCTCCAACTTCGGCTTGAAGAGACCCTTCTGTTGCTTTTCAATTACTTCTTTCATTTTTTCCTCTACTTCATTCATAGAGTCGGGCTTTTCAAGTTTGCCCTCGCTGGTCAAACCTGACCGGGCAAAGACCCACCGCTGAGTTCGCTCATCGCAGCCTTCTAATGGTGAGGATTGCCCTTACTGGTAATTTCGTCTAATATCTTATTCCATTTCAGGACTTTGGGGGCTTATCCGGCAGACCCCAAGCGATGATGGTATTTGTTCTTTTTTGCAAGCTCTGGCCTAGTTGCACTTAGAGCTTCAGCATCAGGTGTGGTCTTTTGACAAATAAACTCTTGCCACTGAGCTTGTGTGATTTTTCCCATCTTCCTCGGGCTAGGGACCTTATCGGCCTGAACATAAGCATTCATTTCGCTCTTCCATCCACGAAACTTCTTGTCGCAAGAGAGCAATGTTGCTTTCTTTACAGCTTCTTTCGTGCCTTTCGGGAACTTGAATTGTTTCTTTATTCTTTCCCACAACTCATTCTTAGTCTGCTCGGGTAAATTTCCTCCAATTCTCGATCGTGATCGGCACGAGCTCCCTAACAAGAAAACCGCATGCATTACGATACTTGGTAACTGAATCCAGTGGTTCTTGGGGAAGCCCACCTGGACCGACCCTTGTTATGTACATGATGCGGTCCAATGGACAATTATTGGGACCTCGTTGCCCTCGTTTCCGCTTGAGTGAAGCTGAGGATTCATCCATTGGAGAACCTTCCGTGGTTTTAGGAGTCGAAGTCACCTCGTTGTCTTCGCGATTAATATAGGTACAAAAGAATTATAAGACTTCGTATACTTGACAACCAACATTAACTTGAACTGCTAAAGTTAAGATTCGTGATCCATACCTTACCAGCAGGATCATATTCCGGGTCGAGATCCTCTGAAGTCTTTTTAGTTTTTATATTAGTAAAAGGATCCGATGGACTGTGAAAAGAGCCTGAACTGCTGGAGTCAGTAAACTCTATATTGTCTTCTTTATTGTTACTACCAGGACCAGTCTTCTTAGGGCTTTCCATGCCAGAACTAATAATAATACAAAAAATCTAATAAATGGCATATCAACTCTACATGAAGTGTTGCATGAAGAAAAAGATGGAAGCGTTCTAGGATTTGATAAGGCATTCTAGGGTTTAAGGCGACTGACCAAAAGGTTCCTATACATTGCGAGAGCGACAAGCATGTTAAAGTTGCTCACCAGGATAGCGACACCGATCTCAAAGGAGCACAATCCTATGAGATGAAGTGCGGAATGACTACACTCTATTTTCAGTACAGATTGTACAATTCACTCATGATCCTACTATAAATTACGATCCAAACAGCAACTGAATACATAACTGTCCAAATTCTGGATTGTTATGACACCTTCAACAATACTTCAATTTAGACCTGGTTATTACGTGTTTTAGCCTTAGCATTGAATAGGAAATTGATGGAGGACTCTTTAAGCTTTCCAGACATGTATAGATATGCATAGGTTGCTTTTCTAATTTAAGAATTATGGTTGTTCAAAGATAAGAAATTTTGTGGCTGTTTCAGATAACACTGTACACAGGTACTAACTTCAACTCCAATTTCTAATTAGTTCTAAACCGAATTTGAGGTAACAATGAATAGAAAAGTTGTAGAATAGTTCTTCCACTTTCAAAAAATGTAGCACAATAGACTAGAAGAGCTTTCTACAGATAATTATGGCAAAAATTCAGATGCTTGTTCATACAATTTCAATACCCTAAGTACAATTTCAAGCTTGCTGATCTACTCAATGCCATACTTAGTAAGCATATTTAACAAAAGTCTCTTTTTGTGCTCACATACTTAGTAAGAATATTTCCATGTGCAATATCGGATAAAATCATTGAATGGTCATATTTCCATGTGGAATATTTCCATGTACTAACTCACAAAACTTTGAATGGTCAAGTATGTGCAGTATAGTGTTATCTAATGGCACCTCAAACGCTTTTATTAAAACATCTTACTTGCCAAAGAAAATGACATGATCCGATAGCAATGTCCTCACTTCTTTGGTTTACCGACAACCCAAGGATGCCTACCCACCGAACCCTAACCAATGATGCCACCGAACTTGACAGTTTTTCGAATTCCACCGAACCCTAACCAAGGATGCCTACCATCCAATTCCCGAACCCTAACCAAGGATATGCAAGGAAGCGGTGTGGGTGGGGAGGGAGGCGGCACGGAGATGGAGGATGGAAGGTTGAAGGGTTTAGGGTTTACCTTGAAGCTCGGCGGCGACGGCAATGGCTTCGCTCGGTGTACCTGGAAGCGGCGACGGCGAAGCTCGGTGGCGAAGGCGAAGCTCGGCGGCGACGGCGGCGAACACTTGGCGGCAAATGAAATTTTGGCAGCCTAACGGCGTCTAAGTGTTTCGCCCGGGTTAGGTTTTTCCAACGTTGCCGAGGGGTATATATAGACTCCCATTTTCTCAGGCGAATTTTAAGAACCGACCGCCTGAGAAGATGGTTATCTCAGGCGGGTTTTACTTACCGATCGCCTGAGAAGAAACAATTATCTCAGGCGGTTGGTATGTAATAACCGCCTGAGATAAAATTCTTCTCAGGCGGTTATTAAGTACCAACCGCCTGTGAAGATCTTTACTTCTTCTTATTTAATATTCTTGATTAAATGTGGGTCCTTTAACAAGGCAAAATTCCACTTTCTTGTAATATTATTGATAAGTAAATGTTACCATTAAATTTCACTTCATAAATCCTTTTAAATTGGTCAGAACATAAAAACCATAAAACAATTGCTATTTTTCATTTTTCTATCTTGATGAATATAATGCTTTTTTCATTTTTTTCAGTGGATATTTTTACTCATCATACCAACCTCTATGATTTTTTTCAGATTTTTTTAAATTTTTTTTGAATCAATGTGTGTTCATAATTTGTTGAGTGCCTCATATGTATATGAGCATTTAGTTAGAATGATGGATAATTTGAAGTTTGACATGTTGGAATGCTTTTAAAAAAATTTAACAAAGTTCATACATGTATAAATAATACAAATATGTTCATACAAACAAATTTAATTGAAGGATCCTTTTTTTATGAGATACATAAATTTGAATAATATGTGAGTAGAAATTAATATGATATTTACCAAAACATTACAATGTCAGCTATACAAGTTATAAAATATTTGGTCCAGGTATTAGATGTTAATTTTTTACAAATATAGAAGAAAGAATCATCGAATTTGGACTCAATTTGCAGAATCTAAACTGGTTTGAGTATTTATATTGGAATCTAAAAAAAGAAGCAAGGGATAAGGAAACTGAAGAACAGTATTTGGCATTATCGTAGACGGTTGGTAAGTAATAATCGCCTGAGATAAAATTCTTCTCAGGCGGTTATTAAGTACCAACCGCGTGTGAAGATCTTTACTTCTTTTTATTTAATATTCTTGATTAAATGTGGATCCTTTAAAAAGGCAAAATTCCACTTTCTTGTAATATTATTGATATGTAAATGTTACTATTAAATTCCACTTCATAAATCCTTTTAAATTCGTCAGAACATAAAAACCATACACCAATTGCTATTTTTCATTTTTCTATCTTGATGAATATAATGATTTTGTCGGTGTTTGGAACCGGCAGATCTCCCGACAGTACTTTTGGTAGATCGAGAAGTTGTAGTTCGGTAATGGACGCGCAAAGATTCAAGAAGATGAAAGACAAGTGTCACAAGGATTTGCGTGGTTCGGGCTGCCTGAGCGTAATACCCTACTCCACAGGGTGTGTTTGTGATGTATTAAGCTCGGGAGTCTAGAAGAAGCTCCAGAAGAAGAAGCTCGTCTAGCTCAAGGTGTTCAGCCGTGGTCTGGAACCGTCCCTTGTGTATCGTCGACCAGTCCTTTTATAGTACAAGGACTGGTCGTTACAACGTCAGCCTGACCCGACAGGTGGCCCCGGCGGTTACACACGCTTGATAAACAATAAATGGGGTTAATTACCCTTAATAGCCTGGTAACGCGCCTTAATAGTGCCGTTACCAGTATTAAGGGTCATCCGATCGTGTGTCATTAATATGGCATTAATGACACTTAATCGGGTCTTGAAGTCTTTGATTGATCCTTGAAGGTACGGAGCCGTTGGGGGTCCTCCAGCCTGATAGTTGAAGGTGGTCCGGCGACTGCCACGTGGCAGCTCCGGAGCTCACCGTCGTGGACGGGTAGGTCCGGTGCTGTTGGACACATGTCAGTACCGGAGCTTCCCTCTGTCTGGGATTAGGTCTGGGGGTGCCATATTGGTATTTTGACCGGAGCTTCCCAGGTGTGGGTGATAGCTCCGGTCTTGTGATACACGTGGCAGCCCCAGGACTAACCATGTCGGGGGAGCAGGTCCGACTACACCTGACATGTGGGGCCTTCGAAGGTCTTCAAATATGGTATAAGAAGTTTTCTTGTGATCTTTGCAATCCCAAGAGATATCTGGTATGGAGGGTACCGACAGTGGCCCCCTGGACTCACCTCCGAGAGAGACCTTTTGTATGAAGTCATTTCACCGGAGGTGGGTCCATTCTTCGGTTTCTGAACCGTGTCTTCAAGGGTCTTTGGTTATGCCGTTGGCGGTAGTTCACAGTTAAACTTCTGACGCGTGGCATATCTTGAAGGCGGTAGGTGAGATCTTAGCGTGCGGATCTCACGCAATTGAAGGTCGCCGGTTCCCGATACGAAAACGTATCGGTTCCGCGTGCCCTGTTAGGCCGCCGACTTCGGGTTTCCCGCCTTTCATGATGACAACCGTTCGCCTGGGGTAAGAACCTCGACTTGATCGTCGGAGTGGTCCCGGGCCCCCTTGTCATTGGCGGGGTGAAATCTTTGACTGGTATCATCGGCTCCTCTGCGGTTTCCACCCAGGCGTTGCGGGGGCTTACTTAAGAAGGAAAGCATGCACCGTTTGAGGTTCTTTACGCCTTTCAATCGACCTTGTGCTCAAACCTTCCAAACTTTTGCTTGCCTTTCCTCTCTTGCCTCGTTGTGCCGCGTTGGAGTTGGGTCTCCGCCAAATCCGACTGAAGACCAACGACGATTTGAAGAAGGTTCGGGCCCTCATGGGATAGTCCCCTGACTTCTTCAACCACCTGGTCCACGTCGGCAAGCTTTCGTTCAAGAAGGAGCACGCTGGCGACATGGTGTACTTCTCCGTGTATGCCATGGTGGGACTGATCCCACCTTTCTCCTCCTTCTTCTTGATGTTGCTAGACTTCTATGGTTTGCAGCTTTACCATCTTGGCCCCCATTCCATTCTGCTGGTGTCCATATTTGTCAACTTCTGCGAGATGTGGGTGTGGATTCCCCCTGCATTAAGCTCTTCTGCACCTTCTTCACTGTCCAGACCACAGGTCGGAGCGATGAGTACCTTGGCTTCTATTATTTCATGAAGCGCAAGAAGTGCCCGTACAAGTACTTGTGGTTTTTCCCTTCTGGGAAATAGGACGACTGGAAGAAGGACTGGATTGTAATAAGGGTGGAGGAGTACGAGAAGCTGGAGCTGCCAGAAGGCCTCCCCAACATCGACACTGCAGTTTGGAGTGAAGCTCCGGTGCTGTCGGAGGCCTTGGATCCTGCTCTGACCAGGATCCACCTGTGTGTGGAAGGAGGAGTGACTCCACAGGCAGTGTTTTGCAACTTCCTGACCAACAGGTGGGCCCCATTGAAGAGGAAGGAGAAGTTCGCTTGGGCCCTCAACAATATGCTAGATGACGACCGGATCGTGACCGGTTTGAAGTCCAACATGGAGGGTGCAACTTTGGAGTTCCACCTGATGAAATTCCAGCACGGCATTGACGTCGAGGTCGACGATTTGGCTCCGCCACCGGCTTTCCTCCCATTGAACATGGAGGCAACATTCAGTAGGGAGCTCCGACGGACGATGCCGGTGCTTGAAGACCTTGGTGTCGTTGAGAGGCGCTCGACCACCGGGTTGGCAATCTCTGAAGCTCCGGAGGGTGGCTCCGTCGCCGCCCCTAAGCCAAGAACCGAAGTCGTTAGCAAGGGTAAGGAATTGGCCGAGCCCTCGAGCCGTAAGAGGAAGCATGCCGACAGGAGGGCCAGGCATTCTTCTTCCGCAGCGTCCCCTTCTCCCTGGAGGGGAAGGTCTTCAACGGCGCCGTCTAATCCAATTGCGGCATCTTCCCGGGGTGCTAGCTCCGGCCAAGTGACTCCGGTCCCAGGGCCAGCTGAGGGCTCCGGGTCCGGAGGTCCTTCCCGGTCAAGGGGGGCCTCAACCAGAGCAACGCCGACAGCAGCAGCAAGCTTCAGGGGGCCCTTCGGGACTACCACGCCGGTGTCAGCTGGGGCCAGTCCAGAGCGTTCGGAGGAGAGGTTCCGCGGGAACTGGTGCGGAAGCCTTCTGAGGTAATTTCTGATTTTTTCCTCAGTCAGTTGTTTTATTGTTAACTGTATTTTGAGTCTCTTCGTCCTTCATTCATAGTGTGCCCAAGAAAAGGGCGGAAGCTCTGGCCCCTGCAGCATTAGTTGAGGCTATGCAGGCTGAAGCTCCGACTCCGATTCCAGCGCCACCCCAAGTGGTGGCAGAGGCTGTGGCAGGCCCGTCGCCGACTGTCGTGGTATTGGACGACTCATCCCCAGAAGCTCCCGTGGTAGCACCGGACCATGGGACTGAAGATGTACCAGCAGCGCCAGCCTCGGAGGTTGAAGCTCCGGGCTTGGATGCTGTGATGTTGGACGCTCCGGCCGCAGAGGTGGAGGAAGCTGCGATTCCGGCCCTAGAGCCGGATGTTGTTGAAGCCCCGGCAGTCAAGCCGGTGGTTGAGGAGGTGCCGGCAGTAGAGCCGAGTGTTGATGAAGCTCTGGCACTTGAGCCGGTCGTCGAGGAGGCTCCGGCGGCAGAGCCGGTTGCTGCAGGAGTTCCGGCTGTGGAGTCGGCTGTTGAAGAGGTTCCAGCGTTTGAGCCAGTTGCTGCGGAGGCGACGGCGCCTGAGTCTATGGTGGTTGAAGCGCTAGCGCTGGATCCCATGATGGCTGAAGCGCTAGCGCCCGAACCAGAGGCGGAGGAAGCGCCTGTGCCGGAGCCAGAAGTAGCTTCTGCTCCGGTCGAACCTTCAATGCCCATTCCCGAAGCAGTGTTCCCAGAGGTGCCCGTTGCTGAGCTAGAGTGCCGGGATGAAGCTGCTGGCCCCCCGCCGGAGGGACCAATTGTTGATGACCTGGCGGCTGGGCCTTTGAAACCAATTTTGGTGGTCGGTACTTCTGCTACAAGCACTTCCTCGGCGACGGCCGAGGCTATCTTGGAGGACGGCCCTAGTGCCGTGGAGGCTCAGGGTACCGCTCTCGTAGTGTGGGACCCAATTTTTTGTTGCTGAAGATCCGCTGGAGCCTGTGGAGAGGACCCCAGCAGGTTCAGACCCGATCCCCCTATCGTTGTCTATCAACAACGCCTGCTCCAGTCTTTGCTAGGTGCAATTGATCTTCTACCACGACAGCAAGGCTCTCGAAGAGGAGCGCAAAACCCATAGGAGGTGGTGCAACTGACTCTATTTCGAGACCAAGTTGGCGCAGTCGAGGCTGGCTGACGACATGGAGTGGGTGCGAAGGGAGAAGGTCTGCCTGGAGTACTGGGGAAAGTTGTTGGATGAGAGGGAAAGCATGACGCGGACCCTCAACAACCCGTCCCAAGCCATATCTGATTAGGCCAAGGCTGCCAATAGTGTAGCTGATGAACGCCAGGAAAGGCTTTCTGCCATCCAAGATAGTCTCGTCAAGCGCCGGGAGGCTCTTGAAGCTCGGGAGAAACGACTCAAAGATGAAGAGCAGAAATTCATGGAGCTGCGAGACGACCTCGTGAAGAGGGAGGAGGAGCTTGTCCAAAAGACAGCTCTGGCTGACAAGAGCCTTGAAAAACGCACCAAGAAATTGGATGAGCATTGCAAGGAGGAGGAGAAGAAAGCCTGGGAGCGAGTACAGGAACTCTACAAGCAGGAGAATGCCATCGCTGCCCGGGAGAAGAAAGTGCGGGGCCAGGAGAGAGATTTGGTCAAACGCCGGAATGAGATCCACCTCCGGGAGGAAGAGCTCAGCAAGCTCCAAAGGCAAGTTGCTGAAATGATTCAGCAGAATGCCAAAGAGGTGGAGCGCCTTGCTCGGGAGAGCTCAGAGCTGGTGGCGGCCAAAAGATCCTTGGCAGAGATGCGTGGTGCAAGGGCTGTGGTGTCCCAACAAGTTTGGGACTTCCTGGGCAAGGCCAACGACGCGCTGACGCCAATGGGCTTCAGTCCCGTGTGTCCGGATGATCCGAAGCCGGAGCTGACCAGGCATTGGATGCGCTGGGTTCAGCAGGCAACAAACTCTCCAAGGTGGGCGATGTCATCGCGAACCAATTGGAAACGGAGGGTCGGTCCTTGGGGAAGAACATCGCAGAGTATGTGGTGACGTGCTACACTAGCCGAGACCCTCAATTCCCTCTGGACATGGTACTTGAAGGTCCCATCGAAGGAGAGGGTGAAGCTGTCCAAGCCAAAGTGTTGGAGGTGGCCCAGAAGGTTGCCCAGTTCTTCCATAGGGTCTAGGATCGTCTCCCTGTAGCTCCCACTTATACTCTCTCTTCTTCTTCTCAAATTTTGTAATCTCTTGTCTCCAAATGAATGAAATCCAAATTTTTGTGTATTCGAATTTCATTTTTGTCTTCAACACCTTTGTCTCGCTTGGCCCCCTGGTAGATGTACACAATTTGATTGTGAACATGTACCAAGAGGATGTAATAGTTGTTGAAGACTTGCGTAGGCCCCCTGAGGTTGTCGTAGCTTGGTGGCTCCAGCATTGACCATCGTCGGAGCTTAGTAGCTCCGGAGCATCGATGGTTAGTCCTCTGGGGTGTCGGAGCTCTGGCAGCTCCGGTAGTGACCTCCATCAACACATGTTGTGTTAACGTTAGGCTCCACATTAGAGTCTTTCCACCATCTTTACGTTGACGACTCGCTTTACCGGAACTGAGTAGCTCTAGAGATGCTCGATGTCAATGTTTGATCATTGACCACAAACCTCCTAGAGGGTGTCATAGCTTATTTATTTTTCCTGCACACTGAAGTCAAGAAAAATAGTAAAATTTGTTTCCTATCTACAACTTCATTGTGGCTTACTGTTCCAGAGAAGTTTTTAAGTCGAGCATAATCCTAAATACAATCAAGAGCACCGTCTTGCTCCATTCGGGTCCGACTGTTTCCGGACTTGCCTTACTTCGGCCTGCCGGGGTGTAGGTAGAGTGGCGTACTTAGGGTGCAGGACCAGGCTAAGTCGATAGCACACTCCGGCCCTAGATTGGCTTGGCGGCATTCAGACAAGTGGGCCATCAACAATGTTTGAACCCGGAAGGACAGACAATGCAACTCGAATTGTACATGAACTGGTCGAGCTAAAGTTTCTTAAGAATTGCACAACTTTGTTATAGACAAGAAAGAGAAAAATAAAAAATATTGAGCCTGTACAAAGTAAATGCACATGGAGTCTGTTTTCACACAATGATGTCATTCATTATAGGTCCGGGGTACAGGGGAAACAAGTACACTCTTAGGGTACGGAACCAGGCTAAGTGTGTTTCATTTTTCGTTTGACCCAAGGTAGCTAGCTACACTTTTAGTTCTGAGACTGTGACAAGTGTTGCATGGGCGTTGCGTATCAAATAGGGTAGAACCGGCTGCCCTCCCGGAGGAACTACCCGACTCTGTACAATGACTCTATAACATACACCATATGTAATTATAGACTCACCTCCGTAATACTAAGCGTAGAACTTACGGAGGTGCTCAATGTTCCAAGGATTTGGGTGAGGTGTCCCATCCTCGGTTGCCAATCGAACGCATCCGGGACGGGATACTTTGATCACTTGGAAGGGTCCCTCCCAGCTGGGGGAGAGTTTGTTTAACCCTTCTCTGGATTGTATTCTCCGTAGCACCAAGTCGCCTTCCTCGAGCTATCGGCTATGAACATGCCGTTGGTGATAGCGCCGAAGAGCTTGGCGGTATTGGGAATTCCGAACAGCTGCTCGGCACCTTCCCTCTTCAAGGAGGTCAAGGTCTTCACGCCGGAGCTGGTCCTGCGTGGCTTCATCGGAGGTCCATACCCGGAGCGACCCCAAGGTGATTTCCAGAGGAAGGACTGCTTCAACTCCGTACACTAGGAAGAAGGGTGTCTCTCCAGTTGACCGGTTTGGAGTAGTCCTGTTGGTCCATAAAGTGGGCGGAAGCTCTTCAGTCAAGTTGGCTCCATGATTTTTCAGGTGCTCACATGTGCGCGTCTTGAGTCCTTTCAGGATTTCTGCATTTGCCCTCTCGGCTTGGCCATTGCTTGCCGGATGAGCTACAGAGGCGTAGCTTACTTGGATGCCGAGGTCTTCGCAGTATCCTTGGAAAGCAGAGCTTGTGAATTGGGTCCCATTATCTGTTATGATTTTGTTCGGGACTCCAAATCTGCATACTATGGACTGCAAGAAATTGATAGCTGATTGCTTGTTTATTGTCACAACTGGAGTTGCTTCTGGCCATTTGGTAAACTTGTCGATGGTGACATACAGGAACTTGTAACCTCTGACGGCTCTTGGGAAAGGTCCCAAGATGTCCATCCCCCACACAGTGAAAGGCCATGTAGGAGGTATCATTTGTAGAGGCTGAGCCGGTGTATGAATTTGTTTTGCATGGAACTGTCATGCTTTGCATTTCTTCACCAGCTCAGTTGCATCCTGGAGCGCTGTAGGCCAGTAGAAGCCATGCCGGAAGGCTTTACCGACCAGCGTGTGGGAAGACGCATGGTTCTCACACTCGCCTCCATGGATTTCTATGAGGAGCTCGCAGCCTTCTTCCCCTGTGATGCACCGCATTAGGACGCTGTTGGCACCGTGCCGGTAGAGATCCCCTTCTACCAACATGTATCTTTTAGCCAATCCGACTATCCGATCAGCGGATACATCATCGTCAGGAAGGATATTGTCTTTCAAGTAGCTCCGGATCTACGAGATCCTTGCATCGGAGCTTGCTTAAGCATTTGAGTCTTGTGTGCTGGGTTGCTCGGAGCTTCCTGCAGCACCTACAACCCTTGATGGCTGCCATGGTAACAGGGCCATCGGGACCGCCAGCTTCGGGATGCTGGTCTCGCCCCCTTCGCTCGGTTCGGTAGGCTGAGCTGTGGGTTTTGACAACCTCCGGACGAAGGTTCCGTCAGGAGCCGGTGCTCCGTTTGACACTTTTGTCGAGAGTTCGTCAGCTTCAGCGTTATGGACACGCTGGACATGATGGAGATCCAGGACTGCGAAGTCCTTCTGAAGCCTCTGGACTTCAAGGAGATAAGCAACTAATTGAGGATTGTTACAGGAGCATTCACTCTTCACCTGTTTAATGATGATTTGCGAATCTCCCTTGACCAACAGCTGCTTGACACCGTATGATAGTGCCACCTTTAATCCATAAATGAGTGCTTCATACTCCGCCATGTTGTTGGTCGCCTTGAAGTCAAGGTGGACCATGTATTTTACCTTCTCCCCGATTGGAGCGAGGAGAAGGACTCCAGCTCCGGCCCCCTGCTTTTGCATGGAGCCATCGAAGTAGAGGATCCAATGAGGTTCCGTGAAGACCGGAGCCTTAAGTTCCGACTTCTGCTCACTAGGACCCCAGGGTTTGATGGAGAGGGGGTCCATTCCGCCACAAAATCTGCCAATGCTTGACTCTTGATCGCTTGCCTTGGGACGAATTCAAGATCGAATTCGGCCAATTCCGATGCCCACTTTGCAATGTTCCCAGTTGATTTGGGGCTATGCAAGATCGCACGCAGTGAGTAAGAGGTCACCACTGATATCTTGTGAGCTTGGAAGTAGTGGCGAAGCTTCCTAGAGGCGATGAGAACTGCATAGGGCAGCTTGTGTACCTCTAGGTATTGAGTCTTGGCATCATGTATTACTTCGTTGATGAAGTACACTGGGCGTTGGACTGTCCGGACCCTCCTGAAGGGGCCCAGAGCTTCCTCCTCATCGACCCGGACCCTATCGGAGGGGTGCGGACCTACTTCGGAGACGTCTGGGTTTCTGCTAGAGGAACTCAAAGCTTCTGTTGGAGTGACCCGGATTCTCCCAGAAGGGTCCAAGTCTTCTGGGATAACTCCCTGTTGATCCAAGTCTGGGGGCTGGGACCCATACTCTCCTTCAAGAACCTCCGGACCCTCCCGGAGGAGTCTGGATTCCTGAGCTTGTGATGATTCTGGTCTCTCCGCGACCAGGAGCATGCTGACAACCTCGTCGGTTGCTGAAATGTAAAGTAGTAAGGGCTCACCAGGGTTCGGAGCTACCAGGGCTGGTAGAGTGGTGAGGAGCTGCTTTAGCTCTTGGAACGCCTTTTCTGCTTCTTCAAACCATTGAAATGGTCCGGACTTCCTCAATAGATTGAAGAAGGGTAGCGCCCGTTCCGCCAGTCTTGAGATGAACCGGCTGAGGGCGGCTAGACATCCAGTCAGTTTTTAGACATCTTTGATGCGGGCTGGTGGCCGCATCTCCTTTATAGTCTTAATCTTCGCCTGATTTGCCTCTATGCCTCGGTGGTTTACCAGGAAACCGAGATGCTTTCCGGAGCTAACCCCGAAGACGCACTTGTCTGGGTTTAGCTTCGTGCGGGTGACCCGCGGCTTGTTGAAGACAGCTTGCAAGGTGTCAAGGAGTGACTCCTTGTCCTTTATCTTGACTACGATGTCATCAACATACACTTCCACTACGTCTCTGATGAGCTCTCCAAAGGTTTTGTACATAGCTCGTACAAATGTTGAAGATGCATTCTTGAGACCAAATAGCATGGCTGTATAACAGTACAATCCATCTACTATGATGAAAGAAGTATGTTCTTCATCTTCCCTAGACATTCTGATTTGATGGTACCAAGAATATGCGTCTAGGAAACACAGTAATTCACACCCGGAGGTGGAATCCACTATCTGATCTATTCTACGTAGTGGGAATGGATCTTTTGGGCATGCCTTATTTAGTGTTGTGTAGTCAATACACATCCGAAGCTTCTCGCCGGCCTTGGGTACAACGACTGGGTTTGCCAGCCATTTTGAATGGAAGACTTCTCGTATGAATCCAGCTTCGAGCAACTTCTTCACTTCTTGTCATATGAAGTTATGTCGCTCTACGGATTGCTTCTGAGGCTTCTGATGTATGGGTCGAGCGTCGGGATAGATCTTTAGATTATGCTCGATCACTTCCCTAGGGATTCCAGGCATTTGTGACGGTTGCCAGGCAAACACGTCGACGTTAGCCCGGAGGAAAGTGATGAGCGCGAGTTCCTATTTGTCATTCAGACCTCCCAATATACGAGTGGTCTGGGCAGCATCGGAAACGATATGGACGACTTTGATGGGGATGTCGGCATCGCCGCTTGGTTGCACGCGAGGTGCGGAGGTTGAGCCTCGCTGATGAATGCTCGGGGGTTTTGGACCTTGCTCCTGCCTGGATTCTTCCTCCCGTGCTGTAGCAAGCACATGGAGTTCCTCCAGAGCAGTCACTCCGGCAGTACGGTCTCCGCGGATCTGGAGAACGCCAACTGGTGTCGGCATCTTCAACACCAGGTAGCCATAATGAGTAGTAGCCATGAATTTGTACAAGGCAGGCCTGCCCAGAATGGCGTTGAAGGGCAAGTTGATCTGAGCAACGTCAAAGATCAACTTCTCAGTGCGATAATTCTCCTGAGTCCCGAAGGTCACAGGGAGAGTAATGGCACCAAGCGGTGTTATGGCCCCCGGACCTACTCAGGAGAAAGGTCGGGAAGGGCGAAGGTCTGAAGGTCGGAGCTGACGCTTGACAAAAGCCTCGAAGCTTATGAGGTTCAGCCCCGAACCTCCGTCCACCATTACATGGTGGAGTTGAATGTTGTTGATGGTAGGTGATACCATCAGAGGTAGCTAACCAGCTCCGATCATGTTCCAAGGGCAGTCCGAAGCATCAAAAGTGATGGTAGTGTCCATCCACTTTCGATGAGGTTCCGCCCTGGCTATATGAGCTACTGAGGCCATGTCTCGCCGCATGGTCTTGAGGATATGGCGGGAGGTGATGTCCCATGAACCACCAAAGATGGTGTTCATGGTCTTTCGACGCTCATTGTCGGAGACATTTGAGTCGTCGTCGACGGAGGTGTACACATCCTTTAGGACCTTTTTTGGGTCCTCGAAGCCCAACTGTTCTTCAGTCGGAGATTCGTCGACTTTCTGCTTTCCATCTGTCTGACGGAAAGGAACTTCTTCCCAGCGCTTGTGGTAGCGATCAGCAAGGTTTTGGACCTCCCGGCAGTCCTCCAAGTTGTGGCCGTTCGACTTGTTGATAGGACACCACATTTTGGAGTTTCCACTGTCTTCAGAGGACGGCTGAGGTTGTTTCTCACGGCGTGGCCCCCGGCCACCTGGAGCTGCAGCAGCTGCAGCGGTGGATGTGCCGGCTTACGGCTTTCTTTTGCCGTTGGACTTTTTCTTCTTTTTGCCACTCCTGGGGGCAGTGGCTTCGCCTTTGGAGGATTTTTTTCCATCCTCTGGAGGTGGTTTGGAGTGCATCTCACAGCCCTCCGCAGCTTTGGCACACTTGTTTGCCAAGCTGAAGAGCTCCGTGACGCTGGTGATCTCCTTGACCGCCAGCTTCTCTAGCATCTTCTTATCTCGCACGCCCTGTCTAAATGCCACGATGACAGAAGCGCCAGAGATAGAAGGAATTGTGTTTCGTACCTGGGAGAACCTCTGGATGAATGAGCGCAGGGATTCTCCCCCCTTTTGCACCACTGCAAAAAGGTCCAGTTCGGTGCCTGGTCAGGTGTATGAACTCCAGAAATTTGCGGTGAACTATTGGCACAATTCCTCCCAACTATTGATAGAGTTGTGTGGAAGGCTCATGAACCAGGACCTGGCGGTCCCAGTCAAAGCTACTGGTAAGTAGTTGGCCATTACAGCCTCGTTACCTCCGGCCACAAGGATTGCGATGGTGTAAATTTGGAGAAACTCGACGGGGTTAATGGTCCCGTCAAACTTCCCCGGTAGGTGTGGCCAGAACTTTTGTGGCCATCTGACCATGCGTAGGTGCATGGCCAGTGCAGAACAGACTCCTCCTACCCCCTCGGGAGCAGGGCTGTCTCGAGCTTCTCGCCTTTCGCAAGCGTGCTCGATATGGACACAGCCATCCTGTTGACGGTAACGGCGATCAAGCTCCGCCCGAAGGTCATGAGTTGACATCCTGGTTACTGTATGAGTACATCGCGCCCCATAGGGTAGCGACGTAACTTGATGTGACGCAGCACGCCTCCTATTCTGGGAAGCATGCGGACCAAGTCTGCCCGACACAGTCCGGCGCTGCGATGGGGCCCACCTCGAAGGAGGAGGACCTGATTGTCGATGCTGCCGGCTGCTGCTGCAACAGATGTTCCACATCAGCTCTCCACTGCTCCATTGCACCCTGGGATGCACCTGGAGGTGGTGGACGTTGGAGGAGAGCACGTGCTGCATGAAGCACATGTTCAGGGTTGTTGTTGTTTGCCAATGCAGTGACTGACGCCGATGCACCGTCACGTTGCTTAGCTTGACATGCTGGTGCAGGCGGTGGTGCTGAAGGTATGACTCCTGCTGGAGCCACAACACCTGCTAGTTGCTGTGTGTTAGAGGGATTGCCTCCAACGGGTTGAACGGCAGGGTTGCCGTTGGATGATCTAGCAGCTGAGTTCACCATACTCGAAATCTTAGGCGCCACCTACCTGACGCGCCAACTGTCGGTGTTTGGAACCGGCAGATCTCCTAACACTACTTTTGGTAGATCGAGGAGTTGTAGTTCGGTAATGGGCGTGCAGAGATTCAAGAAGATGAAAGACACGTGTACACAGGGATTTCCGTGGTTCAGGCGGCCTGAGCGTAATATCCTACTCCACGGGGTGTGTTGGTGATGTATTAAGCTCGAGAGTCTAGAAGAAGCTCTAGAAGAAGAAGCTCGTCTAGCTCAAGGTGTTCAGCCGTGGTCTGGAACCGTCCCTTGTGTATCGTCGACCAGTCCTTTTATAATACAAGGACTGGTCGTTACAACGTCAGCCTAGCCCGACAGGTGGCCCCGACAGTTACACACGCTTGATACACAATAAATGGGGTTAATTACCCTTAATAGCATGGTAACACGCCTTAATAGTGCTCTTACCAGTATTAAGGGCCATCCGATTGTGTGTCATTAATATGGCATTAATGACACTTAATCGGGTCTTGAAGTCTTTGATTTATCCTTGAAGGTACGGAGCCGCTGGGGTCCTCCGGCCTGATAGTTGAAGTTGAAGGTCCGGCGATTGCCACGTGGCAGCTCCAGAGCTCACCGTTGTGGACGGATAGGTCCGGTGCTGTTGGACACGTGTCAGTACCGGAGCTTCCCTCTGTTTGAGGTTAGGTCCGGGGGTGCCATATTGGTGTTCTAACCGGAGCTTCCCAGGTGTGGGTGATAGCTCCGGTCTTGTGATACACGTGGCGGCCCCAGGACTAACCATGTCGGGGGAGTAGGTCCGGCTATGCCTGACATGTGGGGCCTTCGAAGGTCTTCAAATCTGGTATAAGAAGTTTTTTTGTGATCTTTGCAATCCCAAGGGATATCTGGTACGGAGAGTACCGGCAGCATTTTTCATTTATTTTTTCAATGGACATTTTTACTCATCATACCAACCTCTATGAATTTTTTCAGATTTTTTTAAATTTTTTTTGAATCAATGTGTGTTCATAATTTGTTGAATGCCTCATATGTATATGAGTATTTAGTTAGAATGATGGATAATTTGAAGTTTGACATGTTGGAATGCTTTTAAATTTTTTTAACAAAGTTCATACATGTATAAATAATACAAATATGTTCATACAAACAAATTTAAGTGAAGGATCCTTTTTTTATGAGATACACAAATGTGAATAATATGTGAGTAGAAATTAATATGATATTTACCAAAACATTACAATGTCAGCTATACAAGTTATAAAATATTTGGTTCAGGTGGTAGATGTTAATTTTATACAAATATAGAAGAAAGTTCTATTGAATTTGGACTCAATTTGCAGAATCTAAACTGGTTTGAGTATTTATATTGTAATCTAAAAAAAAGAAGCAAGGGATAAGGGCATTATCACAGGCGGTTTTTTATGAATAACCGCATGAGATAATGGTTCTCTCAGGAGGTTATTAATTACCAACCGCCTGTGAAAAAATTAAAAACCGCCTGTGAAAAACTGACGCCTATATAAAGACCCCCTCGCCACAGTTGAAACGTAACCCTGGAGAATTTTCCACTGCTACAAGGCTGCCGAATTTTCCCACCGCCACGCCTGCTCTGCCGCGCTGCCGCCCATCCTGCACTACCGCGTCGCCGCTCAGCCCGCACAGCCGCGCCGCCGCCCAGAGCCAGCACTGCCGCGCCGCCGCCCAGCCCCGCGGAGGCACGTCTGAGATCTGCCCAGTCCCACATCGCGCTACAAGGTACCTAAGTAAATTCTCATAGTTTCCTTTTGCATGTTGTATTGGTATATGGATTGTGTCCTTTTGCATGTTGGTATATTCTCATAGTGTGTTGGTATATGGATTGTGTCATAGTGTGTTGGTATATGGATTGTGTCCTTTTGCATGTTGGTATATTCTCATAGTGTGTTGGTATATGTATTGTGTCATAGTGTGTTGGTATATGGATTGTGTCCTTTTGCATGTTGGTATATTCTCATAGTGTGTTGGTATATGGATTGTGTCATAGTGTGTTAGATATGGATTGTCTCATAGTGTGTTGGTATATTGATTTATGGACTATATTATAATAATCTTATTGTAGTGATTTGGGTTAGCTTTCTAGGGAGATGGTTTTATAACTCACCCATTTAGTTACCATCGTTGGATGGGATTCGACGTCAAGATATAACAGACCGGATCCCACCCAGACCTAGCCCATGCCACTGGGCCTGTTTGCCCCATGACTTCAATCCTTCACCCCCGCTTGCTACTCCCGACGCCTGCGACTCTGTCCGCCTCAAGACATCGCCCGTCTCCTACATTATTCGCTCTAATCATACTTGTTATGTCTCTGTAAATTCATTTTATAGAAGACCTTTAGGGAATATTTGTGGCTAAATTTTGTAAATCTGACAAAAATTCTATTATTAAAGCATGGACCGTCGAGCGTGGATGTATAACATGCCAACACCTGTTCCTATGTACATTCATAATGTGGCAAATTTTATTGAAGCATCCAAGAGACAGACGAAGTTGCAAAAGATAGATGACATATTATGTCTATGTATCGACTTCGAAAATAAGATTGCTTGGACGGATACTATAGTAATCCAATCTCATTTGGTGAAAAGAGGTTTCGAAAATAACTACATAATATGGACAGAGCATGGTGAGTTAGATACACATGATGTGGATAAAGATGATGAGAGAGGTTCTGATGATGATAATGTTCATATCGATGACGGTAGTGACAATTAAGCTGGTGATGATGATGATGAGTTCGATTGTGAGGAGATGTTGCGTCACATTGAACCATATGTATTGACTTCTATGGGAGCAAGCAAAGGTTAAAGTAAAATGGAGACATTGCAGAATGCGGCAACGGAGCTTTTATATGATGAATCAAACGATTGTGATAAAGAGTTTACTACATTGCGTGCAGTCTTAGAACTACTAAAGTTGAAAGCTATGCACGGATGGTCCGATTGTAGTTTCTCTGATCTTTTGAATCTTCTGGCAGAAATTCTTCCAAATCCAAATAAATTGCCCAGAAGCACTTATAAAGCGAAGAAACTTCTTTGCCCGATGGCACTAGGTGTGACAAAAATACACGCTTGTGTGAACCATTGTATTATGTAACGCAAAAAGCATGAGCTTGCAACTAGATGCCCCATTTGTGGTGTCAGTAGATAAAAGAAGGACTACAATCACCAGTATGTTACCAACATGAAAAAGTGTCAGAAGAATAAGAAGTTTATTATTGGTCCTGAAGGTGACGATGACGATACTTCTGACGATACAGACGTGAAGAATAAGAGAAAAATTCTTTCCTTGGTGATGTGGTACCTTCTTGTAATTGATCGCTTGAAGCGTTTGTTCTCAAACCCTAGGGAGGCTGAACTTATGCATTGACATTCCGAGCAACGCAAGAAGAATGAAAAACATATACGACACACTGGTGATGCAACGTAGTGGAAAAATTTTGATATTCAATATCCAGAATTTGAAAAGGAAATCAGAAATGTGAGGTTTGCCAGGGGTACAGACGGAATAAATCCGTTTGGTGAAAAAAGGAGCATACACAGCACATGGCCCGTGGTCTTAACGATGTACATCCTACCGCATGGTTGTGTCACAAAAGGAAATATATCTTGTTATCTGTTCTTATCCAAGGTCCGAAACAATCCGACATCGAAATTATGTGTTCTTAGAACCTTTAATGGAAGATATGGTGAAATTGTGGAATGAAGGGGTACGTACATGGGATGAGTACAAGCGGGAGTATTTCACGTTAAGAGCAATGATATTCGTTATAGTGCATGATTATCCTGGACTGTTTACATTATCGAGACAAATGAAAGGGAAGAAAGGTTGTGTAAGGTGCGTGGATAGAACTGGATTTCTATACCCCACTTCATCCAGAAAGACGGTGTACATGAGACACTGACGGTTCTTGACAGATACACAGAAGTATAGGAAGATGAAAGAACAATTTGATAACAAAATCGAAAAAGATATTGCACCAAAACAAGAATCTGGAATTTTGCCATAGTATTGATTTGATGCACGTTACAAGAATGTATTTGACAGCATCATTGGGACCTTGTTGGACATGTCGAGGAAAACAAAGGACGGATTAAATTCACGTATGGACCTAGTAAATCTTGAATTGAGACCAGAGCTTCATCCAGTAGAAAAGGCGAACGGGAAGCATTACCTTCCTCCAGCCAGCTACAACTTAATGCTAGAAGAGAAAAAAGCAATTTGCGAATGCTTGCGTGGGATCAAAGTGCCCACGAGTTTCTCATCCAATATCCGCAAACTAGTCTTGATGAAAGACTTGTCTTTATTTGGTTATAATTCTCACGACTGTCACATGATGATGACAGTTTTCCTTGCCATTGCAATAAGAGTCATCAAACCTGAGCATATAAAAGTTGTCATCACACGTTTGTGTTACTTCTTTAATGCAGTATCGCAAAAGGTGATAGCACGTGAAGATTTAGATTATCTGAAAACATATATCGTCGAGACAATGTGCAAGCTTGAGATGTGTTTCCCACCATCCTTTTTCGATATGCAAGTACACCTAATCATACATCTTGTTGATCAGATAAAAGCATTGGGGCCACTATATTTACATCATATGTTTTCAATGGAGAGATATTTAGGAGTATTAAAAGGTTATGTGCGGAACCGTGCTCACCGAGAGGGTTCAATTATGGAAGGATACACCACTGAAGAAGTGATTGAGGGTTGCGCTGATTACATCAAAGATGGAAAATCGATAGGTGTGCCTATACCGGTACATGAGGGTAGACTACGTGGGAGAGGCAAAGTGGGTAAGAAAACTTTTATCGTCCAAGATTACAAAAATGTACACCGTGCACATTTTGGTGTACTACAACAGCTCGCAATAGCTAAGTCGTACATCGAGGAACACCAAACTGAGCTTCGTGATAAAAACCAAGACCGCACAGAGGACTGGATCATGAAAGAGCACAGAAGATGTTTCACTGAATGGTTAATGGACAAAAATATACCATACAAAAACACTATAGAAGAGGCAACAATGAAGAAGTTAGCTTCTGGCCCATCTGCTTTGGTGACATCATGGCAAGCATATGACATCAATGGTTACACATTTTACACTAAAGAAAAAGATGGTAAGAGTGTTGCACAAAATAGTGGTGTTCGTATTGAGACTTATGAATCACAAGGGCAGAAGACCACATACTTCGGGTTCATAGAGGAAATATGGGAACTTGATTATGGCGAAAGAATGGTAATGCCCATATTTAAGTGCCAATGGGTCAAACATCTTGATGGTGTGAAAGTGGACAATTACGGGCTAACACTGGTAGACTTGAATAAAGTGGGTTATAAAGATGACCTGTGGGTTCTCGCCGATAATGTTGCATAAGTTTTTTATGTTCAAGATCCAAAAACTGAGAAGATGCACGTAGTTGTTTCTGGAAAGCAAAATATTTTTGGGGTTCAGAATGTGGAAGATAATGAAGAGGAATATAATCAGTATGAAGAGATGTACCTTTTCACCGAACCAGAAAACATCAAGCGCGTAGAGAGAAGCATTAAAAAGAATTTGAAACCCTATATGCGAGAATATGTCAATGCTAGAAAAAACGTATATAGAAATGCGAGATGATATATATTGTATATATTGTTTGTTCTGAAATCAACTTAGAACAATGTCCTATTTCAGCTTTAGATAGCATGTTTCGAACATTATTAAATTCAGCTTCTGTTTCGAGCTCCTGTCAAGCTAATCCCTTCACAGCAAGCTCTTGTAGATGCAAGTAACACCCGAGACTCATCATTTGGATTGTTAAAAGCTTCAATTGAAGTCTGATGATACTTCCCATCCATTTGAGGGCTTCTTTGGATAGGAGTACACCCAAACCAGCCCTGCAATATTTCTTTCTCTTCTCTCCATTTTGATAACTTATGAAGATGCTACTTTATCAGTTCTAATGGCTGAATATATTGACTACAAATCAGTACCATCTCTCTCAGTGCTTTACACAAGCGATGAAGCGTACAACTTCAATCACAAATCTTGTTTTTACCATTTTCATAGGAATTTGACCTTAATCTTTCAAGCATAGATTTATCAATAATTGAAGCTTCTTCATCAAACATGTTAATGGCAGTTACAAGTGAAGGGTGTGTTGAAGCTAACAAAATCTCAATGGGATTAAAGACAAAGAGATGCTCCATATGAGTGACAATGTCCAGGTTAGACAGCATGAAGCTACGATGACAGCCTTCATGCTGTTTAACCTGGACATTGCCACTCATATGCAGGATCTCTTTATCTTCAGTCCGATTCAGATTTTGTTAGCTTCGACACATCCTTCACTCATAACTGCCATTAACATGTGTGATAAGGAAGCTTCACTTATTTGATAAATCAATGCGATTAAGGTTACATCCCTATGAAAGTGTAAAAACAAGATTTGTAATTGAAGTGGTTCGCTTACTCGCTTGTGTGAAGCACTAAGAAAGTAGGTACTGATTTTTAGTCAATATATTTAGGCATTAAAACTAAGAAAGGAGCATCTTCCTAAGTTTTCAAATGGACGTGAGGCAAAGAAATCATTCAAATGGATGGGAAAGTCCCTCCAAGGATTGTCAGGCTTCAAAATGATGCTTTCAACAATTCAAATGATGAGCCACGGGTGTTACTTGCATCTACAATAGCTTGTAGTGCAGTGATTAGCTTGACAGGAGCTTAGCAGCATCAGAGGCGGTTGGTAAGTAAAACCCGCCTAAGATAAACATCTTCTCAGGCGGTTATTAAGTACCAACCTCATGTGAAAAATTTAAAAACCGCCTATGAAAAACGGACGCCTATATAAAGACCCCGCGGAGGCACGCCTCTGCCCAGTCCCACATTGCGCCACGAGGTTCCTAAGTAAATTCTCATAGTTTCCTTACTATGCATTGCATGCTACCTTTTTCTTTGTATATTTTCATAAGCTGCCAGTTTTGTGTGTTGGTATATGGATTGTGTCCTTTTGCATTTGTCTACATATGCATTTGGACTCAATAATTTGGAAGTTTGGTCTTTTAGATATTGATGTCTCGGGCGTGTAGCCGATTGAAGGAGGAGCGCTTGGCGTGGCGCAAGAACCATCCCCATGTATGTACATATGGCACAACGGTCGCATTGTTTTATATACATATGTATTTGCAATGGACTGATGAACTTAACTGTAGTTTGTTTTTCCATCTTGTTTGTTTTTGGTATTTTCAATTTCTCTGTGTAGGGTTTCTCTGCGAAGCCTGAATCGGGAGATTTATTGAAGTGGCAGGACATCGTCCCCGGTAAAGAAGGGGTAAGTCATGAAGAACAAGCACAATATGAGTTTAACCATCGTCCTCCTATTAATAAATTTCTTTTGCAGACTGAATGGGAAGGTGGTTACTACCCCCTGACAATCACCTTCTTTGAGGACTATCCCTTGGTGCCTCCAAGATGCGCCTTTCCAAGTGGGTTCTTCCACCCAAATGTCCATCGTTCGGGAGCACTATGCGTCAGGATTCTTGATCAAGAGACTGTAAGATAGACCTATTTTGCTCATGTAATTAATACTTAATTGTTGTTGAACTTATTTGAACTGGTTTCTTATATTGCTTAAATTATATTTCGTAGGGGTGGTGCAGTGGTTTTACAAACAAAACTATGCTTTTTGAAGTTCAGTGTTTGCTGCATCAGCCAAATGTGCCCGATGTTGAAAATGATTGTTATAATCTACTTATCAAGGTTAGATGACACTTTGACTTAGTGACCAGTGTAGGTTATTCATTCCTCCTTCAACATTTGTTAATTTAAATAATGACAATATTTTCAAAATCCAGCAGAATATAAGAGACGTGTTCGGGAGCAAGCAGGACGGTACAATTTAGATTGATCGATGGGAGCTTCATCGAGTTGTGAATTACCTCTGAATTGTCGAGCTTCATACAGTTTAAATTCAAATTTAGTTTAGAGGGCACGCAATG
The DNA here is from genome assembly GCA_036927565.1 of Tuctoria greenei. NCBI lineage: Eukaryota > Viridiplantae > Streptophyta > Magnoliopsida > Poales > Poaceae > Tuctoria > Tuctoria greenei. Next base: position 120,066,172 of record JAYESD010000010.1, on the reverse strand, counting down.
TATGATCTATGGAATTCATCGAGTTGTGAATTACCTCTGAATTGCAATGTCATTTGCATTTGTTTATCCTTGTATTCCATAATTGCAATGTCATTGTGTTTGTTTATCCCTGCAACGAACGCTCACGATCTAGGGCACTCTGGCGTTTCCGGGGACACAAAATAAGTGGAAACAATGACTTTCCCTAGTCGATTCTTCAATGAAAACTGCTTGTGATAATTGAACAACAACATACGATTCTTACACAATGACCGCCGGTGAAAATACATGATCTTCTCAGACCGTTGTTAATTAAGAACCGCCTGTGAAGCATTACATTACAGGCGGTTCCTAATTAATAACCGCCTGAGAAGATCATGTATTTACCCAGGCAGTTGTCTCTTAAAATCCGCCTGTGATGTTATTTTATTGCAGGCGGTTCTTAAGTAATAACTGCCTGAGAAGATCGAGTATTTACCCAGGCGGTTGTTTTTTAAAATCCGCCTGTGTTGTTCTTTCATCACAGGCGGTTATTATATCATTCGTCATCATAGTCGCATATTTTTAAGGACCGCCTGTGTTTGAAAAATTGAGGCGCCCGTAAAAATGCTTTTTGTAGTAGTGGGTGACACTTAATGTCAGAAGTACGACACGTAGGAGTGGAAGATGAAGGCTGGAATGATGTCGACTTGCCGCCCTCCAGCAAGCGAGAAGGTGGAGCAGCAGGTGTAGTTCTTTGTCCGACATTGGATGGTGTAGTGGCTGCACAAAAATTCGAATATGATGCTGTTTTAAATCGTGTAGACGTCGAATGAGGTGTGAAGGTGGTCCTCATGCGTTGTTGCTGATGTTGGCGGCCTTCCAATTCTTTTTCTGCCAACATAGCAAGCTGAAATAATCTGTTAACGGTATCATATACCTTGTAATCAACAATATTCTAAACTTCGCGTCTCAACCCCCCATAAAAGCGAGCTATTTTATCATCCATGTCCTGTACTACCCCACAGCGCCATACCCTTTTGTAGCTATTGATAGTATTCTTCTACAGACAGTTACCTTGGTAACGCTGTAATTCTTTTCGAAGGTCTCGCAGAAAAGAAGGAGCCACAAAACGAACACTCATAGCCTCCTTCAATTTATCCCATGTTGGAGGATCAGTTCTAGTTCTAACAAGTTCATTCCATCATATGATAGCAAAATCCTCAAACTCACTAGTGGCTTGATGAACTCTATGTTGTTCAAGAACAAGATGGATATTAAATTTTTTGCTCTACTGTCATCTCCCAATCAAGATAAGCCTCAACATCATAATCACTAGAAAAGGAGGGTATAGTAAATTTTACCTTAGCAAAAGGGTCATCAGGAGGATGGTTATAATTGTTATGGTGATTGTTACCTCCCATACCTCGACGATAGAGTGGGAGTCGTGGTTGATGATTATGATCGTCCATATCATCACAAGCATCGTCTTCATGTCTAGCGAGAGGCAGTCGAGCCTCAAGATTACCCATCTGAAAAGCAATGTCATCAAATTGGCGAGTCAAGTGCGCCAATGACTCTGCTGTTGATGCAGTGTTTTTTGTAAACACTTCTTCCATATCGTTCATCATGTTACAAAACTCAACATTTGAAATTTCATCACCATTATTTCCTGCCATTGTTAGTAGTACAAAAAAAGACAACAGGAAGATGTTATCCCTATCAACTACAAAGTGTAGTGGCAATGTGAGAGGTGGAAGGACAATCTCTCTCGCACAAGCGTATTACCATGATCTTACAAGTGTTTTTACCAACACAACAGGTAGTGTGGACGGTGAGATGAACCAATGAAGCGTGGGATGATTGCAAAAGGTACTTGTTCTTCTCAAGAGAAAGTGGAGCTTGGATGGCACTTTATATGTAGCAAGGATTGGCAACATTGCAATCAAATAGTAAAGTTGAATAAGTGTCCAAAATATTTGTCAAAGTTGCTGGCCCAAATGTGTTCCCAGTAGTTCAAGCTAGCAAGACATGAAACAAAACTATACGAAACAAGGATGCAAGCACTTCCATTTTTACTTTTCTTTGTTTCTCTTTTCTATTTTATTGTGGGGCTTTTGTATCTTTTTTTTTTTGCACTTGCCTTTTTCTTTTGTCTTCTTTGTTTTTTTTTCAGAATGTGCTGCAAAAGAGGAACACAATGCAAAACAATCAAAGATATATTGTAGGTCTGTTACAGATTTTCTGCTCAATCTTCTAAGTACAATTAAGCACCTTTAGGGTGTGTTTGGTTTGAGGGATATGGTGGCACGGGACAGGATGATCCCACTTTTCTATTGTTTGGTTTGGAGACACATGGGATGGAGTCATCCCTCAAAAGAGAATATTCCACCCAGATGCGGGATGGAACCATCCCACCAAAAACCTGGGGACGGATCCGTCCCACCTCCGTGGATTATAGATCTATCTCTACTCCGTCCGACCTCCGTGGATTATAGAGGCCCCAAATATAAAAACTTTGAACAGTAAGATTATAGATCTATCTCTACTCTTTAATTTCAGTATATGAAAGACCTATTTTGGATCAGAACAATAAGAGATATTGCCCCCCGAAATACAGACTGTTCAGAATTTCTAGGTCAATAACAGATTCGGATCTAATGCAATTTCGACCTCAATAGCTCTTATTTTCTGGAAAACTGATGAATACGAAAGTTATAGAGAACTTCTTAACTTTCTAGGAAGTACAAGAACACCAAAATCCGAGTTCGTATAAGCGAGATATGATGAAAATACCCAACTGGACTGAGATGAATCTAATCTGGACGTGATGATGTGATTCAAAAGGATGAATCAACACAATGCAAAACTCAAACTAAGACCAAAAACACTTTTTGAACCAGCAATATGACTCAACCACGGACACAAACTCACAAAACCAAAATGAAAACAAAAGTTGCAAAAGGCTCAATGTGGTTTGGATAAAGTAATGAACAGATCTACTAAACTGCAAGTTTTTTTTTTTTTTGGCTTTTTTATGGACTCTAGGTATGAAAAACAAAACTAATGTAATGGATAGATGAATTACCTAATGGGCAACCTGGAAATTTGATACCAATTGATAAGGAGGTTTAGACCCGATCTTCCGAAAGGTAATGGATAAGTTGATTGATGGAGATCTCAACGTTGATGATTCGAGGCTCTCGAGTTGAACACAAAAAACCCCTACAATCACTACACAACTGCTCCGCTGGTTATCAACCATGATGCACACGATTGATCTCACCAAGAAGGCTAATCTATGCAAGTGCAACCGAGAACACAAACAAGAACGTAGAAGACACGATCTGAGATCGCGCAGTTGGGGTTTCACAAATCGTAGAACGGTGATATTATTAATCTAAGCAAAACCCATTGTTTATGGTGGCCACCATAGAGTATATATAGGTGGGAGAACGTCTAATGGTGTTTTTGGGGTCGTTACCTAACCCTAAGACACGAAAATAATAGACTTAGACTTGATACAAGTCCCAATGGCCCAATACGGTGGCGCAACAACGGATCGAAATTTGGACTTAACTTGTTTTGACGATTCCTGATGACTACGGAGGAATTTTGATGTGGGACGAGATCCATTGGAAATTTTATCTCCTCCTCTTTCCATGCATAGGTAGAACTTTGAAAACAGAGTCCGTATGCATCCCGAGCGTCCGTTTTAAGGTGGACTGCTTTTGGACTTTGAGTTGAACTCGAGTCTGAGTTGTAAACTAGTTCCATCAACTTGTGGGTGTCTCAGCTGGTTCTCCACATTCCCATGGCCTTCTCTCCTCACTTGTTGATCTCCTCCATGGTTCCTACTAACAATTAAATCATTACATAGCAATCTATTCTCAAATTCACATGGGTAGGCATTTAGAAAAGAGTTCGCCTGTTGATTTAGTAGATGCGCTCGTGCTCTTGTGATGGGTCCTTGTAATTCAACATGTGTATCCACTGTTGTGATGTCCTCATATGCCATGGACAAGATACTTCAAGGGGGGTAGTTTAACTTTAAATCCCTTGAAATCCTCATAGCCTCCTTGATTACAAGGGTGATGTTGATTCACCCTTGACCTCCTTGAGATAGCCACTAGTGTTTTGTTTGAAAGGAAGAATCCTCTTGGGTCTTAGGGAAATGATTCCCCAAGTTGCCCATGTTTGACATGGATTTTCACAAATCATGTGAATATCCATGGCTTGGATAATTCCAAACACTTCTCCATCGACTTGATCTATCATGACACTTAAATGGGGGGTCTTGTTCCATAGATATCATGTCCAACTTGCTAAGTGGTGTGCATGCCAAGCTAAGGGAACTAGAGCATTATTCAATCCACCCCTTGAGTAGAGACCATATTCTCATCCATGATGAATGAGAATAGGACTCCTTTAGCTCCAACATGAATGTGGTCATGGATTGGTGAGGCCAACCCATGACATGAGTGTTGGATAAAGAGCCAACTATCCACCCTATGGTGGAGGCAAACGAAGAAGAACTCTTGGAGCCTCCCCCAAGCTTGGAGATGAATGACATTGGCTCCTACTGGAAGCTGAAATTTTTCTGCGTAAGGCAATGGTGTTGCCTAGCAGACATTTGTTGAGGTACGCCTTGAATCTGTTAGTACTTCAGTTTACTTTGATCGTGTCTATGTTTAGTTTTTGTCTTAGCAAGATAAATGAGGTGAGCTAGGGGGGGTGTCCTGAGCCACTCGACGCACTTCTCGTAGTGCATGGCGTGCATGCAGCTCGTGGAGGCAATGTGCGCCCTGGTATTTAGGATCGACTAACGGCCACGCGCGTCAGGCAGAAAAACCCAGTGTGGGCTGTTAGCTTGCAGAATGAAATTAATCTCTAGTGTTCTTTGTCTTCGAGTGTTAGCGTTGGTGTTCTTGGCGACCCGCGTTCCGGCCACGGTTAAACCTAACAAGTGGTATCAGAGCTGTGGTTAGGCAATCCTCGACGATGTCGGCTCCATCTCGGCATGGTGGCTCACTCACCCCGGAGCCCAGGCGCCAGCGCTCTCCGTCGAGGCCGCGCGGCAGGTCCCCGCCACGGTGGGCGGGAAGGCGCGGCAGGAGGGAGCGCCAGCACGAGGTCGTCGTCGAGCGGATCGTAGAGCGAGCGGCGCTGGCTAGGAACTTCCCGGTGCTGACGAAGAAGAACTACTACGACTGGGCCGCTCTCATGCGCGTGATGCTGCAGGCACGGGGCCTGTGGAACGCGGTAACTGAGGGGGCGTCGGACTACACGGAGGACCGCATGGCACTAGAGGTCATTGCCAAGGCGGTGCCACCGGAGATGATGGGCTCTATCGCGAGCAAGTCGTCGGCGAAGGCGGCATGGGAGGCGATCATCCTGCGCAACGTAGGTGTTGATCGGGTGCGCAAGGCGAGGGCGAGCACCCTCAAGCGCGAGTTCGACTCGCTCGTGTTCCTCGACGGCGAGTCGATCGATGACTTTGGTGCGTGCATCGGTTGGATCACTAATCAACTCGCGGTGCTCAGCTTCGAGTACAAGGAGGAGGAGATCGTGCGCAAGTTCCTTCAAGTGCTGCCACCGAGGTTCGAGCAGACTGCCACGTCCATTGAGACGCTGGTCAATTTGGAGACCATCACGGTCGATGAGCTGATTCGGTGCCTCAAGCCGTCAGAGGAGCGGATCAATCGCGGTAGGGGCAGCACGATCGCTAGTCTGAACCTGATAGAGGATGAGCTCATCGCCAAGATCACCTCGCGGCTGAATATTGCTGGTGGTGGCAACACCAATCAACAGAAGGAGGCATCGTCGTCTGGTGGCAAGCGCGGGTGAGTTCGCGATTGTGGGCGCGGCAAGGGCGCAACAGGTGGCGGTCGCAGCGGCGGCAACACTGGCCGTGGCGACAACACGGTCGCGGGCGACGAATGTCGCTACTGCGGCAAGAGCGGGCACTGGGCTCGCGAGTGCAGGAAAAAGAGGCGCGACGAGCAGGCACATGTGGCGCAGGTGGAGGATGACGGTGAGGCCGCTCTGCTGGTGGCGTGTGCAAGCGTCGACATTGATCCTATGGTGCTGGCAACAACCGAGGTGCACCTCAAGGAGGACAAGCTCTTCGTGCAACTCGGTGACAAGGTCGGCGACAGCACCTGGTGGATCCTGTACACGGGAGCTATGAACCATATGACCGGGGAGCGCTCGGCGTTCTTCGAGCTGGACACCAAGGTGCAAGGGACGGTGCACTTCGGTGACAGGTCCGTTGTAGGGATTGAAGGGCGTGGGACGGTGCTGCTCCAGTGCAAGAATGGTGAGCATAAGGCACTGCCAATGGTGTACTTGATTCCGCGCCTCACTACGAGCATCGTGAGCATGGGTCAACTTGAAGAAGGAGGGTGCCGGATCCTGCTGTCCGGTGGGTACCTCAAGATCTGGGACGCCATGGGGAGGCTGATGGCGAAGGTAGAGCGCACATCAAACCGGCTCTACGTGCTGGAGGTCAACATCGCGCGCCCTGTGTGTCTGGCGGTGCAGGGGAGCAGTACGGCGTGGAAGTGGCATGCAAGGTACGGTCACCTAAATTTCAGTGGGCTCCGATGGCTGGCTGACGGTAATATGGTCAGTGGGCTGCCTCAGCTTGATCAGGTAGATCAAGTCTGTGACAGCTGTCTCACCGGGAAGCAGAGACGTCACTCATTCCCGAGTGAGGCGCAGCACAGAGCAGCGCACCGGTTGGAGCTGGTCCATGGTGATCTATGTGGACCAGTGACACCAGCAACACCGAGCGGCAACAGGTTCTTCTTCCTCCTTGTCGACGATCTCAGTCGCTACATGTGGTTGGCCGTGATGAGGACCAAGGATCAAGCCATGTCGGTGTTCGTGGTGTTCCAAGCACGGGCGGAGGTGGAGGTCGGGTGCAAGCTTGGCACTCTCCGAAGGGATCGGGGCAGCAAGTTCACAGCGCGCGAGTTCATCGAGTACTGCAACAAGGAGGAAATTCAGCGGCATCTGACCGCATCGTACACGCCGGAGCAGAATGGAGTCGTCGAGAGGAGGAACCAGACTGTCATGGGCATGGCAAGGAGCATGCTAAAGGCCATGGCAGTCCCAGGCCGGTTCTTGGGGGAGGCTGTGGCGACAGGCGTTTACATACTGAACCGGTCTCCCACGCAGAGCGTCAACGGGTGCACACCGTATGAGGTATGGCATGGGGTCAAACCATCTGTGCATCATCTTCGTACGTTTGGTTGTGTAGCCCATGTCAAGCAGGGGAACAAGAGGTTATCGAAGCTTGAGGACAGAAGCACACCAATGGTGTTCATTGGCTATGAAGGTAGAAGCCAGGCTTGGCGCTTCTACAACCCCTCCACCCAGCGCGTCCACATCTCCCGGGACACAGTGTTCGAGGAAGATCGTGCATGGGAGTGGAGAAACGACAAGTCGGGCGACGGTGCGGAGCCATTCGTTGTCGACTACTTCTCTGTTGGCGGCATATAGCTGCATGATCAAGTGGACCAGTGGCAGGCGGTGCACGCGCCGGGGAGACTGACTCAGCACCGGGCCTAACTCCACTCGGTGGGCATCGTTCACCTACACCGGCGGCACCAGGGATGGTGGAACAGGCGACGCCGCCAACAGAGAGCCCCGACCTCGATGCAGATCACGATGATGCACCTCGTCGGTTCCGCAGACTGCAGAACATATTGGGGTCGGGATCCCAACCTGGCCTCGCTGATGGGGGAATCACTGAAGAGCTGCTTGCAGCAATCAATGAAGAACCATGTTTGGCTGATGAGGCTCTAAAGGTTGAAGAATGGCGCATGGCCATGCTGGAGGAGATGGCTTCAATTGAGGAGAACAAGACGTGGACGCTGGTGACCTTGCCACGCGGTCACCGCGCCATAGGGCTGAAATGGGTGTTCAAATTGAAGTACAATGAAGCTGGTGACATTGTGAAGCACAAAGCAAGATTGGTCGCTAAGGGATATGTCCAGCAGCATGGGATAGACTTCGATGAAGTTTTTGCTCCTATCGCACAGATAGAGTCCGTGCGTTTAGTTCTGGCCGTGGCGGTGCACCATGGCTGGCCGGTACACCAGATGGATGTGAAGTCGGCATTCTTGAATGGGGATCTCAATGAAGAAGTGTATGTCACTCAACCACCGGGGTTCACAGCGGAAGAGCATGAGCAGAAGGTGTTAAAGCTTCACAAGGCTCTTTACGGACTGCGTTATGCTCCTCGTGCATGGAATGCAAAACTCAACACAAGCCTCATGCAGCTCGGGTTCTCTCGGTGCAGATCTGAGCATGGCCTGTACACCCGAGTCTGGAGCAACTTGAGGTTAGTAGTTGGTGTTTACGTTGATGATTTGCTGATTGTGGGTGAATGCGTGAAGGATATTGATCGGTTCAAGGATGAAATGAGGCAATCATTCCGTATGAGTGATTTGGGACCTTTGTCGTATTACCTTGGCATCGAGGTGAAGCAAGGCCGGCATGGTGTCGAGCTGTGCCAGAGTGCGTATGCCAAGAAGCTGCTTGAGAAGGCAGGAATGGCAGGGTGCAACGGGTGCGTGACACCCATGGAGCCAAAGCTAAAGTTGTCCAAGAGAAGCATCACGCCGTCTGTGGATGCAACCCAGTACCGCAACATCATTCGTAGTACCCAGACTTGATGTTCAGTCTCAGGTTCCTCAGTCGGTTCATGGAGGATCCCAAAGAAGATCACATGGAGGCGCTGAAGCATTTGCTGAGGTATGTCACGGCAACAACAGATTATGGCTTACAGTATGACAGAGGCGAGGGGGAGCTTCGACTGCTTGGGTACAGCGACAACGACTTGCAGCTGACATTGATGACCGTAGAAGCACAATGGGAGTGTTGTTCTACCTTGGCAACAGCCTGGTCACGCAATTGTCCAGGAAGCAAACGGTTGTGGCAAAGTCGTCTTGCGAAGCGGAGTATATGGCGAGCGCGGCAGCCGCTGCGCAAGCGACCTGGTTGCGCCGTCTGCTTGAGGAGATGATGGGCATCAGTGTTCCAAGTCCGATCATTAGGATGGATAACACGGTAGCCATTGCATTAGCCAAGAATCCCATTCTGCATGACCGGAGCAAGCACATCGACGTCAAGTTTCACTACCCCAGAGAGTATGTTGAGCGCGGCGACATCGAGCTGGAGCACATCGGCACCAACGAGGAGTTGGCGGACACGCTAACGAAGGCGCTGGGGGCGAAGCGCTTTCATGAGCTTCGGGAGAAGATTGGCGTCGTCCCGGTCTCCACAATCAAGAAACAGAAGTAGGGGGAGATTGTTAGTACTCCAGTTTACTTTGCTCGTGTCTATGTTTAGTTTTTGTCTTAGCAAGATAAATGAGGTGAGTCAGGGGGGTGTCCTGAGCCACTCGACACACTTCTCGTAGTGCATGGCATGCATGCAGCTCGTGGAGGCAATGTGCGCCCTGGTCTTTAGGATCGACCAACGGCCACGCGCGTCAGGCAGAAAAACCCGGCGTGGGATGTTAGCTTGCAGAACGAAATTAATCTCTAGTGTTCTTCGTCTTCGGGTGTTAGCGTTCGTGTTCTTGGTGACCCGCATTCTGGCCACGGTTAAACCTAACAGAATCATCTTGCAGTTGAGTATTGGCATCCTCGTTGGCCACCCCATGAAATGGCTTAGCCAACACTACCCTGTTTTCACGCAAAAGGAGAAAACAAACTAGAGTAATCCTGTCTAATAACTACTAGTACCTATAGCTTAATCACAAGTGATAGCTTATCCTTTACTTCCTTTGTCGTCCCCGGCAACGGTGCCAAAAATGTTTGTCAACATTTTTTAACGTCACAGATCATCTCTAGTAGGAGATGATGTCCACAAGTGCACGGAAACTATCGTGTAACATTTCACCCAAGAGTATTCCCAAGGGTATCGTATTTATCCTAAAGGAAGGAAATGGAATAAAGTAAACACAACTCTTACGATCAAGCTATGGGATACTAATTAATTATCAAGATAGGGGTAAGTTGATAATATAAAGGGTAGTGTAACACAAACCTGAGCAATCTATTCTAAAGGGTAGATGAGTCCTAATGGAGGTTAGACTAAGGATTGGGGAGTTGCTTCTACAATACTTCTAATATACATATACATAGCCTTGGTTAGATACTAATGAGCATGTCAATGGTGAGTCCTTATGCTATGTTGTTCAACATACCGGTGCACGCGTTTACCCCTAGCAATACTAGGATGACTCCTGCCAAGAGCCTGTGGCATAGCCGAACGTGGAGGATTACAAAGGACAGATAGGGATTTCACCACCTACTACCTACCTCTTCAATCTGTGGGTCTACGGGACATGCAATGCTACTTAACTATCCTTGCACCATGCTAGCATATTAAATAAATACCTTAGGAGCTGCAGCAGAAGCCATCCTAAGGCAATGAACTAAACCATCATTGAACCAATGTTGAGACATCACATAAGTTATTTGTATTAACAAGATCATATGATAACTACTTAGACTATAGTGGGGGTTTATAGTGTTTATGATGATAGTACAATGACATTAAGGCATGATCATAACGATTGTTCCTATCACATACATGGAATCCACAATCAAACAAGAAACGCTTCATCCAAAGATATGAATGAAAGAAGACTAAAGATAATATCTTTATTATGCATAAAGTCACAAATATAAGAAAAGATACTTAAGCCATACCTTTCTCAACTTGGACTTGGGACTAGCGGCTCTCCTCCCTATAGCATAACTCCACTAAGGACTAAGAGAACTCGTGTATACAATAGAATGATGCTCAAGTGGTGCGTGTTGAAGTGAGGGGTCCTATTTGTAGGTGGAGAAGGACCGGTTCCCGCCACCAAAAGCGTGCGTATCAGTCACCAGTAACTTCTTCAAGCAAGGAGGAGCCAACTCGTGGAAGCTGACCGAGTTTGTCGCCAGCACCAGGTCGACTGACTAGGGGGGGTCGGCCGACCTGGTCTTTGCACCGTTTCACGTGTGCTTTCTCCAGGTCACTGGCTCGTGAGTCCCATCCCTTGATATGGATGCTACAGCGTTGGATGGCATCGGATACTTCTGTTTGTGGGCCATTTAATCCATGTGGTGCCACATGTCGTTGCTTGATTGGCTGGGATGATATTTTATAGGATCTATCCCCTTGTTTCACTTCAATTCTGTATAAAATACATGCATACACCAATTTCTCCAAGTACAACCGAAATATGTTAAATAGAATGGTGATGTGTGCAAGAAATGGTATTTCCTTCAAATAATTGAGTTATATTGACGAGTGAAATTGGTATATAACAACCGTCAATAGTCACATCTCAACATGATGTTGAAACCGCTGATCGAAGAATTTAAAGTGTTTTGGACAAGAGTTGAAGTGTACGACAGTTACAAGAAGCAAAAAATCAACCTTTGAGCTGTATTTTTTTGGTCTGCCCATGATTTGTTGGCATACGACATGTTTTGATGATGGATCACTCACGGGTCATTTGACGTGTCCAATATGTGCTTCAGACACGGATTGGTTTTGACTAAATCATGGATGTAAGATATCTTACTTCAATTGTCACAGATGTTGGCTGCCTCCAAATCATATATTTAGGCAACAGAAACATGTCTTTTGAAAGAACACTGTTGTCACTACAGGACCCCCGAAACGCCTCAATGGGTCAGAAATTTCTGATATGTTGGACAAACTGGTGCTAGATGAAGGTTGTCCTGGATATTTTGTAGGTTGTGGAGGAAGACAATTGGAGTCACATATGTGGAATTTGGGAGCTACCGTGTGTGAAGTAGTTGATTCTAATGCACAACACTGATGTCATGAATCAAGAGCATAACATGGGCGAAAATATCATAAGCACATGCATGGATATGACTGGCAAAACGAAAGACAATGTAAAAGCTAAACTAGATTTGGCATACATTTGTAACGGTCGAACTCTTAAAATCCTTGGAAGTGGTGGTAAGCCACATGCTTCTTTCTGTCTTCGATCTAAAGAAAAGAATGAAGTATTGAAATGGTTGAAAACTTTGAAATACCTAGATGGTTACGCAGCTAGCCTGAAACGAGCCATCAACGTGAACACAGGAAACCTCACTGGGTTTAAGAGTAATGATTATCACATTATCATGGACAGACTCTTACCTGTTATGTTTTGGGGCTATCTAGATGATGTGGTGTGGAAGGTTTTAGCCGAGCTCAGCTATTTCTATAGAAAGCTTTATGCTAAAGAAATCAAGAAAGGGATGATGGATAAGTTAGAGAAGGAGATACCCGTACTTTTAGGTAAGATGGAAAATTTTTTCCGCTGGGTTTCTTCAATACAATGTCACATCTTCTTGTCCATCTTCCATTTGAAGATAAAGTTGGCGGCCCTGTGCAATATAGGTGGATGTATCACATTGAAAGAGCGCTACGGTATCTGAAACCAATGGTTGGCAACAAGGCAAGGGTGCAAGGGTGCATCGCTGAAGCATATGCTCTTAAGGAAGTAGGATACTTTTCAAGTGTCTACTTTATAGAAGAACACAATGTCAATACTTCGGCGATGCAGTACAATGTGGACGAAGCACCCCCTTTAAGCGACCTCTCCATTTTTCAAACAAGAGGCATTACCTTTGGTAGCTACATGACCTACGTCCTACCCGAACGTGACAGGACTGTTGCTTTACTCTACGTGTACGCAATTATAGAACGCATGCAGGAATACTTTGAGTAAGTGTTTGTCCTAAATTTATGCTAATCGACATATTTTGCTACACATGTATTCTAAAAAATGTTTTTTTCACGTTCAGCGAGTTCCAGAGACAATGTTGGCCACATAGGCATCAACCTACGGCCAAACAAGTAGAAGGGATGTGACAAGAATGAATAAATGGAGGGCCAAACAAGTAGAAGGCATGCATACCGGGCCCTTTGTCGGTACTTGGCGAGCGATCAGTTTAAGGCTAAGTCTCGGAGGGCTCAAGGGTGCAGAGGGGTCGAGGGGAAGCACAACCACGGCCAATATAACCACTTGTGTTTAGATAAACGTATGGTAAGTGTATCTAACTTATGTTTATATATTCATAATATACTATTCGTACTAATACGTATTGACAGGAGCGCGAGACGAGGGTGTCACCGACCCCTGCTGAGGTCTGGAAGAGAGGTCATAGGGACTCTTCTCATCCTCAAGGGTGTAGTCATGTCGCAGCCGAGCAGTTGGTAAGTTTAGAATCATTATTATTAAATATAACTATATTGATTATTGAAGTTACAAGGTTTTCTTGTTTTTCAATCTAGGTACGGGGAGGAGGCTAGGAGGATACACGGCATAGGTTTCGATTGGGAAGATGAACCAATCAATCCTCAAGCCTTGTATGCAAGAGAAGATGGAAAAGCCCACGGAAGGTGAGTTCCTAAGTCATTTTATCGTTTTCAATTCCAAATATTCAAGATATTTCAATTCCATATTACTGATTCTTTTTTTTATAGGCTCGCCATATTCAATAGAGTTGTCAACTCAAGGGCGGCGTGACCTGCGAGAGGAAGCTCCACGCAGGCTTCGTTGGTGGGCCCGAGTCATCGTGTCTCGCGGGTGGAGACTCTCGCCCGTCAGGTGTAGGAGAACCGCGAGCAGTACCAGGCAAACATGGAGGCGCCGAGGGCGGCGATGGAGGCCACCATCTCCTACCAGCGAGCCTGCATGAAGCAGATGTGATAGGCAATGGAGATGCAGAGGCAGTCAATGACGGTAAGTTCAAGTAATTTAATTTCATCTCATTCTTAATAATATGTAATAACATGTAATGTTTGCAATGACAAAGTTTCTTTCAAGTCCACGCAGTCGAGGGGTTGCACCTCTAGCTACCTCCACTTCCACCGCCAATTCCACCGCCAGAAATGCAGGTACCACTGCCGATGCACACTTCTCCGAGTTTTCAGGTAATAAAAAATGTTCTTACTTAGTCTTAATTCATCAAATATAGGCAAATCTAATTCAACTTAACTATTGTAGTCGTACTTAGTCTTCAATAATCAAACATAACAAATCTAACTCAAAGTATCTAAAGTAAGTTCAATATCATCAATTCTAGCTTATTTAATCAATTCTAGCAAAAAACAAATTTCCAAACTAATCAATTTGTCAAACAACTTCTATGTGTTGCAGGGATCAGCGATGGAGGCTCAAACTCCGTCGCCGTCTATACCGGGGCCTGGACTAACACGCGGCGAGGACGTTGGCGGCTCGGGAGGTAGCTAGAATTGATGGATGGAGATGCATTTGTCTTTGTTTTGTGTTTGTGTTTTTGTTTTGATGGATGGACTCTGTGTTGTGATGGATGGACTTTGTGATTCTCTTATTGATCGAGATGTTTGTTATATATTATGTTTTTGTTATTGTGTCTATTGTTATTGTTATTCTAGCCATCGAGCCGGGCAGAATTTTCTGTTTTTTTAGAAAAAATAAAAAAACATATTTGCAATGACTTTTATACAGTACTGTTGCAAATAAAGCTTCGAGCCATCGAGAATTAACCTATGTCATTTGTGACAGCCCGAACATTGTAAATAGGACCCGTGTTATTTGCGATGGTCGTGGCAAACCGTCGCAAATATGACTTAATTGCAACGGCCAATGCTAGCCGTCGCAAATTGTCGGGCCCGACCCATTTGCTGAGCTCAGGTTCTTGTTTGAGATGGCCGTGACAAATAATCTAAATTGCGACAAAACACAGGCGACGGCTGAAAGCCGTCGCAATTAAGGAAAACCATCACAAATAGAATATTTGCGACGGTTTTTTGCTTATTTGCGACGGCCCTAGTGTTGACGGCTTTTATATACCAATGTCACCACTCAATAAACCTCAATTATGTGAAGGAAATATCATTTATTGCACACATCACCTTTCTATCTAACCTATTTCCACTTGTACTTGGAGAAATTGATGCATGCAGGTATTTTATACAGAATTAAAGTGAAACAAGGGGATGGATCCTATAAAATATCATACCATCCAATCAAGTGCCGACATTTGGCACCACATGGATCAAATGGTCCACAAACAGAAGTATCCGAGGCCATCCAACGGTATACACCCTATATCAGTAAAGGGGACCCACCTAGAAGTCACTCCAAGAGAGCACAGACCATTTGGAGGACTTACTAGGTTGGCCGACCCCCCTAGTCGACCGACCTAGTCTTTTATCCAAACTCAGTCAGCTTCCCTATGTTGGCTCCTCCCAATTTGAAGAAGTTATTGATGACAGATTTGTGCGCTTTTGGTGGCGGGAACCGACCCTTCTCCGAGCTATAAATAGAAACCCTCACCCCCTCACTTCAATACACACCACTTGAGCATCATTCTATTGTATACACTAGTTCTCTTAGTCCTTAGTGGAGTTAGGCTATAGAGAGGAGAGCCTCTAGTCAGAAGTCCAAGTTGGGAAAGGTATGGCTCATGTATATTTTCTTATATTGTGACTTAAAGCATAATAAAGATATTATCTTTAGTCTTCTTTTATTCATATACTTGGATTAAGCGTTTCTTGTTTGATTGTGGATTCTATGTATGTGCTAGGAGTAGTATTTATGATTATGCCATATCACTCCTAATTTATCATCATAAACACTACAAACCCCCACTATAGTCTAATTACTTATCATATGATCATGTTGATATGAATAACTTATGATATGTCTCAACATTAGTTCAACGATGTTTAGGTTAGTCATTTCCTTAGAGAGGTACTTCTACTCGAGCCTCTGAGGTATTTACTTAGTATGCTAGCATGGTGATAGGATAGTAAGTATCATTGGATGTTTCCTAGACCCACGGATTGAAGAGGTTGGCAGTAGGTGGTGATAGCTCTATCTGTCTTTTGTAATCCTCCATGTTCGGCTATGCCACAGGCTCTTTGCGGGAGTCGTCCTAGTATTGCCAGGGGTAAACCCGTGCCAGATGTGTTGAACAACTTAGCATAAGGATTCACCATTGACATGCTCATTAATACCTAACCTGGGCTATGTATATGTATACTAGAAGCATTATAGGAACAACTTCCCAACTCTTAGTCTAATCTCTATTAGGACCCATTTACCCTCTAGAATAAAGTGCTTAAGTGTGTGTCACACTACCCATATTATCAACTTACCCCTGTCTTGATAATTGATTAGTATCCCATAGATTGATCATAAGAGTAGTGTTTACTCCATTGCCTTCCTTTGGGATATATACGATACCCTTGAGAATACTCTTTGGTGAAATGCTACATGACAGTTTCCGTGCGCTTGCGGACCTCATCTCTTTCAAGAGATGAGCTGTGATGTAAGAAACGTCAACAAGCATTTCTGGCGCCATTGCAGGGGAAGGCAAAGGAAGTGAAGGATAGCTATCACTTGTGATTAAGTTATAGGTACTAATAGTTATTAGACAGGATTACCCTTGTTTGTTTTCCCCATTTGTGTGAAAACAGGATAGTTTCTGCTAACCCATTTCATGGATGGCGAGGATGCAAGTGCTCAACTGCAAGATGATTCAAGGCGTGTCTCAAAAAATGTCCGCTAGGCAACACTATTGCCTGTTGCGAAAGAATTTCCGCTTCAAGTAGGAGCCACAGTCATCCATCCCTAAGCTTGGGGGAGACTCCAAGAGTTCTTCTTGCTTTGGCTCCATCATGGGGTGGATAGTTGGCTCTTCATACAACACTCATGTCATGGGTTGGCACCACCAATCCATGACCACATTCGTGCTGGAGCTGAAGGAGTCCTATTCTCATTCATCATGAATGAGAATATGGTCTCCACTCAAGAGGTGGATTGAAGAATGCTCTAGTTCCCTTAGCTTGGCATGCACACCACTTAACAAGGTGGACATGCTAGTTATGGAATACACCTTCCGCTGAAGTAACATGAAGATCGAGCCAATTGAGAAGTGTTTGGATATCCAAGCCATGGATATTCACATGATTTTTGAAAATCCATGTCAATCATGGGCCACTTGGGGAATCATTTCCCTAAGACCCATGGGATCCTTCCTTCCAAACACAACTCCAACGGCGATCACCAACAAGGAGGTCAAGGGTGGAGTCAACCTCACCCTTGCAATCAAGGAGGCTATGCAATTTCAAGGGATTTTAGTTCAACTAGCCTACCTTGAAGCATCTTGTCCATGGCCATGCAAGAAATCAAGACAACATTTACATGAAGCTTTTTTGCCAAGGACAAGAAACGTAAAGAGCATTCAAGATTCAAAACATCCCACAATCACATGTTGGGATTCCTACCCTTCGACCAAGCCCGTGCCACCTAAGGAAAGTGACATTGTGGATGAAACGTTTCTTGTTTGATTGTGGAGTCCACATGTCATCATGCCCAAGGAAGCTTTTGATCCTTGACCAAAGTATGGGTTGACCTTAAGGAATATCAACAAGGTCAAAGTGACACCCCTAAAGAAGGACAAGCCTCACAATGCTCATAAGGGAATATCTCCAAGAGGGAGAAGCCGTCGCTACATCAACAAGTCTCCATCAAGACGACGGAGAGGCTAGGGCCATCATGTTATCCACATGTCCAACTAACATGCCAAAGGAGACTTGGCATGTCAATTAAGTGAAGTTGTCCACATCTTCAACTCCGGGATTGGATAACAAATCATCGCACTAAAATGGATGAAGGTAAGTCTCACTCATCGGACTTCAAAAAATCGTTGAGCCCTTGCCAATAGGTTAATTGGTAGTTATCTCATATTTGTTTTCCTAATTGCATATTTGAATTTCCCATTAATCTTTGCATTTGCATTTAGCATGTTAGAATTCCCACACCTACATGTTGGAAAATAAAATTCCAACCATAATAAAACTAAAATTTTGAATTAGGAAATAAATTTATTTGGATATAAACCTTGGGAGTAACCACTTGAATTTATCTTCCTGATTCAAACTAAAAATATTTCCCTTAACATTTAATGCATTTGCAAGTTCATTCAAGTTGGGCAAAACAACTTGGCAAAGGGTACAACATGCTTTTGAGCTAACGTAACCCATTTTCGAGTTGTTTTGTTTGTTCTTGATTTTAGTGCAGCCAAGACAAAATTTGCAAAGAGGTTTGAAGGCCCCATCAAGCACATACCCCTCCATCAATCTCATTTCGAGTTCATGGTGGAGGAATGCTCAAGATGGGGGCCCAATGGAGGAGCAAGATGAAGCCCATTCAACTCCAACCTCAACTTGGCAGAAGGCATTGAACATGAAGGCTACACCAAATTTCATGGTTGTTTCTCACATAACAACCTTCAACCCGGATTGCTATTCAATTGAGGTACAAGTTTAAATTTTCTATCATTGGAATTACATTAGGATTCAATGATTTTTTCTTACATTGATAAGGAAGGTTTGCACCTTCTCATCATTCAATTCTTATGCATCCTCACGAGAGTAAGTGTTGGCGTTGCCCTTTTTTATTCTTCAAAAGGGAATGTCACCTTACTTGGAATAAATTTAAACAAGTACCTAGAATTTCATAAGCATTGCTAAAATTGACTTAGACATTTTTTGCCTAGGTGATGCTTATGGAATAACTTAATGGTTGAATTGGCATGTAGCAACCTAAGAATAGTGATGTCTATAATTATGATTTGAAACTCATTCATTCATGGATCACAAAATCTCAAATTCCTAGGCAATAAATGAAAATTGTTCAGGAGGATAAATTGAGAATCTTGTTTGCCATGATCCAATTGATAACATTTGCTATTGTGTAAAAAACTATGATGGTTAAAATTTCACAAGATGTAGGGATCCATATAGTGTATTTATATCTCTTGCATTGCTATGAGTAGGATATTTAGAAGATTTTCAACTTGATTTTTTCATAAAGCCCCACTCCTAGCAATGATTCATACATTGTTCATGGATACACTGGAAACTGGACCCAATGCATATTTGGTCTTGTTCTTCTCCCTGCGTACAAATGAAGATTCAGTTACCTAACCCGAAAATTCATTTGTACAAGTATCGGGAGATAATCATCCCTGTCTATCATAGAGGGGAAGTTTGTAGGAGTAAAATAACAATACATACATTCAACGATCCGATTGTTAGAAATCCTAAGAGAATTCCATTTCAATATCTCTTGGCAAAGGAGTAAATTAAGATGGTTGCTACCTATCAGAAATTAAGCCCGAAGGTCAACCATAACTATATGAGGACAGATATTTGACATGAAAACCCTACGTGAGCAACCAGTGGGCTGCTACGAATATGTGAGAGCAGTATGCTCTCAACTATTCTAAGCACTCAGGCAAGCTCAAGAGAGTTTCCACCATCATTGGGTGTAGGTTATTCCTTTGTGGCCAAGAGGTATGATGCACCTTAACCAAGGAATGACAAGATCACATCCAATGTATATCGGGTGCAAGTTGTTCCTATGTGACTAGAAGGTATTTTATACCTTAGCCAAGGAACAATGGATCACACTCAACCCATGTTGAGTGCACGTCATCCCTTTGTGGTTATAGGCATGTTGCACCTTAGCCAAGGAATAACAGGATCGTACTCAACACATGTTGGGTACATGTCAGTTCTTTGTGCCTAAAGGTTATCATTAACTTAAGCCAAGGAGTGACGAATCACACCCAATGCATGAAAGGTACAAGTTATTTCTTTATGGCAAGAAGGTATGATACACCTCAGCTAAAGAATGACGGAAAACACTCTACCATGTTGAGGGCATGTCATTCCTTTGTAGCTAAGGGTTATCATTACCTTAGCCATGGAATATCAAAGTACATCCAACCTATGGGAACCTTGAGGTGTGGATGAGCGACATCGACAGCACTCTCCTCGACCACACTCATAGAACCCATGGAAGGCAACCCAACATGGACACTGAACCCTCCATTGTCAAAGCCATGCTGCAACAAGGTTAGGCCAACCTCATGGCCTACATCCGTCGTTAGGGTTTTAGCCCCTATCGCATACCTTGAACAAGAACAAGCTTGGGGGAGGACCCCCACTTGAGGTGACTTGGATCACACCCCTTGCATATTTATTTTCCATCCACCCATCATTCACCTTGCGTATAAAAAAACATAAAAATAAGTAAAGTAGGTTTGCTTCCAAAATAAAATAAAGATGTGCGGTAAGAATGATTTGGAATTCACATAGGCGAAATGATGAATAGTTGCTCTGTTTTAATTTTCCTAAGTCCCTTCTTTACAACTTACTACTCTCCAAAATATTGCTTTCATTGGCTAGAATTACTTTTGCCTTGATTTAGAAATTGTGGGTGGCAAAAGCTTAATCCAATTCTAAGTTGTTGTGAGATATGATATAGTGATAGGGCTGCTATTCCTAGTTTGAAAGTGAAACTTAGATTTCTGGGGAAATTCTAAAAAGATTTAAGTTATCCTTATTTGATTGGAAATATCTACCAAAGCCATATGATACATTACATTGATAGACCTTATGCACATGCTATTTGTCTCCACATTGAGCTCTATCAAACTAGTATTGACCTATGTGAGATTTCATTCATTACTTTTTGAATTCAAGACTTCACTTGAACATGGTATACTTCTACACTAGAAGTAAGCAAACTCCCATCATACCACCATTCCAC
Organism: Tuctoria greenei; assembly: GCA_036927565.1. Lineage (NCBI taxonomy): Eukaryota > Viridiplantae > Streptophyta > Magnoliopsida > Poales > Poaceae > Tuctoria > Tuctoria greenei. Next base: position 120,045,570 of record JAYESD010000010.1, on the reverse strand, counting down.
AATAAAAAGAAAAACTCCATACCTTTCATGCTTAGTACTCTCTCAAAATTTCTTGCATAAAAAGGGAGCAGAAGACATGGTTACAAGAAAAAGAAGAAGAAAATACATGCTTATTTCAAAAGCATGAGAAAAAAAAAAGAAAAAAAGAAAAACAGTACCCATGTTTCATTCCTGCAAAATAAGAGAGTCCACTCAAAAAGGAGTCATCTCAAATATACACATCTACCCCCATTCCATCACGCATGCACAAGTCTCGAATCAAATAGTTTTGAATTGATTTTTCCTAAGGCTTGCTTTTTTGACTTAGCAATATTATGTGCTCCAAATATGCCAACTATATTCCCTACAAAGCTCCACATACAAGACTTATTTAGTTGTAGAATGAATTTAGGCAAAATGCCTTGGTGAGGACATATTTCCACTACACATAAAGGAGAGACTGAGAGAATCAAATTGAGGTACTTATAATCTAAATTGAACTCTCTGGAATTTGGTACTTATAATCTAAATTGAACTCTCCAGAATTTGAGTGGAACTTGATCTCTAGGGTATGTGTGCTCCATTTGTTGTTCTATCTTTCACCCACCCATGAATAGGAGATTGCATAAGGCCCATAATAACTTAAGATAGGGTGATGTACCATGCCAATTTTTGCAATACTAGGTAAAGTATTTTGTTGTGCACATGGTACTTTTGAAAAGTAGAACACTAAAGCAACTCCTGATCATCCACCTAAAGCCTTGACTTTGCTCGGGACAAGCAAAGGATAACCTTGGGGGGGTTTGTTGACGACTGTTATATACCAATTTCATCCGTTAATAAACATCAATTATGTGAAGGAAATATCATTTCTTGCACAAATTACCTTTCTATTTAACCTATTTCCACTTGTACTTGGAGAAATCGGTGCATGTTGATATTTTATATAGAATTGATGTGAAACAAGGAGATGGATCCTATAAAACATCATCCCAGCCAATCAAGTGTCGACATGTGGCACCACATGGATCAAATGGTCCACAAACAGAAGTATCCGAAGCCATCCAGTGGTGTACACCCTATATCAGTAAAGGGGAACCACCTGGGAGTCACTCAAAGAAAGTGCAGACCGTTTGGAGGACTTACGAGGTCGGCCGACTAACTCGGTCAACTTCCACGTGTTGGCTCCTCTCAGATTGAAGAAGTCGTTGATGACTGATACACGCACTTTTGGTGGCGGGAACTGACCTTTCTCCAAGCTATAAATAGGACCCCTCACCCCTCACTTCAACACACACCACTTGAGCATCATTCTATTGTATACACTAGTTCTCTTAGTCCTTAGTGGAGTTAGGCTATAGAGAGGAGAGCCTCTAGTCCCAAGTGCAAGTAGGGAAAGGTATGGCTCATGTATATTTTCTTATATTTGTGACTTTATGCATAATAAAGATATTATCTTTAGTCTTCATATACTGAGATGAAGTGTTTCTTGTTTGATTGTGGATTCCATGTATGTCGTAGGAGTAGTCTTTATGATTATGCCATATCACTCCTAATCTATTATCATAAACACTACAAACCCTCAATATAGTCTAATTAGTTTATATATGATCATGTTGATATGAATAACTTATGTTATGTCTCAACATTAGTTCAACGATGTTTAGGTTAGTCATTTCCTTAGAGAGGTACTTGTACATGAGCCTCTAAGGTATTTACTTAGTATGCTAGCATGGTGCTAGGATAGTAAGTAGCGTTGCATGTCTTGTGGACCCACTGATTGAAGAGGTAGGCAGTAGGTGGTGACAGCCCTATCTTTCCTTTGTAATCCTCCACGTTCGGCTATGCCAAAGGCTCTTGGTGGGAGTCGTCCTAGTATTGCTAGGGGTAAACACGTGCCTGATGTGTTGAACAACTTAGCATAAGGATTAACCATTAGCAGGCTCGTTAGTACCTAACCTAGGCTATGTATTTGTATACTAGAAGCATTGTAAGAGCAACTCCCCAACTCTTAGTCTAATCTCTATTAGGACTCATTTACCCTCTAGAATAGATCACACTACCCATATTATCATCTTACCCTGTCTTAATAATTGATAGTATCCCATAGCTTGATCATAAGAGTCGTGTTTACTTTACTCCATTGCCATCCTTTGGGATAAATACGGTACCCTTGGGAATACTCTTGGGTGAAATGCTACATGACAATTTCAGTGCGCTTGAGAACCTCATCTCTTTCGTGAAATGACCTGTGATGTAAGAGACGTCAACACTTGGTCGTCGCAAATCATCGGGAGTCCTGTAGTGGATGTACTCCTCAAGCCTTTCCCAAGCCTCGGGAATAGACTGCTTGGCATTTTTGTGGAAGCTGGAAATTCTTCCACGTAGGGCCTTGGTCTTGTCCAACAGAAAGAACTTGGCTAGGAATGTCGTAGAACACTTCTCCCAAGTGTCTACAACACTTTGATTCTCGTAGAACCACTATTTTGCTATTCCACGAGGAGAGAACGGAAAGAGCCTAAGATGGACAGCCTCAGAAGATACGTCCTTGATCTTAAAAGCGCTACAGATCTCAAGGAACCATTGTAGGTGAGAACTTGCATCATCGTTAGCCTTACCACAAAATGGGTTGGCTTACACCATAGTGATCAGGCCAGTCTTGATTTCGAAGTTTACGTCTCCCGTGTTAACAATGGGCCCAACACGCACATTATTAGCAGAAGGAGCCAAAAACTCACGAAAGGTCTCCTGAGACATTGGCGTTTCAGTTGTTGGTGCAGTTACACTGGCTTGCTTTGCCGCATGAAGCTTCTGAGGAGTAACAACATGAGTCGATCTCTTAGAAGGTATTTGGGATCTTCAACAAAGTTTTCTGACAAGCTGAAACCAGACATACACTACCCTGTTTTCATATAAAATGCGAAAACAAAGAAAGTTTATCTTACAAAACCTACCCAGGGACTTATCCTATTCATTCAATCATGCAATACTTCGCCTGCCTTCCCCAGTAACGGCACCAGAAATGCTTGTTGACATTTCCTACGCACTACTGACAAATCATCCGTAGTAGTGGTGCTATAAGTGCTTGTTGATAGTTCTAAAAACACAAATGTAAATCTATAAGCGCAAAACGATGGAGCATTTCCCCTTTTAGAGTATTCCCAAAGGGTGTCATTTATATTCTCCCAGAGGAAGGCTAGGTGGAAGCAAAGCAATCATCAAATGGAGAGGCTAGGTTGGTCTAGGTAGGGTTCTAGCAAGTATGAATAAAGGATAATTGGAGGTAGTGTGACACACACGTGAGCATTATATCCTAAAGGGATAAATGAGGTAAAGAGGGACTAGGCTAAGAGTTAGGTAGATACTCCTATTGTGCTTCTAATGTACATATAAATAGCCTAAGCTAGTTACTAATTATCATATCAATTATGAATTATCATGCTAAGTGGATTAACACATCAGGCACGGGTTTACCCCTAGAAACACTAGGATGACTCCCGCCAAGAGCCTGTGGCATAGCCAAACTGGAGGATTATAAAGGATAGATAGGGCTGTCACCACCTTCTGCCCACCTCTTCAATCCATGGGTCTACGAGATATTCAACGCTACTTATCTATCCTAGCACTATGCTAGCATATTAAGTAATTATCTTAAGATCCTAGGCACAAGCCATCCTAAGGCAACAAACTAAATCATTGTTGAACCAATGTTAATACATAGCATAGCTGAATCATATAAACATAATCATGTCATAGCTAATTAGACTATAGTGGGGGTTTGTAGTGTTTATGATGATATAATGAGAATGGTATAGCATAATCATAAATACTACTCCTACCACATATATGGAATCCACAATCAAACAAGAAACAAGTATATGAACAATAGAACACTAAATATAACATATTTATTAAGAGCAAAGTCATAAATACAAATAGGAATATGAGAGCCATACCATTCCCAATTAGGAATTTGGAAGAGACTCCTTCTACTCCTCTCCTACTTGGACCATGGACTAGAGGCTCTCCTCTCTATAGCCTACACTCCTCTAATCCTATGGAGAATAGTGTATACAATGGATGAATACTCAACTGGTGTGTGTTTGAAGTGAGGGTAGGGGGTCCTATTTATAGGTGGAGAAGCGTTGGTTCCCGCCACCAAAAGTGTGCGAATCAGTCTTCATCATGATTAGGGCACCACAGGGAGTCAACACGTGGAAGCTGGCCGAGTTTGGCGCCAGGAAGGGGTCGGCCGAACCCCCTAGTTGGAAGAACAGAAACTTAGACCAATTCCAGTGTGCTTCCTAGGGGTGACTTCTAGGTGGGTCCTATTGACTGATATGGGTGGGATGGCCTCAGATACTTCTATTTGTGGGCCATTTGGTCCATGTGGTGCAACATGTTATTGCTTGATTGGCTGGGATAGTATTTTATAAGATTGCTCCCTCTCTTTTACATTATTTCCTGCAATAATTCTCTACATGCACTATTTCTCCAAGGACAAGTGGAAATAGGTCAAATAGAAAGGTGTTGTGTGCAAGAAATGATAATTACTTCACATAATTGAGTTATATTGATAGGTGAAATTGGTATATAACAACCGTCAAGCGCTGCCAGCTCAACCGTACCTAGAAGGAGCACCAACAAGGGAAAATGACTTGCAAGTGGTCCCATTGGTCCGCTTAAGATGAAGTCACCTATGCAGTGCAATAGGCAGCCTTCAGAAAATGACTTCATGGGGAAAGGAAATGAGTTGGCTGACAAGTTTAGGAAGATTGAAGTCTATGAGCAACCAAAGCAATCTGCTGACCCAAGCCTTTGGAGCCACTTCCATGTTGACTACTATGAGAATGTGTATATGAAGATGAGAAATCAAGTGGTTGCTAGTCAATGGGTGGACATGACTTATCTACAATCCAAGAACTGTCAAGCATATCATGAAGTCTTGGGCATTGGAGAGGCATGGCTTGAAGGATCTTCTATCCTTCCGATATAATTGGAACAATGAAGTTGTCAAAGTGTAGCAACGACACTTCCCCCAGTACTGCTAAAGCGTAGTCTGCAAAGGTTCGTATTCAGATGGGGCGCATAAGATCAAGAACAAGATGATGACACGGGAGTTTTTATGTGATTTGGGCCGCCTGAGCGTAATACCCTACTCCACAGGGTGGTTGTTGATTGTATGGTGAGTGTCTGTGGTTGCTTGTATGTGTGTGAGCTCCCTTATCCTCTACCGTGCGACACAATCCTTTTATATTCTAAGGACTGGCCATTACAGTATATGCCTGGCCTGACAGGTGCCCCGAACTGTCATTAACCACTTATACACGATCTACATGTATAATCTATGATTAACAGTGCGATAACGCGCGTTAATGGTGGCGTTACCTGTCTTGATGGTCCTCTGATCGTGTGTCATTAATATTGAATTAATGACACATTAATTAGGTCTTGTAACGGCTGTTTAATAGCCTCATGAATGTCCGCGACGTTGGAGACCCTATAGTCTTCCCGTTGCAGGCTTAGGTCTGGAGGTCCAACACGTGGCAACTCCAGAGCTTCCCTCTATGGGGAGGCAGGTCCGGAACTACTTGACACGTGGTGGCACCAGAGCTTCCCTCCACTAGGGGTTAGGTCCGGGGTTGCTGGACACGTGGTGGTACTGGAGCTTCCCTGTGAAGGGAGGTAGGTCCGATCTCGCATGACACATGGTAGCACTGGAGCTACACAAACGAGGGATGCAGGCCCAGTACTGCAGGACGCGTGTTGCATTTGGAAGTCTTCAATTCGTACATAGTAACTCCTTGGTTTTAAGTGCGGTATCAGGGGGTACCTGGTATCCAAGGTACCAACATTGGCCCCCGGGCCTACCTCTAGGAGAAACCCTCTAGGTGAAGTTATACTACCAGAGGTGGGTCCATCTTCTATTCTCGTGGTGTGACTTCAAAGTCTTTTTCCGAACGGTTGAGGTGACGACAAAGAGTTATGCCATTGCCACATGGCCCTTTTTCACACAGCGCGTGGCATCCTGGCGTGCGGATCTCATGCAACTGAAGGTCGTCGGTTCCCATTACGGAATTCGTATCGGTTCCCAGCGTAATATTTGTAGCCTTGCCAGGCGGCTGCTTTCGAGCTTCGAACTTCTCATCATGACAACGGTTCGCCTGGTATAACTTTTTAAGCAAAGTGGACCTGGGTCCCTTATCATTGACAAGGTCATCTGCGATTTAGGTCCAGAGGTAGTTTCCATCCAAGTGTTGCAGAGGCTTACTAAAGGGGGAAGTCTGCAGAGGGATAAAACTCTTTACGCCTTCATCTGACATTGCGCTTAGAGCTCTCCGTCCTTGCAACCTTTCTTCCTCCTTTGCTCCACCTTGCGGCGTTGGAGTTGGGACTACCTCGGAGTCGGATCCAGAAAAATTAAGACTTGTTGAAGGTCCGCACCTACATGGCATGGTCAAGCGACTCCTTCAACAACCTGATCCGCCTCAGCAAGTTCCCCTTCAAGAAGGAGAACCCTGACGAGATCGTCTACTTCCTGTTGTATGCCATGGTGGGCCCCATCCCACCATTCTCAAGCTTCCTACTGATGCTGTTGGACATCTACGACCTGCAGCTTCATGACCTTGGCCCCGACTCCTTCTTGCTAGTGGTGAATTTCATGCACTTTTGCGAGATGTGGGTGGGTGTGCCGCCCTGCATCGAGCTTTTCCGAACCTTCTTCACAATCCACGCAATTGGGAAGAGCAACGAGTATCTTGGCTTCTACTACTTCGTGAAGTGCAAGAACTCGCCCCTGATGTATCTGAAGATCTCCCCTTCAGGGAAGTGGGACAGCAGGAAGAAGGACTTTGTGGCCATCATGGTGGATCGCCACGATATGCTTGAGCTGCTTGATGGACTTCCGACCGTCGATACCGATGCTTGGGAGGTGGTTGTGATGCTTTAAGAGGAGTACAACCCGATCTTAACAAGGATCTGGGAGTGCGTCAAAGGAAGAGCGACTCCTCTGATGGTCATCGCCAACTTCCTAACTAACCGGTGGGCTCTACTAAAGACGAGGGAGTGGCACACCTCGGATTTCGGTGGAGAGAACGGTCACAACCGGATTGAGACGGGCTTCGGATCAAATCAGGATGAAGGAGCTTTGAAGCTTCATCTCTTGAAGTTGCAGCACGAGACCATTCGCCCTGATGATCTAACTCCTTCGGCAAAGCTCCTGCCCCTTAACATGGTGCCAGAGTTCAGAAGGGAGCTATGGAAGAAGATGTCAGCACTTGATGATCCGGGTCTCGTGGATAAGTGTCATAGTGCTCCTCCGGCAGGGATTGTTATCCCCAGAGCTCCCTACTCCCACGAAAGCTCAAGACCTGTGGCCGTTAGTGGCAAAGGAAAAGGTCCCGCATCTTCACCTCCCAAGAAGTCAACCTTCAGTCGAGGCAAACAGAAAGCTCCCGTCGAATATTATTTTTCAAAGTACAAATTTAGATCATATGATAATTGCAAGAGATTATATGTTCATCTGCCTTATTCTAACCAACCAAGGCAAGCCTATGTCATTTGACAATCAGAAGCTTAAGGACATGGTTTTAGTCATACACAACTTCTTCTAAGTTCATATCTAAGTGCAATGATAAGCCATCTCAAAAGAAGAAGTGCGATGCATGCATATTCTCTTGATCTTTTCTCAACTTACATTTGTTGACAAAAACTCAACATGTGAGTTTGATTACTTGATTAATTCTTCATGATTAAAAACACTTGTGAGCATGCAAGAAGTTCAAAACAGCAAGAAAGTTCAACCATGACCAAATTTAGTGTAAATAATTATTCCAATTACTAGACATGGCAAAAACTACAAAATGTATAACAAGAGTAATGTAGTAAGAACTTTTAGCATGTAAAAGGATTCACAAAGTCATATATGTATGAAATACTATGCCCATATTATTTTAATTTCGGATTCACACATAGACTTCTCATGTTTGAAAACTCCCCCTCACTGTAAGCCATGAGGATGCATAACCCCTATTTCACTACGAATGAAACAAAAACGAGTGAAATCCAAAGGTTTTGTAATAATGTCAGCCAATTGTTGTTCAGTATCTACATGGTGAAGCACAATGTTTCCTTTTTCAACATTATCACGGAGAAAGTGATACCTAATATCAATGTGCTTAGTTCTAGAATGTTGCACAGGGTTTTTAGCAATGCAAATGGTACTAGTGTTATCACAAAATAGTGGAACACTATCTAGATCAACCCCATAGTCCTTAAGTGTTTGAACAATCCAAAGAATTTTTGAGCAAGCACTAGCAGCAGCTACATACTCAGATTCGGCTGTGGATTGTGCAACTGAATTTTTTTTTCTAGAGGACCAAGCAACAAGTGAATTATCAAGAAAATGACAAGCACCGGAAGTACTTTTCCTATCAATCCTACACCTCCAAAATCAGCATCGGAAAAAGCTTTCAAATTAATGGTTGAGGAAGAAGGAAGAAAAATGCCAAATTCTTGAGTTCTATGTAAGTACCTGAGAATCCTTTTGACGGCTTGACGACGTGAAGCACGTGGGGAGGCTTGAAACCGTGTACAAAGACATACACTGAATTGTATGTCCGATCTTAATGCCGTGAGGTACAAAAGTGATCCGATCATGCTTCTATATTCTTTTTGATCCACGGGTTCACCATCTTCATCAAGTTCAAGTGTTGTTGCTGTTCCCATTGGTGTCCGAAGAGGCTTGCTTTTGTCCATGTTGAAGCGCCTTAGGAGGTCTTTTGTATACTTCGTTTGATGCACAAAGGTACCCTCCTTGGTTTGCTTGATTTGCAGCCCCCAAAAGTACATGAGTTCTCCCATCATACTCATCTCAAATTCTGAACTCATCATAGCTGAAAACTTGGACACAAGATCATGAGAAGCACAACCAGAGATAATAAGATCCACATACACTTGAACGAATAATGAGTCATTGCCATGCTTAAGCACAAAAAGAGTTTTATCAACCTTGCCAACACCTTTTCAAGTAATAATGTTTTTAACCTATCATACCATGCTCTAGGGGCTTGTTTGAGACCGTAAAAGGCTTTGGACAGTTTGTAAACATGATTAGGAAAATCTGAATTTTCAAAACCCGGTGGTTGTTTGACATAAACCTCCTCATCTATGTAGCCATTAAAAAAACACTTTTAACATCTATTTGATATAGCTTAAAACCTTTAGATACAGCAAAAGCTAACAAAATTCTTATGGCTTAGCAAAAGTTTCATCAAAATCTAGACCTTCAACTTGAGTGAAACCTTGAGCAACCAACCTAGCCTTATTCCTAACCACAACCCCATCCTCACTTTGTTTATTTTTAAACACCCATTTAGTTCCAATTAAAGTGTGACCTTGAGGAGGAGGTACAAGTTTCCGAACATTATTTCTTTCAAAATTTTCTAACTCTTCTTGCATGGCAATAATCCAAGATTAATTAGTGAGTGTGTGTGATATATCTTTGGTTTCAAAAGAAGCAACAAAAGCAGAATGAGCATGAGAGTTTGGATCGCAAAACCTGGACAGTGTAACTCGCTCGTGCAAGCTTCCAATAATTTGTTGTGGAGGATGAATTTTGAGAACCCGGAGAGGAGTGGACACATCACAAGCTTCTTCTTCTTCATGTTCATCCCGAATCAATGAGCTTGTGACTTGAGGAGGATCTGGACCAGCAATGGTGGTCATCGGTGCTGACTGTGAATCAAAATCAAGAGCTCGAACAATGTCATTGGCTGTTGAATTTTTGTGCAGCAGCTCCACCTCTTCCTCATCTTCAACAAAAATGCTCCCCCCTGCGGATATGGATCTGGACCTGCAATGTTTGAGCTAGTACCTGGGCTAGATACATCAAAAGACACTTCACAAGTCTCCACAATTTTGTTAGTGTCAAGTAAAAGCACACGATAGCCTCTAGTATGAGATGGATAACCAAGAAACATGCCATCAATGGATATAGGTTCAAATTTATCAAGATTACCATGTTTCTTAACAAAGCATTTGCAACAAAAGACCCGAAAGGGCGTAACACTAGGCCTATGTCCAAACCGGAGCTCATATGGGGTTTTACCTAGCTTAGCGCGCAAGAAAACACGATTTGAGACATAACAAGCAGTTGCAATCGCATCAGCCCAAAATTTCCTAGGAGTTTGATATTCATCAAGCGTAGTCCTAGCCATCTCAACTAAGTTCTGTTCTTTCTTTCTACAACACTGTTTTTTGAGGTACATATGGTGAAGAAAATTGATGATATATTCCTTTTTCAGCACAAAAGTTGACACTGACATTACGCAAGTTGCTGAGGTACATATGCCTATCATTTTCAGCATCTGAAAAATTAACATTGACACTACGCAAGTTGCTGAGAATTTTATCAAAGCGAGCAAAGAGATCATCAATGGACTCACCGGGTTGCATCTCGAAGCGCCTGTATTCTTTCTTGAACATGTCTTACCTTACCTCCTTGATCGTGTTGGATCCTTCGTGATAGTCACAAAGTGCTCTCCATACATCGTAGCCAATCGGAGATGTGCAACGCGGTCGAAGTCACTCTAAGTGAGTCCATGGATGATCAAGTTTCGGGCTTTGTTGTTGTTGTTGATGTCCCGTAGGTTTGTAGCCGTATCTTGATCATTAGGTGGCACTTCGTAAGGCTTGTATACCTTCTCCCATATTGCGAAGCCTTGTGCCTGGATGAAGGCTTTCCATACGTGCCTTCCAAACCTGAAAATCAATACCACTAAACACACAAGGTTTGGTAGAGTATTTCTCCATGATGATTAGTCAAAACACGTGCAAATAATAATTATTAGAGCAACCTGGCTCTGATACCAATTGTAGGATCGAAGAGCACGTGAAAAGCTACCAAAGGGGGGTGAATGGTAGATTAAAAAATCTTACGCAGCGGAAACAAATAAATCCCAACCCCTTTGGCAGAAAAATGATCTGATAAAGAATTCGTGTGTGAGACTAATATAAATGTGTTTCACCGTGACAAAAGTGATAGATATCAGAGAGAATCAAGTCAAAAAGAAAACACAAGAAGAATCACTCAAATCCTTCGAGAGAAACTCAAGTTATGATCGAAAGATCGAACAAAGGTCAATCTGTCCTACCCGAGAAAAACAGTTCTGGAACGCTTGCAAAGAAACTCATGTAGATTAGAAACCACAAATACAATGACCATGAAATTTTGAAAGATTATAGATAATCAAGTTGTGAAGACAACTCAAAAATAATCACGTCAATTGGATCTGTAAAACTCGAGTTATGATAAAACCACCGACGAAAGGTAGTGCTGTCCAGAAACTCAACGAGTAAAACTAGTCTGGAACAAGTCGGACGAACAAGGCACAAAAGTTCCTTCAAACTACAAATTTTATTCAATAGAACACAAGAAGAACAGCCCCAAAGTCGTGCACCACGAGCTCTGGCCTCCCTTGCTTATATAACCAGCCCTTAGGCCAATCTCAACTAGAACTCCAATCCTACTCCGATCACGAATCGAAACTTTCCATAACTGCTTAGGACTCTTCTATACGCAGATAGAAGTAATCTTAAGACTTCCAAACACCTTTGGAACGTATACCACGTTCCTAAAACAACTCAAATTCGTGACCCACACGAAATCCTATCATAACCAACTCAAATATTTCCATATTTGAGTCAAACCCGACTCAGCCGCAGCTTGAGTCCATAACATAGTCGGTTGGACCTTTTCGACCAATTTTTACGTCCACGTCTCTTCATCACGCCTCGGAACCATGCAGCCATGTCCATGCACTCATTGCACACGTGCAAACATCTTCCAACGACGTCCACAATACCTTCATATGCAGTGTTCTTGATTCAAACATGTTGCGCAACCTCCCGATCAACTCAACCACAATTTCTCCCGAACTTGGTTGTTGAACCTCATCTTCTCCCTAAGACTAGTGCAATGGATCCCATCACCAGCCATGTCTTGAAATCAAGCAACACCTGCACGTGAATAAACAACCAATCCGTACGAGCCCAAGTCCACGACTTGACTCAAGTCAGTTTCGAACACAACACCTTACGTGAGCACCTCACATAAGCATGTTGCAAAACATATCAAAAACAATATCAGCAATATCAACCAAAATGCACCAAAAACTTAGCAAATGAATACTAAGAAATCTTTCTAAGAATATAAAGCAAGTTCGAAACATTGCAAGATAAAAGTAGGAACATTGCGATCAAGGTTCGAACCTAGCCAAAACTAACCGAAGCTTGAGCTGGAGCTTACCAAAACTAGTACAACCTAGCGCTGGAGCTTACCAAAGCTAGTACAACCTAGCGCTGGAGCTTACCAAAGCTATTATAACCTAGCGCCAGAGCCTAGCACTGGAGCTAACCAAAACTAGTTGAAACTAGTCATCCCAAAAGTCAGAGCTAACCAACATATGTCGGACCTAGCAAAACATATCGGAGCTTAACAAAGACATGTCGGAGCTATCAAAGACATGCCGGACAAAGCTCACCGGAGCTACCCAAAAACATGTCGGATCTAGACAAAGTAAGTCGGACCTATTGTCGGACCTTGCAGAAGCTCAGAGCTAGAGTCGGACCTTGCTAAAAAGATGTTATGGTAGCATTCAAAACTTTTATTGTCAAAGCAAATGTATTCAACACACATAGGTCTCACAATCTCCCCCTTGATGAATGCATTGGCAACACCATTTAAAAGGTCCCGCATCTTCACCTCCCAAGAAGTCAACCTTTAGCCGAGGCAAACAGAAAGCTCCCGTTGAAGTTCCGAGTTGCAAGCGGAAGCTGAAGAGGAGCGCTGAGAGCAGAGTGAGGGAAGCTTCGACAAAAGTGACCCCTCATTCTCTGCTTAGGCCCATAGTGATTGTGCCTCCAGCTCTGGCTGGTTCTTCGGCTCCAGTGCTCAGAGAGGGCGTTCACTCCGGCAAGTCAACTACCGCCCCAATGCCCGCTGGTGGCTCTGGGTCCGGAGTGCAATCTCCGATGAAGGAGGTCCCAGAGGTGGTGGCCGCCTCAACTCTAGGTTCAGGTGTCGGATCGTCCGCCACACCGATGACGACGGACTCTAGCTCCCAGCGCCCGAGGAAGAAGATCCGCGCCGATTAGAGCAGAAGTATTGTAGGATCAAAGAGCACGTGAAAATCTACCATAGGGGGGTGAATGGTAGATTAAAAAATCTTATGCAGTGGAAACAATTAAATCCCAACCCCTTTGGCAGAAAAACGATCTGATAAAGAAATCGTGTGTGAGACTAATCTAAACGTGTTTCACCATGACAAAAGTGATAGATATCAGAGAGAATCAAGTCACGAAGAAAACACAAGAATAATCACTCAAATCCGTCGAGAGAAACTCAAATTATGATTGAAAGATCGAACAAAGGTCAATCTGTCCTACCCGAGAAAAACAAGTCTGGAATGCTTGCAAAGAAACTCTTGTAGATCAGAAACCACAAATCCAATGACCGTGAAATTTTGACATATTATATATAATCAAGTTGTGAATACAACCCAAAAATAATCACATCAATTGGATCTGTAAAACTCGAGTTATGATAAAACCACCGACGAAAGGTAGTGCTGTCCAGAAACTCAACGAGTAAAACTTGTCTCGAACAAGTCGGACGAACAAGGCACAAAAGTTCCTTCAAACTATGAATTTTATTCAATAGAACACAAGAGGAACAGACCCCAAGTCGTGCACCACGAGCTCTGGCCTCCCTTGCTTATATAACCAGCCCTTAGGCCAACCCAATCTCAACTAGAACTCCAATCCTACTCCGATCACTAATCGAAACTTTCCATAACTGCCTAGGACTCTTCTATACGCAGATAGAAGCAATATTAATACTTCCAAACACCTTAGGAACGTATCCCGCATTCCTAAAACAACTCAAATTCGTGACCCACACAAAATCATATCATAACCAACTCAAATCTTTCCATATTTGAGTCAAACCCGACTCAGCTGCAGCTTGAGTCCATAACCTAGTCGGTTGGACCTTTCCGGCCAATTTTTACATCCACATCTCTTCATCACGTCTCGGAAACACGCAGGCACGTCCATGAACTCCTTGCACACGTGCAAACATCTTCCAACGACGTCCACGATACCTTCATATGCATTGTTCTTGATTCAAACATGTTGTGCAACGTCCCGATCAACTCAACCACAATTCCTCCTGAACTTGGTTGTTGAACCTCATCTTCTCCCTAAGACTAGTTCAATGGATCCCGTCACCATCCATGTCTTGAACTCAAGCAACACCTGCACATGAATAAACAACCAATCTGTACGAGCCCAAGTCTGCGACTTGACTCAAGTGAGTTCCGAACACAACACCTTACATGAGCACCTCACATAAGCATGTTGCAAAACATATCAAAAGGATATCAGCAATATCAACCAAAACGCACCAAAACATAGCAAATGAATACTAAGAAATCTTTCTAAGAATATAAAGCAAGTTCGAAACATTGCATGATAAAAGCAGGAACATTGTGATCAATCTTCGAACCTAGCCAAAACTAACCGGAGCTTGAGCTGGAGCTTATCAAAACTAGTACAACCTAGCGCCGGAGCTTACCAAAGCTAGTACAACCTAGCGCTGGAGCTTACCAAAGCTAGTATAATCTAGCGCCGGAGCCTAGCGCCGGAGCTAACCAAAACTACTCGGAACTAGTCATTCCAAAAGTTGGAGCTAGAAAAACATGTTGGAGCTAACCAACATAAGTCGGACCTAGCAAAACATATCGGAGCTTAACAAAGACATGTCGGAGCTATAAAAGACATGCCGAAGCTAAAGACAAAGCTCACCGGAGCTACCCAAAAACTTGTCGGACCTAGACAAAGAAAGTCGGACCTATTGTCGGACCTATTGTCGGACCGTGCAGAAGCTCGGAGCTAGAGTCAGACCTTGCTAAAAAGATGTTATGGCAGCATTCAAAACTTTATTGTCAAAGCCAATGTATTCAGCACACATATGTCTCACAAATACTCCAAGGTAAGAATTGGCTCTTTAACTTTTGTTTTGATTTTTTCCTTGCTTTGTCTTGAATACCCTACTTTCTGTTTCCAGAATGTCAAGAACAAGCACAACAGCTCCGGTGCCTACTGCAGCTCTGGAGATTGCATTAGTTGAAGCTCCCGCACTGGCTACTGCCTCTCCCCCAGTGGTAGAGGCAGATGACACGATAGCTCCGATGCCGGCTGTCGTGGAGACAAGTCCAGAGCCAGCAACTGAAGGTCCCGTGGTAGCGCCGGACCACACGGAGGAAGAGTTTGTAGAAGCTCCAGCAGTTCTGGAGCCTGCTGTGGAAGCTCCGGTACCGGTGCCTGAATCAGGTGAAGCTCTGGCCAATGCTTCAGTGCCAGCTCCTGAGGCGGCAGCCCCAGAGGAGGTTATGTCTGAGCTGGCTCAACCCGAAGATCTGGTTGTCAGTCCTTAATACTCTAAGATGATGATTGAAGATCCGGTAGAGGGACCCTCTTCATCAGCCCCAAAGGTTGAAGCTTCTGCGGTGGAACCTTCTTCTGCCACAATGAATATTGATAAGCTCCCGGAGGTCGGCCCCGACCATGTGGAGTTGTTTGTTAACATGCTCGCACCGTGGGATCCAGTATTTTGGAAGACACACTCGAGCCCACTGAGGCAATTCAGGCGGCCCTAGAGCTGATTCCCCTAGCGTTGTCTATCAACAATGCTTGCTCAAGTCTCTACTAGATCAGCCTCACCTTCGACCATGAAAGCAAGACTCTCGAAGATGAGCGCAACACCTTAAGGTGTTGGTGCAATAGACTTTGTTTCGAGATGAAGCTGACACAGTCTCGGCTAGCTGAACAGAAGGAGTGGGTGGCCAAGGAGAAGGCCTGGCTGGCATGGTTGGACCGCACACTCAATGAATGAGAGGCCATGATTAAGGCCCTTAATGACAAGACCCAGGAGATATTTGAGCATGCTAAGGAGGTCAGAGAAGCGGCCGACAACCATTCGGATAGCCTCAATGAGCTGAATGAGCATATATTCAAGCATCGGGAAGCCCTCAATCAAAAAGAGGATAAGCTCCTGGAGAAAGAGGAAGACCTCATGAAGAGGGAGGAGGATCTCGCCCAGAGGCTGTCGCTGGGAGAGCAGAGCTTGGGTGATCACAACACACAATTTCATACGTGGTGCGATCAAGAGAATGAGCGGATATGGCAGGTGGGGGTAAATGTCTCCAAAAGAGAGACTGATATCTCCACCAGGGAGGATAAGGTGAAGCCCTGGGAGAAGGACTTGGTAGAGCCGAGGAACCATATCCATCTCCAGGAGAAAGAGCTCAGCGACCAAGAAAAGCGGATGGCTGAAAGTATCCAGCAACACGCTAAGGAGGTCGAGCGCTTTTCCAAGGAAGGTTCTACGGAACTTTCGGCTGCCAGAATGTCCCAGCAAGTCTGGTTTCTTGGGGCAAGCTAATAAGGCTCTGGTGTCGTTTGTGAATGTGGCCTAGAGGGGGGGGGGGGTGAATAGGCCTTTTTGAATTTTAGTCAGAACCTGCAACACTTAACAAACTAATCAAATCCCGAGATATCGGACTAGTCCAGTAGAGTGCGGACTAATCTGGTGCGTGTAGACTAGGTTGATCGAGTTTGATTGATTGTTTCTATCTTACGATGTATGCAGCGGAAATATACTTGTGATTGGAGTGTCACACTACTATGAATTAGGATTTAGCACAAGTTAATCTTATATTCAATGTTTCAACGTAAAGTAAACAAGATTGATTGAAACCCTAGATAGATATAAAGAGTAAGAACAATATGCGCGAAGTAAGAACACAAGCTCTTTATCCCGTGGTTTGGTTCCCACAGAGGAAACCTACATCCACATTGAGGAGTCCACAAAAGGACCGGGTCTTCTCCAACCCTACCCTCGTCGGATCGCCACGGAGGCCATTCCTTTTCACTTATCACAAAGGGCAAATAACTGAATTCAAGGGGCCTTCTCACAAGTTGAGGGCTCCCCAAGATTACAAGATGAACACCACAAAGAACACGCTCTTAAGATCATAATGAAAATCACAGGAGTGTGTTAGGGAATCAAACCAAGAGCTCAATGAGTGAAGAACCGTGTCTCTCCTTGGATCTAAAGTGTATCCTCAAAGGATCAAGCTTTCTTGTGTTGGATTGCGTGGAGAGATGAGATTTCTAGGCTCTTGGAGAGTGTGACGGCGCAGGGTGCCGAGAGATATGAAAGATGGGCCATGCACACCTATTTATATGGGGTTTCCAAAAGTTACCGTTAGGGTTTAGAAAGATCGGACTAGTCCGTGGTGGACACCAGACTAGTCCGGTGTGCTACGTGTAGGAAACCATAGGTATCTCGAAATATCGAACTTGTCCGAAGTGAGAGCGGACTAGTCCGATTTGGTTCTAGAAATCTTCGGACTAGTCCGATGAATATCGGACTTGTCCGGATAGGTGAAACCCTAAGTGAATTTGGGGAACAAGTCCGCACTTGGAGGACTTGTCCGATTTAGGTCAGAGGGATTCCGGACTAGTCCGTGTTAATATCAGACTTGTCCAATTGACATAAGAAAGATATCGGACTAGTCCGGTGTGTTATCGGACTTGTCTGATTTTGTGCAACTTGTGAAGTGTTTGGGGGACTAGTCCGCACTGGGGAGGACTAGTTTGATTCTCGTCATAGAGATATCGGACTAGTCCGTGGTGATATCGGACTAGTCCGGTCAGTGAAAAACTGGACTGTGAGGACAAGTCCGCATTGTGAGGACTTGTCCGATCTGTTGCAGAAAGATATCGAACTAGTTCGGGGTTAGTCGGACTAGTCCAGTCTTGTATAAATTTATGCAATGTGTGAGATTATTTGTGCTTGAGCACTTGGGGTGTGTTTCCTTAACACACTCCATACACAATAATCTACTAGACTTGGTTCTTGAGCTCTTTTCCGCATTGCTCCTCATTCTCCTTTCTTTTTGGTGTTTTGTTCATTCTTTCATTAGAACCTATGCTCATCTCAACAATGTGGTTAGGATCTCATTTGCTTCATAAATCAACCAAAACCCACAAGGGATTCCTAGATGCACTTTCAATCTCCCCCTTTTTGGTGATTGATGACAACCAATTGAGATTTCACAAAATATGATAAAAAGTTGAGATTTTCATAAAGTGTGCACATATGAGTTTGAAAGACATTAAGCAATGAAAACATAAGTCATATGTGAACTCTTTATGTTGGGATGCAAAACTAAGTATGTATAAACAATAATCATGATGAGAATGACATAATTGACATCAATATATCAACAACAAGCATATATGTCATTTTAGAGCAAAATCATAGATTTCATAAATATCTACATAAGCAATTCATAACATTGTATTGTAGGTCCAAAAGTACCAAAATAGCATGATAAAAGTCTTACAACCCACAAAGAGACAAAAGATACAAAAAGATAGCTCTCCTCGCAGCCTACAGCTAAAGCCTAAGACTAAAACTCCCCCTCAATCTCTCACCCTTTGGCATCAAGACACAAAAAAGGAGAGGAGGGACCTAAGGTCTTCAAGCCTCGCTGTCGGTCCTCTCGTCGTCTTCATCTTCATTGTCGGGCTGAGGAGGAGGAGGAGGAACGTTGCCGCTCGAGCCCCCAATGCCAAAATAGGCAAGCTCGGAGGGAGTCAAGGGCCCGAGCTCAGTGAAATCAGAATTTGAGTCATCAGAAATGACTGGAGATCCAATGGGTTCGATCTCCAGCTTCTGGCAGATGTGCTTCACATTCTCCTTGACGTATCGCATATCATCCTTCCTCCTCTTGTTTAGCTTATGAGAGTTCACTTCCGCCTTCTTGCAAGAGGCAAAAATAGCTGATAGGTACTTTAGGATGCCACTTGGTGACCCCTTTTGAGGAGGAGGCCTAGTGGCGGGAGCAGCCCTACCATCTCCACTAGCTCTCACTGGAGCCTCTGCACTGGAAGTAGGAGAAGGAGCAGCTTGAACACTTGCTTGTTGAGGTTTCCGAGGCCTCAATGGTGTGTGCTCCATATCCTTCACAAATACTATCCCTGTGACCTTCTCAATCATAAACATCAGATAAGGTGCATAGCACACGACTTGTTTGGAGTACAGGATATGTTCACCATGTCGTTCCAAATGTAGTCAAAGACATCAAACTTCCTTTCTTTGCTAATGATCTTCATCAGGGTACTGAGATATCCCTGAACACTTCCAGCATCCCCATCCTTCGGGGCAATAGTCTTCCTGAAGACCCTGTTCAACACCACGAAGAAAGGCTTCATGTTCTTGGTGGAGGGAGGATTGAACTTCAAACTTGGGTCATAAAGAAACTTCATCCTGTCCTTCTCAATGACACTGATGTTGTGAATGATCAGGTTGTCATTGTTGGAGCTGTCCAGATGTAGCATCCTTGCGAACTCGTCATAGGTAATGGTGCACTTGGATCCATGAGTCATCCAAGTCACCCGCTCTTCCTCATCACTAGTGTGGCATGTAGCATAAAATTGGGCAATGAATTCATCATTCCAGTTGTTTCTGATGGCGAAGAGATCCTTCAAGTCATGCCTTTCAATTGCCTCAACCACCTCAACAAAAGGTGAGCGGTCCTTCCTCTCAAAATGCGCCCAATCGATCCATTGGTTGCGCACAACTGGGGTCTTCATTGGAGGTAGACAATCTTGTAAAAATTTGCATGAAAATTACTCCAGAATCTCCCATCAGTAGCCTGCTTGGGTCGGCTATAACAATCCACATTCCTGAACTTTGCAGCCGTGTTGCTGCCCTTTCTATTGAATCTTTCCTCAGAGGGATCTCAGGTCCCTTGCCTTGGAGCTGTCATCTTGAGGGGGCCAATTGGCCCCGTGGCAACCCCTTTGCCCTTGTCCTTTGCTTGGCGAGCACTTGCCGAGCTAGGGCCACCACCAGCAGAAGCCTTGGAAGCAGGCTTCTTGGCGAGCACCTTTCGTCGAGCCTGGGGAGGAGAAGGGGCTGGCTCGGATGAGCGCTCTTGGCGCTTCTTGCCTTAGCCCGTCGAGAACCGAAGCAAGGCTTCTTGGTCCATCTCGGCCTCGAAGTCAGAGATTTTGTCGTTGGTGCTCGACATTGTCCTGAGAATGGATTACACAAGGTATTGATGAGAATGGATGACAAGGAGTTGCATTGAGAAATGAGTAATTAGGGTTGAGTTCAGAAAAAATCAGACTAGTCCGGTGTACAAGCACAGACTAGTACGAGGTGACCGGACTTGCCCGTGCATGGACTGGACTAGTCCGGTATTCAAGCTCTAAAACCCTAACTATGAGACAAATGGTGATTCCTAATGCACAAATAGCTTACTATTAATGTAATACATCAAGGAAGTATGTATATGGTGAAAGGAACCAAGCTTTTGATCAACATCGAAGGAAATAGCGATTTCTAGGGTTTGGGAGGAAAATTTACCGAAATTGCTCGATTCTCGGAGATGTAGGGGTTGAAGGAGCAGACAAGTCTGTGGTCTTCAATCCCTACGCGGAGGAGATCGATTTCCACCCAAACTTGAGGAGTTTTGATGGAGGAATCGCCAAATTACCTTGGGGAGCTCGAGCATGGAGAGAGAAAGCTTGAGGCAAGTGTGGGGGTGAGGAAGATTAGGATTTGGCGGCGGCTAGGGTTATGGACACGAAAAATTGGACTTGTCTGAAAATGATCGGACTAGTCCGAACTTTTCCAAAGTCTATATCGGACTAGTCCATGGTCTGTCAGACTAGTACGAACCTACAGTCACTCTGCGGACTAGTCTGCAAGGGTGGACTAGTCCGGGCAACCAAGGACTAGTCCGTGGTCACCAGGGAAGAAAATCTTAGACCATTCATATATATTTGAAGGTACTTATTAAGAAAATTAGAGAGCAAAAACACACAATAATCTTGATGAATATGATCAGTAAACATTAAATAATTAAGCAATGACCATAATTCACCAAGATCTAGTAATTGACATAGTTTTTTGGAAAAAACTGAGAGAGATGATTTTCACAACACAATCAATGAATTTTGAAGATAGCATTCAGGTATACAAGATTTCGAGCCACATTCCGAGCATCAAGGATATTTAGTTCATTTTGGAGCTCGCAAAAGCGTTTTTCATCTAGTGGCTTGGTAAATATATCGGCTAGTTGCTTTTTGGTATTGACATGGGAAACGGCTATGTCTCCTTTCATTGAATGTTCTCTCAAAAAGTGATGCCGGATGTCTATGTGTTTGGCCCTAGAGTGCTCAACGGGATTATGGGCAATCTTAATAGCACTCTCATTATCACAAAGGAGTGGAATACGATTCATATTGTAACCGTAATCCCTGAGAGTTTGTCGCATTCAAAGGAGTTGTGCACAACCACTCCCGACTGCAACATACTACACTTCGGCCGTGGATAAGGCAATGGAGTTTTGTTTCTTGGAGGACCAAGAAACAAGTGATTTACCTAGGAATTGGCAGGTCCCGGAGGTACTTTTTCTATCTACTTTGCTTCCGGCATAATCTGCATCAGAGTAACCAATGAGATTGAATTTGGAACCATTGGGGTACCAAAGGCCTAGGTTGTGTGTATGAACTAAATATCGAAGATTCTCTTAACGGCTGTCAAATGACACTCTTTTGGGTTGGCTTGAAACCTTGCACACAAACATACACTCAACATAATGTCTAGCCTAGATGCACATAACTAGAGTAGAGATCCAATCATGGAGCGATATACCTTTTGATCGACATTTGGTCCATCTTCATTGAGATCCAAGTGGCCATTCGTTGCCATGGGAGTCTTTATAGGCTTCGCCTTGTCCATTCCAAACTTCTTGAGTATGTCTTGAGTGTACTTAGTTTGGCTTATGAATGTTCCTTCCTTTTGTTGCCTCACTTGGAATCCCAGGAAGTACTTTAGCTCTCCCATCATAGACATCTCAAACCTATCTGTCATAATCTTACTGAATTCCTCACAAAAAGATTTATTAGTTGAACCAAAGATAATATCATCAACATAAATTTGAAAAATAAAGAGATCATTGTCAAAGTTCTTTGTAAACAATGTATAATCTACTTTACCGATCTTAAAACCATTTTCAATTAAGAAATCTCTAAGACACTCATACCAAGCTCTAGGAGCTTGTTTGAGGCCGTAGAGAGCCTTACGCAATTTAAAGACGTGGTCGGGGAACTCTTCATCTTCACATTCGGGGGTTGCTCCACATACACCTCCTCCTTGATTTGTCCGTTGAGGAAGGCGCTTTTCACATCCATTTGATAGAGCTTGAAATCATGGTGAGTAGCATATGCAAGTAATATTCTAATAGACTCAAGTCTAGCTACTGGGGCAAAAGTTTCATCGAAATCCAAACCTTCGACTTGTGAATACCCTTTGCCACAAGTCGTGCCTTGTTCCTTTTCATCACCCCGTGTTCGTCTTGTTTGTTGTGGAAGACCCATTTGGTGCTGACGACGTTGAACTTGGGTCTTTCGACTAGTTCCCACACCTCGTTCTGCTTGAAGTTGTTGAGTTCTTCTTGCATGGCCACTACCTAATCCGGATCCTTCAATGCATTCTCAACCCTGTGCGGTTCCAAAAAGGATACAAATGAATAATGCTCACAAAAATTAGCTATGCAAGATCTAGTAGTTACTCCCTTTTGGATGTCACCCATGATGTTATCGATTGGGTGATCCCTTTGGACGCATTGGTGTACTCTTGGGTGTGGCACTTGCTGTCTTGAATCTTCATGGTCATCTTCTTCTCCCCCTAGATGGTTGCCCTCATTGACTTGTTGATCATTTTCATCTTCTTGAGGTTGATCTTGTATGGAAGCTCCCCCTTGATCATTGGCCTCCTCTTGTGGTTCATCTTCCTCATGCATATGTGGAGGTGGTTCTTGTGGTCGAACTTCTCCCAATGTCATTCTTCTCAATGCTTGACAAGGAGCTTCTTCTCTATCTAGCACACATGGATCAACTTGCTCCTTTTGGGAGCCATTAGTTTCATCGAACACTACATCACGTGCTAATTCAACAAGTCTGGAGGTCTTGTTGAAGACACGATAGGCGTAAGAGTTTGAATCATAACCAAGCAAGAAACCTTCATCAGACTTTGAAGCGAACTTTGAAGTCCTAGGGTTCTTGTTTAAAATATAGCATTTAGAACCAAAAACTCAAAAATATGAAATATTGCGCTTGTTACTAGTGAGTAGCTCATATGATGTCTTCTTGAGTAGTCGATGAAGGTAGAGTCGGTTTATGGCGTGGCAAGCGGTGTTAACCGCTTCCGCCCAAAACCGATTGAAGGTCTTGTATTTATCGAGCATTGTTCTCGCCATCTCTATGAGGGTTCGGTTCTTCCTTTTGGCAACTCCGTTTTGTTGAGGGGAGTAAGGTGCTGAAAACTCGTGCTTTATGCCTTCTTCGCCTAGGTACTCCTCAACTTGTGTGTTCTTGAACTCCATGCCATTGTCGCTTCGAATGTTCTTGATCGTCAATGAAAACTCATTTTGAGCACGCTTGAAAAACTTCTTCAAGGTTCTTTGAGTTTCTGTCTTATCATGCAAAATGAAAACCCAAGTGAAGCGAGAAAAATCATCAACAACTACTAAGCCATATTTGTTACCACCGATTCTTATGTAAGCAATTGGACTGAATAGGTCCATGTGAAGTAGCTCGAGCGGTCTTGTTGTAGTCATGACATTCTTCGCGGGGTGAGGTGCTCTAACTTGCTTCCCGGCTTGGCATGCGCTTCAGGGCCTGTATTTCTCAAACACAACATCCTTCAAACCTCGGATGTGATCGCCCTTGAGGAGTTTTTGAAGATTCCTCATACGAACATGCGCTAGCTATCTATGCCACAGCCAATCCATGTTGGTCTTTGCAATCAAGCATGTGTCAAGTTCGACTTTATCTGTGTTGAAGTCAACAAGGTAAAGCTTTCCTTTTAACATACCCTTGAATGCAATGGAACCATCACCCCTTCTAGAGACGGTCACACCCTCATTAGTGAACAAGCAATTATAACCTTTGTCACACAATTGAGATATGGACAACAGGTTATAATATAAGGAATCAACATGTAACACATGAGAAACAGTATGTTGAGATGATATGGCAAGTTTACCAGTACCGAGCACCTTTCCTTGACTATTGTCTCCAAAATAGATGCCCTCGCTTGGATCCTCATTTTCTTCATACTCAACGAACATCCTTCTTTCTCTGGTCATATGGTTGGTGCAACCACTGTCTAGCACCCATTTAGATCCATCGGAGGAATAGGCCTACAAAAACAAATCAAGCTTTGATTTTAGGTACCCAAGCTTGCTTGGGTCCTTGGAGGTTAGTTACAAGAGATTTGGGCACCCACACATGAGACTTGGTGTTCCCATGGCGTGGCCCAACATAATGAGCATAAATCTTACCAAAATTACTTCTCATTAGAACATAAGATGCATCAAAGGTTCTAAATAGCAATTGTTGTTGTTTATATACAGGACTAGTCCGGGAAATCGGACTTGTCTGGAGGACCGGACTTGTCCGTGTACCAACCGGACTAGTCCGGTGATCATATGTGTTGGATGTGTTAATTTTGGACTTTCCAGTTTGAGAGGGTTTTCCCTTTACAGAGGCATTGTTTTCCTTGTCATTATTATGGCTTCTAGCATTTCGCTTTCCACCATAGGAATACCCAATGCCATATTTGACATTTGGAGGTCTTGTGGCCAAGTATGCACTACATGCATATTTGACCTTCTCCTTGTAAAATATGCCACTTTGGGCAGGATGCTTATCCTTGGTAGAGGTTGATTTGTCTTTCAAGCTAGTGTCAACTTTACCACATGCACAAGTAGAAGTAGTTTCAGCTTTAAGGGGTTCAGAAGGTGAGCTTGAAGAGGATGAAGGGTCACTTTGCTTGAGTGACTCAACTTGTACCTCAAAGATCTAGTTAACCTTTATTAGGTTAGTAAGTTCGTCCTTGATTGTAGTATTTGAGTCGCTTAACTCCAAGCAAGCTTCCTTGCTTGAAGCTAACTCAACTTCTAGTGACTTGCTTCGCTCCTTTTCAAGTTCTAGAAGCTTGTCAAGTTCAAAATATTCCACCTTTTGGGAGATAATCGTATCTTCTTGACGGTTTATCAACTTCTCCTTCTCAACAAGCTGATCAAGTAGAAATTTCATTTTCGCAGCTGTTTTCTTATCTAAGCCAATGAGCATATCTTCATTATCACTAGCAATTTCACTATCACTAGAATAGGAATGCAAGGAAGAGGATTTGGTTGTTACCTTTCGTTTACCTTCCTTTTCCATGAGGCAAGTTTCGTTCTCCTTCCATGCTACGAGAGTGGGGAAGAGAGTGGACTTCTTGGATGTCTTCTCGATAGCTATGCTAGCCATCTCCTCTTCTTCTTCGGATGAGGACTCATCATTTGAGTCCCACTCCTTCCCTAGATGCGCTTGTTCAGCTTGATTCTTCTTCTTGAAGAATCTCTTGGGTTGAGGCTTTGTTTCCTTGGTATTCTTCTTGTTTTCTTCATATGGGCAATCAACTATAAAGTGGCTATACTCACCACAGTTATAGCATGCCCGTCTCAACTTCAGTCTTGATTTTTCCTTTTACTTTCCTTCACTTGATTTAGCCCCTTGTCTTTTCTTCATCATGCTTTTGAATTTCTTCATGAATAGTATCATGTCATCTTCATACAAGTCGCTGCTCTCATCATCACCATCTTCTTCTAGTTCAGCTTCTTGAGCTTCTTTAGACAAGGGCTTGAGAGTGGACTTTAAAGCATCTCCTATTTTTCTTTGCCGAGGTGAGGTCAGCAATCTCTTTGACATGCTTCGCCTGCTTTTCCATCATCTCAAAATTGGTGATCTTCCCAAGTAGCTCATCCGGGGTCATTTTCTTGTACTCGGTGCTTTCTCTAATCATCGAGCACAAGGTGACATTGCGAGGCATGAAAGCTCTAAGGATGAGCTTCACCATCACGTGATCATTCCACTTCTTTCTTTCGTATGCTCAAACCTTGTTGATGAGTGTCTTTAGGTGGTTGTACATGTTTTGCGGCGACTCATCTTCTTCAATGGCGAATCTTCCCAATTCGCTTTCAATCATTTCAATATTCGCTTCTCGCACGTGACGATCGCCTTCATGTGTGGTTTGCAATGTATCCCATATCTCCTTTGCAATCTCGAGTCCATCCATCTTTGTGAACTCGTCCCGACTAAGTGATGAGGTGATGACTGCAGCAGCTTGGGCATTTCGATGGATTGCTTGCTCTTGGCTAGGTGTGAGCTCCTCATCGTCGTCCGGGATATCTATTCCTGTACATACAATATGCCACGAACTTGGATTGAAAGAAATCAAGTGCATTTTCATGTTCTGCGTCCACATTGAGTAGTCCTTGCCATCAAAGTGTGGGGCTTTTCCAAGTGGAATAGATAAGTAGTGATTATTGCTAGAATTAAGATGATCATAATTAAAAGGATATCGGGAATAGTCGGTGTGACTACTCCTCTTCTTCTTCTTCTCGTCTTCGATCTTCACTTTTCCCTTTGATAGGGTTTTCTTTCTTAGGAGTGCCTTGAGTTCCAGCGTCTCCAATCGTCATCCTCGAAGTCTTGAATAGCCTCGAGGAGCCTCTCCAATTTTTGGTTCCTTTCTTCTTCAACCTTCTCTTGGTTGATGCTCTTGTGTACGTCCTTCGTGTACGACATTTTCTCTTCGAGCGATTAGTTTCCTTTTGAAGAGTCCTGCTCTGATACCAATTGAATGTGGCCTAGAGGGGGGTGAATAGGCCTTTTTGAATTTTAGTCGGAACCTACAACACTTAACAAGCTGATCAAATCCTGAGATATCGGACTAGTCTGGTAGAGTGCGGACTAGTCCGGTGCGTGCGGACTAGGTTGATCGAGTTTGATCGATTGTCTCGATCTTAGGATGTATGCAGCGGAAATATACTTGTTATTGGAGTGTCACACTACTATGAACTAGGATGTAGCACAAGTTAATCTTATATTCAATGTTTCAACGTAAAGTAAACAAGATTGATTGAAACCCTAGATAGATATAAAGAGTAAGAACAATATGCGCAAAGTATGAACACAAGCTCTTTATCCCGTGGTTTGGTTCCCAAAGAGGCAACCTACATCCACATTGAGGAGTCCACAAAAGGACTGGGTCTTCTCCAACCCTACCCTCGTCGGATCGCCATGGAGGCCAATCCTTTTCACTTATCACGAAGGGAAAATAATCGAATTTGTCGGTACCCTACGTACCGTACACCCCTTGGGACAACAAAAAGACCAAAGGAACTTCATCTGTCTGATTTGAAGACTTGTGAAGGCCCCATGTGTCATACAGGACCGGACCTACCTCCCATCTATGGTTCGTCCCGGTGCTGCCATGTGTATACTGCAACCGGACCTACATTCCACACATGGGATAGCTCCAGGCTAAACACCTATGCGACACCCCCGGACCTAACCCCCGACAGAGGGAAGCTCCGGTACCAACACGTGTACAATGGCACCGGACCTATCGTCCCGGACAGTAAGCTCTAGAGCTGTCACATGTGCAGTCGCCGGACCGTCAGCCCCAACAATCAAACTAGTGGACCCCCAACGGCTCCGACCTTCAAGGGACAATCAATGACTTCAAGACCCGATTAAGTGTCATTAATACCACATTAATGACACACGATCGGAGGGCCCTTAATACCAGTAACAGCACTGTCAAGGCCCGTTACCACACTATTAAGGGCAATTAACCTCATTAATTGTGTATTAAGCATTTGTAACTGCCAGGGCCACATGTCGGGCCAGGCTAGCGATGTAACGACCAGTTCTTGTACTATAAAAGGACTGGTCAAGCGATACACGGGGATGGTTCTTCCAGACCGCTTCCATACTCGGCTCTGACACACACTCACAAGTGCTTAGACGCTCAATACAACAACTACACACCCCGTGGAGTAGGGTATTACGCTTCGGCAGTCCGAACCACATAAATCCTCGTGTCTATTTGCCCATCGTGTTCTGAATCTCTGCGCGCCCATTACCGAACTACAAACTCTGCAGGCTACCAACGATAGTACCGGGAGAATTGCTGGAACCAGACTCCGACAGTTGGCGCGCTAGGAAGGGGCGCCCGAGATTCAAGGATGGTAAACTCTGCTCCTGGATCGTCCAACAGCAACCCTGCTGCGCAACCTACTTGAGGCATTCCCTCCAACATGCAGCAGCCAACAGGTGATGTGCCTCCAGCAGAAGTCATGCCACCGCCGCCACCGTCCGGACCGGCAAATCAAGCTGGACAGCGAGATGGGGCGTCTGCGTCGATCACGGCATTGGCGAACAACAACCCTGAACACACGCTCCATGCCGCGCGTGCTCTTCTCCAATGTCCACCGCCTCCAGGAGCATCCCAGGGTGCAATGGAGCAGTGGAGGGCTGATGTGGAACACTTGGTTGCAGCAGCAGCCGATTGCATCAGCAACCAAGGTCCTCCCCCCTTGGGACGGGCCCCATCGCAGCATCGGATCGTGTCGGGTAGACTTGGTCTGCACGCTTCCCAACACAATAAGCGTGCTACATCTCAACAAGCGACATTGCTGCCTTCTCGGGCGCGACGTACCCATACGGTAACCCGACTTTCAACTCACGACCTCCGGGCGGAGCTTGATCGCCGTTACCGTCAGCAGGATGGCCATGTCCATATCGAGCGCGCTCGCGAAAGGCGAGAGGCTCAGGACAATCTTGCTCCCAAAGGAGTAGGAGGAGATTGTTCTGCCCTGGCCATGCACCTACGCATGGTCAGATGGCCGCAGAAGTTCCGGCCTCACCTGCCGGAGAAATTTGATGGGCTATCAATCCTGCTGAGTTTCTCCAAATCTACTCCACCGCAATCCTTGCGGCTGGACGCAATGAGGCCGTGATGGCCAACTACTTCCCCGTGGCTTTAACTAGGACCGCCAGGTCCTAGTTTATGAGCCTTCCACCGACTCCATCAACAGTTGGGCGGAACAGTTCCAACAGTTCACCGCCTATTTCGGGAGTTCATACACCCGACCAGGCACCGAACTGGACCTTTTTGCTGTCAAGCAGAAAGGGGGGAGAGTCCCTGCGATCCTTCATCTAGAGGTTCTCTTAGGTACGAAACAGTATACCTTCTATCTCAAGCGCTCCTGTCATTGTGGCATTTAGACAGGGCGTACGAAACAAGAAGATGCTGGAGAAGCTGGCGACCAAGGAGGTCACCAGCGTCACGAAACTCTTCAACTTGGCAGACAAGTGTGCCAGAGCTGCGGAGGGCCGTGAAATGCACTCCCAACCACCTCCGGGGGACAACAAAAAGTCCTCCAAGGGTGAATCCACTACCTCTGGGAATGGCAAGAAGAAGAAAAAGTCCAACGGCAAGAAAAAGCCATCGGCCGGCATGCCTACTACTGCAGCTCCGGGTGGCTGGGGGTCACGCCCTAAGAAATTACCTCGACCATCGTCTGAAGACAGAGGTAGCTCCAAGATGTGGTGTCCAATACACAAGACAAATAGCCACAACCTGGAAGACTGCCGAGAGGTCCAGAACCTCGCCGAGCGCTACAACAAGCGTCGGGAAGAAGTTCCTTTCCGTCAAAGGGAAGGAAAACAGAAAGTCAATGAAGCTCTGGCTGAAGAGGAGTTAGGCTTTCATGACCCTAACAAGGTCTTGAAGGCTGTTTACACCTCCGTCGACAATGACTCCGACATCTCCGACAACAAACGTCGGAAAACCATGAACACCTTCTTTGGTGGTTCGTGGGACATCACCTCCTGCCGTGTCCTCAAGACCATGCGGTGGGACATGGCCTCAGTAGCTCTCACTGCTAGGGCGGAGCCGCACCGAAAGTGGATGGACACTGCCATCACTTTTGATGCTTCGGACTGCCCTCGGAACATGATCGGAGCTTGGCAACTTCAACTGATGGTATCTCCTACCATAAAAAACATCCAACTCCACCATGTGATGGTGGACGGAGGTTCAGGGTTGAACCTCACAAGCTTTGAAGCTTTTGTCAAGCTTCAGCTTCGACCTTCAGATCTTCGCCCCTTTCGACCTTTCTCCGGAGTAGGTCCGGGGGCCATAACCCCACTCAGTGCCATTACTCTCCTGGTGACCTTCAGGACCCGGGAGAATTACTGCACTGAGAAGTTGGTCTTTGACGTGGCACAGATCAACTTACCACTCAACGCCATTTTGGGCAGGCCAACCTTGTACCAATTCATGGCTGTCCCCCATTATGGCTGCTTGGTGTTGAAGATGCCAACACCAGCCGATGTTCTTCGGATCCAAGGAGATTGCAATGCCGGAGTTACTGCTCTGGAGGAACTACATGCACTTGCTACAGCGCAGGAGGAAGAATCCAGAAAGGAGCAAGATCCAAAACCCCCGAGCATTCATCATCAAGGCTCAACCTCCGCACCTCGCGTGCAACCAAGCGGCGACACCGACATCCCTGTCAAAGTCATCCAAATCGGTTCCGATGCTGTTCAGACCACCCGTATATCGAGAGGTCTGAACGTCAAATAGGAACTCGCGCTCGTCACTTTCCTCCGGGCTAATGTCGACGTGTTTGCCTGGCAACCGTCACAAATGCCTGGGATCCCTAGGGAAGTGATCGAGCACAATCTGAAGATCTATCCCGACGCTCGGCCTATACAGCAGAAGCCTCAGAAGCAATCCGTAGAGCGACAAAACTTCATACGTCAAGAAGTGAAGAAGTTGCTCGATGCTGGATTCATCCGAGAAGTGTTCCATCCAAAATGGCTAGCAAACCCAATCGTTGGACCCAAGTCCAGCGGGAAGCTTCAGATGTGTATCGACTACACTACACTGAACAAGGCATGTCCAAAAGATCCATTCCCACTACCTAGAATAGATCAGATAGTGGATTCCACCTCCGAGTGCGAATTACTGTGTTTCCTAGACCCATATTCTGGGTATCATCAAATCAGAATGTCTAGGGAAGATAAAGAGCATACTTCCTTCATCACAGTAGATAGATTATGTTGTTACACTGCCATGCCATTCGGTCTCAAAAACGCTGCATCAACATTTGTACGAGCTATGTACAAAACTATTGGAGAGCTTATCAGAGACATGGTGGAAGTGTACGTCGATGACAATGTCGTCAAGATCAAGAACAATGAGTCATTCCTTGACACCTTGCAAGCTGTCCTCGACAAGTTGAGAGTTACACACACAAAGATGAACCCGAACAAGTGTGTCTTTGGGGTTTGCTCCGGAAAGCTTCTCGGATTCCTAGTGAACCACCGAGGGATAGAAGAAAATCCGGCGAGGATAAAAGCTATTGAAGACATGCGGCCTCCAGCCCGTATCAAGGACGTCCAGAAGCTGACTAGATGTTTAGCTGCCCTCAGCCGGTTCATCTCAAGATTGGCGGAACGGGCGCTACCCTTCTTCAAGGTATTGAGGAAGTTTGGACCATTCCAATGGTCTGAAGAAGCAGAAAAGGCATTCCAGGAGATGAAGCAGCTCCTCACCACTCTACCAACCTTGGTAGCTCCGAGTCCTGGTGAGCCATTACTGCTTTACATTTCCGCATTTGACGAAGTTGTCAGCATGGTCCTGGTTGCGGAAAGACCAGAATCATCTCCAGTTCAGGAATCCAGACCCCTTCGGGAGGGTCTGGAGCTACCTGAAGTCGAGTTTGGGTCTCATCTTCCAGACCCGGGTCCTCAAGGCGAGATGCCAGAGGAGCCACCTCCTTAAAGTGGAGAAGTCACTGCTGCTGAGCAACAAGATCCGGACCCCTCCCGGAAGGTTCGGGTCGCTGCAGAAGAAGCTATGAGTTCCTCCAACAGAAACCCGGAGGCCCCCGAACAAGGTCCGGACCCTTCCCAGAGGGTCTGGGTTGATGAGGAGGAACTCCGGACCCCTTCGGGAGGGTCCAGATAGTCCAACGCCCAGTGTACTTCATCAGCGAAGTACTCCATGATGCCAAGACTCGATACCTGGAAGTGCATAAGCTACTCTACGCAGTTCTTATTGCCTCTAGGAAGCTCTGACACTACTTGCAAGTGCACAATATTTCAGTGGTAACTTCTTATCCACTACGTGCAATCTTGCATAATCCCAACTCTACTGGGAACATTGCAAAGTGGGCGGCGAAACTTGTCGAGTTTGATCTTGAATTCGTCCCAAGACAAGCAATCAAGAGTCAGCATTGGGGGACTTCGTGGCAGAATGGACCCCTTCTCCATCAAATCCTGGGGGCCCTAGTGAGCAGAAGCTGGAACCAAAGGTTCTGATCTTCACCAAGCCCCACTGGACTCTCTACTTTGACGGCTCCATGCAAAAGCAGGGGATCGGAGCTGGAGTCCTTCTCCTCGCTCCGACCGGGGAGAAGGTCAAATACATGGTTCACCTTGACTTCAAGGCGACCAAGCACTAATCTATGGGCTCAAGGTGGCACTATCGTATGGTGTCAAGCAGCTGTTGGTAAAGGGTGATTCACAGCTTGTTGTAAAACAAGTCAAAGGTGAATGTTGCTACAATAACCCTCAACTAGCTGCATACCTCCTTGAAGTACAGAAACTTCAAAAGGACTTCGATGTCCTGGATCTCTGCCATGTCCAACATCTCAATAATGCTGAAGCCGATGAACTCTCGACAAAAGCTTCAAACAAGAGCTCCGGCTCCCAACGGAACCTTCGTCTGGAGATTGTCAAGACCAACAGCTCAGCCTGCCGAACTGAGCAAAGGGGCCGAGACTAGCACCTCGAAGCTGGCGGCCCCGATGGCCCTATTACCATGGCGTCCATCAAGGGTCATGGGTGCTGCAGGAAGCTCCGAGCAACCCAACACGCAACACTCAAATCCTCAAGTTAGTTCCGATGCATGGATCTCGGAGATCCGGAGCTACTTGAAAGACAATTTCCTTCCTGAAGATAATGTATCCGCTGACCGGATAGTCAGATTGGCTAAAAGATACACACTGGTAGAAGGGGATCTCTACCGGCGTGGTGCCAACGACGTCCTAATGTGGTGCATTATAAGGGAAGAAGGCTGCGAGCTCCTCGCGGAAATTCATGGAGGTGAGTGTGGGAACCACGTGTCTTCCCGCACGCTGGTCGGTAAAGCCTTCTGGCATGGCTTCTACTGGCCTACAGCGCTCCAGGATGCAACTAAGCTAGTGAAGAAATGAGAAGCATGCCAGTTCCATGCAAAGCAAATTCGCACACCAGCTCAGTCTCTACAAATGATACCTCCTACATGGCCTTTTGCTGTCTGGGGGATGGATATCTTGGGACCTTTCCCAAGAGCCGTCGGAGGTTACAAGTTCTTGTACGTTGCCATTGACAAGTTCACCAAATGGTCGGAAGCAACTCCAGTTGTGACAATAAACAAGCAATCAACTATCAATTTCTTGCAGTACATCATATGCAGATTTGGAGTCCCAAACAAGATCATAACTGATAATGGGACCCAGTTCACAAGCTCTGCATTCTAAGGATATTGCGAAGACCTCGACATTCAGGTCAGCTACGCCTCTGTAGCTCACCCGACAAGCAATGGCCAAGCTGAGAGAGCAAATGCAGAAATCCTAAAAGGACTCAAGATGCGCACATATGAGCGCCTGAAAAAACATGGAGCCAACTGGATCGAAGAGCTTCCGCCCACACTATGGGCCAACAAGACAACTCCAAACCGGTCAACTGGAGAGACACCCTTCTTCTTGGTGTACGGAGCTGAAGCAGTCCTTCCTCCGGAAATCACCTTGGGGTCGCTCCGGGTCCAGACCTTCGACGATGCCACGCAGGACCAGCTCCGGTGTGAAGACCTTGACCTCCTTGAAGAGGGAAGGTGCCGAGCAGTTGTTCGGAATGGCCGATACCGCCAAGCTTTTTGGCGCTATCACCAACGGCATGTTCACAGCCGACAGCTCGAGAAAGGCGATCTAGTGCTACGAAGAATACAAACTCGAGAAGGGTTAAACAAACTATCCCCCAGCTAGGAAGGACCCTTCTAAGTGACCAAAGTATCCCGTCCCAGATGCGTTTGCTTGGCAACCAAGGATGGGACACCGCTCCCTAATCCTTGGAACATTGAGCACCTCCGTAAGTTCTACGCTTAATATCACGGAGGTGAGTCTGTAGTTACATGTGATGTGTGTTATAGAGTCATTGTACAGAGTCGGGTAGCTCCTTCGGGAGAACAGCCAGACCTTCCCCGGAAGGTCCACAAAGTTCAGGCAACACTTGTCACAGTCCCAGAACTAAAAGTGTAGCTAGCTACCTTGGGTTGAACGAGAAACGAAACACACTTAGCCTGGTTCCGTACTCTAAGAGTGTACTTGTTTCCCCTGTACCCCGGATCTATAATGAAAGACATCATTGTGTGAAAACAGACTCCACGTGCATTTATTTTGTACAGGCTCAATATTTTTATTTTTCTCTTTTTTGTCTATAACAAAGTTGTGCAATTCTTAAGAAACTTTAGCTCGACCAATTCATGTAAAATTCGAGTTGCATTGTCAATTCTTCGGGGTCTAAACATTGTCAATGGTCTACTCGTCTGAATGCCGCCAAGCCAATCTAGGTCTGGAGTGTGCTATCGACTTAGCCTAGTCCTGCACCCTAAGTATTTCACTCTACCTACACCCCGGCAGGCCGAAGTAAGGCGAGTTCATAAACGATTGGACCTGGAGGAAACAAGCCAGTGCACTTGAGTGTATGTAGAGTTGCGTTTGACCTAAAGATTGCTCGGGAATAGTAAGTCGCAATTGAGTTACAGATAGGAAATGGATTTTACTATTTTTCTTGATTTCAGTGTGCAGGAAAAATAAAGATCCCATGATGATGGTGAATGAAGCCGGAGCTACCAAAGCTCCAACATCCCCTAAGGTGGCTTGTCGTCGATGTTTCAAACATTGATAGCGAGCGTCGCTGGAGCTACTAAGTTCCGGTAAAGCCAGTGGGCCAGCCGTAAACGTGAAGAAAAGATGGTGGGAAGACTCCCCAGTGGGGTCTGCTGTCGATGCACCGCATGTTGACAGTGGTCACTGCCGGAGCTACCAAGCTCCAACACCCCAGAGGATTAACCATCGATGCTCTACGCGTTGACAAGGGTCACTGCCGGAGCTACTAAGCTCCGACAAACTCAGGGGGCCCCTATTATCGGCGACTTTGGACCTACAAACTACAAGTTTGAAGCGCGCAAGTCTTCAACAAAGTACTACATCCTCTCGATACATGTTCACAATCAAATTGTGTACATCTACCAAGGGGCCAAGTGGGACAAAGGTGTTGAAGACAAAAAATGAAAATCATAAGAAACTTGGATTTCATTTATCTGGAGACAAGAGATTACAAAATTGGATAAAAAGAAGAGAGAATACAAGCGGGAGCTACAAAGAGAGAATCCTATACCCTATGGAAGAAAGAGGCGACCTTCTGGGGAACCTCCGACACGCTGGCTTTGGTGGCTTCCCCCTCTCCGTCGATGGGCCTTCAAGCATCGGGTCCAGTGGGAAGCGAGGGTCCCGGCTTGTGTAGCACGTCAGCATGAACTCTGCGACGTTCTTTGCCAAGGATTGTCCCTCGATTTCTAGCTGGTCCGCGATGACATTGCCCATGTTGTTGAGCTTGTTGCCTGCCGAACTCAACGCTTGCAAAGCCTGGTCCAGCTCCAGCTCCAGATCATCCGGACGCACGGGACTAAAACCCATCAGCGTCTGCGCGTCGTTGGCTTTGCCCAAGAAGTTCCAAACTTGTTGGGACTCCGCAACCCTCGAGCATCGCATCTCCTCCAAGGATCTTCTGGTCGTCGCAAGCTTCGAATTCTCCCGGGCAAGGTGCTCAACCTCTTTGGCGTCCTGCTGAATCTTTTCAGCAACCTGCCTTTTGAGTTTATCGAGCTCCTCCTCTCGGAGGTGGATCTTGTTCCGGCGGTCGACCAGGTCCTTCTCCCGGCCCCGCATCTTCTTCTCCCTGGCAGCAATTTCATCCTCCCTCTTGTGGAGGTCCTGTCCTTGCTGCCAGGCCTTCTTCTCCTCTTTCTCGCAGCGCTCATCCAACTTCTTGGTACGCTCTGCGAGACTCTTGTCACCCAGAGTCAGCCTCTGAGTGAGCTCCTCCTCCCTCTTCACGAGGTCATCCCGCAGCTCTAGGAGTTTTTGCTCTTCATCTTCGAGCTTTCTCTCCCGCTCCTCAAGAGCCTCCCGGTTTGACGAGGATGTCGTGGATGGCATCGAGCTTCTCTTGGCGATCACTCGCTGCATTATTAGCAGCTACGGCCTGTTCGTAGATTGCCCGGGACTAGTGGTCAAAGGATTGCGTCATGCTTTCCCTCTCGTACAGCAGTTGGCCCCAGTACTCCATCCGGGCCTTCTCCTTCTTCACTCACTCCCTGTCGTCAGCTAGCCTGGTTTGCGCCAGCTTGGTCTCAAATTGGAGCCAGTTACGCCACCTCCTAAGGGTTTGGCGCTCCTCCTCAAGGGCCTTGCTGTCGTGGTAGAAGGCCAGCTGCACTTGACGAAGACTGGAGCAGGCGTTGTCGATAGACAATGATAGAGGGATCGGGTCCGGACCTGCCGGGGTCCTCTCCGCTGGTTGCAGCGGGTTCTCCATGACAAAAATCGGGTCCCACTCTACAAGAGCGGTCCCCTGAGCTTCCACGGCGCTAGGGCCGCCCTCCGGGCTAACCCCGACCTCCGCCGAGGAAGGTCTTGCTGATAGGATCTTGGTTCCCGATCTTTCAATGAGAATAGGAGGGTTCGATTTGTGGAGGAGAAGACGTTGGCGATCCGACTACACCGTCCCCAAGACGATGCGCCTTAGCGATCGGTACACCGACTCCGAAGTTGTATTGATCTTGCTGGCGCACAATCAACCAGACCACGAGGGTCTTTGTTCCTGCAAGCAATCGAAGAACACGCAAGAACAAGAAGAACAAGCACTTATCTGTTGAATCAATCTAAAGTGGGGTTCTGAATACAAGTAGACGGGTGATCTAGTCGACACGCGCGTGTACAAGGAAGCAGCAGAAGCTAACTTACGAAAAAACAAAAACCCACCAGCTAATGAGGGCGGCTGCTACTATTTATTACCTCCCTAGGGTCGTGAGAAACCCTAATCACGAGTCCCTAATGGACTCCAAACGATACATGGGCCATGGGCCCAATTTTGGTGCTGCAGCACCCTGGACAGAAAAAGGTCTTGGTATTAAAATAACTATTGCGGCAGACTCCGAATAGATATGGACATGAGGCTAGATCCGTTTGAATGTAGACTTGATAATCTTTCCAGGAAGTACTTGAACGCCCAGATCGGAGTCCGTATGAAATCGTGGTGGCCGTCACAAGTTGGTGCTGTTCTGCTGTCCAAATCCCGTCCGCGCGAATTCCCTTCCCATTGGCTCCTCTCCATTGTTCCTAAGCGAAACAAGAAAGCACGTAGTTCCACGGTCTAGATAAGATGGACATAAGGCCAAGAACGAGTTCACCTCATAGTTTAGTTGACATGCACGAGCGCGAGTGATCGGACCAGAAACCGGTAGCTGAGTTGGTGTGGATGTATCGAGGGTGTTGATGTCCTCATCATCCTCCCCTTCTTGCATTTGAGTCGTCCGCGACTCAAGCTCATCTTCTTCTCCCAAATATGGCTTCAAATATGCAATGTTAAATGTGGGACTAACCCCGAAATTCGCAGGCAACTCGAGTTTATATGCATTATCATTAATTCTTTCTAACACTTTGAATGGACCATCAGCTCGAGGTAACAATTTAGACTTTCTCAAATCAGGAAACCTATCCTTTCGCAAATGTAACCAAACTAAATCACCAGGTTCAAAAGTGATAGTTTTCTTTCCCCTACTACCAGCAAGTTTATACTTGGCATTCATGCACTCTATATTCTTCTTAGTGGTTTCATGCAATTTTAAGATCAATTCAGCACGATGTTTAGCATCAAAATTCACTCGTTCCATTGAAGGAAGAGGTAATAAATCAATAGGAGCACGGGGTTCAAATCCATAAACAATCTCAAAAGGGCATTTCTTAGTACTAGAATGTAGGGAACGATTATAAGCAAACTCAACATGAGGCAAACACTCTTCCCACCATTTTTATATTCTTTTTCAAAACAGCCCTAAGCATGGTAGATAAACTTCTATTCACAACCTCAGTTTGACCATCAGTTTGGGGATGACAAGTAGTTGAAAATAAAAGCTTAGTCCCCAATTTTGCCCATAACGTTCTCCAAAAATGGCTAAGAAACTTAGCATCATGATCTGAAACTATTGTGTTTGGCACACCATGCAATCTAACAATATCTCGGAAAAACAAATCAGCAACATGTGTAGCATCATCACTTTTACGACAAGGTATGAAGTGTGCCATTTTAGAAAATCTATCCACAACAACAAATATGCTATCCCTCCCCTTCTTTGTTCTAGGCAGTCCTAAAACAAAGTCCATAGAAATATCCTCCCAAGGCATGCTAGGAACAGGAAGAGGCATGTACAAACCATGTGGATTAAGTCGTGACTTAGCTTTTTGACATATCGTGCAGCGATCAACAAAGCGCTCCACGTCTCGCCTCATCCTTGGCCAAAAGAAATGACCAGCAAGTATGTCCTCCGTCTTTTTCACTCCAAAGTGCCCCATCAGCCCGCCTCCATGCGCTTCCTGTAACAACAACAAACGAACGGAGATAGCTGGAATGCATAACTTGTTAGCTCTAAACACATAGCCATCATTGAGGACAAATTTATTCAATGTTTTTCCGTCTTTACATTTCAGCAATACATCTTTGAAATCAGCATCATGTTCATATTGATCTTTAATCGTTTCTAATCCAAAAATTTTAAAGTCAAGTTGAGATAGAAGAGTATAACGTCTAGATAAAGCATCAGCAATAACATTATCCTTTCCCTTTTTGTGTTTAATGACATAAGGAAAAGACTCAATAAATTCCATCCACTTAGCATGCCTACGGTTTAGTTTCCCTTGACTCCTAATATGCTTTAGTGATTCATGATCAGAATGGATAACAAATTCTTTGGGCCACAAATAATGCTGCCATGTTTCTAAAGTTCGTACAAGAGCATATAATTCCTTATCATAGGTAGAATAATTTAGAACAGGCCCACTCATTTTCTCACTAAAATATGCAACAGGTTTTCCTTCTTGTAACAAAACACCACCCAATCCAATCCCACTAGCATCACATTCAAGCTCAAAAGTCTTAGAAAAATCAGGAAGTTGGAGAAGAGGTGCATGCATCAACTTATCTTTCAGTATGGTAAATGCGTTATCTTGTGTGGTGCCCCAAGAAAAAGGCACCCCCTTCTTCGTAAGGTCATTCAATGGAGCAGCAATGGTGCTGAAATCCTTCACAAAACGACGATAGAACCCAGCCAGCCCTAGAAAGCTCCGCACCTGTGTGATGGTCTTTGGTACAGGCCACCCCTGAATAGCCTCTACCTTGGCTTGATCAACTTCAATTCCCTGTGGAGTAACAACATAGCCAAGGAAAGAGACTCAATCCGTGCAAAAGGTGCACTTCTCAAGATTACCAAATAATCATGCCTCACGCAAAGCATTAAAAACAGCAAGTAAGTGATCAAGATGTTCATCCATGGATTTGCTATAAATCAATATATCATCAAAATACACAACAACAAATTTTCCAATGAATGCAAGCAAAACCTCGTTCATTAATCTCATGAAGGTGCTAGGTGCATTAGTTAACCCAAAAGGCATGACTAACCACTCATATAAACCGAACTTAGTTTTGAAAGCAGTTTTCCATTCATCTCCTAGTTTCATGCGAATTTGGTGATAACCACTACGCAAATCAACTTTTGAGAACACAACAGCACCACTCAATTCATCAAGCATATCATCTAAGCGTGGAATAGGATGACGATATCGAATGGTTATATTGTTGATTGCTCTACAATCCAAACACATACGCCATGATCCATCCTTTTTAGGTACTGGAATAACTGGAACAGCACAAGGACTAAGAGACTCACGTACATAACCTTTGTCAAGTAGTTCTTGTACTTGGCGCTGAATCTCCTTTGTTTCTTTTGGATTTGTCCTATATGGTGCACGGTTGGGCAATGAAGCACCGGGAATGAGGTCAATCTGGTGCTCAATCCCTCAAAGTGGTGGTAGTCCTGGTGGTATTTCACTTGGAAACACATCAGAATATTCCTGCAAAATGTTGGCAACAGCAGGAGGCAAAGAATGTTGCACATCGTAAAGGGAAATCAAAGCATCTTTGCATACCAAAGAATAGGCAACAGAGGTGGAAGCAATCAGTTCATTAATATCAGATTTCGTAGCAAACACGCATTTTCCCTTTAGAGATATCTCATTTTTCTTATCAAACACAGATTTGGCATTGTTATTGTTCTCAATGTTAGCATGGTCCTGATATTTAGTTTTCCTAGCTCTAGCAACATCATCTTGCACAATAGCTTCAGGAGACATAGGATGCAACACAATTTTTTTATCGTGGTAAAGAAAAGAATACTGATTTGATCTACCATGATGCATAGAATCTCTATCAAATTGCCAAGGTCTTCCTAGCAGAATATTACAAGCTTGCATAGGCACAACATCACATTCAACGACATCCTTATATGATCCAATAGTAAAATTGATTCGCACAAGTCTAGTTACCTTTGCCTTACCACTGTTGTTTAACCATTGAATGTAATAGGGATGTGGGTGCGGTTTGGTGCTTAGTGCCAGCTTTGTCACCATGTCACTGCTGGCCAAGTTGTTGCAGCTACCTCCATCAATGATCATGCGGCAAGATCGCTCTTTGACAACACACTTTGTTTGGAATAATGTGTGTCTTTGATTTTGTTCCGCTTTCTCCATTTGTGCACTAAGCACACGCTGCACGATGAGACTATCATAGCGCGCTGCATCTTCTGCACCAATATGCTCTTCTTGATGTTCATCGCTACCTGCATAGTTAGCTGCAAGAAAAACACATGTATCGTCATCAAAATCGCTAGCAGATGAGTACTCACCGTCATCTTTAACAATTAGAACACGTTTGCTTGGGCAGTCACGCTGCACATGGCCAAAACCCTTGCACTTGTGACATTGAACGTCTCTAGATCGTCCGGTAGATGCTACGGAAGAAGCACTCTCGGTGGGCTTTTGGGTGGTCTTTACCGCTGAGCTAGTGGAAGAAGCACGTGGCTTGTTGCTGGAAGAAGAAGGTGCTGCCCGACTTTGTGAAGAAGATGGCGGAGAAGCACGCCCGGTCGAAGGAGTAGTCGTGCGTGGTTGCCATGAGCTAGTCTTTCCTGCAGAAATATTAGTTCTAGAGCTAGCTCGTCGTCCCTGCACTTCCCTTTCAGCTTTACAAGCAAGATGAAACAAACGGGTAACATTATTGTAATCTTTATAAGCAAATATGTCCTGAATTTCACGGTTTAAACCACCCAAAAATCTAGCCATAGCTGGTTCCTCATCCTCGTCTAAATTACAACGCAACATACCCATTTGTAATTCCTGAAAATACTCTTCTACACTTTTAGCTCCCTGTCTCAATTGTTGTAACTTATTTAACAGATCACGTGCATAGTAAGAAGGAACAAATCTAGCCCGCATGAGCCGTTTCAAAGCATCCCAAGTTTGTGGTATGTTATTAGGATTTTTCTTGCCATGTTCTATCCACCAAACAGAAGCAAAATCAGTAAACTCAGTAGTGGCTGCTCTAACTCTTGCGTTTTCAGGAAACTCATGACATGCAAATTTTTTATCAACAGAAATCTCCCAAGTAATATATGCTCAGGGTCATATTTACCATCAAAATGAGGTATCTTAAATTTGATCTTGTTAAAAGTATCTTCATGATTGCGTACCTCACGCCGACGATGTCCACCTATGCCTTGACGGTTGTGTTGTAGCTGGCGCCGTGGCCTAGCTTCCTCACCTTCCCCAATCTCCGTATCTGCAGAATAGTCATCTTCATTGTCACGTACAATACTAGG
Source organism: Tuctoria greenei (assembly GCA_036927565.1). Taxonomy (NCBI): domain Eukaryota; kingdom Viridiplantae; phylum Streptophyta; class Magnoliopsida; order Poales; family Poaceae; genus Tuctoria; species Tuctoria greenei. Next base: position 120,003,503 of record JAYESD010000010.1, on the reverse strand, counting down.
AGCATTGCTTACCTATCCATCTGCGGTGCATCCACGATCCCTCTCCTCAAGGCGCTGCAGGATGGCTCCAATAGAGGTGTTCAATGTTTGAATGGAACTCTCCAACGTGCTGATTTTGGTGTTGGTGTCGATCTGCATATTTTCCAATTGACCAAGGCAGTCACTGGTAACTCGAAAATCCTCATCAAGCGCTTCTGTGTGTAGCCGCACTTGGCGTTCGAAGTGTTGTATAATTCCCCATGTGCAAGGTGAATGCACGTCTTCATTTGTATTTGCTCCTCCTGCCATGGTTAGTAGAAAAAAATCCAATATGAAAGGGTAACGTTATCCCTAGCTACAAAGGTGCTGGTGGAGATAACTCGCTCACTCTCAACCTGTTCAATCAAGCTCTTACCTGTTCTTACAAAGCTCAGCAAGAAGGTGATGGCAACCAGCAAGTAATGAACAACTTCAAGAGCAGGTGTCAATCTATGGCTTTAGGTGGCTGAACTAGCACAAGGAGCAAACTTTCACCACGTTAATCACAACAAGCTGAATAAATATTCTACGACAGTACTGTACTGATCTTAGTCTAGACCGTACTAGAGACGCGAGCCGAGACACCAATGTCGTCACCAAAAACACCCCAAACAACAATCTGATTTTTTTTCTTTTTTTTCGTTTTTTTTTTGTTGGGGTGGTCACCCAAACTCTCTCTAGATGGAATCAGGAGACCCTAGAACAAAATTTGCACATGCGGCTTTTGATCTTGCACTTGCCTTTTTTTTCTTCTCTAATTGCTTGTGGCTTTTGTGCGGCTTTTGATTTTGCACTTGCCTTTTTTTTCTTCTCTAATTGCTTGTGGCTTTTGTGCGGCTTTTGATTTTGCACTTGCCTTTTTCTTGTTGTCAAACTCAAATTACTAATCTGAATCAAACTCGAAGTAGCAATCTGATTCGAACTCGAACTAGTAATCAGACTCAAACTCGAACTAGCAATCCGACTCAAACTCGAAGTAGCAATCTGATTTGAACTCGTAATCTGACTCAAACTCGAACTAGCAATACGACTCAAACTCAAAGTAGAAATATGATTTGAACTTGTAATCCGACTCAAACTCGAACTAGTAATCCGACTCAAACTCGAAGTAGCAATCTGATTCAAACTCAAACTAGTAATCCGACTCAAACTCGAACTACGAATTTGACTCGAACTAGGTGACCGAATGTGACACGAACTCGAAACTCTAGTGGTGCAAAACTAAAGACCAGCAACTTGACTCGTCGAAGCAACCATGAACTCAACAAGTCTTTACTAAGTGGAGAAAGTAAAAGGCACAATGGTCTAGGAATAATGGAAAAAAACAGATCTGGTATTTTTTTTGGGCTTTTTCTGGACTATAGGATGATAACAGCGGAAAGAAAAGTAATGGTAGCAATCTCACCGATTAACCTTCCTCTGATACCACTTGATAGGATCTTGGTTCCCGATCTTTCGATGAGAATAGGAGGGTTCAATTTGTGGAGGAGAAGACGTTGGCGATCTGACTACACCGTCCCCAAGACGATGCGCCTTAGCGATCGGTACACCGACTCCGAAGTTGTATTGATCTTGCTGGCGCACAATCAACCTGACCACGAGGGTCTTTGTTCCTGCAAGCAATCGAAGAACACGCAAGAACAAGAAGAACAAGCACTTATCTGTTGAATCAATCTAAAGTGGGGTTCTGGATACAAGTAGACGGGCGATCTAGTCGACACGCACGTGTACAAGGAAGCAGCAGAAGCTAACTTACGAATAAACAAAAACCCACCAGATAATGAGGGCGGCTGCTACTATTTATTACCTCCCTAGGGTCGTGAGAAACCCTAATCACGAGTCCCTAATGGACTCCAAACGATACATGGGCCATGGGCCCAATTTTGGTGCTGCAGCACTCTGGACAGAAAAAGGTCTTGGTATTAAAATAACTATTGCGGCCGACTCCGAATAGATATGGACATTAGGCCAGATCCGTTTGAAAGTAGACTTGATAATCTTTCCATGAAGTACTTGAACGCCCAGATCGGAGTCCGTATGAAATCGTGGTGGCCGTCACAAGTTGGTGCTGTTCTGCTGTCCAAATCCCGTCTGCGCGAATTCCCTTCCCATTGGCTCCTCTCCATTGTTCCTAAGCAAAACAAGAAAGCATGTAGTTCCACGGTCTATATAAGATGGACATAAGGCCAAGAACGAGTTCACCTCATAGTTTAGTTGACGTGCACGAGCGCGAGTGATCGGACCAGAAACTGGTAGCTGTGTTGGTGTGGATGTATCGAGGGTGTTGATGTCCTCATCACTTGCAACAGAAGTTTCAACCTCCGGAGTTGGCTCTGAAGGTCCCACCGCCAGGTCATCAACAATTGGTCCCTCAGGCGGGGGGCCGACAGCTTCATCTTGGCACCCTGGCTCAGGCGCGGGCACCTCCTGGACCACCACCTCCAGGGCAGGCGTTGAAGATTCGGCCGGAGGTGAAGCCACTTCCGACTCCGACGCTCGCGCCTCTTCCACCGCCGGCTCAGGCGCTGGCACTTCGACCATCATGGGCTCGGGCGATGGCACCTCTGCAGCAACCAGCTCAGGTGACGAAACTTCTTTGATGATCGGCTCTACCGCTGGAACTTCATCAGCCACCGGCTCTACTGCTGGGGCTTCATCAACACCCGACTCTACCGCCGGGGCTTCGCCAACCACCGGCTCCACTGTCGGGGCTTGAGCAACATCCGGCTCTAGGGCCAGGACTGCTGCTACCTCTGACTCTGAGGCCAGAGCATCCATCATCTCAGCATCCGAACCCAGAGCTTCAACCTCCGGATCTGGTGCAGCTGGTACATCTTCATACCCTGGTCCGGCGCTACCACGAGAGCTTCAGGGGATGAGTCGAGGTCCAGGACCACGACAGCCGGTGTCGGGGCTGCCGCAACCTAAGCCACCACCTGGGGCGGCGCTGGGATTGGAGCCGGAGCCTCCGCCTGCACAGCCTCAGCTGCTGTTGCAGGAATCGGAGCTTCAGCCCTTTCTTGGGTGCCCCGTGGATGAAGGACGAAGACACTTAAAACGCAGTTACAACAAAGAAACAACCAACTGAGGTAAAAAAACCAAATTTACCTCGGAAGGCTTCCTCTCCAGCTAGCGCGGAATTTCTTCCCCGGACGCTCGGGGCCGGACCCTGTCGCCACTGGCGTGGTAGCTCCGGAAGGTTCCCTGGAACTTGCTGTTGCTGTTGGTGTCGCCTTGGTTGAGGCCCCCCTCAACTGAGAAGGACCCCCGGACCTGGAGCCCTCAGCAGGCCCTGGTACCGGAGCCACATGGCCGGATCTAGCACCCCGGGGAGATGCCGATGCTGGGGTAGTTGCCGTTGTTGAAGACCTTCCCCTCCGGGGAGAAGGAGCTGCTGCGGAAGGAGCAGGTCTGACTGACCTCTCGTCAGAGTGCTTCAACTTCCTCTTGCGGCTCGAGGGCTCGGCCAACTTTTTGCCCTTGCCTACGACTTCGGTTCTTGGCTTTGGGGCGGGAGCGGAGCCGCCTTCAGAAGCTCCGGGGATTGCCACACCGGAGGTTGATCGCCTCTCCACCGGGCTCAAGTCTTCCAACAGCGGCATCTTCCTCTGGAGCTCTCTGCACTCGTCTGGTATCATATTCAGAGGCAGGAAGGCCACCAGTGGAGACACGTCACCAGGGCCAATGTTCCCAAGCTGGAACTTCTTGAGATGGGTCTTCAAGGCTTCACTGGTCTAGTTGGTGTCCAAGCCGACCTCAATGCAGTTGGTTTCCATCTCATTGTTGAAGGCCCAGGCAGGCCGGCTCCTAGCCCTCCGTGGGGCCCACCAGTTCGTCAATAAGTTGTCGAAGACCATCTGCGGGGTCACCCCACCTTTGACACATTGCTGGATTCTGTCCAGGACGGGCTTGTACTCCCACGATAGCTCCGGCACGTCACTCCAAGTGCAGTGTCAATGCGAGGAAGGCCTTCAGGCAGCTCCAGCCTCTCGTGTCCCTCGACTGTGATGACCACCAGTCTTTCTTCACGTCGTCCCACATGTCGGAAGGGAAGGACCTCAAGTACTTGAGGGGAGAGTTTTTCCGCTTCACGAAGTAGTAGAAGTCGATGAACTCATCACTCTTCCCGGTCGGGTGGACAGTGAAGAAAGTCCGGAACAACTCCACGCAAGGGGTCACGCCCACCCACATCTCACAAAAGTGGACAAAAGTCGCCACTAGCAAGATTGAGAGGGGGCCCAGATGGTGGAGCTGCAGACCATAGGAATCAAGCAGCATTAGAAAGAAAGTGGAGAAAGGCGGGATCAAACCCGCCATGGTGTACCCAAGGAAGTACACCATATCTCCGGCTCGCTCCATCTCAAAGGGAAGCTTGCCGCAGCGAATGTCGTTGTTGAATGAGTCACTGGACCATCCCATGTAGGTCTAGACCCTAGACAACTCCTTCTTGCTCCCGATGCGGCTCTTGGGGAGTCCCAACTTCATCGTGGCACAACGTGGCGAGAGAGGAAATGCGAGCAAAAGTTTGGAGGATTTGAGCGCAAGTTCGAATGAAGGCATAAAGAATCCCCAAATGGTGCGCGTTTTCCTTCATAAGTAAGCCCCCACAACGCTTGGATGGAAATTGCAAAGGAGCCGACGATACAGTTCAAAAAATTCCCCCTACCAATGACAAGGGGGCCTGGGGCCACCCCGATGATCAAGTCGAGGTCCTTACCCCAGTCGAACGGTTGTCATCATGAAAGGCAGGAAGCCCGAGGGTGGTGGCCTGATAGGGCGCGTGGAACCGATACGATTTTTGTATCGGGAACCGGCGACCTTCAGTTGCGTGAGATCCGCACGCTCAGATCTCACCTGCCGCATCCTGGATGTGCCACGTGGCATTGGTTTAACTGCGATCTACCGCCAACGACACATCCGAAGACCCTTGAAGACACGACTCAAAAACCAAAGGATGGACCCACCTCCGGCAGAACGACTTCATCCAAAAGGTCTCTCCCAGAGGTGGGCCCAAGGGACCACTGTCGATACACTGCGTACCGTATAACCCTTGGGACTACAAAAAGACCAAAGGAACTTCACCTGTCTGAGTTGAAGACCTGCAAAGGCCCCACGTCTCATACGGGACCGGACCTGCCTCCCATATATGGTTAGTCCTGGTGCTGCCACGTGTATACTGCAACCGGACCTACATCCCACACATGGAGTGTGGCACCTCCGGACCTAACCCCCGACAGAGGGAAGTTCCGGTACTGACACGTGTACAATGGCACCGGACCTACCGTCCAAGATAGTAAGCTCCAGAGATGCCACGTGTGCAGCTGTCGGACCGTCAGCCTCAACAATCAGACTGGTGGACCCCCAACGGCTCGGACCTTCAAGGGACAATCAAGGACTTCAAGACCCGATTAAGTGTCATTAATACAACATTAATGACACACGATCGGAGGGCCCTTAATACCAGTAACGGCACTGTCAAGGCCCGTTATCACACTATTAAGGGCAATTAACCTCATTAATTGTGTATTAAGCATCTGTAACTGCCAGGGCCACATGTCGGGCCAGGCTAGCGATGTTACGGCCAGTTCTTGTACTATAAAAGGACTGATTGAGCAATACACATGGACAGTTCTTCCAGACCTCTTCCATACTCGGCTCTGACACACACTCACAAGTGCTCAGATGCTCAATACAACAACTACACACCCCGTGAAGTAGGGTATTACGCTTCGGCGGCCCGAACCACGTAAATCATCGTGTCTATTTGCCATCGTGTTCTGAATCTTTGTGCGCCCATTACCGAACTACAAACTCTGCGAGCTACCAACGATAGTACCGGGAGAATTGCCGGAACCAGACTCCGACAGAATTCAAAGGGCCTTCTCATAAGTTGAGGGCTCCCCAAGATTACAAGATGAACACCACCAAGAACACACTCTTAAGATCACAATAAAAATAACAGGTGTGTGATAGGGAATCAAACCAAGAGCTAAATGAGTGAAGAACCATGTCTCTCCTTGGATCTAAAGTGTATCCTCAAAGGATCAAGCTTTCTTGCATTGGATTGCGTGGAGAGATGAGTTTTCTAGGCTCTTGGAGGGTGTGATGGCGTAGGGTGTCGAGAGATATGAAAGATGGGTCGTGCACACCCATTTATATGGGGTTCCCAAAAGTTACCGTTAGGGTTTAGAAAGATCAGACTAGTCTGTGGTGGACATCGGACTAGTCCGGTGTGCTGCGTGTAGGAAACCCTAGGTGTCCTGAAATATCGGACTTGTCCAAAGTGAGAGCGGACTAGTCCAATTTGGTTCTGGAAATCTTCGGACTAGTCCGATGAATATCGGACTTGTCCGGATAGGTGAAACCCTAAGTGGGCCCCGTGGGAGTTGTTGGAGCTTGGTAGTTTAGGTGGCGCCCACTATCAACGCGTAGAACGTCGACGGTGGGCCCCCTGGGTGTTGTTGGAGCTTGGTTGCTTCAACAGCGCCCACTGTCAACGCATAGAACATAAACAGCGGGCCCCATGGAGGTTGTTGGAGCTTGGTAGCTTCGACTGCGCCCGTTGTCAACGCATAGAACATCAACAGTGGGCCCTCTGGGGGTTGTCAGAGCTTGTTAGCTTCGACGGTGCCCACTGTCAACGCATAGAACTTTGGTGGCGGGCCTCCTGGGAATTGTTGGAGCTTGGTAGCTTTGACGGCGTCCACCATTACCGAGCCAATTGCCACCGAATGTTCATTTTTCCTCCGCATAAAAAAACAAGAAAAATAGTAAAATTCGTCCTCTTGTCTATAACTTATTTGTACCTTATCATCCTTATTTGAACTTTAGATCTTAAGGAATTTAACATGGCATAATAAGTGTATTGATGAAATCTCTTTAGTTTTGAATGCCTTTCAGACCCGCCCTATTGGGACCTGCCAGGATATAGGTAGAGTGGCGTATTGATGGTGCCTGACAAGTCTAAGTCGATAGCACACTCCGGACCTGTCATTAGCTTTTTTTTTCAGACAAGTAGACCATACTGCAATACTAAAACCCAAAATAAGATTACCAATACGACTTATATATCACATAAATACCTTGGGCTAAATTTCAAAGGGATTGCACAACATTATTATAGACAAGAAGGTAAAAAAGAAATGAGCTTGTACAAGTGAAATGCATGAAGAGTCTGTCCATATAAAATGTTTCTCATTAAGGTCCGAATTACAGGGGAAGACAAGGACACAATTAAAGTAAAATGACCAAGTTAAGTGTGCTATTCTTCTTGATCGATCCCAGGGAGGGTAAAGACACACCTAAAGTACATGACCAAGTTAAGTGTGCTAAGACACTTCCCGACTCTGTCCATGGACTACAAGAGACGTAATTTATACAAACGGACTCACCTCCCTGTAGCTAAGCATAAAACATATGGAGGTGCTCGATGTTTCATGGATTTGGAAGTGGAGTCCCATCCTCTGTCGCCAAGTGAACGCATTCGGGGTGCGATACTTTGATAACTCGGAAGGGACCTTCCCAACCTTGGGATAGTCTATTCATCCATTCTCGAGTCAGTATTCTCCGCAATACCATATCACCTTCTTCTATCCGCCAGTTGCGCACGAACCTTTGAGGATAGAGCCAGAGCGCCTGGCGGTATCGTGCATTCCGAACAGCCGCTTGGCACCTTGCCTCATCTACAAGGTCCTGGTCTTCACGCCAGAACTTGTCCTGTGTGACTTCGTCAAAGGTCCGGACTTGGAGAGACCCCATGGTGATCTCCGGAGGAAGGACTACTTCAGCTCCGTACACCAAAAAGAAAGGTGTCTCTCTGGTTGCCCGGCTAGGTGTTGTCCTGCTTGCCCACAATGCAGATGGAAGCTCCTCTATCCAGTTGGCACTATGTTTTTTAAGCGCTCATATGTGTGCGTCTTGAGTCCCTTGAGTATTTCTGCATTAGCTCTCTCAGCTTGGCCATTGCTTGCTGGGTGAGCTACTGATGAGTAGCTGACTTGTATATCGAGATCTTCATAGTTCTCTTGAAATGCTGCACTTGTGAATTGGGTTCTATTGTTTGTGATGACTCTATTCGGAACACCATATTGTAGGATCGAAGAGCACGTGTAAAGCTACCAGAGGGGGGTGAATGGTAGATTAAAACTTTTCAGCGGAAGCAACGAAAAACCCCTCGGTAGAAAAATGATCTGTTAGAGAAATCGTGTGTGCGACTAATATAAAGGTGATCAATTGTAACTAAACAAGTTTAGATTGTGGATAATCAAGTCACGAAGATGTCACAACAAAAATCACATAAATCTGACTACGAAAACTCAAGTTACGATCGAAAGATCAAACAAAGGTCAATCTGTTTTACCCAAGAAAAACAGTTCTGGAATACTGCAAAGAAACTCGTGTGGATCCAAAACCACAAATCCACTTACCGTGAAATTTTTACAAATGATAGAAAATCATGTTGTGAATACAACACAAAAAGAATCACGTCAATTGGTTCTGTAAAACTCGAGTTATGATAAAACCACCGAAGTAGAATCTCGATGAGAAAGACTTGACAAAAACAAGTCAGACGAACAAGGCACAAAAGTTCCTTCAAACTACAAATTTTTATTGATCAAAACACAAGAGAAACAGCCCCAAAGTCGTGCACCATGAGCTCTGGCCTCCCTTTCTTATATAACCATCCCTTGGGCCAACCCAAACCTAAATAGGACTCTAATCATACTCAATTCACAAATTGAAACTTTCCATAACTGCTCAAGACTCTTCTATACGCAGATATAAGCAATCTTAAGTCTTCCAAACACCTTAGGAATGTATCCCACATTCCTAAAACAAGTAAAATTCGTGACCCACACAAAATCCTATCATAACCAACCAAAACTTTCTATATTTGAGTCAAACACGACTCAGCCCCAGCCTGAGTCCATAACCTAGTCGTTTTGACCTTTTTGACCAATTCTTTACGTCCACATCTCTTCATCACACCTCAGAACCATGTTGCCACGTCCATGCACTCCTTGCACATGTGCAAACATCTTCCAATGACATCCATGATACCTTCATGTGCATTGTTCTTGATTCAAACATGTTGCGCAACCTCCCGATCAACTCAACCACAATTCCTCCATAACTTGTTTGTTGAACCTCATCTTCTCCCTAAGACTAGTGCAATGGATCCCGTAACCAGCCATGTCCTTAACTCTCAAGCAACACCTGCACATGAATAAACAACCAATACTTCCGAGAACAAGTCCACGACTTGACTCTCGTTAGTTTCGAAACCGTAACACCTTACGTGAGCACCTCACAGAAGGATGTTGCAAACCATAGTGAAACGATATCAGCCATAACCACCAAAACACACTAAAAACTGAGTAAAAGAATACCAAGCAAACTTTTCATAATCCAAAAAGCAAGTTCGAAACATGCAAATTAAAAGGAGAACCACTACGATCAAGCTCTTTGCCAAAGCTAACCAGACTGTGAACCGGAGCTTACCAAAACTAACAGGTTCTAGCGTCAGAACTTACCAAAGCTTGTAGGACCTAGCGCTGGAGCTAACCAAATCTAGTCGGACCTAGCGCCGTAGCTTACCAAAGCTACTCGACCTAGGGCAGGAGCTAACCAAAGCTAGTCGGACCTACACAAGGAAGTAGGACCTATCCAAAGCAAGTCGGACCTTACGTCGAACCTTGCCGAAGCTACCCAAAACAAGTCGGACCTATCGTTGGACCTTGCTGGAGCTCGGACCTAGAGTCGGACCTTGATGGTAAAGGTGTTTTTGTAGTATTTAAAACTTTTATCGCCATAGCCAATGTATTAAACACACATAGGTCTCACAATATCCCCCTTGATGAATGCATTGGCAACACCATTTGAAATCCGAACATTGGCTTATTCACATGAAAAGTTTTGAAAACAATTTCCCCCCCCCCCCTTTTGAAAATAAAATGAGATAGAAAAAAATTTCTCCCCCTATACTTATTTCTCCCCATTGCATACTTCTCCCCCTTTGACAATGTATTCAGCAAGGTACAAAAGAGAAATTTCAATTTGTTTTTTTTTGACCAGTGAAAAACTGCAAGGGAGAACCCCGACAGCCATAAAATATATATTAAAAGAGACAAGGAAACAGCGATTTACAGTAGCTCAGTAGAGCTTGAGTAGGTGTTCCAGAGGGAGGAACATCCTTTACAAACCCTGAAGCCACACGAGCACACTAGCCCTATCCTCCGGCTTAAAACGGCAGGCCTGAAGCCTTGTAGAAGCAATGAAGGATCGTTTCCAAGCATTTACAGAGGGAGTAGAGTTTCTGAAAATGACATTGTTATGACCAATCTAGATCTCCCAGGCCGCTATGGAGAAGGTTTCCATGAAGGCGCTACGACCCCAGCTGAGCTTGGCTTTTTGCAGGGTATGAAAGAAGGGGATGTCGTGGTCCCAGTGAATCCCAAGGACATTCCAGCATGCCATGCTGAAGGAGCAGTTAAAGAAGAGATGGTACGTGAGTTCCTCCACATTGTCAGCACAGAGTACGCAGGTGTAGTCGTTCCCGTCAATCGTGATGTTTTTTCTCTTCAGGAGGTTGCGTGAGTTGAGCCGGTCCCGAAATATCAGCCACATGAAGATCTTTATTTTCTTTAGCACCTTTGAGGCCCAAATCCAGCTAAAGGGTGTTGGTGGGTTGATGTGTTTGTAATAGTTGTTGTAAATAAGCTTGGAGCTAAAATTTCTTGTTCCCCCGATTGGAGTCCACTCATCCTGCGAAGCTTCCCTGTGTGAAATTTCCTCCAACATGGCCTCCAGATTGGCCAGTTCCAACAGTGCTTCCTCCGACAGTGGTTGAAAAAAGTGATTGCCATGGTCTGGGTTGCTGAGGTATTGTTCCATTGAGATGTTGGTTCTTTTTGCGAAGGAGTATAAACGGGGCATGTCCCTTCTGAGTAGGTGATCTTCCCACTGATCGTGCCATAGTCGAATTGTGTCCCCTGTGGCAATTTTGACTTTAAAATTCCAGAGAAAAGAAGCAGATAGGCTCACAACATCCCTCCACCAGAAGGATCCTTTTCCTTTTGTGTCGTGTGGGGGTTTACCATTGCTGCAATAGCGCTGGTTGATGAGGTGAACCAAGGGGATGTCTGCTTTGTTATAGATTTTCCAGAGGAATTTCATGAGCAAGGTTCCATTCATTGCAGTGAGGCTTTCAGACCCAGCCCTCCATTTTCCTTTGGTGTTGTAACTTGGTTCCAGGCCACCAGGGGCCGGCCTTTTCTAGCGATGTCCGAGCCTCTCCATAAGCATTGTTTTCTGGCTTTGTCAATAGCTTTAATGACTGACTATCTCAATTTGATGGTACAAATCGCATAAATTGGGATGGCAGACAGAACGCTGTTGATAAGTGTTCATCGACCAGCCATTGATAACCATGTTGCTGCTCCAGTTAGCGTTTTTTGCACCCTTAAGACAAGCCCTTCAAAGGCATCTGCTTTGGGTCTGTCGAGGCTCATCGGCGGACCTAAGTAAGTAAATGGGAATGAGCCAATAGTGCAACCTAGTGTGGCTGCTAGAATTGTGACCTCCTCTTCATCAGAGTTTATTGGTGTTAAGCTTGATTTTGCCCAGTTCACTCTCAGCCCTGTAGCTCCCCCGAAGGATTGTAGTAAGTTTTTCAGAAAGAAGAGCTGTCTCTGGTTGGCTTTGAGGATTAGAATAGTGTCATCTGCATATTGTACTACCTGGAAGTCCTCGTTCCTTTCTTGATGCAGTGGCAATGATAGAAGTCCCAGCTCCACTGCTTTGTTGATTAAAATTTGTAGAAGATCTGCTACCACTACAAATAGCAGGGGCGATAACGGGTCCCCCTGCCGAACACCTCTTCTGCAGTGAAAAGTTTTACCTGGCACTCCATTGAGAAGAACTGAGGAGGTGGCAGTAGATAGAATATCTGTTACCCATGTGATCCACTGTTCAGAAAAACCCAAAACTCTCAGCATGTGTATAATGAAGTCATGTTCCACCTTGTCAAAGGCTTTTTCGAAGTCCAGTTTGAGTACTATGACACCAGTGTTGGTCTTTTTGCATTGATAAAGGTACTCATAGACCCAAGCCATGCAGTCCTGGATGGTTCTTTTTTTGATGAAACCATATTGATTTTTGTGGATAATGGTTGGGATGACTTCCTGCAGTCTAACTGAGAGTATCTTAGTGATCAGTTTGATAGTGGAGTTCAGCAGTGATATGGGCCTGTAATCTGTAACTCTGTGGGGATTATTGATCTTCGGGATGAGAGTGATCAAAGAACTGTTCAGGGGCTGGATACTGATCTTGCCATTAAAGAAGTCCGAGCACAGCAGATAAATGTCCGCCTTAATGATGTGCCAGCATGCCTGAAAGAATTTTGTGTTGAACCCATCTGGACCTGGGTCTTTGTCGGTTGGCATGTTTTTGAGTGTGGTATCAATTTCCTCCCTGGTGACCGGGTTGCATAATGTATGTAGATGTTGTCCAGGCAGCACCCAATGGTGAATTTGTGGCCATTGTTGAGTCGGTGCAGATTGCCCTAACCTTTCCAAAAATTCCTTCCAGAGGGCTGAGGCTTTGTGCCCATGATCCATTATCTCTACTCCATGGTCATCTTGAATGACTGATATATTGTTTCTCCTGTATCTTTCTGTTGCTGCAGCCAAGAAGAATTTTGTTGGCTCATCACCAAACATGGCCAAACGCTCTATATAACATTGTCTCTAGTAGTCATTCTGTTGCTTTAAGAGCTGAGTAAGCTGATGTTTGATCATGTTTCTGAAACAACTTTCCTGCAAGTATAGTGTCCTCTCCTCTTCCATTGTGTCCATCATCAGTTTTTTCAGCCCACCTAGTGATATGCTCCACTTGCGTAGCTTGTATCTCAGACGTTTTAATTTAGCAGAAACACTCCTTGCACTACCAACTGTTGACAGAGGCTGGTGCCACGAGTCCTTGACAATGGTGAGAAACTGTGGATGTCTGAGCCAGTAGTTTTCAAAACGGAAGCATTTTGATTTAGGTATGGTGGTGCATATCTGAGCTACTAGTGGGACATGGTCTGATGTGTCCCTGGCCATTGGCCAAAGTGAGGAGTTGGGAAATGCTAGGGACCATTGCGCTGAGGTAAAGCACCAATCCAGTTGTTCAAGTAGAGGTGATTGTTGCATGTTGCTCCAAGTGTAATTCCTACCTTGGAGAGGGATTTCAAAAAGTCCCAAGTGTTGGATGATGTCATTGAACATCTGCATGTCCCCTATATTCGCTCCCGCGCGGTTGCAGTCACTGACATGGCGATAAAAGTTGAAGTCCCCCAATATCATGCATAGCTCTTGCAGTTGCAATGAGAGATTCCAGAGCCAGTCGGTGAACTCCTGCCGACGAGGTCCCTGACAAGGTCCATAGACTGAGATCAGGTGCCAGACTACCCCATTCAGTCGGGATGTGAACCGCATGAATATGGCAAAGTCCCTGATATCCAGAGCTTCCCCCTGAAGCAAGCTGTCATTCCAGGCTACCAGAATACCTCCCGAGGCACCCCTGGATGGTGCAAAGACGAATTTGTTGAATCTTCTAGGTGCCAGTCGTTTAAGGAAAGAAATGCTGATATGTTCCATTTTGGTCTCTTGTATACATAAGATATTGCACTCATGGGCCTCCTCTATTTTGGACCTGACTGCTTGTTGCTTAGCAGTGTTATTAAGACCACGAATGTTCCAGTTAAAGAAATTCCAATTACGGTTTATGTTGTGCGCCATAAATAATAGTGAGGTATGACAGGGCAGTCTGGGAAGTAGTCCCGACCGAGTGAATGAGGATGTGGCCTATGAAACTAAGGTCAGTTTGCAACGAGGGCCAACAAACAAACCGTTAATCAGACAGACAGATGAGCCAAGTAGCATAGAAATAGGTCACAACCAAAAGACTCCAGAATAGACTAACTGCCATAAGCTGAGGTTCCGGCCATCGGCCGATCAAAATGCAGAAATGTTCCCAACCGCGCATGTTCTCAACAGAGCACACCAGAAGATAACAACCAGTACCGTTTAATACAACCACCCTACAATTCCAAATAGCAGTTTCCCAAAAGACGAACCCATCAGCAACATAGCAGTCCACAGTGTGCCTGATGCGCTCCACTTCCAGCAAGTCAAGCTTGATGTACTGCATTGTCATTCAGCTCCGGGAGGGACATTATCTGGCGCGCCACCTCAGGGGGAACGCCGCACTCGTTTACCGCTGTCGCCTGCAGCACATGAGTGGAGAGTTCAGGGTATGGACGGCAGGAGTCAAGAGTCAAGATTGGGGAATTTGATTGGACCTCGAAAGAGATTGGGTGCCGGCGTATCCTCAGATGTACCAGCATCAGGGCCATTCTCCTGGGCAGGTGTAGGCGTGGTCCGATGTCCCTGCATGAGCATTTGGAGCCGAGGGCTCCTCCTTAGTTTGCTGGGTTCCAGTGATCTGTTGGAGTAAGAGGGTCCAACAATCTCCGCTACTGCCGATGTCAGGGCCTTGCTTTGCTTTCCTTTTATCTTATCTGCAGCAGCGATGGGCTCGGCAGTGATATCTTTGATGATCACTGAGGGGTGGCCAGAACTCTGCTCCCTTGACTGCTGATCAACGGAGTTAGAGAGCAACATGGTGATGACTTTATTGAACCCCCCTTACCCATTGGGTTCATTGAACTGGACGTTCCACCACGCAGAGGGGGACTTCGGGAAGGCCACCTGGAGCATTTTTCTCAGCCCTACCGAGTCCAGGGGAAGCCAGTCTGGTTGCTGCATAACATCCTCTGGGTTGACCAGTGGGAAGTTTCGTTGCTCCATCTTTGGAGCTCTGACAGCCGGTTCAGTCGTGTTCACGGCGCTTGAAGCTTCCTCTTGAGTTGGGGCGTTAGAGAGGACGTCCATCTCATGGTGCGGTGGGGGGCGGCGGCGGCCCCCATGGCTCCCAGCCATCGTTGGCCTGCTGCTGGTGCTGTTCATCAGGCGTCGGCCATTCCTCATCATCTTCCGGCTGATCCTCAGGTAGTTCTTGGAGAGGATGAGGGTCGCCATTCAGTGGCAGGTCATCTTCCGGGGGGATGCCCCCCAACCATCAGATTCCCCAAAGCCATTCGGGGCAATCCAGTTGAGAATGTACACCGGGCAAGACCATGAGCACCCGACCCCATCCCTGGTGCCTTGACGCAGGACTAAGCTTCTGGGGACGAGCCTTGCATTGGTGTAGAGACATTTGACCAAGATGAAGCCCAGGGCCCTCGGGCTTGTGTGCCACTGAAGTAACTTGCCAAAACGAGAAACTGCTAACTCAATAGTTTCAACCGTCATGTAGTCCAGTGGGAAACCCAAGATAATAAACCAACCAACACGACCAAACTCATGAGTCCGACGATTTCTGCCAAAGTCGTGTCTGATGAAGGACACACGTACGCCATCTACCACGATTGGCTCTCTCATCACAAGTAAGTCTCTAAACAAGCTGGTCTGGAATGCAAAAAGAGCTATGCCCAGTGGGGTGAGATAGGAGTGAGTAACAGTGATACCCATGTCTTGCAGAAGGAAGTTCCAGATCCGTAGCCTGAAATTCTCGTACTGATCTTCCTGCAGCATGCGCTCAGCGTCCACCGCCACAGCAAATTCTTTGTGAGCCAGGTGATGGTGACCGAGAAGGTGCACCACCATCCTAGGCAACCGGTTTGGGCCTCTGTCGGTGAAGTCGAAGTGTTGGTTGGCCAGGAACCTCGAGGGATCAACCGGGAAGTTGGCCATGAGGCTAAGAGAGTTGGCCGGCGAAAGAGCGGTGGAGACGGATGTGGAGTGCAGGATGCGGAGGAGTCAGGAAGAAGGAGCGGCAAAGGAGAAGTTGACGGGGGGGGGGGGGGGGGGGGGTTGTGTTTGTAATGATGATGGCGGATGACGGTTCCGTGGAAAGTCCAGAGGCCTTAATGGGGGGCGTGCTTCTCTTGCACCAAACCCGAGGAACTCTGGCAGCCGAGAGGCAGTTCCGTCTAATATGCCCATATCTGAAGCAAAGATTACACCATATCTCATTGCGGCATTGGAATTTCAGATGAAATGGGCTGAGGCATTTATAGCAGCGTTTCCTATTACTGCCGAGTGCCATGATCACTTGGCTGCCTCAGCTCCCTGCTCTGATCGATGTCTTGTCGACGAAGAGTTCCCTCGGGACCTTGTGAGATTGTGGCCTTTGGAGCTCTATCTCCCTTTGAGCGAGAACACTCGCCGACCTCCCACTTAGTAGAGCTAAGCCTAGGGTGGCTACTGCTTAGAGCGGTCGCATCAGGGGCATGCGCCGGGTGTTGGCGCTCCATTGCACCGGATGCCAGTGAGACATGAATGGAGTGGGACCAGGCTTCCCTTTGTCCACCTGTAAATTCAAAATGTTGTATTTTTTATCGCGCCACGTATCTTCGTTCGCGGTGGTCGGTGAATGAACTCCGACGATCTTCCGATTAGCCGGAAAGTAGAGTCCGACACCACTTGTTGGGGCTTGAAGAAGATTGCAGAAAGAATTTCCCAACCATAACACTTTTACCGTTGGGGTTGCCTTTTTTGCTGGAGAACCTTGCCGGATTGGGGAGGCGAAGGAGACCTGCCTGTTTGCTGGCTTCTTGCGTGAAACCAGTGTCCAGCTTTCCTTCTGTTCCTGCTCCCACTTCTTATATTCAGAGATCCAATCTGGTCCACCCGTGCGCCATAGATGAAAGTACACATCAAAGGTTGATGTGGTGATCCTCCGCTTTGCATTGATCAGCAGTCCCACTTGCTTGCTCACCACGGAGAAGCGAAACGAACGCTCTTGCAGTTGTTGGACATGAAAATCCCAAGGTGAACCACCCAGCACCGAGCAAAGAGCCCATCCAACGGTACTCTCTGAGAGACGAAAAGTGTACCTTCGAAAGGCTGCAATAATGAGGAAGGAACCCTTGGGTGAAGACACCAGGCGATGAACCATGGAGCGGAGCTGGCGGTGAACTTCTTGTTGGAATATCTCGCCAGGACGAAGATCCGAGTCACCACTGGTCGGCAGGGGTCGATCCTCCCCCATGTTGAGCAAGTCGACCGATCCCCAGAAGCGCTAAAGGCTATCAGCGCGTCCATGGCGGCGAGCAAGGGGAGGTGGTGGAGGTGGCAGAGGCGCGGGGCATGGAGGAGCGGGAGCGAGAAGGCATGGTTCCCCCCCCCCTGATTGTTGATGTTGTCTTCTGCCAAGTTGAAATTTCAATTTGTTATGAGCACATTATAACATATACATATGGAACAAAGCTCAACCAAGTCATACTATCAAGTAACTTACACTATCACAATAATGAGATACATAAAGTAGTGTAAGCCACGCTAGAGATCAAATGTAATTTTCAATTCAAGCAAGTCATGACCTCACAAACTTAACTATTTCAACACTTGAAGGCATGATACTTGTTGCTGCAATTTTCTTTTTTAAGCACAAAATATGAAATTTGCAAGAGATTATATGCGCATCTGCCTTATTCTAACCAACCAAGCTAATCCTATATCATTTGACAATCAAAAGCTTAAGAACATGGTTTTAGCCATACACAACTTCTTCCAAGTTCATATCTAAGTGCAATGATAAGCCATCTCAAAAGAAGAAGTGTGATGCATGCATATTCTCTTGATCTTTTCTCATTTTTTTATTGGAACATAAAAGCTCAACATGTGGATAGTTGATTGATTAATTTTTCATATTTAAAAGTACTTGTGAGCATGCAACAAGTTCAAAACAGCAAGAAAGTTTGATCATAACCAGATTTAGTATAAGTAATTATTCCAATTACTAGTCATGGCAAAAACTACAAAATGTATAACATGAGTAATGTAGTAAGAACTTTCAGCATGTAAAATGAATCAAAAAGTCATATATGTATGAAATAACATGCTCATATTATTTTAAATTCAGATTCACACATAAAGTTCCGAAGTTTCAAAACTCCCCCTCAATTTAAGCCATGAGGATGCTTAACCCCTATTTCACTACGAATGTAACAAAAACGAGTGAAATCCAAAGGTTTTGTAAAAATGTCAGCCAACTATTCTTCGGTATCTACATGACGAAGCACAATGTTTCATTTTTCGATATTATCACGGAGAAAGTGATACCTAATGTCAATGTGCTTAGTTCTAGAATGTTGCATGGGGTTTTCATCAATGCAAATGGCACTAGTGTTATGACAAAATAATGGAACACTATCTAGATCAACCCCATAGTCCTTAAGTTTTTGAACAATCCAAAGAATTTGTGAGCAAACACTAGCAGCAGCTACATATTCAGATTCAACTGTGGATTGTGCAACTGAACTTTGCTTTCTAAAGGACCAAGCAATAAGTGAATTACCATGAAAATGACAAGCACCAGAAATACTTTTCCTATCAATCCCACAACCCCAAAAATCAGCATCCGAAAAAGCTCGCAAAGTAACGGTTGAGGAAGAAGGAAGAAAAATGCCTAATTCTTGAGTTCCATGTAAATACCTGAGAATTCTTTTGATGGCTTGACGATGTGAAGCACGTGGGAAAGATTGAAACCGTGCACAAAGACATATTCTAAATTGTATATCCGGTCTTAATGCCATGAGGTACAAAAGTGATCCGATCATGCTTCTATATTCTTTTTGATCCACGGGTTCACCATCTTCATCAAGTTCAAGTGTCATTGCTGTTCCCATTGGTGTCCAAAGAGGCTTGCTTTTGTCAATGTTGAAGCGCTTAAGAAGGTCTCGTGTATACTTCGTTTGATGCACAAAGGTTCCCTCTTTAGTTTGCTTGATTTGCAGCCCCAAAAAGTACGTGAGTTCTCCCATCATACTCATCTCAAATTCTGAACTCATCATAGCTGAAAACTTGGACACAAGATCATGAGAAGCACAACCAAAGATAATATCATCCACATAGACTTGACTGAATAATGAGTCATGGCCATGCTTAAGCATAATAAGAGTTTTATCAACCTTGCCCATGGTGAACCCCTTTTCAAGTAAGAATGTTTTAACCTCTCATATCATGCTTTAGGGGCTTGTTTGAGACCGTACAAGGCTTTGGACAGTTTGTAAACATGATTAGGAAAATCTAAATTTTCAAAACCTGGTGGTTGCTTGACATAAACCTCCTCATCTATATAGCCATTAAGAAAAGCACTTTTAACATCCAATAGATATAACTTGAAACCTTTAGATGCAGCAAAGGCTAACAAAATTCTTATGGCTTCTAATCTAGCAACAAGAGCAAAAGTTTCATCAAAATCTAGACCTTCAATTTGTGTGAAACCTTGAGCAACCAACCTAGCCTTATTCCTCACCACAACCCCATACTCACTTTTTTTATTTTTAAACACCCATTTAGTTCCAATTAAAATGTGACCTTGAGGTGGAGGTACAAGTTTCCAAACATTATTTCTTTCAAAATTTTCTAACTCTTCTTGCATGGCAATAATCCAAGATTCATTAGTGAGTGCGTGTGATATATCTTTGGGTTCAAAAGAAGCAACAAAAGCAGAATGAGCGTGAGAGTTTGGATCACAAAACCTAGACCGTGTGACTCGTTCGTGCGAGCTTCCAATCATTTGTTGTGGAGGATGACTTTTGAGAATCCGGAGGGGAGTACACACTTCACAAGCTTCTTCTTCTTCATGTTCATCACAAATCAGTAATGATGGTTGTCGGTGCTTGTTGAGAATCAATATCCGGAGCTGAACCAAAGTTATTAGCTGCTGAATTTTTGGGCAGCAGCTCCACTTCTTCCACTACAGGAATCTCGACGATTTGGGACGGCCAGGGCCATCACAAATAAGCTAGAAACCGTCGCAAATAAGGTATTTGCAACGACTTCCCTTTTTTGCGACGGCTTTTGGCTGTCGCAAATGATATGTTGCAAATATGCTTATTTGCGATGGCCACCATCACAAATAAGCTTATTTGCGACGGCCGGCAGTAGCCGTCACAAATTATTGCCAGGGGGCCAGTGGGCCCCACAGGACAAGTTGCGACGGCCAGGGCCCTATTTCCGACGGCCTGGCCGTCGCAAATAAGGTCAGCCGATGGGTCCCATGCGGTCACCTAACGGGGCCCACACGACCATTTGCAACGGCCAGACCATCGCAAATAGGGTCTTAATTGTGACGGCCTATATGTCGCAAATAACAGAGGCTTAATTGCGACGGTCTGGGACCTTATTTGTGATGGTACTGTATAAAAAGCAGTCGCAAATAAGGTTTTTTTTAAAAAAACATAAAATACTACCTGACTCGATGGCCAGAATCACACAATATGCAATATATAACAAACAGTCACATAAACATCATAACACATCGTCGAAACATGGCATCACCATCAACAAACCAAACAAGGGCTCACTCACCCGTCTGACCTCCGTAGCCACCTCCGAAGCCACCTTCGAAGTCGAAGTCGTCGTCGCGCCTCATTCCAGGTGGCGGTAGCGACGGCAACAGACTTTGTGCAGCCGTCGCAGATCCCTACAATTAATGAAACTTAGTGTTAGCATATAAATTCATCAACATCTCCCCTCCCTCTCCCTCTATCTCCATCTAGATCCCCTATCTTCCTCTCTTGTTTCATTCCTCTCTCTCTCTCTATTGCTATCATTTTCCCTCTATCTTCCTGCCTCTATCTCAATCTACATAACCCTTTCTCTCTCTCTCTCTCTCCTTCTATCTCCAATCTCCCTCTCTCTCGTCATTCCTATCCCACTCTATCTAACTATCTCTCACTAATTCTTATATCTCTCTTTCTTCCATCTCAATCATTTTCTTCTATCTAACTATCTCCCCTATCTTCTATTTGAATCCTTTTTTCTCTATCTTCCTCCCTCTTCTAACTTCATCTCTCACTCTATCTATCTTTCACTGTCACTCCATTTCCTCGCTTTATTTTGGTTAAGTTGAGTTAAAACTAGAATTGTTAAGTTGACATAGAAAAATAGCCGACCCGTAGAAGAAGGATCGCCTGGAAGGACCGGTGGTAGTGGCGGTAGCTGGATCCCCAGACCTTGCGCCCGAGCCACGACCTGTCATTGCAAACACTAAATGTTACCTATTAGTAAGTCATTTACGCTGAATTAATGAGAACTTTAGTTTTTATTTTGTTACCTCCATTGCTTCCCGCATCTGCGCCAACGCTGCTGCCTGGGTTTTGATCGTGGCCTCCATCACGATCCTTTGGCGTTCTGCTTCATCCTGTTGCCTGAAGTTCTCTTCTACAGTTTGACATAGGGACTGCATCTCAATGTCCCTCTGCGAGACGCGACGACCTGCCATGCCCACAGAAGAAGCCTGCGTGGAGCCGCCTCTTGCAGGTCTCCCTGCCCTCGAGTTGACAACTACGTCGAATATGGCGAGCCTATAAAAAAGAGAGTCCGTAATATGAAATTGAAATATCTTGAATACTTCAAGTTGAAAATGATAAAATAACTTATAAACTCACCTTCCGTGTGCTTTTCCACCTCCGCTTGCATATGCGGCTTGAGGATCGATTGGTTCACATTCCCATTCGAAATCTTCGCCGTGTATCTTCCTAGCCACCTCCCCGTACTTAGCCTGCAAAACAAGGAAACTGTGTAAGTTCAACAATACATATAATTATATTTAATATGAATGATTTCTAAACTTACCAATCGCTCGGCTGCAGTCTGACTGCACCCCCGAGGCTGAGAAGGGTCCCTATGACCTCTCTTCCAAATCTCAGCAGGGGTCGGCGACACCCCCGTCTCGCGCTCCTGTCAATACGTGTTAGTACGAACAATATATTATGAATATATAAACATAAGTTACATACACTTACCATGTGTTTAGCTAAACGCAGGTGGTTATCTTGGCCGTGCCTGCTCTTCCCCTCGACCCCTCTGAACTCTCGAGCCTTCTCGGACTTAGCTTTAAACTCATCGCTAGCCCAATAGCAACAAAGGGCCTGAAATGCATCGGTCCGACCCTGCAACCAGCTCACGTGGCCCTGCACATAGTTGGAAGTCGTTAAAAATACCATCGAGGAAATTATCAGAAAAAATACTCAGTGCACCCCACGTACCTGCGTGTACTCCTCCTCTGTCAGGTGCCTCTCGCTCTCTTGCCAGAAGTGTAGCACGTGGTGCTGGTTTACCTTCAAGTGCTCATTAATAATTTGAATACGAGCATTTGACAAAGCTTGTCAAAGCGCCTTGGTAGCGTTGTAGCGAAACACTCTCCTCGCATCCTCAACCAGGCGAGGGTCATTCGGGTCCTCTAAAGTAAACCTTGCTTGTGATAAAGAATATATTGAAGAGATGTTCATAACAAGAGTTTAAGAGTTAAAACTTAGAAACTATTTTTAACATACTTACCATAAAATTGGCCCATACGGCCTACTGAAGGTTGTCGTGCTCCTAGTGATGGACGCGTGCTTAGTCCTCCCACGAAAGAGCAGACACCCCATCGATGACCCCGGGATAGTGCAAACGCACAAAGGACCCGAGGACACCGTTCACTGGTCTTTGGTGTCTCTCATCGGTGAAAGACGTGTTGTCCCAAACCCTGCAAGATATCTATTGATTCATTACTTAAGTAACCAAAAGAATCCAGAATTGAACACTATAATTTTTATTATGTCTCCGACCGGACGAGTCACGATCCTTTGTGAAGGGACCGGTGGAGGACTGACAAAGTGAGTCCTCCTCGTCCTCCGCGTCTGCTGGGGTGCTACTTCAGGTGACCCAGAAGGCTCGTCACCAGCCGAGTCAAAAGGGTGAGGAACAGAAGGCTCGCCAGCCGAGGGGTGGCTCACCGAAGGGTAGCCAAGGTCAACGGTGCCGCAGCCTCTGAGTCAACCGGTGAGGACTACACCATTCAAATATTACATAAGTAAGTTTAATGTGGAATTGAATTTAAAGAATTTGTCAAAAGCGAGTGAAATTTACCTGTGACAAAGCTCTAGAGCTACTCAGAACGTGCCCCAGCAGCTGAGAGCGTCTGCTCCCAGTCGACGAGGCACCAGCGAAAGCATCCTAAGGTCTAGAGGGGTAGAACCCCTTCGTCGGCGGCACCTTCTTACCCTTCTTTGACACCA
Organism: Tuctoria greenei; assembly: GCA_036927565.1. Lineage (NCBI taxonomy): Eukaryota > Viridiplantae > Streptophyta > Magnoliopsida > Poales > Poaceae > Tuctoria > Tuctoria greenei. The sequence goes on along the minus strand of JAYESD010000010.1, from coordinate 119,980,366 downwards.
TCCTGTTTTAATTAGATAATCAGTAAATATGCAAATAAAATATACAAAATTTATGTTACTATCTTCAAGAAAACATTACTTGTAATCACTTTCAAAATTCATCAACATAATTATCATGTGCCTGTGCCCTACTCCTTAAACCAGCCCAACGATCTTCCACCGTGGTCTGTTCAAATTTCTATTTTCGCGTATCATCTGCCTCTACATCTTCCATCTTCAACATCTCCAACTAATTGATCGAGACCAGCACCAAGCTCGACGATATAAGTGTCTGGCAACTCTTCTTCTTGGTACACTTCTTCAACGTCTTCGCTATCATGGTAACCATCATCCCCAGGAGTATATAACTGCTCACGAAGATTCACCTTATATACCACCCACCAAGCACTGAGCTTCGTGCATGGATAAGGTAGATAATACACTTGTTCCACTTGATGTGCAAGAACAAATGTATCGTAATCTTGTAGTCGGTCCTTATGTTTTACTTTCACCATTCCAAATTGGTTTTCTCGAGTTCCATGAGTGCGATCGAACTAGTCACAGTCAAAGAAGACAACTCGAAGGGTCTTATTTCTGGTAAAAGTAAATTCAAGGATTTTGTTAATGATCTCATAATAATCGGTTAAATTCCCTTGAGTGTCCATTGCTCTCGTCACAACACAGGAATTTGGTGTTGCCGCGAGAGGACGAAGAGCTTCAAAATGAGGTGTACGGAATCGAAAGCCATTTACGTCATATCGACCATAGCTTCTAACATTCACCAATCCATAAGATAGCTGCCGCAAATCTTCATGGACATTGTGAGTCCGACACTGTCATAAATGATCGTAAGTTAAGATAATACTTCTTTAATAATAGTAACTTATAATACATAGAAGACGAGAGAATATTACATACTCTTGAAACCAGGATAGGAAACTCTGCCCCCCATTTATTCCTTCTTTTTGCATCCCTTCTACTTGTTTGGCTGTAGGTTGATGCCTATGAGGCCAACATTGTCTGTGGATCTCGCTGAACGTGAAAAAACATCTTTTAGAATACATGTGTAGCAAAATATGTTGATTAGCACAAATGCAGGACAAACACTTACTCGAAGTATGCCTGCATGCCTTCTATATTAGTGTACATGTAGAGTAAAGCAACAGTCCTGTCATGATTGGATAGCACGTAGGTCGTGTAGCTACCAACGGTGGTGCCTCTCGTTTGAAAAATGGAAAGTTTGCCTAAAGGGGGTGTTTCTTCCACATTGTACTACATCGCCGAAGTATTGATATTGTTCTCTTCCACAAAGTAGACACTTGAAAAGTATCCTACTTCCTTAAGAGCATATGCTTCAGTGATGCACCCTTCCACCCTTGCCCTGTTGCCAACTATTGGTTTCAGATATCGTAGCGCTCTTTCAATGTGATACATCCACCTGTATTGCAAAGGACTGCCAATTTTAGCTTCAAATGGAGGATGGATAAGCAGATGTTGCGTTGGATTGAAGAAACCCGGTGGAAAAATTTTCTCCATGTTACATAAAAGTATGGGTATCTCCTCTAACTTATCCATCATCCCGATCTTGATTTCTTTAGCACAAAGCTGTCTACAGAAATAGCTGAGCTCGGCTAAAACCTTTCACACTGCATCATCTAGATAGCCTCGAAACATAACAGGTAAGAATCTTTCCATTATAATGTGATAATCATGACTCTTCAACCAAGTAAGGTTTCTTGTGTTCACATTTACGGCTCGTTTCAGGCTAGCTACGTAACCATCTGGGAATTTCAAAGTTTTCATCCATTTCATAACTTCTTTCTTTTCTTTCGATCGAAGACAGAAAGGAGCACGTGGCTTCCCACCACTTTAAGAGATTTCAAGAGTTTGATGGTGACAAATGTCTGCCAAATCTAGTCTAGCTTTGTAATTGTCTTTCGTTTTGCCAGGCATATCCATGCAAGTGCTTATGATACTTTCGCTCATGTTATGCTCCTGATGCATGACATCAATGTTGTGCATTAGAATCAACGACTTCACATACGGTAGCTTCCAAAGTCCACATATGTGAGTCCAATCGTATTCCTCTCCATAACCTACGAAATATCCAGGATGACCTTCATCAGGCACCAGTTTGTCCAACATATTAGAAATTTCTTACCCGTTGAGACGCTTCAGTGGTCCTTTAGTGACAACAGTGTTCTTTCGAAAGACATGCCTCTGATGCCTAAATATGTGATTCGAGGGCAGCCAACGTCTGTGACAATCGAAGTAAGATATTTTTCCTCCATGAGTTAGTAGAAAGCAATCCGTGTCTGAAGCACATATCGGACACGTCATACGACCGTGAGTGCTCCATCCGGAAAACATGCCGTATGCCGGCAAATCATGGACGGACCACAAATAAGCAGCTTGAAGGTTGAATTTCTGCTTCTTGTAACTGTTGTACGCTTCGACTCCAGTCCACAAGACTTTCAATTCTTCGGTCAACAGTTTTCACATTACGTTAAGACGTGACCCGGGATGATCAGGTCCAGGTACAATGAGGCTGAGAAACATGAACTGTTCTTCATACAAAAAGCAGGTGGCAGGTTGTACAGAATGACAAAGACAGGCCAATAGAAGTATGGCGTGGTGTTCGTACTGAACTGAGAGAATCCGTTTGTCGCTAATTCGATGCGAACATTCCTCGCATCACAAGAAAAGTCCGGATCAAAACGGTCTAGCGCCTTCCATGCATCACCGTCGGACGGATGCGTCAAGAATTCATTGTCCTCACGTTTACCTTCTTTGTGCCATCTCATGTGTCTTGCGGTTCTTTTTGAAAGAAACAACCGCTTTAATCGAGGTGTCACAAGCAAGTAACGAAGCTGCTTATGTGTGACATCTGTCATCACATTATCGCCATCGTCATTAACAACTTCGACATACCTCGGTTTACCACATTTCAAGCACATCTTCTCATCGATGTGCTATTTCCAGAATAGCATGCAGTTGTCTGGGCACACATTGATTTTCTCATACTTCATACCTACACCAGATATCTTGATCTTTGACTGATACATATCTGGTGGCGCTTTGTGAGGTTGTGGAAGGATCGCAGATCAATTTCGTGAGATCATTGTAGCAGTTGATGGAAAAAAAGTACTTGGACTTAATTGCCATAAATCTGGTCAAGAAAGCAAGTACGGTCACAACCGTGTGTTCATGCAACGGCCCTTGTGATTTCTTCAGCTCCACGAAGAACTTCTCTGCCTCATTTGTAAGAGGATCCTCTGCCTCCAGAGCTTCTAGCATCTCATCCATCCTATCAACCTCTATTATATCATCATCCTCATCCACTTCTGCTATGACTCGAGAATTAGTCTCACCGTGAAAGGTCCACACTTCATAATGTGGAGTGAAACTGTTTCGACATAAGTGAAACGAAAGCTCCAATCTTCTCAAAAACTTGATTTTCCGACATTTTGTACATGGGCACCGCACCATATCTTCTGTTGACAACGAAAATGCCCAATCCAGAAATTTATCTAACTTGATGTACCACTCATCCGAGTGACCACCAGTTCTGCTCTTCCAGCCAGTATACATCCAACTGCGGTCTTCACCCATGTTTGACTCTGCAGTTTAATGCAAACGAAATTGCCGTTAATGTATACAGTACCACCTTGACACATATGGTACCACTACAATGGTCTACACGACACGATCACACTTATTGTGTGTCGTGCCCTTCTGGGTTGGTCACTTAACCCTAATGATTCACTTAACCCTAACCCTCACAAATCACAAAATTTTGGCAGCGTAACACCGCCTATTTAACACTACACCCCCCTATCCGGTGCAGTTCTTAAAGTACAAAGGGGGGCAACTAGTTAGCGGGGAAACCTGTTTCCTTACGGATGTTGCGAGTCAAGGACACATACTCGCAACATACGTTTTTCGGAGTTTTCATCATCTTATACGTTCTCTCAAACACGCGCGATGTGAACGGAGGGTCTTGCGGTGGAGAGATATCTGGTAACAGACTTTTAGGGTTAGTAATGGGCCGCCCGACCCATATACACTTAACCTTAACGATTCACCTCCTGTGACCAGTCATGAGTCACAATCGTGACCCACACTGCAGCGGTGTCGTTCTCTCTTTGCCCGACCTCGAATGAAAGTTAGGGTTGGACCCGAGGACCGTATATACGCTACATATACGATTCCTACTTTACATACGACAGCCCTTTTGTTTAGCCGTTTCTATATATAATACATAAGCATCAAAAATATTAAAGAAAACATAAGCAACTGTATTTTAAACACAAAACAATAAACGAGAGCAATAATACAAATCTTAAACATTATTAAATAAACACATAAGCATAAATAGTAACATTAAGATCCAATTAACAACTAATTAACAACTAACTAATAATAAATTACAATGGTCAACTAATTAACAACTAACTAACAATTAATTGCAATTCAAACCTAATTAGCAACTACTAACAATCAATTTGCATAACAACTAATCATCAAGAACAATTAACAACTAAATAGCATAACAACTAGTCATAGAAAACAATTAACAACTAATTATCTAGAAATTAACAACTAAATGCCTACTTTACTTGTGCGGCGTGGAGCAGTGGGCCAGCGGCGTCGAATGGACGGCGGAGGCATTGGAGGAGGCTGGCAGCGTCGAGCTGAAATAAAAATGAGAGTCGAGTGTCAGGCAAATGCAAGTTGTGTGTGCTAGTGGTGAGTGATGTGTGAGCGCTGTGTCGAAGTGAGTGACAAGTGAAGGAAAGTAGTGAGTACACCACAAGAACCCTGTTGTCTTATGCCCACTGAACTATGTCCTCTCTAGCCGGAGAGGAGGGTCAAAGAGAGTGGGGTGGGATAGAAAGCAGCCGGAGATAAATACAGCTAATACAGTGATAGAGCAATACAATCTACACCATAAAGGACCATAGCAACTACAATCTACACCTAATACATCACTACAGCACAGCAATACAGCTAATGAGCTAATAGAACAACTAATAGAGTGATAAAGTGATAGCAACTCAGGGAGTCAGGGTACAACAGTACCTACAAAGCTGCAACTGAGATTGGAGACCCGAAGGAAGGGGACGACGGAGTCGGCCGTGCGCCGGTGAGATGGGCGAGGACCGGGACAGATATTGGAGAGCCAAAGGAAGGGGACAATGGAGTCGGCCGCGCGCCAGCGAGACAGGCGAGGGTTGGGACTGGGATTGGAGAGCCGAAGGAAGGGGACGACGGAGTCAGCTGCGCGCCGGCGAGACGGGCGAGCGCTGGCAGTCGGGCAAGCGCCGGCGGTGTAAGGTCAAGCGAGCGTCGAGTGTGCCTCCGCGGCGTGACTACGGGGTATCAGGGACATGGGACTAGCAGCGGCCAGGGATGGAAAATAGGGTTTCCATTACTTAGGCCAGAAGTAAAACCGACCCAACACCCCAATTGAGCGGCGCCCAGGCAAAAAATGTGGCGCCCAACGCCTATTCTCATCGCTCACGAGAAAGCGAAGCGGTGGGGCTCACCCCAATTTCTAGCTAATTCCCTAGTAAGTGTGCTAGCTAACAATTGACAATTAATTGAATTAACAAAAAATACTAACAACTAATAGGGGCTCACCTCGGTGGAGGCAGTCGGCCAGGCTCGGGCTCAAGGACGGCGGCACTCGGGCGAGGGCAGCGGCGCTCGGGCAAGGATGAGGGCGGCAGCGCTCGGGGAGGAGGCGGGCGGCAGGGGCCGGGGGTGGCAAGGCCGGGGGCGGCGGGGGCGCGGCAGAGGCGCGGTGGGCCAGTGCCGACGAGGCCGGGGGCGGCAGGGGCACGGCGGGCCGGCAGCGGGAGCAGGAGCGGGAGCGGCGGGGCTGGGGGCGGAGCGGAGCGGCGGTGGCGTGCGTATGGATAAGATGAAGCGAATGAGTTCAGCCCGACATTATAGGCCTTTAACTTGCAACGGCGGTGGCGTGCGTATGGATAAGACCTGAAAGTGTGTAACACTAGGCCTATGTCCAAACCGAAGCTCATATGGTGTTTTACCTAGCTTAGCACGCAAGAAAACACGATTTGAGACATAACAAGTGGTTGCAATTGCCTCAGCCCAAAATTTTCAAGGAGTTTGATATTCATCAAGCATAGTTCTAGCCATCTCAACTAAGGCTCTGTTCTTTCTTTCTACAACACCATTTTGTTGAGGTACATATGGTGAAGAAAATTGATGATCTATTCCATTTTCAGAGCAAAAGATTGATTGTTAAACTCAGTTCCATTATCACTTCTAATTGCTTTTAAAGATCCTGAGTGATCAATTGATAATCTAAGAAATAAAGTACTAAAGTGACTAAAAGCTTCATTCTTAGATACCATAAAATAACCCAAGAGTATCTTGAATAATCATCAACAATCACAAGAACATACCATTTACCTCCGAAGGATCAAACATGTGAAGGTCCTACGGTGTTAAGGTGCAAAAGTTGACCCGGTTCAGTTGTCATGATCATTGTGAGAGGAGTATGTGAAACTGCAACCATCTTAGCATGTCTACATTAAGAGCACACAATTTCTTTGCCCCTTTTCAGCTTAGGCAGCCCACATATGCGATCCAGAGCCCTAACACACGTAAGATGATCAAAGCCTACATGACCAAGTCTACGATGCCAAAATATAAGTCTTTGGAATCATTAGCAACTAGACACCTATGCTTAGAAGAAGACATATCAAAATCAGCTTTAAAATCTCTTCCAAACTGAGACATGTTAAAAATAAGCTCACTATTTGAATCTACAACTTTGCTGCAATTTTTATTGAAAATAATTTCCAAATTTTCATCTAGCAATTGTGAAACAGAAAGCAAGTTGTGTTTCAAATTTTTTACAAGTGCCACATCTTTCAAAGTGTAGTGATCATTTACCATAACCGAACCCTTAGCAATTATAGGAGTTGAAGAATTATCGGCAAAAGTAACATTCTCTACACATGACACAAAAGAGAGGGAGGAGAACCATTCTTTGTTACCGGTCATGTGGCGTGAGCAACCTGAATCCACAATCCAAATGTTTTCCTTCCTCAAGCGTGTAACCTACATAGAAGCACAATACGTCGATGACTCAATACTGGGGTTAGTCAATAGGCATTTAGGAATCCAGTACTGAGTCACATGATGTCCAGTAGGAACAACACGCGACAGCTGAGATAAAACAACAGGTTTATGAGTCAAAGTTTGAGATTTTTTGTTCTTAACTACTGACCTATAAGGTGTTACTTGTGTAGCACGAAAATCAGTAGCTCCGGAGGCAAAAATAGAAGGTCTGGAGGTAACAACAGAAGGTCCAGAGGTAAAAACTGAAGCTCTGAAGGTAAACTTTGAGTGTTCCTGACATTCGGTTTAGTATGTACAGCAAATTTTGCATGAGAGTTATAAGATCTAGCTTGCATTTTTTCCTTTTTATGTTGTTTAGCTAGTCTATAACAAAAATCTATGACTTGACCATCTCTACCACAATACGTACAATGAAATTTAACTTTGTATTCATGTCCAGATGAGCATGCAGTATGTTTATTTGAACCCGAATGTGACAACACTCTTGCAGATTTAAAAGCCACCTCTTTTGGTTTAGGAACTATTTTAATCAAACCACTTCCTAATGACTTTACTATTTTAGGTGGATGTGCTTTAGCATGAGCATGGGAATCAAAACCTAAACTAGTTTTATCATTACAAGATTTGGATGAATTCAGTAGCAAGTTTAGATTTTTTCCCAATATAAAACCGCTCTAGTTTCCTATTTATGTCATCAAGTTTCTTAGACAATTCTAGGTAGTTTTCACATGAAGTTTTTCCTTTTAGTTTGCAATTAGAACAATATTTAACTTCATGAGCACGTGAAGCATTCTTCAGTATTGAAATTTCATTCATAGCATCTTTTAGTTTCTTTTCAAGATCATTACAGGTAGAACAATGCAAATCAAGCAAGAAGCATCTTTTAATTTTCTGTCATTAAGTGCAGCAAGTTTTTTGTTCTTTTCAATCTCTGACTCAAGTTTATCAAGAGTGGGGGAGTGTGCATTTCTTAAGGAGGACAATTATTCATATATTAAATCACATGAGGAACAATAATCATAACTATGAATCAAGGTTTTCAAATGATTAATTTCAGATTCTAGTGACTCAATTTTTAACAGCATTGTCCCTAAGCTTTTTGTCCTTTTTCTTAACAATAATAGTTGCACGGGAAAAAGCATCACACATTTAATCACAAGTAGGACATACCTCTTCATTGTCACTGTTGTGTTCTGCATCCTCCATACTTGATCTTGATTTGCCTGCCATGAAGCACAAGTTTACCAGATCATCTTCATCTTCGTCACTTCCAATGTCTACATCACTTGAGCCAAGTTCTTGAACTGCGGTGACGAAACTGTTTATCGGTTTGCGTCCTATAAAACCCCTCTTCTTCTTGTTGGTATTGACAGAAGAGGACTTGACTTTATTCTGCTTTTCATCACGGGTAGAAGGACCTGAAAGGTTAGGGCAATCTGTACGAAAGTGTCCTGTCTTACCGCATTCAAAGCATCGTTGAGGTCCGGAGCTTCCTCTCCTTCTAGTTCTCACATTTTGCAATGCTTTTGAGAACCAAGTAGAGATGAGCGCTAGCTCTTCTTCTACAAATAATTCAATCTATTCCAGGGTTAGTGAAGACAGCAAAGCAAGTGTATTGCTAGATGTAGATTGGCCGGAGCTAGGCATATCACATTGAGAAACAAATGCAAGAGACTTGTTGGGGTTCTTTCATGAGATTATGTCAATTTCATAAGTTTTCAATTTAGAATATAGCACATATAATGTAAGTGTACTCATGACAGTAGATTCATGAATAGATGTGACTTTCATCTCCCAAATTGACATGTCTAATGCACTTAACAGTTGCCTAGCATTTTCAACATCTGAAAAATTAACATTAACACTACGCAAGTTGCTAAGAATTTTATTAAAGCGAACAAAAAGGTCATCAATGGACTCACTGGGTTGCATCTCAAAGCGCATGTATTCCTTTTTGAACATATCCTGCTTTACCTCTTTGATCGTGTTGGATCCATCATTGTGGTCACAAAGTACTCTCCACACATCGTACACTGATCAGAGGTGTGCAACACGATCGAAGTTGCTCTGAGTTAGTCCTTGGATTATCAAGTTGCGGGCTTTGTTGTTGTTGTTGACATATCTTAAGTTTGTAGCCATGACTTGATCGCTCGGTGGCACATCATAAGGCTTGTACACTTTTTCCTATATCGCAAAGCCTTGCGCCTGGATAAAAGCTTTCATGTGTGCCTTCCAAACCTGAAAATCAATACCAACAAACACACAAGGTTTTGCGGAGTATTTCTCTATGGGGATTAGTTAAAAACATGTGCGAATCACAAATATTAGAGCACGGTTGCTCTGATATCAATTGTAGGGTCGAAGAGAACGTGTAAATCTACCAGAGGGGGGTGAAAGGTAGATTAAAAATTTTCAGTGGAAGCAACAAAAAATCCCTCGGCAGAAAAACAATCTGTTAAAGAAATTGTGTGTGCGACTAATCTGAAGGTGATCAATTGTAACTAAACAAGTATAGATTGTGGAGAATCAAGTAACAAAGATGTCACAATAAGAATCACAAAAATCCGTCGACAAAAACTCAAGTTATGATCGAAAGATAAAACAAAGGTCAATCTGTTTTACCCAAGAAAAACAGTTCTGGAATACTGCAAAGAAACTCGTGTAGATCCAAAACTACAAATCCAATGGCCGTGAAATTTTCACAGATGATATAAAATCAAGTTTGAAGACAACCCAAAAAAATCACATCAATTGGATCTATAAAACTCGAGTTCTGATAAAACCATTGAAGAAAGGTAGTGCTGTGCAGAATCTCGACGAGAAAGACTTGACGAAAACAAGTCGAACGAACAAGGCACAAAAGTTCCTTCAAACTACGAATTTTATTGATCAAAACACAAGAGAAACAGCCCGAAAGTCGTGCACCACGAGCTCTGGCCTCCCTTTCTTATATAACCAGCGCTTAGGCCAACCCTAACCTAACTAGGACTCTAATCCTACTCAATTAACGAATCGAAACTTTCCATAACTGCTCAAGACTCTTCTATACGCAGATAGAAGCAATCTTAAGACTTCCAAACACCTTAGGAATGTATCCCACATCCTAAAACAACTCAAATTCGTGACCCACACAAAATCCTATCATAACCAACTCAAAACATTCCATATGTTAGCTCAACCGCAACCTGAGCCCATAACCTAGTCGGTTGGACCTTTTTGACCAATTCTTTACGTCCATATCTCTTCATCACACCTCGGAACCATGTAGCCACGTCCATGCACTCCTTGCACACGTGCAAACATCTTGCAACGACGTCCACAATACCTTTATATGCATTGTTCTTGATTCAAACATGCTGTGCAACATCCCGATCAACTCAACCACAATTCCTCCCGAACTTGGTTCTTGAACCTCATCTTCTCCCTAAGACTAGTTCAACGGATCCTCATGTCTTGAACTCAAGCAACACCTGCACATGAATAAAAAACCAATACTTCCGAGCACAAGTCCACGACTTGACTATCGTTAGTTCCGAAACCACAACACCTTACGTGAGCACCTCACATAAGCATGTTGCAAACCATAGCAAAACGATATCAGCCATAACCACCAAAACAAACCAAAAACATAGTAAAAGAATACTAAGCAAACTTTCCAAAATCCAAAAAGCAAGTTCAAAAAATTGCAAATTAAAAACAGAACCACTGCGATTAAGCTCCTTGCCAAAGCGAACCAGACCATGAACCTGAGCTCACCAAAACTAACAGGATCTAGCACCAGAACTTACCAAAGCTTGCAGGACCTAGCGCCGGAGCTAACCAAAGCTAGTCGGGCCTAGCGCCGGAGCTTACCAAAGCTAGTCGGACCTAGAGCCGGAGCTAACCAAAGCTAATCGGACCTAGACAAAGAAGTCGGACCTAGCCAAAACATGTCGGACCTTACGTCAGACCTTGCCGGAGATACCCAAAACAAGTCGGACCTATTGTCGGACCTTGCTGGAGCTCAGACCTAGAGTCTTACCTTGATGATAAAGGTGTTTTGGTAGTATGCAAACTTTTATCGCTATAGCCAATGTATTCATCACACATAGGTCTCACACAAATCTATAGACTATAGACTTCAAGAACTTGATAGCTGATTGCTTATTGATTGTCACAACTGGTGTAGCTTCCGACCACTTGGTGAACTTGTCGATGGCGACATACAGGAACCTATAACCTCCGACGGCTTTTGGGAAAGGTCCCAAAATGTCCATCCCCCACACAGCGAATGGCCACGTGGGAGGTATCATTTGCAGTGACTAAGCTAGTGTATGAATTTTCTTCCCATGGAACTAGCACGTTTCGCACTTCCTTACCAACTCAATTGCATCTTGGAGTGTTGTAGGCCAGTAAAAGCTACGCCGGAAGGCTTTACCAACCAATATGCAAGAAGATGCATGGTTCCCGCACTCGCCTCCATGGATTTCCGCGAGAAGCTCGTAGACTTCTTCTCGAGAAATGCATTGCATTATAACGCTGTTCGCACCAGGTCGGTAGAGATTCCTTTCTACCAACGTGTATATTTTAGCTAATTTGGCAATTCGATCAGCGGAAGCACCGTCTTCAGAAAGGATATTGTCCTTCAAGTAGCTCCAGATCTCCGAGATCCATGCATTGGAACTAAGTTGAGCTTCTGGATCTTGCGCGCTGGGTTGCTTGGAGCTTCCTACAGCGCCTATAATCTTTGCTGGACGCGATGGTAACAAGGCCACCGGGACCACCAGTTTCGAGGTGCTAGTCTTGCCCCCATCACTCATTTTGGTGGGCTAAGCAGCAGCCTGACAGTCTTCTGAAAAAACTCCATCCGGAGCTTGAGGTCTTGTTGAAGCCTTCATCGAAAGATCGTCAGCTTTGGCATTGTTAAGGCGCTGGACATGATAGAGATCTAGGACGTGGAAGTCCTTTCGCAACTTTTGGACTTCAAGTAAATAAGCAGCGAGTTGGGGATTGTTGCAACTGCATTCACCTTTGACTTGCTTGATGATGAGTTGCAAATCGCCCTTCACCAGTAGCTGGCTGATGCCATATGGTAGCGCCACCTTGAGTTCGTAGATGAGAGCTTTGTACTGCACCATGTTGTTGGTTGCCTTGAAGTTAAGGTGAACCATGTACTTGACCTTCTCCCCAGTTGGAGCGAGGAGAAGGATTCCAGCTCCAGCCCCCTACTTCTGCACGGAGCCGTCGAAGTAGAGTGTCCAGTGAGGCTCAGTGAAGACCTGGACCTTAGGTTCCGACTTCTGCTCATTGAGGTCCCCTGGAATTGATGAAGAATGAGTCCACTTCGCCACAAAATCAGCCAGCGCCTAACTGTTGATAGCATGTCGAGGTAGGAATTCGAGACGAATTCTGCCAGCTCTGTAGCCCACTTGGCAATATTTCCAGTAGAATTTTGATTATGTAATATAGCACGTAGTGGAAAAGAGGTTACCACTGATATCTTGTGGGCCTGGAAGTAGTGATGTAGCTTTCTTGAGGCAATAAGGACTTCATATAGAAACTTATGCACCTCTATGTAGCGAGTCTTGGCGTTGTGTAGCACTTCACTGATAAAGTACACCGGCCGATGGATGGTTCGAACCCTCTCAGAGGGGCCCAAAGCTTCTTCTCCATCAACCCGGACCCTCCCGAAGGGGTCCAGATCTTTTTCTTGAGCAATTCAGACCCTTCCGGAGGGGTCCGAATTTTGTTCTTCATCAGCCCGGACCTCCTCGGAGGGCTCCAAACCTTCTTCTTGTACTGCAGAAGCTCCCTCAATTGAAAGATGTTTATCCTCAGGCCTCTTGCCTTTAGGATTCGTGCCTGGGGGCTGGGACTCATACTCGCCTTCAGGTAGCTCCGGACCCACCGGGAGTGGTCTAGGCTTCTGAGCCGAAGATGGCTCCAGTCTCTCCGCGACCAGAACCATGCTAACAACCTCTGTAGTTGCCGAAATGTAAAGTAGAAGAGGCTCACCAGGCTCCGGGAGCTACCAGAACTAGTAGTGTGGTGAGGAGCTGCTTGAGCTCTTGGAACGCCTTCTCTACTTCTTCGGACCAATGAAATTGCCCGAACTTCCTCAATAGCTTGAAGAAGGAAAGAGCACGCTCTGCCGTTCTTGAAATGAACTGGCTGAGCACAGCTAGACATCTAGTTAGTTTCTGAACGTCCTTGACGCGGACTGGGGGCCGCATATTCGATGGCCTTGATTTTAGCCGGATTTGCCTCAATTCCTCGGTGAGTCACCAAGAAACCAAGGAGCTTTCCGGAGTTGACCCCAAATACGCACTTGTCCAGGTTGAGTGATGAGGACATCAACACCCTCGATACATCCACACCAACTCAGCTACCGGTTTCTGGTCTGATCACTCGCGCTCGTGCACATCAACTAAACTATGAGGTGAACTCGTTCTTGGCCTTATGTCCATCTTATCTAGACTGTGGAACTACGTGCTTTCTTGTTTTGCTTAGGAACAATGGAGAGGAGCCAATGGGAAGGGAATTCGCGCAGACGGGATTTGGACAGCAGAACAGCACCAACTTGTGACGGCCACCACGATTTCATACGGACTCCGATCTGGGCGTTCAAGTACTTCCTGGAAAGATTATCAAGTCTACTTTCAAACGGATCTCGCCTCATGTCCATATCTATTCGGCGTCGGCCGCAATAGTTATTTTAATACCAAGACCTTTTTCTGTCCAGGGTGCTGCATCACCAAAATTTGGCCCATGGCCCATGTATCGTTTGGAGTCCATTAGGGACTCGTGATTAGGGTTTCTCACGACCCTAGGGAGGTAATAAATAGTAGCAGCTGCCCTCATTAGCTGGTGGGTTTTTGTTTATTCGTAAGTTAGCCTCTGCTGCTTCCTTGTACACGTGCGTGTCGACTAGATCGCCCGTCTACTTGTATCCAGAACCCCACTTTAGATTGATTCAACAGATAAGTGCTTGTTCTTCTTGTTCTTGCGTGTTCTTCGATTGCTTGCAGGAACAAAGGCCCTCGTGGTCAGGTTGATTGTGCGCCAGCAAGATCAATACAACTTTGGAGTCGGTGTACCGATCGCTAAGGCGCATCGTCTTGGGGACGGTGTAGTCGGATCGCCAACGTCTTCTCCTCCACAAATCGAACCCTCCTATTCTCATCGAAAGATCAGGAACCAAGATCCTATCAAGTGGTAATCAGAGCAAGGTTAATCGGTGAGAGTGCTACCATTACTTTTCTTTCCGCTGTTATCATCCTATAGTCCAGAAAAAGCCCAAAAAAAAATACCAGATCTGTTTTTTTTCCATTATTCCTAGACCATTGTGCCTTTTACTTTCTCCACTTAGTCAAGACTTGTTGAGTTCATGGTTGCTTCGACGAGTCAAGTTGCTGGTCTTTAGTTTTGCACCACTAGAGTTTCGAGTTCGTGTCACATTCGGTCACCTAGTTCGAGTCAGATTCGTAGTTCGAGTTTGAGTCGGATTACTAGTTTGAGTTTGAATCAGATTGCTACTTCGAGTTTGAGTCGGATTACTAGTTCGAGTTTGAGTCGGATTACAAGTTCAAATCATATTTCTACTTTGAGTTTGAGTCGGATTGCTAGTTCGAGTTTGAGTCAGATTACGAGTTCAAATCAGATTGCTACTTTGAGTTTGAGTCGGATTGCTAGTTCGAGTTTGAGTCTGATTACTAGTTCGAGTTCGAATCAGATTGCTACTTTGAGTTTGAGTCAGATTAGTAATTTGAGTTTGACAACAAGAAAAAGGCAAGTGCAAAATCAAAAGCCGCACAAAAGCCACAAGCAATTAGAGAAGAAAAAAAAGGCAAGTGCAAAATCAAAAGCCGCACAAAAGCCACAAGCAATTAGAGAAGAAAAAAAAGGCAAGTGCAAGATCAAAAGACGCATGTGCAAATTTTGTTCTAGGGTCTCCTGATTCCATCTAGAGAGAGTTTGGGTGACCACCCCAACAAAAAAAAACGAAAAAAAAAAGAAAAAAATCAGATTGTTGTTTGGGGTGTTTTTTTGGTGACGACATTAGTGTCTCGGCTCGCGTCTCTAGTATGGTCTAGACTAAGATCAACACAGTACTGTCGTAGAATATTTATTCAGCTTGTTGTGATTAACGTGGTTAATGTTTGCTCCTTGTGCTAGTTCAGCCACCTAAAGCCATAGATTGACACCTGCTCTTGAAGTTGTTCATTACTTGCTGGTTGCCATCACCTTCTTGCTGAGCTTTGTAAGAACAGGTAAGAGCTTGATTGAACAGGTTGAGAGTGAGCGAGTTATCTCCACCAGCACCTTTGTAGCTAGGGATAACGTTACCCTTTCATACTGGACTTTTTTTCTACTAACCATGGCAGGAGGAGCAAATACAACTGAAGACGTGCATTCACCTCGCACATGGGGAATTATACAACACTTCGAACGCCAAGTGCGGCTACACACAGAAGCGCTTGATGAGGATTTTCGAGTTACTAGTGACCGCCTTGGTCAATTGGAAAATATGCAGATCGACACCAACACCAAAATCAGCACGTTGGAGAGTTCCATTCAAACATTGAACACCTCTATTGGAGCCATCCTGCAGCTCCTTGAGGAGAGGGATCGTGGACACATCGCTGATGGACAGGTGAGCAATGCTCCTAGTATTGTACGTGACAATGAAGATGACTATTCTGCAGATACGGAGATTGGGGAAGATGAGGAAGCTAGGCCACGGCGCCGGCTACAACGCAACCGTCAAGGCATAGGTGGACATCGTCGGCGTGAGGTACGCAATGATGAAGATACTTTTAACAAGATCAAATTTAAGATACCTCATTTTGATGGTAAATATGACCCTGATGCATATATTACTTGGGAGATTTCCGTTGATCAAAAATTTGCATGTCATGAGTTTCCTAAAAACGCAAGAGTTAGAGCAGCCACTAGTGGGTTTACTGATTTTGCTTCTGTTTGGTGGATAGAACATGGCAAGAAAAATCCTAATAACATACCACAAACTTGGGATGCTTTGAAACGGCTCATGCGGGCTAGATTTGTTCCTTCTTACTATGCACGTGATCTGTTAAATAAGTTACAACAATTGAGACAGGGAGCTAAAAGTGTAGAAGAGTATTTTCAGGAATTACAAATGGGTATGTTGCATTGTAATTTAGACGAGGAAGAGGAACCAGCTATGGCTAGATTTTTGGGTGGTTTAAACCGTGAAATTCAGGACATACTTGCTTATAAAGATTACAATAATGTTACCCGTTTGTTTCATCTTGCTTGTAAAGCTGAAAGGGAAGTGCAGGGACGACGAGCTAGCTCTAGAACTAATATTTCTGCAGGAAAGACTAGCTCATGGCAACCACGCACGACTACTCCTTCGACTGGGCGTGCTTCTCCGCCAACTTCTTCACAAAGTCGGGCAGCACCTTCTTCTTCCAGCAACAAGCCACGTGCTTCTTCCACTAGCTCAGCAGTAAAGACCACCCAAAAGCCCACCGAGAGTGCTTCTTCCGTAGCATCTACCGGACGATCTAGAGACGTTCAATGTCACAAGTGCAAGGGTTTTGGCCATGTGCAGCGTGACTGCCCAAGTAAACGTGTTCTAATTGTTAAAGATGACGGTGAGTACTCATCTGCTAGTGATTTTGATGACGATACATGTGTTTTGCTTGCAGCTGACTATGCAGGTAGCGATGAACATCAAGAAGAGCATATTGGTGCAGAAGATGCAGCGCGCTATGATAGTCTCATTGTGCAGCGTGTGCTTAGTGCACAAATGGAGAAAGCAGAACAAAATCAAAGGCACACATTATTCCAAACAAAGTGTGTCGTCAAAGAGCGATCTTGCCGCATGATCATTGATGGAGGTAGCTGCAACAACTTGGCCAGCAGTGACATGGTGACCAAGCTGGCACTAAGCACCAAACCGCACCCACATCCCTATTACATTCAATGGTTAAACAACAGCGGTAAGGCAAAGGTAACTAGACTTGTGCGAATCAATTTTACTATTGGATCATATAAGGATGTCGTTGAATGTGATGTTGTGCCTATGCAAGCTTGTAATATTCTGCTAGGAAGACCTTGGCAATTTGATAGAGATTCTATGCATCATGGTAGATCAAATCAGTATTCTTTTCTTTACCACGATATAAAAATTGTGTTGCATCCTATGTCTCCGGAAGCTATTGTGCAAGATGATGTTGCTAGAGCTAGGAAAAATAAATATCAGGACCATGCTAACATTGAGAACAATAACAATGCCAAATCTGTGTTTGATAAGAAAAATGAGATATCTCTGAAGGGAAAATGCTTGTTTGCTACAAAATCTGATATTAATGAACTGATTGCTTCCACCTCTGTTGCCTATGCCTTGGTATGCAAAGATGCTTTGATTTCCCTTTACGATGTGCAACATTCTTTGCCTCCTGCTGTTGCTAACATTTTGCAGGAATATTCTGATATGTTTCCAAGTGAAATACCACCAGGACTACCACCACTTCAAGGGATTGAGCACCAGATTGACCTCATTCCCGGTGCTTCATTGCCCAACCGTGCACCGTATAGGACAAATCCAGAAGAAACAAAGGAGATTCAGCGCCAAGTACAAGAACTACTTGACAAAGGTTATGTACGTGAGTCTCTTAGTCCTTGTGCTGTTCCAGTTATTCTAGTACCTAAAAAGGATGGATCATTGCGTATGTGTGTAGATTGTAGAGCAATCAACAATATAACCATTCGATATCGTCATCCTATTCCACGCTTAGATGATATGCTTGATGAATTGAGTGGTGCTGTTGTGTTCTCAAAAGTTGATTTGCGTAGTGGTTATCACCAAATTCGCATGAAACTAGGAGATGAATGGAAAACTGCTTTCAAAACTAAGTTCGGTTTATATGAGTGGTTAGTCATGCCTTTTGGGTTAACTAATGCACCTAGCACCTTCATGAGATTAATGAACGAGGTTTTGCGTGCATTCATTGGAAAATTTGTTGTTGTGTATTTTGATGATATATTGATTTATAGCAAATCCATGGATGAACATCTTGATCACTTACATGCTGTTTTTAATGCTTTGCGTGAGGCACGATTATTTGGTAATCTTGAGAAGTGCACCTTTTGCATGGATCAAGTCTCTTTCCTTGGCTATGTTGTTACTCCACAGGGAATTGAAGTTGATCAAGCCAAGGTAGAGGCTATTTAGGGGTGGCCTGTACCAAAGACCATCACACAGGTGCGGAGCTTTCTAGGGCTAGCTGGGTTCTATTGTCGCTTTGTGAAGGATTTCAGCACCATTGTTGCTCCATTGAATGACCTTACGAAAAAGGGGGTGCCTTTTTCTTGGGGCACCACACAAGATAACGCCTTTACCATACTGAAAGATAAGTTGACGCATGCACCTCTTCTCCAACTTCCCGATTTTTCAAAGACTTTTGAGCTTGAATGTGATGCTAGTGGGATTGGATTGGGTGGTGTTTTGTTACAAGAAGGAAAACCTGTTGCATATTTTAGTGAGAAAATGAGTGGGTCTGTTCTAAATTATTCTACCTATGATAAGGAATTATATGCTCTTGTACGAACTTTAGAAACATGGCAGCATTATTTGTGGCCCAAAAATTTGTTATCCATTCTGATCATGAATCACTAAAGCATATTAGGAGTCAAGGGAAACTAAACCGTAGGCATGCTAAGTGGATGGAATTTATTGAGTCTTTTCCTTATGTCATTAAACACAAAAATGGAAAGGATAATGTTATTGTTGATGCTTTATCTAGACGTTATACTCTTCTATCTCAACTTGACTTTAAAATTTTTGGATTAGAAACGATTAAAGATCAATATGAACATGATGCTGATTTCAAAGATGTATTGCTGAAATGTAAAGACGGAAAAACATTGAATAAATTTGTCCTCAATGATGGCTATGTGTTTAGAGCTAACAAGTTATGCATTCCAGCTAGCTCCGTTCGTTTGTTGTTGTTACAGGAAGCGCATGGAGGTGGGCTGATGGGGCACTTTGGAGTGAAAAAGACGGAGGACATACTTGCTGGTCATTTCTTTTGGCCAAGGATGAGGCGAGACGTGGAGCGCTTTGTTGCTCGCTGCACGACATGTCAAAAAGCTAAGTCACGACTTAATCCACATGGTTTGTACATGCCTCTTCCTGTTCCTAGCATGCCTTGGGAGGATATTTCTATGGACTTTGTTTTAGGACTGCCTAGAACAAAGAAGGGGAGGGATAACATCTTTGTTGTTGTGGATAGATTTTCTAAAATGGCACACTTCATACCTTGTCGTAAAAGTGATGATGCTACACATGTTGCTGATTTGTTTTTCCGAGATATTGTTAGATTGCATGGTGTGCCAAACACAATAGTTTCAGATCGTGATGCTAAGTTTCTTAGCCATTTTTGGAGAACGTTATGGGCAAAATTGGGGACTAAGCTTTTATTTCCAACTACTTGTCATCCCCAAACTGATGGTCAAACTGAGGTTGTGAATAGAAGTTTATCTACCATGCTTAGGGCTGTTTCAAAAAAGAATATAAAAATGTGGGAAGAGTGTTTGCCTCATGTTGAGTTTGCTTATAATCGTTCCCTACATTCTAGTACTAAGAAATGCCCTTTTGAGATTGTTTATGGATTTGTACCCTGTGCTCCTATTGATTTATTACCTCTTCCTTCAATAGAACGAGTGAATTTTGATGCTAAATATCGTGCTGAATTGATCTTAAAATTGCATGAAACCACTAAGAAGAATATAGAGTGCATGAATGCCAAGTATAAACTTGCTGGTAGTAGGGGAAAGAAAACTATCACTTTTGAACCTGGTGATTTAGTTTGGTTACATTTGCGAAAGGATAGGTTTCCTGATTTGAGAAAGTCTAAATTGTTACCTCGAGCTGATGGTCCATTCAAAGTGTTAGAAAGAATTAATGATAATGCATATAAACTCGAGTTGCCTGTGAATATTGGGGTTAGTCCCACATTTAACATTGCAGATTTGAAGCTATATTTGGGAGAAGAAGATGAGCTTGAGTCGCGGACGACTCAAATGCAAGAAGGGGAGGATGATGAGGACATCAACACCCTCGATACATCCACACCAACTCAGCTACCGGTTTCTGGTCCGATCACTCGCGCTCGTGCACGTCAACTAAACTATGAGGTGAACTCGTTCTTGGCCTTATGTCCATCTTATCTAGACCGTGGAACTACGTGCTTTCTTGTTTTGCTTAGGAACAATGGAGAGGAGCCAATGGGAAGGGAATTCGCGCGGACGGGATTTGGACAGCAGAACAGCACCAACTTGTGACGGCCACCACGATTTCATACGGACTCCGATCTGGGCGTTCAAGTACTTCCTGGAAAGATTATCAAGTCTACTTTATAACGGATCTGGCCTCATGTCCATATCTATTCGGAGTCGGCCGCAATAGTTATTTTAATACCAAGACCTTTTTCTGTCCAGGGTGCTGCATCACCAAAATTTGGCCCATGGCCCATGTATCGTTTGGAGTCCATTAGGGACTCGTGATTAGGGTTTCTCACGACCCTAGGGAGGTAATAAATAGTAGCAGCCGCCCTCATTAGCTGGTGGGTTTTTGTTTATTCGTAAGTTAGCTTCTGCTGCTTCCTTGTACACGCGCGTGTCAACTAGATCGCCCGTCTACTTGTATCCAGAACCCCACTTTAGATTGATTCAACATATAAGTGCTTGTTCTTCTTGTTCTTGTGTGTTCTTCGATTGCTTGCAGGAACAAAGGCCCTCGTGTTCAGGTTGATTGTGCGCTAGCAAGATCAATACAACTTCGGAGTCGGTGTACCGATCGCTAAGGCGCATCGTCTTGGGGACGGTGTAGTCGGATCGCCAACGTCTTCTCCTCCACAAATCGAACCCTCCTATTCTCATCGAAAGATCAGGAACCAAGATCCTATCATTGAGCTTCGTACGTGTCAAGCGCAGCTTGTCGAAGACAGCTTGCAGATTGTCAAGGTGTGACTCCTTGTTCTTTACCTTGATGATGATGTCATCGACGTAGACATCCACCAAGTCCCTAATGAACTCTCCAAATGTATTGTGCATGGCTCGCACAAAAGTTGAAGCAGCACTTTTGAAGTGGAAATGGGTCTTTTGGGCATGCCTTATTCAAGGTGGTGTAGTCGATGCACATCCGAAGCTTCCCCCTGGCCTTTGGTACAACGACTGGGTTTGCCAGCCACCGAGGATGGTGAACCTCGCGGATGAAACCAGCGTCGAGCATCTTCTTGATTTCTTGTCTAATGAAGTTCTGTCGCTCGATGGATTTCTTCTAGGGCTTCTGATGTACTGGTCGTGCACCGGGGTATATCTTCAGGTTGTGCAAGATCACCTCCCTAGGGATCCCAGGCATCTGTGATAGTCTCCATGCAAACACATCAACATTCGCCCGGAGAAAAGTGACGACCGCGAGTTTCTATAGACATGAACCTATACAGGGCTGGCCTGCCTAGGATAACGTTGAATGGAAGGTTGATGTATGCCACATCAAAGACCAGCTTCTCGGACCTATTGTTATCCCTAGTCCCAAAAGTCACCGGGAGTGTAATTGATCTGAGAGGAGTGATGGCTTCTGGACCTACTCTGGAGAAAATACATGAGGGCCTAAGGTTTGATAGGTTGAGTTGGAGCTTCGTAAAAGCCCAGAAGCTGAGAAGGTTGAGCGTCGTGCCTTCGTCCACCAGGACATGATAGAGTTGGATGTTGTACATGGTAGGAGATACCATCAAGGGCAATTGACCAGCTCCGGTCATGTTCTTCAGACAATCCGAAGCATCAAAGGTGATAGCAATATCCATCCACATCTAATGAGGTTCTGCCATGGCGGTGGGAGCCGCGGCAGCCATCTCCCTACGCATAGTTTTGAGGATACGCCAGGAGGTATCCCAGGACCCTCCATATATCATATGGAGAGTCTTCCGACGCTCATTGTTAGAGATGTTGGAGTCATCATCCACAGTGTTGTAGATAGACTTCAAGGATTTCTTGGCGTCTTGGAAGCCAAACTCCTGTTCCGACTGTTCTTCTCTGACTTCCTGTTTCTCCTCCCATTGGAGGTATGGGACTTCTTCTTGGCACTTGTTGTTACATTCAACAAGCCGTTGGACCTCGCGATAGTCTTCGAGATTATGGGTGTTTGATTTATGAATTGGACAACACATCTTCTCTCCATCACCGTCCTCAGTCGATGGTCGGGGTCATTTTCAGGGCGCAGCCCCGACCACTAGGAGTTGCAGCTGTAGCAGCAGTAGGTGTGCCGGCTAATGATTTCTTCTTGTCATTGGAATTCTTTTTCTTCTTTCCACTGCCAAAGGCAGTAGCTTCAGCTTTGGAGGAGGATTTACCAGCCTCCGCAGCTGGTTTGGGGTGCATCTCTCGGCCCTCCATAGCCCTAGCGCATTTGTCTGCTAGGCTGAAGAGCTCCGTGAAGCTACTGACGTCTTTGGTTGCCATCTTTTCCAGCATCTTCTTATCTCTAACTCCCTATCAGAATGCAACAACGACAAAGGCGATGGAGATTGAAGGAATGGTGTTCCGTACCTAAGAAAACTGCTGGATGAATGATCGCACCGATTCTCCCATGTTCTGTTGTACAGCGAGCATGTCCAGCTTTGTTCCAGGTCGGGTGTAGGAGCTCTCGAAGTTGGTAGTAAACTGGGGACAAAGTCCCCCCAACTGTAAATGGAGTTAGAAGGTAGCCTCATTAACAAAGACCTTGCTATCCCAGTTATAACCATAGGGAAGTAGTTGGCCATCACAGCCTCATTGACTCTAGCCGCAAGGATGGCAGTGGAGTAGATTTGAAGAAATTCGATGGGGTTGACTATCCCATCGTACTTCTCTGGCAGATGAGGCCAGAACTTAGGTGGCCCGTTGGCCATGTGGAGATGCATGGCAAGGGCCAAACATCCGCCCCCACTCCTAATGGAGAAGGGTTTTCTCGAGCCTCTCGGCTCTCGCGAGCATGCTCAATTTGGATGTGGTCGTCTTGCCTCATGAATCGGTGGTCGAGCTTCGACCGGAGATCATGCATCGAGAGCCTCGATGCCGTATGAGTGCGGAGTGCCATGGAGGGTAGTGACGTCACCTGCTGGGAGGGCGCACATCTCCTGTTCTATAACACCTAAGGACCATGTATGCCAGACAAGATCCTGCTCCTTGAAGGTGCCTGCCCAGCAGGGGGCGAACCTTGATTGCTGATGGCGTCAGCTGCAGCTGCAAGCAAATGCTTCACATCAGCGCGCCACTGTTCCATCGTGCCCTAAGGTGCTCCGAGCGCTAGAGGACGCCGATGTAGAGACCGCATTGTGTTCAATGTCTTATGTGGATTGTTCATGGATGCGGTGACCGTCGCAAGTACACCATCATGCTGACATGGTGGAGGTGGTGGTGGGATGACACCCGCCGGGACAACAACGTTTGATGGCTGCTGCACGTTGGAGGTATTTCCTCCTGCAGGCTGCTCAGCCAAATCGTTGGACCAAGCTGCGGTGGAGTTCACCATCTTGAGATCTTAGCTCCCCTACCTAGTGCGCCAAATGTCAAAGTTTAGCAACGACACTTCCCCCGGTACTACTAAAGCGTAGTCTGTGGAGGTTCATATTCGGATGGGGCGCGTAAGATCAAGAACAAGATGAAGACACGGGAGTTTTTACGTGGTTCGGGCCGCCCGAGCGTAATACCCTACTCCACGAGGTGGTTGTTGATTGTATGGCGAGTGTTTGTGGTTGGTTGTATGCGTGTGAGCTCCCTTGTCCTCTACCGTGCGACGCAGTCCTTTTATATGCTAAGGACTGGCCGTTATAGTATATGCTTGGCCTGACATGGCCCCGGCTGTCATTAACCAACTATACACGATCTACATGTATAATTTGTGATTAACATTGTGATAACGCGCCTTAATGGTGGCGTTACCTATCTTGATGGTCCTCTGATCATGTGTCATTAATACTAAATTAATGACACATTAATTAGGTCTTGTAATGGCTCTTTAATAGCATCTTGAATGTTTGTGCCTTTGGAGATCCTGTAGTCTTCCCGTTGTAGGCTTAGGTCCGGTGGTCCAACACGTGGCAGCTCTGGTGCTTCCCTTTGTGGGGAGGCAGGTCCGGAGCTACTTGACACGTGGCGGCACTGGAGCTTCCCTCTACTGGGGGTTACGTCCGGGGTTGTTGGACATGTGGCGGTAGCGGAGATTCCCCGTGAAGGGAGGTAGGTCCGGTCTCGCAGGACACATGGTAGCACCGGAGCTACCCAAACGAGGGATGCGGGGCCAGTTCTGCAGGACGCGTGTTGCCTTTGGAAGTCTTCAACTCGGACATAGGAACTCCTTGGTTTTAAGTGCGGTATCAGGGGGTACCTTGTATCAGGGTATCGACAGAAGTCATCACTCAATTTTACTCTACTCTCTACTTTGCTCGTGATGATGGGGATGAGATGACTTAGATGACACATGGATCAGAGTATAGTGTCACTTATGAGGAATTTTCCAGGATACTTCGCCTTGAAGATACCTTGGACAATGAGCTCATTATTCGTAACTTGAAGCCTTTCGAGAAGGATGTGCTAGAACTCCTCTATGATACAAGAATGCCATACAAGTATCCTACCACCAAGTACATGAAGCCATTATTTGTTGTGCTTAACATAATTTTGAGGAAGACTATTGCTCCAAAGGATGGAGATGCAGAGACAATTCAAGGAACTTTAAAGACCTTGATGAATGTAATAAGCAAGAAGAGCCCTTAATGTCTTTGAGTATATCTACAATGACATTGTGAACATCTCAATCGTTCCAAATAGGTCTCATGGCTATGCAACTTACATCATGTTCATGATTGAGAAGGTCATCGGCCTTGAGTTTGTTAAGGATGTCGAGCATGTCGGCTTCAAGCCCCACAAGCCACTAGTCTACAATGTTCCCAATGCTCCTACCTCATCTGCAGTGGAACAAAGATCTAAGCATGCCCATGAAGGCACAAGGACTCCAGCTGCTACCTTTGCTCGTCCTCCAATGGTGTGCTGAAAATGCTCTCCTCCATCTTTGCATCCACTCGCAAAGTGGAAGTTAAGATAAAAAAGAAAAGCATGGCTAGAAAGAGGCATCAACAGTACAAGAAGGCTAACATCAAATCTATCAACGAGAAGCTTGATATTGAGACAGTGGGATCACCTCAAATCTTAGAGGATTCAGAAGAGAACATCACAGATATGGCACCCCTCACGAAGCAAGAATTGACATCCTTTGGACTAGCAGGTGTCTCCGCCCCTCCTCCTCCTCCTCGGCATGCACATGAAGATGAAGATGAATACAGGACTGAGAGTGAGAGAGGTAGTGACTATGAGTGATTCCCCTCAATTTTTCCCTGTTTGGTGTCCTGATGCCAAAGGGGGAGAGATTGAGACTAGTAGTATTTACTTATAAGCCTTAAGGACTAGTGATCGAGGACATGTATCATAAATCTTGAATTATTGTAATCTCTTTTGGATGTGTCTGTTTTATTTAATATGAATGTGTGATGCTTATTTTAATATTACTATGATGGTTGCTGCTATAATTGCTATGCTCTTAATATTGTGCATTACATTAATTGATCATACACACTTTATAGGCACCCCACCATAAAGAGTGCATATGTGTGAGAAGTTTTTATTGTTCATTTGTCATTCTCATATATGCCCACTTTATGAAAATCAATTTTTACTCTTAATTTTGAAATCTCAATTGGTTGTCATCAATCACAAAAAAGAGGGAGATTGAATGTGCATCTAGGCATTCCCTTGTGGGTTTTAGACGATTGATGACAAACAAATGAGATCCTAATGAATTCACTAAGATGAATGCAGGCCAACAAAGATTAGATATTATGGTGCAACCAAAAAGGTGAAAAATGAGAAGTGAGAAAGGAAGAAGCCCAAATTATCAAGTGAAGCGCAAAGTAGGCATAATTGTATAGGATGTGTGTGAGACACACATCCCAAGAGCTCATGTCTTTACGTAGAGGGTAAGAGCTAAAATCAATCTAAGTAATTCACTGAGCACCGTACAAGTCCATTCACTAAGCGGACTAGTCCGTTTAACTTTCTCATGTCACAATTCACTGAGCACCGGACAAGTCCAGACACTAACCGGACAAGTCTTCAATTCACCTTGCACCAAACAAGACAGGATACTTACCGGACAAGTCTGTTCAACTTTCTGATGTTTCATTCAGACAAGTTGGAAAAACACAATTCACATTCCACGAGACAAGTCCTTCATATTGCGGACTGGTCCAATCAACTTTCTGTAATCACAACGGACCAGTCCGATGAACTCTCTGTTCCAATATGGATGTTGACGTTTCTTACGTCACAGATCATCTCTCAAAAGAGATGAGGTCCGCAAGCGCACGAAAACTGTCGTGTAACATTTCACCCAAGAGTATTCGCAAGAGTATCGTATTTATCCGAAGGGAAGGCAATGGAGTAAAGTAAACACTACTCTTATGATCAAGCTATCGGATATTAATAATTTATCAAGAGAGGGGTAAGTTGATAGTATGTGGTTAGTGTGACACACACCTAAGCAATCAATTCTAAAGGGTAGATGAGTCCTAACAGATATTAGACTAAAAGTTGGAGAGTTACTCCTACGATGCTTCTAATATACAATTACATAGCCTAGGTTAGATACTAATGAGCATGTCAATGGTGAATATTTATGCTAAGTTGTTCAACACATCGGGCACGGGTTTACCCCTAGCAACACTAGGACGACTCCTGCAAAGAGCCTGTAGCATAGCCAAGTGTGGAGGATTACAAAGGACACATAGAGCTGTCACCACCTACTACCTACCTCTTCAATCCGTGGGTCTACGAGACATCCAACGTTACTTAGCTATCCTAGCACCATGCTAGCATATTAAGTAAATACCCTAAGAGCCACGGCACAAGCCATCCTAAGGCAACTAACCTAAACATCATTGAACCAATGATGAGACATAGCATAGGTTATTCATATTAACATATCATATCATAACTACTTAGGCTATAGTGGGGGTTTATAGTGTTTATGATGATATTATAATGACATTAAGGCATGATCATAAAGACTATTCCTACCACATACATGGAATCCACAATCAAACAAGAAACGCTTCATCTGAGTACATGAATAAATGAAAACGAAAGATAATATCTTTATTATGCATGAAGTCACAAATATAAGAAAAGATACATGAACCATACCTTTCCCAATTTGGACTTGGGACTAGAGGCTCTCCTCTCTATAGCCTAACTCCACTAAGGACTAAAAGAACTAGTGTATACAATAGAATGATGCTCAAGTGGTGTGTGTTGAAGTGAGGCTGAGGGGTCCTATTTATAGGTGGAGAAGGGTCGGTTCCCGGCACCAAAAGTGTGCGAATCAGTTACCACTAACTTCTTCAAGTCGGGAGGAGCCAACACGTGGAAGTTGATCGGGTCTGGCACCAGGAAGAGGTCAGCCAAGCCACCAGGTCGTCGACCTGGTCTTGGCTCCAAAAGGTCTATTCTTCCTCCAGGTGGCTTCCAGGAGGGTCCCATCCCTTAATATGGGTGCTACACCGTTGGATGGCCTCGGATACTTCTGTTTGTGTGCCATTTGATCCATGTGGTGCTACATGCCGGTGCTTGATTGGCTAGGATGATATTTTATAGGATCCAACCCCTTGTTTCACTTAAATTCTGTATAAAATACCTGCATGCACAAATTTCTCCGAGTGCAAGGGGAAATAGGTTAAATAGAAAGGTGATGTGTGCAAGAAATGATATTTCCTTGACATAATTGATTTATATTGACGGGTGAAGTTATTATATAATAAACATCAACAAACTCCCCCAAGCTTATTCTTTGCTCATCCTGAGCAAATTCAAGACTTTAGGTTGATGATCAGGATTTGCGACAATGTTCTACTTTTCAAAAGTACCATGTGCACAACAAAATACTCTACATAGTATTGCAAAAATTGGCATGGTACTTCACCCATCTTAAGTCATTATGGGGCTTATGCCATCTCCTATTCATGGATGGTTGAAAGATAGGATAGCAAATGGAGCACACATACCCTAGAGATCAAGTTCCAATCAAATTCTGGAGAGTTGAATTTAGATTTTAAGTACCTCAGTTTTATTCTCTCGGTCTCTTTTTTGTTTGTAGTGCAAATATTTCCTCACCAAGGCATTTTTCCTAAGTTCATCCTACCACTAAATAAGTCTTGTATGTGGAGCTTGGTGGGGAATATAGTAGGCATATTTGTGACACATAATATTGCTAAGTCAAAAAAGCAAGCCTTAGGAGAAATCAATTCAGAACTATTTGATTCAAGACTTGCTAATGTGTGATGGAATGGAGGTGGATGTGGATTTTTTTTTAGATGACTCCTTTTTATGTGGACTCTCTTATTTTTGCAGGGATGAGACATGGCTACTTTTCTTTTTTTTCTTTTCTTTTTTTTTCTTTTTTTCTCATGCTTATGATGTAAGCATACATTTTCTTTTTCTTGTTTCCATGTCTTCTAGTTCCTTTTTATGCAATAAACTTGGAGAGAGTACTAAGCATGAAGGGTATGGAGTTTCTCTTTTTATGGTGGAACGATGGTATGATGGAATTTGGCTTACTTCTAGTGTAGAGGTATAGCATGTGCAAGTGACGTCTTGAATTCAAAAAAGTAATGAATGAAATCTCACATAGGTCTATACTAGTTTGACAAAGCTCAATGTGAAGACAAATAGCATATGCATAAGGTCTATCAATATAATGTACCATATGGCTTTGGTAGGTATTTCCAATAAAATGAGGGTAACTTAAATCTTTTTAGAATTTCTCCGAAAATCTATGTTTCACTTTCAAACTAGGAATAGGAGCTCTATTACTATATCATATCTCACAATAACTTAGAACTAGATTAAGCTTTTGCTACAATTTCTAAATCAAGGCAAAAGTAATTCTAGCCAATGAAAGCAATATTTTGGAGAGTAGTATGTTGTAAACTAGGGACTTAGGAAAACTAAAACAGAGCAACTATTCATCATTTTATCTATGTGAATTTCGAACAATTCTTACCAAACATCTTTTATTTTGTTTTGAAAGCAAATCTATTCTACTTATTTTTTTTAAGTTTTTTATATATGCAAGGTGGATGATGGGTGAATGGAAAATAAATATGCAAGGGGTGTGATACAAGTTACCTCAAGTGGGGGTCCTTCTTCAAGCTTGTTCTTGTTAAAGGTCTGCACTAGGGGCTAAAACCCTAACGAAGGATGTAGGCCATGAGGTTGGCCTAACTTTGTTACAACATGGCTTTGACATTGGAGGGTTGAGTGTCGATGTTGGATTGCCTTCCATGGGTTCCACGAGTGTGGTCGAGGATAGTGTTCTCGATGTCTCTCATCCACACCTCAAGGTTCCCATAGGTTGGATGTACTTGGCTATTCCATGGCTACGGTAATGATAACCCTTAGCACAAAGCTATGACGTGCACTTACATGCGTTGAGTGTATTCCGCCATTCTTTGAATAAGGTGTATCATACCTTCTTGCCACAAAGGAATAACTTGTACCCCTCACGCATTGGGTGTGATCCGTCATTCTCTGGCTATGGTAATGATAACCTTTAGCCACAGAGGAGTGACATGTACCCAACATGTGTTGAGTACGATCTGTTATTCCTTGGCTAAGGTACAACATACCTATAACCACAAAGGGATGACGTGCACTCAACATGGGTTGAGTGTGATTCGTTGTTCCTGGGCTAAGGTAGAAAATACCTTCTGTCCACATAGGAACAACTTGCACCCAATATACATTGGATGTGATCATGTCATTCCTTGGTTAAGGTACATCATACCTTTTTGTCACAAAGGAATATCTTACACCCAATGATGGTGGCAATTCACTTGATCTTGAGGGAGTGCTTAGAATAGTTGATAGCATAATGCTCTCACATATTTGTAGCAGCCCATTGGTTGCTCACGGAGGGTTTCCATGTCAAATCTTTAGCCTCGTATAGTTATGGATTACCTTCGAGCTTAATTTTCGATAGGTAGCAACCATCCTAATTTACTCATTGGCCAAGAGATATTGAAATGGAATCCTCTTATGGATTCCAGCAATCGGATCTTTGAATGCCCGCAAAGTTGTTTTATTCCTGCAAACTTCCTCTCTATGATAGAGAGGGATGGTTAGCTCCCGATACTTGTACAAATTAATTTTTGAGTTAGGTAATTGAATTTTATTTATACGCACGGGGAAGAACAAGACCAAAGATGCATTGGGTCCAATTTCTAGTGTATCCATGAACAATGTATGTATCATTGATAGGAGTGGGGCTTTATGGAAAAATCAATTTGCGCATTTTCTAAAGCTCCTACTAATATGCAAGTGGTATAAATACACTATATGGGTCCCTACATCTTGTAAAATTTCTAACCATCATAGTTTTGCACAAGAGCAAATGTTGTCATTTGGATCATGGCAAACAATATTCTCAATTTTATCCTCATGAACATTTTTAATTTCTTGCATAGGAATTTGAAATTTAGTGATTGTGACACCCGGTTCCAAAAATGAACCAAGTGCAATATATGTGTGCCCGGGACGTTCAACACACATACACAAGTGCATCACATACGATATACAGACAATTATCACAGCTCAAATTATTAAATAAGTACTTTTATTACAGAATTCATAATATCCTCGAATACAAACTCTAATGAATATTAATGACAAGTTTCAACTAATGCAGTGGAAATAACTATTTAAGAAACTAGGCATCTAAGCAGCATAAGCAATAGGGTATAGTGCGGCTCCAATCAACACCACAGGCAAAGCTGACGGTAGACACGGCATAGAACTCCGCATTATCATCGTTAAACTCCCAGTCCAGACCTGCAACTGTTGGTGGGAGAATTGCAAGAGTGAGTACATGTCGTACTCTGCAAGTGTGGAAAGTATGACATGTAGCTGATTCAAATGACGACAATAATAATGGCTAAGTGCTTAAAAGTAAAGTAAAACATTTGAAAAGCAATAGATTATATGTATGTGAAATAAACCCATCATAAACCATGTAATCATCATAATACCAATCCATATTCCATATCCATAATTCATATACCAGATTTAACCATTACCATTAATCATATTGAATACCACAAATCAATCCATAACCATAAACCATGTTATCAATTATAACCATAACCATAACAATCCAAATACCAAAACCATCCCAATTCCTCAATTTCCCTCTAATCATGTAGGTCATCCAAGCGCTCATAACCAGAAGCACGGTTATCATGATAGTTTTATTAGACTCTGTAGAGTTTGTACCATTTTACCCACGTGTTTGTGATTTCATCACCCTTCGATGACTAAGAACCTCCCTTACGCCCCTGACTCGTCAGTCACATTACACATTTCCGTTGGTGTGTGGCCAAGAGATCACAAAATAACTTTTACAAAGGGATTACCAGCCTATTTAGACCCCCACTGAGGTTTCACCGATGGCGATGTCTCCCACTGAGCACATCTTCAACCAAGGGCCCCCTCTTGAGCCATTCGAATCCTAGAGTAGTCCCACCAACCATCATCAAACCCAATCTGACTACCCCTTCCCTGAGCATCCTTAATGGTCCAAAGAGCACTCGCAAAGCCCTAATTAATGAGCTACGCCGCACCCATACTTGGCCTCGTGGTGGCACTATAGTCCTGGCTTATTCTCGCACGAGCCGGTCCTTAGATCTAAAGCAAGCAAACCACCATGACGTCCAACCCATCCACATTCCAGGCTTGCTTAGATCACCCATTACCATACCATATTAACCAGTTCATATTAATATTAACCATAATCTCATTAATACATAATTAAGTTAAGTAGTATAGTTGTCTTCCCATCCCAATTAATTAAGTGAAGCAAAAAGGTAAAAGCCCTTCCCGACTCTCTACCATATATTCCATGTGACAAGGATGGTTAACAATTCTAGTAAACTTCCTATCATAGGGATTCCCATCAAATTGACACAAGAATGCAGTTTTGCAAACAAAACATGTATTTCAAAACAGGATAAATATGCTTCAAGGACACTAGCCTTGCTCTTGAGCTTGATTAGGATCAAAGGCTTCAAACTCTTGGTGCTGAAAATCCTCCGCAGCACTCTCTAGCGCAAATCCGTATAATCCACACAATAAACATACAAGACAAGAAACACAATCAAAGAGTGCACAAATATTACTCAATATGACATGACATGCATGATTAATGCAAATGCAGGGTAAAACTAGTTAATAAGTTGCTTTTAATGATCACTAACTAGTTCTAATAGCTTTTAACAAGTTTATATAGGTCTGGAGTTGAATA
Organism: Tuctoria greenei; assembly: GCA_036927565.1. NCBI lineage: Eukaryota > Viridiplantae > Streptophyta > Magnoliopsida > Poales > Poaceae > Tuctoria > Tuctoria greenei. The sequence goes on along the minus strand of JAYESD010000010.1, from coordinate 119,947,857 downwards.
GATCTAATTTTGGAATTAATTCAACACAATTTAGTCAGAAATATCAGACAAGTACGCATGGGACCGGACTAGTCCGCTAGTCGCAGGAATAACAAACTAGGGTTTTCTCGATCAATGTGAATTTGGAGGTTTGGGGTTGAATTCACGTAAGGAAAAGGAAGTAGAAGGTATAGCAAGTGTCTATGACCAAAAGAATCAAGGGTTTTGGGGGCAACACTCGATTCTTGGCGATTTAGGGTTGAAGAAGAACTTGATGATGAATTGGTGATGAAGAACGCAAACTTGATGGAGATCTTGATCCTCTTTCATTTCCTCCTCTTCTTATTCTTGCTCTAGATGTCCTTCTGTCTCCTTGGTGGCGGCTATCCACGAGCTAGGGTTTGGGTGAGGTGAAAAAGTGGCAAATAGATGTCAAGCCAAGTGGTGGGGTTTTTTATATAGAGGTGGAGGCTAGGGTTGGATGGATTTCGAGTTTGAGATGAGTAGAGGCCGGGTTAGAGTCCCACATGGGCTCTAAAAGAGTTAGGCAGGACGACCCTATGTCCACTTAACATAAAACCCAAGAAACAAGTCATGAAACAAAAGATCAATTCGGAGTCGCGACTTATCACACAAGTCCGAAAAGGGCTGGACAAGTCCGAAGTTGGACAGAGAGAAATTGGACAAATCCGGGCTGGACATCGGACTAGTCCGAACTTATCCAGAGGGGAAAAACGAACAAGTCTAGCCTAAAGTCGGACAGGTCCGACATTAGTAAGAGAGGAAAATGGACAAGTCCGCTGGAAGACCGGACTAGTCCGGACAAGTCCAGGGACTTAGCAAAATTTCCAAGGAATTAGAACACCGGACTAGTCCGCACTCGACCTAACAACTCCGAAAGTGTCCAGAGAGACAGACTAGTCCGCAGCAAAATGGACAAGTCCTTTCGGAGTCAGAGAGAAATCAGACTAGTCTGCACCAAAAACGGACTAGTCCGCACTTCCAAAATTCTTAAGTGTGGTTTTGTTTCTAATTCATTTTAAATTTATTCCTTTTTGTGTTGCTTAATGTTAGACATGTATATGAATGTATGCAGGGCATGATGCATGAAAATGAGGGTGTTACAAACCTACCCCCTTAAAATGAATCTCGCCCTCGAGATTCGGCGCGGAAGAGAAGAGATAGGGAAATTCCTTCTTGAGATCACCTTCTATTTGCCAAGTTGCTTTCGATTCTGTGTGATGCTCCCATTGAATTTTAAACCATCTGATGGCCTTGTTCCGTGTGACTCTTTCCTTGGTTTCCAAGATTTTGACCGATTGTTCGGCATAAGTCAAATCTGCCTCTAATTCCAATTCTTCCATTGACACTTGTTCTTCCGGCACTCTCAAGCACTTCTTGAGCTGGGAAACATTAAACACATCATGAACATCAGAAAGATGAGTTGGCATCTCCAACTTATATGCCACTTCTCCTCTCTTATCCAAAATCTTGAATGGTCCAATGTATCGAGGTGCTAGCTTTCCTCTTATGTTAAACCTCTTATGACCTCTAATTGGTGACACCTTGAGGTAAACAAAGTCCCCTACTTCAATGGCGAGTTTCATTCTTCTATTGTCCGTATAGCCTTTTTGTCTTAATTGGGCAGCCCTCAAGTTTTCAAGAATAACCTGAACTTGCTTTTCAGCTTCTAGCAACACATCCAGACCAAATACTTGATTCTCTCGTGTCTCACTCCAAAACAAGGGCATCCTACACTTCCTTCCATATAGTGCTTCATATGGTGACATCTTCAAACTTGCTTGATAGCTATTATTATATGACAATTTTGCATACTGCAAGCTCTTATCCCAACCTTTCCAATGCATCAAAGTACACACTCTTAACATATCCTCTAAAATTTGACTGGTCCTCTCAATTTCTCCATCCGTTTGAGGGTGATATGCTGAGCTAAAATTTAACTTTGTTCCCAATGCTTCATGAAATTTCTGCCAAAACCTGGAGGTAAATTGAGAACCTCTCTCTGAGACTATCTTCTTCGGGACTCCATGTTGATACACGATGTGCTCCATGTATAGCTCTGCTAGCTTTGCGGTGGTATAGGTAGTCTTGTCGGGAAGAAAATGAGCTGACTTGGTCAATTGATCCACAATTACCCAAATTGAGTCATAACCGGACTGGGTATGTGGCAATCCAACTATAAAGTCCATACCAATCTCTTCCCACTTCCATTCTGAAATTTTCAATGGTTGCAATAATCTAGCTGACCTTTGATGTTCCGCCTTAACTCGTTGGCACACATCACATAAAGCTACATATTTGGCTATGTCCTTCTTCATGCTATCCCACCAATAACAAGTCTTCAAGTCTTTGTACATCTTCGTACAACCAGGATGAATTGATTATGGCGAATCATGTGCCTCCTTTAGTATGGTCTCCCGAATATGCTTTACATTGGGCACGACAATCCTCTTACCAAGCCATAGGGTACCATGTTCATCCTCATGAAATCTGAATTGTCTCCCTTATGGGGTCCTTTTCTTGATTTCCTGAATTTTGTCATCCTTCGTTTGACCCTCTCGAATTTCTTGCTCCAAGGTCGGATTTAACTCTATCATCCCCATCTCATTCACAAATCCAAGATTTAGCTGTTCGAACTCCTTACATAACTCGGATGGCAGCTCTCGAACCTTGAGTTGATGACCTACTCCTTTCTGACTCAAAGCATCGGCCACTACGTTAGCCTTCCCTGGATGATAGTTGATTCTAACATTGTAATCCTTGATAAGATCTAACTATCTTCGTTGCCTCAAATTTAGATCCGTTTGTGTAAATATGTACTTGAGACTCTTATGATCCGTATAAATTTCACACCTATGTCCAAGGATGAAATGTCTTCAAATTGTCAATGCGTGTACCACGGCTGCAAGTTCCAAATCATGTGTCGGATAATTCTGCTCATATTTCTTCAATTATCTCGATGCATATGCAACCACATGACCTTCTTGCATAAGCACGCATCCAAGTCCGAGTTTTGATGCATCACAATATATATCAAAACTCTTGCTCACGTCCGGCAATACTAAGACTGGGGCTGTTGTTAACCTTTTCTTCAACTCCTCAAAACTCTCTTGACAAGCTTGAGTCCATTGAAACGCTTTCCCCTTCATTAGCAATTATGTCATTGGCTTGGCTATCTTGGGAAAGTCTTTGATGAATTGACGGTAATACCCAACCATCCCAAGAAAAATCCTTATTTACTTTATGTTTTGCGGCGGTTCCCATTTTAGCACATCTCTCACCTTTCCGTGGTCAACAGATACTCCTCCTCCTGAGATGATATGACCCAGAAACGACACCTCTTTCAACCAAAAGTGACACTTGTTGAACTTGACATACAATTGATGCTCCCTCAATTTCCGCAACGTAAGCCTCAAGTGTTCCTCATGTTCCTTCTCATCCTTCGAGTAGATCATAATGTCATCTATGAACACTACAACGAACTTATCCAAGTACTCCATGAAGACCTTATTCATGAGGTATATAAAGTAGGCAGGCGCGTTGGTTGATCCAAAATACATCATGGTGTACTCATAAGATCCATACCGTGTCCCGAAAGTTGTCTTGGCTATGTCCAATGGTCTAATCTTCATTTGAAAGTATACCGACCTCAAATTAATCTTGGAGAAAACACAAGCACCCTTCATCTGATCAAACAAATCTTCTATACGGGGCAAGGTGTACTTGTTCTTGATGGTCACCTCGTTGAGAGCTCGGTAATCCACACACATCCTTTGCGTTCCATCCTTCTTGTCCACAAATAAAATTGGCGCTCCCCAAGGTGAAGAACTCAGGCGTATAAAACCCTTCTCTATTTGCTCTTGAATCCACTCCTTGAGCTCTGCTAACTCCTTATGAGGCATCCTATATGACCTCCTAGCTATAGGTGCAATTCCAGATATTAAATCAATGACAAACTTAATGTCTCGATCAGGTGGCATACCTGGCAACTCATCCGGAAACACGTCCAAAAATTCACACACCAGCGAAATCTCCTCGATTTCAACACCTTCCATGTGATTCAGCTCCAATTGCTTCAGTGCGGTTTGAGATGCTTAAAATTCTATAGTGATCCTTTCCTCATTGGTTAACTTCACTGTCTTCGTGGCACACTCAATGACTCTGTTGTACTTCCTCAACCAGTCCATACAAAGTATAATGTCCAAACCTTGAGAATCCAAGACAATGAGGTTGGCGAGGAAACCTACCCCCCTTATTCTAAGGCTTACTTTTGGACATACTATATTTGTCCTCATCTCTCCTCTAGGAGACTTAACCAATAGAGTAAACTTCATATGAGAGATAGGCAAACTATATTGGCAACATATTTCGATGCAATGAATGAATGCGATGCTCCAGAATCAAAGAACATAGTCATCGGGTTGGAGTTTGCGAGGAACATACCAATGACCACATCATACGCTTGTTGAGCATCCTCCGTAGAGACATGGTTGACGTTCCCACGAGCGAAATTCTGTTGTCCACGATTTCCTTGTGGCTGTCCTCCATTGGGTCTTGGATTTTGCCTCGGTGCATTGCTTCCTTGACCAAGGCCTGACTTAGGACATTGATGTGCAAAGTCTCCAGCTTCTCCACATGTGTAGAACTCCTTAACTCCACCAAAATTTGTATGAGCTTGGTTCTGAACGTTTGCACCAGGAAAATTAGCAAAAGGCGCATAAGGCATTGGAGGCCTGGGTGCTTGCATAACAGGGCGCTGCTGCACAAAATGAGTTGGGCGCGGTGCATATCTGGGGCGCTGCAAAGGAGCAGAGAAGCTGAAATAAGGCGCATTAGGTGGTGCAAAACGAGGGCGCACACGCTTTCTTGTTGCTGTCCTTGATATGGCGCCTTCCTCTTGTTGTCTTGCTCCATCTCACAGACCTTGTTCTCCACGACAATTGCTCTGTCCACTAGCTTCTAGAAGTTGGCATAATCACAGTTGAGCAATTGCACTTGGATTTCGTTGTTCAAGCCTCTCATGAGCAAGTATTGCTTTCGGTTGTCCCGGCTCACATCTTAAGGCGCATACCTTGAGAGTTGAGTGAATTTGTTGAGATATTCACCCACACTCAACCTTCCTTGCCTCAAGTTCTCAAATTCTTGCCTCTTCAAGATCATAACACCTTCCGGCACATAATGAGAACGGAAGTTTTCTTTGAATTTGGCCCAAGTAATCTCCTCTTGATTCTCATGAGCATTGCAATGAGCATCCCGCCAATCCGCAGCTACTCCAACAAGTTGATGAGAAGCAAATAGCACCTTCTCCTGGTCACTGCATTGGACAATAGCAAGTTTCTTCTCCACGGACTTGAGCCAATGATCGGCATCCATAGGGTCAGCAGCTTGAGCAATGGTTGGCGGCCTAGTCTTCATGAATTCTCCTAATCGGTTATGAGGAGGCGGAGGTGCCGGTGGAGGCATGTGGGGCTGATTGTTGATGTTACCAGCCTGCAGCTGTCCCATAGTCTGTATCATGGTCTACATGAGCTGGTTTTGCATAGCCAATAGCTGCTCAATGTTGATGGCTCCCTGGGCAGGTCCTTGTCCAATGTTGTTCTGAGGCATTCCTATGTTCTCCTCCTCATCATTGTCATCCCTCTAGTTGCGAGTCCTCAACATCTGAAGAAAAGTAAGAGATAAGAATTTAGAAGACGTCCCCAACTATATGCATCAAGGGATGTGAGACTAAACAACTAGCTACACTAGCCTACTCGGATATGGCAATGCTAAAGAACCCCAAAATTCTCTATTAAGCACACAAGCAAACAATATATAACAAACAACACACCAAGCAAAAACACATCGATTCCTGAGTGTTCCTATGTGTTCTAAAGTGTCCATTGTAACTAGGCTGCATCCTATGGTCAACCTGTGGCTCTGATACCAATTGGTGACAACCGGTTCTGAAAATAAACCAAGTGCAGTATATGTGTTTCTAGAACGCTCAACACACATACACAAGTGCATCACAAACGATATACAGACAATTATCACAGCTCAAATTATTAAATAAGTACTTTTATTATAGAATTCAGAATATTCTCGAATACAAGCTCTAATGAATATTAATGACAAGTTTCAACTAATGCTGTGGAAATAACTAATTAAGCAACTAGGCATCTAATCAGCATAAGCAATAGGGTATAGTGCGGCTCCAATCAACACCACAGGCAAAGCTGACGGTAGACATGGCCTAGAACACCGCATTATCACTGTGAAACTCCCAATCCTGACCTGCAACTAATGGTGGGGGAACTGCAAGAGTAAGTAAATGTCGTACTGAGCAAGTGTGAAAAGTATGACATGTAGCTGATTCAAATGACGACAATAATAATGGCTAAGTGCTGAAAAGTACAATAAAACATTTGAAAAGCAATATATTATATGTATATGAAATAAACCCATCATAAACCATGCAATCATCATAATACCAATCCATATTCCATATCCATTATTCATATACAGATTTTACCATTACCATTAATCATATTCAATACCATAAATCAATCCATAACCATAAACCATGTTATCAATTATAACCATAACCATCCAAATACCAAAACCATCCCAATTTCTCGATTTCCCTCTAATCATGTAGGTCATCCAGGTCCTCATAACTGGGAGCACGACTATCATGATAGTTTTGTTAGACTCTGCAGAGTTTGTACCACTTTACCCACATGTTTATGATTTCATCACCCTTCGGTGACTAAGAACCTCCCTTATGCTCGTGACCCGTCAGTCACATTAAAGACTTCCGTTGGTGTGTGGCAAGGAGATCACAAAATAGCTTTTACAAAGGGATTACTAGCCTACAATACAAGGATTCTGACCTGTTGCAACGATTGTACTGCAATGAATACTAAATCGTTGCAGTAAGCTTGGCTTTTTGCCACAATTCACTAGTTCGTGGCACTAGGATATATCGCCACATAACACAATCGTTGCATTAGGATCTGTTGCCACGAATCTCTAGTTCGTGGCATCAGGATGCTAATGCAATGGACCACAATCATTGCATTAGGATCTGTTCCCACGAATCACTAGTTCGTGGCGTCAGGATGCTAATGCAACGGACCACAATTGTTGCATTAGGATCTGTTCCCACGAATCACTAGTTTGTGGCGTCAGGATGCTAATGCCATAGAACACAGTCGTTGCCTTAGGATCTGTTGCCACGAATTACTGGTTCGTGGCATTACAGGATCTATCGCCACGGACCACAATCGTTGCATTAGGATTTGTTGCCACGAATTACTGGTTCGTGGCGTTACAGGATCTATCGCCACGGACCACAATCGTTGCATTAGGATCTGTTGCCACGAATTACTGGTTCGTGGTGTTATAGCTTTATTGCCACGAAACACAATCGTTGCATTAGGATCTGTTGCCACGAATTACTAGTTCATGACGTTACAGCTTTATTGCCACGGAACACAGTCATTGCATTAGGATCTGTTGCCACAAATCAGCAAACAGTTGCATTTGGACCGTAATGCAACGAAACAGAATCGTTGCATTAGGATGTGTTGCCACGATACTCTGGTTCGTGGCGTTAGTATCAATGGCCACAGACCCCAATCGTAGCAATTAGGATGTGTGGCCACGATTCACTTTTTCGTGGCATCAGGATGCTAATGCAACGAAACACAATCATTGCATTAGGATCTGTTGTCACGAATCACTAGTTCGTGGCGTCAGGATGCTAATGCAACGGACCACAATCGTTGTATTAGGATCTGTTGCTATGAATTACTAGTTCGTGGTGTTACAGGATCTATCGCCACGGACCATAATCGTTGCATTAGGATCTGTTTCCACGAATTACTGGTTTGTGGCGTTACAACTTTATTGCCACGGAACACAATCGTTGCATTAGGATCTGTTGCCACGAATTGCTGGTTTGTGGCGTTACAGCTTTTTTGCCACAGAACACAGTCGTTACATTTGGATCTGTTGCCACGAATCAACAAAAAGTTGCATTTGGACCGTAATGCAACGAAACAGAATCGTTGCATTAGGATGTGTTGCCACGATACTCTGGTTCGTGGTGTTACAACTTTATTGCCACGGAATATAATCATTGCATTAGGATCTAGTGCCACGAATTACTGGTTCGTGGTGTTACAACTTTATTGCAATGGAACACAGTCCTTGCATTAGGATCTGTTGCCATGAATCAGCAAACAGTTGCATTTGGACTGTAATGCAACGAAACATAATCGTTGCGTTAGGATGTGTTGCCACGATACTCTGTTTCGTGGCGTTAGTATCAATGGCCACAGACCCCAATCGTAGCAATTAGGATGTGTGGCCACGATTCACTTTTTCGTGGCATCAGGATACTAATGCAACGAAACACAATCGTTGCATTAGGATGTCTTGCCACGATTCACTGGTTCGTGGCATCAGGATGCTAATGCAACAGACCACAATCGTTGCATTAGGATCTATTGCCACAAATTACTGTTTCGTGGCGTTACAATATCTATCGCCATGAGCACAATCATTGCATTAGGATGTGTTGCCACGATACTCTGGTTCGTGGCGTTAGTATCAATGGATACGGACCCCAATCGTAGCAATTAGGATGTGTGGCCACGATTCACTTTTTCGTGGCGTCAGGATACTAATGCAACGAAACACAATCGTTGCATTAGGATGTCTTGCCATGATTCACTGGTTCGTGGCGTTAGGATCTATCGCCACAGGACCACAATCATTGCATTAGGATCTGTTGCCATGAATTACTGGTTCGTGGCATTACAGGATCTATCGTCACGGAACACAATTGTTGCATTAGGATGTGTTGCCACGATACTCTGGTTCGTGGCATTAGTATCAATGGCCACAGACCCCAATCGTAGCAATTAGGATGTGTGGCCACGATTCACTTTTTCGTGGCGTCAGGATACTAATGCAATGAAACACAATCGTTGTATTAGGATGTCTTACCACGATTCACTGGTTCGTGGCTATAGGATCTATCGCCACGGGACCACAATTGTTGCATTAGGATCTGTTGCCACGAATTATTGGTTCGTGGTGTTACAGGATCTATCGCCACGGAACACAATCGTTGCATTAGGATGTGTTGCCACGATACTCTGGTTCGTGGTGTTAGTGTCAATGGCCACGGACCCCACTCGTAGAAATTAGGATGTGTGGCCACGATTCACTTTTTCATGGCGTCAGGATACTAATGCAGCGAAACACAATCGTTGCATTAGGATGTCTTGCCACGATTCACTGGTTCGTGGCGTTAGGATCTATCGCCACGGGACCACAATCGTTGCATTAGGATGGAGCTACATGAAGTTGCATCTGAGGACACGGCTTGTATACTCCCATTCAGTGCTTCCATGTGTGCTCCTACTTAAGTGTCATGATTTTATTGGCCCTTTCATTTACCTAACATAATGTCTGATTTAACTTCAACCAATTAGACGATGACACATAAGCGTAGAGTACGCATGGAAGCACAAACAGGAGCACCGAAGTCGCATCCCCAGATGGTTGCCATGTACGTTCACGCTCCAAATCTTACAGCCAAGGGCCTACTGCACCGTTCCCGCGACTGTACCACCCTGCCCTGATGATTGCCACGTACGCGAGCGTACCGAATCTTGCAGGGCGCACGGGCACACACGAACTCCACGTCCGAACTTTGCTCAGCGATCCGAATAACTCGGCGCTCGGCGTGCACGATTGATCATCATGCGCACAAATAATATTATGAAATTATCAACTTTGATGATTCAATAATCTCAATCAAGTTTCATCCAACCTACCAACGAAAAATTGGATCGTCCAGTCCATCCAACCAAACGTTAATTTGGATGATCCAAGACATAAAGAAATGGATGATCTATCTCCAATCGAACTTCGACGTCAAACCAAACGCAATTGATGACTGAGCACTTTGTCACATGTCACTAGAGTGTACGCACAAATGACAAATACACGGCCTCAACACCGTGTTTAGGGTGCATCGTGGACTAACCACATGACCCGACCAAACACTCACATAATTACCATACACCTGCAAGACCAACCATGTGGCCGCATCCACCAACGCATCCCGACCCTGCGAAAGGATGACGAGCAGCGGCACATGAACACGTTGCAGCGGCGGTGCAATGGAAAATGGTGGCAGCGGACGGTGACGTACCTGGATGTTGGCGTAGTCGACCTCGCACATCTTCCACGAGTCGTTCACCTTCCGCGGCGAGCTGAACCACACTGGAAGGAAATCCTCGGTTTCGCAGTCGAAGCATGACTTGGAGAAATGGGCCACCAACGCATCCTGACCCTACGAAAGGATGACGAGGAGCGGCAGGTGAACACCATGCAGCAGCGGCGCAATGGAAAACGGTGGCAGCGAACGGCGACGTACCTAGATGTTGGCGTAGTCGACCTCGCACATCTTCCGCGAGTCGTTCACCTTCCAACGGAAGCCATGCAGGTGCTTCATCCACAGCCAAAACGCCGCATTTGGCGATGTGATGTTGACAAAGCAGTAGCCCTTGTTGGCCTCGGACCTTGGCAAATGCAACAAACAAGGTTAAGTATCAATCAGTAAAAGACCGGAGCTTGATTAGTATAATCATATATTTCAAAGCATAGGCGTGGTACTTGAAGTCAAATGGAACGTGAATAAAATCGTAAAATCGACTTAACGTGGCCAACTGCAATTTTCGCGTTCTCCCTGGCGCAGTGCTGATCAATGATGTTCATTACTTTTTGCCTCCTGACGACTCAGTGCTGGACTAACGACGCTGATGATCCGCAACATACTCAACGATGTAAAACATCAGGTATTAATGCATCAACAATGGCTAGCAGCAAGCAGATTTAAAAGTATGTTGCAGATCATCAGCGTCCTCAGTCCAGAAGCAGGGTAGAAGCGGTGATGTGGCAACCGCGAACTCGAGAACGGATGAGGAGAAGGCTCATCGCCAACGGATCGAGGGGACGGAAGCTATACGACCGCTATGGGCGATGAGCCTTCCCCTCGATCCGTTCTCAAGTCAGGGGCGGGCCGGCGGTGGGGGCGCAGGGGCGGCGGGCCGGCGGCGGAGCCGGGGGCGCGGCGGCGGGGGCGTGGCAGGTGACGTTGTGCGGCAGGGCCGCAGAAAATTTATTTCCGCCCGCCTAGGCCTAGAGCCGGGCCTGCCTTTAAGACCATCTGCAGTGGTTCACGGTAAAGCGGTGATGGGATGCGGAGCGGTTCCAATTGAATTCAAAGATGCGCATGCGGGATGCATAACCTCTGCAGTACTGCAGGTGCAGTAACAGTCACTAACATGTGGGCCCCACAGATAGCCGGACCCACATGTCAGTGACTGTTACTGCACCCGCAGTACCACAGGTGATTTCAACGCATGCGCTGTGCGCGTCTAAGGCGCCTCGGTGACTGGCGCGCACGTAAGCTCGGTGCGCCTGGTCGCATCAGCCGCCTGTACAAATGGCTACGGCTTGAACGAAGGACGAAACCTTATGCATCAAATAGTAACGTATAATACTTCCTCCGCCCCAACTCAACTCTATTTCTATTTTGGTCGAACTAATTACCTATGACAAATGATTTATGTGGAATTTATTAACTTCAATAACATGTAGTACTAGATTGTATATTATGGAAATATTTTCATGGTGAATCTAAAAGTACTGTACTTGTATTGTTAAAACAGATCAAAATTGCATAAATCTGAAAGATAGATTTGACGAAACCTAAGACTTCCCTTTGAAAAAGTTTTATACTTTACATTAGTTTTACATATGTAATATGCACATAGGATATATCACTAAATAGTTTTGCAAAAAAAACATGCAGGAGAAATATGTATATCCCATATATATGCTACTACTATGTAAATTAGAGGTGGGCAAATAAACCAAGACCAAAAAACCAAAACCGATAAAACCAAGACCGGAACTGAAAAGACAGAAATATCGGGTATCGGGTACTTTTCGGGTAGCAAATATAAATAACTGAAAAATAAATGTCGGGTTCAGACGGATGAATTCATTGTGGAGCTACATGTCGCATACCTAATTATACTAAAAATCATCATCTTCGCTATTGTCCCCCCACAATGGAGCTACATGACCATCATTGGTATATGTATCATCGTCGTCGTCGTCGTCTTCATTTTCTGATGCAACTCCATCTACCTCAAACCGATCACCTGACGTTGTCATTATAAGAGTTGAAGCATCACCGCTGGCTCCCTCAATGTCATTCCTAGCCCATGCGGTCGTATCCTCATTATTGATATCATCAGTAAGCAGATCATCATGAAATGTCTCAGCCTCCATCGTCTCAGTCACATTATTTTCACTGTCTCCAGGGGGCATGGCAAAAAGGTTACGTGGCTTCGTTTGAACAATTGTAGCCCATTTAAGATGCTTCACACTTGGAACATAAAAAACTTGTTCTGCTTGGGTGGCTAGAATGTAAGGCTCATACTGGAATCGAAACAGAGTAGTGTCAACATCTATCATTCCGTATTGATCCTTTTTGTAGCCTCTGCTTTGGTTCTGACTGCTTCCAAAAGGCCGATCAAACCATTCACACTGAAATAACAGAACCTCTTGATTTTTTTCAAAATCAACAACAATGATTTTCTTGATTACTCCAAACCAATCATGATCAGTGCCCCGAACAACAATACCACTATTTTGGGTTCGTAAATCTTTTTCCACATCTGCAGTTCGAAAGAAGAAGCCATTGATGAATAAATGACTAAAAAAACATGCCCGACGATCAAGTCCTCTAGATAATGCATACAAATAATCGGTTGCTTTGCCTTCTTTGTGTAATGTCGTAATCTGTACACATTAGTATAACAGGGGTTATCGATGACAAACCAATTTCAGAACACATATTTGTTCAATATTTCATCAAAGTGCAAACTTGCATGTACTTACTCGTTTCTGAAACCAATCAACAAACTCATCTCTATGGCGTTTATCAACATCACGAGAATGAATCTTTTTCAGTTCTTCAATATGCTCACTGAAAAGGGTACAAAATTAAATTAGCCATCTACAATAAGCCGTATATATAGTATACAACATCTGAGTTATACATTATTACTTGATACATGGAGCGGCCTCTTCAACGTTAGTAATAAGATAATGCCTGATGTTATGTAGTTCCACCATAGTAAGTTGGTCCCATTTATACCCTTTTTTAGAATAATCAACTTCTGTAAATATGTTAGAATTATCAAGAGAAGGTTCATTTGTAGCTGCGGCTTCATGATGTTCTGGCCTATTACACTTGGTGCTGATGTTATCCAAAAACTGACTACAAAAAGTCATACACTCTTCGGCAATATATCCCTCAGCTATAGAACCCTTCGGGTGAGCTTTGTTATGTACATACCTCTTCAATGTACCAAGGTACCTCTCAATTGGATACATCCATCTGTAAGAAACAGGTCCACCCAACCGTGCTTTTTCGGCAAGATGGGTTGGAAGATGTACCATGATATCAAAGAAAGCGGGAGGAAACAACATCTCAAGCTTACAAATTGTTTCAGGAATTTGTTTGCTCATCTTGTCCAAATCTGGTTCCGCCAATTCTTTAGAACAAATTCCAGAAAAGAATGTGCTAAACTCAATTAAAGGTGCAACAACCTTTTCAGGCAATATGTTACGTATTGCAATAGGAAGGAGCTTCTGAAATATAATATGGCAGTCATGAGTTTTTAGACCTGATACCTTACATGCTTTTATGTCCACACATCTCTTGATGTTTGAGGCATAACCATCGGGCACCTTCACATTCCCCAAAAACTTGCACAAGGTGGTCTTCTCATCTTTGCCCAAAGTATATAATGCTGGTGGGAATGTGTACTTGCTCTTTATGAACTTCGGATGTTGATCTGGCCGTATACCCATATCCTTCATATCAAGACGAGCTTGTAGACTATCTTTTGTTTTACCATCCATAGCAAGCAATGTCCCCAATATGCTATCACAAATGTTTTTCTCAATGTGCATGACATCCATGTTATGCCTTATTAGCAATGTCTTCCAATAAGGGAGGTCGAAAAATATACTTTTCTTCTTCCAATTATGCCATCTATTTTCCTCGGTGTGCTTTCTCTTATTATTCGTCAGTACAAAACTCACTTGATCAAAACACTCGTATTGTTGGAGTACTTCGTCACCAGAGAGTGATGTTGAAGCCTCTCTATTCTCTGCCTTGTTGTTGAAAGAACCTTTGTTTCGACGCCATCTGTGATCCTGAGGTAGGAAACGACGATGACCCATGTAACAATGCTTTCGTCCATATTTCAACCAGAAGGCGTCAGTGTTTATATTGCAGTATGGACATGCTAGCTTCCCTTTTGTGCTCCATCCACATAGCATTGCATATGCTGGAAAATCATTTATTGTCCACAATAAAGAAGCTCGCATGACAAATGTCTCTTTCTTTAAACTATCATATGGTTCAACACCATCAGACCATAATTTTAGTAGCTCATCAATCAAAGGCTGCAGATACACATCAATGTTGTTTCCAGGTGACTTTGGCCTAGGAATTATCATTGACATCACCCAATAAGACTGCTTCATACACAACCAAGGTGGTAGATTATAAGGGATTAGAATCACAGGCCATGTACTGTAAGAAACATTCATTACTCCAAAAGGATTGAAACCATCAGATGCTAGCCCAAGTCTTATGTTGCGAGGATCAGATGAGAAATTTGGGTGAATGCTATCAAAATGCTTCCATGCTTTTGAATCGGCGGGATGGCGTAATATTCCATCATCAGCACGACCTTCTTTGTGCCAGCGCATGTTTGATGCCGTTGATTGTCCCATATAAAACCTTTGTAGACGGGGAATAAGAGGAAAGTAACGTAGAATCTTGCGTGCTAGAAGCTTCTTGGATTTTCCACGAGGTAAAGCCTCTCTTGCATCCCCAGTAGTACTATTTTTCCATCTTAATTCACCACATTTTGGGCAACTATTCAATAGAGAATAGTCCTTCTAGAATAACATACAGTCATTGACACATGCATCGATCTTTTGGTAGTCCAGCCCGAGGTCACGAACAACCTTCTGAAGTTTATCAAGTGTATTAGGAATGCAGTGGCCCTTTGGAAGCACAAATGAGAATAGTTCAAGTAACATCTCACAAGCTACTTTGCTCATACCAGTTGAACACTTTATCTGGTAGAACCTGACAATGTAGGATAATTGGGTCAGCTGCGAACAACCTGGATACAACTCCTTTTTGACATCAGTTAATAAGTCATAGAATTTCTTTGCATCCCCAGTTGGCTCCTGCTGGTTTATAGCATTTTCTTGATCATCAACATCTGCTGAAGTACCACCATGATCAGTGCCTCTAAGTAGACTGGACAACATATTTTGCATTGCACCATCATCAGAAATTATCTCCTCATTATTTGCTGATTCCTCAGCAATATTTTCCTGAACTCGTATTTCTCCATGGTGTATCCAGCAAGTATAATCTAATAACATCCCATTTCTTAGCAAGTGTAAATGAACTCCCTTGCGTGTCTTGTGGCAAATATTACGACATCTCGTGCAAGGACAAGGCATAGTTCCTCCTTCATGAGTGCCCTGAAATGCAAAATTTAAAAATGACTTCATTCCATCCTGCCACTCCCTCGTATGCCTGTCTTTTCCCATCCATGTCTTATCTTCTGACATCGCTTCCTACAATTCAATCAGCCATCAGCCTATCCATAAGAGGATAGATGTACAAGAACACATTATGTGAGCAATTGTACCGAGCTGTAGTTACTCCACGCGCTGCGGCCGGCGGATTCTCCTACAAGCGTGGCGGCCGGCAGATGCTCCTCCAAGCGTGGCGGCTGGCGGTTGGTCCTCCAAGCTTGGCGGCCGGCGGATGCTCCTACAAGAGTGGCGGCCGGCGGATGCTCCTACAAGCTTGGCGGCCGGCGGATGCTCCTTCAAGCTTGATGGTCGGTGGATGCTCCTCCAAGCGTAGCGGCCGGCGGATGCTCCTCCAAGCGTGGCGACCGGCGGATGCTCCTTCAAGCGTGGCGGCCGGCGAATGCTCCTACAAGCATGGCGGCGCGCGAATGCTCCTACAAGCGTGGCAGCCGGCAGATGCTCCTACAATTGTGGCAGCCAGCGGATGCTCCTACAAGCGCGTTGCGGAGAGGGGGCCGGCGTTGCGGGTCGAAGGGTACCGTAATAAAATATTATTTTCGTTTCTTATTTTCCTTCTTCATTCGGCGTGACAAAAATTTCCCGCCCGGGCAGGCAGTTAGGCAGGACGGAAAAGCTGGGCTGCTTGTTATTTGTAGGCTGAAACTGCGCTGATTCACTTTATATTCAAGTTGGGCCTTCGCGCATTCATGACGCTTGCACAGAGCCGAAGGCCTCGAAAGGTCCGGTCCTATCACCAGATTTTTGTGAGATCCTCAAGGGATGCTGCTTCCGATGTTTGGCCTCTTCATCCTCGCCTTCTTAAACCACCCCACCCCTATTGCTTCTAGGCTCAAGTTCCCGACTGATTCCCATCCATGCTCCCGTGTGTTGCCTGAGAAGTCCTTTGCCTCTGTTGTCGCAGTTCCATGCCTCGCAACCATGTTAGACGCGAGCAGGTACCTGCAGGCTCACCGTCCCTGCACCCTCGTGAGGGGCAATGCACGGTGGTCAACAACCGCCTCATGACAATGGAGTTTATCCGTTTGCGCCGCCAAGCAGCTGTTCTGGGACCCAGAGGAGGTCGCAGCGAGGCGATGCCCATGGAGATCACCCTGGCCATCCATCACCAACTTGAAATCCTGCATTGGGCTTTCACCGTGTCCACGTTTGGGGATGGTGAGTTCCTGGTGCGGTTCACCCGTGATGACTATCGGGAGCGCGCCATCGAGACGGCAATCATCTCCATGCTGGATGATAACCACTACTTCCGGCCATGGATCTTTGGCGTCGTTGTGCCGATCGTCGGGTGGTTCTTCCACGTGCAGGTTGTCATCGAGAACCTCCCTCTGCATGTCTAGTCTGCGGAGGGCATCAGACAGGTTCTGGGTGATGTCTTCCTCTTTGATCACTTCGATGCTTCCACTTACCACCGGGAGCATGCTGACCTGTGCGCGGTCGTTCGGTGGATGAAAGACCCAAGCCTCCTGCCTTGGGCCAAAATGGCCACCTTCTTTGCAGGAAGTGATGGCCGAACTGGGAGTGATGGCGGGCCGCCGGCGGAACCTTTCAACCATGCCGCAGTGGTCCAGCCTGGTGGCCTCACGACGGAGCTCATCATCCACCTGGATCACTACCTCGACTATACGCCGCCGGTCCACCCCAACTCCCCGGCCTCCTCGTCATCAGGCGACTCTTCTGACGGACACTCCTCAATGTCCTCGAACTCTTCGGGGGACACCTTCCCGCGGCATAATAGATTCTACTGGCGGCGTGGGAAAGTGGATGAGGCGGATAAGCAGCTCTTTTAGTATGGCTACCAAAGTGGTCCTAGCTCATGTGTTACGTTTCCTATGGAAACTAAAAATCCTTTACAAATCCTATCCTTCAAAGGGAGCCTATGTTTGAGAGGATTACGACTGGATTAATTTCCGTGAAAAGATTTCCTGTTTAACATTTCAGTTGTCCTTCCTTTTTTTCAAACAGTTTCTTCCTTGTATTGTCTTCACTTTTTTCTTTCCAGTCCTAGCTACCGGCCTGTTGCATTTTCCTATTACTACTACTTTACAAACCGCTTTGCGGGCCCCGCTGCGGGCGATCTCCTGGCAACTCCACCGCTTTGGGGACAAGGAGAGTTTGGCGATTGGAAAATTCGAACTAATTTTGCACACATAGTACATCCATGAACAAGAACACCAAGTACATTTAACTTAAAAGCATTACTCCCTCCGTCCCAAAATACTTGTCCCTTTCGATGGATGGAGTATCTTCGTCCCAAAATATTTGTCGCTTTGGATGGAGGGAGTATATTACAAACACAAGAAAAGAAAAACTACAACTAAAACAATGAAACGAAAAACTACAACTCAAAACATGAAACGAAAAACTACAGCTAAAAACATGAAAAGAAAACACCTAAATACTACTCTACTCAGCCTCCACCTCCTCCTCCTCGGGTGGGTCCTCGGGCTCCTAACCCTCCTCTAGCGCCTCGGGCTCCGGCGGCGGAAGGTGACCCAGTCTCAAGGCCGCCGCCACGACGAGGTTGCGACGACCCGCGACGCCAAGCTCGGCTGCCATCGTCTCCCAGAGGGAGTCGAGATGAGAGGCCACGTGCGAGAGGCCGAAGACGTAGTGGCCCATGGTGTCCATTCCAGTACTTTGTGGAAGGGTACCGAGCCCAAGGCATTCCATGGAGTGAGATGTATCCGTAAATACATCTCGGGCCATGTTGAACAGGAGGGTATCCTTCACGCGCGACAGCGAGGGGGAGTCCAGCCGCGGCCGCTTACCGGCGGCTGGGTCCCTTGGCGGGCTCGGTGGCGGAGGGTTGCTCGAGCTCGAAAGCATTTGCTGTATACTAGCCGCGGCTAGGTTTGGTGGAGAGAAGAGAGGATGTTGGAACGGTTGTGCGGAAAAGACGATGGCACGGGTGACCATCTTATACTCCCTCTGTCCCAAGTGACCTCTATTTTAGGATTAAAACCGCACATTAGTCAACACATAAAATTACCCTAACACCCTTCATCAATACATATCCTCCCACTTTCCATTCAATGCCAGCAAGTTGCTACGGCAAAAAAGGACAATAGCTGAAAATGTGCAGAGCACACAGCTGACATGACCATACAGTGAAAGTAAAGTTGAGTTGGGACAAAAAAATTGGCTGGAAATAACTGCCCACACACCACCATCCCTCTTCTCCGCGCGTACTAAAAATCATTGGGCGTCTCATCATCTTCTCCGCACGTACTAATAAAGAGTAGTAAGACGACACACCATCCTCTACTCCGCCACACACACCATCCTCTTCTCCGCGCGTGCTCTTCCTCTCCGTTGTGCGCGCCATCATTGGTTGCCTTCGAAGCCCATGGAGTTCCCCTTGCCGCACGATATTGCGGTCCTGATCGCGGGGTGGGTCGCCGCAACCTCCACCCAGCCCATGGACGACCTCTCCAGTCTGCGCGCCACCTGCAAGGCCATGCACACGGCGTGTCGTGATCCCGCCGTGGGCAGGCACGTGGCATTGGAGCGGGAGAGCAGCTGGGAGTGGTTCCAACGGCACGAGAACGGGAGCTACGACGCCCTCGTGGAGCACTTGGCCAACGTTGGCAACCCTCATGCGTGCTACGTCACCGGGTTCGACCTCGTCTTGAACTACGGTCGCGCGTAGGTGCAGCGGGGCACCCAGTTCCTTGCCCGGGCGGTCGCGAACGGACACAAGGTGGCGGCCTACGTCCTTGCCATGCTCCGCTACGGCGCCGACCACGGGGACCACGACACCCTCGAGTATATCCGGCAGGTCGAAGGCGAGGCCCACGTCGGCGACAACGCGGCTGGGTCCGTCGCGATGAAGAGGACCAACACGGAGTGCTGCCGGTGTCGGAATCAAGCCATGCAGAGGCTCGAAGTTTTTGTGAGCTGGAGGTTACTGCGTAGGCCTCCTCCGAGACCACCGCTGGTGGCGCTGCCCGACATTGACGATTACGTTTGCCGCTGCCCAACAGGGGGGAACCAGGGGCCTGCCCGCTGCGGCCGGCGAGGGTGGTACGAGTGGACCATCTTCTGTACTGAGAACTATAGGATTGAGCGAGAGTATGACCTGTTCTGCCATAACGTGTTGTACTCTATGGGTTATATTCCCTCCATTCCCTTTTGGATGCGCTACCCCTAGTTCTCCCAACGCCAATGAAAAGTGAACAAAGGGAGTACTGTATATAAAATTGATTTGTATAAGGCATGTTGATGTGTTTCTCCTATATATGCATGCTCGTCTCTGATGAATGTTGCACTTGTTGTGTGTCCCCTATGCGCGCTCGTCTTTTGTTTAGCCCCGTTTGCATCAAAGGAAACTCACGAGGCAGTTTAAAGGAATGGATTCCTCCGGAAGTGACACCTGTGCTTTAAAAAATCTAGGTTCTATAAATTTTGGCTTCCTAATAATAAAGTTGTATAAATTGCTACTTCTATACAGGTTCGTAATTAAGTACTACTAGATATAAACACAGTGATATAAACAAGGATTAAAATAAAGCATACGCATAAAATCTCTTCAACCAGCAACACAGTGATATAAACAAGGATTAAATACTAGATATAAACATCGACGGAACCAAACAATAGTGTTCAACGTACCATTCCAGGCAACAAACTAATTAATTTGATAGTACTAACTCTTACGTAATCAAAAAACACAAAATAAACTAATCGGCACATCTAGTGCGCACCACACCTCTTCGAGCAGCACCTTCAGTTCGTCAGCTAGCTCCATGCATCGTCCTGCACCACCACCTTGCTTGGGTCTACCTCCATGCATCCTGCATCATGACAACCTTGCTTGGACCATCGTCATTGTTTTCAGCAGCGATTAGTTTATGGCATCATCAAATCTGGAGTAATTTTTCTAGATCATTTGGGGCCGAAAAAATAGTTAACACGCTATATATGAGGAGAAAGATTAGGATATTATAAAGCGAAACAACATGGAACCGCCGCAAATCCCCTGCAGTACTGCAGGTGCAGTAGCAGGGGCTGACATGTGGGCCCCACACCTCATAGGACCCACATGTCAGCCCCTGCTACTGCACCTGCAGTACTGCAGGGGATGCCGTGACATTGTAATGATGACACCGCGTATAGGGGTAACTTCCGTCCTATTCCAGTCCGTGCAATAATAACATCGCGGGTCTCGCGACTGTTCATATTTTTGTTGGAAAACAACATGACAAAACGTGAAAAGAAAAAATATCAAAAAAACAAGAGAAACACAACATCATGACTGGAGATGTTTTTCGATTCACGCACGAAGTGGGTTAAAGGTGAAAACTTGGCGTCATTAAAGGAGATGTTTTTCGATAAAAGGAGAATTTTTCGATAATACATCAGACACATTGTTCATGAACATAAAAGATATATTACATTAACATACTACCAACACATATATTACAAACAAGAGTAAAGAAAACATGGATGAAAGACATGTAGAAACAAGAACAAAACTACTCCTAATCCTATTCTACTCGGAGGCCTCGTCCACCTCCCCCGCCGCGCGCGCCGCGGCCGACGCATCCTCCGGCGGCTCCGCCTCCGCCTCCGACGACGGTGGCGACTCCTCTTCCATCTCCACACTGAGCTTACAGGCGACGCTGTGCAGAATCTTCCAGCGGCCCTGTACCCCAGCAACCTCCGCGATCGTCTCGTGGAGGGCGTCGAGATGAGCGGCCACAAAGCTTAACCCGAACAAGTAGTAGCCGGCGGAGTCCATGCTGGGGAGCTGGGGAAGCCTCCCAAGACCCAGACGGCGACAGATGAGAGATGTATTGTTAAATACATCCCGCGACATTGTGTCCAGCGCTCTTGCATGTTCGACGGTGGAGGACATGTCGTCTTCGACATCTTTAATTCGGTGCGTTAATTCATCGATGCGGGCGGTAAAGAGGCGGACAGTCTCCTGTAACCACTCGGCTGAGGAGATGCGGGCGCTGCCATCAGTTCCACCGGCATTGCCAGCGGCGATGGAAACGGAGAAGGAGGTTCGAAGGACGTCAATGGCCTAGAGCGCTTCGGCGCGGGGCTACCCATTTCTGTGGCGACAGAGGTGGAGAGAAAGAGTGAGAGGTGGTCGACGGTGGCGGGTGGAGAAGTTTGGAGGCTAGGATCTAAGGAGCGGTGCGGCGGAGAAGCAAGAGAACGGTGAGCCTTTATAGCGGGTCATCATCTAATAGCGGGCGTGTGGTGAGGGGTTCCCGTCTCCAGGCGTCGGTTTTTCACATGCGGTTTTTAACTTTATCTCAGGCGGGTTTTACTTACCAACCGCCTGATAAGATATTAATCAAGAAGAAGTAAATATTTTCACAGGCGGTTGGTACTTAATAACCACCTGAGAAGATGTTTATCTCAGTCGGGTATTACTTACCAACCGCTTGAGATAATGCCCGATACTGTTCTTCAGTTTCCTTATCCATTGCTTCTTTTTTATTTAGATTCCAATATAAATACTCAAACATGTTTAGATTCTGCATATTGTGTCCAAATTTGATGATTCTTTCTTTTACATTTGTATAAAATTAACATCTACCACCTGAACAAAATACTTTAAAACTTGTATAGCTGACATTGTAATGTTTTGGTAAATATCAAATTAACTTCTACTCATATTATTCACATTTGTGTATCTCATAAAAAAAGATCCTTCACTCAAATTTGTTTGTATGAACATATTTGTATCATTTATACATGTATGAATTTGTTAATTTTTTTTAAAAGCATTCTAACATGTCAAACTTCAAATTATCCATCATTCTAACTAAATGCTCATATACATATGAGGCATTCATCAAATTATGAACACACATTGATTCAAAAAAATTTAAAAAAATCTGAAAAAATTCATAGAGGTTGGTATGATGAGTAAAAATGTCCACTGAAAAAATAAATGAAAAATGCATTATATTCATCAAGATAGAAAAATGAAAAATAGCATTTGTTGTATGTTTTTTATATTCTGACCAATTTCAAAAGATTTATGAAGTGAAATTTAATGGGAACCTTTACTTATCAATAATATTACAAGAAAGTGGAATTTTGCCTTTTTAAAGGACCCACATTTAATTAAGAATATTAATTAAGAAGAAGTAAATATTTTCACAGGCGGTTGGTACTTAATAACTGCCTGAGAAGATGTTTATCTCAATCGGGTATTACTTACCAACCGCCTGAGATAATGTCTGATACTGTTCTTCAGTTTCCTTATCCCTTGCTTCTTTTTTATTTAGATTCAAATATAAATACTCAAACATGTTTAGATTCTGCAAATTGTGTCCAAATTTGATGATTCTTTCTTCTACAATTGTATAAAATTAACATCTACCACCTGAACAAAATATTTTAAAACTTGTATAGCTGACATTGTAATGTTTTGGTAAATATCAAATTATTTTCTACTCACATATTATTCACATTTGTGTATCTCATAAAAAAAGATCCTACACTCAAATTTGTTTGTATGAACATATTTGTATCATTTATACATGTATGAATTTTGTTAATTTTTTTAAAAGCATTCCAACATGTCAAACTTCAAATTATCCATCATTCTAACTAAATGCTCATATACATATGAGGCATTCAGCAAATTATGAACACACATTGATTCAAAAATATTTAAAAAATCTGAAAAAATTCATAGAGGTTGGTATGATGAGTAAAAATGTCCACTAAAAAAATAAATGAAAAAGGCATTATATTCATCAAGATAGAAAAATGAAAAATAGCATTTGTTGTATGTTTTTTATGTTCTGACCAATTTCAAAAGATTTATGAAGTGAAATTTAATGGTAACCTTTACTTATCAATAATATTACAAGAAAGTGTAATTTTGCCTTTTTAAAGGACCCACATTTAATAAAGAATATTAATTAAGAAGAAGTAAATATCATCACAGGCGGTTGGTACTTAATAACCGTCTGAGAAGATGTTTATCTCAGGCGGGTATTACTTACAACCCGCCTGAGATAATCTTCTTCTTAGACGAGTTTGAATTACTAACTGCCTGAGATAATTACCTTATGATACCCGAGTCTGAGGAACACGATGAACACACTACACATTCATTCATTCACACAGTTGAAGAACACAAAAGATACTCATTCATTAACAATATTCAATCACACATCTCACAAAATAACACACAAGATACACAATATTTACACAAGAACACACAAGAACACACAAGATACACAATATTTACACAAGAACACACAAGAACACACAAGATACACAAGTAATATTCAATCAAAAAATGAACAAAGATAGATTTCATTCATTAACAATATTTACAAAACAAAAGCAACTAAAAACAACAAAGAAAAACTAATTAAATCCTACTCCTACTCCTCTTCCTCCTCCTCCGCCTCCTCGTCCTCCGGCGGCGACTCTGGCGCTGGTGCAATAGGAGACAGGAACGGTAGCACCGGCTGCACCGGCGGTGCAACCCCGAGGTTGCTAGCCGTCGCCTCCACCAGCGTTTTGCGGCCCTCGAGGCCAAGAACCTGGGCCATCGTCGCGAACAGAATGTCGAGACGATCAGCCACCCCCGTGAGGGCGTAGAGGTAGTGGCCGATGGTACCCATTCCAGGATACTCTGGAAGGGTACCCAGCCCCAAGGCATGCATGTCGTGAGACGTATTGTTGTACGCCTCTCGCGCCATGAGGAGGCGCTGCTGGGTGTTGATCCTCTCGGGGGAGCTGCAACATGGTTTCTTGCAAGGTGGCTCCCTCAGAGGGCTTGGCGGCGGAAGGTCGGCCATTGTGGTGTTGGGTCGTCGGAGCGGAGGAAGACGAAGAAAAGAAGAGGATTCAAAGTGAGTGACGCACTTGTGGAGAACTAACGGGTGATAGCGCGTCTTTAAGGCTGCGCGGGGTGGAGGATGGAGGAGTTAGTTTACCGCGCATTGAAAGGTCGCGCCTCAGGGAAAAGAAAGGTCGCACACGGTCGTCCGCACGTCTTCATAGACGGTTGGTGAAGGGTCTTTATGTAGGCGTTCATCAAATTATGAACACACATTGATTCATATAAATATCAATTTGGTAAATATCTTCTCAGACAGTTGGTAAGTAAAACCCACCTGAGGTAACCATCTTCTCAAGCGGTCGGTACTTAAAATCCGTCTAAGAAAATTGGAGTTTATATATACCCCTCGGTAGCTTAGGAAAAACCTAACCCGCGCGAAACACTTAGACATCATTAGGCTGCCAAAATTTCGTTTGCCGCCAAGTGTTTGCCCTCGTCACTTCCAGGTATGCCGCCGAGCTTCGCCCTCGTCACTTCCAGGTACGCCCTCATCGTTGAAAAAGAGTGTCTCTTCTCGCCTGGAGCTACCTCGCCTCGCCTCACCTCACCATCCAAATCCAAGTGCCACACTTTGCAATTCTTGATACTAGAAAAAGGCTGAAGGATTTGCTTTTTGTCCCTTGCTTGATCAATTATAGGTCTGAAGCTAGGCACCGCCTAGTAAACCTCAAGAACGTGGTCGCTACTCTGAATGAAGCTAGCCTATTTATAATAAGAAGATAAAATTTCCATTGCTGGTGAGCAACTTTAACATGCTTGTCACCCTCGCAATGTATAGGAACCTTTTGGTCAGTCGCCTTAAACCCTAGAATGCCTTATCAAATCCTAGAATGCTTCCATCTTTTTCTTCATGCAACACTTCATGTATAGTTAATATGCCATTATTAGATTTTTTGTCTTATTAGTTCTAGCATGAAAACCCCTAAGAAGACTGGTCCTGGTAGTAACAATAAAGAAGACAATATGGAGTTTACTGACTCCAGCAGTTCAGGCTCCTATCACAGTCCATCGGATCCTTTTCCGAATATAAAAATTAAAAAGACTTCAGTGGATCTAGACCCGGAATATGATCCTGCCGATGAGGTGTGGATCACGAATCTTAACTTCAGCAGTTCAAGTTAATGTTGGTTGTCAAGTATACGATGTCTTATAATTTTTTTCTACCTAGATTAATCGCAAAGACAATGAGGTGACATCGGCTCCTAAAACCGCTGAAGGTTCTCCAATGGATGAATCCTCAACTTCACTCAAGCGGAAACGAGGGCACCGAGGTCCTAATAAGGGTCCATTGGACCGCATCATGTACATAACAAGGGTCGGTCTAGGTGGGCTTCCCCAAGAACTAATGGATTCAGTTACCAAGTACCGTAATGCATGCAGTTTTCTTGTTAGGGAGGTTGTGCCGATCACAACCGATAATTGGAGGAAATTACCCGAGCAGACCAAGAATGAGTTGTGGGAAAGGATAAAGAAACAATTCAAGTTCCCGAAAGGCACAGAAGAAGCTGTAAAGAAAGCAACATTGGTCTCTTGCGGCAAGAAGTTTCGATGCTGGAAGAGTGAAATGAATGCTTATGTTAAGGCCGATAAGGTCCCTAGCCCGAGGAAGATGGGAAAAATCATACAAGCTCAGTGGAAAGAGTTTGTTCGTCAAAAGAGCACACCTAATGCTAAAGCTCTAAGTGCAACTAGGTCAGAGCTTGCAAAAAAGAACAAATACCATCATCGCTTGGGGTCTGCCGGATATGCCCCCAAAGTCCAGAAATGGAATAAGATATTAGACGAAATTACCAATAAGGGCAATCCTCACCCATTAGAAGGGTGCGATGAGCAAACTCAATGCTGGGTCATTGCTCGGTCAGATTTGACCAGCGAGGGCAAACTTGAAAAGCCCGACTCTCTGAATGAAGTAGAGGATAAAATGAAAGAAGTAATTGAAAAGTAACAGAAGGGTCTCTTAAAGCCGAAGAGGGAGAATGACCAACTTACCGCTATCTTAGGAAACCCTGAACACAATGGATGGGTTCGAGCGATCTCTTCTCAAATGTCTTGGCTAGATGGTTTCCCTAAAGATAAAGACACATATAGAAGACGTAAGAAGTTTAGGAAAACGATTGCTCAAAAGGTCAAAGAAAATATGCAAGAAATAATGGAACAACTTAGACAATCGGGACAATTAGTGGCACCGAGTACAGTGATGGTTCCGGTGCAAAAGGAGCAATTAGTATCTCCAAGTGCCTACCCTAGCAGCGTTGGTTACGTGCCAGGCTCAGGGTCAACCCGTAAGTTCCCTGTCGATGGTATTGCTAACGACAAATCTTGTCATCTTCTTGTCCCGATAGGCAGAGCAGGGAACAAAACCAAATAGGTTGCCACTGCTATGGCAAAGCTTGATCGTGACTTCAACGGGAATCCACTTCCGTTGTATTATGCTATGGTGCAAGTTCTTCAGATCATTGATAATGATTATGAAGATTATGAAATAGACTACATCACACCTGAGGGGATCGTGACTCCGAGGCAGGCTGTCAACCAATTAATCCTTTGGCGTCGATGCGATATCGTGTTGGACGGTGAGCCAATTTCTAGCCCCGTCGCATCTCCAAATACTGCAACCCCATTTTCTAAGGCAAAAGTGCATGAAGATCCACTCTCAGTCCAGGAAGATCCACTCCCCCTATGTCTCAGCAAGGATGATATCCAAGAGCAACAAGTTGGACAACAGCTTCAAGCAGTACCAGAGCAAGCTGTTGCTAGTAAAGAGCAACCAGTTGAGCAATAGCTTGAAGTAGTACTAGAGCCAACTGCTGGGAGTAAAGGGCAATCAGTTGAACAACAAGTTCAACAACAAGCCAGTGTCCAACTTCCGACGACTACTCCTCGATCATTAGTGCCTATCAAAGTTACCTCATACAAAAATAAGAAACCTTCATCGGAAGTGTCAAAATATTTGGAAATATGAAGGAAATTATTATAAAATCGAGTGCATCTTTTTCTTCTCATGAGCCATCATTAGGAGATATCGAGGATGTGGAAGAAGACGGTGTCATGTATAATCGGCGGACAGATTTAGTTAAACCAGGAGTTCCAATATACAAAGTTGAGGATGTTCCTCCTGAATTTGAGAATGGGAAGCCGTTCATGACATCCGTACAACTTAGCAAACAACCTGTCTAGCTCAGAAGAATGCATGAGTGGTACATCCTTGCCAGAACAAAATATAGTCTTAATTGCGTCACATTTTGTATTCCAAAAGAAGCATTCTGGGGCACTGGAGTGGATAGACGAGTCATTTTATTTAAAGAGCTGTGTGCCCTTTTCCATCAGGGCATGCTCGAAATCAACCTGCTGCTCGTCTGGTGCTTGTAAGTGCTCTAATATTTTGTATTTGCTTTTTTTACTACACGCATACGCATTTCATGAGATTATAACAATTCTGGACTTCTTCAATAGGATGCAATACATGGATAATGAAAAGTTGGAGTGCAAGACAGGTATCCTTGACCCTACTAGGATTGCAAAGGTGCTATTCGACGTCCAGGCGGATCGAGACTCAGCAAAGTTCAAACACATGAAAAAAAAGATTTTGAAAAGGCAATCGCAAAACCTAAGAAGGATAAAAGGACAGAAGTTGCAGCTTACATAGGACATGCGATGTTTAACTTTGTCAGAGACAGCAAGGATCTCGTAAAGACTCCATACCACTTCGAGTAAGTTCGACACATGACATTGAAATAGCAATTATTGGTAATTGTTAACACGTGTGTTTGTATATTTGCAGTAATCACTACATAATGATCTTCATGAAGCCAACGCAGGGAATGGCAACAGTCTTGGACTCGGCCGATTTCTCACCAGATCGTTACAAAGATTTCCTTTCCATTTTAAAATTGTAGGTTTATTCAATAATTTTAATTTACGCACATTTCGAATGTGTTGACAAGTTTTATATGACATTTCTTGTATTACAGCGCTTGGCGGTTTTACGCGGAACGGCTTGGCTGTGAGAGACCTTCCAATACGAATGCATTGGACATTAAAACGTATTATGCTTGTACGAGGCAGCCTGCTAGGAGTGTCTTATGCGGGTATTATGTATGCGAGCATCTTCGGACAGCCGGCGTATATAGAGTGAATAGTGAGGATGTAAGTTATCCTTATTGTCGATACCTTATTTTCTTACTTTTGTGTTTCATTTTCATTGTAACTAGCATAGTTTAATACTTATATTCTCTGTTGTTCAATATTACCAGAAACATTATTTTCATATTTTGATTCTGACATCAAAATTCAATTGCTCATAGTACAACTGCTCCAAAAATACCAAATAAATTCCCGTATACTCTCACTTTGATCTATACTTTGAGATTGTTCAAACCAATACATTCTAAACCTTGTTATGTGTTATATTGCAGCACACGAAGAATATGAACGAAGAATGGCCGGTTTGTAGAAGTATTCCTAGTGGAGAAGCCGACAGAATTGCTGCTGAACTCTATCAATTCATTCGTCACGAAATTTTGCACAAAAGAGGGGAGTTCTTTGATGAGGATGGTGCAGCAGCTGATGTGCCAGAACTTTGCGACTATGCCAATAGAAACGGTATTTAGTGAAAACTTGTAAACTTTGAGATGAATTGTATCTGTAACTTGTACATATGTATATTGTTTTAGTGAAATTGACTTCTGTGATGATAATATTGTTGACTTTTGTTCTGTGATGATATTATTGATTTTTGTTCTATGATTATATTGAATTGACCTAGAAATTACAAATAACATCAGTAGTATTGCATAGGTTATACCTTATCATAGGCGGTTATTAACCAACAGCTAGGCATGTCTGTGAAAAACAATTATCACAGACGGCTAGATACAAGTAAAGAACCATCTGTGATAACCTAATTATCTCGGGCGGTTACTATTATGGTAGAAACTGGTTGCGTTAAAAAGTCTTCACAGGCGGCTTGATGTAGGTAAACATCCGTATGTGATAACACCATTATCACAGGTGGTTAGTTATGCTGCAAGACCCGCCTCTGATAAGACAATTATCATAGGCGGATATATATGCTGCACGGTCCCAACGGCTCGACGCCTCCCATCGGCATAAGAGAAAATTAACACGTGTACGCCACACGTCCGACTATCCGAGCATTAATGCTTTGTCGTGATCATGTATGATGGCCGGACATGCATGCATGCTTTTGAAAGAGAGCCAGCGAGGTCTCCATCATGTTTCATGCATGATTGATCACTTGTTAATGAGGATTTGTGATGTTGATTTTCTTGTTTCATGATGACATTTCTCTTGTTTTGTAATGTTCTATGTTACTGAACTCAATGTTGTTCATCTATTCCATATGTTATTTTATTCTCTGTCCGTTGTCTAATGAACTACGTACTCTGTATTTGTGTTCTATGTGTAACATGCATGTGCAAGACCTCGATCCACGATCATGTTAAATTGATGGTGTTATACAAGTGTTTTCTCTTTTTGTTGAAAAACGATCGTCATATTTATTATTTGTATATTATTAATATACATTAGTAAAATAAATAATTAATATATAAATAAATATTATCATATAAAATATCAATATGGATGGTCCAATCCAAAATACGAAACAAAAACTTTTTGATCGTCGTACATCCAATGAAACATCAACTAGCATGGATCGAGATCCAGTATACAAAAACATGGATGATCCTATCGAATCCAACTTTGACAACAAAAAAACGCACGTACGCGACAGTCGTTCATTAACAGAGAATACAAATATATAGAATCGATCGTTCATTAAATAACAGACAGAAAAAAAATATCAGATGGAACAGAGGAACAATGACATTGAGTTGATTAACATAAAACAATAGTACTACAAAACAAGAAAAACAACATCACGAAACAAGAAATCCAACATCAGAGACCCTTTCTTCTCGCGCCGAGGGCGCGCGCGCGGCGCCGCCGTGGCGGGGCTCGCCGGAGATCTCGCCGCTGGCCTTTCCAGTGCGCCAAGTAACTGATGCGTCGCACAAGGTTTGCGAAGAAGTTAAGAAGCTGTGTTGCAGGGACGCGTGCGCGACGTTCCACATGGATACAAGAGAGACGAAAGAATCTCTGAAGATCGTCTTCCACAGTGGTTTACTTGTGCCGCATGAGGTCTACAAAGAGTTCAATGTGCGAGAAACGAACCGCTCCCTCGTCTACTCTGCACAGACCATATATAAGTCGCATCATCGGTTATGTACAAGCACAGAACTTTTGCACTCTTTTCTTCTTCTTCCATCGTTCCACCTCCTAGCCCGGTGCCAACGAACCACCACAGCCATGGTCAACCTTCTGGCTCCTAGCCCACCGAGGCAGCCACCCTGCAAGCAAATATGCTGCAGCTCCCCCGAGAGGGTGAACGACGACCAGTGCCTCATTATGGCGCGAGAGGCGTACAACAGTACGTCTCGGGCCTTGGACGCCTTGGGTCTGGGTACCCTTCCCGAGTTTCCGGGAATGGATACCACCGGCTGCTACCTATATGGCCTCACGGGTGTGGCCGATCGCCTGGACATCTTGTCCGGTATGATGGCCCAGGAGCTCGGCGCCGAGGGCTGTAGTGCCCTGGTGGCGGCGACAGAGAGGAACTTCCGTCGCGACGGGGTTCCACCGCCAGTGCAGCCGGATCCACCGATGCAGCCAGAGCAATCGGCTCTGCCGGAGCAGCCGGCCCACTCTCCTTCTGCATCGTCGCTAGAGGAGGAGAAGGAGGAGGAGGAGGAGGAGGAGGAGGAGGAGGAGGAGGAGGAGGACGACGATGACGACGAAGATGACGATGACGACGACGATGACAACAATGACGACGATGACGATGATGACGACGATGATGACGACGACGATGACTACGACGACGACGACGGCGACCACCACCACCACGACGACAACGACGACGACGACGAGGAGGACCGCTTGTCGTGGTTTGAGAAGTTGGGGTTGAGGGCGGAGGAGGCGAGGCCGGCAGAGTAGTTTTAGGAGTTCTTGTACATGTTTAGCTTCAATTCTGTTCTTGTACATATTTCTTGTGTTTTGTAATATATATGTGTTCATTCGTGTCAATGAATACTGGTGTGTTAGAATTTCTGGATTTCAATCAAGTGAATGTGCTCTAAGTTTAGTGACGTGTTAATCTGTCACAAGTGAACCGAGCAAATTGGACAAAAACAAAAGATCTTAGGGTTTGAAGCTCGTCTCGATTTGTAATTGCAAAGCTAAAGGAGACAAACAATGACTTTAAGCGCGTCTCGCATCACTTTGTGATCGATGGACATCTGATCTGTCGCCCATCGTTGTCAGGTGGGTTTCTTACGTAGTGTAATTGGTTGATCATGTTTGCGGTCCGTGCATGTTAGACATAGCTAGAATTAAAACACCTCGGTCATGTTTAACAACACTAACATGCATGCATATATATATATATATATATATATATATATATATATATATATATATATATATATATATATATATATATATATATATATATATATATATATACCTCAAACAGTACATGACGATCTTTCAACAAAAAGAGAAAACACACGTATAGCACCATGAAACATGATCGTGGATTGAGGTCGCACATGCATGTTGAACATAGAACAGAAATAGTATTAGACAACAAACAGAGAAGAAAAAAACATATGGAACAGGTGCGAAGGATTAGTCCCACCACAGAAAGTTGAGGTCGGTGCACCGTCGTTATAAGGCATGGCGCACAGTTGCAGTTAAAAATCCGAATGAAAGTAATGCATGCGGGACTAGGCCCATGTTCGCTGCAAGGCGTCCGCTGGCATGGACGCGTGGTCACGAAGTTGACTTAGGCGTGTACGGACATATTTTTTTTATATAACGAAAAAATTGTTTTTCCCCGCGTGTAAATTTACTCCTAATGTGACGCGTCGAGCCATTGGGACCGTGTGGATGCAAACCGTAGTTTCGAGGAAACCGGGGCCACCGACCGGTTCATAATTAAGCGCGGTTTCCTCTAGCGTCTGATCATCTCGACACGCCCGCTTAGACGACGACCCACTATAAAGGCTCACCGTCCTCTTGCTTCTCCGCCACACCACTCCTTAGATCCTAGCCTCTAAACTTCTCCCCCAGCCACCGCCGATCACCTCTCACTCTTTCTCTACACCTCCGTCGCCACACAAATGGGTAGCCCCGTGCCGAAGCGATCTAGGCCATCGACGTCCTCCGAACCTCCTTCTCCGTTTCCATTGTAGCCGGCAATGCTGGTGGAACTGATGGCAGCGCCCGCATCTCCGCCCACGGCGCCTGCACTTCTTCATCCCGGTTGGGTTGAGCAGACTCTCAAACTCCTCACCAACTGCATCGACGAACTCGATCGGCGCCTTAAGGTGGCCACCGACACCAAGTCCGCCGCCGCTCATAGCGCACTAGCGCTCAACGCAGTGGCATGAAAGGTCTTTTCCGACACAGATTGCTCGTGTCGCCGTCTGGGTCTTGGGACCCTTCCCCTCCACACGAGCATGGACACCGCGGGCCACTATTGCTACAGGTTGATGACTGTGGCTGGTCGTCTCGACGCCCTCCACGAGACGATCGCGAAGGTTTCTAGGGTAGAGGGCCTCCTAAATATTAAGCACCGCGTTGCCAGGAAGCTTCGGACTGTGACGGAGGTTGAGGAGTATGAGGCAGCTTGGGCAGCGGCGGCAGCGGAGGAGGCAGAGCAGGAGGCATCTCTTGAGGCGGAGGTGGACGCGGCTATGGAGGCGGCGGCAGCAGCGGAGGAGGAGCAGGAGGAGGCAGCAGCGGAGGCAGAGGCGGAGGTGGCAGCAGCGGCAGCAGCGGTGGAGGAGGAGGAGGAGGAGGAGGAGGAGGAGGCGGCACCGGCGACGGAGGCAGAGGAGGCAGCAGCAGCGACGGAGGAGGACGTGGTTTTCTCCCAGTAGAGTAGTATTAGGAGTAGTTTATCTATTTTGTGATCTCTGAGTAGAGTAGTATTAGGTGTAGTTTATCTTGTTGTTGCTTTCTACTACGTGTTTTCCTATTACTTGTTTGTTAATGAAATATGTCTTTATGTTCATGAACAATGTGTTCTATATATGCAGTATCGAAAAACTTCTTTTATCAAAAACATCTCCTATATGTTTGTAACTTGGGACCGTCTATATTTCTTGTGGCTGAATGAATGAAATCCGGTAAACATTATCCTTACAAGTAATAGAACTAACAACAGACATGATGCATAATTAACTTGATTAAGAAATTATGTCATCTAAATTGCTAACTAATCCATCGCTTGATGCAACAGGGGCATGAAAAGTACTTTATCCGTTGTAACTAATATCCGATGACATTGTTGATATATATATCATATGTACCTATGATACTCATATCACACGCGGCTTTGGATCGACGACCTGAAGATTAGACATCACAGAGGAAAATGTTTTTTTTTGTAGTAGTAGTATATACTCTGTATATGTTATCATTTCATTGCGACGAATGTTATATATAAAATGCTGATTGTTTACCTTTTACTAGACCATGGATTTGCCGTCCTCCTTTCGTGGACTTGGGTGTTCTGTATTTGCATGTTGTTTGCATTAGCACAATGATACATTTGGCGATTCATATTTTTGTTCGTATTTTTTTGGAATGTCCCACTACCACATGACTGCTTTTACATCTCCATGAAAACAAAGATGAACGGCAGGTAGCAGTCCCTCGAAAAAAATTTCGTACTTCTTGGCGCGCACAATTGAGATTTTCACAATTGAAACTTCACTCCGTGCGCCCAAAATTCCAGTCCCGCCCATTTGTAGCTAGCCACGATGAATATAAATGTGTGTCTCCCTCTAATCCCACAGTGGCTTCCGTTCCCGGCACACATGTTCTCCTCTTAGTGCTGTGTTCCAAACTTGTGTTCCTAAGAAATTCTCGTGTGAGTGGTGGTGGTGATTGTGGGTACAACGTCGAGCAACCAAGTTTAACGGGCTCTACCGAACCTCTTCGTCGCCGACCCCGCCCTGCGACATCCCGGACTCCAGTTTTGTGCTACGTAAGTTCTACATGATCCATGGCGTCTTTTTATAGAGCTACTCCCTCCTTATCGCTTTAGTTGTCGTCCCAACAGCTGCAACCAGTTCATTCCTAGTTGTCGTCCCAACTCCTTATATGCTCTTATGTTTAATGAATGTCTTGTATAAAATCTGATTAATGGTGCAATCGTGCAATCAACTATCCTCAATCGTTAGATCTGCATCCTACAGTCGATTCAT
The DNA here is from genome assembly GCA_036927565.1 of Tuctoria greenei. Lineage (NCBI taxonomy): Eukaryota > Viridiplantae > Streptophyta > Magnoliopsida > Poales > Poaceae > Tuctoria > Tuctoria greenei. The sequence goes on along the minus strand of JAYESD010000010.1, from coordinate 119,913,000 downwards.
CTTTTTATTTTACCCTAGCATCTGATTGCATTCTACTTGTTTCCATATATAAAATACACTACACCTCTGCCCCGAAATAAATGTCGCTCCGACAGTTTATGGTAGTGTATTTCTAGTACATTTCCATGTTAGGAAAGATAACTATTAAAAACCGCATGTACTATGTAATTTCTTGATTTAGAAGTAAATGACGCCAGGGTTATCTTATCAACCACTCTCAATGTTGTACTCTCATTCCTGTGTTCCAAACTTGTATTCCTAAGATTTTCAGTTCCCACGGTTTATACACGTTTTTCTTGTTTTTCTTTATCGGATTGTACGGTTTTTTTCCTACTCCTTCATTTCTAATTCCTCCGTTCAAAACAAACATTTTTAGTTCATAGCAACCGCACCGCCCGATCTAAAATACACATCCTCATGTAATCTGACGTTATCACTGTTACTTACTATATATACTCTTTACTTTAGGAACAAGACACCAAGTCGTCATGTCGTCTACAAGTAATCGTGATCGGCAACAAGCACCTGGTATAACTATAAATGTGTTTACTATAAAAATACACATATTTATAACACGTTAATTCCTTTGCATCGTATGCAGAGAATATTGCAGCACCTGATGCTCAGGAACCCTGAGATTCGTCATCCCATGCTGGTACTACGAGTATAAATATGTACTAGGCTCTACTAAATATTTTAGCATTGCGATTGTAGTTTCCTAGTCCCAGTTAACAGTTAATTGATGCCTACACACGTACGATGGGCTCTCTCGTCGCCGGCCACTCTGGCACTGGCGACCACACCCCGCTGCTGCTCACTTTAGTATCCTCCCCGACGCGCCTCCCTCCACCATCACCACGTCCCATCCTTCGCGTGTCATGATGACCCCGCCACCCGCAAACCCCTGTCGCCGCCGGTCACTCCGGCACCGGCCGGCGCCCACGCCCTGCTGGTGAGTATATGTGATGGCGTGATTTATTGATGCGTACACGCACACGCTGGGCTCTCTCGCCGCTGGCACTCCAGCACCGGCGACCACGCCCTGCTGCTGCTCACTTCAGTGTCCTCAGAAACGCGTCTCCCTCGACCATCTCCATGTCCCATCCTTCGCGTGTCATGATGACCCCGCCACCCGCAAACCCATGTCTTTGCCGGTCACTCCGGCACCGGCCGGCGCCCACGCCCTGCTGGTGGTCACTTCACTGTCCTCCCCTACGCGTCTCCCTCCATCTCCACGTCCCATCGTTCGCGTGCCATGATGACCCCGCCGCCCGCAAACCCCTGGCCATTACGGCGTACCTACATGTTATGCCCCATATGACATAGCATACCCTGGAAAAAATAGTCCAATATCATTAACCTCTGTCCACTAAGAAATGTTAGTATCATATAGTTTAGAGATGCATGTACATGAGGGTTCATTGCTGCTTATATGATCTCAATTCCTTTTTTACACTGCCAAATGTGTTGCTGATGTCTGGTAATTAATGCAAGATTATATTCATGTATCCGTTCTAGTAGCACTTTAGGGTGAGATGCTAACATGCAGAGCAAAATATCAGTATGCAATCCACCTAAATTTAATTCCTAGATCCGCCACACTGTCCTCCTAGTCTCGAGACTTTCTCCGGGGTGATATCAATGGACGCAGATCACCTGACTTATACGTTTTTACTGCACGCGATGCAGTAAAGATCCAACGGAATCACACCGTTGGATCTTTACTGCATCGCCTGCAGTAAAAACGTAAGTCACATGAGATCACCGGTGTGATCTGGACATCAATCCTCTAAATTAAATGTAGTCACTGCACTGCCAGAACGAACCCTAGCTTTGTTAAATGTTGCAAGCTGCCCGCCTCATCTGTCTTGCATCCTCTACCTGCCAGTACCGCTGACGTCCATGACTCGCCCTGCCACCAATTCGCCTCGAGACGCGCTCCTGCTGATGTCGGTCAGACCAAACCAGCAGTACTGCAGAGGATGAGCACCCGGCGAACCCTCTCTTTCTGTAGCATCACCAGCTACTGTCTTGCCTGCTTCACAGCTGGACTGAAAATCCCCTGCAGTACTACGGGTGTTGTAGCGCCACTAACTACTGCCTGATGCCTGATTGTAGGATATGAACAGCAACAAAGAAGTCAACAAGTCGATGCGTCGCCCAATATGGATCAAAATGCTGTTGCGACGCGGTGTTCCCACGCTCGTATTTGCCGCACTCGTCCTGAAGATGGTAAAAAATCAGACTTCTTCTTCTTTCACATTATTTGTACATGATACTAGGCCTGGTCAGTTGCTAATTTGCTTTAAACGTTTACCGTTTAAATGACACTAATAGAAGGAAAGAAGTTTGGAAGAGGGGTGGCTAAAGGACTTAAGGTTGCTAAATTGCGCTATCTAGCATCTGCAAATAGAACGAATGATCAGAATCGGAAGCTACAAATTCAGTAGTCCGATAGTTTGGGTGCTGCAGTTGGTCCTAATCAGTGGCACTTTGTCGATGATGTGGTTATTACAACAAAAAAAAATGCACCCCTCACTGGTGTAAGGAAGTGGGCAGAGGTTGGAGATACTTCGATGAGCGATATAGTGAGAGACATTCTGGTTAGTGTTGTGATACCCCAAATAAGTATTTTTTTCTAGTGACCTCCATCTTGTATGTTTATAACAGTGTGATATACAATGTACATAATGCCTGGGACTTGGAGGACACAGATGATACCAGAAGAAAAATATTAAAGATTGCTGGTGAGCGCTACAAGGGGTGGCGATCAACATTGCATGCCACCTATAAGAAGTATTCGACCGATGAGGAACGTATACAAAACAAGCCTGTTGACGTAGCAGATTCCGATTGGTTGGCGCTTATGGACTATTTTGGGTCTGAGCGATTCAAGGTCAGCTAGCTTTCTAATACCTTCATATCCTACAAAAACTATTTGATAACACCCATTCGTGAAATTAATTCTTAAAATTGCAGTCAATAAGCAAAACCAATTCACGAAATCGAAGTACTCAAAAGACAAAACACTTGCTTGGCTCAAAATCCTACGCCCAACTTAGTTACGAGAAGGTATGAAAACTAAATCATGCTTTTACTTTGCACTGCAATCATTCAATCAAATTTTACTTGTATTTGATGTAGCGAGACCCAGAGACCGGAAAAGAACCCGATGACATAGAACTGTGGGAGGCAAGCCATGTGAAGAACGGTCAATGGGCAAACGAGCAGGCAGAAGCTGTACATGTGAGAAACACTTCAAACGGTACCCATTTAAATAAATATTTGCAACGTACATGTGACTTTTCTTTTTGTATATAGACCCAAGCACGTGCCCAAATAAACGTCAAGGAAGCTGAGCTGGGAGTCCCAATCCCAGATGAGGAAAGAAACAACATCTTCTAGCTTACTTATATATCCGCAACCGGTTCTGGAGGATCACAGTTTGGGGGCGTGGTTATATGGCTAAACCTAATGTTTCTGAAAGACTGCGTATCCAGATGTCTGACCAGCTCGGCCAGCAAGTTCGATCCTTGCAAAATAGAAATGAAGACCTCGGCTCTTAGGTGCAAGAGTTGGAAGGAAGAAATGATAATATGACCTCCCAGATGGATGGCTTCGTCCAGGCAAATGAACAGCTCAACCAGGAAGTCCGGGCTTTACATGATCAGATGGCAGCCAATGCTCCTGCTCCTGCTCGCACCAAGTCGAAGCTGGATGTTCAAGAAACTATTCCTAGTACTACAACTCGTCGCGGTGCTATTTTAATGGGTGCAATGTTGCAAACTGAAAAAACTGTAAATAACATCGTCTCGCAACGACGCAAGGGTCCTTGTGCGTTGCATCAATAGCTGGATGTTTGTTGTTAAGTCGACAGACGTATCGTGTGCGAATAAATTGATTCCGTTGCTACTAATTTTCAAACCTGGTGCATTAGGATTCTAGTGCCGCTAATTATAAAACATGGCATTAACAGATTATTGCGACGAAAATAAACTGTTGCAATAGGAAGCTAGCTATTGCCACAAATTATAAAACGTTGCGCTACAAACATTTGGCTACGACCAAAAAAGCGTTGCACTAGACTGCTATTGCTACCACCTAGAGAACGTCGCATTACGACCCTGTTGCAACAGATTTGAATATGCTGCATTACGAACCTATTGCCACACATCAGAAATTGTTGCAATACAATACTATTGCCCCCGTTTTGAATTCGTTGCAATACCGTACTATTTGCCATGAACGTGAAATCGTTGCAATACCGTATTACTGGCCACGGCTGTGAAATCGTCGCGATACCATATTATTCGCCACGAGTGTGAAATCGTCGTGATACCGTACTATTCACCACGGAAGTGAAATCATTGCAACATCGTAGTATTCGCCACGAATGTGAAAACGTCACGATACGATATTATTCGCCACGAGTGTGAAATCGTCGCGATACCATACTATTCGCCGCGGATGTGAAAACGTCGCGATACCATATTATTCGCCACGAGTGTGAAATCGTCGCGATACCGTAGTATTCGCTACGGATGTGAAATTGTTGGAACACCATACTATTTGCCACGAATGTAAAAACGTTGCCATACCGTACTATTCGCTACGGATGTGAAATTGTTGCAACACCGTACTATTCGCCGCGAATATGAAAACATCATGATACCATACTATTTGCCATGAGTATGAAATCGTCGTGATACCGTACTAATCACCACGAGTATGAAATCGTCGTGACACCGTACTTATCGCCACAGATGTGAAATCGTCGCAAATAATGCACTATTCGTTGCAATATGTTAAATCGTCGCAATACGTTAAACCGTTGCAATACCATACTATTTGCCACGAACGTGGAGTCGTTGCAATACCATACTTTTTGTCATGAATGTGGCATCATTGCAACACCGTTATTTTCGTTGGAATACGTTAAATCGTCGCAATACGTTAAACCATTGCAATATCATACTATTTGCCACGAACGTGGGGTCGTTGCAATACCATACTTTTTGCCACGAACGTGGCATCGTTGCAACACCGTTATTTTCGTTGCAATACGTTAAATCATCGCAATACGTTAAACCGTTGCAATACCATACTATTTGCCACGAACGTGGAGTCGTTGCAATACCATACTTTTTGCCACAAACGTGGCATCATTGCAACACCATTATTTTCATTGCAATACGTTAAATTGTCGCAATACGTTAAACCATTGCAGTACCATACTATTTGGCACGAACGTGGAGTCGTTGCAATACCATACTTTTTGCCACGAATGTGACATCGTTGCAACACCGATATTTTTCTTGCAATACGTTAAATAGTCGCAATAGGTTAAACCGTTGCAATACCATACTATTTGCAATGAACGTGGAGTCGTCGCAATACCATACTATTTGCCATGGATGTCAAGTCGTCGCAATAACCTATTGCCACGGCTGTTGTCGCCACGAGTCGGGAAAACTATCGCGACGTTCTATTTCGTTGCGACAACAACCTATCGCGACGAATTTCGACCTATTGCAACAATTTTTTTCGTCGTAGTAAACCGAAATCCTGGTAGTGCTATTTAGATCCCACTGAGGTTTCATCGGTGGCGATGTCTCCCACTGAGCACATCTTCAACCAAGGGCCCCCTCTCAAGCCATTTGGATCCCAGGGTAGTCCCACCAACCATCATCAAACCCAATCCGACTACCTCTTCCCCCAGCATCATTAATGGTCCAAATAGCACTCGCAAAGACCTAATTAATCACCTACGCCACACCCATACTTCGCCTCGTGGTGGCACTGTAGTCCTGGCTTATTCTCACATGAACCGGTCCTTAGACCTAAAGCAAGCAAGCCGCCATGACATCCAACCCATCCACATTCCAGGCTTGCTTAGATCACCCATTACCATACCATATTAACCAATTCATATTAATATTAACCATAATCTCATTAATACATAATTAAGTTAAGTAGTATAGTTGTCTTCCCATCCCAATTAATTAAGCGAAGCAAAAAGGTAAAAACACTTTTGACTCTCTACCATATATTCCAGGTGACAAGGATGGTTAACAAGTCTAGTAAACTTCCTGTCATAGGGATTCCCATCAAATTGACACAAGCATGTAGTTTTGCAAACAAAACATTTATTTCAAAACAGGATCAATATGCTTTAAGGACACTTTCCTTGCTCTTGAGCTTGATTAGGATCAAAGGCTTCAAACTCTTGGTGCTGAAGATCCTCCCCAACACCCTCTAGCGCAAATCCGTCTAATCCGCACAATAAACATACAAGACAAGAAACACAGTCAAGGAGTGCACAAATATTACTCAATGTGACATGACATGCATGATTAATGCAAATGCAGGGTAAAACTAGTTAATAAGTTGCTTTTAATGATCACTAACTAGTTCTAATATCTTTTAACAAGTTTATACAGGTCTGGAGTTGATTAGATTTAATTTTGGAATTAATTCAACACAATTTAGTCAAAAATATCAGACAAGTCTGGATGGGTCAAGACTAGTCCGCTCGTCGCAAGAACAGCAAAATTGGGTTTTCTCGATCGACGTGAATTTTGAGATTTGGGGTTGAATTCACATAAGGAAAAGGAATTATAAGGTATACCAAGTGTCTTTGACCCAATGAAACAAGGGTTTTGGGGGCAACACTCGATTCATGGTGATCTAGGGTTGAAGAAGAACTTGATGATGGATTGGTCATGAAGAACGCGAACTTGATGGAGATTTTGATCCTCTTTCGTTTCCTCCTCTTCTTATTCTTTCTCTAGATCTCCTTCTCCCTCCTTGGTGGCGGCTATCCATGAGCTAGGGTTTGGGTGAGGTGAAAAAGTGGCAAATAGATGTCAAGCCAAGGGGTGGGGTTGTTTATATAGAGGTGGAGGCTAGGGTTGGATGGATTTCGAGTTTGAGATGAGTAGAGGCCGGGTTAGAGTCCCACATGGGCTCTAAAAGAGTTAGGCACAACGTCCCTAGGCCCACGTAACGTAAAACCCAAGAAACAAGTCATGAAACAAAAGATCAATTCGGAGTCGCGACTTATCAGACAAGTCCGAAAAGGGCCAAACTAGTCCGAAGTTGGACAGGGAGAAATTGGACAAGTCCGGACTGGATATCGGACTAGTCCGAACTTATCCAGAGGGGAAAAATAGACTAGCCTAAAATCAGACAAGTCCGACTTTAGTCAAAGAGGAAAACAGTCAAGTCCGCTGGAAGATCGGACTAGTCCGGACAAGTCTAGGGACTTAGCAAAATTTCCAAGGAATTAGAACACCGGACTAGTCCAATAGTTTCCAGAGAGAAAATACATACTAGTCCCCAGCAAAACGGACAATTGAATGATCACTAACTAGTTCTAGTCCCCAGCAAAATACATACTCTCATGAGGATGCATAAGAATTGAATGATGAGAATGTGTAAAGCCTCCTTACCAATGTAAGAAAAAATCATTTGATCCTAATGCAATTTCAACGACGAAAAATTTTAAACTTGTACCTCCATTGAAGAGCAGTCTTTGTTGAAAGTCGTTGTATAATAAACTGGCGACCATGGATTTTGGTGTAGCCTTCATGTTCAATGTCTCCTGCCAAGTTGTGGTTGGAGTTGAATGAGCTTCATCTTTTTCCTCCATTGGACCATTGTCTTGAGCATTCCTCCACCATTAACTGAATATGAGATCGACGGAGGGATATGCGCTTGATGGGGCCTTCCAACTTCTTTACAAATTTTGTCCTGGCTACACTAAAATCAAGAACAAACAAAACAACTCGAAAACAGGTTACGTTAGCTAAAAATCATGTTTTACCCTTTGTCAAAATGTTTTGCCCAACTTGAAGCAGCTTGCAAATGCAATGAATATTAAGGGAAATATTTTTGGTTTGAATTTGGTAGATGAATTCAAGTGGTTATGCCCAAGGTTCATATCCAGATAAATTTATTCCCGAATTCAAAATTTTAATTTTATGTTGGTTGGTAATTTTACATTCCAACATGCAAATGTGGAAATTCAAACATGCTAAATGCAAATGCAATATTTGATGGGAAATTCAAACATGCAACCAGGAAAACAAATATGATAACTACCAATTAACTAATTGGCATGGACTCACCGAATTTTTGAAGTCCAGTGAGTGGGACTTACCTCCATCCTGTTTAATGTGATGATTTGTTGTCCAATTTCTGAGTTGAAGATGTGGACAAATTCTTTTGATTGACATGCCAAATCTCATTTGGCATGTCATGTGGACCACATCATGGCCCTATCCCCTTCGTCGTCTCGATGAAGATTTGTTGATGTAGTGACAACTTCTCCCTCTTGGAAATATTCTCTTATGAGCATGGTGAGGCTTATCCTTCTTTTCGGGGTGCCACCTCAACCTTCTTGATGTTCTTTTGAGTTAACCCATACTTTTATCATGGATCAAAAGCTTCCTTGGGCATGGTGATATGTGGACTCCACAATCAAACAAGAAACTCTTCATCCACAATGTCACTTTCCCTAGGTTGCATGGGCTTGGTCGAAGGGTAGAAATTCCAACAAGTGATTGTGGTATATCTTGGATCTTGAATGCTCTTTAAGTTTCATGTCCTTGGCCAAGGGCTTCATGTGGATGTTGTCTTGATTTCTAGCTTGACCATGGACAAGATACTTTAAGGTAAGCTAGTTTAACTTAAATCTCTTGAAATTCCCATAGCCTCCTTGATTACAGGGTGATGATGATTCCACTGTTGACCTCCTTGTAGGTGATAGCCATTGGAGTTGGTTTTGGAAGGAAGAATACCCATGGGTCTTAGGGGAATGATTCTCCAAGTGGCCATGCTGACATGGATTTTCACAAATCATGTGAATATCCATGGCTTGGATCATCCAAACACTTCTCCATTGTCTTGATCTTCATGATACTTCAGTGGGAGGTGTAGCTCCTTAGCTAGAAAGTCCACCTTGTTAAGTGGTGTGCATGCCAAGCTAAGGGAACTAGAGCATTCTTCAATCCACCCCTTGAGTGGAGACCATATTCTCATCCACGATGAATGAGAATAAGACTCCTTCAGCTCCAGCACAAAGATGTTCATGGATTGGTGGACCAACCCATGACATGAATGTTGGATGAAGAGCCAACTATCCACCCTATGGTGGAGGCAAGCCAAGAAGAACTCTTGGATCCAACGCCAAGATTAGGGATGGATGACTTTGGTTCCTACTAGAAACTGAAATTCTTTCGCGAAAGGCGGTGGTGTTGCCTAGCGGACATTTGTTGAGGTACCCCTTCAATAGTCTTGCAGTTGAGCACTAGCATCCTCGTTGGCCATCCCATGAAATGGGTTAGCCAACACTACCCTGTCTCACCACAAAAGGAGAAAACAAACAAGAGTAATCCTGTCTAATAACTATTAGTACCTATATCTCAATCACAAGTGATAGCTATCCTTCACTTCCTTTTCCTTCCCTGGCAACGGCGCCAGAAATGCTTGTTGAAGTTTCTTATGTCACATATCATCTCTCGAAAGAGATGAGGTCCGCAAGCACACGGAAACTATCGTGTAGAATTTCACCCAACAGTATTCCCAAGAGTATCGTATTTATCCCAAGGGAAGGCAATGGAGTAAAGTAAACACTACTCTTATGATCAAGCTATGAGATATTAATCAATTATCAAGATAGGGGTAAGTTGATAGTATATGGGTAGTGTGACACACACCTAAGCAATCAATTCTAAAGGATAGATGAGTCCTAATAGAGATTAGACTAAGAGTTAGAGAGTTACTCCTTCAATGCTTCTAATATACAAATACATAGACTACGTTAGATACTAATGAGCATGTTAATGGTGAATATTTATGCTATGTTGTTCAACACATCGGGCACGGGTTTACCCCTAGCAACACTAGGACGACTCCCGCAAAGAGCATGTGGCATGGCCGAACGTGGAGGATTACAAAGGACATATAGGGCTGTCACCACCTACTGCCTACCTCTTCAATCCATGGGTCTACGAGACATCGAACGTTAATTAACTATCCTAGCACCATGCTAGCATATTAAGTAAATACCTTAGGAGCCACGGCACAAGCCATCCTAAGGCAATGGCTAATCTAAACATCCTTGAACCAATGTTGAGACATAGCATAAGTTATTCATATTAACATGGTCATATCATAACTACTTAGACTATAGTGGGGTTTATAGTGTTTATGATGATGGTATAATGACATTAAGGCATGATCATAAACGCTATTCTACCACATACATAGAATTCAAAATCAAACAAGAAATGCTTCATCCAAGTATATAAATAAAAGAAGACTAAAGATAATATCTTTATTATGCATGAAGTCACAAATCAAAGAAAAGATACATGAGCCATACCTTTCCCAACTTGGAATTGGGCCTAGAGGCTCTACTCTCTATAGAATAACTCCACTAAGGACTAAGAGAACTAGTGTATACAATAGAATGATGCTCAGGTGGTGTGTGTTGAAGTGAGGGGTCCTATTTATAGGTGGAGAAGGGTCGGTTCCCACCACCAAAAGCGTATGAATCCGTCACCACTGACTTCTTTAAGCTGGGAGGAGCCAACACATGGAAGTTGACCAGGTTTGACGCCAGGAAGAGGTTGACCGAACCACCAGGTCGGCCGACCTGGTCCTGGCTCTAAACGGTTTGTTCTTTCTCCAAGTGGCTTCCAGGTTGGTCCCATCCTGTAACATCCTCATTTTCATGCATCATTCCCTGCATCCATCATTAAATATGTTTAACATTAATCCACATAAAAAGGAACAAGTTTAAAATGAACTAATATCAAAACCGCACTTAAGAATTCTGGGAAGTGAGGACTAGTCTGATTTTGGTGCAGACTATTTCGATTTTTCTCTGACTTCCATAGGACTTGTCCGTTTTGCTGCAAACTAGTCTGTTTTTCTCTCTGGACACTTTTGGACTTGTCCGGTCCAGTGTTCCAATTTCTTGGAAATTTTGCTAAGTCTCTGGACTTGTTCGGACTTGTCCGTTTTCCCTCTGACTAAAATTGGACTTGTCTGATTTTGGCCAGACTTGTCTGTTTTTCCCCCTCTAGATAAGTTCAGACTTGTCCGATGTCCAGTCTGGACTTGTTCGATTTCTCTCTGTCTAACTTTGGACTAGTCCGGTCCTTTTTGGACTTGTGCGGTAAATCGCGACTCCAAGTTGATCTTTTGTTTCACGACTTGATTCTTCGGTTTTACGTTAAGTGGGCCTAGGGACGTCGTGCCTAACTCTTTTAGAGCCCATGCGGGACTCCAAACCGACCCCTACTCATCTCAAAACTCGAAATCCACCCAACCCTAGCCCTCCACCTCTATGTAAATAACACCACCCCTTGGCTTGAAATCTATTTGCAACTTTTGAACCACACCTAGACCCTAGCTCGTGGATAGCCACCACCAAGGAGGGAGAAGGAAATCTAGAGCAAGGAGAATAAGAGGAGAAAATGAAAGAGGATCAAAATCTCCATCAACTTCGTGTTCTTCATCAACGATTCACCATCAAGTTCTTCATCAACCCAAGATCGTCAAGAATTGAGTGTTTCCTCCAAAACCCTTGATTCTTTGGAATCTTAGACACCTGGTATACCTCCTACTTCCTCTTCCTTATGTGAATTCAACCCCAAATCTCCAAATTCATGTTGATCTAGAAAACCCTAGTTCGCTAGTTCTGCGAAGTGCAGACTAGTCCGGTCCCTAGCGGACTAGTCCGATTTTCCTGATTAATCTGTGTTGAATTAATTCTAATATTTATTTGAATCAATTCCAAACCTATCTAAACTTGTTAAAAACTATAAGAACTAGTTGGTATACATTATTAACAACTTATTAACTAGTTTTGCCTTGGATTTGCATTAATCTTGCACGTCATGTCATATTGAGTAATATTTGTGCACTCCTTGATTGTGTTTCTTGTCTTATATGTTTATTGCGCGAATTAGAATGATTTGCGCTAGAGAGTGCTGCGGAGGATCTCCAGCACCAGGAGTTTGAAGACTTTGACCCGAACCAATCCCAAGAGCATGGCAAGTTTCCTTGAACATATTGATCCATATTTTAAAATAAATATTTTGTTTGCAAAACTGCATGCTTGTGTCAATTTGATGGGAAATCATATGATTGGAAGTTTACTAGCTTTGTTTAACCACCCTTGTCACCCGGAGTATATGGTAGAGAGTCGGTAAGGGCTTTTTCCCTTTTTGCTTCGCTTGATTAATTGGGACAGGAAAACAACTATACCACTTAACTTAATTATGCATTTATGAGATTATGATTAACATGAACTTGTTAATATGATGTGGTAATGGGTGATCTAAGCAAGCCTGGTATGTGGATGGGATGGATGTTATGGTGGTTTGCTTGCTTTAGATCTAAGGACCGGTTCATGCGAGAATAAGCCAAGACTACAGTGCTACCACGAGGCCAAGTATGAGTGTGTCATAGCTGATTAATTAGGGCTTTACCAGTGCTGTTTGGATCATTAAGGATGCTCGAGGAAGGGGTAGTCAGATTTGGTTTGTTGATGATTGGTGGGACTACCCTGGGATCGGAATGGCTCAAGAAGGGGGCCCTAGGTTGAAGATGTGCTCAGTTGGAGACATCGCCACCGGTGAAACCTCAGTGGGCTATAAACAGTCTAGTAATCCCTTTGCAAAGGCTATTTTGTGATCTCTTGGCCACACACCAACAAAAGTGTGAGACGGCATAATAGAGGTTCTAGTCACTTAAAGATGATGAAATCGCAAACACGTGGGTAAAGTGGTACAACTTCTGCAGAGTGTATATTAAAACCATCATGATAGCCGTCCTCCCGGTTAAGAGCACCTGGACAACTTTCATGATTAGACGAGATTTGGGATTTGGATGGTTATGGATGGCTTATGGTTATGGATATGAAATTGAGTATGATAACTGGACATGGATAATGATGATGATGGCAATAACTAGATATGGTTTTATATTATGTTAATATGATGGTTTATGATGGGTTTACTTCACATATTTTACTATATTGTTTAATAAATTTTTCAATGTACTTTTCAACACATAGCTATTATTATATTCGTCATTTGTATCAGCTACATGTCATACTTTCCACACTTGCTGAGTATGACATGTACTCACTCTTGCAATCCCCCCACCAACAGTTGCAGGTCAGGATTGGGAGTATAATAGTGATATTGCAGAGTTCTAGGCCATGTCTGCCGTCAGCTTTGCCTGTGGTGTTGCTTGGAGCGCTATCCTTATGCTTAATTTGCTTAGTTGCTTAGTTAGTTAATTTTCGCTGCAATAGTTCAAACCTATCATAAATATTCATTAGAGCTTGTATTCGAGGATATTATGAATTGTGTAATAAAAGAGTTTAACTAATCTTGTCTTGTGGAAATTTTCTATTTATCATTTGTGAATCACTTGTGTATGTGTGTTAAACATCCTGGGCACACATATATTGCACTTGGTTCATTTTTGGAACCGGGTGTCACAAATTGGTATCAGAGCCACAGGTTGACCGTAGGATGCAACTTAGATAGAATGGACACTTTAAAGCACATAGGAGAACTCAAGAATCGATGTGTTTTTGCTTGGTCTGTTGATTGCTATGTGTTGCTGCTTGTGTGCTTAGAAGAGGATTTTGGGATGCTTTAGCATTGCCATGTCCACATAGGCTAGTTTAGTTAGTTGCTTAGTTTCATATCCCTTAGTGCATATAGTTGGGGACGTTTTCTAAATTCTTATCTCTTGCTTTTCTTCAGATGGTGAGGACTCGCAACTAGAGGGATGGCAATGATGGGGAGGAGAACAATGGAGCACCTCCGAAAAACAATGGACAAGGACCTACCCAGGGAGCTATCAACATTGAGCAGCTATTGACCATGCAAAATCAGCTCATGCAGACCATGATACAAACTATAGGATAGTTGCAAGCTGGTAACAACAACAATCAGCTACACATGCCTCCACTGCCAACCCCACCTCCTCATAACCGGTTGGGAGAATTCATGAGGACTAGGCCGCCAACCTTTGCTCAATCTGCCGACCCTATGGATGCTGATGATTGGCTCATGTCCGTGGAGAAGGAGCTTGCTATTGTACAATGCAGTGATCGGGAGAAGGTTCTATTTCCTTCTCATCAACTAGTTGGAGCAATTGCGGATTGGTGGGATGCTTATTGCAATGCTCATGGGAATCAAGAGAGGATCACTTGGGCGAAATTCAAGGAGAGTTTCCATTCTCACATCATGTCGAAGGTGCTATGATATTGAAGAGATAGGAATTTGAGAACTTGAGGCAAGGACGATGAGTGTGGGTCTCAATAAGTTCACTCAACTCTCAAGATATGCACCGGAAGATGTCAATCGGGACAACAGGAAGCAATATTTGTTCATGAGGGGCCCTAAAAATGAGATCCAAGTGCATTTGCTTAATTTTGATTAGGCCAACTTCTAGAAGCCAATGGACAAGGCAAGTATTGCGGAGAACAAAGTCTGTGAGATGGAACTAGATAACAAGAGGAAGGCGCCATATCAAGGACAGCAACAGGGAAGTAGTGTGCGCCTTCGCTTTGTACCACCCAATGCAGCATATTATTGCCCTTCTGCGCCTGCTCTGTGCCCTGGATATGCACCGCACCCAGCTCAGTTTGTGTAGCAGCGCCCTTTCATGCAAGCACCTAGGCCTCCAATGCCTTATGCACCTCATGCCAACTTTCCTGGTGCAAACGTTCAGAATCAAGTCCATCCAAATTCTAGAGCAGCAAAGAAGTGCTATACTTGTGGAGAAGCTGGACACTTTGCACATCAATGCCCTAAGTTAAGCCTTGGTCAAGGAAGCAATGCACCAAGACATAACCCAAAACCCAATGGAGGAGCACCGCAAGGGAACCGTAGACAACGGAATTTTGCTCGCGACAACGTGAACCATGTCTCTGTAGAGGATGCTCAACAAGCGGATGACATGGTGATTGGTATGTTCCTCGCAAACTCCAACCCGATGACTATGTTATTTGACTCTGGAGCATCACATTCATTCATCGCATCAAAATATGTTGCCAAGTATAGTTTTCCTATCTCCCATATGAAGTTTACTCTATTGGTTAAGTCTCCTGGAGGAGAGATGAGGACAAATATAGTATGTCTAAAAGTAAGCCTTAGAATAAGGGGGGTAGATTTTCTTGCCAACCTCATTGTCTTGGATTCACAAGGATTGGACATTATACTCGGTATGGACTGGTTGAGGAAGCACAATGGAGTCATTGAGTGTGCCACGAAGACGGTGAAGTTAACTAACGAGGAAGGGGTCACCATAGAATTCGAAGGATCTCAACATACAGCGAAGAAATTGGAACTGAATCATATGTATGGTGCCGCAATTGAGGAGATTCCGGTGGTGTGTGAATTGTTGGACGTGTTCCCGGATGAGTTGCTAGGTATGCCACCTGATCGAGACATTGAGTTTGTTATTAATTCAATACCTCGAACTGCACCTATAGTTAGGAGGCCATATAGGATGCTTCCTAAAAAGTTAGCGGAGCTCAAGGAACATATTCAAGAGCAACTAGAGAAGGGTTTTATTCGCCCAAGTTTTTCACCTTGGGGAGCGCCCGTTCTATTTGTGGACAAGAAGGATGGATCCCAAAGGATGTGTGTGGATTACCGAGCTCTCAATGAGGTGACCATCAAGAACAAGTACACCTTGCCACGTATAGAAGACTTGTTTGATCAGATGAAGGGTGCTTGTGTCTTCTCTAAGACTGATTGGAGGTCAGGCTACTTTCAAATGAAGATTAGACCATCGGACATACCCAAGACAGCTTTCATAACACGGTATCGATCTTATGAGTATACTGTGATGTCCTTTGGATTGACTGATGTACCTGCCTATTTTATGTACCTCATGAATAAGGTCTTCATGGAGTACTTGGATAAGTTGGTAGTCGTGTTCATTGATGACATTATGATCTACTCGAAGGATGAGAAGGAACATGAGGAACACTTGAGGCTTACATTGCGGAAATTGAGGGAGCATCAATTGTATGCCAAACTCAGCAAGTGCTAGTTTTTGTTGAAAGAGGTGTCATTTTTGGGTCATATTATTTCAGGAGGAGGAGTTTCAATTGACCGCAAAAAAGTGAGGGACGTGTTAAAGTGGGAACCGCCGCAAAATGTAAAGGAAATAAGAAGTTTCCTTGGGATGGCATGATATTACCGTCGATTTATCAAGGACTTTTCCAAGATAGCCAAGCCAATGACAAAATTGCTGATGAAAGGGAAAGCATTCCAATGGACTCAAGATTGTCAAGGAAGTTTTGAGGAGTTGAAGAAAAGGTTAACCACAACCCCAGTTTTAGTTTTGCCGGATGTAAGCAAAAGCTTTCATATATATTGTGATGTGTCAAGACAAGGACTTGGATGTGTGCTTATGCAGGAAGGTCAAGTGGTTGCCTATGCATCAAGACAATTGAAGAAACATGAGAAAAATTACCCAACACATGACTTGGAACTTGCAGTCGTGGTACACGCATTGAAAATTTGGAGACACTACATTCTTGGTCATAGGTGTGAAATTTATACGGATCACAAGAGCCTTAAGTATATTTTCACACAAATAGGCCTAAATTTAAGGCAACGAAGATGGTTGGAACTCATCAAGGATTATGATGTTGGAATCAAATATCATCACCAGGGAAGGCCAATGTAGTGGCCGACACTTTGAGTCGAAAAGGAGTAAGTCACCAACTCACAGTTCGAGAGTTGCCATCCGAGTTATGCAAGGAGTTTGAACGGTTGAATCTCAGATTTGTGAATGAGATGGGGATAATGGAGCTAAATCCGATCTTGGAGCAAGAAATTCGGGAAGGTCAGACAAAGGATGAGGAGATTCAGGAAATCAAGGAAAGGATTCAAGAGGGAAGAGAATTCAGATTTGATGAGGATGAACATGGTACCCTATGGCTTGGAAAGAGGATCGTCGTGCCCAATGTTAAGCATATTCGGGAGAAAATATTAAAGGAGGCACATGATTCGCCATACTCGATTCACCCTGGCTGTATGAAGATGTACAAGGACTTGAAAACATGTTATTGGTGGGATAGCATGAAAAAGGACATAGCCGAGTACGTAGCCTTATGTGATGTGTGTCAACGAGTCAAGGCGGAACATCAAAGGCCAGCGGGATTACTGCAGCCATTGAAGATCCTAGAATGGAAGTGGGAAGAAATTGGTATGGACTTTATAGTTGGATTTCCAGGTACATAGTCCGGTTATGACTCAATTTGGGTAATCGTAGATCGATTGACCAAGTCAGCTCATTTGGTTCCTATCAAGACCACCAATACCATCGCGAAGCTAGCAGAGCTATACATGGAGCACATCGTGTGCTGACATGTAGTACTAAAGAAAATAGTCTCGAATAGACGTTCTCAATTTACCTCCATGTTGTGGCAAAAACTACATGAAGCATTGGGAACAAGGTTGAATTTTAGCTTGGCATATCACCCTCAAATGGATAGACAAACTGAGAGAACCAATCAGATTTTGGAGGACATGTTAAGAGCTTGTGCCTTGAAGCATGGGAAAAGATGGGACAAGAGTCTGCCGTATGCGGAATTCTCATATAACAATAGTTACCAAGTCAGCTTGAAATTGTCACCATATGCAACACTATATGGATGGAAGTGTAGGACACCCTTGTTCTGGAATGAGACAGGAGAGACTCAAGTATTTGGTCCGGGTGTGTTGCTAGAAGCTGAGAAACAGGTTCAGATTATCCGTGAAAACTTGAGGACTGCTCAATCAAGGCAAAAAGCTATGCGGATAATAGGAGAAGGAAACTAGCCTTCGAAGTGGGAGACTTCGTTTATCTCAAAGTGTCACCAATGAGAGGTCATAAGAGGTTTAACATAAGAGGCAAGCTAGCACCTCGATACATGCACCATTCAAGATTTTGGACAAAAGAGGAGAGGTAGCACATAAGTTGTAGATACCATGTCATTTATCCGATGTTCATGATGTGCTTCATGTCTCTCAGCTCAAGAAGTGCTTGAGAGTGCCAGAAAAACAAGTGCCAATGAAAGAATTGGAATTAGAGACATATTGGACTTATGCCAAACAACTGGTCAAAATCATAGAAACCAAGGAAAGAGTCACAAAGAACAAGATTATTAGATGGTCCAAAGTTCAATGGAAGTATCATATAGAATCGCAAGCAACATGGGAGCTAGAAGAGATGATTTCAATAAGGAATTTCCCTATCTCTTCTCTTCTGCATCGAATCTCGAGGGCGAGATTCATTTTAAGGGTGTAGGTTTGTAACACCCTCATTTTCATGCATCATGCCCTGCATCCATCATTAAATATGTTTAACATTAATCCACATAAAAAGGAACAAGTTTAAAATGAATTAATAGCAAAACCGCACTTATGAATTTTGGGAAGTGCGGACTAGTCTGATTTTGGTGCAGACTAGTCCGATTTCTCTCTGACTTCCATCAGACTTGTCCGTTTTGCTGTGGACTAGTCTGTTTTTCTCTCTGGACACTTTTGGACTTGTTCGGCTTGGAGCGGACTAGTCCGGTGTTCCAATTTATTGGGAATTTTGCTAAGTCCCTGGACTTGTTCGGACTTGTCCAATGTCAAGCAGACTTGTCCGTTTTCCCTCTGACTAAAATCGGACTTGTCCAATTTTGGCCAGACTTGTCTGTTTTTCCCCCTCTGGATAAGTTCGTACTTGTCCGATGTCGAGTCTGGGCTTGTCCGATTTCTCTCTGTCTAACTTCGGACTAGTCCAGCCCTTTTCGGACTTGTCCGGTAAATTGCGACTTCGAGTTAATCTTTCGTTTCATGACTTGTTTCTTGGGTTTTATGTTAAGTGAGCCTTGGGACATCGTGCCTAACTCTTTTAGAGCCCATGTGGGACTCCAAACCGACCCCTACTCATCTCAAAACTCAAAATCCACCCAACCCAAGCCCTCCACCTCCATATAAACAACGCCACCCCTTGCTTAACATCTATATGCCACTTTTGAACCACACCCAAACCCTAGATCGTGGATAGCCACCACCAAGGAGGGAGAAGGAGATCTATAGCAAGGAGAAGAAGAGGAGGAAACGAAAGAGGATAAAGATCTCCATCAACTTTGCGTTCTTCATCAACGATTCACCATCAAGTTCTTCATCAACCCTAGATCGTCAAGAATCGAGTGTTGCCTCCAAAACCCTTGATTCTTTGGAATCTTAGACACCTGGTATACCTCCTACTTCCTCTTCCTTATGTGAGTTCAACCCCAAATCTCCAAATTCACTTGGATCTAGAAAATCCTAGTTTGCTAGTTCCGCGAAGTGCGGACTAGTCCGGTCCATAGTGGACTAGTCCGATTTTCCTGATTAATCTATGTTGAATTAATTCTAAAATTAATTTGAATCAATTCCAAACTTGTCCGAACTTGTTAAAAACTATTAGAATTAGTTGGTAGACATTATTAACAACTTTTTAACTAGTTTTGCCTTGCATTTGCATTAATCATGCACGTCATGTCATATTGAGTAATATTTGTGCACTCTTTGATTGTGTTTCTTGTCTTGTATGTTTATTTCGCGGATTAGACGGATTTGCGCTAGAGAGTGCTGTGGAGGATCTCCAGCACCAGGAGTTTGAAGTCTTTGACCCGAATCAATCCTAGGAGCAAGGCAAGTGTCCTTGAACATATTGATCCAATTTCTAAAATAAATGTTTTGTTTGCAAAACTGCATGCTTGTGTCAATTTGATGTGAAATCCTATGATAGGAAGTTTACTAGCATTTTTTAACCACCCTTGTCACCCGGAATATATGGTAGAGAGTCGGGAAGGGTTTTTTTACCTTTTTGCTTCGCTTGATTAATTGGGATGGGAAAACAACTATAATACTTAACTTAATTATGCATTTATGAGATTATATTAACATGAACTGGTTAATATGATGTGGTAGTGGGTGATCTAACAAACCTGGTATGTGGATGGGTTGGCTGTTATGGTGGTTTGCTTGCTTTAGATCTAAGGACTGGTTCATGCGAGAAGAAGTCAGGACTATAGTGCCACCACGCGGCCAAGGTATGGGTGCGGCATAGCTGATTAATCCAGGCTTTGCCAGTGTTGTTTGGACCATTAAGGATGCTCGGGGAAGGGGTAGTCAGATTGGGTTTGTTGATGATTGGTGGCACTACCCTGGGATCCGAATGGCTCAAGAGGGTGCCCTTGGTTGAAGATGTGCTCAGTTGGAGACATCGTCACCGGTGAAATCTCACCGGGGTCTAAATAGGCTAGTAATCCCTTCGTAAAGGCTATTTTGTGATATCTTTGCCACTCACTAACGGAAGTGTGAGACGACATAATAGAGGTTCTAGTCACTGAAAGGTGATAAAATAACAAACACGTGGGTAAAGTGGTACAACCTCTGCAGAGTGTGTATTAAAACTATCATGATAGTCGTGCTCCCGGTTAAGAGCACCTGGACATCTTCCATGATTACAGGAAATTTTGGATTTGGATGGTTATGGATGGCTTATGGTTATGGATATGAAATTGACTATGATAACTGGACATTGATTATGATGATGATGGCAATAATTGGATATGGTTTTATATTATGTTGATATGATGGTTTATGATGGGTTTACTTCATATATTTATACTATATAGCTTTTCAAATGTTTCAATGTACTTTTCAGCACTTAGCCATTATTATATTCGTCATTTGTATCAGCTACATGTCATACTTTCCACACTTGTTGAGTAGGACATGTACCCACTCTTGCAATTCCCCCCACCAACAGTTGCAGGTCAGGATTTGGAGTATAACAGTGATAATACGGAGTTCTAGGTCGTGTCTGCCATCAACTTTGCCTGTGGTGTTGCTTGGAGCACTACCCTTATGCTTAGTTGATTAATTAGTTATTTCCACTGCAATAGTTCAAACCTGTCATAAATATTCATTAGAGCTTGTATTCGAGGATATTATGAATCGTGTAATAAAAGAGTTTAATTAATCTTGTCTTGTGGAAATTTTCTGTTGATCATTTGTGAACCACTTGTGTATGTGTGTTAAACATCCTTGGCACACATATATTGCACTTGGTTCATTTTCGGAACCGGGTGTCACACATCCCTTGACATGGGTGCTACACCGTTGGATGGCCTTGGATACTTCTGTCTGTGAGCCATTTGATCCATGTGGTGCCACATGTCGGTGCTTGATTGGCTGGAATGATATTTTATAGGATTCAACCCTTTGTTTCACTTCAATTCTCTATAAAATACCTGCATGCACCAATTTCTCCAAGTACAAGTGGAAAAAGGTTAAATAGAAAGGTGATGTGTGCAAGAAATGATATTTCCTTTGCAAAATTGAGTTATATTGACAGGTGAAATTGGTATATAAAAACCGTCAACAACCGACAAGTACAGTATACCTCACACAAATTAGGTTTTTTAGTGTGCTTCTCATTCCAAATGAATTTTACACAACACACTGGACAAGTCCAGTCTCAAGAGCGGACTTGTCCGGCCGTAAGGATCCCAAACGGTAATGTTTTGGAAACACTATAAATATCGTCCGAAGAGCACAAAAACAAATACCCCCACACATCTAAAGGTCTAAAGAGTTAAATCTTTTGGGTATCCTGATTTGGGATACGAAGATCGTCGTCTACGCATCATTGAGCTCTTGGGCTTTGATCTCTTACACTCGTGCAATACTTGTAATCCTTTTCAGTGTATTCGATCATCTTTCTCGCTGTAATTTTGTGGGAGCCCTCAGCATGTGAGGTTGCCCCACCAACTTGGTGATTACCCTGTGATAGTGAAACTGAAGTCGGCCTTGTGTGGTGACTTGAGAGGGAAAATGGTTTTAAAAGACCCGCCTTTGTGTGGGCTTCCTCAACAAGGAGTGGATCTCTTTGGTGAGATCGAACCTCGGTAAAAATCCTTATCTCGCGTGTTCCATTCTTTTACTTTTGCAATTACCATCATCTAGGGTATAAAGTTGATCAATCTTGTAATTTGTGTTAACTTCGTATTCCACGTGCAATTATTCTATCCTAATTTCTCACTCAAGCTGTTAGGGTAGTTGATTACATTCCGCTGCTGCAACATTTGTGATATCTCCATAAACATTTAATCTTTTCATAGCACATCAATCACACCGGACTAGTCCGTATAACAAAACGGACAAGTCCAGTCCCTCCTGTATTTCACAAATTTGTTAAGTGCTGCAGGAAATGTTTTTCAACACCTATTCACTCCCTCTAGACGACATTCAATCACTCTGTTCAGCAGGCTGAGCGGCAGGTACTAATGATCTCCTGACAAAAACCTCGTCAGGTGCCTGAGCCTCAGTTTAAGCTTTCGTGGAGAGATCGTCAGCTTCAGCGTTGTTGAGATGCTGGACATGGCAGAGGTCTAGAACTTCGAACTCCTTTTCCAACTTATGGACTTCAAGCAAATATGAAGCAAGCTAATGGTCATTGCAACTACATTAACCTTTGACTTGTTTGATAATGAGTTGCGAATCTCCTTTCACCAGCAGTTGTTGGACGCCAAATGATAGCGCCCCCTTGAGCCTGAAGATGAGAGCTTCATATTCTGCCATGTTGTTGGTCGCCTTGAAGTCAAGCCGTACCATGTATTGGACCTTCTCCCCAGTCAGAGCGAGGAGAAGGATTCTAGCTCCGACCTGAAAGTGAATCTAGGCATTCCTTGTGGTTTTTGGTTGATTAATGACAAACAAATGAGATCCTAACAAAATTATTGAGATGAGCAAAAGTTTTAAAGAGACTAGAAGGAAATCTCAAAAATAAAGGAGAATGAGGATCTGAAATAAAAGGAGCTCAAGACATGAAAAGAATACTTATTTTGTAAGGAGTTTGTGGGAGAAACACACCCCAAGAGCTCAAGTGAAAGAGGCTACGCTCACTACACAGAAATCAACATGTGCGGACTAGTCCGATTTACCCCGGACTAGTCCGATATCTCTCTGACTAAAAACAGACAAGTCCTCCCCCAGTGCGGACTTGTCCACAACCCTTCACATTTGCACAATACTGGACAAGTCTGATATCAACCGGACTAGACCAATAATCCTCTGTCTAATATCGGACAAGTCCTCCAAGTCCGGACTTGTCCTTAGCCCTACGTTTTTCACTACACCGGACAAGTCCGATATCCACCGGACTAGTCTGAACACTCTCTGACTAAAATCAGACAAGTCCCTCCAAGTGCGGACTTGTTCTTAGTCCTACACAATGTTCATCACACCGGACTTGTCCGATATCTACTGGACTAGTCCGAAAAGTTTCTGACTAAGATCGGACTAGTCCACACCTCAACAGACTAGTCCGTTATCCATCAACACTTAGGGATTCTCGCACACATGCACACTGGACTAGTCCGGTGTCCACCATGGACTCGTCCGGACATCGCAAACCCTAACGGTAACTTTTGGAAACCCTTGTATAAATAGAGGTGTACGACCATACATCAAACACTCTCGACTCCTTGCGCCATCACACCTCCCAAGAGCCCAAAATTCACATCTCTCCACACATCCTAAGCCTAAAAGAATCAAATCTTTGAGGATTAGCAATTGAACAAAGGAGAGACTTGTTCTACACATCTTGAGCTCTTGGGTTTGATCTCTCGCACACTCTAGTTGTTTTATTATATATCTTTTGAGTGTGTTTTGTGGTGTTTATCGCTATAAATCTTGGGGAGCCATCAACTTGTGAGAAAGCCCTTGGAACAAGTTATTTACCCCTGTGATTAGTGGTTGAGAATCGGCCTCCATGGCAATTCAACGAGGGAAGTGTTAGTGAAGACCCGGTCCTCCGTGGACTCCTCAACGGGGATGTAGATTTCCTCCGTGGAATTGAACCTCGGGATAAAATCTTGTCTCGTGCACCTTTTTTTTATATTTCATCATATTCGAGGGTTTGCTTAAACTTGTGTAACTCACGTTGAAATATCATAATTAATTTTTATCTTTGCAATACATTGGTTCATTACTGTAATACATCCAAGTTGTCAATTGCTTTCCGCTGCATAGAGTACTAGAGGTGAAATTAACGATCAATATTGACCTTTCTAGTCTACGTACACCGGCTAGTTCGCACCGTACCGGACTAGTTCGGCCTTCTCTGTATTTGATCAATCTGTTAAGTGTTTTAGGGATCGACAAAGTTTTAAAAAGCCTATTCACCCCCCTCTAGGCTACATTCAATTGGTATCAGAGCCAAACTCTTCAAAAGAGACTCACCGCTCGAAGAGACGATGTCGGATATCAAGGATCTACACAAGAACCTTAACAATGAGAAGGGTAATGATGAAAAGACCCAAAAGCTGGAGAAGCTCCTCGATGCCATTCAAAACTGTGAGGATGATGATGAGGAGATGCTTCAACTCAAGGCTCTTCTTCGGAAGAAGGCACTATCTCCAAAAGGAAAGAAGAAGACTCAAGATGAGAAGAGGAAGGGGAGTAGTCACACTGACTACTCCTGATATCCTTTTGACTATGAACATTTAAATTCTAATAATACTCATTACCTATCAATTCCTTTAGGAAAAGCACCTTACTTTGATGGAAATGACTATTCAATGTGGAGACAAAATATGAAACTGCATCTCATATCTCTTAACCGAAGTTTGTGGCATATAGTTTGTACAAGACTAGATATTTCAGACAATGATGAAGAGTTGACACAAAGTCAAGAACAAGCAGTTCATCAGAATGCTCAAGCTGCAGTTGTGATCACTTCTTTGTTGAGCCAAGATGAGTTCGCCAAGGTGGATAGACTTGAAATTGCCAAAGAGATATGAGACACTCTACAAACCGCACATGAAAGTGACCATCATGTACGCGAAGGAAAGATAGAGATGATCGAAGCTGAATTGGGAATATTCACTATAGAAGATGGTGAATCTCCTCAAGACATGTACAATAGACTCAAGAATCTTGTCAACAGAGTCCGAGCATATGGCTGAAAAATTGGAATGATCATGAGGTCGTGAAGTTGATTCTTAGAGCATTCATGCCTCGCAACGTGACTCGTTGCTATATGATTAGAGAAAGCCCGGGTTATCAAAAAATGACCCCGGACGAACTTCTTGGCAAGATTATCAACTTTGAAATGATGGAGAAGAAAGCCAAGCACATAAAGGAAATTGCCGACCTTACCTTGGCAAAGAAGAAAGGAGTTGCTTTGAAGTAAACTTGTAAACCCGCGTCAAAAGAAGCTCAAGAAGCTATTGAAGAAGATGATAGTGATGATGACAGAACTGCAATCAATGATGAAGACATGATCTTATTCATGAAAAAGTTCAAGAAGATGATGATAAGAAGAAAGGGTAATAGCTCAAACAAAGGAAGACAAATGGACAAACAAAGACCCAAGATGAGACGGGCGTGCTACAATTGTGGAGAATATGACCATTTCATAGTAGATTGTCCACATGAAGAAAATAAGAGGAAGACTAAAGACAACAAGACTCAACCAAAGAAAATGTTCAAGAAGAAGAAGCAATATGGTCAAGCACATATAGGGAAGAAGTGGGACTCCAATGATGAATCCTCATCCGATGAAGAAGAGGAGATGTCCACCATAGCAATCAAGAAGCCTACCTGGAAATCCACTCTCTTCCCAACCATGCACGAAGGAAAAAGAAAGGTCACAACTAAATCTCCCTCCTCGTTTTATTCTGATAGTGATATTGATAATTATAGTGATGAATAAAACATGCCTAGTGGTCTAGATAGAAAAACAGCTGCAAAATGAATTTTTTAATGGATAAGATTGTTGATAAGGAGGAGATAGTCAATCATCAAGAAGATATGATCATTCTCAGAAAGTAGAAATATCTTAAGATTGAAAAGCTCCTTGAACTTAAAAAGGAGCGAAGTGAATCACTAGAACTTGAGTTAGCTTCAAGCAAGGAAGCTTGTCTGAAGTTAAAAGACTCAAATGTGTCCATCAAGGAAGAACTTGGTAACTTAACCAAAGTTAACAAGATCCTTGAAACACAGGTTGAGTCACTCAAGCAAAGTGGGTCTTCATCCTTTTCAAGCACACCTTCTTAACATATCAAGTCTGAAACTATTTTTACTTGCACTTGTGCTAAAAATGATATCAAGTTGAAAGAAAATTCCAAATTGACAAAAGAAAAGCATCCCTCCCAAAGTGGCATACCTGACCAGGAGAAAGTCAAGTATGCACGTAGTGCATACTTGGTCACAAGATCTCCAAATGTTAAATATGGCATTGCGTATTCTTATGGTGAAAAGCAAAGTGCTAGAAGCTACAAGAATAACAAGGATCGCATTGCTTTTATCAAAGGAACTTCTTCTCTAGTTGTAAAACATAGTAAATTTGATAAAATGAACATTGTAAACTCATATGAACAACAAGTTTTATTTAGAACCTTTGATACTTTGTATGTACTTACGAAAACTGCTTATGGAAAATTTTATGTCAAATATGTTGGGCCACGCCATGGGAACACCAAGCCTCGTGTGTGGGAGCCCAAATCACTTGTGACTAACCTCAAAGGACCCAAGGAAGCACGGGTACCTAAGATCAAGACATAATCTATTTTTGTAGGCCTATTCATCTGGTGGAGCAAAATGGGTGCTAGATAGTGGATGCACCAATCACATGACCGGAGAAAGAAGAATGTTTGTGTAATATGAAGAAAATGAAGACCCAAGTGAGGGCATTTAATTTGGTGATAATTGTCAAAGACGGGTTGGTACCGGTAAAATTGCAATTTCATCACAACATACTCTTTCTCATGTTTTGCATGTTGACTCCTTGGATTATAACCTTTTGTCCATATCTCAATTATGTGACAAAGGTTATAATTATTTATTCACTAATGAGGGTGTGACCGTCTCTAGAAAGAGTGATAACTCGGTTGCATTCAAGGGTGTGTTAAAGGGAAAACTTTATATAGTTGACTTCAACAAAGATAAAGCCGAAATTCAACAAAGATAAAGCCGAACTTGACACATGCTTGATTACAAAGACCAACATGGGTTGGCTATGGCATAGACGGCTAGCACATGTTGGTATGAGGAATCTTCAAAAACTCCTTAAAGGCGATCACATCCGAGGTTTAAAGGATGTTGTTTTTGAGAAAGACATGTCTTCTAAAGCATGCCAAGCCGGGAAGCAAGGGAGCACCTCATCCCACGAAGAACGTCATGACTACAACAAGACCGCTTGAGCTCCTCCACATGGATCTATTCGGTCCAATTTCTTACATAAGCATCGGTGGTAATAAGTATGGTTTAGTCATTGTCGATGATTTTTCATGCTTCACGTTGGTTTTCTTTTTGCATGATAAGACAGAAACTCAAGGAAACCTCAAGAAGTTTATCAAGCGTGCCCGAAACAAATTCTCACTGAAGATCAAGAACATACGAAGTGACAATGGGATGGAATTTAAGAATACTCAAGTTGAAGAATATCTAGATGAGGAAGGAATAAAACATGAGTTTTCAGCACCATACTCTCCTCAACAAAACGGGGTAGCCGGAAGGAAGAACCAAACACTCATTGAGATGGCGAGGAAAATGCTCGATGAATACGAGACTTTAGACAGGTTTTGGGCTGAAGCGGTTAACACCGCTTGTCACGCCATAAACCGACTCTATCTTCATCGTCTACTCAAGAAAACCTCATATGAACTACTCACGGGTAACAAACCGAATATTTCATATTTTTTAGTCTTTGGTTCAAAATGTTACATTTTATACATGAAGCCCAGGGCTTCGAAGTTCGCTTCAAAGTTCGATGAAGGTTTCTTACTTGGCTATGATTCGAACTCCTACGCCTATCGTGTCTTCAACAAGGCCTTCGGACTTGTTGAAGTGGCACATGATGTAGTGTTCGATAGAACTAACGGCTCTCAGGAAGAGCAAGTTGATCAATGTGTGCTAGATCAAGAAGAAGCTCCATGTCAAGCATTGAGAAGAATGGAGTTGGGCGATGTTTGACCACATGTGCCACCTCCAAATGCGAATGAAGAAGATGAACCACAAGTTGAGGAAAATGATCAGGGGGAGCTTCCACACAAGATCAACCCCAAGAAGATCAAGGTGATAAAAATATCAATGAGGGCAACTATCGAGGGGGAGAAGAAGATGATAATCATGAAGATTCAAGACCACAAGTGCCACATCCAAGAGTACACCAAAGCATCCAAAGAGATCACCCAATCAACAACATAATCGGTGACATCCAAATGGGAGTAATAACTCGATCTCGCATAGCTAATTTTTGTGAAGACTATTCTTTTGTATGCTCTTTGGAACCATACAGGGTTGAATATGCATTAAAAGATTCGGATTGGGTGATGGCGATGCAAGAAGAATTGAACAACTTCAAAAGGAACGAAGTGTGGGAGATTTTTGAAAGACCCAAGTCCAACGTCGTTGGCACTAAATGGGTCTTCCGCAACAAGCAAGACGAACATGGAGTGGTAACAAGGAACAAGGCACGACTTGTGGCCAAAGGGTATTCACAAGTCGAAGGTTTGGATTTTGATGAGACTTTTCCTACCGTACCTAGGGTTGAAACGATTCGTATATTACTTGCATATGCTACTCACCATGACTTCAATCTTTATTAAATGGACATGAAAAGTGCCTTCCTCAACGGACCGATCAAGGAGGAGGTGTACATGGAGCAACCACCCGGGTTTGAAGATCAAGAGTACCCCGACCATGTGTACAAACTGCGTAAGGCTCACTATGGCCTCAAACAAGCTCCTAGATCTTGGTATGAGTGCCTTAGGGATTTTTTGGTTGAGAATGGCTTCAAAATTGGTAAAGCTGATTACACTTTGTTTACTAAACACATTGATGATGATCTCTTTGTTTGCCAAATCTATGTAGATGACATCATATTTGGTTCAACTAACAAATCTCTTTATCAAGAATTTAGTAAGATTATAACAGATAGATTCGAGATGTCCGTGATGAGAGAGTTGAGATACTTTTTGGGATTCCAAGTGAATCAACAAAAGGAAGGGACGTTCATAAGCTAAACAAAGTACACTCAAGACATTCCAAAGAAGTTTGGAATGGACAAAGGCATAAAGACTCCCGTGGCGACAAATGGACACTTGGATTTCAATGTAGAAGGACCAAACGAGGATCAAAAGGTATATCATTCCATGATTGGCTCTTTACTATATTTATGTGCATCTAGGCCAGATATTATGTTGAGTGTGTGTTTGTGTACAAGGTTTCAAGCCAATCCTAAGGAATGTCATTTGACAACCGTTAAAAGGATCTTGAGATATTTAGTTCATACACCCAACCTAGGCCTTTGGTATCCCAAAGGTTCAAAATTCAAACTCATTGGATACTCCGATACAAATTATGTCGGATGCAAGGTAGATAGAAAAAGTACCTCCGGTACTTGCCAATTCCTAGGTAGATCCCTAGTTTCTTGGTCCTCCAAGAAACAAAATTCCATTGCCCTATCCGCGGCCAAGGTGGAGTATGTTGCAGCCGGGAGTTGTTGTGCACAACTCCTTTGGATGTGACAAACTCTAAGGGATTATAGTTTCAATATGAGCCATATTACACTCCTTTGTGATAATGAGAGTGCAATTAAAATTGACCATAACCCTGTTGAGCACTCTAGAACCAAACACATAGACATCCGACATTACTTTTTGAGTGATCACTCAATGAAAGAAGACATAGCCATTTCCCATGTCAACACCGAAAAATAACTAGCCGATATATTTACCAAGACACTTGATGAAAAACGCTTTTGTGAGCTCCAAAATGAACTAAATATCCTTGATGCTCAGAATGTGGCTTGAAAACTTGCATACCTGTATGCCATCTTCAAAATCATATTGATTGTGATCAAAAATCATGTCTCTCTATTTTTCTCTGAAAAACTATATTCATTACTTGATCTTGGTGAATTATAGTCATAGCTTGATTGATGTATGTTTACTGATCATATTCATCAAGATTATTTGTATGTTTTTGCCCCCTATTTTATGTTTAAGCACCTTCGAATATATACGAAATGTCAATGTAAATTTCCATCCTGGTGACCACGGACTAGTCTGTGGTTACCCCGGACTAATCCGCACATTGCAGACTAGTCTGCAAAGTGTCCGCTAGCCCAGACTAGTCCGGTACGACCACAGACTAGTCCGATTTTTCGACTCCATAACCCTAAGGACTGGCGCAGACCTAATCTTCTCCTACCTCACAACTCATCTCACAATCTCTCTCTTCACTCGAGTGCTCCCAAGGCGATTTCGCAAGATCTCTAACAAATCCTCCAAAAACTCTGTGGGAATTGACCACCACTGCTAGGGGATCGACAACCCCAGACTAATCCGCATCAAGAACTCCTTCGACACCACGAATTGAAGGATTTGGTAAACTTCTCTCCAAACCCTATAACCTTCAATTTTTCTTGTTCTTTCTCCAATAGCTTAATACTTCTGGCCAATACATGCTTTATTGATGTATTCCATTTACCCTAGATCACTTTGCATTGAGTAGCCTAAAGTTTCATTGAGTTTGGTTTTGAACAGCCACACAACGGACTAGTCCGTTCTTAGGGCGGACAAGTCCAATACTTCGGATTAGTCCATCCCTGAACAACGGACAAGTGTGATATGTCCCGATCAAAACTCTAGCTTATATCAATTCAATGCAATTCCTTGTCATCCTTGCTTATCCATATCCTTTATATCTTCCTTGTCAGAATCATGTTGAACTCAAACGAGGATATCTCCCACTTCGAGGCCGAATTGGATCAAGAGACATTGCCTCGTTCCTTGGTGGGCCAAACCAAGAAAAGGCAAGACTGTGCCGCTGATTCCTCATGCACTCCACCTAGGGTGCGGTGAAAGGTTCCGGCTAAGAAATCAGCTTCCAAAGGGAAAGATGTGGTTGGTCCTAGCTCAGCAACTTCACGCCAAACAAAGGGCAAAGGAAAGGGGCTTGCCTCTGGCCCGATTGGTCCCTTGAAGATGACAGCTCCAAGACAAGGGAATAAGAACCCCTCAGAAGATTGATGCCTCTAGCAGTGCGAAAAAGGCAGCTGACCCGAGATTTTGGAGTCATTTTCACTCAGAGTACTACAGTACCGTGTACCTCCAAATGAAGACTCCAATGGTCCGCAACCAACGATTGACTAGACCTATGTTGAAAGGAAGAGTTGTTATGCCTTTGAGGAGGTGAAAGAGGCTGCAGAGAGACACGATCTCAAAGACTTGTTTTCTTTCAGATACAACTGGAATGATGAAGTCATTGCTCAGTTCTTTGCAACTTGCTATTTTCCCAACGATGAAGAAGAGAGAGTGACTTGGATGACACATGGATCCAAGTACACAGTTAGTTATGCTAAGTTTACAGGCTGCTGCACCTTGAGGACACCAGCAGCAATGAGATTGTGATTCACAATCTTGGTGTTTTGGAGAAGGACAAGATGGATTTTCTTTATGATACTCGCCTCAAATACAATCCTCCCTCAACCAAGAATATGAAGCCCTTATCCATTGTTCTAAAGAGAGTTCTCCGAAAGACAATTGCTCCAAAGGATGGAGATGTCGGGAGTGTCTAGGGTTACTTGAGAACCTTGATGAAAGTGATTAGCAGGAGAAGGAAGTTTGATATCTTCTATTGCATCTTGAATGACATGGTAAATATCTCCTGCACACCTAATCGCTCATGTGGCTATGCACTGTACGTCATGTTTATGATAGAGAAGGTCACCGATATTGAATTTGTGAAGGATGTTGAGCATATAGCTTTGAGGCCTCAGAAGCCACCTCAAGCTGTTCTTCCAACTGCTCCATCCCCTGTATCAAGTGAAGAGGCTCCTAGGAGAGCCCAGTGAGAGGCAAGACCTCCATCTAGCTCAAGGGCTCCTCCTTCTCACAAAGGGTCCCCTAGTGGGATCATGAAGTATTTGGCTGCTATATTTGGCTCTTGCCGCAAAGAAGAGGTGAATATACACAAGATGAACAAAGCAAGAAAGGAGGATATGTGATACATGAAGGACAATGTCAAAGCCATTTGTCAAAAACTCGAGATTGATCCTATTGGGTCTCCATTTATCTCAAAGGACTCTGCTTCTGACTTCTTGGAGCTTCCACCTCTCTCTCCTTCTAAGCTTGCCTACTTTGGCCTTCGGGGCACGACGAGTGGTTCCTCTCCTTCTCCTCCTCAAGCTGACGACGAAGATGATGAAAGGACCGATAGCGTGGAGTGAGCCGGCAATGACGAGTATATCCCTTTTCTCCTTCTTTTTGGTGTCTTGATTCCAAAGGGGGAGAGGTTGAGGGGGAGTCCTAGGTCGTAGGTCCTTCTTTTGTGTCCTTTTTTTAAGAAGTGGGTTCTATAAGACTTATATGATGTTCTCATTATGCCTTTGGACATGTATTATGAATTTATGGTTATGCATTAATATGATCTATGTTTTTATGCTCTGAAATTGACATACATGCTTGATAATCTTGATGTTGTTATGTTTATGATTTTATCTTATTCACATCAAGATTACTGCTCACACACACACATAGTTTTGCACCACACCATAAAGAGTGCGCATATGAATGTTAATTCAACTTGTACTATTGTTCTCAAAATTCATATGTGCACACTTTATGAAAATATGAAGTTTTCATCATATCGTGTAAGGATCGAATGCCCAAGAGGGGGGGTGAATTGGGCTTTTTTTTTCAAAAATTAAAGCAATAAAACTTAATTACTAAAAGCTCAATTCCCTAAGCAAACAACCTATGCATTCAAGTGAATAGTAACTTTGCGGTATATGAAATGCATAAGTGTAAAGTGAGAGTAAGAGAGCGCAAACTCCCGAGGAGACACGAAGATTTATCCCGTGGTTCGGCAAGATCGTCAAGATCTTCCTACGTCCACGTTGTGGCACCCACCAAAGGGTATAGCCACACCCAAGTCACGGAGACTAGGGATCTTCACTATTCTTCTCCATTCGCCAACCTCGGCAAGGTGGAGCTCAAGCCTTGTACAACTTGAATCCTCCGAGCTTCCACAACCGTCTTGGCAAGCTCCGGAATTCTCTCTTAATTACAATCACCAAGGGACACTCCCTTACAACTCTCACTACACTAGAGACTCCACTCACCAAGAATGGAAGCACACAAGCACTATCTCTAGCTAGTTCTAGCCTATCTCTTGGTGTGTAAGTGGTGTAAATGATGTAGAAGTGATGGCTCAATGTCTTGAATGCTTGAGAATGTGTAGAGTATGTATGGTAGTCAAGACTTGTCGAATAGACTGGTTGAAGGGGTATAAATAGCCAGCCTCCACGAAATAGCCGTTAGAAAAGTAGGCTGACATCACTGTTTTGCGAACACCAGATGATCCAATGTTCCCCCTTCAGTTATCATCAGTCAAATCCAAATTAGCTGATGTCACTGTGTCAGATATGACCGTTGTTAGACCGATGTTGCACTTGTCTTCTCATCGGATGATCTGGTGGCACTTCCTCCAGAATTGGTTCAGACTTGATGCTTACTGGAGTGATTGACCGATGTCTTCGAAGTTGTACATCGGATGATCTGGTGTTGCACTTGGTCCAGGGATATTGCTTACTGTACTGATGGACCGATGTAACATGCCCTTCATCATCAGATGATCCGGTGAGTACTTGGTTCTGAGGTCTTCTTCTTCTGCTGAACCAACTCAACCGATGTGTTGTTTTCTTGAAACATCGATTGATCCGGTGAGTTAATTTTGTTTGCTTCGAGTTGTTCTAAGTGATTCTTTTGTATTTTACTCGATTGACCTCTTAGACACTTGATGGAAATATTTTTCTGATGATTATCAAGCATTAAGTGTTGTCAATTATGGTTGAATAACTTTGACATATGAGCTTTTACTTCTAATCTTCATAACATTGATTGATCTCATATAATGATTGTTTAGGGGTCTCCAATTATGTCCAATGATCAGTAGATGATGTTCATATTCATATAGATTTCATTTGATTGAGTGATATGGGAGACCTTGCATCCACAAATTCATTAGTAAAATCCAATGGTTGTCATTAATCACCGAAACCATACCTCATGGGGGCCTAGATGCTTTCAATCTCCCCCTTTTTGGTGGTTGATGACAACACAATAAGTGAAGCATAATAGTAATGAATTTGATAGTACGATACTCAAGAAGATATGCAATGAGTATATGATATGACACATTAAACTTGAAGACTCAAAAGAGATTAATAACGTGAAAGCTTAGCGATCAATAGCATATGAGAGAATTAAGAGTCACAAGAATACTCAATGAATAGCAAAGGATAGAAATAGATAGACTCCCCCTACAGCTAGGACTCCCCCTGAGACTAAGCTATCCTCCCCCTGACTCTTCTCTAACTCTTCTCCCCCTTTGGCATCATGACACCAAAAAGTAATCCGAGTGCCTAAGAATCCTGAGTGCTCGGAGCGATGACGAACTGGTCACCGTTGGGGGTGCTGTCGTCGGAGCTACTGCCTGCTGCTGCGGCTGAGGCTGGAGTAGAGGTGGAGGGAGTTGTAGGAGTCGCTGTCGGTGCCTGCTGGGACTGGACTGCAGGAAGAGGGGCACTGACAATGGATGCTGGCGTCTGCTGGAAAAGCGTCGTGGCCGACAGCGGAGAGTGGATGGGAGCACCTGGAGCAAGCAGGGGAGACATGCTGATCGTTGTGATCGGCGTGGTCGGCACTGGATCTGCAGCTGGAGCCAGAACAGGGGGGCCTGGAGCAAGTCTTGGAAGCTACGACGGCAGGGCAATCCTGGCCTGTGTGTAGACATTGGTGATCAACCCCAGGATGCCCATCATCGCCTGCTGCGTCTGCTGCTGCTGGTCGAGGGAGCGCTGGTCCATCTGATCAATTAGCCCAGTCAGCCGGTCAGTGTCCTCTCGCCTCTCGCGGGCGATCTATCGCTGCATCTCCTGCTGCTGCTGCTGGAGCTCCAAGAGACATACAACCTGCTCAGCTCGGGCCTGCTCAGCTGCAAGCCGATCCAGGCGCTGCTGCTCAACCATCTGCTGAAGTAAGGAGGTAAGCTCAGATGGCTGAGAGACCTGTGCCTCTGAGACGGGAGGTGGAGTAGGAGGTGGCACAGTCGAGCCTCCAGCCTCCGCGTCGTGCTGCCTAGGTGAGGGAGCAGGTGGGAAGTACTCCTCAACGCTGTCATCTGTGTCACTCTCGGACCAAATGTGCTGAAGGTCCTCACCCTGAGCCTCTGCCTGAGCCAGTCTCTCGTCTTCCTTCTCCAGGTCTGACCAGTCTTCCTCGGATAGATAAGCACGGACCTGACGCTCAACTGGACGGCCAAGGCGGCGGTCTCCAGGAGCTGGAGCACGGTAGTGGCTGAACCGTGTGACATTCTCGTCGGTGAGACTGTCATGCACGGCGGACCCCTTAGGAGCAACCATGTAGAGCAAGTAGCTGATCCAGTGACGAAATACGAGCTGTCTCATCATCCCAACTCCATCAGTGATCACGTCCTCCATCTCACATATGAGGATGTCCACAATGTCGAACTCCATCCCGTTCATGATATAGAACAGGAGAGTCTGCTGCAAGCTAGTGAACCTCTCAAGGTATCTGGACCTCGGTAGTAGTGTGCAGCGCAAGGCAAGGTGCACAGTGCGTGCAGCTGGAGTAAGCAGTGCCGGTACCCTCGGCTGGTCTGGAGAGAATGGCGGAGCAAACAGTGAGCGTATCTCCTCCAGTGGTGGTGCCACTCCTCCAGTGAGTGGCCTCCACGGTGGGTCAGCCTGTCCATACACCCTCTCGTGCAGGCAAGTGTCATGGAGATCCACTCCTAGCAGCTGTCCCAAAGTCTGCCTGGTCAAGTGATGATGCTGGTCCATGAACATGAAATCTATGGATCTGCGGCCCTCAGAGACGTAGAGTGTGGCATAGAATACTCTGACCCAGTCCTCCACGTAGGCACTCCCCTCGTAGGACATCAGCTCTACCAGCCCTCTATACCTCTCAAAAGTAGGGGCGTATCTCCGTCTCGGCAGCTAGAGCAAGCTGATACCAATCCAGGAAGTTGTGTTGGAAGAGCTTATGACCCTGACGTCTGTATATCTCGTACAGCGACGCCTGTGTCAAGGTCCAAAAGCGGTTGTCCACGAGTGACTCTCTGGGACGAGGGAACCACTCCTCAAGTAAAATGTTCCATATGAGCTTCCTGAGCTGCTTGGCCTTCATCTTTCTATAGTCTGTCAGTCGGACACCCTCACCAACATGGACGTTGGTGTCCATCTCATAGACGGCTCTCTGGGCCGCCCTGTCCTCTCGAAGATCAGCGGCTGACGGTCTCGGTCGTGGTACTGCCGCTGGATGACCCCCACGGGTCCTAGCTGAACGCTGGCGAACAAGCGGCACTTCGGGCTCTTCTTCTTCCTCGGACTCATCTTGCACGAGAGGCTGCCTTTGACGGGCCTCGCGGATCCTCAACGATCCTCCTCGGCCATGCTCTCGCTCCTCGGCGGCGCGAGCGGTCATCAAAGCCTTCTTCTCTTCCTTCGACAGCTTTTGCTTTTTGGCGGCCGGCTCCTCAATGGCCTTGCCCTTTCCCTTCTTATCACGACCCAAGACGATGACGAGGATGAGCCCGCGGAATAGACGAGCTCGGGGACGGCGACACAAAGGTCATCGCGGTCGGGAACCCTAGCGGTGAAGCGACGACGACCATAAGGGGGAAGCACCACGGTGGCGCAGAGGACGGCGGTGGCTGTGCTTCGGGCAGCGACGATGGTGCGTGGGAGGCGGCGGCGGCGCTATGGAGAGGTGGAGGCGGTGCTATGTGGAGCGGCGGCGGCGGCACTGCGGCGGCTGGAGGTGAGGCGGAGATGCGGTGTGGAGCGGTGGCGGCGCTATGTGGAGCGGCGGCGACGGCACTGCGGCGGCCGGAGGCAGCGGTGGCCGAAGGCGGCGGTGGCTAGAGGCGCGGAGTGGCGGCGGCGGAAGCAAGGGTCAGGGAATGGGAAGAGGCGTGCTTAAAAGGTGGGGCCTGAACCCTAGCTCAAAATTTAACACCGGATGAACCGACGTGAAATGATATGACCATCGGTCGAATGGCACAGTAAGGGTTTTCCAAAAGGTACCGTTGGCATAGGATGGTCCGATGTTGAAGGGATTTGCATCAGTGGAATTTTGCATACTTTCAGAAAAGTGAACATCGGATGCACTGATGTTTCTCAGAATGAACTCATCGATTGATTTGTCTTACTGACTGAACTGACTCTTGGCATTTGAACACAAACTGATCCGATGATGGTCTGGCCTAAGCATCGGATAATCCGATGACTATAAAACAGCAACATCCCATATATGTCCTTCGACTCAAACAAACAAACACGAAGAAACACATGTCTTAGGACTTTTTGGGCAACCCCTTACCCCTCAAGAATACTAATTGCCAATAACTTGGCTAAGCCCTAAAGCAAATAGAACATCAAAGAAAAAAGGGAGGAAATTATCCAAATAAAATGTAAGGCCCATGCTTTGTGAGCTAGAGGATGAAGACTTCTGTCTCTTCAAAGCATGTTCCTTTAGGCATTAACGCACCCAACATTTTGTTCTTTCCACATCATATGTGTTGAGATATTGCATTTCAAACAAGTCTCTTTCTCATGAGGTGGGTTCCCCTTTGTGACAATCTACCGTATGCAATGCCAACCAATTTATAATGCAAGAAATTTAAATGTGAGTGCATGTCTATATGGCAGGCATCATGCAAGGCATGAAACAAATCTATCTTGCCAAATTTGAACCTTTCAAAGGCTTCTTCAGGGAGAGCCACTCTCCAAGCCTTCGGGAAACCCAAAAGAACCTCCATCCCAAGCTAACCCTTGCTCACCCCTATCCTTTGAAAGTTAGACAAGACATATATGAGATGCATTCTTACATGATTATGGCAACTTACATGACGTTCGATGCATCTAGCACATTTAACTCACTCCTTAGCCTAGAAAAAGTTTTCTCATCAAGTGGTTTAGTGAAGATATCCGCCAATTGTTCTTCGGACCTAACACCTCGCAATGAGATGTCTCCCTTAGCTTCATGGTCCCTCAAGAAATAATGGCGAATATCAATGTCCTTAGTGCGGGAGTGTTGAACGGAGTTTTTAGCTATCTTAACCGCACTTTCATTGTCACAAAGGAGAGGCACACAACCAAGTTTAGTACCAAAGTCCAAAAGGGTTTGCTTCATATAAAGAATTTGGGCACAACATGCACCGACCGCGATATATTCCGCTTCCGCCGTGGACAAAGCGACGGAATTTTGCTTCTTTCTAGACCAAGATACTAGGGAACGCCCAAGCAAGTGGCACCCACCGGAGGTACTCTTGCGATCCACCCGGCATCCGGCAAAGTCCGAATCCAAGTATCCCAAGAGATGGAATTTTGCACCTTTAGGGTACCACAAGCCTACACTAGGGGTATGCTTGAGATACCGAAGTATCCTAAAGACCGCCTTCCGATGCGATTTTTTAGGTGCCGCTTGAAAGCGAGCACACAAGCATACACTAAACATGATAAAGCAATGAACCAATCATAGAACGATAGTTAGATTGATCAATAGGTTTACCATTTTTATCCGCGTCGAGATGACAATTTGTTGCCATTGGAGTGCTTCTTGAGCTACAATCTCCCATCTCAAATTTCTTCAAGAGGTCCTTGGTATACTTTTCTTGATAGACGAAGGTCCCCTCTTGAAGTTGCTTGATTTGAAATCCAAGGAAGAAGTTGAGCTCTCCAATCATTGACATCTCGAATTCCCTAGACATCATTTTGCCAAACTCATAGCTAAGAGCTTCGTTAGTTGAACCAAAAATAATATCATCGACATAAATTTGACAAATAAATAATTCTCCGTCGATGTGTAGATGTTGGAACTTGAAGCTCCCCCTTGATCATGGCTCTCCTCAACTTTAGGCTTGTCACAACAACATCATTCTTTCTAAAGGTGCACGTTAGCCCAAGATCACAAAATTTGTCCAATAGAAAGCAAATTGAAACTAAGTGACTTAACATGCAACATATTTGAAATAAATAAACCATGTGAAAAATACAATCTTACCCAACCGAATTACCTTCCCCTTAGAATTATCACCAAAAGTGACTTGATCATGATTGTCGGGGTCCTCTATGGAGGTGAACATACCATTGTTGTCGGTCATGTGTTGAGTGCACCCGATGTCGAGTACCCAATGCTTTCCACCGGCTTTGTAGTTCACCTACACACATGAATTCAATTTTTTATTTTTGGCACCCAAGCCAACTTAGGTCCTTGTATGTGTGATACAAGTGTTTTTGGGACCCAAAGTTGCTTGGGGAGCTTCCCCTTCATGCCGTTTATGTCTTTGCCAATGAACCTTGCCTTCACTTTGCCATCTACTTTACTTAAGAGATAATAATGATCATTGAAAGTAGACTTGTAGTTAGTAGGAAATTTTGGAGAAGGTCGGTTAGGAAGAAGAAACTCCCTTGTATGGTGACCGGTGACCTCACAATGTTGGCAATAAGAACCAACTTCCTTGATGAAGCTTGTTCTAAGCTCGGGTGAGGGCACCTTTCCTTTCTTAGGCACCGAGAAGGATCCAAGTCCTCTCTTGTTGAAGGCCTTTGCTTGTTGGAAGAGGATTTCCTTGTGCTTGACTTCTCCTTTTGATAGTCTTGCCACACTAGTGCGGATACTTTCAATTTCTTCCAACAAGTCCTTCTCCCTAGCATTCTCTTTCAAAGGCAAAGACTTGTGCAAGACATTTAGTGGCATGAGAAGTAATGGATAACTTATCATTAAGAGTTTGTTTCTTTGTATTTTTTAATTCTTGATCAAGCGCTTCATAAGCAAGGTTAAGTATTTGATGTTCTTGGATTAACTCATTGTGCTTTCCTAAGAGTGCTTGGTGGGCTAAGTCAAGCTCATGATGATCTAGCTTAATTTGAGCCTTATCCTCCTCAACTTGCTTGACATGGGATTTGAGTGTGTCATGCTCTTTAAGTATGCTTCATACTTGTCAAGCAAATCGAGGTTAGCACTCTCAAGCTTAGCACGAGTTTCTTCAAGAGCCTTAACCTTACTCTTTTCCCTCTTAATGATAGTGTGATATTCATTTATTAATGAAGTTAAATCATCAGGGGAAAGCTCATCATCGCTAGAATCATCACATACCTTGGTGTTACCTTTAGCCATGAGGCACATGGGTGGTGGATGAAGAGGTGAGTCATCATTGTTGGCAATAGCAAGGCCGGCCAAACTTTCTTCTTCCGCTTCACTCTCTTCATCACTTGATTCTTTGTTGATGACTCATTCATTTGCCTCACACATGAACACCTTTTGTGGACCATTTCTCTTCTTTGGGAAGAGTTTTGCCTTCTTGCCCTTGTCATGTTTCTTCTTCCCAAAGGATCTTGGTTTGGGTTTGACCTCTTCTTCATCATCTTCACTATCTTCAAGCTTGCGGTGCTTGCTCTTGTGGTTTTCTCTCCTTTTGTCCGGTTTTGGACAATCATAGGAGATATGGCCTTGATCACCGCAATTGTAGCAAGTCTTGTGGTCATCTCTCCTTGGTAGAAACACTTTTTTCTTGGGATCAAAGGTGTATCCCTTCTTGGCAATCTTGGAGTTCAAGCGAGAGAACTTTCTCATCATCAATGCAAGCTCATCATCGTCATCTTCACTTGATGCTTGCTCTTCTTCACTTGAGCTAGGCTCAACCACCTTCTTTTTCTTAAGACTTGTTTTCTTGGTGGAGGCCTTTAGGGCAATTTTCTTTGGAGATGATTGCTCCATCATCCCAAGTACACTCATCTCATGAGCGTGAATCTCTCCAATGAGTTCTGAAACTTCAATGTGGTCAAGAGATTCTTTTTGAAGCATGGAGTTGATGATGTTGTACTTTGGCTTGGGAAGGAGCATAAGAATCTTGTGGTTGATGAGTCCTTTGCCAAGAGAAGCAATGTCAAGAGCATTAATTTCTTCGATAAGCACATTCAAGCGAGAGAACATTTCATTGACATTTTCATGAGGTAGCATTTTAAACTCATCATATTTAGCTTTAAGCATGTGATATTTTAGTTCTTTGACACGAGAAGAACCCTCATGAATTTCTATCAAGCAAGCCCAAATTTCACAAGCCTTTTCTTTGCTAGCAATCCTAGCAAACACATCTTGACTAATGCATTCATAAATTGCATTCCTAGCTTTAGCATCCCACTTGATTTGATCACCAACATAATTGAGCTCACCAAACCCCGCGTGGGTCGCTTCCCATACTTCGGGAGCAATAGCCTCTAGATAGGCACGTATGCGTGCTTTCCAATAGGCAAAGTTCTTGCCCTCGAAGATAGGAACCGAACCCCCAATCTTGGCCATTTGAGCTCTCTAGCGGTGAAGCTAGAATGATCCAATGAGCAACCTTGCTCTGATACGAATTGTAAGGATCGAATGACCAAGAGGGGGGTGAATTGGGATTTTTTTCAAAAATCAATAACACTTAATCACTAAAAGCCCAATTCCCTACGCAAACAACCTATGCATTCAAGTGAATAGTAACTTTGCGGTATATGAAATGCATAAGTGTAAAGTGAGAGTAAGAGAGTGCAAACTCCCGAGGAGACACGAAGATTTATCCCGTGGTTCGGCAAGATCGTCAAGATCTTCCTACATCCACGTTGTGGCACCCACCAAAGGGTATAGCCACACCCAAGTCACCGAGACTAGGGATCTTCACTATTCTTCTCCGTTTGCCAACCTCGGCAAGGTGGAGCTCAAGCCTTGTACAACTTGAATCCTCCGGGCTTCCACAACCGTCTTGGCAAGCTCCGGAAGTCTCTCTCAATTACAATCACCAAGGGACACTCCCTTACAGCTCTCACTACACTAGAGACTCCACTCACCAAGAATGGAAGCACACAAGCACTATCTCTAGCTAGTTCTAGCCTATCTCTTGGTGTGTAAGTGATGTAAATGATGTAGAAGTGATGGCTCAATGTCTTGAATGTTTGAGAATGTGTAGAGTATGTCTGGTAGTCAAGACTTGTCGAATAGACTGGTTGAAGGGGTATAAATAGCCAGCCTCCACGGAATAGCCGTTGGAAAAGTAGGCTGATATCACTGTTCTGCGAACACTAGATGATCCAATGTTCCCCTTCAGTTATCATTGGTCAAATCCAAATTAGTTGATGTCACTGTGTCAGATATGACCGTTGTTAGACCGATGTTGCACTTGTCTTCTCATCGGTTGATCCAGTGGCACTTCCTCCAGAATTGGTTCAGACTTGATGCTTACTGGAGTGATTGACCGATGTCTTTAAATTTGTACATCGGATGATCCGGTGTTGCACTTGGTCCAGGGATATTGCTTACTGTACTGATGGACCGATGTAACATGCCCTTCATCATCGGATGATCCGGTGAGTAATTGATTCTGAGGTCTTCTTCTTCTGCTGAACCAACTCGACCGATGTGTTGTTTTCT
Organism: Tuctoria greenei; assembly: GCA_036927565.1. Taxonomy (NCBI): domain Eukaryota; kingdom Viridiplantae; phylum Streptophyta; class Magnoliopsida; order Poales; family Poaceae; genus Tuctoria; species Tuctoria greenei. The sequence continues at coordinate 119,870,420 of JAYESD010000010.1, read as the reverse complement.
TGAAACATCGGTTGATCCGGTGAGTTAATTTTGTTTGCTTTGAGTTGTTCTAAGTGATTCTTTTGTATTTTACTCGATTGACCTCTTAGACACTTGATGGAAATATTTTTCTGATGATTATCAAGCATTGAGTGTTGTCAATTATGGTTGAATAACTTTGACATATGAGCTTTTACTTCTAATCTTCATAACATTGATTGATATCATAAAATTATTGTTTAGGGGTCTCCAATTATGTCCAATGATCAGTAGATGATGTTCATATTCATATAGATTTCATTTGATTGAGTGATATGGGAGACCTTGCATCCACAAATTCATTAGTAAAATCCGATGGTTGTCATTAATCACCAAAACCATACCTCATGGGGGCTTATATGCTTTCATCGTGTTATCTCAATCGGTTGTCATCAATCACCAAAAAGGGGGAGATTGAAAGTGCATCTAAACATCCCTTGTGGGTTTTGGTTGGTTAATGACAAACAAATGTGATCCTAACAAGAATGGAGAATGAGGATCTAAAAGAAAAGGAGCTCAAGACATGAAAAGAATACTTATTTTGTAAGGAGTGTGTGGGAGAAAGACACCCCAAGAGCACAAGTGAAAGAGACTACACTCACTGCACAAAAATCAACATGTGCGGACTAGTCTGATTTACATCGGACTAGTCTCATATCTCTTTGACTAAAAACGGATAAGTCCTCCCCCAGTGTGGACTTGTCCGCAGCTGTAGGATCGAAGAGCATGTGTAAAGCTACCTGAGGGGGTGAATGGTAGATTAAAACTTTTCAGCGGAAGCAACGAAAAACCCCTCAACAGAAAACTGATCTGTTAAAGAATACCGTGTGTGCGACTAATCTACACGAGTTCAAGACAAAACTAGTATAGATTGAAGAGAATCAAGTTACAAAGACATCAAGAATCACGAAAATCCATCGAGAGAAACTCAAGTAACTATCGAAAGATCGAACAAAGGTCAATCTATCCTACCCGAGAAAAACAGTTCTGGAATACTGCAAAGAAACTCGTGTAGACCAGAAACCACATGACCGTGAAATTTTCACAGATCATAGAAAATCAAGTTGTGACGACAACCCAAAAAGAATCACGTCAATTGTATATGTAAACCTCGAGTTATGATAAAACCACCAAAGAAAGGTAGTGCTATGTAGAAACTCGACGAGAAAGACTTGACCAAAACAAGTCGGACGAACAAGGCACAAAAGTTCCATCAAACTATGAATTTTATTGATCAAAACACAAGAGAAATACCCCCAAAGTCGTGCACCATGAGCTCTGGCCTCCCTTGCTTATATTACAACCCCTTAGGCCAACCCAAACCTAACTAGGACTCTAATCCTACTCAATTAACGAATCAAAACTTTCCATAACTGCTCAAGACTCTTCTATACGCAGATAGAAGCAATCTTAAGACTTCCAAACACCTTAGAAATGTTTCCCACATTCCTAAAACAACTCAAATTCGTGACCCATATGAAATCCTATCATAACCAACTCAAACATTCTATATTTGAGTCGAACACGACTCACCCGCAGCCTGAGTCCATAACCTAGTCGGTTGGACCTTTCTGACCAGTTTTTTATGTCCACATCTCTTCGTCACGCCTCAGAACCATGTAGCCACGTCGATGCACTCATTTCACATGGGCAAACATCTTCCAACGATGTCCACGATACCTTCATACGCATTTTTCTTGATTCAAACATGCTACACAACCGCCCAATCAACTCAACCACAATTCCTCCTGAACTTGGTTGTTGAACCTCATCTTCACCCTAAGACTAGTTCCATGGATCCCGTCACCAGCCATCTCTTGAACTCAAGTAACACCTGCACATGAATAAACAACCAATACTTCCAAGCACAAGTCATCGACTTAACTCTCGTTAGTTCCGATAACAACAACACCTTACATGAGCACCTCACATAAGTATGTTGCATACCTTAGCAAAAAGATATCAACCATAACCACCAAAACACACCAAAAAATTAGTAAAAGAAAACTAGGCAAACTTTCCATAATCTAAAAAAAACAAGTTCGAAACATTGCAAATTAAAAGCAGAACCACTGCGATCAAGCTCTGAACCTTGCCAAAGCTAACCGAACCTTGAACCGGAGCTTACAAAAACTAACAGGATCTAGCGCTGGAACTTACCAAAGCAAGCAGGACCTAGCGCCGGAGCTAACCAAAGCTAGTCGGACCTAGCGCCAGAGCTTACCAAAGCTAGTCGGACCCAGAGCCGGAGCTAACCAAAGCTAGTCGGACCTAGACAAAGAAGTCAGACCTAGCCAAAGCAAGTCGAACCTTACGTCGGACCTTTCTGGAGCTACCCAAAACAAGTCGGACCTATCATCGGACCTTGCTGGAGCTTGGACCTAGCGTCGGACCTTGATGATAAAGGTGTTTTGGTAGTATTCAAAACTTTTATCACCCTAGCCAATGTATTCAACACATATAGGTAGCACAATCTCCCCCTTGATGAATGCATTGGCAACACCACATAAATTAGAACGTTGGCTTCTTCACATGAAAAGTTTTGAAAACAATTTCTCCCCTATTTGAAAACCAAATGAGATAGAAATAAATTTCTCCCCTTCCCTTGCATACTTCTCCCCTTGAGAAGAATCGTGCCAAAAAAACTTGTGAATATGTGTGTGACCAATTTCTCCCCCTTTGACAATGTATTCAACAAGGTTCAAAAAGAGAAATTTTAATTGTTATGAGCACATTAGAACATATACATATAAAACAAAGCTCATCCAAGTAATACTATCAAGTAACTTACATTATCACATCAATGAGATACATAAAGTAGTGCAAGCCATGCTAGGGATCAGGTGTAATTTTCAATTTAAGCAAGTCATGATTTCACGAACTTAACTATTTAAAGACTTGAAAGAATGACACTTGTTGCTGCATTTTATTATTTTTCAAAGCACAAATTTAGATCATATGATATTTGCAAGAGATTTATGCGCTATGCCTTATTCTAACCAACCAAGCCAAGCCTATGCCATTTGACAATCAAAAGCTTAAGGATATGGTTTTAGTCATACACAACTTCTTCCATGTTCATATCTAAGTGCAATGATAAGCCATCTCAAAAGAAGAAGTGTGATGCATGCATATTCTCTTGATCTTTTCTCAATTTATATTTGTTCATAAAAATCAACATGTGAGTTGATTACTTGATTAATTTATTATGATTAAAAGCACTTGTGATGATGCAACATGTTCAAAATAGCAAGAAAGTTCGATCATGACCAGATTTAGTGTAAGTAATTATGATAATTACTAGTCATGGCAAAAACTACGAAATGTATAACATTAGTAATGTAGTAAGAACTTTTAGCATGTAAAAGGAATCACAAAGTCATATATGTATAAAATACTATGCTCATATTATTTTAAGTTCAAATTCACACATAGACTTCCCAAGTTTCAAAACTCCCCCTCAATTTAAGCCATGAGGATGCATAACCCCTATTTCACTACTAATGTAACAAAAGCGAGTGAAATCCAAAAGTTTTGTGAAAATGTTAGCCAATTGTCGTTCGATATCTACAAGGCGAAGCACATTGTTTCCTTTTTCAACATTATCACATAGAAAGTGATATCTAATATCAACGTGCTTAATTGTAGAATGTTGCACGGGGTTTTTAGCAATGCAAATGGCACTAGTGTTATCACAAAACAGTGGAACACTATCTAAATCAACCCCATAGTCCTTAAGTGTTTGAACAATCCAAAGAATCTGTGAGCAAGCACTAGCAGCAGCTACATATTCAGATTTGGCTGTGGATTGTGCAACTGAGTTTTGATTTCTAGAGAACCAAGCAACAAGTGAATTACCAAGAAAATGGCAAGAACCGGAAGTATTTTTCCTATCAATACTACAACCCCCAAAATCAGCATCCGAAAAAGCTTTCAAAGTAACGGTTGAGGAAGAAGGAAGAACAATGCCAAATTCTTGAGTTCCATGTAAGTACATGAGAATCCTTTTGAAGGCTTGAGGATATGAAGCACGTGGAGGAGCTTGAAACCATGCACAAATACATACGCTAAATTGTATGTCCGGTCTTGATGTCGTGAGGTACAAAGGTGATCCGATCATGCTTCTATATTCTTTTTTATCCACGGATTCACCATCTTCATCAAGTTCAAGTGTTGATGTTGTTCCCATTAGTGTCCAAAGAGTCTTGCTTTTGTCCATGTTGAAGGGCTTGAGAACGTCCCTTGCATACTTCGTTTGATGCACAAAGTACCTTCCTTGGTTTGCTTGATTTGCAGCCCCAAAAAGTAAGTGAGTTCACCCATCATACTGATTTCAAATTCTGAACTCATCATTACTGAAAACTTGGACACAAGATCATGAGAAGCACAACTAAAGATAATGTCATCCACATACATTTGAACTAATAATGAATCATTGTCGTGCTTAAGCACAAAAAGAGTTTTATCAGCCTTGCCCATGGTAAACCCCTTTTCAAGTAAGAATGTTTTTAACCTATCATACCATGCTCTAGGAGCTTGTTTTATACCATACAGGGCTTTAGTCAATTTGAAAACATGATTAGGAAAATCTGGATTTTCAAAACCAGGTGGTTGCTTAACATAAACCTCCTCATCTATGCAGCCATTAAGAAAAGCACTTTTTACATCTATTTTATATAACTTGAAACCTTTAGATGCAGCAAAAGCTAACAAAATTCTTATGGCTTCTAATCTAGCAACAGAAGGAAAAGTTTCATCAAAATCTAGACCTTCAATTTGTGTGAAACCTTGAGCAACCAATCTAGCCTTATTCCTAATCACAACCCCATCCTCACTTTGTTTATTTTTAAACACCCATTTAGTTCCAATTAATGTGTGATGTTGAGGTGGAGGTACAAGTTTCCAAACATTATTCCTTTCAAAATTCTCTAACTCTTCTTGCATGGCAATAATCGAAGATTCATTGGTAAGTGCGTGTGATATATCTTTGGGTTCAAAAGAAGCAACAAAAGCAGAATGAGCATGAGACTTGGGGTCGGAAAAACTGGATCTTGTAACTCGTTCATGCAAGCTTCCAATTATCTGCTGCGGGGGATGATTCTTGTAAATTCGTAGGGGAACAGATGTCTCACAAGCTTCTTCTTCATCAGGTTCATTGCATATTGATTAGCTTGTGACTTTAGGACGATCTAGATCAACAATGATGGTTGTTGGTGCTGGTTGAGAATCAACATCGGAGCTGAACCAAAGTCATTAGCTGCTGAATTTTCGGGCAGCGGCTCCACTTCTTCCTCATCTTCAACGAAAATGCTCTCCCCCAGCGGATATGGATCCTGACCTGCAATATTTCAGCTAGTACCTGGGCTAGCTTCATGAAAAGACACCTCACAAGTCTCCATAATTTAGTTAGTGTCAAGTAAAAGCACACTGTAACCTCTAGTATGAGATGGATAACCAAGGAACATGCTATCAATGGATCTAGGTTCAAATTTATCAATATTACAATGTTTCTTAACAAAGCATTTGCATCAAAAGACCCGAAAGTGTGTAACACTAGGCCTATGTCCAAATCGAAGCTCATATGGTGTTTTACCTAGCTTAGCACACAAGAAAGCACGATTTGAGACACAACAGGCGGTTGCAATCGTATCAGCCCAATATTTCCTAGCAGTTTGATATTCATCAAGCATAGTCCTAGCCATCTCAACTAAGGTTCTGTTCTTTCTTTCTACAACACCGTTTTGCTGAGGTACATATGGTGAAGAAAATTGATGATCTATTCCATTTTCAGCACAAAAGTGATCAAAAGATTGATTTTTAAATTCAGTTCTGTTATCACATCTAATTGCTTTTAAATATCATGGGTGATCAATTGATAATCTAAGAAATAAAGTTCTAAAGTGACTAAAAGCTTCATTCTTAATGCCATAAAGTAAACCCAAGAGTATCTAGAATAATCATCAACAATCACAAGAACATACCATTTACCTCCACAGGATTGAACATGTGAAGGTCCTACGGTTTCAAGGTGCAAAAGTTGACCCGGTTCAGTTGTCATGATCATTGTGAGAGGAGTATGTGAACCTGCAACCATCTTAGCTTGTCTACAGGAAGAGCACACAATTTCTTTGTCCCCTTTAAGCTTAGGCCGCCCACATATGGATCAAGAGCACTAACACGCATTAGATGATCAAAGCCTATGTGACCAAGTCTACGATGCCAAAAATATAAGTGAATCATTAGCAACTAGGCACCTATGCGTAGAGGAAGTGATGAGTAGTTTTAGGCCCGATCTTCCAAAAGGTATGTCGATTGGGGTGGAGAACTCGACGTTGATGATCTGCGGCACTCGTGCAGTTCGAGTACCCCTGCAATCACTACACCACAGCTCCATTGGTTATCAATCATGCTGCACACGCTTGACCTTGCCAAGAAGGCTAATCCCTGCAAGTGCAGTCGAGAACATGAGCAAGAACATCGAAGACACAATCTGAAATCGCGAAGTTGGGGTCTCACAAACCGTAGAACGGCGGTATTATTGATCTAAGCAAAACCCATCGAATATGACCGGCGTCTGCAGTATTTATAGGCTAGGGTTCGACCAAAACACTATTAGACGCATCCCTGATGGACTCTTACGGGATACAAGGCCCAAAGGCCCAATTCGGTGGTGCAGCACCGGACAGAAATCTAGACTCGACTTGTTTCGACGATTCCCAATGACTCCGGAGGAATTTTGAGGTGGGACCAGAACCATTGGAAAGTTTATCTTCTCCTCTTTCCGTGCATATGTAGGACGTCAAAACGGAGTCCGTATGCCTCCTGGGCGTCCGTTTTAAGGTGGACTGCTCCTGGGCTCCGAGTTGAACTCGAGTCTGAGTTGTAAACTGTTTCCATCAACTTGTGGACGTCCCAGCTGGTTCTCCAGGCTCCCAAGGCCTCTTTCCTTCACTGGTTGATCTTAACCATTATTCCTAATAACAATTAAATCATCACATAGCAATCTATTCTCAAACTCATATGCAAAAGAAGTTAGGAACGAATTCACCTGCTGATTTATTAACCGTACTCGTGCTCTTGTGATTGGTCCTTGCAGTTCAATGTGCGTCTCCACGGTTGTGATGTCCTCATCATCCTCCCCCTCTTGAATTGGAGTCGTCCTCGACTCAAGTTCATCTTCTTCTCCCAAGTACAGTCGCAAATCTGAAATGTTAAATGTAGGACTAACCCCAAAATCGGGAGGCAATTCAAGCTTATATGCATTATCATTAATATTTTCAACGATCTTAAAAGGACCAGCAGCTCGTGGCATAAGTTTATATTTTCTCAAGTCGGGAAATCGCTCTTTTCTCAAATGGAACCACACCAAATCACCCGATTCAAGTTTTACTTCTTTTCTACCTTTACTACCTGCAATCCTATACTTCTCATTCATCATTTCAATATTTCTCTTTGTAGTTTCATGCATCTTAAGAATGAAATCAGATCGTTGTGTAGCATCCAAATTTTTAGTTTCAGAAGGAGGCAAAGGTAGTAAATCAATAGGAGCACGGGGATTGAAACAATACACTACCTGGAATGGACTTACCTTTGTCGTGGAGTGAACGGATCTGTTGTAAGCAAATTCTATATGTGGTAAACACTCCTCCCACAACTTCAAATTTGTTTTCAAGACAGCTCGCAACATAGTGGATAAAGTATGATTAACTGCCTTGGTTTGTCCATCTGTTTGTGGGTGATATGTAGTTGAAAACAGCAACTTGGTTCCCAATTTATGCCACAAAGTTCTCCAAAAATGACTTAAAAATTTTGCATCACGATCAGAAACAATGGTATTTGGCACACCATGTAAACAAACAATTTCCGTCATAAATAAATCAGCAATGTGTGAGGCATTATCATTCTTATGACAAGGTATAAAGTGTGCCATTTTGGAAAAACGATCAACAACTACAAAAATACTGTCCCTCCCCCTCTTAGTCCTAGGCAATCCCAAAACAAAGTCCATAGAAATATCCTCCCAAGGTACACTAGGAACAGGAAGAGGCATATAAAGACCATGTGGGTTAAGGCGAGATTTAGCTTTGTTGCAAGTAGTGCATGACACGTAGCGCTCGACATCACGCATCATCTTTGGACAAAAGATGTGTGTGGACAGCACATCTTAAGTTTTCTTCACTTCAAAATGTCCCATCAAACCTCCTCCATGTGCTTCCTGCAAAAGTAATAGACGAACGGAGCTAGCTGGAACGCATAGCTTGTTAGCACGATAGAGGAGACCCTCTCGCAGCACATATTTATTCCAAGTTCTTCCTTCTCTACAATTTTCAAAAGCATATTTGAAGTCCAAATCAGTAGGATATAATGCTTTTATTGTTTCCAAACTAAAGATTTTATGATCAAGTTGGGACAGCATGGTATAACGCCTAGATAATGCATCAGCAATAACATTTTCCTTCCCTTTCTTATGCTTAATGATGTATGGAAACGACTCGATGAACTCAATCCATTTAGCATGTCATTTATTCAGATTGGTTTGACAGTTAAGATAATTCAATGATTCATGATCAGAATGTATGACAAACTCCTTAGACCAATGATAATGTTGCCAAGTTTGTAATACTCGCACTAAGGCATACAATTCCTTATCATAAGTGGAATAATTCAGAGAAAGACCATGAAGTTTTTCACTAAAGAAAGCAACGGGTTTACCTCCTTGTATGAGAACGCCTCCAATACCAATGCCGCTTGCATCACATTCTAGCTCAAAGGTCTTGTCAAAATCCGAAAGTTGTAGCAACGGTGCTTGTGTAAGCTTCAATTTGAGAGCATCAAAAGCTTGTTGCTGCAGTTCGCCCCATCGAAACGGCACTCCCTTCTTCGTAGCTCATGTAGAGGTGCTGCAATGGTGCTGAAATCCCGCACAAAACGCCGATAAAAACCCGCAAGACCAAAAAACCTACGAACCTGCGTGACGGTTGTTGGGACTGGCCAGCTGGTAATTGCTTCAATTTTTGCCTCATCCATCTCAATTCCCTGCGACGAAATGACATAGCCAAGAAACGAGACTCGATTGGTGCAAAAGACGGACTTTTCGAGGTTACCAAACAAACGTGCATCTCTCAAAACAGTAAAAATAGCATGTAAATGATCAAGATGTTCATCATATGACTTGCTGTAAATGAGGATATCATCAAAGTAAACCACCATAAATTGTCCAATGAAAGCACGTAAAACCTCGTTCATTAATCGCATAAAGGTGCTAGGTGCATTAGTTAAACCAAAAGGCATGACTAACCACTCATAAAGTCCAAACTTGGTTTTAAATGCAGTTTTCCATTCATCTCCTAGTGCCATTCTAATTTGGTGGTAACCACTACGCAAGTCAATTTTTGTGAAGATGATAGCACCACTCAATTCATCAAGCATGTCATCTAAGCGAGGAATAGGATAACGATATCGAATGGTGATGTTATTAATCGCTCGACAATCAACACACATGCGCCAACTACCATCTTTCTTAAGAACCAAAAGAACAGGAACAGAACAAGGGCTAAGGCTTTCATGAATGTACTCGCGGTCTAAAAGATCTTGAACATGTCGTTGAATTTCCTTAGTTTCCTGTGGATTCGCCCTGTATGCTGCACGATTTGGCAAACTTGCTCCTGGAATCAAATCGATCTTGTGTTCAATGCCTCTCATCGATGGTAAACCACGGGGTATCTCGGAGGGAAACACATTCTCAAACTCCTGCAAAAGGTTAGCGACAGCAGGGGGCAATGCAATAGACAATTCATGAAGTGAAAACATGGCTTCTTTGCAAACTAAAGCATAGCACATCTCCTTAGCATCGAATAAATCAGCAAGGTCAGATTTAGTTGCGAGCAATGATGGTGATTTTAACTTAATAACTTGTTGTTTTTCATATTCTAATTATGTTGCTTTGCCATCACGAATTTTACTCTTCTCTAAATGAAAAATTTCAGCAGGAGTCATGGGGAGCAAAGTGATTTTCTTTCCCTTATGCATGAGAGTATATTTATTGGTTCTACCATGATGAATAGCATCTGTATCAAATTCCCAAGGACGACCCAATAGAAGAGAACAAGCATCCATAGGAACAACATCAAAATCAGCAAAATCATGGTATGAACCAATTGAAAAATGTATTCTCGCTGTTTGTTTTACCCGAACCTTACCGCTGTTGTTGAAACATTGAATGTGGTATGGATGAGGGTGTGCTCTTGTTGTCAAACCAAGTTTCTTGACGACATCCGTGTTCACCAAGTTATTGCAGCTACCTCCATCAATTATAGTGTGTACACGGCAGTCCTTGACGATGAGAAACATGTGGAAGAGGTTGTGTCGTTGTAGCTTGTCGTCAGTCTCCACATTGGAGCTCAAGGCACGCTGCACAATGATGCTCCTCTAGTTCTCCGTCGCTGCTGTACCAAGTACCTCTTATTCGGTGTGTTCGTCATTTGGATCTGTAAAGTCAGTAGCAAGAGAATATTCATCTTCAACATCCGAAGTACTATCATACCCGCCATCGTCGCGTTCTATGTATGCTCGTTTGCTCGGGCAATCTTTCATCATATGACCAAGTCCCTAGCAGCGGTGACACTTAATGTCGGAAGTATGACCCGTAGAAGGAGTGGACGATGAAGGCTTGAATGATGTCGCCTTGCTGCCTTCCGGCACGCGAGAAGGTGGAGCAGCAGGTATGGTTCGTCGGCCGCCATTGGATGGTGTAGTCGCTGCACGGGGGGGGGGGGGGGGTCGAAGATGGTGGTGTTTTGGATGGTGTAATCGCTGCACGCGGCGTGAAGTTGCTCCTCGTGCGTTGTTGCTCTTGTTGTCGGCCCTGCAATTTTTTTCTGCCAACATAGCAAGCTGAAACAATCTGTTAACAGTATCATATTCCTTGTAATCAATAATGTCCTGAATTTCATGCCTCACCCCCCCATAAAAACGAGCTATTTTATCATCCATGTCCTCTACTACCCCACAACGCAGCATACCCTTTTGTAACTCTTGATAATACTCCTCTACGGACATGTTACCTTGGTCTAAGCGCTACAATTTTTTGCGAAGGTCCCGCTGAAAAGATGGAGGAACAAATCAAACACGCATAGCTTCCTTTAATCTATCCCATGTTGGAGGATCAGTTCTAGTTTTAACAAGTTCATTCCACCATATGATAGCAAAGTCCTTAAACTCACTAGTGGCTTGACGAACTCTATGTTGTTCAGGAACAAGATGGGAATTAAATTTTTGCTCTACTCTCATCTCCCAATCAAGATAAGCCTCAGCATCATAAGCACCAGAAAAAGAGGGTATAGTAAATTTCACTTTAGCAAAAGGATCATCAGGAGGACGATTATAATTGTTATGATTATTACCTCCCATACCTCGACGATGAAGTGGCAGTCTTGGCTGACTATTGTGATCTTCCAGTTCATCATAAGTATTGTCTCCTTGTCTTCCAGCGAGAGGCAATCGAGCCTCAAAAGTATTCATTCGAAGAGCAAGGTCATCAAGTTGGCGAGTCAAGTTCGCCAATGACTCCTCCGTTGCTGCATTGTATTTGGCGAACATATCTGTCATGGTCTTCATCATATCACGTAACTCAGCATGTTGAACACATTCGTCATCATTGTCTTCTCCTGCCATTGTTAGTAGGAAACAAAAGACAACAAAAAAATATGTTATCCCTATCAACTACAGTGACAATGTGAAAGGTGGAAGAAACAATCTCTCTCGCTCAAGCGTCTTACCACGCTCTTACAAGTGTTCTTACCGACACAGCAGGTGGTGTGGACGGTGAGATGAACCAATGAAGCGTGGGGTGATTGCAAAGTTATATGTTATGCTCAAGAGAAAAGGTGGAGCTTGGATGGCACAATATGATGGCTAATAAGCAGAAAATCGTTAACAACTAAACAAAGTTGAATAAGTATTCAATGTAGAAAACTGTTTCTGTTCAACCAAGTGCCCTAGGGCCTAGCACAACACAAGGAAGTATCAAGGCAAAAGAAAAACAGAATGATATAGCCAACAAAACAACACCAAGTGGTATAGGCCAATTGCTTTAATATGCGTGCTCTTCACTATTTTTTTCTTTTTTGTAATATTTTTTTGATATTTTTCTTTACTCAGGAGCACAAATATAGGAAGCACACAAATTTTCAGCTCAATTGGATGTAACATGCGGCCTATAGAAAATCAAGAAGATTCTTTAAAATTCGTGCTGAAACTTTGGAGGCTGGATAGCCTATCTTCCGAGGGGAATTTGGGCAATCTAATTTCACCGAATGCGGCTATAGAAAATCAGATGTGAAATTTTGCGTAGATGAATTTGAAAAAAAAAATGCCCAATTTCGAGTTCGTATGCAAAAGTTATAGCCGTTTTAAGGTAGGTTGTCCGAGTTACGTTTTTTTTTATGTTGATTCCAACTCGGTTTGAGAAAAGAACTCGCAATCGGATATGAAAACGATCGGGTATTTGCACAGCAACTAATGGGGTGGTGTGTGATGATTCAAGGATGAGTGGCACAAAGGTTTGTCACCTAATCTAGGGCTGGCGATGCGGGAGTTCACGCAAGGCGGCTAGCTAGGGCAAACCGATGAACATGGTGGATCGGTTTGTTATTTAGGGATTGTGGAATAGATGTCGAACAGCAACAAAACAAGGATGAAACATGATAACTAGGACCAAAAACACAAAGCTAACCAGCAACAAGACTCGACAACACGAATGCAAACTCAACAATGCAAACTGAAAAATTAAACTGCAGGCGCTATAGTCTGGGAAGCGGTAAAAACAATCTAATTTTTTGTGGCTTTTATGTGGACTCTAGGTACGAAACAAAATCGATCTAATGGAAGGAAAACAAAGATACCTCACGGGCAACCTAGAAATCTGATACCAATTGATGAGTAGGCTTAGGCCCGATCTTCCGAAAGGTATGTCGATTGGGGTGGAGAACTCGACGTTGATGATCTGCGGCACTCGAGCAGTTCGAGTACCCCTGCAATCACTACACCACGGCTCCATTGGTTATCAACCGTGCTGCACACGCTTGACCTCACCAAGAAGGTTAATCCCTGCATGTGCAACCGAGAACATGAGCAAGAACGTCGAAGACACGATTTGAAATCGTGAAGTTTGAGTCTCACAAACCATAGAACGACGGTATTATTGATCTAAGCAAAACCCACCAAATATGACTGGCGTTTGCAGTATTTATAGGATAGGGTTTGACCAAAACACGATTAGACGCGTCCCTAATAAACTCTTACGGGATACAAGGCCCAATGGCCCGATTCGGTAGTGCAGCACCGGACAGAAATCTGGACTTGACTTGTTTCGACGATTCCCAATGACTCCAGAGGAATTTTGAGGTGGCACCAGAAACATTGGAGAGTTTATCTTCTCCTCTTTCCATGAATATGTAGAACGTCAAAAATGGAGTCTGTATGCCTCCTGGGCGTCTGTTTTAAAGTGGACTGCTCCTGGACTTCGAGTTGAACTCGAGTCCGAGTTGTAAACTTTTTCCATCAACTTGTGGGCATCCCAGCTGGTTCTCTAGGCTCCCAAGGCCCCTTTCCTTTACTGGTTGATCTTCTCCATTATTCCTAATAGTAATTAAATCATCACATAGCAATCTATTCTCAAACTCACAAGCAAAAGAATTTAGGAACAAATTCACATGCTGATTTATTAACTGTGCTCGTGCTCTTGTGATTGGTCCTTGCAGTTCAATGTGCGTCTCTGCTGTTGTGATGTCCTCATCAGAAAGACATATCAAAATCAGCGTTAAAAACTCTTCCAAACCGAGACATGTTAAAAATAAGCTCACTATTTGAATTCACAACTTTGCAGCAATTTTTAGTGAAAATAATTTCAAAATTTTTATCCAGCAGTTGTGAAACAGAAAGCAAGTTGTATTTGAAATTTTTAACAAGTGCCACATCCTTTAAAGTGTAGTGATCATTTACTCTAACCCAACCCTTAGCAATTATAGGAGTTGAAGAATTATCGGCAAAAGTAACATTCTCTACACATGACAAAAAAGAGAGGGAGGAGAACCATTCTTTGTTACCGTCATGTGGCGTGAGCAACATTAATTCAGAATCCAAATGTTCTCCTTCCTCAAGCGTGTAACCTACATAGAAGCACAATATGTCAATGACTCAATACCAGCATTAGTCAAAAGGCATTTAGGAATCCAGTACTGAGTCACACGACGTCCAGCAGGAATAACATGCGAAAGCTGAGACGAAACAACAGGTTTATGAGTCAAAGTTTGAGATTTTTTGTTCTTAACTACTGACCTATGAGGTGTTACTTGTGTAGCACACAAATCAGTAGCTCCGGAATCAAAAACAGAAGGTCCGGAGATAAAAACTGAAGCTCCGAAGGTAAACTTTGAATGTTTTTGACTCATAACAGCAGGTTGCATGTTCCTGACATTTAGTCTAGTATGTGTAGCAAATTTTGCATGAGAGTTATAAGATCTAGCTTGCATTTTTTTTCTATTTTATGTTGTTTAGCTAGTCTATAACAAAAATCTATGACATGACCATCTCTATCACAATAGGTATAATGAAATTTAATTTTGTGTTCATGTCTAAATGAGCATGCAACATGTTTATTAGATCCCGAATGTGACAACACTCTTGCAGATTTAAAAGCCACTTCTTTTTGTTTAGGAACTGTTTTAATCAAACCACTTCCTAATGACTTTATAATTTTGGGTGGATGTGCTTTAGCATGAGCATGGGAATCAAAACCTAAACCAGTTTTATCATTGCAAGATTTGGATTAATTCAGTAGCAAGTTTAGATTTTTGTTCCCAATACAAAACTGCTTTAGTGTCCTATTCATGTCATCAAGTTTCTTAGACAATTCTAGGCAGTTTTCACATGAAGTTTTTCCTTATAGTTTGCAATTGAACAATATTTAACTTCATGAGCACGTAAATCATTGTTCAAAACAAAAACCTCATTCATATCATCTTGCAGTTTCTTATCAAGATCATCACAACTAGAACAATACAAATCAATTGTAGAACAAGAAGCATCTTTTAAGTTTCCAATATTAAGTGCAGCAAGCTTTTTGTTCTTTTTAATTTCAAGTTCAAGTTTATCAAGCGTGGAGGTATGTGCACTTATTAGGGAGGACAATTTTTCATATATAAAGTCACATGAGGAACAAGAATCATCACTAGGAATCAAAGATTTCAAATGATTAATTTCAGATTCTAGTGACTCAATTTTAACAGCATTGTCCCTAAGCTTTTTTTCCTTTTTCTTAAAAATCGTAGTGGCACGAGAAATAAAATCACACATTTCTTCGCAAGTAGTACATACCTCTTCATTGTCGCTGGTTTGTTCTGCCTCCTCCATACTTGATCTTGACTTGCCTGCCATGAAGCACAAGTTTGCCAAATCATCTTCATCCTTGTCACTTCCAATGTCCATGTCGCTTGAGCCAAGTTCCTGGAGTGTGGACATAAAACTGTTCACCAGTTGGCGACCTGTAAATCCCTTCTTCTTCTTCTTCTTCTTCTTCTTCTTCTTCTTCTTCTTCTTCTTCTTCTTCTTCTTCTGAGGAGTGCTTCGTCCTTGATTGTTTTTCTTCCCAAGAAGTAGGACCTAAAAGGTTAGGACAATCTGTACGAAAGTGTCCTGTCTTACCACATTCGAAGCATCATTGAGGTCCGGAGCCTCCTCTCCTTCTAGTTCTCACATTTTGCAATGCTTTTGAGAACCTAGAAGAGAGAAGTGCTAGCTCCTCCTTTGGAAACTCTACAATCTGTTCAAGGGTTAGAGAGGACAACAAAGAAAGTGAACCACAAGATGAAGATTGACCAGAGCTAGGCATGTCACGTTGAAAAACAAAAGCAATAGACTTATTGGGGTTCTTACGTGATATTTTCTCAATTTCATGAGTTTTTAACATGGAATATAGCACATCTAAAGTAAATGTACTCATGACAGCAGATTCACGAATGGATGTAACTTTCATCTCCTAGATTGATATGTCTAATGCACTTAGTAATTGCCTAGCATTCTCAGCACCTGAAAAATTAACATTGACACTATGCAAGTTGTTGAGAATTATGTTAAAGCGAGCAAAAAGGTCATCAATGGACTCATCGGGTTGCATCTTGAAGCGCAGGTATTCTTTCTCGAACATATCCTGTCTTACCTCCTTGATCGTGTTGGATCCTTCGTGGTAGACACAAAGTGCTCTCCACACATCGTACGCCAATCGGAGGTGTGCAACACGGTCGAAGTCGCTCTAAGTTAGTCCTTGGATTATCAAGTTGCGGGCTTTGTTGTTGTTGTCGACATCTCTTAAGTTGCGAGATCTATGTGTGATGAATACATTGGCTTGTAGTGAATACATTGGCTTTGATGATAAAAGTTCTGAAATTCTGCTAAAACACTTTTTTAGCAAAGTCCGACTCTAGCTCCGAGCTTCTGCAAGGTTCGACAATAGGTCCGACTTGCTTTGTCAAAGTCCAACATGTTTTTGAGTAGCTCCACTGAAGCTTTGTCTTTAACTCCGGCATATCTTTGATAGCTCTGGCATGTTTCTGTTAAGCTCCAATATCTTTTGCTAGGTCCGACTAATGTTGGTTAGCTTCGACATGTTTTTCTAGCTCCGGTGCTAGGTTGTACTAGCTTTGGTAAGCTCCGGCTCAAGCTCTGGTTAGCTTTGGCAATATTCGGAGCTTGATCGCAATGATCCTGCTTTTACTGTAAAATGTTTCAAACTTGCTTTACATTGTCGGAAAGGTCCAACTGACTGGGTTATGGACTCATGCTGCGGCTGAGTCGGGTTTCACTGAAATATGGAAAGATTTGAGTTGGTTATAATAGGATTTCGTGTGGGTCACGAATTTTAATTGTTTTAGAAATGTGGGATACGTTCCTAAGGTGTTTGAAAGTCTTAATATTGCTTCTATCTGCGTATAGAAGAGTCCTAAGTAGTTATGGAAAATTTCGATTCGTGATTTGAGTAGGATTAGAGTCCTAGTTGAGTTTGGCTTGGCCTAATAGCTGGTTATATAAGCAAGGGAGGCCAGAGATTGTGGTTTATGACTTTGGGGCTGTTCTTCTTATGGTTTGATTAATAAAATTCGTAGTTTGAAGGAACTTTTGTGCCTTGTTCGTCCGACTTGTTTTCGTCAAGTCTTTCTCGTCGAGTTTCTGCACAGCACTACCTTTCTTCGGTGGTTTTATCATAAATCGAGTTTTACAGATCCAATTGACATTATTCTTTATGGGTTGTCTTCACAACTTGATTATCTATCATCTGTCAAAATTTCACAGTCATTGGATTTGTGGTTTTTGATCTACACGAGTTTCTTTGCAGTATTACAGATCTGTTTTTTACTCGGTAGGACAGATTGACCTTTGTTCGATCTTTCGATCGTAACTTGAGTTTCTCTATACGGATTTGAGTAATTCTTGTTGTGTCTTCTTCGTGACTTGATTCTCTATGATATGTATCACCTTTTTCATGGTGAAACACATTTAGATTAGTCTCATACACGATTTGTTTTAACAGATCGTATTTCTGCCGAAGGGGTTGGGATTTAATTGTTTCCGCTGTGTAAGATTTTTTAATCTACCATTCACCCTGCCTCTAGTAGATTTTTCATGTGCTCTTCGATCCTACACACGTCGTAAGGCTTGTACACATTTTCCCATATTGCGAAGCCTTGTGCCTGGGTGAAAGCTTCCATACGTGCATTCCAAACCTGAAAATCAATACCACTAAAAACACAAGGTTTTGCGGAGTATTTCTCCATGATGATTAGTCAAAAATACGTGCAGATCACAAAAGTTAGAGAACCGTTGCTCTGATACCAATTGTAGGATTGAAGAGCACGTGTAAAGCTACCAGAGGGGGTGAATGGTAGATTAAAACTTTTTAGCGGAAGCAACGAAAAACCCCTTGGCAGAAAACCGATATGTTAAAGAAACCAAGTGTGCGACTAATATAAACATGTTCAACTATGACGAAACTAGTATAGATTGAAGAGAATCAAGTTACGAAGACACCACAACAATAATCACAAAAATTCGTTGAGAGAAACTCAAGTTACGATCGAAAGATCAAACAAAGGTCAATCTATCCTACCCGAGAAAAACAGTTCTGGAATACTGCAAAGAAACTCGTGTAGATCAGAAACTACAAATTCAATGACCGTGATTTTTTCACAGATGATAGAAAATCAAGTTGTGACAATAACCCAAAAAGAATCACGTCAATTGGATCTGTAAAACTCCAGTTATGATAAAACCACCAAAGAAAGGTAGTGCTGTGCAGAAACTCGACGAGAAAGACTTGACGAAAACAAGTCGGACGAACAAGGCACAAAAGTTCCTTCAAACTACGAATTTTTTTGATCAAAACACAAGAGAAACAGCCCCAAAGTCATGCACCACGAGCTCTGGCCTCCATTGCTTATATAACCAGCCCTTAGCCAACCCAAACCTAACTAGGACTCTAATCCTACTCAATTCACGAATCAAAACTTTCCATAACTGCTCAAGACTCTTCTATATGCAGATTGAAGGAATCTTAAGACTTCCAAACACCTTAGGAACATATCTCACATTCCTAAAAATACTCAAATTCGTGACCCACACGAAATCCTATCATAACCAACTCAACTTTCCATATTTGAGTCAGACACGACTTAGCCGCAGCCTGAGTCCATAACCTAGTCGGTTGGACCTTTCTGACCAATTTTTTACGTCCACATCTCTTCATCACGCCTCAGAACCATGTAGCCAGGTCTATGCACTCCTTGCACACGTGCAAACATCTTCCAGCGATGTCCACGATACCTTCACATGCATTGTTCATGAATCAAACATGTTGCGCAACCTCCAGATCAACTCAACCACAATTCCTCTCGAACTTGGTTGTTGAACCTCATCTTCTCCTTAAGACTAGTTCAATGGATCCCATCACCAGCCATGTCTTGAACTTAAGTAACACCTTCACATGAATAAACAACCAATACTTCCAAGCACAAGTCCTCGACTTGACTCTTGTTAGCTCTGATAACTACAACACCTTACGTGAGCACCTCACATAAGTATGTTGCAAACCTTAGTAAAAAGATATCAACCATAACCACCAAAACACACCAAAAACTTAGTAAAAGAAAAATAAGCAAACTTTCCATAATCCAAAAAAACAAGTTCGAAACATTGCAAATTAAAAGCAGAACCACTGCGATCATGCTCCGAACCTTGCCAAAGCTAACTGAACCTTGAACCGGAGCTTTCCAAAACTAACAGGATCTAGCGCTCGAACTTACCAAAGCTAGTAAGACCTAGCGCCGGAGCTAACCAAAGCTAGTGGGACCTAGCGCCGCAGCTTACCAAAGCTAGTCGGACATAGAGCCGGAGCCAACCAAAGCTAGTCGAACCTCGACAAAGAAGTCAGACCTAGCCAAAGCAAGTCGGACCTTACGTCAGACCTTGCCGGAGCTACCCAAAACAAGCCGGACCTATCGTCAGACCTTGCTGGAGCTCGGACCTAGAGTCAGACCTTGATGATAAAGGTGTTTTGGTAGTATTCAAAACTTTTATCATCATAGCCAATGTATTCAGCACACATAGGTCTCATAACAGCCCTTCACGTTTGCACCACACTGGACAAGTCCGATATCAACCGGACTAGTCCGATAATCCTCTAAATAAAATCGGACAAGTCCTCCAAGTCCGGACTTGTCCTTAGCCCTACGTTTTTCACTACACCAGACAAGTCCGAAATCCACTGGACTAGTCCGAAAACTCTGACTAAAATCGGGCAAGTCCCTCCAAGTGCGGACTTGGCCTTAGTCCTACACGGTGTTCATCACACCGGACTAGTCCAATATCTACCAAACTAGTTCGAAAAGGTTGTGACTATGATCTGGCTAGTCTGCACCTCAACAGACTAGTCTGATATCCATCAACACTTAGGGTTTCTCGCACACACGCACACCAGACTAGTCCGGTGTCCACCACGGACTAGTCCGGACATCGCAAACTCTAACGGTAACTTTTGGAAACCCTAGTATAAATAGAGGTGTACGGCCATACATCAAACACTATTGACTATTTGCACCGTCAGACCTTCTAAGAGCCCAAAATTCACATCTCTCCACACATCCTAAGCCTAAAAGGATCAAATGTTTAAGGATTAGCAATTGAATAAAAGAGAGACTTGTTCTACACATGTTGAGCTCTTGGGTTTGATCTCTCGCACACTCTAGTTGTTTATTGTATATCTTTTGAGTATGTTTGGTGGTGTTCATCGCTGTAGTTCTTGGGGAGCCCTCAACTTGTGAGAAGGCCCCTTGAACAAGTTATTTACTCTTGTGATTAGTGGTTGAGAATCGGCCTCCATTGCGATTCAACGAGGGAAGGGTTAGTGAAGACCTGGTCCTCCGTGGACTCCTCAATGGGGATGTAGATTTCCTCCGTGGAATCGAACCTCGAGATAAAATCTTGTCTCGCGAACCTTTGTTTTATAGTTCATCATATTCTAGGGTTTGCTTAAACTTGTGTAACTCACGTTGAAATATCGTAATTAAAGTTGATCTTTGCAGTACATTGTTTCATTACTGTAATACATCCAAGTTGTCAAATGCTTTCCATTGCATAGAGTACTAGAGGTGAAATTAACGACCAATCTTGGTCTTTCTAGTCTACGTACACCAGATTAGTCCGCACCGTACCAGACTAGTCAAGACTTCCCTGTATTTGATCAATCTGTTAAGTGTTTTAGGGATGTACAAAGTTTCAAAAAGCCTATTCACCCCCCTTTAGGCAACATTCACGACCCCCTGCTTCTGCGCGGAGCCATTGAAGTAGAGAGTCGAGTGAGGCTCAGTGAAGACTGAGACCTTAGGTTCCACCTTCTATTCATTGAGGCCCTTTGGACTAGATGAAGAAGGTATCCAATCCGTCATGAAGTCAGACAGCGCCTGACTCTTGATTTCATGTCGAGGCAGGAGTCCGGGATCGAACTCTGCTGGCTCTGCAGCCCACTTGGCGATATTTTTCATTGAATTGGGGTTATGCAAAATAACACGCAGTGGATAAGATGTTACCACTGATATCTTGTGGGCTTGGAAGTAATGACGTAGCTTCCTTGAGGCAATAAGAACTGCGTACAGCAGTTTATGCACTTCAATGCATCTAGTCTTGGCGTCATGAAGTAGTTCACTGATGAAGTATACTGGCCGCTGGACAGTTTGAACCCTCTAAGGGCGGGGGGGGGGGGGGGGGGTGGGGTCCAAAGTTTCTTCTTCATCAGTCTGGACCCTCCCATGGGGGTTCGAATCTTCTTCTTGAGCGGTAGATACTCTCTCAGATGAAAGCGGTTGATCCACGTGCATCTTGAGTTGAAGATGTCTCTGGTCTTTCTGGAATCAAGACCATGCTGACAACATTCGTAGTTGCAGCGATGTAAGGCAGAAGAGTCTCACCATCTTCTGGAGCTACCATTATTGTGTGACACCCGGTTCCAAAAATAAACCAAGCATAATGCATATGTGTGTCCAGGAGGTATAACACACATACACAAGTGTTTCACAAACGATAAACCGGTTATAGCCATGTCTCAAATAATAACATTAATAATAGTACATTATTACAAACAAAATAGTCTTGAATACAAGCTCTAAACAACTGTTGTGGGAAACACTAATCACTAAGACTCCAAACTCCATAGGCAAGATTGACGTCAAAACACACACCTAGAACTCCTCAAAGACCTCCTGGTACTCCACCTGGTCGCCCGCGTCTGGATTTGGTGGGGGAATAGCAAGGGTGAGCACATGTCATACTCAACAAGTGTGGGAAAGTATGACTTGTAGCTTAAACAAGGCATAGTAATGAACAATGACTAATTGCGTAAAAATACATTAAAAACAGTTAAAATGCAATTATATGATCATTAAGTGTGGTCCTCCATAAAATAACCCAAATATCATCAATTCAACTTAAATAACCAATACCAGAAATAATAATCCATGGCCAACTCATAACTGCTCATATGTCTCATTTTCATAAATTCCAATACCAAAGCCAATTAATTAACCAATACCAACTCCTGACTCAATTGTAGCCATTAAAACAAGTTAAAGTCAAAATTCTAATCATGTGAGGGTCCAGGTTGCTCATGACCAGGAGCACGGGTATCATGATAGTTTTAAACACACTCTGCAAAGGTTGTACCACTTTACCCACAATTTCGTGATTTAATCACCTTCCGATGACTAAGGAATCTCAATTGTGCCATCTCACACTTCCTTAGGTGTGTGGCCAAGAGATCACAAAATAGCCTTTACAAAGTGATTACTAGCATATTTAGACCCTACTAAGGTTTCACCGGTGGTGATGTCTCCAACGTAGAACATCAAACCAAGGGCCCCCTCTTGAGCCATTTGGATCCTAGGGTAGTCCCACCAATCTCTATAAACCCATTCGACTACCCCTTCCCTGAGCCTTCTTAATGGTCCAAACAGTACTGGCAATACACTAATTAGTCAGCTAAGCCGCACCCATACTTGGCCCTATGGTGGCACTGTAAATCCTGGATGGTCGCTCCACGAACCGGTCCATAGATCTAAAGCAAGCGAAACCACTAAAAACAGTCCAACCCATTCCACATAACCGACTTGCTTAGATCCCTAGGCACCATGTTGCTAAAGTGTCATTAATATCAGTTCTCATCATTCACATGTTCAACAACTCATAATTAAGCATTATAGTTGATTCCCAAACCCAATTGCGCATTGCGAAGCAAAAGTGTAAAATATCGTATCTGACTCTCTACATTGTGTTCAAGCGACAAGGGTGGTCATACAAAACTAGTAAGCTCCTAAAATTGGTTTTCCCATCAATTTCGCCACAAGCATGCAATTTTGCAAACAAAACCTTTAAAACAGGTTCAATATGGTCAAGGACACTTGCCTTGCTCCTGAGCTTGATTTGGATCAAAGGCTTCTAAACTCTGGTTTTGCGGGTCCTTGAAAGCACTCTCTATGGCAACACCTTCTATTCCAAGCGACAAACATGCAAAACACACAATTCAATTAGATAATGCTCATATAGTACTCAATATGCCATGATATGCATGATTAATGCAATTGTGAGGTAAAACTTGTTAATGAGTTTCTATTAATGTTTACTAATTAGTTACAATAGTTTCTAACAAGTTTGAACAAGTTTGGGATTTATTTGAGTTGATTTCGAATTAATTTAGCATATTCCAGATTCAGATACCGGACTAGTCTAGTTTAAGGGGTCGGACTAGTCCGCCCTGATCAGAATTGGAATTTAGGGTTTTCGTGATATGCGAGAATTGGGATTGAATTTGCATGAAAACTTGAATGTAGAGGGTGTACGATGTGTTTAGAGATCCAAAGATCAAGATTTGGGTGTGAGACTTGAATCTTGGCGATTAGGGCTTGATGAAGATGAGTTGATGAAGATTTGGATGAAGAACGTCAATTCGTCGAAAAGTCAATGAAGATCATCTTGATTGGACCTTCTCCCACCTCTCCTTTCTCCTTGCTTCTGGACTTGATCTTGATGTCGGCAACAAGGCAAAAGTGGTAGCAAGGGGTTTTCAATTGCGGTGGAGAGGTGAGGGGTGTTGGGTTGTTTATATAGGGTTTTGGGGTGAATTCCAAGTAGAATTCGGTGGGGGACGAGTAGGGGCCGTGGTGGGGTCCACTTGTGCTCCTCTGAGGTTGGGCAAGAAGTTCTTGGGCCCAAATTAGGCAATTACCCAAAAACAAATCATGGAGAATTAATAGAATCTGAGTTGTTTTCCGAAGGTCAGACTAGTCCGTAGTGGGGACCAGACTAGTCCGTTTGGCAACAATGAATAATCGGACAAGTCTGACCGGACAAGTCCGATCGGCAACAGAGAAGAAATCGGACAAGTCCGGTTGGCATGGTCAGACAAGTCCGGGAAAACTTCAAAGGCCCAACCGGGCTAGTCCACACATTGTGTCGGATAAGTCCGGACTTTGAAGAATTGAATTTTTCTGAATGAAAATGGGTACACCGTACAAGTCCGCAATTCTAAAGAAAACTAAATTTTCTGAACAGAGGATAGGGATATCGGACTAGTCCGGTTCAGAGGCCGTACAAGTCCGCGCCCTGATAGACTGAAAGTTCCAGTTTAGCCCTATATTCATTTTAATCTTGTTCCTCTTTTTATATGGCTTAATGTTAAACATGTATGAGGATGTATACAATGAATCATGCATGAAAATGAGGGTGTTACAAATTGGTAGTGTGGTGAGGAGCTGCTTCAGCTCTTGAAATATCTTCTTTGCTTCTTCAGACTAATGGAATGGCCGTGACTTCCTCAATAGTTTGAAGAAGGGAAATGCTCACTCTGCTAGCCTTGAGATGAACCGGCTGAGCAAAGCTAGACAACCAGTAAGCTTCTGGATGTCCTTGACATGGGAAGGAGGTTGCATCGCTTCAATGGCTTTTATCTTGGCCGGATTTGCTTCAATTCCTCGGTGGGTCACCAAGTATCCAAGAAGCTTTCCGGGGGAAACCCCAAAGACACACTTGTCAGGGTTGAGCTTTGTGCATGTCAGACGCAGCTTGTCAAAGAAGGATTGAATGTTGTCCAACAGAGAGTCTTTGTTCTTCACTTTGACAACGATGTCATCAACGTAGACTTCCACTAGGTCCCAGATTAGCTCCCCAAAGGTTTTGTGCATAACTCGCACAAAGGTGGAGAGTGCATTTTTGAGACCATAAGGCATTGCCGTGTAACAATAGATACCATCTACCGTAATAAAAGCAGTATCCTCTTCATCTTCCTTGGGCATTGGAATTTGATGGAAACGAGAATATGCATCTAAGAAACATAAAAGCTCACAGCCAGAGGTAGAATCCACTATTTGATCTATTCTTGGTAGTGGAAAGGGGTCTATTGGACATGCCTTATTCAAAGTGGTGTCGTCGATGCACATTCGATGTTTCCTGTTGGCCTTAGGCACAATAACCTGGTTCGCATCCATCACGAATGATGTACCTCCCAGATGAATATAGCGTCAAGCAGCTTCTTGACTTCTTCTTGAATGAAGTTCTACTGCTCGAAAGATTGCTTCTGGGATTCTGTTGTATAGGTCGTGCGTTGGGGTAGATCTTCAGATGGTGCTCGATCACCTCCCTAGGGATCCCAAGAATTTGTGATGGTTGCCATGCAAACACATCAACATTTGCCCGGAGGAAAGTGACGAGCGCGAGTTCCTATCTGTCACCTAGACCTCCGGATATACGAGTGGTCTGAGTGGCATCAAAACCGATTTGGACGAATTTGATGGGAACGTTGGTGTCGCCGCTTGGATGCACACGAGGTGCAGAGGTTGAGCCACGCTGGCACGAGCTCAGAGGTTGCTGAGCAAATTGCTCCTTGCTGGATTCAGCTTCTTGCGCTGCTACGAGCGCATGAAGCTTTTATAACAAAGTGACCTCAGCAGTACGATCCCCTCGAATCTGGAGGATGCCTGATGGAGTTGGCATCTTTAATACTAGGTAGCCATAGTAGGCCACTGCCATGAACCTATACAGGGTTGGCCTGCTTAGGATGGTGTTGAAGGGTAAGTTGATGTGTGCCACATCAAATACCAGCTCCTTAGACCGGTAGTTCTCCGGTGTCCCGAGGGTCACCTGGAGAGTAAGAGATCTGAGAGGTGTTATATTTGTCAGACCCACTCCAAAGAATTGGCGCAAGGGCCTCAGGTCCGAGAGGCTGAGCTGGAGCTTCACAAAGGCTGCGAAGCTGATCGGATTGAGAGTCGTGCCACCATCCACCAAGACATGGAAGACCTAGATATTCTTGATAGTCGGGGTGAACATCGGGCACAAATGTCCAACTCCTACCATGTTCTTCAAACAATCTGAAGCATCAAAGGTGATGGTAGTGTCCATCCACTTCTGATGGGGTTCTGCCTTGGCGGTGGAGCAGCAACAGCCATATCCTGACGCAAAGATTTCACAATGCGTCAAGAGGTAATGTCCCAGGACCCTCCATACATTATATGGAGAGTCTTCTGATGTTCATTGTCGGAGTCGTCGATGGTGTTGCAGACCGCCTTTAACGCCTTATTGAATCTTGGAAGCCTAACTTTTGATGAGACGGAGCTTCATCAACTTTTTGTTTTCCTTCTCGCTGGTGAAAAAGTGTGTCATCTTGACGCTTGCTATTGCATTTAGCATGCCTCTTGACCTCACGACAATCTTCAAGCTTGTGGGCCATAGACTTGTTGACTGAACACCACATCTTGTCACCATCTTTAGATGATGGCCGAGGTCATTTGTCAAGGCGTGGCCTGCGGCCACCTGGTGTTGCGGCAGCGACAACTGTTGGTTTGTCAACAAGTGATTTATTCTTGCCACTTGACTTCTTTTTCTTTTTGTCATTGCCATCGGCAGTAGCTTTGGCTTTGGAGGCAGACTGACAAGCCTCCGCAGCTGGTTTTGAGTGCATTTCACGACCCTCTGCAGCCTTGGTCCATTTGTTTGCCAGGGTAAAGAGTTTCGTGACACTGCTAACATCATTGGTTGCCAGCTTCTCCAAGGTCTTCTTATCTTGGACACCTTGTCGGAAGGCAAAAACCACAGAGGCGTTTGAGATAGGAGGAATTGTATTACACCCCGAGAGAATCTCTGGATGAATGATCGCAGTGATTCTTTTTGCTTTTGTTGTATAGCAAAAAGGTCCAGCTCGGTGCCAGGCCGGATGTAGGAGCTCTCGAAGTTGGCAGTGAACTAGCGGCATAATTCCCCCAACTGTAAATGGAGTAAGGGAGTAGGCTCATAAACCAGGACCTATCATTCCCGGTCAAAGCCACTGGGAAGTAATAGGCCATGACAGCCTCATTCCCTCCTGTCGTGAGCATAGCCGTGGATTAGATTTGAAGAAATTCAACAGGATTGACTGTCACGTGATACTTCTCCAACAAATGAGGCTGGAACTTGGGTGGTGTAACACCCTCATTTTCATGCATCATGCCCTACATACATTCATATACATGATGAACATTAACCCACATCAAGAGGAATGAGTTTAAAATTGATTTTGAACAAAACCACACTTAAAATGCTGAAAAGTGCGGACTAGTCTGATTTTAGTGAGGACTAGTCCGATTTCTCTCTGACTAAAAACGGACTTGTCCATTTTTGCTGCAGACTAGTCCGATTTTGCCTCTGGAAACTTTCGGACTTGTCTGATTTTGCGGACTAGTCTGATATTCCAAGAATCCTTGAAAATTTGCTAAGTCCCTGGAATTTTCCGGACTAGTCCGATGTTCCAGCGAACTTGTCTATTTTCCTCTCTGACTAAAGTCGGACTTGTCTGATTTTTGGCCAGACTTGTGCGATTTCTCTCTGGACAACTTCAGACTAGTCCAGTCCTTTCCAGACTTGTCCGATATTTCGAGACTTCGAGTTGATCTTTTGTTTTACGACTTGTTTCTTGGGGTTCACGTTAAGTGGGCCTAGGGACGTCGTGCCTAACTCTTTTAGAGCCCATGTGGGACTCTAAACCGGCCTCTACTCATCCCAAACTCGAAATCCATCTAACCCTAGCCTTCACCTCTATATAAACAACCCCACCCCTTGGCTTGACATCTATTTGCCACTTGTCCACCCCACCCAAACCCTAGTTTGTGGAGGGCCACCACCAAGGAGGGAGGAGGAGATCCCAACCAAGAAGAAGAAGAGGAGGAAACGAAAGAGGATAAAGATCTCCATCAAGTTTTGTTCTTCATAACCAATTCATCTCCAAGTTCATCCCCAACCCTAGATCATCAAGATTCAAGTGTTACCTCCAAGTTTCTTGATTCATTGAAGTTCTAAACACCTGGTATACCTTCTATTCTCTCTTACTTATGTGAATTTGACCCCTAGTCTCCAAATTTACGTCTATCCAGAAAACCCTAGTTTGCTAGTTCTGCGAAGTGCGGACTAGTCCGGCCTTCTGCAGACTAGTCCGACTTTGCTGACTAAATTGTGTTGAATTGATTTTAAAATTAGATCTAATCACATCCAAACCTGTATAAACTTGTTAAAATCTTTTAGAACTAGTTAGTGATAATTAAAAGCAATCTATTAACAAGTTCTACCTTGCATTTGCATCAATCATGCATGTCATGTCATATTGAGTAATATTTGTGCACTCTTTGATTGTGTTTCTTGACTTGTATGTTTATTGTGTGGATTAGACGGATTTGCGCTAGAGAGTGCCACGGAGGATCTACAACACCAAGAGTTCGAAGGCTTTGACCCTAATCAACCGCAAGAGCAAGTCAAGTGTCCTTGAAGCATATTGATATTGTTTCTAAAATAAATGTTTTGTTTGCAAAACTGCATGCTTGTGTCAATTTGATGGGAATCCTATGGTAGGAAGTTTACTAGCGTTGTTTGACCACCCTTGTCGCCTGGATTTATGGTAGAGAGTCGGGAAGGGCTTTTTACCTTTTTGCTTCGCTTAATTAATTGGGATGGGAAAACAACACTACACATCTAATTATGCATTAATGATATTCTGGTTAATGTGAACTGGTCAATATGATATGGTAATGGGTGATCTAAGCAAGCCTGGTATGTGGATGGGTTGGATGATATGGTGGTTTGCTTGCTTTAGATCTAAGGACCAGTTCATGCGAGAATAAGCCAGGACTACAGTGCCACCACGAGGCCAAGTATGGGTGCGGCGTAGCTGATTGATTAGGGCTTTGCCAGTGCTATTTGGACCATTAAGGATGCTCGGGGAAGGGGTTGTCGGATTGGGTTTGTTGATGATTGGTGGGACTACCCTGGGATACGAATGGCTCAAGAGGGGGCCCTTGGTTGAAGATGTGTTCTGTAGGAGACATCATCACCGGTGAAACCTCTATGGAGTCTAAATAGGCTAGTAATCCCTTTGTAAAGGCTATTTTGTGAACTCTTGGCCATACACCAAAGGAAGTGTAATTGGCATAAGGGAGGTTCTTTAGTCGCCGACGGGTGATGAAATCACAAACGTGTGGGTAAAGTGGTACAAACTCTGCAGAGTCAAATAAAACTATCATGATAGCCGTGCTCCCGGTTATGAGTACCAGGACAAATTCCATGATTAGAGGGAACCTGGTATTGGGATGGTTATGGTTTGGTACTGGTTATGGCTGGTTATGAATTAAACTATGACATTGAATATGGTTAATGGTATGATGGTGATGGATATGGAATATGGATTGGTGCTATGTTATTAATTATGGTTTATGAGGGGAATACTTCACATACGTATAATATATTGCTTTTCAAATGTGTTAATGTACTTTTCAGCACTTAGCCATTATTATTGTCGTCATTTGAATCAGCCACATGTCATACTTTCCACACTTGCTGAGTACGACATGTACTCACTCTTGCAATCCCCCCCCCCAACAGTTGCAGGTCAGGATTGGGAGTTTAATGATGATAATGCGGAGTTCTAGGCCATGTCTACCGTCAGCTTTGCCTGTGGTGTTCATTGGAGTTGCACTACCCTATTGCTTATGTTGCCTAGCTGTTTAGTTTGCTTATTTAGTTTATTTCTGCTGCATTAGTTGAACTTGTCATTAATATTCATTAGAGTTTGTATTTGAGGATAATATGGCTTGTGTAATAAAATTTGGTTAATTAATCTTGTTCTGTGGTAATTTTCTGTATACTCTTTTGTGAATGCACTCGTGTATGTGTGTTGTACATCCTGGGCACACATATGTGTTCACTTGGTTCATTTTCAGAACCGGGTGTCACAGATTGGTATCAGAGCCACAGGTTGACCGTAGGACGCAACCTACATAGAATGGACACTTTAGAGCACGTAGGAGCACTAAGGAATCGATGTGTTTTTGTTTGGTGTGCTGTTTGCTGTATATATTGTTTGCTTGTGTGCTTAATAGAGGATTTTGGGATGCTTTAGCATTGCCATGTCCATGTAGGCTAGTTAGTTGTCTAGTTTCATATCCCTTACCTATTCCTTTTCTCTAGATGGTGAGGACTCGCAACCAGAGGGATGCTAATGATGAGGAAGAGAACCATGGAGCACCTCAAAACAAAAATGGACAAGGACCTGCCCAAGGAGCTATTAATGTTGAGCAACTATTGGCTATGCAGAACCAGCTCATGCAGACCATGATACAAACTATGGGACAGCTGCAGGCTAGTAACATTAATAATCAGCCCCACATGCCTCCACCGCCACCCCCGCCTCCTCATAACTGATTGGGTGAGTTCATGAGGACTAGACCGCCAACCTTTGCTCAAGCTGCTGACCCTATGGATGTTGATGATTAGGTCAAGTCCATGGAGAAGAAGATGGCGATTGTCCAATGCAGTGACCGAGAGAAGGTGCTATTTGCTTCTCATCAACTCGTTGGAGCAGCTGCGGATTGGTGGGATGCTTATTGGAATGCTCATGAGAATCAAGAGAGGATCACTTGGGCGGAATTCAAAGAGAGTTTTCATTCTCATTATGTGTCTGAGTGTGTTATGATCTTGAAGAGGCAAGAATTTGAGAACTTGAGGCAAGGAAGATCGAGCGTGGGTGAATATCTCAACAAATTCCCTCGACTCTCAAGGTATGCTCCTGAGGATGTGAGCCGGAAACAATACTTGTTCATGAGGGGATTGAACAATGAGATTTAAGTGCAATTGCTCAATTATGATTATGCCAATTTTCATAAGATTGTGGACAAAGCAATTGTGGTTGAGAACAAGATTCATGAGATGGAACAAGATAACAAGAGGAAGGCACCATATCAAGGACAGCGACAAGGATGTAATGAGCGCCCTTGCTTTGCGCCTCCTAATGCGCCATACTACAACTCCTCTACTCCTATACAATGCCCTAGTTATGCACCGCGCCCAACTCAGTTTGTGCAGCAGTGCCCTGTCATGCAAGCACCTAGGCCTCCAATGCCTTTTGCACCTCGTGCTAATTTTCCTGGTGCAAATGTTCAAAATCAAGTCCGTCCAAATTCTGGTGGAGTTAGGAAGTGCTATACTTGTGGAGAAGCTGGACACTTTGCGCATCAATATCCTAAGTCAGACCTTGGTCAAGGAAGCAATGCACCGAGGCAAAACCCAAGACCCAATGGAGGACAACCACAAGGGAATCATGGACAGCAGAATTTTGTTCGTGGAAATGTGAATCATGTCTCTACGGAGGATGCTCAACAAGCAGATGACATGGTCATTGATATGTTTCTCGCCAACTCCAACACCATGACTATGTTGTTTGATTCTGGAGCATTGCATTCATTCATTGCATCAAAGTATGTTGCCAAGTATAGTTTGCATATCTCTCATATGAAGTTTACTCTATTGGTTAAGTCTCCTAGAGGAGAGATGAGGACAAATATAGTATGTCCAAAAGTAAGCCTTAGAATAAGGGGGGTAGACTTCTCTGCCAACCTCATTGTTTCGGATTCTCAAGGATTGGACATTATACTTGGTATGGACTGGTTGAGGAAGCACAATGAAGTTATTGAGTGTGCCATGAAGACAATGAAGTTGACTAATGAGGAAGGGATCATCGTAGAATTTGAAGCATCTCAAACCGCACCGAAGCAATTGGAGCTGAATCATATGGACGGTGCCGCAATTGAGGAGATTTTAGTGGTGTGTGAATTTTTGGATGTTTTTCTGGATAAGTTGCCAGGTATGTCACCTGATCGAGACATTGAGTTTGTTATTGATTTAATACCTGGAACTGCATCTATAGCTAATAGGCCGTATAGGATGCCTCCTATGGAATTAGCGGAGCTCAAGAAGCAGGTTCAAGAGCAACTAGAGAAAGGTTTTATTCGCCCTAGTTCTTCACCTTGGGGAGCGCCCGTGCTGTTTGTGGACAAGAAGGATGGAACCCAAAGGATGTGTGTGGATTAACGAGCTCTCAACGAGGTAACAATCAAGAACAAGTACACCTTGCCACGCATAGAGGACTTGTTTGATCAGATGAAGGGTGCTTGTATCTTCTCTAAGATTGATTTGAGGTTGGGATACTTTCAAATGAAGATTAGACCATCGGACATACCCAAGACAACTTTTAGGACGCGGTATGGATCTTATGAGTACACTGTGATGTCCTTTGGTTTTAACCAATGCACCTGCGTACTTTATGTACCTCATGAATAAGGTCATCATGGAGTACTTGGATAGATTCATTGTGGTGTTTATTGATGACATTATGATCTACTCGAAGGATGAAAAGGAACATGAGAAACACTTGAAGCTTACGCTGCAAAAATTGAGAGAGCATCAATTGTATGCCAAGTTCAACAAGTGTCAGTTTTGGTTGAAAGAGGTGTCGTTTTTGGGTCATATAATCTCAGGAGGAGGAGTATCGGTTTACCCCGGAAAAGTGAGAGACGTGTTGAAGTGGGAACCATCGCAAAACGTAAAGGAAATAAGGAGTTTTCTTGGAATGGTTGGATATTACCGTCGATTCATCAAGGACTTTTCCAAGATAGCCAAGCCAATGACGGAATTGCTAATGAAGGGAAAGGCTTTCCAATAGACTCAAGCTTGTCAAAATAGCTTTGAGGAGCTGAAGAAGAGGTTGACAACAACCCATGGTTTTGGTACTGCCGGATGTAAGCAAGAGTTTTGACATATATTGCGACGCATCAAGACAAGGACTTGGATGTGTGTTTATGCAAGAAGGTCAAGTGGTCGCCTATGCATCAAGACAATTGAAGAAACATGAACAGGATTATCCAACACATGATTTGGAACTTGCAGTCGTGGTACATGCGTTGAAGATTTGGAGACACTATATCCTTGGACATATGTGTGAAATTTGTACGGATCATAAGAGTTTGAAGTATATTTTCACACAAACGGATCTGAATTTGAGGCAACGAAGATGGTTGGAGCTCATCAAAGATTATGATTTGGGATCAACTATCATACGGGAAAAGCCAATGTAGTGGCCGATGCTTTGAGTAGAAAAGGAGTAAGTCATCAACTCACAGTTCGAGAGTTACCATCCAAGTTATGTAAGGAGTTTGAAAGGTTGAACCTTGGATTTGTAAATGAGATGTAGATGATGGAGTTAAACCCATTCTTGGAGCAAGAAATTCAAGAGGCACAGACCAAGGATGAGGAAATTCAGGAAATCAAGGAAAGGACCCAAGAGGGGAGATAATTCAGATTTGATGAGGATGAACATGGTACCTTATGGCGGCGAAAAAGGATTGTCATGCCTAATGTGAAGCATATTCGGGAGACGATATTAAAAGAGGCACATGACTCACCTTACTCAATTCACCCTTGTTGTACGAAGATGTACAAAGACTTGAAGACTTGCTATTGGTGGGCTAGCATGAA
Source organism: Tuctoria greenei (assembly GCA_036927565.1). Classification (NCBI taxonomy): domain Eukaryota; kingdom Viridiplantae; phylum Streptophyta; class Magnoliopsida; order Poales; family Poaceae; genus Tuctoria; species Tuctoria greenei. Next base: position 119,836,982 of record JAYESD010000010.1, on the reverse strand, counting down.
GAAGGACATAGCTGAATACGTAGCATTGTGTGATGTGTGCCAACGAGTCAAGGCTGAACATCAAAGGCCAGCTGGACTATTACAACCATTAAAGATTCCAGAATGGAAGTGGGAAGAAATCGTTATGGACTTCATAGTTGGTTTACCACGTACCCAGATCGGGTATGACTCAATTTGAGTAATCGTGGATCGATTGACCAAGTCAACTCATTTTGTTTCTGTCAAGACCAAGTATACATCTGCACAATTGGCCAAAATATACATGGAGCATATTGTGTGTCGACATGGAGTCCCTAAGAAGATAGTCTCGGATAGAGGTTCTCAATTTACCTCCAGGTTTTGGTAGAAGTTGCATGAAGCATTAGGAACAAGGTTGAATTTCTGTTCAGCATACCACCCTCAAACGGATGGACAAACCGAGAGGACCAATCAAATTTTGGAGGACATGTTAAGAGCTTGTGCTTTAAAGCGTGGGAAAGGTTGGGGCAAGAGCTTGCCATATGCAGAATTTTCATACAACAATAGTTACCAAGCAAGTTTGAAGATGTCACTATATGAAGCACTTTATGGAAGGAAGTGTAGGACACCTTTATTCTGGAATGGGGCGGGAGAAACTCAAGTATTTGGTCCGAATGTATTGCAAGAAGCCGAAAAGCAAGTCCAAATAATTCGTGGAAACTTGAGGGCTGCCCAATCAAGACAAAAGGGCTATGCGGACCATAGGAGAAGGAAATTAACCTTTGAAGTGGGAGATTTTGTTTACCTCAAGGTGTCACTGATGAGGGGTCATAAGAGGTTTAACATAAGAGGCAATCTAACACCTCGACACATTGGACCATTCAAGATTGTGGACAAAAGAGGAGAAGTAGCGTATAAGTTGGAGATGCCAACTCATGTTTCAGATGTACATGATGTCTTTCATGTTTCCCAGCTCAAGAAATGCTTGAGAGTACCGGAAGAACAAGTGCCAATGGAAGGATAGGAATTAGAGGAAGACTTGACTTATGCCGAGCAACCAGTCAAAATTTTGGAAGCCAAGGAGAGAGTCACAAAGAACAAGGTTATTAAATGGTGTAAAGTTCAATGGAAGCACCACACAGAAAAAGAAGCGGCATGGGAATTGGAGGATCATATCAAGAAGGAATTTCCCTATCTCTTCTCTTTCGCGTCGAATCTCGAGGGCGAGATTCATTTTAAGGGGCGTAGGTTTGTAACACCCTCATTTTCATGCATCATGCCCTACATATATTCATATACATGTTTAACATTAACCAACATCAAGAGGAATGAGTTTAAAATTGATTTGGAACAAAACCACACTTAAAATGCTGAAAAGTGCGGACTAGTCCGATTTTAGTGAGGACTACTCCGATTTCTCTCTGAGTAAAAACGGACTTGTCCATTTTTGCTGTAAACTAGTCCGATTTTGCCTCTGGAAACTTTTGGACTTGTCCAATTTTGTGCGGACTAGTCCGATATTCCAAGAATCCTTGAAAATTTGCTAAGTCCCTGGACTTTTTCGGACTAGTCCAGTGTTCCAGCGGACTTGTCCGTTTTCCTCTCTGACTAAAGTTGGACTTGTCCGATTTTTGGCCAGACTTGTCCGATTTCTCTCTGGACAACTTCGGACTAGTCCGGTCCTTTTCGGACTTGTCCGATATTTCGCGACTCCGAGTTGATCTTTTGTTTCACAACTTGTTTTTTGGGTTTCATGTTAAGTGGGCCTAGGGACGTCATGCCCAACTCTTCTAGAGCCCATGAGGGACTCTAAACCGACCTCTACTCATCTCAAAACTCGAAATCCATCTAACCCTAGCCTCCCCCTCTATATAAACAAACCCACCCCTTGGCTTGACATCTATTCGCCACTTTTTCACCCCACCCAAACCCTAGTTCGTGGAGAGCCACCACAAAGGAAGGAGGAGGAGATCCCAAGCAAGAAGAAGAAGAGGAGGAAACAAAAGAGGATCAAGATCTCCATCAAGTTTCATTCTTCATCACCAATTCATCTCAAAGTTCATCCCCAACCCTAGATCACCAAGATCCAAGTGTTACCTCCATGTTTCTTGATTCATTGGAGTTCTAAACACCTGGTATACCTTCTATTCTCTTTTCCTTACGTGAATTTGACCCCTAATATCCAAATTTACGTCTATCTAGAAAACCCTAGTTCGCTAGTTCTGCGAAGTGCGAACTAGTCCGGCCTTCTGCAGACTAGTCCAATTTTGCTGACTAAATTGTGTTGAATTGATTCTAAAATTAGATCTAATCACATCCAAACTTGTATAAAATTGTTAAAATCTATTAGAACTAGTTAGTGATCATTAAAAACAATCTATTAACAAGTTTTACCTTGCATTTGCATCAATCATGCATGTCATGTCATATTGAGTAATATTTGTGCAATCTTTGATTGTGTTTCTTGTCTTGTATGTTTATTGTGTAGATTAGACGGATTTGCGCTAGAGAGTGCCACGGAGGATCTACAGCACCAAGAGTTTGAAGGCTTTGACCCTAATCAACCGCAAGAGCAAGGCAAGTGTCCTTGAAGCATATTGATCCTGCTTCCAAAATAAATGTTTTGTTTGCAAAACTGCATGCTTGTGTCAATTTGGAGGGAATCCTATGGTAGGAAGTTTACTAGCGTTGTTTGACCACCCTTGTCACCTGGAATTTATGGTAGAGAGTCGGGAAGGGCTTTTTACCTTTTTTTCTTCACTTAATTAAATGGGATGGGAAAACAACACTACACATTTAATTATGTATTAATGATATTCTAGTTAATGTGAACTGGTCAATATGATATGCTAATGGGTGATCTAAGCAAGCCTGGTATGTGGATGGGTTGGATGATATGGTGGTGTTCTTGCTTTAGATCTAAGGACCGATTCATGCGAGAATAAGACAGGACTACAGTGCCACCACGAGACCAAGTATGGGTGCGGTGTAGCTGATTAATTAGGGTTTTGCCAATGCTATTTGGACCATTAAGGATGCTCGGGGAAGGGGTTGTCGGATTGTGTTTGTTGATGATTGGTGGGACTACCCTGGGATCCGAGTGGCTCAAGAGGGGGCCCTTGGTTGAATATGTGCTCTGTAGGAGACATTGCCACCGGTGAAACCTCAGTGTGGTCTAAATAGGCTAGTAATCCCTTTATAAAGGCTATTTTGTGATCTCTTGGCCATACACCAAAGAAAGTGTAATTGGCATAAGGGAGGTTCTTTAGTCGCCGACGGGTGATGAAATCACAAACACGTGGGTAAAGTGGTACAAACTCTGCAGAGTCAAATAAAACTATCATGATAGTCGTGCTCCCGGTTATGAGCACCTGGACAACTTCCATGATTAGAGGGAACCTGGTATTCGGATGGTTTTTGGGATGGTTATGGTTTGGTACTGGTTATGGCTGGTTATGGATTAAACTATGACATTGAATATGGTTAATGGTATGATGGTGATGGATATGGAATATGGATTGGTGCTATGTTATTAATTATGGTTTATGAGGGGAATACTTCACATACGTATAATATATTGCTTTTCAAATGTTTTAATGTACTTTTCAGCACTTAACTATTATTATTGTCGTCATTTGAATCAGCCACATGTCATACTTTCCACACTTGCTGAGTACGACATGTACTCACTCTTGCAATCCACCCCCGACAGTTGCAGGTCAGGATTGGGAGTTTAATGATGAATGCGGAGTTCTAGGCCGTGTCGACCATCAGCTTTGCCTGTGGTGTTGATTGGAGCTGCGCTACCCTATTGCTTATGCTGCCTTGCTGTTTAGTTTGCTTATTTAGTTTATTTCCAGTGCATTAGTTGAACTTGTCATTAATATTCATTAGAGTTTGTATTCGAGGATAATATAGTTTGTGTAATAAAATTTGGTTAATTAATCTTGTTCTATGGTAATTTTCTGTATACTCTTTTGTGAATGCACTCGTGTATGTGTGTTGAACATCCTGGGCACACATATGCGTTCACTTGGTTCATTTTCGGAACCGGGTGTCACAGGTGGCCACTCCACCATGCAGAGATGTAAGGCGAGGGCCGAACAACCTCCTCCAATTCCTAGTGGAGAAGGGTTTTCACGAGCAAGTCGCCTCTCGCGACTACGCTCGATGTTGACACGGCCATCATGCCTCATGTACCAGCGGTCGAGCTCCGATTGAAGATCTTGGGTCAGAACCCTCGATGCGTATGAGTATGATGAACTGTTGAGGGCAGAGACATCACATGCTGAGAGGGAGCATGTCTCCTGAGCTACGATACCATAGGACCAAGTCTTCCAAACAAGGTCCTATTATAGGAAGGTGTCTGCCCTGCATCGGGCAGACCTTGGTTTTTTAGCGTTGTGGTTGCGGCTGTAACCAGTTGCTCAACGTCAACATGCCATTGTTCCAGTGCGGCTGGAGGTGCTCTGGTGCTAGAGGATGCTGGAGGAGAGTCTGTGTTGCGCTCAACTTGTTCTCTGGGTTGTCGGTCGACTCTGTGATCGATGCAAAGTCACCATCCTTATGTGCAGTGTTCGCTGGTGCAGCGGGTGGTGCTAGTGGTGGGACGACATTGGTTGGTTGCTGCGCATTGGCAGGATTTCAACCAACTTCTTGTCCAGGCTGTCCGTTCGATGCGGCAACTGGCACGCCAAATTTCGAAGTGTTCCAATGACACTTCCTTTGGTACTACTAAGAAGGAGCTCGCAGAGGTTCGTATTTAGGTAGGGAGCAAAATCAAGGTCCAAGAGTAAGGTGACACAAGGACTTTTACGTGGTTCGAGCCGCCTGAGCATAATACCCTACTCCACGGGGTGTTAGTGTATTGGATTGCTTTGAGCGAATGTGCTAGTGAGCTAGTCTGATTGACCTATGTTCTACCGTGCAACACAATCCTTTTATATACTAATGACTGGCTATTACAGTATGTGCAGTGGCTCGACAGGTGGCCCTGGCTGTAATAACCACCCTATACATGATCTATGGATGTTAAGGAGGTTAATTGTGTGATAACGCGCCTTAATAGCAGCATTATCTGTGTTGATAGTCCTCTGATCGTGCATCATTAATATGACATTAATGACACGTTAACCAGATCTTGTAACAGACAATTGATAGCCCTTGAATGTTCGCGCCGTTTGAGCTCCCGATGTCTTCTCGTTGTAGACATAGATCCGGACGTGTCATGTGGCATCTCTGGAGCTTCCCTCTGCAGGGAGGTAGGTCCGGAGCTACTAGACATGTGGCAGCACTAGAGCTTCCCTTGCAGGGGAGGCAGGTCCGGTACCTAGGTGCATGTGGCAGCACCGGAACCACCCTGAGGAGGGAGGTAGGTCTAGAGCTACTGGGCACGTGGCGGCGCTGGATTCACCCTATGGAGGAAGGCAGGTCCCGCACTGCGGGACACGTGGCAGCGTCGGAGCTTCAATAAGGAGGGAGGCAGGTCCGGCACTGCAGGACACGTGTTGACTTCGGAAGTTCACAACACTGGAAGGTGGAATTCAATGCGACTTCTTCTGGTACGAAGGTGTAACACCCTAATTTTCATGCATAATGCATTGCATGCATCCTCATACATGTTAACATAAAGCAACCTTAAAAGGAACAATATTAAAATGAATTTAGGTCTAATCAGCAATTTAATTCTGTTAGGGTGCAGACTTGTCCGGCCTCCAACCCGGACTAGTCCGGTATCCCTCCTCTATTTCAAAAATTCAGAGTTCTTCAGAACTTCAGACTTGTCTAGCACACTGCACGGACTATTCTAATTGAGCTTTCTATGTTGCCCGGAATTGTCCGTTCTCCGAGCGGAATAGTCCGATCTTGTCCAATTTCCAGTCTGGAAGCCTGTTCTTTTGCCACCCCGGACTTGTTCGACCCTCGATACTGGACTTGTCCGAAATAGTTTATGTCCATAAACGGACTTGTCTAGCCATCCTTGCGGACTAGTCCGACCTGCAGAATCAACTCGAATTCTGTTTTTCTCCCACTTTAAGTTATTGGGTAATTGCCTTAATTGGGGTCAAGGACTTCGTTCCCAACATCAGAGCAGCCCAAGTGGACCCCACCACGACCCCCACTCATCCTCCACCGAATTCTACTTGGAATTCACCCCAAAACCCTACCTCTCCACCCCTATATAAACAACCCAATACCCCCACACCTCTCCATCACATTGGAAAACACTCACTGCCTTGTTCTTGACACGTATCGCCATCAAGTGAAGATCCAGCAACAAGGAGAAGGAGGAGAATAAGGAGCAGGATCAATCAAACATGATCTTCATCAACTTCTCGATATCAACGTTCTTCATCACCAAATTGTCCTCAACACCTCATCACCAAACCATAATCGTCAAGATTCAAGTTTCACTCCCAATTCTTGGTCTTTGGATCTCTAAACACACGATACACACTCTACATTCACTTTTCCACGTGAGTTTTAACCCTAATTCTCGCTGTCCAGAAAAACTCTAACTCTCAGTTTCTGGTCAGGGTGGACTAGCCCGGCCTTAATACCGGACTTGTCCAGCCCCTGAATCTGTTTTGTGCTGAAATAATCTGAATTTGATCTAAATTTGATCAACTCTTGTTCAAACTTGTTAAAAACCATTATAATTAGTTAGTAAACATTAATAGCAACTCATTAACAAGTTTTACCTTAAATTGCATTAATCATGCATATCATGGCATATCGAGTAATATATGAGCAATATTTGATTGTAATGTTTGTTTTGCATGTTTGTCGCGTGGAATAAAAAGGAATCGCTGTACAGAGTGCTTTCAAGGACCTGCAGAACTAGAACTTCGAAGCTTTCGATCCAAACGAAGCTCAAGAGCAAGGTAAGTGCCCTTGATCATTTTGATCCAGGTTTCAAAATGTTTTGTTTGCAAAATTGCATGCTTGTGTCAAAATGATGGGAAAACCCAATTATAGGAGTTTATTAGTTTTGTATGACCACCCTTGTCGCTTGAACACAATGTAGAGAATCGGGATGGGTATTTTACACTTTTGCTCTGCTATACTCAATTGGGCATGGAAAACATCATATTGCCTAATTATGAACTATTAAACACATGAATGGTAAAATTTGATAATAATGACCCTTTAGCAACATGGTGCCTAGGGATCCAAGCAAGCCGATTATGTGGAATGGGTTGGACTGTTTTGGTGGTTTTTCTTGCTTTAGATCTAAGGACCGGTTTGTGGAGCGACCATCCAGGATTTACAGTGCCACCACAGGGCCAAGTATGGGTGTGGCTTAGCCGGCTAATTAGTGTGTTGCCAGTACTCTTCGGACCATTTGGAAAGCTCCGGGAATGGGTAGTCGGATGGGTTTGTAGAGATGGTGGGACTACCCTGGAATCGGAATGGCGCAAGAGGGGGCCCTTGGATGGATGTGCTCAGTTGGAGACATCAGCACCGGTGAAACCTCAGTGGGGTTCGAATAGGCTAGTAATCACTTTGTAAAGGCTATTTTGTGATCTCTTAGCCAGACACCTAACGAAGTGTGAGACGGCATGATAGAGGTTCTATAGTCATCGAAAGGTGATGAAATCACAAACTTGTGGGTAAAGTGGTACAACCCATGCAGAGTGTGTTAAAAACTGTCATGATAGTCGTGCTCCCGGTTATGATCAACCTGGACCCTCACATGATTAGAGTTATGGACCATGAATATGGTTTAATTGCTGGAATTGAATTGGGAGTTCATATTGGTTTATTAATTGGTTTTGGAATATGAAATTGATGAAAATGAGACATATCAGCCGTTATGAGTTGATTATGGATTAATATGGCTGGTATTGGTTACATAAGTTGAAATTAATGTTATTTGGGTTATTTTAGGAAGTACTTCACTTAATGATCATATTATTGCATTTTCAACTGTTTTGAAATGTACTTTTATGCAACTAGCCATTGTTTATTACCATTCCTTATTTAATCTACATGTCATACTTTCCCACACTTGCTGAGTACGACATGTGCTCACCCTTACTATTCCCCCAACAAATTCAGTCGCAGGCATCAATGAGGAGTACCTGGAGGTCTTTGAAGAGTTCTACGCGTGCGTGTTACCGTCAAGTTTGCCTGTGGAGTTGGAGTCTTAGTGTTTAGTGTTTTCCACTGCAGTCTTTTAGAGCTTATATTCAAGCTATTTGGTTTGTAATAAGGTACTATTATTAGTGTTATTATTCGAGACGTGGTTATAATCTGGCTATTGTTTGTGAATCACTTGTGTATGTGTGTTAGACATCCTGGACACACATATTCATCATGCTTGGTTCATTTTCAGGACCAGGTGTGACAAATTAGTATCGGAGCCGTGTTTGATAGTAGGACTCAAGCCTATGTAGAATGGACACAACAAATCACTTAGGACTTCTTTGCTATTCAAAATTTGCCTGTTTTGCATTATTTTGCCTTCCACTAGCTATATAATGTGGAGAAATTTGTGATTTTTGCTGCTGCTGCTGCATTTTTTGCCACTTTTTCATATTTTTAGCAAATGCACATCCTCTCATCTTAATTTATAGCTGTTGCGCTGAAATTGAATTTTCCACTTCTTTCCTGCTGCTGCCATGTCTTTTCCTCTTTTTGCTAAAATAGAATGTTGACTAGAACCTGCATCCCACACTTGCACCGACCATCACTTCACACACCGATGACCCATCCCTAGTCCATTCATGTAGATTGTTAGTGCTTGCTTGCATTTGGTGTGCTGATTGTATGATTGCTTGTTTGTGTGCTTGGTATGCGTTGTGGAGACGCTCAATGTTTTGTCCACATCTGCACGTAGTAGAGAGTTGTGGGATCCTAGTCCACATCCTCTAATAGGGTTTTTAGTTTAATAAGAGAGTTGTTTAGTTACATATACCTTGATGCCAATAGTTGGGGGCGTTTCTTTTCAAATTCTGAATTCGCCCGTCTCTATTATTCTTTCACCAACAGATGTCGATGACTCGCAACCAAAGGAATGTCAATGGTGAGGAGGAGAACAATGGAGAACCTCAGAACAACAATGGACTTGGACATGGGGCTATCAACCTTGAGCAATTGTTGGCTATGCAGAACAAGCTCATGCAGACCATGATATAGACCATGGAACAGTTGCAAGCTGGCAACAACAATCAGCCCCACATGCCTCCACCACCACCACCCCCGCCACCCAAAAATCATTTGGGAGAGTACATGAGGATCAGGCCGCCTACCTTTGCTCAAGCCAATGATCCCATGGAAGATGATGATTGGCTGAAATCTATTGAGAAGAAACTTGCCATCGTCCAGTGCAGTGATAGAGAGAAGGTCATTTTTGCCTCACACCAGTTGGTTGGAGATGCTGCAGATTGGTGGGAATCTCTATGCAATTCCCACGCTAATCATGAAAGAATCACATGGGCTGAATTCAAGAAAAGTTTCCGTTCTCACAATGTACCCGAGGGAGTTATGATACTGAGAAGGCATGAATTTGAAAACCTTAGGCAAGGAAGGATGAGTGTGAGTGAGTATCTCAATAAATTCACTCAATTGTCTAGGTATGCTCCAGAGGACATCAACACTGATAGAAGGAAGTAATACTTGTTCATGAGAGGTCTCAACAATGAAATTCAAGTTCAGTTGCTCAATACTGACTATGCAAATTTTCAGAAGCTGGTTGACAAAACCATTGTGGTTGGAAATAAGATTCATGAGATGGAGCTAGATCACAAGAGGAAGATGTCATACCATGGACAACCTCAAGGAAGCAATGTTCGTCCTCGCTATGCACCACCTGCCGCACCATATTACAACCCGTCTGCTGCTGCATACCGTCCTGCTTATCCACCGCGACCGCAACAGCCCATGCAGCAACGCCCTTCCATGCAAGCATCTCGTTTACCTATGCAACCGACACTGCGTCCAAATATGACCGCCTATGCTCAAAATTAGCCTCGCCCTAACTTCTCTAGCGCCACTAGTGCCAAGACATGCTTTAATTGTGGTCATGTGGGACATTTTGCTAATCAATACCCAAGATCAGGTCAAGGACAGATGAACAATGCTCCAAGGTAGAATCCTAGGCCCAATGGAGGAGCAACTCAAGGCAACCGAGGACCATAGAATTTTGCTCATGGCAAGGTGAACCATGTATTTGCAGAAGAGGCTCAGCAAGTTGAAGATGTTGTGATTGCTATGTTTCTAGCAAACTCGAAACCCTCTACTATATTATTTGATTCTGGAGCATCCCATTCATTCATCTCATCAATGTTTGTTGCAAAGCATAGCATGCCTATATCATATTGTAAGTATACTCTCTTGGTTAAATCTTAGGGAGTAGAGATGAGGAAGAATATAGTATGTCCAAAAGTAAGTATTTCCATAAGGGGGTAGATTTCCTCGCCAACCTTATAGTCCTTCATTCACAAGGCTTGGACATCATACTTAGAATGGATTGGCTAAGGAAGCATAATGCAGTGATTTAGTGTGCCACTCGGACAGTGCAATTGACAAACGAGAGAGGAGTCAGTATAGAATTCAAGGCAGCTCAGCCGACAATCGAGAAGGCAATGGTAAATCATGCAGAAGGAGTAACTTTGGAGGAAATCCCCGTTGTTCGCGAGTACCCAGAAGGGTTTCCTGAGATATTGCCAGGTATGCCACCTCATCGTGACATTGAGTTCGTCACTGATTTAATACCTGGAACTGTACCTATAGCTAAGAGGCCATATGGGATGCCTCCTAAGGAATTAGCGAAGCTCAAGAAGCAGATTCATGAGCAGTTAGAAAAAGGTTTTATACGCCCAAGTTCATCGACATGGGAAGGCCCAATGCTTTTCGTAGATGAGAAAGATGGATCCCAAAGAATGTGTGTGGATTACCGGTCTCTCAACGAGGTAACAATTAAGAATAAGTACATGTTGCCTGGCATAGAGGATCTGTTCGACCAAATGAAGGGAGCTAGAATATTCTACAAGATTGATCTTTGGTTGGTATATTTCCAAATGAATATTGGACCATCAGACATACCTAAAATAGCTTTCAAGACACGATATGGATCCTATGAGTATACGGTCATGTCAATTGGATTGACTAATGCGCCTTCATATTTCATGTATCTCATGAATAAGGTTTTCATAGAGTATTTGGATAAGTTTGTGGTAGTGTTCATTGAAGACATCATTATCTACTCGAAAAGTGAATAGGAGCACGAAGAGCATCTAAGGTTAACAGTGCAGAAGTTGCAAGAGCACCAGCTGTATGTCAAGCTTAACAATTGTCAATTCTTGTTGAGGGTGATATCACTCCTAGGACATGTTATCTCTGGAGGAGGAGTGTTAGTTGACCCAGGAAAAGTTAGACATGTGCTAAAGTGGGAATTGCCGCAGAATGTGAAGAAAATAAGGAGTTTTCTTGGAATGACTGGATATTACCGTTTGTTCATCAAGAACTTTTGCAAGATAGCGAAGCCCGTGACTGAACTGTTAATGAAGGAGAAGCCTTTCAAGTGGACTCAAGCTTGTTAGGACAGTTTTGAGGAACCAAATAAGAGGTTAACGACAACACCTGTGTTGCTATTGCCAGATGTGAGCAAGAGCTTTGATATCTATTGTGATGCTTCAAGGCAAGGACTTGTTTGTGTATTGATGCAAGAAGGCTGTGTAGTAGCTTATGTATCCAGGCAACTGAAGAAACATGAGCATAATTATCGTACGCATGATCTCGAACTTGCAGCCATATTACATGCGTTGAAGTTTTGGAGACATTATGTTCTTGGCCATAGATGCGAGATTTATACAAATCATAAAAGTCTCAAGTACATATTCACACAAACGGATCTAAATTTGAGGCAACGACGATGGTTAGAACTCATTAAGGATTATGATGTGGGAATCAACTATCATCTAGGAAAAGCCAGCGTCGTGGCTGATGCTTTGAGTCAAAAGGGAGCAAGCCACCAGCTCATCGTTAGGGAATTACCATCCGAGCTATGCAAGGAGTTTGAACGGTTGAATCTTGGATTTGCAAATGAGATGATAATAATGGAGTTAAATCTGACCTTGGAACAAGAAATTCGACAGGGTCAAACAAAGGATAAGGAAATCAAGGAAATCAAGGGAAGGTCCCAAGAGGGGAGAGAATTCAGATTTGATGAGGATGACCATGGCACTCTATAGCTTGGAAAACAGATTGTTGTGCCTAATGAGAACTGTCTCCGACAGGCGATATTAAAGGAGGCACATGACTCGCTTTACTCCATCCATCTCATTTGTATGAAGATGTACAAGGAACTGAAGACGTGTTACTGGTGGGATGGTATGAAAAGGGATATAGCTGAATATATCGCTTTGTGTGATGCATGCCAACGAGTCAAGGATGAACATTAAAGGCCCACTAGATTTTTGCACCATTGAAGATTCCAGGGTGGAAATGGGAAGAAGTTGTTATGGATTTCATAGTTGGTTTACCTCGCACTTCAGGGGGATATGACTCAATATGGGTTATTGTGAATCGTTTGACAAAATCAACACATTTCATTCCCGTCAAGACTACCTATAGCGGAGCAAAATTGGCAGAACTGTATATGGGAAGAATAGTGTGCTTACATGAAGTGCCAAAGAAAATAGTGTCCGATAGAGGTTCTCAATTTACCTCAAGGTTCTGGCAAAAGCTGCACAAGTCTATGGGAACTCAAATTAATGTCAGTTCTACATATCACCCTCAAACGGATGGATACACTGAGAGAACAAATCACATATTGGAGGACATGCTAAGAGCTTGTGCACTAAAGTATGGAGGAAGTTGGAAAAAAAGTATGCCATATGATGAATTCTCCTACAACAACAGTTATCAAGCAAGCTTGACGTTGTCACCATATGAAGCATTATATGGGAGAAAGTGTAGAACACCCTTGTTTTGGAATGAGACAGTGGAGACTCAAGTATTTGGACCTGATGTGATACAGGATGCCAAAAAGCAAGTTCAGACAATCCGCGAGAATTTGAGGGCCGCTTAGTCGAGACAAAAGAATTACCTGGATAACAGAGGAAGAAGCTTAGCTTTTAAAGTGGGAAACTTCGTATACCTGAAAGTGTCACCTATGTGAGGTCATAAGCGATTTAACATCAAATGCAAGTTGGCACCTCGCTATATTGGACCATTCAAGATTTTGGACAAACGGGGAGAAGTAGCATATAATTGGAGATGCCAGCGCATCTTTCCGATGTTTATGATGTGTTTCACGTTTCTCAGCTCAAGAAGTGCTTGATGGTTCCGGAAGAGCAAGTGCCAATGGAAGAATTGGAGCTTGAAGAAGGTTTGACCTATATTGAGCATCCTGTCAAAATTTTGGAAACCAAGGAGAGGGTCACAAGGAACAAGGGGTTCGATGGTGCAAAGTGCAATGGAAGCATTATAAAGAATCGGAGGCAACTTGGGAGCAAGAAGAGTATCTCAAGAAGAGATTTCCCTATCTCTTTCCTCTCACGTCAAATCTTGAGGGCGAGATTCATTTTAAGGGGGGGGGATAGGTTTGTAACACCCTCATTTTCATGCATAATGCATTGCATTCATCCTCATACATGTTTAAAATAAAGAAACCTTAAAAGGAACAAGATTAAAATGAATTTAGGTCTAATCAGCAATTTAATTCTGTTAGGGTGCGGACTTGTCCGGCTTCCCACCCGGACTAGCCTGGTATCCCTCCTCCGTTTTGGGAATTCGGAGTTCTTAAGAACTCCAGACTTGTCTGGCACACTACACGGACTAGTCCGGTTGAGCTTGTGATGTTGCCCGAACTTGTCTGTTGTCCGAGCGGACTAGTCCGATCTTGTCCAATTTCTAGTCCGAAAGCCTGTTCTTTTGCCACCCCAAACTTGTCCGACTCTCTATACCGAACTTGCTCGAAATAGTTTCTGTCCCAAAACAGACTTGTCTGGCCATCCTTGTGGACTAGTCCAGCCTGCTGAATCCAACTTGGATTCTGTTTTTCCCCCATGTTAAGTTGTTGGGTAATTGCCTTAATTGGGCCCAAGGACTTCGTGCTCAACATCAGAGGAGCCCAAGTGGACCCACCACGGCCCCTACTCGTCCTCCACTGAATTCTACTTGGAATTCACCCCAAAACCCTACCTCTCCACCCCTATATAAACAACCCATTACCGCACACCTCTCCATCACGTTGGAAAACACTTGTCGTCGTGTCCTTGATGTGTGCCACCATCAAGTGAAGATCCAGCAGCAAGGAGGACGATGAGAAGAAGGAGGAGGATCAATCAAACATGATCTTCATCAACTTCTCGACATCAACGTTCTTCATCACGAAATTGTCCTCAACACCTCATCACCAAGCCCTAATCGTCAAGATTCAAGTTTCACGCCCAATTCTTGATCCTTGGATCTCTAAACGCACAGTACACCCTCATCATTCACTTTTCCACGTGAGTTTTAACCCCAATTCTTTCTGTCCAGAAAAACCCTAACTTGCAGTTTTTGGTCAGAGCAAACTTGTCCGGCTCTAATACCGAACTTGTCCGGCCCCTGAATCTGTTTTGTGTTGAATTAATCCCAATTTGATATAAATTGATTCAACTCTTGTTCAAACTTGTTAAAAACCATTGTGACCAGTTAGTAAACATTAATAGCAACTCATTAACAAGTTTTACCTCACAATTGCAATAATCATGCATATCGTTGCATATTGAGTAATATATGACCAATATTTTATTGTAATGCTTGTTTTGCATGTTTGTCGCGTGGAATAGAAGGTATCGCTGTAGAGAGTGCTTTCGAGGACCTGCAAAACTAGAACTTCAAAGCTTTCAATCCAAACCAAGCTCAAGAGCAAGGCAAGTGCCATTGATCATTTTGATCCAGGATTTTTAATGTTTTGCTTGCAAAATTGCATGCTTGTGTCAAAATGATGGGAAAACCAAATTATAAGAGTTTACTAGTTTTGTGTGACCACCCTTGTTGCTTGAACACAATGTAGAGAGTCAGGAAGGGTTTTTTACACTTTTTCCCTGCTATACTCAATTGGATTTGGAAAACATCATATTACCTAATTATGAACTATTAAACACGTGAATGGTGGAATTTGATAATAATCACCCTTTAGCAACATGGTGCCTAGGGATATAAGAAAGTCGGTTATGTGGAATGGGTTGGACTGTTTTGGTGGTTTTGCTTGCTTTAGATCTAAGGACCAGTTCATGGAGCGACTATCCAAGATTTACAGTGCCACGATAGGGCCAAGTATGGGTGCGGCTTAGCTGACTAATTAGTGTGTTGCTAGTACTGTTCAGACCATTTGGAAAGCTCGGGGAACTGGTAGTCGGATGGGTTTGTAGAGATGGTGGGACTACCCTAGGGTCCGAATGGCGCAAGAGTGGGCCCTTGGATGGATGTGCTCAGTTGGAGATATCACCACTAGAGAAACCTTAGTAGGGTTCGAATAGGCTAGTAATCACTTTGTAAAGGCTATTTTGTGATCTCTTGGCCACACACTTAAGGAAGTGTGAGACGGCATGTTAGAGGTTCTATAGTCATCGAAAGTTGATGAAATAACAAACTTGTGGGTAAAGTGGTACAACCTATGCAGACTGTGTTAAAAATAATCATAATAGCCGTGCTCCCAGTTATGAGCAACCTGGACCCTCACATGATTACTGTTATGGACATTGAACATGGTTTAATGGCTGTAATTGAATATGGAGCTGATATTGGTTTATTAATTTGTTTTGGAATATGGAATTGACGAAAATGAGACATATGAGCCGTTATGATCTGATTATGGATTAATATTGCTGGTATTGGTTACTTAAGTTGAAATTAATGTTATTTGGGTTATTTTGGGAAGGACTTCACTTAATGATCATATTATTGCATTTTCAACTATTTTGAAATGTACATTTATGCAAGTAGCCATTGTTTATTATCGTTCCTTGTTTAAGCTACATGTCATACTTTCCCACACATGCTGAGTACAACATGTGCTCACCCTTGCTATTCCCACAACAATTTCAGCCGCAAGCGCCAATGAGGAGTACCCGGAGGTCTTTGAAGAGTTGTAGGCATGTGTGTTACCGTCAAGCGTGCCTGTAGAGTTGGAGTCTTAGTGTTTAATTTTTTCCACTGCAGTCTTTTAGAGCTTGTACTCAATACTATTTGGTTTGTAATAAGGTACTATTATTAGTGTTATTATTCGAGACATGGTTATAATTTGGCCATCGTTTGTGAATCACTTGCGTATGTGTGTTAGACATCCTAGACACAAATATGCATTACGCTTGGTTCATTTTTGGAACCGGGTGTCACAGAAGGGATACATGGAATGTAGGGTATCAACAGGTTGGTTTGCATGCTCTTTGTTCCTAGTTAAATTTGTTTCTCTTGAACCATATTTATAGGAACATATCACCTAAGTATTTGATTGATGGGATATAGTTTGATAAAATAATTCTTCGCTTCTTACTATTTGAGTTGCTTGGAAATTTCTTTTTAAAAAATTAAAATCAATAGCTCACTCCTCGATGATAAAAAATTTCTACAAAATCCATATGATGAAATTCTTTAAAAGCCCCATGCATATGTTGTTTGTCATTTTTATTGAACTTTCTCAATTTGTTGTGACCCTTGTGACTGACTTTGCATGAATTTTTTATTAAGAATAATGTGCGCCCCATTTTTCTATACTTTTACACTAGAATTTAGCAACCCATCATTTTCCAACCATCCATTGAATAATGTATTCTCTTCGAATTAGGTACTCTCTTTCAAAGTGCTTTGATGTCAAAGAGACATGGGGCTACATTTAAAAATAAAAAGAAAAAATGAGAAAAAAGGGAGAAAAGGGTAGCCCATGATCTAAAAAAGAGTGAAAAAGAGAGCACCCAAATAAAATGGGAGAGTATCATTCATCATTCACCTCTACATCGACTATCCATGTGCACAAGTTTTGATCAATATTCATATATTGTCTTCTCCTTGGATCCTATTTTTGACTTAGTAATATACGAAATGCAAGTGTGCCTTTTTTACCCTTCCCGATCTCCAAATAAGCAATATTTTGAAGTAGGAAAACGAGCCATATTCTTGTCAAGCTGAGTAAAGATATGTGACACCCGGTTCCGAAAAATGAACCAAGTGTAGTATATGTGTGCCCAAGATGTTTAACACACATACACAAGTGATTCACAAATGATAAACATATAATTACCATAGCTCAAATTATTAAATAAGTACTTTTATTACAATATTCAAATAATTCTCAAATTATAATTCTAATGATCACATTAATAGTTCTAGAAACTACTGCAGCGGAAATAAACCAATTAAGTAAACTAAGCAATAGGGATAATGCGGCTCCAATCAACACCACAGGCAAAGCTGACGACATCACACAGCCTATAACTCCTCATTAACGTCATGATACTCCTAATCCTGACCTGCAACTATTGGTGGAGAATTGCAAGGGTGAG